>OY856413.1:367321646-368587896 GCA_963693085.1 Alisma plantago-aquatica | reverse complement strand
GTATAGGAGATCACAAGATGCACCGAGTTTGGACCGGCGAGTTTTATTATGTTAACTGCCTTATGTGATAGTGTTCATCATGTTTGAGGTAGATATCTTTTATGGATGATTACTGTCGCCTTTAGGGTAATTATCATTCTGTGGTTAGTGAGGGCCAGAATTTGAATGTCCGGTGGGGATCAAATGGGATATCTGTTGTGATGATTTGTTCTTTAGTTGACTCTGGCAATTCTATTCTAAGGTTTAGTTGCTCGAGGGCAAGCAATGTTCAAGCTTAGGGGAGTTTGATGCGATGATTTTGAGTCACATTTATAGACTTGTTTTATATGTGTTTTATGCATTTATTAGTCATTTCTATGGTTAATGTTGCATAATATATCTACTTTGGTCTATGATACTTCTCTATGTCAAATCTCCCTTATTTCAATATTTTGAGCATAAATTATCACAACAATATGTTTTGTTTCGGATTATTTGGTTTCATGTTGAATTTCAGGAAAAACAAGTATCTGCTGTTATCGATACCATCGATAGTGGTCGATACCATCGACTAGACCACAGGAAGCCAGCAGCAAGGAGCAATAAAATCTCAATACTATCGACAGGAGAGTCGATGGTATCGAGATAACATCAGGTTGCTTTAGAAAAGAGAGTCGATATTATCGACACAAATGTCGATACCATCGACTAGTGGAGCTACAGCGATGGTAAAAGGACAAAACCGACGCCTATGAATGTCGATACCATCGACCCTCGTCGATGGTATCGAGATAGAATCAGTTGCGACGAAGAAAAGAAAACAAATCCAGCTGATACAGTGCAGGGTCCATACCATCGACTCGCGTCGATGGTATCGACACCGTCAGATACAAGTTTGCTTTAGATCGATCTAAATCCGATGGCTGTGATTATTTGATGACCTAACTCGGTAATTATACCTAATGACGGTGGCCAAGAGGAAGCTATCACGTTACTAGCCGCTACACACGTCCCGAGAAGGTGTGGAGAGAAGAACGGAGCCTAGAAGCACGCACCAGCTGACCCGGACGCTGAAGAAGATGATTTGCACCACCGAAAGGCAGGAGAACGTGTATTCTACGCCAAGGAGCGCTTGGATCTTCTCAGTTCAGGGGTTTCACCACTCAATCACATTTTTCTCCATTTTTCCCTTTTTCCACTCCACGTTTTGCTCTAAGATGAACATGCGGGGCTAATCCCCTTTGTCTTTAGGACCGGGAGTAGCCCGGGAATTCATTGTATAACAATTTTATCATAGTAATTCATATTTTATCTCTGAAATCCGTGGTATAATTTCATTTTCTCAATTATATTGTTATGCTTGATCACCATAATAATAATCTAATGCCCTTAATTACTTTGAAAGAAGAATTAATGGTTGAAAAGAGATGAAATTTACATTAATTGACAAGTCCCTTGAACAAAGTGGTGTAAGGTTAATGGTGGATACCGAGAGATCGTGTTTAATGCACCTAGTTTAGGGTATAGGTTACTACGATGGTGGAACCGACCTAGACATAGGTAGTGAATTGTACCACGACAGTGGACAATTCTGATTTCAGGCCACTACCCGGATAGAGAGATAAATTTGAATGACTGAATAGAATTTAATACAATGAAAACCCATGGTGAAACCGCAATCCTAAAGATCTCATCCTAAATTGATTAAACCAAACATTTAATCGATTGCTTTGTTTTGTTTTGTTTTGTTTTCTTTGAATTTTACAACAACCTCCAACTTTTAAATCGGTCTAGCTGATTGCGAGTAGTTAGTAGTAGTCTCCGACGATTCACGTATCCCTGAGTTCGACTTGGGCCTCACAAAGGCCTATATTACATTGACGCGTACACTTGCGTTCCTACACACGTAAAAAGTGTGTCAGTCATGGAACAACATAGTTCATCCTTGAGAGGTCATAGTAATAGTAAAACTAGGATGTACAAAACCCAAACATATGTGGTATAATCACAACCGTCCTCAATCACATTGTATATACTAAATCATAATCATCTAAGTTACAACCACAATCATTCCCCTGCCAAGGTATGACTGCAACCATCCTTGTGAACATGCATATACTTAAAAATATGTGACTATGAGCTTCCACTAACGGAGAACTTGTTTCACCATCTAGAAAGTCTTAGCACTGGAATGGTTCTATGGCACATGCACCACATGATTAGGGATTCATTTGATTAATTAATGTCAATTGGGTGATTTAAGACTGCATCAATCAAGCTACATACAAACCCTAAAAAAATTCTATAAAAACAAGTTAGGTTGCAGCTTCAGAAGATATAAAATGTAAAATATATAAAATGTAAAATATATAAAATGTATGAAACATAAAGCTTATCACATCATCACATGGTACTATTTCACTTCGATACATGAAACCATCATCATCGTCATCATCATACCATTTCATGAAACAAGTTCCTAATACAATGTACAAATGTACACCTCAATTAGGCACAAAGCCAGGTCCAAGGTCACAAGACCATTTGCATTGTTTCCTGTAAGAACATCATCATCCTTCAATGCCTCATTAAGGCTCATCATTCCATCACCATACATGTGATACATAATTTGCTATAACATTACATTATAGATCCATGATGTTCATAGGATAGTGTGTCAGAGTTACCACAACATTAGGAGAGAGAAAGTACTCCATCATCAAGATAATTACTCAAGGAAGCTAAACATAATTATTACTCCTTATATTAGGGTTACCTTCAGCAAGGCAAACTGAAATAGGATTTAAAAATAGAAATTAAATATAAACCCCAATTCTTATCATGTCCTTCAACAATGAAAGCCATTAGGTCAACCATCATAATCAAAGAGTCAACATAAAATGACAACCATAGAGATCATATCATTGGCCACTTAAATCATAAGTGTCATCGACCGTTGAAGATTGAGCAAGGATGGCGACTGCTGAGACCAAGGCCCACCACCTTCATCGACCACCAAGGTTGACCATCTTTGGTGACCACTAAGGGTTAGCCACTTCCAAAACCTCTAGTGGTAAACAACATCAACGACCAATGAAGTTAGGTGACATCAATGACCACTAAGACTAGGGTTTTAGTGGCCACTCAATATAAATCAACATTGGTGACCAATTAGAAGATTCAAACATTTGCAACCACTTGGGGTTTCACCTCATCATCGAATGCTTAAGATCCAAGGCATTAATGACCACTAAGGGTCCAAACCTTCACTGAACACATAGATCAAAATCTTGGTGATCGATGGTGATACAAAGCTTGGCAATCGAACACATCAAAGCTTAGCGACCTCATAAGTTACTCAACCTTGGTGCCCTCATAAAGAGAGAGAAAATCTTAGTGACCAAAATCTCATCAACCACAAGATACTTCAGGTTAATCATCATCATAAAACAAAAAGCTATCAAAGTGCAAATCACAAGAAGAGGATTGACTCCAAAACCACAATTGATGACCATCATGAGAGAAAGCAAAACCATGTTTTGTGAGAGAGAAAGACTAACATTTCCACAAACATGCATGCATAAAAACTTCCATCACCAAAGGAGGATTCATGTGCAAGGAATATGGTTCATCCAAGGAGAGTTATCTACTCAAGATCACCCTGTAAATACAAACCCTAGAATACTGATATTATCTTTCTACTTGGAACCATGTTTTAGGGCAAGATTAAGAACATGCAAGAAAAGTATAAGAAATAGCAGTGGAGAAATTTATATAACTAACCTTAGAGTTTATATAGAAACTCCAAACAATAACATAGCTTGAGAAAGATTGGTAGGAAACTCTAGCTTGAGAACTCCTCTCGGCCAAGCTAGCTCTACCCCTAAGAAATAAGCAAAACCCTATGTCAAGGAAGCAAGAAAGAAAGAAACTCCCTAGGTATAGAAGTAAGGAAGAGATGTTCTTCAATCTCTAACTCAACACTACCATGGAACACCATGGGTTTGTCTAAGAAGAGAAAGAATAAAGGTAGGACAACAAGGAAAACATAGGTAAAGATGGAGATCATACTCACTAAGACCAAGAAAACAAGGAAGGATGCACCAAGCTATCACAAGGAGGGTAACTCCAGACCCTAGATCAACCTACAAGGTAGATTGGCCCACCTTCTTCAAAATTGATCTCCTCCTTCACCACCAAGAAAGAGGGTACAAGCTCCAAGAGAAACCAAGAAAGAAAAGAGAGGATATTAAGGGTGTAAAGAGGTTGTTGCATGTAAGGCGAGAGGGTTATATAGCATAGGATTGGAGAGAGAGAAAGAGGGTTAGGTGTCATGCTAAACATATAATGTGACCAAGAAATATTGTCCATGAAAGAACCATACTTAATGAAAAAACTTCGGCATTCAAATCAAGAAAAACCATCAACCACTTGGTCTAGGAAAGTGACCGCTGAAAATTTTTAGTGACCAACATGACTAAAACTCAACGAATACTAAGCCTAGGGTTCTTGGAAACCTAGAGGGGTCATGAGCCTGATCGACCACTAAGACTAGAGAGCACACTCTAAGAATCACCATAAACTAGAAAAAGGGCAAAATGAAAACTTGACGATTGCCAAAAACTTAAGTTCATCAGTCAAATACACATCAAGGTCAACTGTCCACTTAGGGTATCCATGCAAACCCTAATTCTCAACATGAGGTGTCACCACTCAAATGATGGTGTGACAAGGCACCCCAAAGATCAACCATAACCAACATGATGTCAAAAATGTGAGGCATAACAAGCATGTGACAAATTATAAGAAAAACCTAGAAGTGGGTAGACTACAATTAGGTCCAAAACAAGAACATGTATGCATAACTAGATCAAACAGTGTCCAAACTTGACCAAACTTGAAACATAAGCTCATCACATGATCGTAAAAAATATCACAAGGTTAGATTAATGCTTTAAGCATAGAATTATGCTAAGAAAGCATATTTAATCGAAAAGTAGGGTCAGGGGTGTTACAAGCATAAACCCCTAACTGGGATTTTGCCCCCGAAATCCTACACAAACAAAGACGGGTACATCCTACACATCTCATCTTCTAACTCCCACATGGTTTCCTCCACAACATGGTGACACCACAAAACCTTAACTAAGACTATATAATTCTTCTTCAACTTCTTCACTCTCCTATTCAAGATCAACACATGGCCCTCAACATATGCCACACCCTCCTCCAACTCAACCTCTACTGGTTGCAACATGCACTACTACAGAAACAACATTCAGTGTCACTTTTTTGGGCATCGGTTATTTAGTAACACTGACGCCTATAATATTAGATGTCGGTTATTTAGGCAAACTGACGTCTATATTCGAAGACCAGCCAGACACGGGTACCACTTTGTATTCAGTGTCGGCTGGGTATAACAGACCGACACCTAAAATCGCCCACGAAATCCAATTTTCGAGCGAAACAAATTTGCGTCACCTACAACGTCGGTTTGTTAACTATTCACCGATGCCTAATTAAGATGAAAATTTGCATGAATAGTCCCACTTTCAGTGTCAGTTATCCTTTGATAACCGACGCTGATAATGGTTCCCGCCAAAGAATTTAGGGTAAAGATTGTCTAGTTGGACGTCGGTTTTTTACTATCAACTAATGCTAAATCATAATAGGCGTCAGTTTTGTAGATAACCGACGCCGTTGACCAACTTAATAGACCTGATCACCCGGCTCTTCCCCCTTTCTTCCTGTTTCATCGTGGTATTTCTCATGTGCTGCTGCTCGCCACCGCTCTCCCAAAATCAGCCGACGACCCCCGTTGCTGCTTGCCACCGCTGCTGCTGGTGCTCTTCTGCTCGCCGCTGCCACTGACCGCCGCCCGCTGCTGCTGCTGTTGCACCTCTACTCGCCGTCGTCGCTGCTGCTGGTGTGTCGCTGCTCTACTCTTCCCGGTGCCACTGTTGTTCACCGCCCGCCCCTCTACTTCTTCGCCTGCTCACCGCCACTGTTGATGCCACTCTTTTCCACGCTAGCTCCAGGTAGCCCTAGCCTCTTTGCTTCCTTCTCCCTAGCTCCTTACCAACAACAAGCACGGCCATGGATGTGTTGGCCTACCACGGCCGTGCTGGACAACACGGCCATGGTAACGGTCGTGGTTGTGTTGCCCTACCACGGCCGTGCTGTCCAGCACGGCCGTGGTAGGCCAACACAGCCACGGTCGTGCTTGCTGTTGGTAAGGATATGAACAAATTTTTATATAATGCTTTATGTAAATCCTAGGATATGAACAAATCTTTTGCTTGCATATATTTGTGCTTCTAATCATAATGTTTGACCTAATTCAGTAAATTTTGATGCATGTTGAAATAAGATTTAAACTTGTCAATTCTAGCATCCTAATTTGATTTGATTAAACCTAACATTGATGAAACCCTAACATCAATTGTGATGAAACCCTAACATTAATTGTGATGAAACCCTAACATGTACATATCTATTATTGTGTTTGTTGGCCTAGAAACCCGTCCAAGATTTACTCATTAGGAGTAAATCTTGGATAGTCCCCGGTTTGGGACTGTTCTTGAACACCTAATCTCACATAGGATGTAAGTGTATAATGTGTATTGGGTTTTCGAGAAAATTTCGGTAGCATTTCCCCATTTGTTCTCTAAGTACATATGTACTTAGAGAACAGCGGGGAAATGCTGCCGAATTTTTTTTGAAAACCCAATACACATTATACACTTACTAGTGAGATTAGGTGTTCAAGGATGGGATAGGTGGTACACATTTATTACATATAAGAATGACATCACATGTGTTTGTTGGCCTAGAAACCCATCCAAGATTTACTCATTAGGAGTAAATCTTGGATAGTCACCGGTTTGGGACTATTCTTGAACACCTAATCTCACTTAGGATGTAAGTGTATAATTTGTATTGGGTTTTTGAGAAAATTTTGGTAGCATTTCCCCGTTTGTTCTCTAAGTACATATGTACTTAGAGAATAGTGGGGAAATTCTACCGAAATTTTCTCGAAAACCCAATACACATTATACACTTACTAGTGAGATTAGGTGTTCAAGGATGGGATAGGTGGTACACATGTGTTTGTTAACTGTAGACCCTAATCTTGTCCTAATATATACTTGTTTTCTCTTTGATCATAGAATGGATAGATCATGGATGTCCATTCGCAATCGCTGCACCCTAGAGTTTATATTTGGTCTTGATCAGTTAATTAGATTTGCTGAGGAACTTAGGAAAGAACCTAGAGATAGGTTCTACTGTCCATGTAGGCATTGTGGTAACAACTTGAAAGTCAGCACTGGTGACGAAATCAAAAGTCATGTCATGTACAATGGGATTGTACAAGGCTATACAAAATGGCACTGGCATGGAGAGATTTCAAACTCAAAACCAGTGGATGTCGATAGCAGTGCTTGGGTGGAAGAAGAAATTGCCTCCGATGACGTAGATGTGAACGAACCAGTTCCAGTAGACATCGTTGATGCGATGTTGGATAGTTGTAGGGTAGAGCACACCGATCCACCTCCTATCTAAAAGATCACAATTTTAGAGGCATGCATATTTATATTTTTTATTGAAGCTAAATGTTTTCTTTTTTAATATCAATATCATTTTCAGATTTGATGTCTCATTATCTGGTAGTTAATACAAATGCTAAATGTTTTCCTTTTTAATGACATTTTCATATGGCTGACCATGATGAGCATGATGTCCATGATGAGCATGAAGTCCATGATGAGCATGCTGTCCATGATGAGCATGGTGAGGATACCAATGTAAGTTTTAAAAACATATCCTATATTTCTATAAAATTCATTATCTTCTAGTTATGTCATATATCCTATATTTCTATATTGAGCTAATTCAGTGTGTTTATTTTTGTCAAATTTTAGGTTGATGTACCCATTGAAGCACTGGAGGAACTTGATGCGCATCACCAAAAACTTAACAAGAAAAGGGGCACCACTCTGTTGAAGAAGTTGATAGCTCTAAGTGGCAGTGGATCCAGATTGGTTGTGGAGTTTGATAATGGAGGAAATCCAATTGGAGTGAACCGCAATAATTTTGTAAACTATCTTGGGGTTGTCACTCGAAGCCATTGTGGTGTTAAGTATGATAATTGGCATAAAGTTCCTCAGGAAAAGAAAGACATGATATGGAAGGATTTATGCGTGAGTTATTATTATTTGCAATTCTATTTTGTAGATTACAAATTCTATTATTTGCAATTCTATTTTTGGATACTAGTTAATAACAATTTTATGTTACAGAATCTGTTTGCATTGGATGAGAAGTTGCATTGTAAAAGCATGATGCAACGCACTGGAAAGATGCTAAGGAACAATAGGACAAATCTCAACAGAGAATACATAAAAGATGGTGATAAGAAGAAGAAGTCAGCCCTTGAATAGTAGAACTTCTTGGACAAAGAAGATTGGGACACGTTTGTTGCTTCAAGAAAATATGAAGAATTCAAGGTATTAGGCGTCACTCCCAATTTAATTAATATATGTTGTATTAACATTTAGTGCTACTAACCAAATCATTAATGTGCATACTAACTAGGCCCTCAGTGAGGTGCAAAAAGCAAGGCGTGCACTAAATGTGCATGACCATACTATGGGTCCAAAGGGCTATGCAAGCGTTCGCCAAAGACTACAGGCAGAGTCTGCTGCTACTCAGGAGTCTGCCACACCCATGCCTCGCCATGATGTCTGGATAGCTGGGAGGCAAAACAAGAAGGATGAAATAAAGAAGCCTGTAACTGCTGAGGCGGCTGCGAAAATGGAAAAATATAACTCTTAGAACAATCGTTTGAATATTGATTATTTGTGGTGTTAACTTACCAATTTCTGTTGATGGTGATTAGCGGGAGCTACACGAGCAGAGGAAACAAGGCACATTCATCCCTCAGGGCACAAGGGATGAATTGACAGTTGCTCTGGGTAACCCAGAGCATCTTGGATGTGTTAGGGGTGCTGGTGCTGGTGTGGGCATCAAAGCATTCTTTGGGCCATCCCAGCACAAACCCAGAGTGGGACTTTCACAAGAAGAGGTAAACTATTCTTTTTTTAGAATGTTACTGCAAAAGGGAATTCGATAATAATAAGATAATGTTTCTTTTATCCATGTATAGGAGAATAAAAGAGTCGAGGATATAGTTGCTAAGAAGGTCAGGGAAGAAATGCTGCGGTGGCAGGCATCTCAGGCTTCCAATCAGCCTATGGCGACCCACTCTTCTCTTGATGCACACACTGAGAGTAATCATGTAGACCCACCGCCGCCTAACACATCTACTGTAAGTATTGTTTATGACATTGTAGCTAGTCTTTTCAAGATGATATGTTTTCAATATGATATGTATATATGTATAACATTCTTTACATAAATTTGTAGGCGTTGAAGCCATGTCGCTTAAGAATGCAAGACTATGTTGTTGCAGAGGCACAGGCTTACCCGTCCCTTCCTGGGGAAATGTTTCACGGGACTCCAATACCACAGGGCTACGTTCGTGTGAGCCCGATATGTGTATTCCCCGATTGGAGGGAAGCTACATTGCCATATGCCCACCTGGATTTTGATACACTTGCTGAGGCAGAAGGCAGGGTGATATTGTGGCCTAAAGCAGATGTCATCTACACTACTGAAATTGTAAGATAAATTTACATTACTCTAGATTGTTAATGTGTATATATGAGGTCAATTGATCTGAAATTATATATACAGGTTTAAAATTAGACACCTGGAGCATCTAGGCCTCCACCTCCACTTCCTGCATTACCAAGTTGGGTTCCAACTGACCTAAAATTCCCGTTAGGTTCTTCTTGTAGGGGAATGGCATGTTGGCTACGGGCACATAATATACATTGCCCTATAATTGTTTCTTTAGAAGAAAATTATGCAGGTCAATCATACGAAAGCTCTTTATTTATACAAGATATTATTGAGATGTTTCTATATGATTGGCTAAATACATCAATGATAGAGACATGGATAAGGTGAGATCTTGTTTATACATCCATATACCTTGTGTAAGATCCGGTGATCTATTTTCTTATATATTAATGCATACATAATACAAGTTTTGCACCTACTTAGTCGAAAATCACTGTAAACAATTTGCATTTCACCATGTGGGATTTTTGATTCCATCATTGATTAGTATGGTAGCTAAAGACCCCAATATTGTTCAACAATACTGTATAGATGCTTTTATAGTTTTCGGTCACCAAAACAAGACGATAATAATAGCTCCATTCAATGTCAAGTAAGTTTACTTTACTTATAATTTGGACTTAAGAAAATTACATTTTTATTGTGGATTTTGAGTTATTAATTTTTAACTTTTTTACCTCTAGCAGTAGGCATTGGGAGTTACTATTTATTGTCCCCGGGACGTTCACTGTTTATTATCTAGATCCTGCGGGGAGTACATTGAATACTAAAATTGGACATGTAATGAGATTGCCATTATTCTGGTGAGAAATATTTCATTTTTTATATTCGTTAACATCTGTTATTACATTACTATTTTATTATGCAATTTACTGTGTTACATTAACATGTAGGGGTTTAGATGCATTCAAAAATGCTGGAGGAAAGTTCCCAAGGAAAAAGAACCAGCCAATAATTTGGGAGAACGTAAAAGTAAGTTCCCGACTCCAATGTATATATTATTTATGTGAACTGTGCTTAGTTGTATTTTTTAATATTTTGTATGTTTCAATTTATAGTGTGTTACACAAGACAACGGTTGGGCATGTGCATACTATGTGATGTGATTTATGCAGATGATTATCCAATATGCCACATTGGACATCAATACCATACATGAGGTATTATATATAGTCTCATTAGTTAGTATGAAATATATCAATCTTTTTTTGATGTTATTACTTATATATACATCATTCTCTTTGCAGGTATTTAAAACTGACCACACTATAGGTAAACGCTTAAAAGATGTACATGCTCCATATACGATGGAAGTATTAAATGAAGTATGAGAAGAATGGGCAAGAGCCATACAAGTAGTGGTGATTGTAAGATATAATTGGGATGCTGATAGCGATGTTGAATGATATTTTGTAAATGAATATTTCTGAATGTTTATACATGTATGAATGTTTCTACATGTATTTGAATGTTTCTACATGTGTGAATGTGAGAATTGAATTGATGTCTGAATTTATCTACTTGTATGAAAAGTATATTTGTTGATTTTGTAGGTTTTTTGCCTATTTGTAGGCTGATATCAATGGATGTCGTAAACCTACAGTTCAGAAAACTAAACTGCAGGTTCTCATCCTGCTGACCATCCATAGCAGGCCTACAAACTAATAAGAAAAAAAAAACATAGACGTCGGTTATTTATAGAACACCGCCATCAAAGACTTACAGCGTCGGTTATTGGATAAAACTGCCGCCTAATATGACAAACAACTCGACCATGCAAGAAAACACGACCGTGGCGGTAAATGGCATCTTGCCACTACATAAGACTTGAGGCATCAGGCATCTTCTTCTGCATTTCTCTTTTCGGATCGCCCAGGATGGGACGTGTCCACGTCGTCGAAGAGAAAGTCTTTGGACCCCTTCGTAGGGTCTTCTGAGCCCCAAGATTCGCCGAAGGATGATTCCTATGCAGTAGGATTCAAAGAAAAGTTCTCCGAACAGTGAGACCAGGAAGACTACTACTTCTGTCTTTTTGACAAATCAAAGAGGCGTTTGAATTTTCGGATCGATAGGTAGACAAAGCGGGTTCAAGACAAATGGAAGATTTTTTATGTAAGCTGGTTGTACTTGTAAGTTCCTTCAATTCACACAGGTAGTGTGATTTGGGGATCTTTTTTTTGGTAGCTACAGCCAGCCAGTTTTTCATTAAAAAGGCATGAGAGTCTTCAACTGCAGAAACGTCGTGCGGAAAACTAGTCAGAATTAGGTCTGCCATCCAATTCATGCCGCATTGCGCCCTATTAGTATAAACCTGACGCCTATAGTACTAAACACAGCCGTGCAGGGAAGCATGGTCGTGGCGTCTTGAAATACGGTGTCGGTTTTTTAGTTGTAAACCTACGCAGAACGTGTCCTAGATGGCGCCCTTTTTGTGGCGTGAACCCTTTTGGCGTCGGCATACTATACATAACCGGCGCCGATAGGTGCCCTACTGGCACGTTTTCGGTGGCACAAAGCATTTTTGGCGTCAGTTATAAACCGACGCTGAAGAGTTTGACCTTTAGTGGCACCCACATAGGCGTCGCTTGAGAACCGTCGCTAAAAGGGAATAAACAACCGTCGCTAAATCCCTGTTCTGTAGTAGTGATGAACTCAATATCCGGTGGACACTTCCTCGACATGGAAACATGGAAGACATCATGAAACTGGTGCAACTGTGGTGGTAGCTCCAACTTGTATGCCACCTTTCCAATACAAGCCACAACAAGGTTAGGTCACATCTACCTAGGACCCAACTTACCCTTCTTATGAAACCTCAACACACCTTTCTAAGGGGAAACCTTAAGGTACAATGGGTCTCCAACTTGGAAGTCCAACATATTGTGATGATTATTAGCATAATACTTCTATCTATCTTGGGCTGCCATCAGCTAATATTGAATCACCTTGATCTTCTCTATAGTCTGCTTGTGACAACTTGATTACAAATCAAACCATCACCAATAAAATTGCAAAATTATCATAAACAACAGAGTTAACAAAAACCATTAAAATTAAAACCATTTTGTACATACGCCCATCTTACAATAAACTTTGTACACATAGAACCAAAGCGTTATATACACATGGTTCACATTATACATTTAGTGTTCTGTCTCTTCTTCAGGATATCAAGTACTAGTTGCTTTTACTTTAATACACACAGTAGCAACATAACAACCTTGAGATAAGCAAACCAAAATCTCAATTAGTTTGTGAAAACCACTAAGAACTATCTCCCAAGGACCTGAGAGTATAGAGATGACACATAAACTTCTATCTACAAAACCCTAACAGATAATGTACTCAACATGAGGTACTACTATTGTCCTTGCTGAAACAATCCTTCTTCTGCAGTCTGGTTCCTAGTCCCTCATCCACATCCACCTAAAAATTGTAGATCCCACAGGGTGAGACTATTGTCCCAGTGAGAGATACAACTCTCTGCCAACAACATTATTATCACAAAATATAATATAAAACTGAACTACAGGTATTCCATTATTTAACAGATATATCTTTAAGTGTAAAGCATATAAATTGATAACATATCTACAAGTCATCTTTTTGCATTAAAAGGAATATGAAGAACATGTATAACATCTATCTACTAAGATGTATGAAAGTAGTAAGGCAACAACCACTATTTATGTTTTTGATCCTTAAACAAATATACTACACAACTGGTTACATGTTCACATTCACAGTTATGCCTAGAGGAAATGAGATATACTGCTCATACTCCAACCGACCACTAGTAAGTCAAAATTGATACCATACAAGGTCAATGGCAGAGTTGGTTGTCAAGACCTCACCTTTCTCAGTCAATACGAGAACACTTAGGTTTAGCATGACATCTTGTATCTACTATATTTAGCTATGTTAGGGTATAGCGGCATCTTCTGTATAGAGTTACTGCCATAGGGTGTACTCTCTTCAGGATAAGACCACTTAGCTTTCTTGGATTTTTAGGATGACCACTGAGCAACCATGTATTGATTTTATCAGGAAGTACACTGAACAGCTTGATGTATTTGGGGAGTCCAGTGAGCACCCTTATTTAGTTTAGGAGTCCACTGAGCACCCTTATATTGTCACATACTCAAATATATGTGTTCCGAGTATAACTTGTTTCACCATTCATCAAATGCTGACACAGAATGGATCTATGGTCTGGGCAACTACATGATAATGTTCATCTTGCTTAATCAGGTATATTATTGTATCTTTTAGCATCAACCAAGCTACAACTAATAATTATATCAAATGCCACAAGGAAAAGCATAAATTGCATTTATCAAGTACTTTCATATTCACTGAATCACATCGATCACTTAGAATTTCAACCTCTTTCCATCATCATATTTGGGTATATAAACCCTTAATTCATCACTGAGTATTGTCACCACTTAGCAGATGATCATTACCTCTAGGTCTTATGACCCAGATACTTATATCACATATTCCACATAGCTCATTGGATTTATATCACATATCTACATATATTATTGCCTTAAGATACTTGCATGATTTTTATATCATGTTATCAATTCTTTCAACACATGTCTTAACCATGAAATAATAAGGAACATATCTTCCTAATGAATTAGGGTTATATTCAACCGATTAGGGTTTCAAGATTTCATTAAAAAATATTATGCCCTATCTCATACTCCACTCATATAAAGAGTATTAGTGTATGCTAATTACATACTTATCTTTCAAGTCTTAGTTTCTCTCTCATCCTTACTAGGATGTAACTTTCTTAATTCACATCTTCAAGGTTTACTAGCTCATGATTGTTGAGTTGAAATCATTATATCTCAATATTGCACTGTCATAATTATCACTTTGGCAAGCTTACTAAATAAGGACATGCCTACCATATCAAGTATCATGATTAATAATGTCATTCCATTGTATTTAGAAATGCATATATCATTTTAACAAGCACCCATTTTAATCATGTGGTGAAGCCACATCCTCATATTGGGTATAGGGCATATCCCTTATCACCATATAGGGTAACCATGTTAGTTAGGTATCACTTTATCTTTTCTTATCTTAAATCATTCTCATACTATGAATGGATTAAACCACTACCCACATATCGGGTATAGGAGTATTTTGAATCCTCATATCGTGTACTAGGGTACACCATATCGAATATACCACTATGGTTATACCATATCTCATACAACAATATTATTTGGATCTCCACCTTGGTTGGTCATGTTCATTCTATATTACAACTCCTATATTGGTCTCCCATCATATCGGATTGCCTCTTGGATTACCATATTGGGCTCCATCTTGGGTCATCATATCGTGCGTCCTTATTGGATGTCATTCTATATTAAGTGGTATCATAATTGCCATATTGGGTACCATATCGGCCATGCATATTGGGCATCATATCGGTCATGCATATTGGGCATCATATCGGTTTACTTCATGGATTCATCCTATCGGGTAGGTGTATTGGTCACCATATCGGGCATAAGTATTGAGCACCATATTGGGTACCCATGTTAAGTGATATTTTATGACCCTATCATGTGCCCATCATTGATAAGAATCTATAACTCAATTCATCACAAGGAGGATACTCAGTTGTTCTTTAACCCAACACCAAGTAAAGGGAGTATATCAAAGTTCAAAGGACATCAACATATCGGGTTTCCATCCCTAACTCTAGGGTTTTACTCATATCGCACAAAGGTAATGATTTACCCTAGTATCGTGTACAAGGTGATGGTTAGGAATCCTCTATATCATCCATAGGACTTATCTTACAAAATGTGACCTATTTTCATTTGGGCAAGTCTCCATATCGAGTCCCATATCGGTTTTCCCAAGTCTCAACCCATATCGGCTTGTAAGGTCTCAACCCATATCGGGTATCCAATGATGATGTCATCGTCACCAACCTCAAGATCATTAATTAATTCAAAACTATGGATAATAGTCCTAATTACATTTTGGAACTCATGATTATATCAATTGATCATAGGAAACCCTAATTTGTAAATAATCAACAAATTGAACAATATTAAAGAAGGATAATAATATTGAAGGGTTTAAGTTATATAACATGCCTCTCAAAGAGCTTTCCAAGATTCAAGCTTTAAATCCACACTTCCCAAGGTTGAATATGAGCCTTCTCCAAGCTCCAAGACTTGGGATCCAAGCTCTTACATGATATCTCTAACCACTTTGGGTGATATCACCTTAATTGGTTGCTTCAACCTTTTTTGGCCTATATCCCTCCTTCTTGGCCGATACCAAACCTCCCCTCTCCACTCTCTTCACTTATGGGTGACACAAGCGAAGGTGTTGCATGATACAAGAGGCCCTTTCTATCCTTTGGATTTGAAAGTTGAGCCTAAGGTCTAGATTTTTGGGGCGATATGATGTGGTGACCGATGTCTCTTTCCTACTCTAAGGTTAGGGTTTGGACGTTATGGTTGGTGGACACCAAGTTGATCCCTTGGCCGATATGTGTTCTACAAAGTGGCTCCTTGAGGTTTTTGCCTGATACCCTCTCCTAGATTTGAGCCTTGGGTGATATACCTTTCATTGAACTTGTGACTGATATGCACCTCTACCCAAGATGATGATGATGGGAGATATGGTGGTTGGCCTACATGAAACCCTAACCTTAGTATCTTGGCCGACATGGAGCTCCAACCCTAGCTTGGGTGATGGGGTTGCCCTGGGTGACATGGATGCTCTACTCTAGTTGCATGACAAGTTCTTGGGGTTGAGCCCTTGGATAGTATCATGGGCGATATGTTGGTAATGCCTTGGGTGATAGGTATCATTAATAGTGTAGGGAAACAGATAGGTTGTTCCTTGGTGTGGGCGACAGCCCTAGAAGTAGTGTCTTGGGCGATATGGATGCCCTAACCCTAACTTAAGGTGATATTATTTTTTTAACCGATGGGATGGTCCTAACCCTAGAGTACTTGACATGTTATCATGGGAAATGAGATGCCTTGGCCGATAGGCTAGCTCTAACCCTAGTTTCCCGATATAGCATCATGGACGTCATGGAGTTTTAAGTGTTGGGGGCTGCTCTAACCCTAGCTGACCGATAGGGGCACCATTATGGTAATGATCCCTTGGGTGATATTTTGGGTGCCCAATATGGTGCTCCATGAATGTCAAAGGATGTGAGGATGGGCGTTATGAATGGTCCCTTGATATGCTACCCGATATCATCAAACCTAGAACGTTATTAGTGTGTATGAGTGCATAGCTTGGGCGACATCAAGGTTAAGTGCATGGCCGATACCCCCCACAAGGAGATATGTTACTTTGGCCGATATGCCTTGCCTGATACATGCTCTCTCTTGGTTGGTTACCTGACATGTGTATGTGCTTGATAGCCTGGATGGACCTAGGGTTAAAGCTTTGGCTGATACATGTGGTGAGTTTGGACAGTATAAGGTCTTGGACGATAAGTTGAGGGTTGGACGATATAGTGCTTTGGCCATTATAGGGTCCCAAACCCTAGTTGGATGATAGACTACCTTGTGCGCCATGGAAACGGTTGATGTATGGTAGTAGTGTACCTTGGGCGGTATGAAAGTTCCTTGTACATCATGATGTGCTGACCAAGTGGGTTCTTGTTGGGCGATATAGTTGTGGCTTTGGGCAACATGATTTGATGGTTGCCCAGTATGAACCCTAACCCTAGAAGGGCTATGAAGGGGTCTTGGCCAAAAAGGATTATTGTGATGATCATATGCTGACCGACATACTCTTGTCCATGGTTGCACGACACATCATTAGGTCTAAGCCTCGTCGTTATCCCCTTTGTGCATGGGCGCATGTCATGCTTGAGGCCGACAGCTTTGGGTGAGGGTTAGTGCCCTACCCAATACTCCTTTTGTGAGGGTTTGTGGCTGCTACCTAGTATTGGTGAGGATAGGTGACACTTCTAGTGAGGGGTGTGCCCTAACCCGATAACCCTAAAAGTTATCTACTATATGATAGTATGTTATCTTGCTACCTTGAGCCCATATCTTTGATCATGATGACAAGATATGACAAATAGTTTGTGAACATTAGTATGGTGGTTACCTATGGTTGATGATAGGTGAACCTTTGATAATGTTTTATGGTAGATCATGGTTGTATGATCCCTAAAGATGAATCTTAAGGGATGGTGTGCATGATGATACAAGATATAGGGTATGATGGATACCCATGGTATGGTAATAGTAATGTGTATTTCTTAATACACCATCCATGACTTATGCTTCATGTGTTCATAATAATGGATGATTATTCCAATCCTATAAACCTTAATCTTAATGATATGATAATCATGATATGTTTGATGCCTAAAGTCGGTGCCAAGTGAGATGATTAGATACATCATTATGTTCATGAGATATAGGGCATAGAGAATTCTCGTGGTTTGATTACAATAATATAATTTGTTTACAAGATACAGCTTTGTGCTTCATGTAGTTATAATCATGGATGTTGATCCAATCATATACCTTCAATCCTAATAGAATGATAATCATAAAGATCTATGTTTGGTGATTTAGTTATCTCTCTCAATATGTATACTAACCATGCAGGTGTATCAAATGAATTCATAGCCATGTAAGAGCTATGAGGAATATGTGTTTTGTATAACACTCAATGATGATAATCCTTGTTGATGAGATAACATGTATCACCAGCATGATGTGGAAGGTTTGTGGACCTGATAAAGGTTAAGTGCCACGTTGAGGTGCTATCCTATGATGTTGACAGAAGGGATTGCTATCCCATGGTGATGATGTAAGCCTCGAGAGGCAGTGACATTCTATGATGATGGGATTGAGTCCCAGTGATGTTGATCCTTGAGATGGATCTTGATCATTGACAAGAGGCCAAGTGGTAACATATAATGATGGCTTTGAAAATAAGAGTGGCAATGTAACACCTGATAATGAGATCTTTGTTGTTTACTTTTGTTTTAGTTTACATGTTACATAACTTGGTTGAATCTTGCAATCTTCTTAAAATGTATTAATTAATGACAAGTGGAACCTTACATGTAGTTTTCCCTGGCCATAGATCCATCATCATCAGTAATTAGGTGATGGTGAAATGGGTTCTCCTACGGGTTAACCCGGAGCGCATGTTGTTGAATATGTGGGGTTTCTCCTACCCGAAAATAGGAGGATCAGAATGCAACTGCGGTTGTGGACTTAAGATGTGTATAAGAGCATGGTGATCAAGCCCATGGCTCAGTTTGAAGGAGCATGAATGCATTCATGGCTCAGGAGCACGGTGAATAGGCATGTGGCTCATGATAAAAAGGGCAGCCTACGGGACTGACCCTGTGGCTGAGGCCACCTAAGCAAGAGACTGCAGTCCTTCTTGTTGATTGTTGTGCACTGACCACGAAGAGGTGAGGTCATGGAGTCCAGCTCTCCCAATAACCTTGTATGGAACTGGTTTTGAGCTTCGCAGCTGAAGGTTGGATTTGAGCGGGATGGCTCACTTCCTCAGGGCATAATAAATCATATTCCAGCCGTATAGAATATATTGCTTAAGGAAAAACACAGAACATTGGTTGAGGCCTTGCTTTTATAGTTGCTCTAGTTATATCTTGCAAGTTATTTGTGATGAGTTCTTATAAAGCTTATCTTGTCAATCATGTTCCATAAAGAATGTCTATTATATGCCTCCTGGATAGTTTGGTAAGAATGTTAATAAAGTTATCTTTGCTCAGTATGTTGCTCCTATAATCTACTTATACCGGTTATCTGTGATCATAATAAAGTTGGTAGAGGGTTATGTTTCTTGTTGGGATTGTGTGTCTCACCCCGTTGGTTAATAACCCTTTTTAGGTGGACGTGCCTAGCGAGATAAAGATCATGTGGTTGAGATGATATGCATAGGTATCGTATCTGGTGGAATAGATAGTGTCTAGTAGTAGAGTCCTATGTGTCGTCCCTGTACACTCAGATCTTGGGGAAGATTTTCGATGTTTCCTATATTACGATCGATGTATGATTTTCGATTTATGTATCTTGATGTAAATCAGCAAGTGGAACAGTTTTTTCATGTAATGAGATGATGGGAAATTCTGTTGTAGCACCTTGGAAATATGCTATGAAAAGAAAAGTGTTGGATAAAATATTACCTATCTCATTTTATGATGCTTGTTGTAAATCGGTTTTAATTTCCCATGATTTTAGGTAATCCGCTAGTTATCATGTAATTGTGTTTTTTTGAGGATGGGGTGTCACAAGTGTTTGGTATCAGAGATCTAGGTTTGATGAGTCTACAGGGACACTAGGACTAGGATTAGGATGGTGTCTAAGGTTGGACCGTGACATAAAATATGGTGCATACTACCTAATCTCAGTACTTGATGCCCTGGCCAGGTATTCAATTATTGAAGACAAAGGTAAGTATGGAGCATAAGATTGTTTCCTCCTTGATTACTCTGATCAAGTAGTCATTCTAGAGCAATCTAAAGAGCATAACAAATCAAGAATATGATGTTAATATCTTCATCTTGTTATAAAGGGAGTAAATGAATGAACCATAACACCTTAATACCTGGATGCTTGGTAATCCGAAGAGGAAGTAATGGTTCTATGAAACCTAAAATCCGTATAAGAATATGATGAGATAAGTTCTTGAAACCATAATCTTAAGAGATACATCAAGTATAAGACAGATTAACCTGTGACAACAAGGTAAGTAAAGTGTAAAACTTACTCAAGATTAAGAAAATGCTTGAACAAAAGCAAAAGGTTGGAAGAAAGAGAAGAACAAGTAATGAATAAAT
Source organism: Alisma plantago-aquatica (assembly GCA_963693085.1). NCBI lineage: Eukaryota > Viridiplantae > Streptophyta > Magnoliopsida > Alismatales > Alismataceae > Alisma > Alisma plantago-aquatica. Next base: position 368,567,360 of record OY856413.1, on the reverse strand, counting down.
AGGATGGAACCTGAGATAATCTCAGACCAACCAATGAATGTAAGCAAATATGAGAGAGTATAAAGTGCAAATTTGTGATAAGAAAAAGGGAACAAGGGAGATAATCCTTGGTTCGATAAAGAATGTGAAGAGTAACGATCTTTTTCACAAAACGGAAACAAAAATGTGATACAATCAGGAAATAATCATGAATATGATGAAACGACAACAAGAGAAAAAGAGTAACAACATGTAATGGTCTTGATGATTCATATGCTGAGTGAAAGAAAACCAAGAGGAAACATGATGAAACCAGAAGGAACAAAGTTTGATGATGCATAAATAGTCGAAAACTCATGTAAGGATCAAAGAAAGTAATAATCTTCCCCCCCCCTTGATATGAAACCATAGATGTTGATGGGGTGATAGGAGGAGTTTGTTCCCTTGTGTTCCTTCCTTCTGAGGGAATGGTAGTCAAGTGGACCTTGTGTCACTTGATATGTATGCTTTTGGAGCGATCTCTGGTTGGATACTTTAAAAAGTATCAGCTGATCTTGGAGTTTAGTTACCAAGATGGAGATGTATATGATAGATAGTGACAATAAGATCCTCTTCACAGGTTCTCTCATAAGGGATTGAGAATCAAGATGCCTAGATCATGGAGGTATGGTGGTGAACCGTCTTAAACCCATAAGCTTGAAGCTTGTTTTGGAGTCTGGATCTATGTGGTGACCCTTGAGGCAGATTTTTAGCAACACAGAGGAACGCTGATGAGGATAAGCGAGTGAGCACCGGATGGTTTGACCAAGAAGAGGAAGGAAACAGGCAACAGTTGGATTTTGTGACATGAACTGGCCAAAACTGGTAGGATGACCAGTGTGTGGTGGCAGGTTGAATGGAGTCACTCCATTCCGCTTTGTCTTCTTCTTACCTCTTATCTTCTCCATTTGATCTGGTATAGGGTGTACCCTCCTTTGAATGCTTGTAGTGTGTTTGGAAGATGTTTTCCTCTTGTTTGCCAAGAGAGAGATAACCTATTGTCGAAAACCCTATTGGATGACCTGGTTGTGTTGGATGAAGTATATCCTTCTTGTATGACAGTCAAGTGAATCTCTTTCCACTTGACATATCGAGGATCGAGATAACCCCAGGAATGGATCTCCTTGGAAAGGTTTGAAATGGTCTTAGATGGAGAAGATGGCTTTGGATTCAACCTGGCTAAGTGTTCATAGTATGGCTATCACCTGTTAGGAGTTTATGCTCCGCATAAACATGACATCGGAAGGTATGCACCCAAGGAAAGAAGTTGAGGATAGGTGACCAGCCTAAATTGCACGTCCACAAGGGGAGCGGATTTGAAGTAGTCAGAATTTTAAATTTATAACCCGAAACCTTCTAGGCCCCCGCAACTTTATTATGGGGTCGAAGTAGATATACAGGGTCGAACATAGGGACAAGGGTGGTAGTTTTGGGAATGCGGAATCGACACATTACACTCCGGTATGGGTAAGGAGATGATAAAGTTCCCCAAGGGAACAACAGGCTAAGATCGATAAAAATAAAAGAAAACTATCTCCAACTGGAGCTACGAGGAAAATTAAGGTTTTAAAGGTTTATCAGTTTTTAGGGTTTTCGCACAACGGAATCAGAGAGGATAATACTATTGCTTTAGTAAGGAACGAAGGAGAAAGATTCAGTAAAACAAGCGGCAGTAGAAACATCATGTACCCCTTCTTTCGAAGCGGGTACCTCTAACTAAGCATCAACACCTCTCTCAAGGTTGCTAGTCTTAAGTTAGAGTGGAAAGGTTACTAAAGCAACTCCGATCCTGGGCACTCTCGTACTCTCGTATCGGACCAAACACTAGATCCACAACACCTCTCTCGAGGCTACTGCAACGGGAAAATATGATTCGGTAGCTAGTCGAAACGTGATCCAAGCATACAAGCTAGAGTTCGGATGCTAAATAAAACAATCATCCAACAAAAGGGACCAAACATAAAGCAGCAGTTAATTAAAACTCTTCTAATTCCATTAGTATAAAAGGGTCTGGTTACATTGCATAAATAAAGAAAGTAAATGACTGAAATAAGTAAAGATAAATGTCACCTTCTTGATTTAGAAGGGCGACAGGCAGTAGCAGATCCTCCAGCCCGATACGCCCGTGTCGGGCGGCACACCCTCTCGGGCGACACGCTCATGACGGGCGGACGTATCATGTGGGGCGCTCATGCCCGATATGATCGTGTCGGGAGGCACCCTGTCCGGCGACACGCTGTGACTGGTGATGTGTATCGGGCTTGGTATCGTGACGGGCCAGAGTTTTGCTTCGAGTATCGAGTACTCATGTCGGGTGTCCTTGTTGGCTGATATCAGTCTGCAGCGATGCCCGAGGCCGATCCTTAGTGAACAATTCCCTCCCTCTCGGGCCAGGGAAGTACTGACCTAGTATCGCCCGGTACACCTATGTGGCACGACACGCTAGCTCCATATGCTTTCCCAAGTTAGCTTTTGAGAGATTCTGACCTGTCCCATCAGAGTCTTGTAGCTTCTATTTATAGGCAGTGGTTGGGGGAAGTTATGGTTCTCCGGACGCCACGTGTCCTTCATTAGCTCTATCATCTCAGATTTTGGGATGCTCGATATGCGTATCGCCCAGTACAAGGATGTCGGGTTGTAAGTGTGTCGGTCATCATGACGAGTGGTGCCTCCCGGTGGGTGGCCTGTATCACGTGACACGCTTCAGTAGTCGTGGCGAGTTTGGCTCTCTGTCGGGTAAATGGCGTATTGCCCGTCCTCTCCTTCTTGTACGGCACCCTCGTGTCGCACGGTAGTGTATCGTGTTGCCCTGTGTCGGGCAGCGAGCGTATCGGCCGGCAGGTTTGTAAGGAGGCCGATGCAGGTGGAACATGTTCGTGGGTCGGGACAAGCCTTTTGCTGATAAATGAGTTGAAAATCGAGGAAAACTCTGTAAAAGATGATAATATTGAGTTAAAAGCATAGCGTGGCCTGTTTATGCAAAAACATGACAAAAAGGAGAGGAAAACAGTTTAAAAGGGCAGATTTGATAATGAAATAAGGGCCAAAACATCACAAAATTTGGTGTAATCAACTCCCCCAAACTTAGCATTTTGATTGTCCTCAATCAATCTTTAAACTTTGTTTTGTGATGCTTCTTCTTGACCGATATAGTTTTTAGGCCATGGGTTTGAGAGAGCATTGAGATGTCTTACAGAGAATACGGCCCGACCACGAACAACAGACTTTACATCTCCTGCCTTATTTAAGCAAAAATTGTCTCCACAGCTTCGATGAGACTTGGGTGCATGATTTCAAAGTTAGCTTTCACACCAAACAGCTTTTGGGAATAGAAAGTTGTGTGTTTGGGTAGGCTTAAGGCTTTTTGGGTTTTTCTTGTTTCCCATCAGTCCATCTAGGTACGGGTCCATTAGCGGGTGAGTGGTCCCTGCAGTCCAAGCTGGTTGGCTTTAGAGCAGTGATTTCACATCCTACGTACCACTGCCCCGGATCTACCATGCCTAAAGATGGGTACTTTTTGGAAAACAAGTGTGTATATATTATTTTCTTTCTTTTTATTTGGCACAACTTTCATGCTTTTATTCACTCTCATAATGATATTCTCTCTTTTTGGGATTTTTGTTGGGTAAGGGAAAACAAGAGGAATTTTTTTGCTGTTTGGGCAGCTTTTTCCTTCTTCATACACGTCTCTTAGTTGTTACGAGATTATTTTTTATAATTTTTGGCGTGGAAAGTCATAGTCTTTTGTTGTTTGGAGCTACATTATCAGAAAGACATGACAAAACCTGCATCTCCTTGGGCACATAGAAAACAAACTGGCAAGAAGTTGTATCAGGTTTTTACTATATAGCGTCTTTGTACATATATGTGGAGACAAAATAAGCAAAAATTTTCAAAAAAAAATAACAAAATTTTTGTATGAGGCATGTATATGTATATGTACACATGATAAAGAAAAAGAACAAGAAGAGCAAAAAGGGTGGAGTTAGAAAAAAAATTATACCTCCCTCACTAGTACATGGTACCCCCCCAAACTTACTCCACACTCTGTCCCAGAGTTGTGAAGTAGATAAGGTAGGGTAATGTTAACCCAGTGAGGGTTAGCTGGTGAGCGCGCCTGCGCCAGATAGAAGCTCCCACACACATTCTCCTCATTTGTTGTGGTAGTCGATGTGGTGGAGTTGGTCAGGCGACTCTTTATTTGATATCCATTCTAGGACGATGATGTCGCAGTCGTTGAATAGAGGAATTTGTTGTGGACTGCGGTGGCAGAACTGGAGCTCGTGCCATTTGCTTGCTGCAGTCTCCAGGAATGGTTGTCTCAGCGCTGCCATCTCGTCGTAGTATTTTCATACTAAGCGCTCAAGGGAGGTCAACTCCGTCAATGTACATTGCAATGGATGATCTTTGTTGCTGTACGAGTTGTTGTAGAGGATTCCTGCTCATTGGTGAGTGTACATTGTCAGGAGCGTCTAGTGGTTGTAATGCAGGATGGGCAGGAAGATTGTGTGTGGAACCTTATGCTCCAACTCTGCCAGAAATGATTACTTTGCTCCTGATTCATCGACGAGGCAGATTTCGTTGAACAACATTGGATGAGCAATGTACGTGTGTTCAAACTTCGTCTGTAGTGTCTGGATGTAGGCGACTGCCACAGATATTGCCAAACATCCTCCTTCTTTTACCATGTCCCTCAAGTCATCAACTGGGACAATGACACTGCCTACCTCGTAGATGACATCTGTCGGGGTAGAATCAGCTAACTTCAGAAGGACTTCATTGACCTGCTCCTACGTGAGTGTAGAGCACGAGAAGCGGTCGAAGTTGTTGATCAATTCTTCTGAAGTTTCAGGCAAAGCGGCGTCTTCAATTCTGTGCATTTCCCGTAGAATTTCTAACTGCTTTCCTGCCCCGTAGATTTCTATTTCTATCTTTGCTTCTTTCTCTAGAGTGTTGCTGGGTTACAAAGATTCACCTTCTAGGTCACTGTCCAGCAGCTTCTCTGGTACCCATGTGTCTTGGAAATAGTGCATGTCTTTGATCAGCAGTAGTGCATATATGCTTCTGAGCTGGTAGAAGTTTTGGCCCTGGAGATGCCTTATGTATCCAAATATGTTGAGCAGCTCCTTCACTTATGTCCTTCCTCCTCAGGTGGGCATTATTCCACACCTTCGTCCTCTATTTATAGATCTTTGCATTCTCATAGGAATGCAATCTCAATTCTTCAAGTTCTTGCAACTACAGATATCTCTTCTCTCCTGCCTTCTCTAGATCCATGTTCAAGAACTTAATTGCCCAAAGGGCCTTGTGTTCCAGCTCAAGGGGTAGATGACAGGATTTCCCATAGATCAACTTATAAGGAGTGGTTCCAATGGGTGCTTTATAGGCAGTCCTGTAGGCCCAAAGTGCGTCGTCGAACTTCATTGACCAATCTTTCCTCATGTGGTTGACAGTTTTCTCTAGAATCTGCTTGATTTGTCTATTCGAAACCTCTACCTACCCAGAAGATTGTGGGTGGTAGGGCGTAGTGACCTTGTGTTTAACTCCATACTTTCGTAGGAGCGCTTAAAACTATCTTTCTCTAAAATGCGATCCACCATCGCTTATTACAGTACGTAGTACACCGAAATGAGGGAAAATAGTCTTTTCGAACAGCTTGATCACTGACTTAGCGTCGCACGTTTGAGTTGCAATAGCTTCTACCCATTTGGATACATAATCCACTGCCACTAGAATGTACTGATATCCCTTTGATGGGGGAAACGGTCCCATGTAGTCAATCCCCCATACATCAAAGATCTCCACTTCAAACCAATTTTCCATTGGCATCTCGTTTCTTCGTCTAATATTTCTCGTCAATTGGCACTCTTTATAGACTTTTACATACTTTTCTGTGTCTTTGAACAAAGAGGGCCAGTAAAATCCTGATTGCAGTACTTTGGCGGCAGTCCTTTCGCTGCCCAGATGTCCTCCATAAGGGGAGGCGTGACAATCTTTCAGAATGTTCGGGATCTCTTCTTCGGGAATACATCTTCGGTACAAGTTATCCGCACATCTTCTAAAAAGGAGAGGATCATCCCAGTAGTAGTTCTTCACATCTACGAAGAGCTTCTTCTTTTGGTTATAGGTTATGTCAGGGGGCAGTTCTCCGCAGTCAAGATAATTATAGATATTTGCAAACCAAGGTAAACTCACTTCCTTGGTTTCAATCATCATCAAAGCTTCGTCAGCATAATTGTCATTAATACGTGGTTCCTTCTGCCCTTCCACAATGATCCTTGATAAGTGGTCATAGACCACATTCTCTGCACCTTTCTTATCGACTATCTCATGGTCGAACTCTTGTAGTAACAAGGCCCACCTCAATAGCCTAGGCTTTGTATCTTTCTTCTGCATGAGGTATCTTATAGCACCATGATCTGTGTAGACTTTAACCTTTGATCCAATGAGGTATGATCTGAACTTATCGAAAGAAAAGACTATTGTGAGCATCTCTTTCTCTGTAGTTGTATAATTTACCTAAGCTTCATCCAGGGTGCGACTAGCGTAGCAGATTACATGGTGCTTTTTATCCTTTTTCTACCCCAAGACCGCTCCTACAGCATAGTCGTTGGCATCACACATAAGCTCAAAAGGTAAATCCCAATCTGGAGCTTGGAGGATAGGCAGTGAGACAAGAGCATCCTTTAAAACCTGAAAAGCGATTAGACAATCATCAGAGAAATTGAATTCAACATCTTTTACCAGAAGGTTGGACAACGGTTTCGAAATCTTTGAGAAGTCTTTTATAAATCTTCAGTAGTATTCGGCGTGCCCGAGGAAGCTCCTCACTCCCGTCACAGACTTTAGTGGAGGAAGATTGTATATGGCTTCAACCTTGCTAACGTCTACCGCGATGCCACGCCTCAAAACTTTATGTACCAGTACGATGCCTTCTTATATCATAAAATGGCACTTCTCCCAGTTTAAAACCAAACTCTTTTCCTCGCAGCGTTGCATAACCAAAGAGAGGGTTTTTAGGCAGGTATCGAAGTCTTTTCCATAGACGGAAAAATCATCCATGAAAACTTCCACTATATCCTCTAGGAAATCCGAGAACATTGATATCATGCAGCGTTGAAACGTTGCGGGAGCATTACACAGGCCGAAAGGAATCCTCCTGAAGGCGTAGGTGCCATAGAGACAGGTAAAAGTTGTTTTCTCTTGGTCATCTGGTAGGATGGGGACCTGATAAAATCCTGAAAAACCATCCAAGAAATAGAAATAGTTATGATGCGCTAATCTTTCAAGAACTTGAGCAATGAAAGGAAGCGGATAATGATCTTTTTAGTGGCTTGGTTTAGCTTCCGGTAGTCAATACACATTCTCCATCATGTGACAATCCTAACCGCCACTTCATCGCCTTTGTCTCCCCTTACTATTGTCATACCACCCTTCTTGGGTACTACGTGGATCGGGCTTACCTAGTTACTGTCACTGATCGGGTAAATGATCCCAGCATCCCTCAACTTGATTACTTCTTTCTTTATGACTTCTTTCAGCATCTGATTCAATTTTCTCTGGGGTTGAGCCAGAGGTTTGGCGGATTCCTCCAAATTAATGTGATGCATACACAATGCAGGGTTGAGGCCTTTCATATCTTCTACCGAGTATCGTATAGCCCTCCTGTGGAGTCTTAACTCCCCAAGATGTTTGTCCAAATGATCTTACGTAAGATGGGCATTGACGATGACAGGATTCCTCTCCTCTCGATCTAGGAATTCATATTTAAACCCTTCTGGTAACTGCTTCAACTCAAGCATGGCCTTGGGTGACCTTTCTTCTGGTGCCTCCTCAAGAGAGGCAAACTTAATAGTCTCCACTACCTCATCCTCATTGCTCAGGTCTTCATCAGACTGGTTAAGATAGCTGAGAAACTCCACAACTTCTGGATTTTCAGAGTCAGAATCTTGATTGCTTATCGCTCTTAAAAGAGGGTCTACCATGAGGATGTCTTCTTCTACCTCTTCACAGAACTGTTTGTAGCTTTCCGCAAAGCAAGCGGACTCTAACAGGGATGGTCCTCTCATCGCATCCTTTACCTTGAAGTCTAAGTGGTCATTTTCGACCCTTAGAGTGATTATTCCCTCAGTAAGATCAATCAACGCCCTTCCTGTAGCCAAGAAAGGATGTACAAAGATGATAGGACAGCCAGGGTCCTCCACAGTATCAATGACAATGATATCACAAGGAATGAAGAAACTTCCTACCCGGATAGGTACATCTTCAACAACGCCAACAGGCCTTTTAAAGGTATGATCTGCTAAATCAATTCTCATATTGGTTTTGACCATATCAGTCAAACCTAATCTCTGCGTGAAGCTTAGGGGGCATAAGGCTGATGCTAGCCCCTAAATCGGCAAGACCTTTTCGTTCGACATTATCTCCAATGGCGAAAGGAATGGTGAAAGCCCCTGGATATTTCTTTTTGTTGGGCAAATATGATTTGACAAAAGAAGAGGACATACTTGCTAGTTGCAAGGTTTCGATTCTTCCTCCTCTTCTCTTCTTGGTAATCAAATCTTTGAAAAACTTAGCATAAGTCGGCATCTCTTCTAAGGCGTCCAAAAAAGGTACTTCGAGATGAAGTTTCTTTATTGATTCCATGAACTTCTCGTGGCGCTTCTTCAGGTGTGCCTTTATCAGCTTGTAAGGAAAAGGCAACTTGGGAGAGTAAGGGCTTCTCTTACCACATAACTCCTCAAAGGATTTTGGTTCAGGTTCTCTATCATGAGTTTGTCGATTGTCTTCTTCTGTGGGATTTGCATCCACATTCCTCGATTTAGGTTCCTCTGGTCTGACTTCTTCATGACGTTCTACTGTCCTTCCTGATCTCAGCACTGCCATTTTAATAGATTTGGTGTTGGAGGGTATCTTACCCGAGGGATTCTTTATCAATTCGGCCATCTGGGCCAACTGCTGATCGATTTGGCATTGGTGCGTCTGCATGTCTGCCATCTGGACTTGCATTGTGTTCAGAACTCCTAAATTTGAAAGTGCACTTTGCACCAGTTGGTTATTGATGGTATCTTGTCTTTTTATAAAATCGAACAACTGGCCAACCAAGTCTGGTTGGTTTGAAACCTTGTCTTGACCTTTCTCCTCGACTTGACTTTGACCTTGACTAGTGTTTACCGCTTGGCAACCTTGGTACTTTCCTTGTCCTTGAAATTTGTCTTGTTTGATTGGAAAGAAGTGGTTCTGATGAACTAACTTTGTCCTCCTCTTTTCTCGAAAACTTGGGGTTGCTTGGTGGGGATATGCAGCTGATGCGAGTTTTCAGTTGCATCCTTGTTGCCATACTAAAACCAAGATGATCTAGCCTCTTGAAATTAATGAAAGAGACGTTCTCAGCCTCCTCGGCTGTGGATTCACTTTCGCTCGACTCGTCAGGTCGGGTATAGATACAGTTATCTATCTTGTGTCCACCTTCTCCGCAGGTGACACATTTCATGACCTTTTCAACTTGTTTCTTCCCCTTTCCACATGATTCTTTCAGCTGTTTGACATCAGTGGCTATCCTCTGGATCTGAGAGGTGATAGTTTCCAGAGCCTTGGATTCAATTGAAGGTCCTTCACTAGCCTTCTTAACATGTCCCCTGTCTGATCTATCGTAGTTGGTGCCGGCTTGTAACTCGGCCATGTTCTTGATGATCTTTTTGGATCTACTAGGCTTCTTCCCCAGAAAGTCATTGCCTGTTGTTGCATTCAGCGAAACCCTTTCCTCAGGGGTTAGACCGTTGTAGAAGGTAGTTATCAAGAAACCCTTCTTATATTTGTGATGAGGGCAGTCCCTCTGATATTCTTAATATCATTCCCAGGCATCGTGTAGATTCTCGTTCAGCTTTTGCATGAAAGACGTGATCCTCTGTCTATTCCGGACGGTTTTCTTTGTAGGATAAAACTTGTTTACAAAGGCATCCGCTACTGCATTCCATTCGTTAAGAGCTTGGTGTGGCAGCCCAAGGTACCAGGATAGAGACTTATCTTCTAAAGAAAAGATGAAACCCTTGCAATAAATCACCTCTTGTGGGACTCCCCGCATTTTGATGGTGTCACAGATGTTTTTAAAGGCATCTAAATGGTGATAGGGATTATCATCTTCGAACTCCCTATGAAGCTCTTGTTCTGGATAATAGAGATGATGGATGGTTTTAGCTCAAAGTTGGTTGCGTTGAATCTCGGGATGACAACAGGACATCTGGAATTATTAGCCTTGGTGGCAGCTAACTCCCGAAGGGTCTTTTCTTCTTCATTGGAATTGTCACTTTCACTGTCTCCCTGGTTCTGATCCTAATTATTTTGATTCCTTTTGCACCTCCGGTGATGACGTCGTCTCTCCCGACGATGGTCATCCTCGAATTGTTCTGTTTCAGGATCTTCATGTTGATTATTTCCGTCATAATGGTCATTGTCTTCAGGTAGAGGCGAGTGAGGTCGAACTCTCGCATTTCGCTCACCTTTTGAAAGAGGGGGTTCAATGCGAGGCAGCATGTCTGGTGATGTCAGTGCTCAAATGAGCATAACACCTCCCTTCTGAGTACCTGAATAGCATGTAAAAGACCAAGTTAGAAAACTTGTATTAATAACATGAATTACTCATTTCAGTTTAAAATATATAAAAAAGGAAAAAGAGAGTGTTGTCAAGCTCATTTCTAAGCTTGAGGCACTGGAGTGTAGTTAGTGGATTCGGGTTTGTCAACAGTACCGTTTTGCCTTGTCCCCGGAAACGGTTCCAAAAGGTTGACCAGCCTAAATCGTGCGTCTGCAAGGGGAGCGGATTTGAAGTAGTCGGACTTTTAAATTTATAAACTGAAACCTTCTAGGCCCCTGCAACTTTATTACGGGGTCAAAGTAGATATGCAGGGTAAAACACAGGGACAAGGGTGGTAGTGTTAGGAACGCGGAATCGACACGTTACACTCCGGTATGGGTAAGGAGATGATAAATTTTCCCAAGGGAATAAGAGGCTAAGATCGATAAAATTAAAAGAAAACTATCTCCAACTGGAGCTACGAGGAAAATTAAGGTTTTAAAGGTTTATCAGTTTTTAGGGTTTTCGCGCAACGGAAACAGAGAGGATAATACTATTGCTTAAGTAAGGAATGAAGGAGAAAGCTTTGGTAAAATAAGCGGCAGCAGAAACATCATGTACCCCTTCTCTCGAAGCGGGTACCTCTAACTAAGCATCAACACCTCTCTTGAGGTTGCTGGTCTTAAGTTAGAGTGGAAAGGTTACTAAAGCAACTCCGATCCTGGGCACTCTTGTACTCCCGTATCGGACCAAGCACAAGAGCCACAACACCTCTCTCGAGGCTGCTACAATGGGAAAACATGATTCGGTAGCTAGTCGAAATGTGATCCAAGCGTACAAGATAGAGTTCGGATGATAAACAAAACAATCATCCAACAAAAGGGACCAAACATAAAGCAGCAGTTAATTAAAACTCTTCCAATTCCATTAGCATAAAAGGGTCTGGTTACATTGCATAAGTAAAGAAAGTTAATGGCTGAAATAAGTAAAGATAAATGTCACCTTCTTGATTTAGAAGGGCGATAGGCAGTACCAGATCCTCCAGCCCGATACCGGGTGGGAGCCTTGCCCGATACACCCGACATGGGCGGACGTATCATGCGGGGTGCTCATGCCCGATACGATCATGTCGGGCGGCACCCTCTCGGGCGACACACTGTGACTGGTGATGCGTAAAGGGCTTGGTATCATGACGGGCCAGAGTTTTGCTTCGAGTATCGGGTACTCATGTCGGGTGTCCTTGTTGGCCAATATTGGTCTGCAGCGGTGTCCGGGGCCGATCCTAGGTGAACCATTCCCTCCCTCTCAGGCCGGGGAAGTTCTCACATAGTATCGCCCGGTAGACCTCTGAGGCACGACACGCTAGATCTAGATGCTTTCCCAAGTTGGCTTTCGAGAGATTCTGGCCTATCCCATCGGAGTCCTGTAGCTGCTATTTATAGGCAGTGGTTGGGGGAAGTTATGGTTCTTCGGACACCACGTGTCCTTCATCAGCTCTATCATCTCGGATTCGGGGATGCCTGATATGTGTATCGCCCGGCACAAGGATGTCGGGATGTATGTGTGTCGGTCATCGTGACGAGTGGTGCCTCTTGGTGGGTGGCCTGTATCACGCGACACGCTTCAACAGTCGTGGCGAGTCTGGCTCCCTATCGGGTAAATGGTGTATCACTCGTTCGCTCCTTCTTACACGGCACCCTCATGTCGTGCGGTAGTGTATCATGCTTCCCTATGTCGGGCAGCGAGCGTATCGGCCGGCAGGTTTGTAAGGAGGCTGATGTAGGTGGAACACATTCGTGGGCCGGGACGGGCCTTTTTGCTGATAAATGAGTTGAAAATCGAGGAAAACTTTGCAAAAGATGATAATATTTTGTTAAAAGAGTAGTGTGGCCTGTTTATGCAAAAACATGACAAAAAGGAGAGGAAAACAGTTTAAAAGGGCAGATTTGATAACAAAATAAGGGCCAAAAACATCACAAAATTTGGTGTTATCAATAGGTTGTCTGGGAAAAGTTCATCAAGTTAAGCCTAATTCGTTGGAATACTCGTAGCTGAGTCTCGAGTAAAAGAAGGTCTAGATAGGATGTTCATCAGTTAGAGAAGGATGAACAAGGTTTGTGATTCCTATCCAGGTCAGTTAAGATAATGTGTACATGTTACAACCGTGTTGACACGTGTTGTTCCCTTGGGAGCTGACATGAAGACATGACAGGCTTGAAACTGAGATGATGTGGTTGTTGTTAACCAAGATGCTTGGTTCCTTGGATGTTCGATAACTCCTTTTGTATTAATCCTTAAGCAGTACATAGTAGTGCCTTATGAGCCAAGTTATGTGCATACATGTGTTTTGTAGAGTATGTATCTTGTGAAAACCCCTTCTTAGAAAGATCTTCCTTGGACTAAGACATCCTTCGTGGAAGGAGAACAAACAGTTGGAATATATATAGCAGAAGGATAGTAATACAAGTATGCAAAGCTTAAGTGTCAAGCCTGTGAGATCAGAGTAGCATAGAGAAAATGTAATGAGGAAGGTGATATATCAGTAAAGGAACTGATACCTGAGTGATACAAGTTGCATGTGATGTTCCAGTATATATAAAGAGTGTTATCAGACAAAGGATGGTGAGATGGAGGATTGAGTCTGTGACCCATCACTAAAGCAAAAATACCCATTAGTGGCTTTTATTCCAGTGGTTTTTCTAAAAAAATACCACTATCTATGTAATGCAGTGGCATTTGTAATTTAAATGCCTCTAAACCATGTATTATGGAGTTTATAGAAAAGACTTACCAATTAAGGCATTTTTATAATTAATTAGTGGCATTTCAAAATTGCCAAATCAAATGAGCGGGCCACAATTAGTAAAAAAATTATGTTCCCACGCGGCTTCCCCGGCATGCAAAACAGTTCCTCTTCTCCACACGTTGGACAGAGACATTTACTCCCGATATTTGCTCTGATCGCAGAACCCGCGAAGTCGACCTAGCTAGCCTTTTCGCCCTAATCTGCCAGGCCGTAGACGCTACCTGCTGGAATGATCTGTGCTCTTCTCCAAGGTGTCGGCGATGTTGCCAAGGGTTGGAGGGGACGCCGAGGAAGAGATCAGTCTACCAACTTGCCGACGAGGACTGTGGCGGTTTGCCACCCTGTTGCTTCGGTGCGCGATAGGTAAGTACACCCCACGAAACAATAAACACACATGGTCTTTCCCATCCATTCTCACAGTTTCCATTCTATCAAGGTATATATGATAATCGGTTTATGAAGATAGTCTTAAAATATGATGATTTTTTTGTTTTATATCCAGCAATCACTTCCTTAATCATTTATATCAAGCCATCGACCATCCTTCTTTGTTAGATTTAAACTTGGATTATTTTACAGTCTTGAAATATGATGATTCTGTTGTTTTATTTTATAGTGTCGCATTGGTTTTGGTTATGTATACAAGTTTGCTAAATGTTAGTGTATTCATATAAAAATGTGTGTATTGTTGTATTAAATTGTAAGGAAAATGAAGCATCCACTTTTTAAAAAGTGGTCTCTTAGGTGCTCATGTGATGTATGCACATCTCTTGTATCTTTTTTTGTAAATCATTAATGAATAGGCAAGTAATGTATCCTTACCTAGGCCACCACCTTTGGTGGGTTGGCGCTCTCTGATGAGAACATGGGTTCCCACCATTGGGCTAATGAATGGGAGAGATACTCATCTTTATGTATGTAGGAAGAGGCTAAGGAGAGAACAAGGTTTATGAGATGGTCATTTCTTGTTTAATATTCTAGGATTCAGAAATGTCTAAGGAAGAATAAGACCTTTTTATAATTACTTATAGTATACATGTTTTTTTGGGTGTGGTTTCTTCAATTTTCCTTTGATTATCGTAAACTTGAATGGTCTATATTCTTCTGGATTACCAATTGACTAAAACCTTCACCATCCCTGAAAATTAGGGTCTTTAAGCAACAATGAAGCAAGATACCAAGGGCATGCAGACAAGTTGCTATTAACACTAAGCTATGATTGCACAAAATGCAGGGGTTCCATTGTGGAACAACAATAATTTTTTCTCTGCCATAGGAAGCCTGGTTTGCCCTCTTGATTTCTATATTGAACGAAATTGCATGGCTTCTATTCAGTGATGTTTACATAATGGTTGATTCATGTTTATTTTGGAGTGTATGTCTTATCTCAGTACTACTTTAATGTAAACACATTGCATTATGGTTACTTCAGTTCCATATCCTAAATCAATTTTTGTCTTTTGATGGCATGTTCTGTTACTCAAGAATTTTATAGCCAATTATACATCTTTACTATATATGTACTCCAACCACTCACCTTGGGCCAGGAACCATCAGCTGGCTGGCACACCAGTTCCTCCAAGTTTTGGGTCTTCTACACTCAGATCTTATACAAGTTGTACACTTGTATGGTCTCTGACCAGGTTTCATCAAACTAGATAATGATGTTGCCCGTTCTCTAATGGGTTCATTCTTGTCGATGTTGATAGAAACCATGGGGAATATGTTTATGGACTACTTGCTTCGCTTTAAAAAATATATTGCTCTATATTTTGCAAATTTATACTACTTTATTTGAAAATTTATAATATCGTTATATATACTTACAATTGTTAGTACTAATATTTTGCAGTCTCTGTTCACCCAAAATAGTCACAATGGCTTGGGCGTCTACCCCCCCCCCCGCTCCTTTTCCTTAAAGCAAAAAAGCTAGACATCACCCTAGATGAGCGTACACTTTCACAACTCACCATTCCCAGACATTGGCGTCATCTGGACGGAAGACGCTACACGGCTGGTCAAATGACCTTAAAGTTTGGGAACTTGATAGATGTAATCGAGGTTCAGTATGATGGTGATGGCAATCTGGTATCCACAACCATTTGGCATGGGTGGATTGGGAGAATGGGAATTGGCCGTACAGACCAGGTTTTGCTTCGTCTGATTGGTGAAAATACCATACAGGCTTATATACATAAGTACAACAAGAGTTTGCCTTCTCACCTGAGATGGTATATGCATGAGCTAGGCTGTACCGAATCTAAGGATACGTCATTCGATGAATTTGGTATGCCTGAGGTGCAATCGTTGCCCGTTGGTACCGCCTTGTACCCCATGACCATCAGTTCAGATTCATCTTCCAGCGACTCCATCCTCGACACAGCATCATCAACAAAATGGACACGTCACAGTCATAACAGCCATCACAATTGTTGATGAATTTTTTTAACTTTTAAATTAGGAAATAATCAAAAAATGTAATTTGTGTTGTATTACTTAATGAACATTAGTAATCAATCAAGTATTGTGAATTTAAGGTACCCAATGTGATCTTGATGATGGCTTGCAAATATTTTTCTCTGGTGTGGTTTTGAGTGATGTTTTTCTTTGAGGATTGTCGGAAAGTGATGTTCTACTTTTATCTTTATTATAACTATGTTGTTTGTATGACAGACTTACTCATAAATGTTATATTTTTTACTATTTTTAAGAATGGATAATTGTTGGATGGAAGAGGATGACCTAACGAGTAGTAAATACCTTTTATGTTATTCAATTTTGTTTTAAGTGTCTTCATTTTTGTGTGACTTGATATACTCAGGATGAGAGAACAGTTAAGTGACAGCTTCCATAATAAGACAGCTACAAGGAATGATCATAACAACATCATTGACTCTTGTACGGGGACTCATTTACCTAGCATTACTCCACAAGGTTGTTGGAAAGCTTTGAACATGTCATCCAGTAATCGCTCCCAAAACAATTTAGCTTCCCTTCCACCTAATGTTCAAAATGATAGACCAAGGAAATTCAATAAGATTGTTGCTAGCTCTGCTGTTACAAGAACACCTTATGATGGACAAGGTAATCATATCATCGCATTTATAGTGTTGCATTTAATGATATATAATATCTATATATGTTGTATGCTTTATGAATGAATGCTCAGGTCAAAGACATCGATAACGGGTGCCTAATGGCAATGCTTCAGTGACCAATCATTCAAGAAGAGTAGACAGCAGAGCTTCCAATAGTCAAAATAGCCATGCATTTCATGATCACATGGAGCAAAATGGCCTATCTGATCACCATGATGAGTTGTTAAATGCTACAACAACACCTTCTGATGGGCTAGGTAATCGGGTAATTCATTGCATATATAGTTCTGCCTTTAGTGATATATAATTTCCATTTATGTTGTATCCTTTATGAATGAATTCTCAGGTCAAAGACATCGACCACGGGTGCCTAATGGCAATGCTTTGGTGTCCAATCATTCTAGAAGAGTAGATAGTAGAGCTTCCAATAGCCAAAACAACCATCCATTTCATGACCACATGGAGCAAAATGACCTCTCTGATCGCCATTAAGAGTCGTTGAATTCTACAACAACACCTTCTGATGGGCTAGGTAATCAGTTAATTCATATCATTACATTCATAGTGTTGCATCTAAAGATATATAATTTACATTTATGTTGTATCCTTTATGAATGAATGCTCAGGTCAAAGACATTGACCCTCGGTGCCTACTGTCAATGTTCCCGTGTCCAATCAATCAAGAAGAGTAGAGAGTAGAGCTGGCAATAGCCAAAATAGCAATGCATTTCAAGAAACTATGGAGCAAAATGACGTCTCTGATCACCATGATGAGTCGTTGAATGCTACGTCAACACCTATTGATGTGCTAGGTATTCGGTTTATTCATATCATTGCATTTATAGTGCTGCATCTAATGATATATAAATGAATGCTTAGGTCAAAGACATCACACACATGGCCGAACACAATGTTTGCATGTCTGGAAAAGAAATCTCGATGATCAAATTCCCATTGAGAAAAATCAATTTGGACAACCAGTGGGTAAAAACCAATGTCACTTATCAAGTTTTTTGACAACCATCACAAGAGATACCAATGTTTTTCCATTAAACTACGAGGACTGGAGACAATTCCCAGCAAATAAAAAAGAATCCATATGGAATTTTGTGAAGGTACAATATTAAAATTTATTTTTAAATGGTTAAATGAAGCTTCTAATTGATATCCTTATTGTCGGTAGAGTAAATTCATAATGGACATAGAATTAAAGGAGTGGACAATGAAGAGACTGGGAAAGAAATGGAAGGACCACAAGTGGGAGTTACAGAAACTATACTTTGTAGAAGATAGTCCATATGAACAACTACTTGAACAAGTTGTTCCCCACGTGGAAACGTCTCAATGGAAATTTCTTGTGGATTACTGGAGGAGCAATAAAGGAAAGGTAATTTTTTGTATCTATTAATTGATATTTAATTTACCTCATGGATAATTACTATGGACAATACTACAATTTTTTTTCACAGAGGAAGTGTATAACTAACAAGACAAGCAGAAAAATTTCAAAAGGTTAGACACACAAAAGGAACCAAGTCATTTGCTTATATGAAACATGATGTAAGTTAGTCAATATTGTGATCCAATTGGATAGTTTGGAGACATATGTTTAAATGATGTTAGCAATAACCTTGTTTGAATGATATAGTTGGAGAAGGAAACAGGTGGGGAAGTTGATCCCATTGAGTTTTTTTGAGAAAACTCATCGTAAAAAAGATGGGAGCATAGTTGATATTGAATCCGCCAAAATTTTGGTACAAGGATTCCTATCCTATAGTATTATGTTACATTTACTACATGGAAACATTTATATGTTTGGTATAAAATTCATCTCCTATGTTATGTTGTGTGTAGGAAAACATTTCTGAGGTAGGTGACGAGCTGCGAAGAAACCAACCTGATGTTACTTCAGCTGAAATTTATAGGCAGGTTATGGGAGAAGAGAGACCAGGATATGTTCGTGGTTATGGACTTGGACCATCACCTTCTGATATCTAGGGCAAGAACCGTAAATCCTGAGAAGTTGACGAAGTGAAAAGGAAGCATTTCCAGGATCAGCTTGAACAATAATGGATGAAATTTGAAGCTAAAATTCAAGAACAAAATGCAAAAATAGAGCAGATACTAGCCTTGTCTAGAGCAGGAAATAGTCAATCAGCACAACATGTACGCACTGGCTAGGTATGAATACATTTTATACGAGATGTGTGGTATCAATTATTTTCCATGTTGAATTTTGATGGCCTTATGACAAAGATAAAATAATTGTGCAGATCGGAATGAGACATTCAACAATTTATAAGGAACAAGTATGTTTGTATTTGTGTAAATTGCACATCATTCTACGTTTATATAAATTTTTTATTTAAATTGTATTTTGTTTATAGAAAGTGTATGTGATGAGTATCGCAAATGCAGATGATAAAGTTGCAATCGGTTGAGTATCTGAGGTTGACCCCTTGCAAATGGTGGGAGGTGCAATTTTAGGCTCATCATGTGTTGGTGTTTATGTAGAGGTTGTGGTGATGGCCAACGAACCTCTAGTCAGACCTTCTTAGCAATATCAATATATGGATGAAGTTATTGGCAATGTCATAGCATGGCCAAAATCACATTTAGTGCCAAAGTGAGCATATAGTATTGCTTATAATATGACATAATTGAAAACAAAACTAGTACCTAAAGTCATTTCCATTTGTTGCAGGTCATGAAGTGTAAAGATAGATAATTGCATTCTTGGATACTGTGTAGAGAGATGAAAGCTATAGTTGTGTTTCTTTGGTCCACTTTTTTATTAGTACATAACGATCCAGATACTGTTGTTTCATGTCCATTGTCATAGACAATGTTGCCAAATGACAATCCTATTTTGCATTTAGCTATGAGTAGTGTCTTACCTTCTTGTGTGTGACATTTACATAACATATTTTGTTTTGACCTGTTGAATGTGAATGTCTTTTTTTGCTTCCTAAGTCAATAGTTCTCTATAAATTTTTCTTTCATAACTTGATCACATGTTGCATGATAGCTTACTAAGTCAATATTTCTCTGAAGAATTGTGCATTTTGTGCCTTCCACAACAAACAACATGTCACTGTGTAAAAGGCCAGTTTTTGGAGATCAGAGGCCATTCTCGAGAGCTTAGGTTGTCAGCTCATTTCTTGTGAAAGGCTTCTGCTCAGCTCTTGTGAATGGCCTTTAATCTCCAAGAATAGAGTTGCTGCTAGGACTCAAAAATGGGATTCCTCACTCTGGAACTGGTCTTATAGGCAATCCAACAAACTGGTACATTCTTACATGTTCTTGATGTATTGCAGCCTAGCCAAAGTAGTATCTAAATGTAGTATCTAAGGTAGTATTGCAGCCTAGCCAAAGTGGTTTTCAGCTATGAGTAGTGTTTTTGGAATCTTGTGTGTGAGATTTACACAACATATTTTGCTGTGGTGATTCGCCTCAAGATGGTTTGTGGTTGAGATTCTATGATTGCTCAATATTTAGGCTATTAAGATGTCCAAAATGTAACTGAGATATTTTAGCTGCATGCTTCTATGCGTCCTAATTTCTCTATAGAGGTACAACAAGTCATTTTCAACATTTCCATACTCTTCTTTGGTTAAGAAGTCAAGGAAGAAGCCTCAAGAAATAATGGGTGCTCTTAGTAATATTAGTTCCTCCGTGTTCCCTTAATTGTTAAAACAACATCTACAATAATACCCTTTCTGTAACATGTGGTTGTGATGCAGGCCCTAAAAGCCAATAACTATGGTAAGGATCCTCTGCTAAGATCATGTACAGAGAATGACCTTAAATATCCAAGTACATAGTTGTTGTTAGGACTCAAAAAGGCATGTTTTTGGAGATTAAAGGCCACTCTCGAGAGCTAAGGTTGTCATCTCATCTCTTGTGAAAGGCTTCAACTCAGCTCTTGTGATTGGCCTTTAATCTCCAAGAACAGAGCTGCTATTAGGACTCAAAGATGGGATTCCTCACCCTGGAACTGGTCTTACATGCAATCCAACAAAATGGTGCACGCTTACATGTTCATGATGTATTGCAGCTTAGCCAACATTGGTTTCTAGTTTTGCTTTGGGTTGTTTTAAGGATTTCTGGATAAGGTATATTTGTAGGGTTTTAGGGGAGACAGAGAAGGCAGCGGAAACAAAAAATTTTCTCCCCCAACCCATACCGAGGAAACGCGTCAACGTCTATATAATAGGAAAGGATGGTTTGTGGAATCATACCTTGTCCCGAGGCTTGCTCGGCGACAATACCTCACGCAATGCGTAGTCTTCAACTCCGGTCTTGGACGGTGTCTGTGCATCTCCTGGTCGCACCGGGACTGACGACTCCTCCTCCTACCTGACTTTCGGATGACAGTTGTCCTCCTAAGCGGCAGTGTCCTCCCGCCTCTATAGTAGTCCACACGGACCACCTGGAACTCCACACTCCTTGTCCCACAAGGAAGTGGAAGGAGTTGCACCCTCATGTTGACGTACTAGTCGCCAACACACTCTCCTGCTACCAGTTGCAACTGCAGTTGTCCTTCCCTTGCTGCACCTCCCTTTTGCGGGAAGCACTTGCTCGGGATCTCTCACGGTTACCAAAACCAGAGAGAACGACAACTTCGCAAAGCAACCGGCTTGCATTGAGTTGTACTTTGAGAAGCCCCCAATACCCCTATATATATAGGCGGGTCATGGGACAGGGTTCTCTGTGTCCGGCAATATGGGACTAAAGCAGGAGTAGAAGGGTTTGAGAATTTTCCACAAAAAGCAACCGGTTCGCAACTTGAAATGATCGGTTCACAACTGAACCGATCGGTTCGGCCATTGAGCCGATCGGTTGGACCTGAGCCGATCATTTGGGGCACTCCAACCGATCGGTTGGTTCCCTGAACCGATCGGTTCATGGTCCTAATCCGGCTCAAAAAGACTTTCCTTGTTTCGTTCTCAATTGGTATCGAATACCAATGTTATTCCCAATCGAATTGGGCAATTTGAAACCAAAGGAAAATTCTTGCTGACATGACTTTCCTAACTGGTCGGTTGCACCAGTTGAGCCGATCGGTTCAACCCTTGAACCGGTTGTTTCAACCTGGGCATGAGCCGATCGACCTGGACACTCCAGCCGACCAGTTCAGCAACCTCAGCCGACCGGTTCATCACATGAACCGGTCGGTTGAGAGCACAGTTTGGGCAAAATCAGTCAATTGTGATTTCAATCAATCTGATACTCCAATCAATGCGTCCAACACCTTGAACCATACGATATTGAGCCATCGACTGATTGAGTATTTAATTGAACTACTAAACTCCTTTAGTAATCAATCTAAACATTGCTTTGTGGACAAAACTCCTCTTCCAGGTTAAATCCTATGTGTGTGACCCTGCAGGTCCATTTCACGTTGGCAGTGAAAGTCCATAACACTTATGACTTTAAAAGCAAAGAGCGGTGCCTAGTCACACATCAGTGCTACCCAAGTGAAAGTAGAAAGTTGGAGAAAAACTTTCATCCTACAATCTGTGAATGGTGTTACAGTGAATGTATAATTCCTTTGTCACTGATATCCCGAATGAACTCAAGGCATGGAACAGTCATCCTGTCAACGTTCATTCACTTTCTTGATCTCAGAGTAGATTGAAGGAGATATGTATGACATCAATATCACATACTGATTAACACATGCGTGCGCACGCCTATCTCAATCCTACTCATCAAGTGGCCTTGGATATCAAACTCCCTTAGGAGGGACAAATCCCATATCTATCACTCACCCCTCAAAAGCCCCATGTATCAAAGCCACCCAATCATCACCTTTATAACAACCCATGTTTCAGGACTACGTTTGATGATGTCAAAGTGTGCCCAACGACATGTGTTGAGTGCAGTGATTTCAGGTCTAAGAATCACACTCACCACCATCACTGCGAGTACTGACTGTGACTACCATCTCATGGTTCCATGTGTCAAACTCACGGTGGGTCTGTCTGGTACACTTGTTCTCTAACAAGTACCTATGTGTTTGGTTTGATATCTCTATACCATGACTAATGAGATTCTGTCATCAACCAACACCACAATCCAGTCTTGTGTGTCATTGCTGTCTATCTACCTTCCACAATGACATCTGACTAGGGACATAACAAGAATGTACAAACTCTTAGCATCCGTATGATCTCATCGTTCAGGTCCTTAACCTGAAAGCATACGTCATTGAGTAATGTCATTCTCTAGACATTTAATCTGTTCTATCACTATCTCATATGACTGAACCAGAAAGAATTGGAAGCTTGCCTTTGATGTTAATCAAATCAATCTTAATGTATCCCACCAATCATCCCATGATTGGCTCTCAGGGCATACATACCAACAGACTCCCACTTGCACTGCGAGCCAATCACCCATGAATCATATTCATAGTGATCTTCAAACATGTCCCACATGTTACCGTGCTCTAGTGCCAACATAGTGAGTAATGACAACACCTTGCCAAAGTCAGTATAAATTGCATGTCTCTCATCTCTTCACTGTACGTCACACGTATGAGATGGAGTTGCCGTAATATGCGATCTAGTATTCCTTTGCTAACCTTTAGCCACATTGCATGATCAAGGATTCCAGACTTGTCATCAATGAGTGGAATATAAGTTCATCTCATGAACCTTCAGATCCATATAGTATCCACTGTTGTTCTCTAACACACAGATACTCGACATTTCCCTTTTAAATGGTTTTATTGGAACACTTCCAATTATCAACAAACTTTCACTTTTATACATCTTATGTATATCTTGTGATCAATTCTCTGTCTTTTCGGAAGTTCGCATCAATGTAACTCTTTACATCGAACTCTTCCTTATCTCCATAGAACTAGCACTTCACAAGCACTTATCAAGTTCTCATGGTATTCCAATAACCCTTACTGGAAGTAGACAGACATCCACTCGTTATGTCCCACATACGAGTTATCAGGATGAGCACATCATATTGTCATGTCCTACATACAACATGATGAATGCATTTTGTTCTTGCCATGTCGATACATGCAAGATAATGGGATGATTACATACATGATAGATCCATATCTATTCTTAGTGTTCCCATTCTTCATAAGAATTGGACACTTGGCCTTGGGATACTAATATCCATATAACATGGACAAGTTTTCTCCCACTAAATCTGTGCATATTGAACCCTTCAGTACAGATTGCCAATGTATGCTCTCTCTTTTCCAGGTCAAGAGATTTGTCAAGAACTATCTCTATAGATCTCTATTCCTATCATATAGGAAACATCTCTATCTTCCTTAAAGATAATTTCCACTTTTGGATTTCCATTCTAGAACAATTCCATTTCACATCAATATGTGGAATGTGAATACGCTCCCACTAAATCACAGATCCCTTCTTTATCTTTGACATGTCAGTCAAACACTTTGACTATATCATCAAAGTAAAGATCCAATTCTGAGTTGCTTGTACTCAATCAATCACATTGATTAGTCCATTGTAACTTATAGACTTCATTTGCATTAGTGGATTCATAAACCTTATAGGTTGTGTCACGTACACATCCTTGTTTTATTCCTCATAGGAATGCGGTTCTAGTATCCATATGCCAAATGTTTCAGTCATTAAGTTGCAATCAACAAGCATCATCCTTCTCAAAATGTTATCCATGTGTCTTAACACTTAAGACTCATTTGCACTTATGGATATGATCCAATGAGTGCTACCATCAAGGTCATACCTTATGGTTCACATGGATGTCATTTAGGATGTAATGATCATAAATCATAACTCAAAATTTGGTTCCTCATATTCATCTAGATAGTTGACTCATCACATGAACAACTCATCACATAGATAATTGAGGTGTATCTGTTAAGGATTTAAGAACTCACAACCCTTGTGATTCTTAATTTCCTTTATTAGTGTGGGGTGTTCTTTTATTTAGAAGAATTCAGTTATTCGATAATCATTCTCTAACTCCTTAGAGTATGATTCCTTCTTGATTTAGACATCACCATGCCTTAATCATGAGTTCACTATGATACACTATCATAATCACTCATAAGGACCTCAAACATTTGGTCCAAGTATCAAGAATTAATACTTTACCAAATTTGTACTTCATCTATGATAATATTGAACACTTCAAGATATTCATATTGGTATTTCTCTAAACACCATTTGAAGTATTAGCATTTGTCCCAATAGGTATGTGAATACATCACATGTATTATACCTAATAGGATAATCATTCTCCCACTACCATTAGTGAAGATTGATTAATCATGTCCAAGATATTCATGTCTCTTACTGGTTCTCTAACCAAAAGAGTCTAGATTTATCCATCATATGGAAACTAGAAATGAATTTCTTATGATATATGCTAATTTAATTGTTTGAGTTATCAATAACTTTAGGTATTATTTTATCTTATACATACCATGTATTACAAGATAAACAAGGCATTGCCACAAAGATCATATCTTTAAGATTGAAACATCAACTTTATTAATTGCCATCATTGTCATACAATATGCAAAAATAAAGTGTTTCTATCTATTGGCAATATATGAAATAGCAGTTCTCAACTCTATTTCGTGCCCTTTAGGCTGAAACAAACTGAAAGATACTCCTATCTATGGCAGCAACACTTGCTCCAATGATGGGTACTTCTTTCTTGGTCCTTTCACAAAGGCCATCACTTCTTTGCGGATATTGCATATCATATATGACATATCCATATCTTGGTATCATATACCTCGGATAAAGAAGTGGTTCATTTCATGATACCTTAGGTGGAGATCTCCATCCCATCTTTCATCTTCTTTTGTTCTTCCAGATATAGAGGGCAGTTCCCTCATACACCCTTTCCCCATGTGCCTTGAGGCTGAAGACGGCTTGGATTTCTAGCTAGCATCAGAACACTTCTTAGCTTTGCCCTTGTCCTTGCCCTTAAGAATTACCTTTTCTTTGATCACATCAAAGATTATGGTTTGTCTTTCTTTATCTTTGCCTCTACTATCCTCAACATGTCCAACAACTTTGTCAACGCTTGTCAAAGTCGTTCATGTTGTAGCTTATCATGAATTGTATGATTCTCGCAACATTTGCAGTATCATACCAATAGCCAACCCTTGGCTCAGAGGGAATCCTTCTCAGTCAGGTTTTCCACATACCCAATCACATTGAGTGTGTGAATACCTTACTGGATCTCCTTCTGTCATGACATACTAGGACAGTATCTTGGAGACATCATATGTCTCATGTTGTCTCTGCAACTCATAGTTCAGAGAACACAACATCAAGCACTCCTCATCAATGTCATCCTCGGTATGCTTTCATAAGCATACTTTCAGCCATTGATGTGGTGGGATCAAGTTCATCTGGTTCTGGTATAACTAGGACTTAGAGCTTTCACTCTTTGATTGAGAACACTTCTCATCGTCCTAACCAGTCGTGGAATTATTCCCATTTAATTTGTTGGTCTCAAGAACCGATCGCAAATAAAGTGATTTGTTGATTAACCATTTATTTTAACAAAAGGAAATATATGCAATTTTAGTCCAAAAACTCATTTTTGACTTCTTTGATTGATTTGAAAAGTTGACGATAAAATTAGGCCTTTAATTAATTATCGCTCCCACTATTTTACTTCAAATTGATAGCCCTCACCATCAATTCGGAAGATTGCAGCGTACAACCTTCTAGTGGGCAAGATCCTGAAATCCTCTAAGTCATGAGTCAGCTTTGGCTGATCGCCCACAACTTAGATCTCTCAGGTAGGCAACTCTTGCCAATTGCATCATATGCAACTCTTGTTGAATGAACATGCACAACACCTTGCCATGAACATTCCTTGCCTCTGGGCTTAGACGCTCTAAGAATCACCAGTTAAGTCTAACCCAAAAGCTGACACGGTAAACATGCACCCTGCTTTGGCAGAACCTACATGTCTACCCTTCACACTTCCACAAGATAGACGGCGCACCACGCTTTGGCGTAACCTACGCTTGGTCGATCGAGCTTTTCATGTGTGCCGCTAATGGAAGGCATATAAGACTTAATATTTTAATGAGGGATTTGGTTTTTATATACATATACATATCCAATCACCACAATACATAGTACGTATCATATACATGCTATATCCCACAGAAAACATGCACAAATGATAAAAAGCGATGATTATGGACATCCTAATGTGATTCCTCGAGCCAAGAGGAATCACGGTCATCTAGGTCAACATCACATGCAACCTGTACAAGATGAACTCTGTGCCTTGCCATCCGAGTTGATCAACTCATCACATGAATGATCTGTACTCTCCAGCCGGTCGTCTGGGTGCCACCAGCCAATCGGTTGGCTCCTCCAACCGATCGGTTCGTCTGGTCGTCGTGCATCTTGTCATGTCTGCCACCCGCTCGTCTCGCTCCTCGAACCGGTCATCTACCGATCGGTTCACTCCTTGAACCGACCGTCTGGAACGTCAACCGATCGGTTCACTCCTTGAACCGATCGTTTCAGTTGTCGTCTTGATGTCCGCCGATCTATGACATAACAGGAAATAAAATCTATCCTAATTATTACATTGCTTTAAAAAGGGAAACCCCGAGTTACATTCGGGGGGAGCAAAGGTAGGAAAGAATCTCGAATTATTTCGAGTTACATCAGGAATAAGAGAGGGAAGATCGGTGCGCATACCGAGATGCAAGCAAAAACAAACAACCACACACATATAGGGGTTTATAGGCCATAATCATGCTACACACATCCACCACAAAACTCGTTTAAGGGTGACGCGTATCGAGTGCATTAATAATACATATTATATATGTAATTATGGATTTGTGGATTTAGGATTGGACATGCATAAAGCCGATATTATTCGCATCGCATGTAATAAATAAAGGAGACAAACCAAAATCGATCATATCGATATTCCTAAAATATAGAGCAGTTGACGTGGCTCTGATACCACTGTAGGGTTTTAGGGGAGACAGAGAAGGCAGCGGAAACAAAAACTTTTCTCCCCCAACCCATACCGAGGAAACGCGTCAACGTCTATATAATAGGAAAGGATGATTTGTGGAATCATACCTTGTCCCGAGGCTTTCTCGGCGACAATACCTCGCGCAATGTGCGGTCTTCAACTCCGATCTTGGACGGTGTCTGTGCAGCTCCTGGTCGCACCGGGACTGACGACTCCTCCTCCTACCGGACTGTCGGATGACAGTTGTCCTCCTAAGCGGCAGTGTCCTCCCGCCTCTGTAGTAGTCCACACGGACCACCTGGAACTCCACACTCCTTGTCCCACAAGGAAGTGGAAGGAGTCGCACCCTCCTGTTGACGTATTAGTCGCCAACACACTCTCCTACTACCAGTTGCAACTGCAGTTGTCCTTCCCTTGCTGCACCTCCCTTTTGCGGGAAGCACTTGCTCGGGATCTCTCACGGTTACCAAAACCAGAGAGAATGACAACTTCACAAAGCAACCGGCTTGCATTGAGTTGTACTTTGAGAAGCCCCCAATACCCCTATATATATAGGCGGGTCATGGGACAGGGTTCTCTGTGTCCGGCAATATGGGACTAAAGCAGGAGTAGAAGGGTTCGAGAATTTTCCACAAAAAGCAACCGGTTCGCAACTTGAAATGATCGGTTCACAACTGAACCGATCGGTTCGGCCATTGAGCCGATCGGTTGGACCTGAGCCGGCCGTTTGGGGCACTCCAACCGATCGGTTGGTTCCCTGAACTGATCGGTTCATGGTCCTAATCCGGCTCAAAAAGACTTTCCTTGTTTCATTCTCAATTGGTATCGAATACCAATGTTATTCCCAATCGAATTGGGCAATTTGAAACCAAAGGAAAATTCTTGCCGACATGACTTTCCCAACTGGTCGGTTGCACCAATTGAGCCGATCGGTTCAACCCTTGAACCGGTCATTTCAACTTGGGCATGAGCCGATCGGCCTGGACACTCCAGCCGACCGGTTCAGCAACCTCAACCGACCGGTTCATCACATGAGTCGATCGGTTGAGAGCACAGGTTGGGCAAAATCAGTCAATTGCGATTTCAATCAATCTGATACTCCAATCAATGTGTCCAACACCTTGAACCATATGATATTGAGCCATCGACTGATTGAGTGTTTAATTGAACTACTAAACTCCTTTAGTAATCAATCTAAACATTGCTTTGTGGACAAAACTCCTCTTCCAGGTTAAATCCTATGTGTGTGACCCTGCAGGTCCATTTCACGTTGGCAGTGAAAGTCCATAACACTTATGACTTCAAAAGCAAAGAGCGGTGCCTATTCACACATCAGTGCTACCCAAGTGAAAGTAGAAAGTTGGAGAACAACTTTCATCCTACAATCCGTGAATGGTGTTACAGTGAATGTATAATTCCTTTGTCACTGATATCCCGAATGAACTCAAGGCATGGAACAGTCATCCTGTCAACGTTCATTCACTTTCTTGATCTCAGAGTAGATTGAAGGAGATATGTATGACATCAATATCACATACTGATTCACACATGCGTGTGCACGCCTATCTCAATCCTACTCATCAAGTGGCCTTGGATATCAAACTCCCTTAGGAGGGACAAATCCCATATCTATCACTCACCCCTCAAAAGCCCCATGTGTCAAAGTCACCCAATCATCACCTTTATAACAACCCATGTTTCAGGACTACGTTTGATGATGTCAAAGTGTGCCCAACGACATGTGTTGAGTGCAGTGATTTCAGGTCTAAGAATCACACTCACCACCATCACTGCGAGTACTGACTGTGACTACCATCTCATGGTTCCATGTGTCAAACTCACGGTGGGTCTGTCTGGTACACTTGTTCTCTAGCAAGTACCTATGTGTTTGGTTTGATATCTCTATATCATGACTAATGAGATTCTATCATCAACCAACACCACAATCCAGTCTTGTGTGTCATTGTTGTCTATCTACCTTCCACAATGACATCCGACTAGGGACATAACAAGAATGTACAAACTCTTAGCATCTGTATGATCTCATCGTTCAGGTCCTTAACCTGAAAGCATACGTCATTGAGTACTATCATTCTCTAGACATTCAATCTGTTCTATCACTATCTCATATGACTGAACCAAAAAGAATTGGAAGCTTGCCTTTGATGTTAATCAAATCAATCTTAATGTATCCCACCAATCATCCCATGATTGGCTCTCAGGGCATACATACCAACAATATTTTACTACTTCACTTTGCTTTTTTTTAGTTGAAGGGGATAGTGAATCTACTATGGAAACTCTTCTTGCTTATCAGGGGATAGTGAATCTATTCCTGGTGGCCATGTTAGTATAGATTTGAAGACCTGAAGCCTCCTGCTGATCTACATAGTCAACTTGCATGTTTTGCTGTTAGTTGTTTATTACATGTGGTGGTTGCCATGACTGGTAATGGTGTCAATGATGCATCTGCTCTGAAAATGGTAGACATTGGTATTGCCATGGGAATTGCTGGAACTGAGGTAAGTATATTCTCTATATGTCAATTTGTATATCTATCTTCTTGTCTTTTAGTAATAATTTATCGATAATGATTTTTTCTTCTCTTTTTATGTGTCAGTCCAGGTTACCAAGGAGTCTTCAGACATGGTTCTTGCTGATGATAACTTCAGTACAATATTTATTGCAGTTGGTGAAGGGAGATTTATCTATAACAACATGAAGGCTTCACCAGGTTCTGCTCTTATTAATCATTATATGCTTTCTTACCTTACTAAAAATCTTTCAACTTATTATGGATAGACTATAGTTTTATGAGAACCCTGGACGACATTGAGTTTGATAACCATCTTTTGCATTTTACATAATTGTCAAGATTGTCATCATTGCACCCTTTCAATCATGTGCTTAGTTGTGTGCTTAGTTGAATTTCTACAGCTTTGTTGCATGGCAAACTCTATTCAGCTGACATAATGTGAATGGTACAGTTGAAATTATCACCATTGTCGAACTTATTAGGAAAGGTGAGAAGGTGGGTTCTTTTGAGGCTGCCCTTCTTGTCAAGCTCGGCACCAGGCCCTTCTCATATGGACTGGTTGTGCTGTCAGTTTATGACAGTGGATCTGTTTTCATCCCTGAGGTCCTTCACCTTACTGAAGATGACCTTATTGATAAATTTGACAATGGTGTTATCTTCCCTGATACTATCTTAACAACATGCTAGTGTTGTAAGTGTTTTTGGCTTACATTTGCATGCAAGTGCTCAACATTTTTCTCACTTCATTGCAGGATCCTAGCAAGTTTGCAGTTGTTGTTGCCCCTGCTACTGCTTCAGGCTATGCAGCTGCACCTACTGCTTCTGCTGCCAAGGTGGAAGAGAAGAAGGAAGAACATGCTGAGGAATCTGATGACCATATGGTCGTAATGCTATCACTGCACCTGAGAAGAAGGATGAACCTTCATTGCAGTGTAGCTGGTCTACTCCTGTAGAATCTCACAACTACTTGGAATGTTAGAATGGAGTTGTATGTTTTGTAAGAAAATGAGTTTGTATTCCTTTGGGGGGTCTCCAAGTGCAAAATGAGTTGTTATCTAGTTAGTGTTCATGTCTACAATGTGTACCATATATAGTCATATGTGATGTTGTGGCATTCAATATAAGGGGCAAGGTAAAATGTCCTCCCCATGTAATTGTCATTTCATTATAAATACAAAAGTTCAATACTTCTGGAATGTGTTCGACTTCAATTGGCATTCAATTAGAAAACTTGATCATGAACTACAAATTGACTGACTAAAATCCATAAAAAATTAGTAATGTAGAACTAGTATGTCATTAGTGTCTTTTTTCATAAGCCACTACATTCAATCAAAACTATTTTATACAACAACATTATACAAAATAGTGGCATTTGTATAAAATCTAAATGATGGATAGTGGCTTTTCCATAAATGCTAAATGATGGTTTAGTGGCCTTTATGTGGCATTTATTCGAAGCCACTAAAGACAAACCTTTAGTGGCTTTTACAACTTAAGCCCTATCTTCCTAGTGGCATTGGCGCTAGAGGCAATTTTTTAAATGTCAACAAATGTCGCTAAACCTATTTACTGGCTTTTTTTGGTGGCATTTCTGAAAGGCCGCTAATGAGTATGTTTGTTGTAGTGAGTATAAGGAAACCATGTGATGGCTCTGGAATAAGAGAAAGTACATTGGTCATAGATCTATGACACCCAAGATCTTTTGTGGAGTTGTATGATGTGATGCATGAGTAACACCCATCTTCTTTCTGCTTGGGATTTCGGGGACGAAATCCTTGTTAGGGGTTTATGACTTGTAAGGACCCTGACCCAAGTTTTGGGCTAACCCTCTTTTCTTTGCTTATGAAAGGTTCTTAGAACCTTAATCTAATCTCTTAATATTTTTTGATATCATGTGACAAGCTCATGTTTCCAGTTTGGTCCCGTTTGGATGTTGTTTGAGCAATGTTTGCTTGTTTTGGACCAAAATGAAATTTACCCAAAGTAAGGGGTTATATTGTAATATGTCACATGAAAAGCATGAATTTAGTACTCTATAACCATTAGAAATATAATTATGAGGTGGGGTGCCTTTTGGAGGACCTACGTTCCAAGTTTGAGCTTAGTTGGATTATGTGTGTGCCCTATGTGCTAGTTTTGGTGCAAATTGCAAATTACCCAAAGTGGAGGGGTCAATATGAAATTTACCAGCTCTAGAGTCACCTCCCTTCTATTTGGCATCATCTATGACGTGTATGGAAGTTGGGGCACCTTGTTTGGTTGATAGTTGAGGAGTAACATCTTTATATGGTCTTTATATCACATATGTGTAACACATGTTGCCTTGTCTTTTAGTGTATCGGGTAGAAGCTTGAGAGTGTGTCACCCATGAGGGTGTGTCGCCCATGGGAGGTATCCAGCTGCACGATACACATCCTAGAGTGTATCTCCAGTCTATTCATGTGTAGCTTGGGTGGCAACAAGTGGTGTTAAATGCATGAGCAAGTGGCATCTTGGGTTATGTGGTTATGACACCTCTCCTTTGCTACCTCTCTCTTCCTTGATGTATATAGCCCCCTTCCTCCTTAACCAAGTGCTCCCTTTTGGAAACCTTATTTCCCCTTCCTGTATGGGACGAGCATGTGAGCTTGGGAGGTCAAGGAAACTCCCATGGAGCTTGGGAGGGCGAGCTCTTTGGCCATGGAGACTCCTTTCTCAAGATCCAATCTTGGTGAGTCATGCTTTCTTGCTAGCTTTTCCTTGTGACTTATTCTTCATCTCCTTCTCCTCCTCTCGGCCATGGATGGGTCCTTGATGTGAGTAGTCAAGGCCATGGTTATCTCCCCCTCTTTTCTTCTTCTTGAGTTATACATAACCATGGTATCTTCTACTTCTTCTCTTGTTCCTTGAGGTGATGATGAAGGAGCCAAAGACAAGCTTAGAGCTTCGGATGGATGGTTTCCATGGAGAGGAATGTGGGTTTGTTGCTTGGATCAGGAAGCTTTACGCCTTTCATGGAGATCCTCTTAAGGCGGGTTACATAACTCTTAACCATCTCTATTATGTTCACTCTCCATATGTGCATGTGATGATTCTTGTCTTTAAATTGATACCATTCTCCATGTTAGTCATGCATGTGGAACTTGAGATATGTTTTAATGGAAATGGTCATGTTTTACTACTGTCCTTATCTTGTTCATCTTGTGTTAGATGGTAATGGGTGTCTATAGGTTAAAGATGACTTTCCTGACAGGGTGCTTTACCCAATATGGGGGCTTGCCTGATACTATGCTTTGCCCGACATAGTACCTTGCTCAATAGGTTATACTTTGGTTGATGGTTTGTGGCAATACCCCTTTCTCTCCTTTCGACTTGAAAGGTGAGCCTAAGGCCTAGATGTTTGTGGCGATATGATGTGGTGACCAATGTCTCTTTCCTGTCCTAAGGTTAGGGTTTGGACGTTATGGTTGGTGGACACCTAGTTGGTCCTTTGGCCAATATGTGTTCTACAAAGTGGCTCCTTGAGGTTGTTGCCCGATACCGTCTCCTAGATTTGAGCCTTCGGTGACATACCTTTCATTGTCCTTATGACCGATATGAACTTCTACCCAAGATGATGATGATGGGTGATATGGTGGTTGGTCGACATGAAACCCTAACATTAGTATCTTAGCCGACATGGAGCTCCAACCCTAGTTTGGGTGATGGGGTTGACGTGGGCAACATGGATGCTCTACTCCAGTTGCACAACAAGCTCTTGGGGTTGAGCCCATGGATAGTATCATGGGTGATATGGTGGTAATGCCTTGGGTGATAGGTATCATTGATAGTGTAGGGAAACCGATAGGTTGTTCCTTGGTGTGGGCGATAGCCCTAGAAGTAGTGTCTTGGGCGATATGGATGCCCTAACCCTAACTTAAGGTGATATGATTTCTTTGGCCGATGGCATGGTACTAACCCTAGAGTGCCTGACATGTTATCATGGGCAATGAGATGTCTTGGCCGATAGTCTAGCTCTTACCCTAGTTGCCCGATATAGCATCCTAGACGTCATGGAGTTTTGAGTGTTGGGGGTTGCTCTAACCCTAGTTGACCGATAGGGGTGCCTTTATGGTAAAGATCCCTTGGGTGATATGTTGGGTGCCCAATATGGTGCTCCGTGAATGGCAAAGGACGTGAGGATGGGCGTTATGAATGGTCCCTTGATATGCTACCCAATATCATCAAACCTATAATTTTATGAGTGTGTATGAGTGCATAGCTTGGGCGACATCAGGGTTAAGTGCATGGCTGATACCCCCCACAAGGAGATATGTTACTTTGGCCAATATGCCTTGCCCGATACATGCTCTCTCTTGGTTGGTTATTGTGGGCTCTGATCTCCAAACCATGATATAAACACGATTTAAACTTAGCGGAAGCGAATCGATTAACAGCGGAAGACAAAAATCACGGGAAATTAAAACTTTTTTGAGACAAGAGCTTGAATCCATAAAGCTTCATTCATAAAAGGAGATAAACTATTTACATCTCATGATAATTACTTCTTGAGTAATTATATACAACAAGATACAAAATCTCAAGAACTCATAACCAAAAGACTCCAAGACCTGAGAGTACAGAGGACACATAGGACTGAATCTAACTACACCACATGGCGGGATAAATCTCCACCTGAGATATACTGTTGCTCCTGGTGCTGCTGCTGCTGGGACTGGTTACCTGTAGACCTGTTCTTCCGTCCTCGATGTCCACCTAAAACGTTGAAGTCTACGGGGTGAGACAATTGTACATAATTGTCCCAGCGAGAGTTATAACTCTCCGCCAGAAGCTTTATTATTACATCAAATAATAACTTAAGCAGTAAAAGCTTACAAAGTATTCAATAGCAGATACAGTTGTATACAAGAGTTCAACATATATCAAGCGTGAAGAACATATGCACTATACAGTGTAACATCAATCAATTAGCTCATAGTTACCTTTAACAGGTATACTACGCTGTAGATTATGTTTTTCAAACATTCTTATTATTATTATTATGCCCTGTGGAGATGAGGTTTACCACTCATACCCCAACCAATCACTGTTAAGTGCCTTAGTATCATACTAGGTCATCGAAAGAGACGGATTCTCATGACCTTCACCTTCCTCAGTCAGTAAGAGGATCACTTGTAGGACATCTTGTGTCTCTACTATTATAGCTCACCAGGGTAATCTGGTCCTTCACTATTTTAGAGTTACAGTGGCATTTTGTACTCTCTTCGTCATCAGGAGATTTCATGTTTATCTTCACTGATACGGATATCTATGTTTTCCTCATCATCAGAAGGTTTCATGTTTACCATCCACTGATACGGTATGAGTTTTGTAGTGAAGGATTGACGGATTATACATCTACATCAAATTCCTACACTAGGATGTAAGGTTCTACACATCCATATGCCCCACATACTCAACAGTATGTGATCCAGGAGTTCCCGTAGGAAAACCTGTTTCACCATCATTTGATCTCTGACATTGATGGATCTATGATCAGGGCTCTACATTTCACTTGATTAGTTAGGTACATTCAGTATTCTTTTACATCATACATTGTTCTTCAAACAATAACAGTAGCATAACAGCTATGAAAGTAGAATACTAAATGTAACAAACCTAACTCACATCAATCATCATTTCTCAATATACTCATCACAAGTCATCTCTAAAGCATGACCTTGATGGTATTCATGGCTCTTACAGCCCATTAAAACATAGGATGCCACTGACAAGGCATCAAGATATTTCACTATTCATAAAGCTAACAACATGCTTTCAATGAATATAGTATCATCATTCATACGTGGATATGATCACCTTCATATCAGAACATGCATGGTTAATTCAACTGATAAAGGTAATTCAAAACAAGAATATACTTTCCACTCTTGTCATAAGAGCTAAGTTCTCTGATTCTCATCAATTAGAGTTTGCTACTCATATTGCATGTCATCACCCTTGAATTAGGGTTTACTATTCACATGTCATCACCCTTGAATTAGGGTTTACTATTCACATTACATGTCATCACCCTTGAATTAGGGTTTACTATTCACATTACATGTCATCACCCTTGAATTAGGGTTTACTATTCACATTATGGTGAATTGAACTCATAACGTCATCATGTATGAGGAACATCATCATTGATGCTCTCAGATTAGTTTAAGATTCATCATTTATCATAATTAGGGTTCCATGATCTCACATAGGTGGATCATACCCTAATCATGCACATTCATGTGTATTGAAGGTACTGTACTTGAATTTCCATCATAAAAGGGTACTTTCTCTTTCTTAAGATACTTTCTCTCTCCTCATACTTGTAGATGGTGATAACACCAATCTAGATCAGGTTGGGTTAAGTCCACTTTGATTAACATAGACCAAATCACCACTATTAAGTGATTAGGGTTTGATTAGAATAAGGTTTCACTCAATTGAACCTTTCAAGGGTATTATGGTAAATTACACATTGATCATCATCATGGTTTAATTTACTAACCACTTGACCCTTAATGTATTTTGGTATCATTAGGGTTTAGGTTGAACAACTATTAAACCATTTAAGACTTCAAGGCATTAGGCAGACATAACTTCAAAAGTCTTCAATAGGTTTCACACCTTCAACCTTCATACGATCTTGAGGTCGAATGCCCTCATTCGATCTTGAGGTCGTATGTCCTCATTCTATCTTGAGGTCGAATGACCTTATACGGTCTTGAGGTTGAATGACCTTATACGGTCCTGAGGTCGAATGACCTTATACGGTCTTGAGGTTGAATGACCTTATACAGTCTTGAGGTCGAATGACTCCATGTTTGATGGCTCGTAGAAGACGCAGAGGTAGAAGCCTCAGATGTTTCTTGCAAGAAAGTAAATAACATCCTATTCTAGGAAAAGTAAAAGCTCGGGCTGCCTCCCGAGGAGCGCTGTAGTTTGCGTCGCCAGCTCGAGTGCTCCACGTCCTTCACTTTTTGCCTTCAGCAGTATTCATATCTTGCAAATTGATCTATGTCCTTCTAATGAAAGCTTCGTCTTCATAGAACCTGTTCACCCTGTGCCCGTTCACCTGAAAAACCTTGGATGGATCATCTTTGTCATATAGCTCCATCATTCTGGACGGGTATATCTTTGATACGGTGAAAGGTCCGGACCACTTTGTTTGTAACTTACCTGGAAAAAGACGAATGGAAGATTTAAATAAAGTCTTGAGGTCGAATGCCCTCAAAAGCTCAAGATCGTATGGACCTCCAAGGTGGTTCAAAGGGTAAACTCGATTAGAGTTTCCTATGTTGAAGCCATCAATTGGTCTCAAGCTTGCTAACCACTTACCAATCGAGACAATTAGGGTTAGCCTTAACCAATTGGTCACTCAATTGACCCTCAATTGATATCCAATTAGGGTTGGAGTTGGTTCAATTAAGGTCTATAAACGTTCAACCATCAACACTCAACAATGTGAATCAAATCGAAGTTGAACCCGTCAATTGACCTCCAATTGGGCTCAAACTTGGCCCAAACGGTCTTGGGATCATTTGGATATACTCCAAACGGTCTTGAGACCGTTTGCCCAAGAATTCATCAAAATCTAGATTGATTTGATAGGGGTTGAACCTTAATTAAGTCACAAATCAGCAATTTGATTATTTTAATAACCCATTGTAATTGGGCCCTCAATTGATCAAATTACCTTAACCCTAGACCTCCAAACGGTCTTGGGTTGTCACTAAACGGTCTTGAGACCATTTGGATGAGTTCCAAATGGTCTTGAGACCGTTTGCCCATCCATCCTTTGGACTCTAGTGAAAATTCATCAAGGTTTGATTTATTGAGTTGATCATTACATCAATACTTAATTGCAATGTAATTTGGTATCTTTGTACCTTCAATTGGTCAACTATACTTGACCCCAGACCTCCATACGGTCTTGGGTGATCCCCAAACGGTATTGAGACCGTTTGGATGATTCCCCAAACGGTCTTGAGACCGTTTGGGCTAATCAACCCAAAATCTCAAATTAGCTCATTGTGATTTCAGCACTGATTTCAATTAGGGTTTGCCCTAGTAATCAAAATTCAACTCTTAACTCGTTTGGAATTAGTCCATCAAATTTGGTGAGTTATTAATTAACATTATTATGAACAGTAATATCATACGGTCAATGCTTAGTCAACCATCTTATACGGTCTTGAGACCGTTTGCCCAAAAAGGGAAATTAAGCAGATTGAAAATCAGAACTACATTCAATTGAATTTGCTAATTGTTTTGCCTATATCTCACGATTCCTTTGGAGTTAACCTCTCAAATGTTGTGGGTGATTAACCTACATAATTTTGAACAGGATTCCCATACGGTCCACGCTTGGTCAACGCGGCCATACGGTCTTGAGACCGTATGCCTTCATACGACCTTGAAACCGTTTGCCCATCAAACGGTTTTGCAAACCGTATGGGCAACTGGTTCAGGTCGTATGGTAAAGTGGAAAACTGTGGATAAGCATAGGAAATAACGCCCTCATCTTCTAGCTCAAGAACAGCAACAGTTCCTCACGGATTTTCTTGCAAGGAAGCAAGGGAAGATAGGGAAGAAGAAGAACTAGCAACTAAAAGCATAGAAAAGATGTATATAACAAAGCATAGGTTTAGAGTTATAAAACCCACCTAAAGCTTGCTCCTTGAGCTCCAAGCTTTCGAGCTCCAAGCCTTTAATGGCGTCCTAGAAGCTCCACAGGTCGGCCAAGGTGAATCCTCCAAGAAAAGTTGAGAAGAGATGGCTAGAAAGATAGAGCTAAGTGAGCTAGCCATGAATTTGACCTTGAATTCGAGTTTCATCCAAGAATTTAAGAAAAAGGAAGGATCCAAACCTACCTTGCACTCTCCTGGTCGTCCTCCTGAGCTCTAGAGCTCTCCTTAGTCGGTTGAGCAAGGGGGAACAGTGAAGGAAACGAAAGAAACATTCCTTTGCTAAGTGAGGAAAAGGGCTTATATACTTGGGTGGAATTTCAACATAAGTACATAGGTTTTCCTCATTTTCTCATCTAAGTCCTCCCTTTATTCTTTGCTCGCCCCTACCTCTTATTTCTAAGGACAACCTTCTTCTAAGGTCAAGAAATGAAGGCAAAGAAGATCAACCTATTACTAAAGCACACACATAAAAGGGCTATAGTACTTACACCTTGATTATTCAATCACAAAGGTGTTTTTCATTATATGATTATTCAATTGAAGTGACTTCTTCATCATTTCTTCTCTAAATGATGATAAGAGTCTTACAAGATATTTTAGATGGTGTATTTTACAAGTTGCACCCCTCAAATTGGGTAAATTGCACTTTACTCCAATTTAGGGTTTCAAGCACGGGGATTGCTTCCACAGCTGCACCTTGGTGCTCAAGCTTGGGAAATCCCTCAAACTTTACCATAATCATTCTTATGATGTCTCAACATCAGGGGAACATCTCAACATGTGCAAAATGCAAGTTAACCCTTCTAACTGGGTAAATTGCACATAGGTCCCTGTATTACAAAACAATCAATTCAATCATTGTTTAAAAGGGACAGAAAAGGAAAAGTATGTTCCTTAGGAACTTAATTACATGCCAAAAGATAATCACCAGTATATTAATTACATAATTAGGCAAAACACCTAGGGTTAACTCATAACCCCGGTCAGGGATGTTACAAATTATCCACCCCTTACAAGGATTTCGTCCCCGAAATTGATAAAACATATTAGGAGAAAAGGGCAGGATACTTCCTTCTCATCTCATCCTCTAGTTCCCAAGTGGCTTCTTCAATACCACGGTGGTTCCATAGGACTTTCACAAGGCTTATATCTTTCTTCTTTACATTTTTAATTCTGTTATCAAGGATTGACACCGGTCCTTCCTCATAAGATATATCATCATTCAATTATACCTCCATAGGTTGTAGAATTGACTCAGTATCGGGGTGACATTTCTTTAGCATAGAAATGTGAAACACAAGATGTAACCTCTGTAACTCTGGTGGCAGCTCTAGTTTATAGGCTACTTGTCCAATCTGTTCAATGATTGGATAAGGCCCCATAAATCTAGGAGCTAACTTCCCTTTCCTTCCAAAACGAAGGACTCCTTTCCAAGGCGAGACCTTGAGATACACTCTGTCTCCAACCTGGAATTCTAAGGGTCTACGACGTTTGTCAGCATAAGGTTTCTGCCTATCCTGTGTAGTCTTAATTTGTTGTTGTATTACTTTAATCTTCTCTATGGTCTGCTGCACAAGATCAGGACCTAACAACTGATGCTCACCAGTCTCAAACCAACACAAAGGTGATCTACAACGTCTACCATACAAGGCTTCATAAGGTGCCATATCAATACTATGTTGATAGCTATTGTTATAGGCAAACTCTATCAATCTTAGGTGTAGATCCAAACTTCCGGTAAACTGGAGAACACATGCTCTCAATAGGTCTTCTAAGGTTTGTATAGTTCTTTCCGAATGTCCATCAGTCTGCGGATGAAAGGCCGTACTAAACCTTAGCTTGGTGCCTAAGGCTCTGTGTAACTGTTCCCAAAAACGACTTGTAAACTGAGGACCTCTGTCAGAAACTATTGTGACAGGAATTCCGTGCAAACGCACTATCTCTTATACATACAACTGTGATAACCTTTCAGCATAATAGGTTCTTTTGACAGGTAAGAAATGCGCTGTCTTTGTCAACCTATCTACAACTACCCAAATGGAATCATGTCCTTTGTTTGTCCTGGGTAGGCCAACAACGAAGTCCATGGTCACATGGTCCCACTTCCACTGTGGTATGGGTAAAGGTTGCATTGTTACTACAGGCTTCTGGTGTTCAGCTTTAACTTGCTGACACACAGGACACCTCAGAACAAACTCTGCAACATCCTTCTTCATTCCAGGCCACCAATACAGTTCCTTTAAATTACGATACATCTTGGTGCTTCCTGGATGCATAGCATACATCGAAGAATGAGCTTCTTCCAGGACTAACTTCCTTAAGTTATCCACATCTGGCACTATCATCCTCTCATGATAACAAGCTACATGATCATCCGAGTCATGGAAACCATCTTGCTTCTCATTTCCATACTCTGATCTGATTTGCTGAACTGCAGCATTATCTTGTTGTGCTTCCTTAATCTGCTCTCTTAGGGTAGGTTTAATATGCATCTCAGCCAACAACCCGGCTAACACTGACACCTTCAACTGTAAATTGTCTTGCCTTAAAGAGATAAACATATCTCTCTTAGAGCACACTAAAGAGTTTAGTTGTGCTATATCCATGGTTGATGTTGCTGATTTCCTACTCAAGGCATCTGCAACAACATTGGCCTTGCCCGGATGGTAATCAATTGTACAATCATAGTCCTTGATTAACTCCATCCAACGACGTTGCCTCATGTTAAGCTCATGCTGAGAGAAGATATAGTTAAGGTTCTTGTGGTCTGTGAAAATCTGGAATGTCTCTCCGTAGAGATAATGCCTCTAGATCTTCAAGGCATGAACCATAGCAGCTAACTCCAGATCGTGTGTCGGATAATTCTCCTCGTGTTTCTTAAGCTGTCGAGAAGCAAAAGAAATCACTTGTTTATCCTGCATCAACACACATCCAAGTCCATTCTTGGAGGCATCACAGAAGACTACATATCCTTTTCCTTGTTCAGGTAGCACAAGCACAGGTGCACTTGTCAACCTCTCCTTCAACAACTGGAAAGACTGTTGACACTTATCACTCCAAGAAAAAGGAATATCTTTCCAGGTTAACTTGTTCAAGGGTAAGGCTATAGAACTAAAGTTCTTAATGAAACTTTGATAATAGCCAGCTAACCCCAAGAAACTTCGAATCTCCGTCGGTGTCTTCGGTTGTTCCCACTGTAGAACAGATTCTACCTTTGTAGGGTCAACACGAATTCCCGAGGCAGATATCACATGTCCTAGAAAAGATACCTCCGGCAGCCAGAACTCACACTTGCTAAACTTAGCATACAGCTTGTGTTCTCTTAGCAAGGTCAAAGCTTGGCGAAGATGCTGCTCATGCTGTTGAGCATCCTTACTATAGATCAGAATGTCATCTATGAAGACGACAACACACTGATCAAGGAAAGGTCGGAAAACTCTATTTTATGAGTTCCATAAATGCAGCTGGTGCATTGGTTAGTCCAAACGACATAACCGTGAACTCATAGTGACCATACCTTGTCCTAAAGGCAGACTTGGATATGTCACTATCCTTAATATGAAGTTGATGATATCCAGACCTCAAGTCTATCTTTGAAAAGACTGTTGCACCACGCAACTGGTCAAAGAGATCATCAATCCTCGACAGAGGGTACTTGTTCTTTATTGTTACTTTATTGAGTTGTATATAGTCAATGCACAACCGCATTGACCCATCTTTCTTTTTAACAAAC
The DNA here is from genome assembly GCA_963693085.1 of Alisma plantago-aquatica. NCBI lineage: Eukaryota > Viridiplantae > Streptophyta > Magnoliopsida > Alismatales > Alismataceae > Alisma > Alisma plantago-aquatica. The sequence goes on along the minus strand of OY856413.1, from coordinate 368,524,884 downwards.
AAGACCGGAGCACCCCAAGGTGAAGTGCTCGGTCGGATAAAACCCTTCTCAAGTAACTCTTGAAGCTGTTTCTTGAGTTCTGCCATCTCGGAAGGTGCCATCCTATACGGAGTCTGGGCTATGGGTTTCGTATCTGGGATCAGATTGATTTCAAAATCAATCTCCCGAAGTGGTGGTATACCAGGAAGTTCTTCAGGAAACACATCCTCGAATTCCCTGACTATGGGAACTTCGGCAAGATTGGAACTTTCCGTGGTAACATCTACCACATGGGCCAAGAATGCATAACATCCTTGCCTCAACAGCTTATCAACAACCATAGATGACACAAGACAGGTGGGCAGAATCTTTCTTTCACCTTGAAAGATCCATGTGTTGCTTTCATCAGCAAACACAGCCAACTTGGACTCACAATCCAAGACAACTCTATACCTCTCTAAGGTATCCATCCCGGGGATTATATCAAATCCTTGCATATCAAGTGGTATAAGATCCACTTGAATGCGATGATCAGAAAAGAAGAGGATGCAGGGAGAGCATACCTCCTGCAAAATGGTAGACCCACCCAACGGAGTCTCCAAAAACAAACTATCTGCCCTATGACTAACAGCCACATTGCAGTTACGAATCGCTCTATGAGTGATGAAAGAGTGTGTAGCACCCGGGTCAATCAGAACAGATACAACACAGGATGTAGACATATCAGGATATAAAAGTTCCATCTGACCTGCCACTACCCGTGGATTGACCACTACATCTGGTGGGTTCATAGCATAGAACCTCGCTGTCGCCTGGTGTTGAGGTGGTGCTGATGATCCATCTTGAGACGCTTGTCCACGTCCTCGAGCTGCTCCTTGAGATTGCATTCTCTGAGATCCTTGTTGATTCTATCTCGGAGGCTGTGTCACACTGACAGTCTTAGATTGGCAGTCCTTCATCAAGTGTCCCACTTTACCACAGTTGTAGCAACTTCTCTCCAGTTGTTGTGGTCTGGGTGGTCCAGTGACTGATATTGATGTAGAACTGTGAGTCCCTTGTTGAGGTAGGCTTCGTCCCCTGCCTCTTCTTGGTGACCACTGAGTTTGAGAACTCGATCTGGGTGGTGGAGGGTTAGGTGCAGAGAATCTAGGTTTCTTGAAATCCCTAAATGAAGAACCCTGGAACTGTTGATATCTTTTCTAGGTTTGCCTCTTCTCAACCACAAATCTCTCTATCCTTCGGACTGACTCAACGAAGGTATAGAATCTCTCTCGGTTTTCTAAGGCAGACACTGGGGTTGACATATCGGCATTCAAACCCTTCTCAAATCTCCTGATTCTTTCCTCATCTGTGGCAGCCATGTGCGGACAGAACCGCAGCAATTCCATGAACTTAGCTTCATACTCGCTAATTTTCATCATGCTATGCCTCAATCTCTCAAACTGAGAGATCTTCTCATCTAGGAAGGTCTTTGGAAAATATCTATTGTTAAATTCCCGACGAAACTCTTCCCACGAGAACTCTATTCCAGATCTCTTCTGCTCTTCCATGTTCCACCAGTGACCAGCACTACCTTTAAGAAGATAGACATCATGTCTAACCTTCTCAGCCTCCGGGATAATAAGAATCCTGAAAGCCTTCTCCAACTCTGTTAACCATAGGTCAGCATCTACGGGGTCGGCAGTCCCAAAGTACTCGGTAGCTCCGACACGACAAAGTCACTCAAACGTCTTACTGATACCTTGTCCTTCAGGTTGGGCAGGTGCCCTAGGTGCAGGCATGGGCATCCTGTCGGTTATGTGTGTCATGGTAGTCATAAACTACCCAAACATCGTCTGTACTGCTGGATTACCCATGTCAGCTGGGTCAAACTGGGGTGGCTCAGGTGCAGGCTGTTCTATTTCTGGAACCCTTGCACCACCTCGAGGTGCACTAGCACTACTCTCTGCCACGTACTCATCATGTGGCTCTGCCATCCTTATGTATCTTCTTCTCCTAAGGAGCAGAAGATTCTATTAGATAAGGAAGGAGTACTAAAGATAGACTCGACATCCTAAGTCCTATGCCTCTGTAGACTCAACGGACCTAGAGCTCTGATACCACTAATTGTGGGCTCTAGTCTCCAAACCACGATATAAACACGATTTAAACTTAGCGGAAGCGAATCGATTAATAGCGGAAGACAAAAATCACGGGAAATTAAAACTTTTCAAGACAAGAGCTTGAATCCATAAAGCTTCATTCATAAAAGGAGATAAACTGTTTACATCTCATGATAATTACTTCTTGAGTAATTATATACAACATGATACAAAATCTCATGAACTCATAACCAAAAGACTCCAAGACCTAAGAGTACAGAGGACACATAGGACTGACTCTAACTACACCACATGGCAGGCTAAATCTCCACCTGAGATTTACTGCTGCTCCTGGTGCTGCTGCTGCTGGGACTGGTCACCTGTAGACCTGTTCTTCCGTCCTCGACGTCCACCTAAAAAGTTGAAGTCTACGGGGTGAGACAATTGTACATAATTGTCCCAGCAAGAGTTATAACTCTCCGCCAGAAGCTTTATTATAACATCAAAGAATAACTTAAGCAGTAAAAGCTTACAAAGTATTCAATAGCAGATACAGTTGTATACAAGAGTTCAACATATATCAAGCATGAAGAACATATGCACTATACAGTGTAACATCAATCAATTAGCTCATAGTTACCTTTAACAGGTATACTATGATGTAGATTATGTTTTTCAAACATTCTTATTATTATTATTATGCCCTGTGGAGATGAGGTTTACCACTCATACCCCAACCAATCACTGTAAAGTGCCTTAGTATCATACTAGGTCATCGAAAGAGCCAGATTCTCATGACCTTCACCTTCCTCAGTCAGTAAGAGGATCACTTGTAGGACATCTTGTGTCTCTACTATTATAGCTCACCAGGGTAATCTGGTCCTTCGCTATTTTAGAGTTACAGTGGCGTTCTGTACTCTCTTCGTCATCAGGAGATTTCATGTTTATCTTCACTGATATGGATATCTATCTTTTCCTCGTCATCAGGAGGTTTCATGTTTACCATCCACTGATACGGTATGACTTTTGTAGTGAAGGATTGACGGATTATACATCTACATCAAATTCCTACCCTAGGATGTAAGGTTCTACACATCCATATACCCCACATACTCAACTGTATGTCATCCAGGAGTTCCTGTAGGAAAACCTGTTTCACCATCATTTGATCTCTGACAATGATGGATCAATGATCAGGGCTCTACATTTCACTTGATTCGTTAGGTACATTCAGTATTCTTTTACATCATACATTGTTCTTCAAACAATAATAGTAGCATAACAGCTATGAAAGTAGAATACTAAATGTAACAAACCTAACTCACATCAATCATCATTTCTTAGTATACTCATCACATGTCATCTCTAAAGCATGACCTTGATGGTATTCATGGCTCTTACAGCCCATTAAAACATAGGATGCCACTGACAAGGCATCAAGATATTTTACTATTCATAAAGCTAACAACATGCTTTCAATGAATATAGTATCATCATTCATACCTGGATATGATCACCTTCATATCAGAACCTGCATGGTTAATTCAACTGATAAAGGTAATTCAAAACAAGAATATACTTTCCACTCTTGTCATAAGAGCTAAGTTCTCTGATTCTCATCAATTAGAGTTTGCTACTCATATTGCATGTCATCACCCTTGAATTAGGGTTTACTATTCACATGTCATCACCCTTGAATTAGGGTTTACTATTCACATTACATGTCATCACCCTTGAATTAGGGTTTACTATTCACATTACACGTCATCACCCTTGAATTAGGGTTTACTATTCACATTATGGTGAATTGAACTCATAACGTCATCATGTATGAGGAACATCATCATTGATGCTCTCAGATTAGTTTAAGATTCATCATTTATCATAATTAGGGTTCCATGATCTCACATAGGTGGATCATACCCTAATCATGCACATTCATGTGTATTGAAGGTACTTTACTTGAATTTCCATCATAAAAGGGTACTTTCTCTTTCTTAAGATACTTTCTCTCTCCTCATACTTGTAGATGGTGATAACACCAATCTAGATCAGGTTGGGTTAAGTCCATTTTGATTAACATAGACCAAATCACCACTATTAAGTGATTAGGTTTTGATTAGAATAAGGTTTCACTTAATTGAACCTTTCAATTATGGTAAATTACACATTGATCATCATCATGGTTTAATTTACTAACCACTTGACCCTTAATGTCTTTTGGTATCATTAGGGTTTAGGTTGAACAACTATTAAACCATTTAAGCCTTCAAGGCATTAGGCAGACATAACTTCAAAAGTCTCCAATAGGTTTCACACCTTCAACCTTCATACGATCTTGAGTTCGAATGCCCTCATTCGATCTTGAGGTCGTATGTCCTCATTCGATCTTGAGGTCGAATGACCTTATACGGTCTTGAGGTCGAATGACCTTATACGGTCTTGAGGTCGAATGACCTTATACGGTCTTGAGGTCGAATGACCTTATACGGTCTTGAGTTCGAATGACCTTATACGGTCTTGAGGTCGAATGCCCTCAAAAGCTCAAGATCGTATGGACCTCCAAGGTGGTTCAAAGGGTAAACTCGATTAGGATTTCCTATGTTGAAGCCATCAATTGGTCTCAAGCTTGCTAACCACTTACCAATTGAGACAATTAGGGTTAGCCTTAACCAATTGGTCACTCAATTGACCCTCAATTGATATCCAATTAGGGTTGGAGTTGGTTCAATTAAGGTCTATAAACGTTCAACCATCAACACTCAACAATGTGAATCAAATCGAAGTTGAACCCGTCAATTGACCTCCAATTGGGCTCAAACTTGGCCCAAACGGTCTTGGGATCGTTTGGATATACTCCAAACGGTCTTGAGACCGTTTGCCCAAGAATTCATCAAAATCTAGATTGATTTGATAGGGGTTGAACCTTAATTAAGTCACAAATCAGCAATTTGATTATTTTAATAACCCATTGTAATTGGGCCCTCAATTGATCAAATTACCTTTACCCTAGACCTCCAAACGGTCTTGGGTTGTCACTAAACGGTCTTGATACCGTTTGGATGAGTTCCAAACGGTCTTGAGACCGTTTGCCCATCCATCCTTTGGACTCTAGTGAAAATTCATCAAGGTTTGATTTATTGAGTTGATCATTACATCAATACTTAATTGCAATGTAATTTGGTATCTTTGTATCTTCAATTGGTCAACTATACTTGACCCCAGACCTCCATACGGTCTTGGGTGATCCCCAAACGGTCTTGAGACCATTTGGATGATTCCCCAAACGGTCTTCAGACCGTTTGGGCTAATCAACCCAAAATCTCAAATTAGCTCATTGTGATTTCAGCACTGATTTCAATTAGGGTTTGCCCTAGTAATCAACCTTCAACTCTTAACTCGTTTGGAATTAGTCCATCAAATTTGGTGAGTTATTAATTAACATTATTATGAACAGTAATATCATACGGTCAACGCTTAGTCAACCATCTTATACGGTCTTGAGACCGTTTGCCCAAAAAGGGCAAATTAAGCAGATTGGAAATCAGAACTAAATTCAATTGAATTTGCTACTTGTTTTGTCTATATCTCACGATTCCTTTGGATTTAACCTCTCAAATTTTGTGGGTGATTAACCTACATAATTTTGAACAGGATTCCCATACATTCCACGCTTGGTCAATGCGTCCATACGGTCTTGAGACCGTATGCCTTCATACGACCTTGAAACCGTTTGCCCATCAAACGGTTTTGCAAACCGTATGGGCAATTGGTTGAGGTCATATGGTAAAGTGGAAAACCGTGGATAAGCATAGGAAATAATGCCCTCATCTTATAGCTCAAGAACAGCAGCAGTTCCTCACGGATTTGCTTGCAAGGAAGCAAGGGAAGATAGGGAAGAAGAAGAACTAGCAACTAAAAGCATAGAAAAGATGTATATAACAAAGCATAGGTTTAGAGTTATAAAACCCGCCTAAAGCTTGCTCCTTGAGCTCCAAGCTTTCGAGCTCCAAGCCTTTAATGGTGTCCTAGAAGCTCCACAGGTCGTCCAAGGTGAATCCTCCAAGAAAAGTTGAGAAGATATGGCTAGAAAGATAGAGCTAAGTGAGCTAGCCATGAATTTGACCTTGAATTCGAGTTTCATCCAAGAATTTAAGAAAAAGGAAGGATCCAAACCTACCTTGCACTCTCCTGGTCATCCTCCTGAGATCCAGAGCTCTCCTTAGTTGGTTGAGCAAGGGGGAACAGTGAAGGAAACAAAAGAAACATTCCTTTGCTAAGTGAGGAAAAGGGCTTATATACTTGGGTGGAATTTCAACATAAGTACATAGGTTTTCCTCATTTTCTCATCTAAGTCCTCCCTTTCTTCTTTTCTCGCCCCTACCTCTTATTTATAAGGACAACCTTCTTCTAAGGTCAAGAAATGAAGGCAAAGAAGATCAACCTATTACTAAAGCACACACATAAAAGGGCTATAGTACTTACACCTTGATTATTCAATCACAAAGGTGTTTTTCATTATATGATTATTCAATTGAAGTGACTTCTTCATCATTTCTTCTCTAAATGATGATAAGAGTCTTACAAGATATTTTATATGGTGTATTTTACAAGTTGCACCCCTCAAATTGGGTAAATTGCACTTTACTCCAATTTAGGGTTTCAAGCACAGGGATTGCTTCCACAGCTGCACCTTGGTGCTCAAGCTTGGGAAATCCCTCAAACTTTACCATAATAATTCTTATGATGTCTCAACATCAGGGGAACATCTCAACATGTGCAAATTGCAAGTTAACCCTTCTAACTGGGTAAATTGCACATAGGTCCCTGTATTACAAAACAATCAATTCAATCATTGTTTAAAAGGGACAGAAAAGGAAAAGTATGTTCCTTAGGAACTTAATTACATGCCAAAAGATAATCACCAGTATCTTAATTACATAATTAGGCAAAACACCTAGGGTTAACTCATAACCCAGGTCAGGGATGTTACAGTTACCCGACATGTGTATGTGCTTGATAGCATGGATGGTCCTAGAGTTAAAGGTTTGGTCGATACATGTGGTGAGTATGGACAGTATAAGGTCTTGGATGATAAGTTGAGTGTTGGACAATATAGTACTTTGACCATTATAGGGTCCCAAACCCTAGTTGGATAATAGACTACCTTGGGCTCCATGGCAACGGTTGATGTATGGTAGTAGTGTACCTTGGGCAGTATGAAACTTCCTTGGACATCATGATGTGCTGACCAAGTGGGTGCCTGTTGGGCGATATAGTTGTGGCTTTGGGCGACATGATTTGATGGTTGTCCGGTATGAACCCTAACCCTAGAAGGGCTATAAAGGGGTCTTGGCCAAAGAGGGTTGTTGTGATGATCATATGCTGACCGACATACTCTTGTCCATGGTTGCACGACACATCATTAGGTCTAAGCCTGGTCATTATCCCCTTTATGCATGGGTGCATGTCATGCTTGAGGCCAACAGCTTTGGGTGAGGGTTAGTGCCCTACCCGATACACCTTTTGTGAGGGTTTTTGGTCGCTACCTAGTATTGGTGAGGATAGGCGACACTTCTAGTGAGGGTTGTGCCCTAACCCGATAACCCTAAAAGTTATCTGGAGCACTATATGATAGTATGTTATCTTGCTACCTTGAGCCCATATCTTTGATCATGATGACAAGATATGTCAAATAGGTTGTGAACATTAGTATTGTGGTTAGCTATGGTTGATGATAGGTGAACCTTTGATAATGTTTGATGGTAGATCGTGGTTGTATGATCCCTAAAGATGAATCCTGAGGGATGGCGTGCATGATGATACAAGATATAGGGTATGATGGATACCCATGGTATGGTAATAGTAATGTGTATTTCTTAATACACCATCCATGACTTATGCTTCATGTGTTCATAATAATGGATGATTGTTCCAATCCTATAAACCTTAATCTTAACGATATGATAATCATGATATGTTTGATACCTACAGTTGGTGCTAAGTGACATGATTAGATACATGATTATGTTCATGAGATATAGGGCATAGATAATTCTCGTGGTTTGATTACAATCATGTAATTTGTTTACAAGATACAGCTTTGTGTTTCATGTAGTTATAATCATGGATGTTGATCCAATCATATACCTTCAATCCTAATAGCATGATAATCATAAAGATCTATGTTTGGTGATTTAGCTATCTCTCTCAATATGTATACTAACCATGTAGGTGTATCAAATGAATTCATAGCCAGGTAAGAGCTATGAGGAATATGTGTTATGTATAACACTCAATGATGATAATCCTTGTTGATGAGATAACACATATCACAAGCATGATGTGGAAGGCCTGTGGACCCAATAAAGGTTGAGTGCCAAGTTGAGGTGTTATCCTATGATGTTGAGAGAAGGGATTGCTATCCCATGGTGATGATGTAAGCATCGAGAGGTAGCGACATTTAGTGATGATGGGATTGAGTCCCAGTGATGTTGATCCTTGAGAGGGATCTTGATGATTGACAAGAGGCCAAGTGGTAACATATAATGTGGCTTTGAAAATAAGAGTGGCAATGTAACACCTGATAATGAGATCTATGTTATTTACTTGTGTTTTAGTTTACATGTTACATAACTTGGTTGAATCTTGCAATCTGCTTAAAATGCATTAATTAATGACAAGTGGAACTGTAACACCCCTCCCTAGGGTCTTTTACATAACCAGCGGAAGCATAGCCTAATCCCCAACATTATCCATAATGTGGGGTACTTGGCATATCAGGGAGGGATTGTCACATGCATGTTCTCATATCAAGAAATAAGCAACACTTGGCATTCATAGAAACATAGATTCATACATGAGTTCTTGGAAGGAAAGCTACATCATGCTTCTAAAGGTGTACTAAACATAAACTAGATAATCATGAAAAAGATAGGATCTCCATAGATGGACGTCCCACCAGGCAACAACTTCTAAGGTTTTGTATACTTGGAATCTTCTCAAGATGTCTCCTTCCCTTTAGCTCCAACGTCTGCGGACATCTCGTCCCCAGCCATGCAAAGGAAAAACAAACATGGTAAGTAAGCGGAATTGGCATGTTATAAAGCATAAAAATAACATATATAGTGATTTAACATAAACATGAACATGCATTAACATTAATCATTTCTTGGCATCTTTTACATAAAGAATTTGACAAGAAGTATATGTTCCTTTCTTAATGCCCCATAAGGAGCCCATAATGCTCGGAAAGCCCATAATTGCTCGGAAAGCCCATAGTAAGTTGCATATAAATATAAATAAAATTCCCTTAACCATGATCTTTCTTATACTTTACTTATCTTCTTAATAACCTAAACTTGATCTTAATTGGGATTTCTCCCTCTTGAACATAATTGGGATTTCACCCCATGAAACATAATGGGATTTCTCACTCTTAAGCAATGGATGGGAATCTCTTCCCTCTTAATCTTGGTTTCATGTTCCTTAACCATAATTCATAACATAAATGTAGTTTCTATACTTATACTTATATTATAGCAAACTAGCATTCAATAATCATATACTTGAAGAAAAACATGCATTTATCATGACTTTAACATAAAGTGCTTAACAATATTCATAACCATTCAATAAATCTAGTTTACTATGCCAAGGGCATGGCCCTCTTACCTTGAGTGACCAATTGGGTTCTCTTAATCACCTGAAATAACATGTTTATCATTCATTATACAACATCAAACCCTAATTTGTTCATATAAAAATTGAGATATGAAAATAGAGAAATCAGGCATTAAAAACTAGAAAATTAGATTCCTTATTGAAAATCCTTTCCAAAACATATTTTTGTGTATTTTTTCGATAATCAGGTGATTTAATACGAATTTCCAAATAATAGACCAATGGAAATTCAGGGAAAAGCCACATAGATAAAACTCAAACCAAACCAGTGGGCCGGCTCTGAGTTGGACCAACTGGGCTTGGCCAACTCAGCAATGTGGATTGTCTCTGAGGACTCACGATCAAAGAAAGGGAAAAGGGGAAAACCCAAAGATACCCTCACGGTGGAAACCGTCAAATAAAAGAAGATAGGGGCACTAAGGTCATTCCAGGACCTCGATTGCTCCTCGCCTTCACCACGCGAGCCATGGCTCCAGCAGTAACGATGGAGAATCGGTCCCAGATCTTATGAGTGGAGGGTTGTCATTCCTGGAGAACGAAGGTTCTCTAGGGCTTCCTTATGCCAAACCGAACCTGTTGAGCTAAAGCTTGGGCCCAGGGATGACCTTGAGCTTCAAAAGCTCTTCGGCCATGGCGGGAGGAACAACCCAAGAACAACAACATGAAAACATCTAGAGAATCATTCTGAAATGAGAGGGAAGGTCTCGCTGAGTAAACTGAAGTGGCGAGAACAATGCACAAGAGCAAGGACCAAAGGGGTCACTAGCTCATCAGAAAACTGGAGAACAAGTAGGAACATGGGAGGAGGCCATGTACTAGAATCCAGTGAGAAACTTCCTGTCGAGGCCATTAAGGCACTCCTGGCGGCGCGTCGGAGTCCCTAGAGGTGAAAGGTGGCTTGAGGGCCATAGGAGAGGAACGATAGTGAGAAACCCCACCCAAGGTCAAACACAGGGTTGTAGGTTGCTATAGGACCCGTCGATCAGGGGGTTCTCGTGGCAAACTAAAAGTGTGGAAATGAAGCTGAGGTGCCAAGGATGCTCACCGCAGTCGGAATTGGACATGGGTGGTCGGTGCTCAAAGCTTTGGGTCGCCGTCACCAGTGGGGCAGGAGGAGTAGGTTGGGGCTTTTGGGAGCACCAGGCATTCAATTCACAGAGGAGAAAGAAAAAGTGATGGGTGCGGAGCTTTTAGAACCCTAAAATAGAAGTGGGTTCCGTTGTAATGGCGTCTGTAAAAGTGGCATGAGAGGGATTAAGGCCCTGGATTAGGCGTTTTGTCAAATGACCATGATAGGGAGCGAGTAATGGCCCGTTTCAATCAGGAAGGCAAGACGAAACCGTAGGTGAAGACATTTTGCTAAACCGTCGAGTTATGAGTGAGATCGAAGTCGAGAAGGCAAAACAGGGAAAATGAATTGAGTTTCGCAGCATAGATAGAGGAAGGAGAAAAGGCGAGCACAGTTGGATCCTGATCCAACAGTTGCTCTTACGTGCGCCAAACAGAAAAAGAAATGTAACGCGTGATACATATCAATGCAGGACTATATCTTAAATCGGATGCATAAATGAAATTTGTAATAAATTTTCTATTAAAATCATATGGAAACCTATTTATCTCATTAGGGGGGTCAAACATGGGTCAAATGAATTCAAACTTTAACCATAAGTGCATTAGAGTGTCTAGAACATCCCTATCTAGTTATTTTTACTGCTTGTACACGTTTTAGTCCTAAAACTAGCAAAAACCATTGTGTGCACTTAAATGACCATGATGAATGTAAATAAAGCCATTACTTTCTCAAATAAGAATTTCAAAACATGAAAATGTGCACTTAACATTATTTCTTTTCATTTAAAAAGATGGAGGCCATTAAGCAAGAAATTAAACATGTAAATCACTAATTATCATATGAGAGAGAAAATTTGACATAAAAGCATTTATTCTCATTTTCTTAAACAAAAGAGCATAGATATATATATATATATATATATATATATATATATATATATATATATATATATATGAAAAGATTTTCTTTAAATAAAACAAGGATAAGAGAGATATTGAGCATAATAAAATGATTTTGCAAAACTAACATGGGCAAATTTCATTTAAGTCCTCAACAATTATCTTATTAGAAAAAGAGCATGTAGAGAATAAAATAATTTGGAAATTTTGCATAATAAGATTGGGGTGTTACAATACTACCCACCTTAAATAAATTTCATCCTCGAAATTTCCTAGAGTTTCTACCCACCTTAAGGGTTTCACATAAACTTGCAAATTTTTCATACAAATTTTCATTTTAGAAGGAGGCATATAAAAAAAGCATTATTATTCAACAAACATTACTTAACTACCCTTCCTAAGTCTCATACTTACTCCTTAACATTACACCTAACTCATTACACTTAGGTAATCTATCTCTCACTTACCATGGCTACATCTTCATAGTTGTCTAACCTTAGGTCATATATCCTTCATCTCTTTATATGTGGTGATCAAGCAGATATTTAGAAATGTTGGATCTTTTCATGCTACATCTCACCAACTTATTTGCACATGTGTCCCATACCACACACATAATTAAGAAGGAAAGACACATAAAAAGTAACATTAAATGACATTTTCCTTAAATCTCATTTGGGTGACCCTTACCATTGAGACAAGGAGAAACATGTCATCATCTAGGGTTTGGTTTCAACTACATGAGCATGCTAACATGTACTTCTCTAATGAGGTGAGGGCTCTAGTCATATTTAGGGTTCTCTAGACATACTAGAATACATAATCATGTTCTCTACTTCTATTGCTTCATCCTAGGGTGACCTGTATGAATCCTTATTGTTGCCTTAATGGCCATCTATTCCTCGCTCTGATACCATTAATGTAACACCCCTCCCTAGGGTTTCTTACGTAACCAGTGGGAGCACAGCCTAATCCCCAACATTATCCATAATGTGGGGTACTTGGCATATCAGGGAGGGATTGTCACATGCATGATCTCATATCAAGAAATAAACAACACTTGGCATTCATAGAAACATAGATTCATACATGAGTTCTTGGAAGGAAAGCTACATCATGCTTCTAAAGGTATACTAAACATAAACTAGATAATCATGAAAAAGATAGGATCTCCATAGATGGACGTCCCACCAGGAAACAACTTCTAAGGTTTTGTATACTTGGAATCTTCTCAATATGTCTCCTTCCCTTTAGCTCCAACGTCTACAGACATCTCGTCCCCAGCCATGCAAAGGAAAAACAAACATGGTAAGTAAGCGGCATTGGCATGTTATAAAGCATAAAAATAACATATATAGTGATTTAACATAAACATGAACATGCATTAACATTAATCATTTATTGGCATCTTTTACGTAAAGAATTTGATAAGAAGTATATGCTCCTCTCTTAATGCCCCATAAGGAGCCCATAATGCTCGGAAAGCCCATAATTGCTCGGAAATCCCATAATGCTCGGAAAGCCCATAACAAGGTGCATATAAATATAAATCAAATTCCCTTAACCATGATCTTTCTTAGACTTTACTTATCTTCTTAATAACCTAAACTTGATCTTAATTGGGATTTCTCCCTCTTGAACATAATTGGGATTTCACCCCATGAAACATAATGGGATTTCTCCCTCTTAAGCAATGGATGGGAATCTCTTCCCTCTTAATCTTGGTTTCATGTTCCTTAACCATAATTCATAACATAAATGTAGTTTCTATACTTAGACTTATATTATAGCAAACAAGCATTCAATAATCATATACTTGAAGGAAAACATGCATTTATCATGACTTTAACATAAAGTGCTTAACAATATTCATAAACATTCAATAAATCCAGTTTACTATGCCAAGGGCATGGCCTGCTTACCTTGAGCTAAAACACCTAAGGGTCAAACCTTATTTGACTGATTGGGTTCTCTTAATCACCTGAAATAACATGTTTATCATTCATTATACAACATCAAACCCTAATTTGTTCATATAAAAATTGAGATGTGAAAATAGAGAAATCGGGCGATAAAAACTAGAAAATCGGATTCCTTATTGAAAATCCTTTCCAAAACGTATTTTTGTGTATTTTTCGAATAATCAGGCGATCTAATACGAATTTCCGAAGAATCGGCCAATGGAAATTCAGGGAAAAGCCACATAGATAAAACTCAACCCAAACCAGTGGGCTAGGTCTGAGTTGGACCAACCGGGCTTGGCCAACTCAGCAATGTGGATTGTCTCTGAGGACTCACGATCAAAGAAAGGGAAAAAGGGGAAAACCCAAAGATACCCTCGCGGTGGAAACCGTCAAATAAAAGAAGACAGGGGCACTAAGGTCATTCCAGGACCTAGTTTGCTCCTCGCCTTCACAATGCGAGCCATGGCTCCAGCAGTAAGGATGGAGAATCGGTCCCAGATCTTTTGAGTGGAGGGTCTTCGTTCCTGGAGAACTAAGGTTCTCTGGGGCTTCCTTATGCCAAACCGAACATGTTGAGCTAAAGCTCGGGTCCAGGGATGACCTTGAGCTTTAAGAGCTCTTCGGCCATGGCGGGAGGAGCAACCCAAGAACAGCAACATGAAAACATCACGAGAATCATTCTGAAATGAGAGGGAAGGTCTCACTGAGTAAACCGAAGTGGCAAGAACAAAGCACAAGAGCAAGGACCAAAGGGGTCACTAGCTCATCGGAAAATTGGAGAATAAGTAGGAACAAGGGAGGAGGTCATGTACTGGAATCCAGTGAGAAACTTCCCGCCGAGGCCATTAAGGCACTCCTGGCGGCGCATCGGAGACCCTAGAGGTGAAAGGTGGCTCGAGGGCCACAGGACAAGAACGACGGTGAGAAACCCACCCAAGGTCAAACACGGGGTTGCAGGTTGCTATAGGACTCGTCGATCATGGGGTTCTCGTGGCAAACTAAAAGCGTGGAAACGAAGTTGTGGTGCCAAGGATGCTCACCGCGGTCGGAATTGGACAGGGGTGATTGGTGCTCGAAGCTTTGGGTCACCGTCTCCAGTGGGGCAGGAGGAGTAGGTCGGGGCATTTTGGAGCACCAGGCATTCAATTCACAGAGGAGAAAGAAAAAGTAATGGTTGGTGGAGCTTTTAGAACCCTAAAATAGAAGTGGGTTCCGTTGTAATGGCATCTATAAAAGTGGCATGAGAGGGAGTAAGGCCCTGGATTAGGTGTTTTGTCAAATGACCATAATAGGGAGCGAGTAATAGCTCGTTTGAATCGTGAAGGCAAGACGAAACCGTAGATGAAGAAATTTTGTGAAATTGTCGAGTTATGAGTGAGATCAAAGATGAGAAGGCAACACAGGGAAAATGAATTGAGTTTCGCGGCATAGACGGAGGAAGGAGAAAAGGCGAGTGTCATTGGATCCTGATCCAACGGCTGCTGTTACGCGTGCCAAACAGAAAAAGAAATGTAACGCGTGACACATACCAATGCAGGACTATATCTTAAATCAGATGCATAAATGAAATTTGTAATAAATTTTCTATTAAAATCATATGGAAACCTATTTATCTCATTAGGGGGGTCAAACATGGGTCAAATGAATTCAAACTTTGACCATAAGTGCATTAGAGTGTCTAGAACATCCCTATCTAGTTAGTTTTACTTCTTGTACACGTTTTAGGCCTAAAAATAGCAAAAACCATTATGTGCACTTAATTGACCATGATGAATGTAAATAAAGCCATTAATTTCTCAAATAAGAATTTCAAAACATGAAAATGTTCACTTAACATTATTTCTTTTAATTTAACAAGATGGAGGCAATTAAGTAAGAAATTAAACATGTAAATCACTAATTATCATATGAGAGAAAATTTGACATAAAAGCATTTATTCTCATTTTCTTAAACAAAAGAGGATAGATATATATATATATATGAAAAGATTTTCTTTAAATAAAACCAGGATAAGAGAGCTATTGAGAATAATAAAATGATTTTACAAAACTAACATGGGCAAATTGCATTTAAGTCCTCAACGATTATCTTATTAGAAAAAGAGCATGTAGATAATAAAATAATTTGGAAATTTTGCATAATAAGATTGGGGTGTTACAGGAACCTTACATGTAGTTTACCCTGGCCATAGATCCATCATCGTCAGTAATTAGTTGATGGTGAAACGGGTTCTCCTGTAGGTTAACCCGGAGTGCATGTTGTTGAATATGCGGGGTTTCTTCTAACCAAAAATAGGAGGATCAGAGTGCAACTGCGGTTGTGGACTCAAGATGTGTATAAGAGCATGGTAAAAAGGGGAGCCTACGGGACTGACCCTGTGGCTGAGGCCACTTAAGCAAGAGATTGTGGTCCTTCTTGTTGATTATTGTGCACTGACCACGAAGAGGTGAGGTCATGGAGTCTGGCTCTCCCAATGACCTTGTATGGCACCGATTTTTGGCTTCGTAGTTGAAGGTTGGATTTGAGCGGGATGGCTCACTTCCTCAGGGCATAATAAATCATAATCTAGTTGTATAGAATATATTGCTTAAGGCAAAACACGGAACATTGGTTGAGGCCTTGCTTGTATAGTTGCTCTAGTTATATCTTGCAAGTTATTTGTGATGAGTTCTTATAAAGCTTATCTTGTCAATCATGTTCCTTAAAGAATGCATGCTATATGCCTCCTGGATAGTTTGGTAAGAATATTAATAAAGTTATCTTTGCTCAGTATGTTGCTCATATAATTTTCTTATACCAGTTATCTGTGATCATAATAAAGTTGGTATAGGGTTATGTTTCTCTCTGGGACTGTGTGTCTCACCCCGCTGGTTAATAGCCCTTTTTAGCTGGACGTGCCTGGCGAGATAAAGATCATGTGGCTGAGATGATATGCAGAGGTATCGTACCTGGTGGAATAGATAGTGTCTAGTAGTAGAGTCATATGTGTCGTCCTTGTACACTCAGGTCTTGGGGAAGGTTTTCGATGTTTCCTGTATTACGATCGATGTACGATTTTCGGTTTATGTATCTTGATGTAAATCAGCATGTGGAATAGTTATTTCATGTAATGAGATGATGGGAAATTATGTTGTAGAACCTTGGAAATATGCTATGAAAATAAAAGTGTTGGCTCAAATATTACCTATCCCATCTTATGGTGCTTGTTGTAAATCGGTTTTAATTTCCCGTGATTTTTGGTAATCTTCTGGTTAGCATGTAATCATGTTTTGTTGAGGATGGGGTGTCATACTAATTTATACTAATATATACGTTAATAATTGAAACCTTAAAAGTTTTTAAAATCTAAATAAGTCCAAAATCATATTCCTCATGGTCCATTCCCATAACCCACCAAATTTGGGGTCAAAAGAGAGCAAATACACCCTTTAATTAAGTGAAGATAAATACATGAAGGGAAATGATATTTAATTGAAATTAATGTATAATGTGTCCTTGGAGAATAATCATGTGAATTAATCACTTGTCACATGGATCAAAAATGCTCCATGCAATCCGATGATCCAACTTTTTCACACACATGTCCATCTAACACTCAGTGAGTGTCTTCTTCCTCAGTCTCACACACACAAGAACGACTAGTTGATGATTATCATTGTCACCAAGTTTTCTCCCCCATTACTTAACCATTATGACTAATTATTTCTACATTAAAATCATACTGACTAGGTGTTTCATTTGAGATGTGACTAACAAGTTTTAATCAGCAAATGTAGAAACGCCTAACGCAACCTAATGCATTGCCACCACTATCAACTTTATACCTATAAATACATGGCATAAATCCAACAATAGGTGCCACATTTTATCCAGAAACATCCCTCTCAACTTCCCACTCTCTACTTGTCATCTAGTTTTTCTAGAAGTCTACAAAATGTTATCATGGTGAGGTTCTTCCTTTTCATTCAATTCTGTCTGATAGCCAAAACCTTTTCAACCTCCAGCCCAATTAAGGCTACGATAAGAAGTCCTTCAGCTTTGCCATGGTATCTCGCATCTGCTCGCAATGTTTTCATCATTTTCTCACTCTTAAGTCATTGTTTTTGCCCACTGGTTGTTCTTCTATCATGGCCAGAATAGCCAAGGTTCTCTAGTGCACCTCCCAACCTCTGTGAGGCACCTTCTAGTGTGGTTTTTCATGTTGAAAATGTAGAATGCCACTCCGCATGTAAATTGATCACGTATGTGCCATTTAACTAGATCTTCCAACCTTTGTCAATGATGATCCGACCTTGAGCAAGGAAGAAGAAGGTTTTAGGTCATACAATGACCTATATAGTCATGGTTATATGATTTTATTAATAGAATCAAAACGGTGATGTTGGGATTTTACCATTTCCAATAATCGCTTGTCATGCGAGATTTGGGGCAAACTAAAATGGCCATTTTTCCCTAGTTTTAGGTTTAATAATTCCACTCCCATCGTGGCTAAACTCATCATTTGATTAATTTCATTCAATCAAGTATATTTTAGTTTGTTAAAATCATAATAAATAATCTATAGCTCAAAAAATACAAAATTATATGTTTTGGACATGAAAAAATCTATCTGATTTAATGGTAACAAATTCAAAGTCAAAATGTGATGTTATCAGTAAGGTCATTTAAAACTTAATATATTGGAATACATATCTAATAAACATTTATAATAGAATTAGGTATTGAAAATCTTGAATCTGAACCGTAGTAAGACATTGGAAGCATTAGGACTAGTCTAAAAATTATGAGCAATCTCTATTTATATTTAGTATTTATTTTATTTTGATCTATGTTTTCCTATAATGAGGCACATCTTATATTCTTACACCTTAATTAACATTATATGCCTTTCAAGTTCCAATTCTTTCAAATATCCCAAAAATATATTAATTTTTGTTATATTAAGTTTGTAACCCCTCCTACCATGTAAATCAATATTGTTACTATGATTGAAGACATATGTGTTGCCACCATTCTCTACATGTGGTTTTAGACTATAATATAACTAATCTAGATGTTTATGCTAAATCATATTTTTTATAAAAGGATGTGCTTTTCCGTCCAAAGTGTGCTATTCCATCTTTAATAAATGCAGAGGTGTGTAACTCCATCTAGGCATGCTATCCCTATTTTAAGCCAATGATACTTGGTTCTTTGCATGCTGTAGTTATTTTTAGTCTATATTACCAACATGAACTTCTTAATTTTATGAGGTGGTCCATAGAAAAACACTCTATGTTACGACCCCACCTCCCGATAACCCCCAATTAAGGGAGACCGAGAGGTCGAAGCCGCACCCATAACTTCCGGATCAAAGGTTCGGCAATTAACCAAGAATAATTATCAAATTTTAACAGACTATACTGAAAAGCTGTAAGAAAAAAATAAAATTTTGCATACCTTTTAAAAACTTGGATCTTTAAACTTCTATCCACTTAAGGATTCTACTCTAACTAATCCTCCATGTATTTTACTTCATGTATTTCACAATATGAAGATTTCTTATTTGTTCTTTTGGCTTGTACCTAAAACGCTGACAAACAAAACGTCGGTCAGCCGAAGCTGGTATGTGCGGGGGAACAATAATTATGTAAATATGTTAACAATGTAATCATTCAATTAACCATTTAACAACCAAGATTACATTTTAGATATAACTCCGCGATCCAAGAGTACCCTATCCTCTACGTTGTCCCCATTAAACCCCTCATGATCCACCTATAGGTGAACCAATTTCTAGGGTTGAGTCACATGGCACTACTCGTAAGTATCCCATTCCTTAACTCATGGCAGGCTAATGAGTCTCATGGCACTACACGTAGGTAGCCCAATTTCTAACTCTCGGTAACCTAGACCTTGCTCTAGGATTACCCCTTTATTTTTAGCCTTTTCAAAGCAATAGAGGTGGACCCGGATCTAGTCAGTTATATCTGCACATTTATAGTGATAATCATAGTCACTTTATAGTTGCATGAAATAAATAAACATCCAACAGTTATTTTCAGGCAACCGATTAAAACTTCAGGAATCACTGTGAAACTAGAGCGATTATTCATAAGCATAACCACATACCTGATTTGATGATTTCATAAGCATTAAGTAAACCCAACCAAGAATGAAATCCAAGCAAGCAATTCAATCACCACATAATTCCTGAAAAGAATATGTACTCTATTTATTACACACTTTATCAAGAATCTACTTGGATTCACTTTCTAGGGTTTTGGTATCAATTTTAGAGTTTCATTAATCTTCATTAGGGTTTCCTTAGATCCATTCCTCAAACTTTATCCCTTTTTAGGTCAACAAACCCTAAAATACTCTTTTCCATTTATATGAACCTTAATTGCTCAACTATCCATTTTAATAGTCTTTTATACCCAAATTGACTTAGGATCATCATATCCTTATTTATTCATGGATTTGAACAACTAAAACAATTAAAAGACATATTCATCTAAATTAGGGTTTTCAAGCTCATTAATGCATATTCATGCACAAAACCCTAAATTAAGCCAATTATATAAAAAGATCATCTTTTTAGATCCTATTTTCACTTTTATTAACAACAGGTTAATATCAGCTTGAATTATCCAAATAACGTCATTAAGTCCATCTATCATCAAATCTAAGGGTTTTTCCTTAATTAAATCATTAAAGATGATAACTTTATGTCCTTTTCAAATTTCAAGCATATTTAAGCACATAACTCTAAATTAGACTAATATGTGCAAAGTTCTTCCTTTTTTAACATAATATACCTTTTTACATTTAACAGGTTACCATCAACTCTAATGATCCATTAAACCCTATTAAACACTTTATTCATTTCAAAATAGGGTTTCTTAATCTTTAATTCATTAAAGATGATAATTTACACTACTTTTCGAATAGAAATAGGAATTAACTTCTAAACATATTTTTTTTGAATTCCCCTCCTTCTGAGGATCAATTTTCATATAAGATTTGTCTCAATCCAAGTTTCCTAGAATTAGTTATGATTTTTGCAATAAAAACACATATGGACCAATAGGGAGATGCCACGTAGGAAACTTATCCCCATTCACGTACCTTGCGGGTCGGCTTTGAAATTAGAATGTATTGTCTCTTTTACCCCCGGGCCGCGGACTACTTCTTCATGCCCAGGAGGGGCACTTTCGTCAGACTGATTCTGGTCGTCTTCAACCCCACGATAGCTCACTGTTGCTACCCTAGCCGCAGCCTGCACCCTCCTCGTCTCTCTCTTGGACCCCAACGGCCCCTGCAGACGGTTCCTCTACCTTCGACGCTCCTCTGCGATCCCCTGGCTGCCTCGATCTCACGACCGAAGCTGCTGGTCAGGTATTCTCACGTGACCGTTCTTTGCAGCTGTGCTACAGCTTTTGCGCAAGGCTGAGGGGTGTGGGAAGACGGTTGTTCCACCCATGGTGGTCGAGGAAACTCTTGCCTTCCATCAGTATACCTCCTCCGTTCCCATAGCTCCAGGGATAACCCCACTTCATGGCTAGGGTTTTCTCGATGAAGATGAAGAAGACAAAGAAGGGAGAGAGAGAGTTTCCGTGGAATTCCCTAAAACTTGATCCATATCCTCTCCCCCCTTATATAGGGGTGGCTATCTACGCCCTAACATGACCATCTATGTGTCAAAAGGTTCTATTCCCAATAGGATTCTTATTCCTTCACGGAGAAGTAGCTCTTCTCTCTCCTACTTACTTCCTTGATATTCCTTATCTCATGGACACTTAGAAAAGCAAGAATTATTTCTTTCACTCTCTCTTTACTTGCTCTTTAATCAAAGGTTACGAAATTCTATTCTCTTTGTTGGGTTTTAGGGGAGGCAGAGAAGGCAGTGGAAACAAAAATGTTTCTCCCCCAAACTCGGAACAAGGAAACGCCGTCAACGTCTATACAATAGGAAAGGATGGTTTGTGGAATCATACCTTGTCCCGAGGCTTGCTCGGCGACAATACCTCACAGCTTGCGCGGTCTTCACCTCCGGTCTTGGATGGTGTCAGTGCAGCTCCTGGTCGCACCGGGACTGACGGGATTGACAGCTATCCTCTGAGTGGTAGAAACCTCCCGCCTCTGAAGTAGTCCACACAGACCACTTGGAACTCCAATCTCCTTGTCCCACAAGGAATTGGAAGGAGTTGCACCCTCCTGTTGACATACTAGTTGCCAACACACTCTCCTACCACCAATTGCAGCTGCAGTTGTCTTTCCCTTGTTGTTCCTCCCTTATCGGGTAGCACTTGCTCGGGCTCTCTCGGTTACCAAAACCAGAGAGAACGACAACTTTACAGAGCAACTGGTTGCACTGAGTTGTACTTTGAGAAGCCCCCAATACCCCTATATATATAGGAGGGTCATGGGACAGGGTTCTCCATCCTGGGAAATGTGGGATTAAAAGCAAGAGTAGAAGGGTTTGAGATTTTCCACAAAACAACCAACTCAAAACCTGAACCGATCATTTCACAACTAAAACGGTCGGTTGGGGAGCTGAACTGGTCGGTTGACATCTCAACCGATTGGTTGGGACCCATGAGCTGGTCGGTTCATTTTTAAACCGGTCGGTTTGTGGTCCTGATCAGTTCCTGATTGACTTTCCTTCTTTTGTTTCTAATTGGTATCGAATACCAATCCTTGTTCCAATCAAATTGGGCAAGTGAAATGCAAGGAAAATTCTCACCCATCCTACTTTCCCAACTTGCTCGGTTGCACCAGTTGAATCGATCATTTCAACACTTGAAGCAATCGTTTCACCCTGACCATGAGCCGATCGACTCAACACTTGAGTCAACCGGTTCACCAAGCTCAGCCGATCGGTTCATCACATGAGCCGATCGGTTGGGAGTGCAGATTGTGCAGAATCATTCAATTGCGATTTCAATCAATCTGATACCCCAATCAATATGTCCAACACCTTGAACATTATGACATTGAGATATCAATTGATTGAGTGTTTAATTGAACTACTAAACTCCTTTTGTAATAAATCTAAACATTGTTTGTGGACAAAAATCCTCTTCCAGGTTAAATCCTATGTGTGTGACCCTACAGGTCCATTTCACGTTGGCAGTGAAAGTCCATAACACTTATGACTTCATAAGCAAAGAGCGGTGCCTAGTCACACATCAGTGCTACCCAAGTGAAAATAGAAAGTTGGAGAACAAATTTCCATCCTACAATCTGTGAATGGTGTTACAGTGAATGTATAATTCCTTTGTCACTGATATCCCGAATGAACTCGAGGCATGGAACAGTCATCATGTCAACGTTCATTCACTTTCTTGATCTCAGAGCAGATTGGAAGAGATATGTATGACATCAATATCACATACTGATTCACACATGCGTGCGCACGCCTATTTCAATCCTACTCATCAAGTGGCCTTGGATATCAAACTCCCTCAGGAGGGAGAAATCCCATATCTATCACTCACCTCTCAAAAGCCCCATGTGTCAAAGCCACCCAATCATCACCTTTATAACAACCCATGTTTCAGGACTGCGTTTGATGATGTCAAAGTGTTCCCAACGACATGTGTTGAGTGTAGTGATTTCAGGTCTAAGAATCACACTCACCACCATCACTGTGAGTACTGACTGTGACTACCATGTCATGGTTCCATGTGTCAAACTCACAGTGGGTCTGTCCGGTACACTTGTTCTCTAACAAGTACCTATGTGTTTGTTTTGATATCTCTATATCATGACTAATGAGATTTTGTCATCAACCAACACCACAATCTAGTCTTGTGTGTCATTGATGTCTATCTACCTTCCATAATGACATCCGACTAGGGACATAAAAGAATGTACAAACTCTTAGCATCCGTATGATCTCATCGTTCAGGTCCTCAACCTGAAGGCATACGTCATTGAGTACTGTCACTCTGTAGACATTCAATCTGTTCTATCACTATCTCATATGACTGAACCAGAAAGAATTGGAAGCTTGCCTTTGATGTTTATCAAATCAATCTTAATGTATCCCACCAATCATCCCATAATTTTCTCTCAGGGCATACATACCAACAGACTCCCACTTGCACTGTGAGCCAATCACCCTTGAATCATATTCATAGTGATCTTTAAACATGTCCCACATGTTACTGTGCTCTAGTGCAAACATAGTGAGTAATGGCAACACCTTGCCTTAGTCAGTATTAATCGCATGTCCCACATCTATTCGTTGTACGTCACACTTATGAGATGGAGTCGCCGTAATATGTGATCCAGTATTCCTTTGCTAACCTTTAGCCACATTGCATGATCAAGGATTCCATACTTGTCATCAATGAGCAAAATATCTATAAGTTCATCTCATGAACTTCCAGATCCATATAGTATCTACTGCTGTTCTCTAACGCATAGATACTCGATATTTCCTTTTAAATGGTTTTATTGGAACACTTCCAATTATCAACAAACTTTCACTTTTATATATCCTATATATATTTTGCGATTAATTTTCTATCCTTTCGGAAGTTCGCATCAATGTAACTCTTTACATTGAACTCTTCCTTATCTCCATAGAACTAGTACTTCTTTTGTACTTATCAAGTTCTCATGGTATTCCAGTAACCCTTACTGGAAGTAGACAGACATCCACTCGTCATTTCCCACATACGAGTTATCAGGATGAGCACATCATATTGCCATGTCCTACATACAAGATTATGAATTCATTTTGTTCTTGCCATGTCGATACATGCAAGATAATGGGATGATTACATACATGAGAGATCCATATCTATTCTTAGTGTTCCCATTCTTCATAAGAATTGGACACTTGGCCTTGGGATACCAACTCCATGTAACATGGACAAGTTTTCTCCCACTGAATCTGTGCATACTGAACCCTTCAGTACAAATTGCCAATGTATGCTCTCTCTTTTCAGATCAAGAGGTTTTTTGAGAACTGTCTCTATAGATCTCTATTCCTGTCACATAGGAAACATCTTTATCTTCCTTAAATATAATTTCCATTTTTGGATTTCCATTCTAGAACATTTCCATTTCACATCAACATGTGGAATGTGAATACACTCCCACTAAATCACAGATCCCTTCTTTATCTTTGACATATCAGTCAAACCCTTTGACTATATCATCAAAGTAAAGATCCAATTTTGAGTTGCTTGTACTCAATCAATCACATTGATTAGTCCATTGTAACTTATAGACTTCATTTGCATTAGTGGATTCATAAACCTTATAGGTTGTGTCACGTAGACATCCTTGTTTTATTCCTCATAGGAATGTGGTTTTAGTATCCATATGCCAAATGTCTTAGTCATTAAGTTGCAATCAACAAGCATCATCCTTCTCAAAATGTTATCCATGTGTCTTAACACTTAAAACTTATTTGCACTTATGTATTTCATCCAATGGGTGCTACCATCAAGGTCATACCTTATGTTTCACATGGATGTCATTTAGGATGTAATGGTCATAAACCATAACTCAAAATTTGGTTCCTCATGTTCATCTAGATAGTTGACTCATCACATGAACAACTTATCACATAGATAAATGAGGTGTATCTGTCAAGGATATAAGAACTCACAACTCCTTGTGATTCTTAATGTCCTTTATTAGTGTGGGGTATTCTTTTATTAAGAATAGTTTAGTTATTTGATAATCATTCTCTAACTCCTTAGAGTATGATTCCTTCTTGATTTATACATCACCATGCCTTAATCATGAGTTCACTATGATACAAAATCATAATCACTCGTAAGGATCTCAAACATTTGGTCCAAGTATTTCATTCATTGATCTCATCAAGAATTAACACTTTACCAAATTTGCACTTCATCTATGATAATCTTGAACACTTCAAGATATTCATATTGGTATTTCTCTAAACACCATTTGAAGTATTAGCATTTGTTCCAATAGGTATGTAAATACATCACATGTATTATACCTAATAAGATAATCATTCTCCCACTACCATTAGTGAAGATTGATTAATCATGTCCAAGATATTCATGTCTCTTACTGGTTCTCTAACCAAAAGAGTCTAGATTTATCCATCACATGGAAACTAGAAGTGAATTTCTTATGATTTATGCTAATTTGATTGTTTGAGTTATCAATAACTTTAGGTATCATTTTATCTTATGCATACCATGTATCACAAGATAAACAAGGCATTGCCACAAAGATCATATCTTTAAGATTGAAACATCAACTTTATTAATTGCCATCATTGTCATACAATATGCAAAAATAAAGTGTTTCTATCTTTTGGAAATATATGAAATAGCAGTTCTCAACTCTATTTCATGCCCTTTTGGGCTGAAATAAACTGAAAGATACTCCTATCTATGGCAGCAACACTTGCTCCAATAATGGGTACTCCTTTCTTGGTCCTTTCACAAAGGCCATCACTTCTTTGAGGATCTTGCATATCATATATGATATATCCATATCTTCGTATCATATACCTCAGAAAAAGAAGCGGTTCATTTCATGATACCTTAGGTGGAGATATCCATCCCCTCCTTCATCTTCTTTTATTCTTCCAGATATAGAGGGCAAATCCCTCATACACCCTTTCCCCATGTGCCTTGAGGCTGAAGACGGCTTGGATTGTTGGCTAGCATCAGAACACTTCTTTGCTTTGCCCTTGTCCTTGCCCTTAAGAATTACCTTTTCTTTGATCACATCAAAGATTATGGTTTGTCTTTCTTCATCTTTGCCTCTACTATCCTCAACATGTCCAACAACTCTATCAACGCTTGTCAAAGTTGTTCATGTTGTATCTTATCATGAATTGTATGATTCTCACAACATTTGCAGTATCATACCAATAGCCAACTCTTGGCTCAGAGGGAATCCTTCTTAGTCACGTTTTCCACATACCCAATCACATTGAGTGTGTGAATACCTTACTGGATCTCCTTCTGTCATGACATACTAGGACAGTGTCCTTGAGACATCATATGTCTCATGTTGTCTCTGCAACTCATAGTTCAGAGAACACAACATCAAGCACTCCTCATCAATGTCATCCCCGGTATGCTTCCATAAGCATACTTTCAGTCATTTATATGGTGGGATCAAGTTCATGTGGTTCTGGTATAACTAGGATTTAGAGTTTTCACTCTACGATTGAGAACACTTCTCAATGTCCTAACCAGTCGTGGAAAAATTCCCATTTAATTTGTTTGTCTCAAAGACCGATCGCAAATAAAGTGATTTGTTGATTAACCATTTATTTTAACAAAAGGAAATATATGCAATTTTAGTCCAAAACTCTTTTGACTTGTTTGATTGATTTTAAAAGTTGACGATAAAATTAGGCCTTTAATCAATTATCGCTCCCACTATTTTACTTCAAATTGATAGCCCTCACCATCAATTCGGAAGATTGTAGCGTACAACCTTCTAGTGGGAAAGATCCATATTTCATCAAGTCATGAGTCAGCTTTCGCTGATCACCCACAATCTTGACTATTTAGGTAGGCCATCATGCCAATTGCATCATATGTAACTCTTGATGAATGAACATGCGCAAAACCTTGCCATGAACATTCCTTGCCTCTGGGCTTAGACTCTCTAAGAATTACCAGTTAAGTCTAACCCAAAAGATGACACGGTAACATGCACTCTGCTTTGACAGAACCTACATGTCTACCCTTCACACTTCTACAAGATAGACGGCGCACCATGCTTTGGCGTAACCTACGCTTGGTCGATCAAGTTTTTCATGTGTGGTGCTAATGGAAGGCATATAAGACTTAATATTTTAATGAGGGATTTGGTTTTTATATACATATACATATCCAATCACCACAATACATAGTATGTATCATATACATGCTATATCCCACATAAAACATGCAAAACGATAAAAGAGATGATTATGGCCATCCTAATGTGATTCCTCGAGCCAAGAGGAATCGCGGTCATCTAGGTCTACATCACATGCAACCTGTACAAGATGAACTATGTGCTTTGCCTTTCTGGGTTTTATCAACTCATCACATGACTGATCGGCTCGCCATCAGGCCGGTCGGCTGGGTGCGACCAGCCGATCGGTTGGCTCCTCCAACCGATCGGTTCGCCTGGTCGTCGTGTATCTCATCATGGCCGCCACCCGCTCGTCTCACTCCTCGAACTGGTCATCAACTGATCGGCTCACTCATTGAACCGATCGTCTGGAACATCAACTGATCGATTCACACCTTGAACCGATCGTCTCAGCTGTCGTCAGGATGTCCTCCGTTCTTTGACATAACAGGAAATAAAATTCTATCCTATTTTACATTGAAAAAGAGAAACCTCGAGTTACATTCGAGGGGAAAAAAGGTAGGAAAGAAATCTCTAATTATTTCGAGTTACATCAGGAATAGGAGAAGGAAGATTGGTGTGCAGACCGAGATGCAAGCAACCACATACAACCATACACAGATAGGGTTTATTGGCCATAACCACGCTATACATCCACCAAAAAACTCGTTTAAGGGCGACGCGTATCGAGTGCATTAATATTACATATCATATATGTAAATTGGGATTTGTGGATTTGGGATTGGACATGCATAAAGCCAATTTTATTTGCATCGTATGAAATAAATAAAGGCGAAAAACAAAAATCGATCATATCGATAATCCCTAAAGTATAGAGCAGTTGACGTGGCTCTGATACCACTGTTGGGTTTTAGGGGAGGCAGAGAAGGCAGTAGAAACAAAAAAATTATCCCCCAAACCCGGAACAAGGAAACGCGTCAACGTCTATACAATAGGAAAGGATGGTTTGTGGAACCATACCTTGTCCCGGGGCTTTCTCGGCGACAATACCTCTCGGCTTGCGCGGTCTTCACCTCCGGTCTTTTACGGTGTCTGTGCAGCTCCTGGTCGCACCGGGACTGACGGGATTGACAGCTGTCCTCTGAGCGGCAGAAACCTCCCGCCTCTAAAGTAGTCCACACGGACCACCTGGAACTCCAATCTCCTTGTCCCATAAGGAATTAGAAGGAGTCACACCCTCATGTTGACGTACTAGTCGCCAACACACTCTCATGCCACCAATTGCAGCTGTAGTTGTCTTTCCCTTGTTGTGCCTCCCTTATCGGGTAGCACTTGCTCGGGCTCTCTCGGTTACCAAAACCATAGAGAGCGACAACTTTACAGAGCAACTGGTTGCACTGAGTTGTACTTTGAGAAGCCCCCAATACCCCTATATATATAGGAGGGTCATGGGACAGGGTTCTCCATCCCGGGCAATGTGGGACTAAAAGCAGGAGTAGAAGGGTTTGAGATTTTCCACAAAACAACCAACTCGCAACCTGAACCGATCATTTCACAACTAAAATGGTCGGTTGGGGAGCTAAACCGGTCGGTTGACATCTCAACCGATCGGTTGGGACCCATGAGCTGGTCGGTTCATTTCTGAACCGGTCGGTTCGTGGTCCTGATCAGTTCTTTATTGACTTTCCTTCTTTTATTTCTAATTGGTATCAAATACCAATCCTTGTTCCAATCAAATTGGGCAAGTGAAACACAAGGAAAATTCTCACCAATCCTACTTTCCCAACTTGCTCGGTTGCACCAGTTGAATCGATCGTTTCAACACTTGAAGAAATAGTTTCACCCTGACCATGAGCCGATCGACTCAACACTTGAGCCGACCGGTTCACCAAGCTCAGCCGATCGGTTCATCACATGAGCCGATCGGTTCATCACATGAGCCGATCGGTTCATCACATGAGCCGATCGGTTGGGAGTGCAGATTGTGCAGAATCAGTTAATTGCGATTTCAATCAATCTGATACTCCAATCAATATGTCCAACACCTTGAACATTATGACATTGAGCTATCAATTGATTGAGTGTTTAATTGAACTACTAAACTCCTTTAGTAATCAATCTAAACATTGTTTGTGGACAAAAATCCTCTTCCAGGTTAAATCCTGTGTGTGACCATACAGGTCCATTTCACGTTGGCAGTGAAAGTCCATAACACTTATGACTTCACAAGCAAAGAGTGGTGCCTAGTCACACATCAGTGCTACCCAAGTGAATATAAAAAGTTGGAGAACAACTTTCAATACTACAATCCGTGAATGGTGTTACAGTGAATGTATAATTCCTTTGTCACTGATATCCCGAATGAACTCGAGGCATGGAACAGTCATCCGGTCAACGTTCATTCACTTTCTTGATCTCAGATCAGATTGGAAGAGATATGTATGACATCAATATCACATATTGATTCACACATGCGTGTGCACGCCTATTTCAATCCTACTCATCAAGTGGCCTTGGATATCAAACTCCCTCAAGAGGGACAAATCCCATATCTATCACTCACACCTCAAAATCCCCATGTGTCAAAGTCACCCAATCATCATCTTTATAACAACCCATGTTTCAGGACTGCGTTTGATGATGTCAAAGTGTGCCCAACGACATGTGTTGAGTGCAGTGATTTCAGGTCTAAGAATCACACTCACCACCATCACTGTGAGTACTGACTGTGACTACCATGTCATGGTTCCATGTGTCAAACTCACGGTGGGTCTGTCCGGTACACTTGTTCTCTAACAAGTACCTATGTGTTTGGTTTGATATATCTATATCATGACTAATGAGATTCTGTCATCAACCAACACCACAATCTAGTCTTGTGTGTCATTGCTGTCTATCTACCTTCCACAATGACATCTGACTAGGGACATAACAAGAATGTACAAACTCTTAGCATCTGTATGATCTCATCGTTCAGGTCCTCAACCTGAAGGCATACGTCATTGAGTATTGTCACTCTCTAGACATTCAATTTGTTCTATCACTATCTCATATGATTGAACCAGAAAGAATTGGAAGCTTGCCTTTGATGTTTATCAAATCAATCTTAATGTATCCCCCCAATAATCCCATGATTGTCTGACAGGGCATACATACCAACACTCTTTTATTAGAAAATACTTCCTTTCTATCTTTATCACAAAAACCATTAATAATGTATCACATTATCCTCTTATTTTGCAATTATGGTATTTTCTCTTTCTTTCCTCGTTATTGGGATTCCTTGGATCCCAAGAAACTCTATTATTTCGAAATCCTTTTTATTGGATACTCATTATCCTTCTAGATGCATCTAAATGCATTATTCTTTATTATTTCTCATTATCTTGTTTATTTCTTATTAAAATAGCTCTTTTTTAGGATTTCTCTTTATTTCTCTTTTATTTTCCTCATTGGCATTCCTTTTAATATTAGCAACCTCATGGATACGAAAATTCACCAAGTAATCTCATTTATACCTCTTTCCATTCATTTTCTACATTTTATCATTATTTTCAATTTCTTTCTTAATAAAGAAATACCTAATTAATCTTTTCTTTTCTTATTGCCCTTTCTTTGCAACTTTGGACTCCTTGGAACCCAAGGAACCTAAGAGCCACGAAATTACTCTTTGGATTTGCCTTCTAGAGGTTTCCACACTTTTCTTTTCTCAAATATTCAATTATTCATTTAGTAATTGAATTCCATTGTTATTTGGGCCCAATAGCCAATAAAGCCCACAACACAAACATCAAGGCTATTGTAAACATAATCCATGTCTTCAAAACAAATTAGATCATTATTTGTTCAAATATCCTTAATATGAGAAATTGCATTTCTCACCAATTGAACCCAAAAATTGGGGTTGTAACATCCTTCCTCTCTTATAGGAATTGTGTCCTCAAAATTCTATCAACGAAACAAACAAACAAACAATTCAGGATAAGATTTTTCCATGTCCATCATTGGCCCCTATGTGGCTTTACCGTACTCATGGCGCTTCCACAGAACCTTTATCATCACATATTCTTTTCTCTGAGTTCTTTCATCCCGGTGTCTATAAACTGCACAGGTGACTCAGGCCATATCAGCCTCCCTTGGGGCTCACTAGGTTCATTGCTCAGCACATGGTCGGGGTACCTCACATAGTGCTCTAAATTGGACACATGAAACTCATCACACATTACTTTATCCTGAGGGGTAAGGTCAAACTTAACCTTCTCCACCAAACCATGTCAAAAGAACCAATGCATCAGGGACTCAGCTCTCTTAGTTATAACTTAGAGGGGTCGGATTGTCATGCCACATATTCTCCCATAGTGAACTGCATGTCAGTCTACTTTGCATCTGCTCATGAGTTTCGTCATCTCTAGGCTCCTTTCATCCATTACACGATCAAAGCGACTTCATCTACATGCACTATGGTCCTTTTCTAACCATCATGTGGTCCTTTCACCAACATTACCTTACTGAAGTGGTGACCGACACAACCTCCCTTACAGAGCTTCTTATAAAACTCGATATTGGTCATGGTGGTCATTGTCACATCTTTCATAGGACAAGAACTGTCTCTAGATATCACCCTGAATGAGCACACATGCTCTCATCAGACCCTTTAGTCTGGATTATACTAACCATTAGTTAGGGGTGATAAATTGTACTATCATCGAGTTCTTCATGTACCTACGTTCACCTTATGGAAGTGAACCTTTAAGTCATACTCATGAATTTTTGAACTCGCATCATGGTGTAGTTGAACCATCTCTCTCATATGTAGCTCAACTCGATCTGTCCCTTGATAGTACTCTTTCTTTCTTATGTCATCTAGGTAAGGCGATCTACCATAACCCATATTGCCTCATGACCTTTCTTGGTCAAGGGGAGACTTTCCACATCATCCATAGAGATGAACTCCCATTCCCTCTCGGGGACTCTTTATCCTTTATATCAATGCACTGGGTTACCAATGCTCATCCTTCACCTCCTATCATGCATGGCAACATACCATGTGTAGCCTCATCTTAGGCATCTAAAGTACTACTGTCACTTATCATCTTGGTAGTACCACGGTGTATGGTGATCTTCAATCATGATTTCCTATATGGCATGTTTCCTCAAGTTCGATTCCTCAGAAACCCTAAACCACTCTAGTCGGGTTTTCATCACCTTCTTTTCTAAAGAAGTGCACTCGAGGTTCTACCACCATCCTTTCATCGTATCAAGGACTAGACTGGCTAACCAAACAACCCTTAACTTTTCAACGTATCTTGTTACATCTGAGTGTTATCCAAACACCTCTCCTTTCCAAACATAGGGTTATCCAAACAACCTCTTCTAGCTTCTAGTCAAACAAGTCAGATGTATCTCAACCAGAGCATCCATTACCACTTCACATCCTTAGGTATTAGGTAACATCGAAGACATACACTTCCATGTATTTCACTTATCATCTCACCTCAAACTCTATGTCTATCTTCATTAAGAACACTCTCTGATTTCATCATCATGGTGATCAAACTCAACCTGGTATAACTTGTAAGTTCCACATATCTCATGATAAAAACATCCTCATAAGGTGACTACCTCATTCCTCTTAGTGTTTGCAAACCATCCATGTATCATTCACTTTACCAGGGTAGGTTATCTTCTCTATCCCCATTTCTCGTGGCAACGTTCCAACCTACATCATCTCTTATCCTTGGTGTATGGCATGTGTAATGTCCTATCTCTCACCCCCATAACAAGAGGAAATAAGCATTTGGCTGCAGTCCAAATACAGAGTTCTTCTTGTTCCAAGAGTATAGATGGTACATCCCACCTTGCCAATACACCTTTACATCTAAGTTGCAACGTGCCACATATGTCTCTACATCACAGACATCATGATATCAAGGTTACCTCCATGGAAAACTAGTCTTGAACCTACTGAGGTTTATATCCTTGGTCATCTCCTCTAGGTCTATAGGGTACCGGCTCTTTTAGGGTCATCCCTCTTCCCTCATGCATTAAGAGAGTGCCCTACTCATCTGCCCTTTGGGTCCCATGAGTTCATGAAGGTGATCAATCTCCTAACCCATGGCCCTCAGACAATGATAGTTGTTACCTCCCGACCCTATGGTCATGTGCAACTGGGGAATTAGGCAACTCCTACTTTCATCGGTCTTATCCCTACCTGACCCTAGGATAGACTTAGGATTCTCCATTATAGTACATGTTCACTTAGAACCTTACCCAAGTCTTCATCATCTCTCTTTCTGCATTCATGGGTTGGCTTTCATCCTTTCATAGGGATCATGGCAACCTGCCTACCTTGGTTAAGCCCCATATCGGTTACCTCCATGGTAACACATTCATATGCAATTAGAGATGGATATCTATGGGTCTACAGGTTCATTCTCATACCATGTACTTTTCACTTAGCTTCTCAAGATCCTATGAGACCTCTTTAGGTTACCTTAAACCAACAAACTGATATACACCCTACCAAAGGGGTCCCTCTCCCAGTATGGGAGGAAAACTATCTCTTGACAACAAGGTCACAAAATCTCTTAGGTCTAGGGTTTACATCCACATGATCCTACTTAACCCTAGCAAGCTATGAAGGCGCCAGTAGATCACCTACTGAACCATGCTAGGTCATACTTGTCCTCTTTCCTCAATGTTGGATCAGGATCATACCTTCGTTTATCATCAACCTAGCTATGAGGGGTTCATCACACATACCTTAAACTTAAGGGACTTCCCTTTTCTTCTATACATGAGGTGTACCATGCTCGAAACTATAGCAACTTAATTCTCTTCATGAGCATTAGGTATACCACTTCCCCTCTTATGTCAGGAACCCTAGGTTCACTTTGGGTATCCAAATGCATGCTCTATCTCTTAACCACAAACCAAGCATGTACTGGGTATGACATACACTTCCTATCATGCTTCTCCTCGATCAACACTTTAAGGTTGAGTCTTCCTCAAGGACAATAAAAAAGGTGCAAGGCCTCATAACCTGTTACTATACCTCTCCAGGGTATACAAAACTTCTTCTTCCTTTCTTAAAAGGTAAACACTTATACCATAGGCACATAAGTGCCAGAAGCCTCATCCTCTCTCCAGGGTTTGGTTCCTCCCATGGTGACCAAGTCATCATCAACCTCTAGGGATCGAGCATGTGGTGACCACTATCATCCACTTAGGTTGCATCATCCTTAACTCCCTACATATCTTAGGATTCCAACCTTCTTGCTTGGTTCCTGCTCTCTCTTTCTAGAGCTAACCCTTCAACCAACCTCACCATTAGAGGTCCAATCTTCATAAAGGATCAACCTCAAAAGCATGTCCCTACCTGGATGAATCATATGTTTAACTTATGTTCGCTCAAGGTTATCCATAGCTCTTTATGCTTATTTCATAGGCCATCCTTCCTACTCTCCTGGTCAGGGTTTCAACCCCTTGCTCACACTACTCACGTACCATGGGTGCATGCTATGCCCTACTCACATATTCCCATAGGGTTTCTAAGGTCTTTCACTAACATCATCATCTAAGGAGCTATCCTTTACCCTAACATGCACGACCCTTCCCAGGGTTGGGTTGCCAAAGGTGCTAGGTCACCCATGGATCATATGGCATCCCAAAGGCATGTCCTTTCAAACACCTGGTCTAACTCATCTCTCTCTAACCTTCACTTAGGGTTAGGGTTAGCATTATCCTTCGAGGATGTGCCAGGTCTCTACTTGCAATGGAGATCTCTATCTCCAAGACTAACTTATCCTCCTAACAAGAAGGTCTAGCCTCTGGTCTCTTCTAAGGACATGACAACTTATGTCATACGACCTAAGCATGTATCTATTCTTTAGTTTGCACTTAATCTATTAAGCTTATGTCCATGAAATTTTATTTACATGCTTTTTATTAATTTGGTGGAGGATTCCTTAAACCTTATTAACCTTACCCATACCTCCAGAGGGTGAAGAGAAGAAAGAAAACCCTAATCCTTTAGGTCCTTATCAGAATTTTGTGATGAGAAGGGATGAATAATATGAGAAGTCCTAAAGGTATCTTATTTCGATTCATACCCTAAGACTTTGGCCAGGAAGTCACACGGATTTGGGAGTTCTCATATTCTGACTAGCGGTGCGGAGGAAAATATTGCCAGCCCCCGGTTGTGATCCTTTTCTAGACACCTCCGTCTTTCGTATAATCCTCTAATAACTCCCTTGGGTTCAATGGAGTTGGTAAAATTTAATAATTATTAATGGTTAACTGAGGAACCTAGGCTCTGATACCAAATATTACGACCCCACCTCCCGATAACCCCTAATTAAGGGAGATTGAGAGGTCGAAGCCGCACCCATAACTTCCGTATCAAAGGTTCGGCAATTAACCAAGAATAATTATCAAATTTTAACAGACTATATAGAAAAGTTGTAAGAAAAAAATAAAATTGTGCATACCTTTTAGAAACTTGGATCTCTAAACTTCTATCCAGTTAAGGATTCTACTCTAACTAATCATCCTTGTATTTTACTTCATGTATTTCACAATATGACGATTTATTGTTTGTCCTTTTGGCTTGTACCTAAAACGCCGACAAACAAAACGTCAGTCAGCCGAAGCTGGTATGTGGGGGGGGAACAATAATTATGTAAATACGTTAACAATGTAATCATTCAATTAATCATTTAACAACGAAGATTACATTTTAGATATAACTCCGCGATCCAAGAGTACCCTATCCTCTATGTTGTCCCCATTAAACCCCTCATGATCCACCTATAGGTGAACCAATTTCTAGGGTTGAGTCACATGGCACTACTCATAAGTAGCCCATTCCTTAACTCATGGCAGGCTAATGAGTCTCATGGCACTACACGTAGATAGCCCACTTTCTAACTCTCGGTAAACTAGACCTTGCTCTAGTATTACCCCTTTTTTTTAGCCTTTTCAAAGCAATAGAGGTGGACCCGGATCTAGTCAGTTATATATGCAAATTTATAGTGATAATCATAGTCACTTTATAGTTGCATGAAATAAATAAACATCCAACAGTTATTTTCAAGCAACTGATTAAAACTTCAGGAATCGCCGTGAAACTAGAGCGATTATTCATAAGCGTAACCACATACCTGATTTGATGATTTCACAAGCATTAAGTAAACCCAACCAAGAATGAAATCCAAGCAAGCAATTCAATCACCACATAATTCCTGAAAAGAATATGCACTATATTTATTACACACTTTATCAAGAATCTACTTGGATTCACTTTCTAGGGTTTTAGTATCCATTTTAGAGTTTCATTAATCTTCATTAGGGTTTCCTTAGATCCATTCATCAAACTTTATCCCTTTTTAGGTCAACAAACCCTAAAATACTCTTTTCCATTTATATGAACCTTAATTGCTCAACTATCCATTTTAATAGTCTTTTATACCCAAATTGACTTAGGATCATCATATCCTTATTCATTCATGGATTTAAACAACTAAAACAATTAAAAGACATATTCATCTAAATTAGGGTTTTCAAGCTCATTAATGCATATTCATGCACGAAACCCTAAATTAAGCCAATTATATTAAAAGATCATCTTTTTAGATCCTATTTTCACTTTTATTAACAACAGGTTAATATCAGCTTGAATTATCCAAATAACGTCATTAAGTCCATCTATCATCAAATCTAAGGGTTTTTCCTTAATTAAATCATTAAAGATGATAACTTTATGTCCTTTTCAAATTTCAAGCATATTTAAGCACATAAACTCTAAATTAGACTAATCATGTGCAAAGTTCTTCCTTTTTTAACATAATGTACCTTTTTACATTTAACAGGCTAACATCAACTCTAATGATCCATTAAACCCTATTAAACACTTTATTCATTTCAAAATAGGGTTTCTTAATCTTTAATTCATTAAAGATGATAATTTACACTACTTTTCGAATAGAAAGAAGAATTAGCTTCTAAACATATTTTTATTGAATTCCCCTCCTTCTGAGGATCAATTTTCATATAAGATTTGTCTCAATCCAAGTTTCCTAGAATTAGTTATGACTTTTGCAATAAAAACACATATGGACCAATAGGGAGATGCCACGTAGGCAACTTATCCCCATTCACGTACCTTGCGGGTCGGCTTTGAAATTAGAATGTATTGTCTCTTTTACCCCCGGGCCGCGGACTGCTTCTTCACGCCCAGGAGGGGCACTTTCGTCAGAATGATTTTGGTCGTCTTCAACCCCACGATAGCTTGCCGCTGCTGCCCTAGCCACGGCCTGCACCCTCCTCGTCTCTCTCTTGGACCCCAACGGCCCCCGCAGACAGTTCCTCTACCTTCGACGCTCCTCTGCGATCCTCTGGTTGCCTCAATCTCACGGCCGAAGCCGCTGGTCAGGTCTTCTCACGTGACCGTTCTTTGCAGCTGTGTTGCAGCTTTTGCGCTAGGCTGAGGGGCGCGGGAAGATGGTTGTTCTACCCATGGTGGTCGAGGAAACTCTTGCCTTCCATCAGTAACCTCCGCCGTTCCCATAGTTCTAGGGATAACCCCACTTCATGGCTAGGGTTTTCTTGATGAAGATGAAGAAGACGAAGAAGGGAGAGAGAGAGAGTTTCTGTGGAATTCCCTAAAACTTGATCCATATCCTCTCCCCCCTTATATAGGGGTGGCTATCCATGCCCTAACATGACCATCTATGTGTCAAAAGGTTCTATTCCCAATAGGATTCTTATTCCTTCATGGAGAAGTAGTTCTTCTCTCTCCTACTTACTTCCTTGATATTCCTTATTTCATGGACTCTTAGAAAAGCAAGAATTATTTCTTTCACTCTCTCTTTACTTGCCTTTTAATTAAAGGTCACCAAATTCTATTCTCTTTTATTAGAAAATACTTCCTTTCTATCCTTATCACAAAAACCATTAATAATGTATCACATTATCCTTTTATTTTGCAATTATGGTATTTTCTCTTTCTTTCCTCTTTATTGGGAGTCCTTGGATCCCAAGAAACTCTGTTATTTCGAAATCCTTTTTATTGGATACTCATTATCCTTCTAGATGCATCTAAATGCATTATTCTTTATTATTTCTCATTATCTTGTTTATTTCTTATTAAAATAGATCTTTTTGAGGATTTCTCTTTATTTCTCTTTTATTTTCCTCATTGGCATTCCTTTTAATATTAGCAACCTCATGGATACGAAAATTCACCAAGGAATCTCATTTATACCTCTTTCCATTCATTTTCTACATTTTATCATTATTTTCAATTTCTTTCTTAATAAAGAAATACCTAATTAATCTTTTCTTTTCTTATTGCCCTTTCTTTGCAACTTTAGACTCCTTGGAACCCAAGGAACCCAAGAGGCACGAAATTCCTCTTTGGATTTGCCTTCTAGAGGTTTCCACACTTTTCTTTTCTCAAATATTCAATTATTCATTTACTAATTGAATTCCCTTGTTATTTGGGCCCAATAGCCAATAAAGCCCACAACACAAACATCAAGGCTATTGTAAACATAATCCATGTCTTCAAAACAAATTATATCATTATTTGTTCAAATATCTTTAATATGAGAAATTGCATTTCTCACCAATTGAACCCAAAAATTGGGGTTGTAACACTCTATAATGTATTATTATTATTCTTTATGTGCCTCATTTATAATCTACATCTTCTTGAATTCACCTATTTGTTAATAGCCCTCTTTTGAATGGGAACCCCCATATTTTAACTCCTATTCATAGAATTCCTAAATATATCTAATATGTCATATTCAGTGTTTGTTGACCTCTTATTTTTATGTATTTCTTTGGGTAAGGTTCCCCCGCTGCCTAGAGCTTGAGTAGTCAGTGGACTCAAAATCGTGGATCAAGAATTTGGAGTCCAAGATTTAGAACAACTTGGTCATGAGTAGAAGGAACTCCTAATATGTCTATGTGGACCACCACATCTTTTTTATCTAGTTGATACTTTCATTAGATTTCCTTTTGTCCATCATGGACTTACATGTTAAATATATATATTTTCTTTTGATAGTCTTAGTTTTCTTTCACTACAATTTATTGACATTGATATGTATTCCATATGGTTTTGAATAATATTATGCACCCCTCCTGTTGTCATGATGAATATGTTTTGCCTTGTATTGTTTAGTTCAAAATGAAGTATGGAGTGATCCCATCGTTGGGACCCAGTCCTTACAACAATTGTGGGTAGTACCAGGTGGAGAAGGAGAAAGAAGATGAGGTGGAACAAAATGATGTAGTGGGATGATGGAAAAGTGGTGGAGGTCACAGACAGGAGCTATAAGCATCACACAACAAAGAGCAATTCACATATGTAAACTCTTTGTTTGTTCTTTGGTGTTTTGGATGTTTTTAAGTATGTTAGAAATAGTTAAAATCTATCCATTTTATAGATGGATGAAATCCATAGATTGGCACTCAAGATAACCACTTTTTCCTCTATAATTTATTGTTAACGAATTCTCAAAAATTTCTTTGCTTGGTGCACCCAAACAAAAGTCAAAGGGACACAACAATCCAACTAAAGGGCTAAAAACTCTAGATGAGAAAAAGGATATGGTTTTGTTCAAAGAGATTTATAATTTGAGTGGTTCAAAACAATTGTCTTTCTAAGACAATTATGGGAATAGAAAATTGTGCGTCTTTGGGACTCCAAAAGACAATAATAAAGGTGTTGTTTAAAATGAAAAAATAAAACAATTTAGCTTCATATAAATATTAAATTTCACACACCGAAATGGGTTGATCCATGTGTGCACGCATGTGTATGTTTTAGTTCGTTAAAGCTTAAAGTACATACATGTCCAATTAGTCTTAAATATAAACAACAATCCTTTTCTTGATCTCTGGTGTTCTGGATTTTTTTCAATATGTTAGAAATGGTCAAAATTTGTCCATTTTAAGATGGACGAAACCCATAGCTAGGGAGGACTGGATTCCCTATTACGGTTTGATGTGATGGTCGTGTGTCACATGCATCTTTGCCACACACTCATCCATTGTTTGACATTACATTCCTCATCTTCCAGACTTGCACGGTTAAGATGTATTTTGAAATAATGTTTCTGTCACAGAGAATTTGATCCCTAGATAGGCACCCAAGATAACCGCTTAACAAGCTCCCAAAAAATTGATTTTTGGTTGCACCCAAACAAGAACTAAAGGGACTCACATCATCAATGGCTAACAAATATGGATGACAAAATGATATGATTTTTAAAAGAGAATTATTGTTTGTGGGGCTCAAGGAAATTAAGGAAAAAGGAAATTCCATATCTTCAAATTCTAAACAAAAACTATTAAAGCACCATTTATATAAAATAAAATCAATTAATTTAGTTTTATAAAAATATCAAATCACATGCATGGAATTGGGTATAGCCAGACGTGAGCGTGTGTATGTGTGTTTTAATTTGTCAAGCTAAAAACACATACAAGTCCAATT
This sequence comes from Alisma plantago-aquatica, assembly GCA_963693085.1. Taxonomy (NCBI): domain Eukaryota; kingdom Viridiplantae; phylum Streptophyta; class Magnoliopsida; order Alismatales; family Alismataceae; genus Alisma; species Alisma plantago-aquatica. The sequence goes on along the minus strand of OY856413.1, from coordinate 368,483,892 downwards.
ACTTTTAAATTCAAACAACAACTTGTTTCTTAGTCTCTGCTGTTTTGGTTGTTTTTATGTATGTTAAAACTGGTTGAAACTTGTCCATTTTAAAGATGGATGGTTCTCATAGATAGGCGCTAAGATAACCATTTTCCCTTCTACTATTTTTTTTAGAAAGTTCCTGAATAATGATTTGTTGGGCGCTTTCAAACAAGAACTGAAGGGACTCAGATCAGCCAACCAAAGGGCTAACAATTATGGATGATAAAAAGTATAATGTTTTCCAAGAGATTTATAGTGTGGGCGGCTCAAGGAAATTGTATTTTTAAGGCAATTAAGGGAAAATAAATTATGTGTGTTTGAAACTCGAAATGACAACAATTAAAACACCATTTATGCAAAAAAAAACAACTTTATATTATGAAAATATCAAATCACACATAGAATTCGGTCGGGATGGGTGTGTGTGTGTGTGTTTTAATTCATCAAAGTCCAAATCACATATAAGTCTAAGAATCCTTAAATTAAAAAGCTCCGAAAATTCACAAGATAACTATTTTTCCCTCTAAAATTTATTGTTAACGAGTTCCCAAAAAATTGATTTGTTGGACGTACCCAAACAAGAATCGAGGAGACTCAGACCAGCCAACTAAAAGGCTAAGAATGGATGGAAAAAAATATATTGTTTAATTTAATGAGATTTATGGTTTGCACATCTCAAAGCAATTGTCTTTACAAGTAGATCAAGGGAATGTTAATTGTGTGTCTCTCAGACTCCAAACACAACAATCAAAATGGTATTTAGAAACAAATAAAATAAAACAATTTCATGTTATAAAAATATCATATAGCACACATCGAAAAGGGTTCGTACAGATATGCACGTCGTTACAGCCCAATGCATGTACAAATCTAATCAACCTTAAATTTTAAATGTCGTTTAACAAAACAAAATAAAACAATTTCATATTATAAAATATCAAATCACACACACTGAATCGGGTCAGGATGGACATGTGTGTGTTTTAATATGTTAAATTCCAAATCACATACAAGTCCAATCAGCCTTATATTCAAAACCCCAAAAAAAATATATTAATAAGTTCTTAAAAAATTGATATGTTGGATGCACCCAAGAGGTTGAGACTAGCTAACCAATAAGCTAATAATTGTGGATGAGAAATAAATGTTGTGTTTAAAGAAATTTATGATTTAGAAGCTCAAGACAATTAGATTTCCAAGACCATTAAGGGAATCGGATATTGTTCGTCTTTCAAACTCCAAACACAACAGTCAAAATGTTGTTTAAACAAAATAAAACAAACAATTTATGTTATAAAAATATCAAATCGTATGTTGAATTGGTCTGGACGGGCATGTGTGCATGTGTATGTTTTGGTTCGTTAAAGCCCAATGATACAAGTTCAATCAATCTTAAATTCATATTTCTTTAAACAAAATAAAATAAAACGATTTCATTCTATAAAAATATAAAATCACATGCACTGAACGAGGTCCGGACGGGTATGTATGTGTGTGTGTTTTAATTCATTAAAGCTCAGACCTCATACAAGTCCAATTAGCTTTAAATTCAAAAGCGCCCACAAGCACTGAACCGGGTCGAAAAAGGTATGCATGTGTGTGTGATTTAATTCGTTAAAGTACAAAGAAAATACAAGTCCAATCAGTCATACATTCAAAAGTGTCAGAAAAATGTTGTGTTGTGTGCATTTTTCAGAATCCAAAACATAGCAATCCAAATGTTGTTTAAAGAAAATAAAATAAAATAATTTCATGTTATAAGAATATCAAATTGCAGGCACTGAATCGGGTCAGGACAGGTGTGCAAGCATGTGTGTGTTTTAATTTATTAAAGTCCAAAGATACAAGTCCAATCAACCTTACATTCAAATTCCTTTAAACAAAACAAAACATAATAATTTTATTTTATAAAAATATAAAATCGCAAGCATTGAACTAGGTCAGGACGGGTGTATGTATGTGTGTGTATTTTAATTGGTTAAAGTCCAGCACATATATAAGTTCGGTCAACCTTAAATTCAAAAGTCTCAAGAAAGCCCACAAGCACCGAAATGGGATGGAACATGTGTGCTTCTGTGTGTGTGTGTATTTTAATTCTTTAAAGCCCAAAGCACATACAAGTTCAATCAACCTTAAATTCAAAAGTCCCAAGAAATGTTGCGGGTGTGTGCGTCATTCTGATTCCAAATTAGGGGTGTAAACGGTACGTGTTTGGCCAGACCCATACTCATACTCATTTAATTTAGTAGATCCGGTTCTGGTTCTGGACCTTCATAATAAAAAAATTAGACACGCACTATACGCGTACCCATAATAATAGTGGATCTGCGGTGCAGGTGTGCGAGTAAGAGGTTCTATATAAGCATCATACTTTTTATTTAGAAAAATTTACTACTATGTTATATATATTCTTATACAACAAGGCATTGCTAATATATAGGACATAAACATGTAATATTTATGTTAAACAATGTAATACTTTGTAGATTAAAAATAAATTTCTCATTCGGCTTTTGATCCCATGATTTTTCCCATACAATGCACATAAATCTTAGTTTTATATGTGGTTGCGTATTTTTATCTATATTTTTCTATGCTTGAATATTGTTCTTACCTATTATGTTGTTGTGTTGCACTACAAGTATTTGATTTTATGTATCTAATCTATACGTGTAAGTTCTTCTTCTATATATCGTGTGTGTTAGATACGCACATCCTATCCTAATATCAACCCTTTAAGTGGTATAGAGACAGACTCATAGTGAAAGGCATTGGGCAAAAATAAGTGATTGACTTCAATGAGATATTTTATCTAGCGGTGAAAATGACTTCCATCCACACAATTTTGGACTTGGCAACTAGCTTAGAACTATATATTGAGTAGCTTGATGTGAGGACAACCTTCCTCCATGGTAACTAGAGAAAGAGATATATATGCACCAACCTTTAGGAATTGTAACGGAAGGTAAAGCACACATGATTTGCTTACTTAAGAAATGTTTCTATGAATTGAAACAAGCACCCAGGCAGTGATAGAATTTTTTTATCCTTTTATTTTGAATAAAAGTTACCATGGGAAAGAGGCAGATCTTTGTTTTTCTTTAGGAAATTTTTAGGTGAAAATTTTATGTGTCTAAAGTTTTGGACCTAAACTTGAGATGAACATTGAAATATCTTAATTAGTGGATACATTGTCGGGTTTTGATCCTGTGGGTTTTACCTCAAACATGTGAGGGCTTACTACATAGATCTTCGTGTTCTATGTGGTTGCTTATTCATATTTTATATTTTTCTATGATTGCATATAGATCTTGCCTATTATGTTGGTGCACTACACTACACATATCAAATCTTGTGTACCTAGTCTGCACATACATATTAATATTTTATATTTCATGTGTGTTAGATAAGGACATCTTGGCATGCATTCAATCCATTTAAGTGGTATTAAAGCCAGACTCGTGGTTTAAGTCTTTGGGCAAAAATAGGAGAATGACAATGATGTTATATTGAAAATGACTTACATTCACATAGTTTTGGGTTGGGCAGTTACCTTAGACCTAGATACTGAGCAACTTGATGTGATGATAGTCTTCCTCTATGATAAGCTAGAGGAAGAAATCAATATGATGCAACTTGAATAATTTTTTGTGGAAGGAAAAGAACACATGATTTGCAGGTTGTAGAAAAGTCTTTATTAGCTGAAACAAGTATCAATGCAGTGGTACAAACATTTTGATTTGGAAGATCATTGTGGATACTTTAGAAAATTTTTAGGTTTTATGAGTCTAAAATTTTGGACTAAACTTGAGACAAACTATATATTCTTTTGATTAGTGATTTTTTTTGTCAGGCTTTGTGTAAGGACCCTGACTTGCGTTTAGGGTTTACCCTGTTTGTTTTGCTTAACCTTGGTGGTTTGATGCTTGCTAATCACCTCTAAGTGGTGATTAGGGTTTGGTTGTGCTTTGTTGAGAGTTCGAGGGGCTGCTTGCAAATAACCCAAGTCTAGGGTTTTGTGTGCAAGTTTGCCATATTGTGAGATGTTTTTCCCTCTTTGCTTCCTCTAGGGTTGAGAGGAAGGCTTGGGCTTGTTGTTTGAGTTTCTTGGGCCTTGCTTGAGATTGTTTGGGCCTTGAGGTGCTTTGTTTGGGCTTGCTTGAGCCTTGTGTCGGCCAAGACCGGCTTGTGTCACCCAAGGAAGAGTGTGTGTTGACCTAGAGGTGGTGTGTCGACCTAGAGTAGTGTGTGTCGCCCAGAGGAGCTGCTAGTTGTGTCGCCCATGTTGCTTGGTCCAACCTTGACCATGTTTGATGGACACTTGGTGTATATCCTTGACAAGTGTCTTTTGGCTTGCTAGTGTGTTGGCTTGAACCCTAGGACAAGTGTCCCTTGGGTGGACGACACTTAGCATAGGTCTACCTTGTTTTCTCCTCCCTTTCCTTATATATATGTGGTTATTTTCCCTTGCCTTAGCTTCCTTTGATCTTTTGGTCTCCCCTCCACCTTGAGTGCACAACACTCCTCCCTCTCTTGCTTGTGTCGGCCGAGACACTCTCCTGGAGTTGCAGTGGTGGTCGATACCCTCTCTTGGAGCAGCTTTGGTGGACGACATCCCTTGGAGATCAAAGTGCATCTTCTTCCTTGGAGCTTGGGGCTTAAGGCGGGTTGCATAGTTTCTAACCCTAACTCCTTTACATCTTGTTCTTGTTCTTGTTCATAGATTAGTAGCTTAGAATTGTACCTTGCTTGAGTTTCCTTTGGTGGTCGATATCCCCTTGAGGTTTAGGGTTTCTAGTGTACCTTGTGATCTAGGGTTTGAGTATCCTTAAGTTGGAGGTTGAAGGTGACCCTTGTTGGTCGACATGGTGAGTGCTCCTGGAGTTGGGCGATACCCTCTCTCTTGGTTGAGTGTGTTGGGCGACATAGTGGTGTTCTTTTTGTTGGTCGGCATGGAAGGTGTTCTTGGTGTTGGGCGATACCCTTGCTCTTGTGTTGGGCGACAGGGTGAGCTAGTGTGAATGTTGGCCGATATAGTGACCCTTGTTGGGCGACATGGGTACCTTGGGATGGACGATATGGTGGGTGCCCTTGAGTTGGGTGATCTCCTTGTCCATGTGGTGGATGATAGGGCTATGTATGGCATTTGTGATTAGGGTTTGACGATAGGTTGACCTAGCATGGGCGTTGTCCGACATGGTAACCATATTGGGTTATATGGTTCCTATGATAAGAAACACCCTTGTTATTGTGTTGGGCGGGACCCTCTCTTGTCTTGGTGCTGGGCGAGATGGGTACCTTGTGATGGGCGACATGGTGAGTGCTCTTGTGTTGGGCGATAGGTCAAGCTAGTGAGGAGTTAGCCGATATGGTTGAGTTGGTCGTTGGATGTTGTTGGGCGATACATCTTGAGGTGTTGGCCGATATAGCCTTGTCAAGCTTGATGGTTGTTGGTGTCGGACGACATGGCCAAGTGTAGCTTGTTTCCTTGTCTTGAACGATAGACCATGCATGTTGGCCGATAACCATGCTGGCCGACACCCATGATGGCCGATAGCCATGGTGGGCGACAGCCTGGTGTTGGGTATGTGTCGGCTGATAGGCTATGATAGGTTTTAGTGAGGGTTGATAAGAGTTATGTTGAGAGTCTTGTAATCCTATAGTAATGGACCTTGGTGATGAGGAAGTGGTTAGCTATGCACCAATAAACGATGGTGGTGTCTTGTTAGTAATAACAACAATGAGTATGATGCCTTGCAATAATAACAGTACTAATACTAGTAGTGATGCCAATACTAATAATGGGGGTAATGATGATAATGGCAGTAGTGATGATAATGAGGAAGGTAATAGTAATAAGATGCATGATGTGATCCTTATGCTTATTTGTTAATAATAAAGAAGATGGTCGTAATAATGTTGATCATAATAATGATGGCAATAATGATAGCAATGATATGCATGAAGTAATCCTCGTACTTAATTGTTAAATGAGAATGGTGATAGTTACACTAGTAGCTTGCATAATGATAATAATGATGATAGTGACATAATGGTAGTGGAACTGTCACACCCCGATCTCACACTAACCACTAATCACGAGATTAGGGCGCGACGAAGGGATTATCACATAAACAAATCACTGAGAACTTTTTCTTTTTAAAACCTCGTAATGATATCTGGATTATTGCTGTAAACTAAAACATAATAAACTATTGCGGAAGCATTTCAATTAAACTGGCTAGAGTACATAAATAGAGTTTACAACATGTAACATTATTTAACAGAAAGTAAACATAACAGTTAATTTACATCTTTATACACATTCCACATACACACTCTCTCTCACCCACACCATGTCCCAAGGACCGAGGGGAAAGGACTAAGAGACCTCTAACTAAACTAACTACATATACCTTCTACTGACTAGGGTGGTAAGATCCTTCAGATTCCTGGAATTGTCACTGACCTGAAAATGTTTGAGTAGAGGGATGAGCCTACTTGCTCAGTGAATAGCATTTCATTTATCTATCACTAAACAACTCGTCAGATATATAAAATTGAATTAAAGCATAAGTGCAATACTAAGCAGGGCAGTTCTAATGACATAGCAGATTTACAGATAATAATTACATTTCTATGCAACAACATATATTTAAACAAATAAACAGTTATAGAGAATTAACACAGAAGGTCTAAACTCTTAACATATTAAATTTACTGTGATCTTATATGATTACATATTTATATTATTATGCCCTAATCATATGCAGTGTACTCTGCATACAAAGATCTGTAGCGAACTACGATCTCACCGTACAAGACTTAGTGACACACCCGGGAAATGCTAAGTCTAACTTCTCGTCCTGGTCTGCTACAAGACCCACAGGCTCTCTGGCCTCCTCTGCACTCACCATGAGTGCTCTGGACTCCTCCTCTAACCTGAGCACATAGGCGCAGGGAGTCAACACTGGGTTACCACCAGAATTACTCAACCGGTTGGTGTTGGATAACCCTTTACTTTATTTATTATTTTTCCCCAGTGCCACCAAAATTACTCAATCGGTTGGTGTTGGACACTATCTATCAACCCTCTGTTGGTATGTATGCCCATAGAGCAAGTCATATGATGATTGTAATGGGATACTTTGTAAATGATTTGAATAATAATAAAGGCAATTTCCAATCTATATGTTTAAACTGTTTCTGAGATGATGGTGTAACATGATAGATGTCTAAAGATTGTTTTACTCAATGACGTATGCTTTTAGGTTAAGGACCTAAACGATGAGATCATACGGATGTTAAGAGTATACATTCTTGTTTAGTCCCTAGTCGGTTGTTATTGTGGAAATAACCATAGACATCAATAACACTAAAGACTAGATTGTGTGTTGGTTGATGACAGAATCTCATTAGTCATGATATGGTGATATCAAACCAAGCACATAGGTACTTGTTAGAGAACAAGGTATCGGACAGACCCACCGTGAGAGTGACACATGGAACCATGACTTGGTAGTCACAGTCAGCTCTCACAGTGATGGTGGTGAGTGTGATTCTTAGACCTGAAATCACTACACTCAACACATGTCGTTGGGTACACTTTGACATCATCAAACGCAGTCCTGAAACATGGGTTGTTATAAAGGTGATGATTGGGTGGCTTTGACACATGGGGCTTTTGAGGGGTGAGTGATAGATATGGGATTTGTCCCTCCTAAGGGAGTTTGATATCCTTAGCCACTTGATGAGTAGGATTGAGAAAGGCATGCGCATGCACGTGTGAATCAATATGTGATATTGATGTCATACACATCTCACTCGGTCTACTCTGAGATCAAGGAAATGAATGAACATTGACAGGATGACTGTTCCATGCCTCGAGTTCATTCTGGATATCAGTGACAAAGGAATTATACATTCACTGTAACACCATTCATGGATTGTAGGATGAAAGTTGTTCTCCAACTTTCTACTTTCACTTGGGTAGCAATGATGTGTGACTAGGCACCGCTCTTTGCTTGTGAAGTCATAAGTGTTATGGACTTTCACTGCCAATGTGAAATGGACCTGCAGGGTCACACACATAGGATTTAACCTGGAAGAGGAGTTTTGTCCACAAAGAAATGTTTAGATTGATTACTAAAGGAGTTTAGTAGTTCAATTAAACACTCAATCAGTCGATGACTCAATATCGTATGGTTCAAGGTGTTGGACGCATTGATTGGAGTATCGGATTGATTGAAATCGCAATTGACTGATTTTTCCCAACCTGTGCTCCCAACCGATCAGTTCATGTGATGAACCGGTCGGCTGAGGTTGTTGAACCGGTCGGCTGGAGTGTCCAGGCCGATCGGCTCATGCCCAGGTTGAAACGACCGGTTCAAGGGTTGAACCGATCGGCTCAACTGGTGCAACCGACCAGTTGGGAAAAGTCATGTCGGCAAGAATTTTCCTTTCGTTTCAAATTGCCCAATTTGATTGGGAATATAATTGGTATTCGATACCAATTGGGAAAGAAACAAGGAAAGTCTTTTTGAGCCAGATCAGGACCATGAACCGATCGGTTCAGGGCACCAACCGATCGGTTGGAGTGCCCCAAACGATCGGCTCAGGTCCAACAGATCGGCTCAATGGCCGAACCGATCGGTTCAGTTGTGAACCGATCATTTCAAGTTGCGAACCGGTTGCTTTTTGTGGAAAATTCTCGAACCCTTCTACTCCTGCATTAGTCCCGTATTGCCGGGCACAGAGAACCGTGTCCTATGACCCGCCTATATATATAGGGGTATTGGGGGCTTCTCAAGATACGACTCAGTGCAAGTTGATTGCTCTGCAAAGTTGTCGTTCTCTCTGGTTTTGGTAACTGAGAGAGAGCCCGAGCAAGTGCTTCCCGCAAAGGGAGGTGCAGCAAGGGAAGGACAACTGCAGTTGCAATTGACAGCAGGAGAGTGTGTTGGCGACTAGTACGTCAAGAGGAGGGTACGACTCCTTCCACTTCCTTGTGGGACAAGGAGAGTGGAGTTCCGGGTGGTCCGTGTGGACTACTTCAGAGGCGGGAGGTCACTGCCGCTCAGGAGGACAACTGTCATCTGACAGTCCGGTAGGAGGAGGAGTCTTCAGTCCCGGTGCGACCAGGAGCTGCACAGACACCGTCCAAGACCGGAGGTGAAGACCGCGCAAGGCGCGTGGTATTGTCACCGAGCAAGCCTCGGGACAAGGTATGATTCACAAACCATCTTTCCTATTATATAGATGTTGACACGATTCCTTTTGTTCCGGGTTTGGGGAGAATTTTTTTTTTGTTTCCGCTGCTTCTCTACCTCCTCTAAAACCCAACAGTGGTATCAGAGCCAGGTCAACCTCTCTATATTTTAGGATTATCGATGTGATCGATTTTGGTTTGTCGCCTTTATTTATTGCATGCGATGCGAATAATATCGGCTTTATACATGTCCAATCCACAAATCCCTAATATACATATATGATATGTAATATTAATGCACTCGATACGCGTCGCCCTTAAATGAGTTTTGTGGTGGATGTTTAGCATGATTATGGCCTATAATCCCCTATATCTGTGTGTGGTTGTTTGTGTGGTTGCTTGCATCTCGGTCTGCGCACCGATTCCCTTTCTCATATTCCTGATGTAACTCGAAATAATTCGAGAGTTCTATTCCTACCTTTGCTCCCCCCGAATGTAACTCGGGGTTTCTCAATTCAAATGTAAATAGGATAGATTTTATTTCATGTTATGTCAAAGAACGGCGGACAACCTGAAGACGATCGGTTCAAGGAGTGAACCGATCGGTTGGTGATCCAGACGGCCGGTTCGAGGAATGAGATGAGCGGGTGGCGACCTGAGAAGATGCACGATGACCGGTGAACCGATCGGCTGGAGGCGCCAGTCGATCGACTGGTGGCACCCGAACAACCTACCTGATGGCGAGCCGATCAGTCATGGAGATGAGCTGATCAAACCCAGAAAGGCAGGCACAGATTTCATCTTGTACAGGTTGCATGTGATGTAGACCTAGATGACCGTGATTCCTCTTGGCTCGAGGAATCACAAATAGGATGGCCATAATCATTGCTTTTTATCGTTTATGCATGTTTTGTGTGGGATATAGCATGTATATGATACGTACTATATATTGTGGTGATTGGATATGTATATGTATATAAAAACCAAATCCCTCATTAAATATTAAGTTTTAGATGCCTTCCAAATGTGACACACGTGAAAAGCTTGATCGACCAAGTGTGGGCACGCCCAAGCGTGGTGCACCGTCTATCTCGTGGAAGCGTGAAGGATGAATATGTGGGTCTGCCCAAGCAGGGTGCATGTTCATCGTGTTGGCTTTGGGTTGGACTTAACAAGGTGACCTAGATAGGATCTAGCGCCTTGAGGCATGGAGATGATCATTGCAAGGAGTTGCATATGACATCTTTCAAGAGTTGCATATGATGCAATTGGCAAGAGTTGCCTACCTGGAAGATCTGAGTTGTGGGTGACAGCCCAAGCTGGTCCATGGCTCAGAGGATTTCAGGATCTTGACCCACTAGAAGATTGTACGCTGCAATCTTCCGAATTGATGGTGAGGGCTATCAATTTGAGTCAAAATAGTGGGAACGGTAATTAATTAAAGGCCTAATTAACTATCGTCAAATTTTATTCAAATCAAATCAAAAGGGTTTTGACAAATGCAAATTTTCTCTTGTAGAATGGCAAAAGAATCATCTTTTAAAATGGGCAAATTAATTGAGAATAAATTCCATAACTGGTTGAGGACTGTGAGAAGTGTTCTGCACAATCCAGATATACCAGGAGCCTTAGAATCCACTCTATGTACGCTTAATGCGTTGGTGAAGGAGAAAGTAGGTAAGGGAGAGAAGTGTTCTCTCGCCAAACCAATTTCTTCTACATGGAGAGGATGGAAGGAACAATGGAAGAAGAAGTCGGAGATAGAGATCTCTACTTTTGGTGTATACGTCATAGAGATTAACTTCACTACTTCTTCAACATGGGTACTTGATACCGGATGCGGATCTCACATTTGTTCAAATGTGAAGGATCTTAAAAGAAGTAGGCCTTTGGGGAAAGGCGAGGTTGAACTACGTGTTGCTAATGGGGCAAGAGTTGCCGCCAGTGCCGTAGGAACCTATGAGTTAACTCTACCTAGCGGGCTAATAATAGAGTTAAAGAACTGCTATTATGTACCTGCCATAAATAGGAATATCATTTCCGTCTCTTGTTTGGACAAAGATGGATTTGAATTTCTTATTAAGAATGGAAAGTGTTCCATTTCTAAAGATGGGATCTTTTATGGCAGTGCCCCTATGTCTTATGGTCTATACTTGATAGACTTGGAGACAAGTGTATACAACGTAAACACCAAAAGGCAAAAACTCAATGACTCAAACGAAACATATCTCTGGCATTGTCGTCTAGGGCACATAAATGAGAAACGCATTTCTAGACTCCATAAAGATGGTTATCTAGACTCTTTTGATTATGAATCAATAGAGACATGTGAATCTTGTTTATTGGGCAAGATGACCAAGACTCCCTTTTCAGGTAAAGGTGAGAGAGCTAGTGATCTATTAGGACTCATACATACTGATGTATGTGGGCCTTTTAGAACTAATGCCAGAAATGGGTATCAGTACTTCATTACCTTTACTGATGATTTCAGTAGGTATGGCTATGTGTACCTGATGAAACATAAGTCAGAAACCCTTGAAAGGTTCAAGGATTTCATGAATGAAGTACAGAACCAGCATGGTAAAAGTATTAAGGCACTTCGTTCTGATCGAGGTGGAGAATACTTGAGCCAGGAGTTTGAGGACCTTCTGTGAGCCCGTGGTATTGTATCACAATGGACTCCGCCTGGAACACCACAGCATAATGGTGTGTCTGAAAGAAGGAATCGCACATTGTTAGATATGGTGCGATCAATGATGAGTTTTGCTAATCTTCCAATTTCTTTCTGGGGTCATGCTCTTGAAACCGCCGTGTTTACTCTTAACCGTGTGCCATCTAAATCGGTTCAAAAGACACCATATGAGATATGGACTGGGAAGCGTCCCGATTTGTCTTTTCTGAAGATTTGGGGTTGTGAGGCTTACGTTAGGAAAATGTTTCCTGATAAGCTTGGACCCAAATCCGATAAATGTTATTTTGTTGGATACCCCAAGGAAACGAGGGGATACTATTTATACCACCCTACTGACAACAAAGTGTTTGTTGCCAGGACAGCTGTGTTCCTAGAGAAGGAATCTATTTCCAAAGGAAACAGTGGGAGGAAAGTAGAGCTTGAAGAGGTTCAAGCCCAACAAGAAAACATTGAACCGGTAGATGTACCAGAGGAAAATGGAGATTCACAAGGTGTTGTGGAATCTCAGTCTCCTCAGGTAGCACAAGGACTTCGTAGATCTAGTAGGACTCGCCTTGAACCTGAGAGGTTTGGATACCTTGTAACTCAGGAAGGTGGAGAGTTGATCATAGATGATGATCCAACTACCTACGTAGAGGCTATGGAGGGACCAGATTCTGAGAAATGGCTAGAAGCCATGAGATCCGAGATGGAATCCATGTACTCCAACAAAGTATGGACTTTGGTGGAACCACCCGAAGGGGTAAAACCCATAGGGTGCAAGTGGGTCTTCAAGAAGAAGACCGACATGGATGGCAATGTGCAAACTTATAAAGGCAGATTGGTTGCAAAGGGTTTTCGACAAATTCAAGGTGTTGACTATGACGAAACCTTTTCTCCAGTTGCCATGATTAAGTCCATCAGGATCATGCTTGCTATTGCAGCTTACTATGACTATGAGATTTGGCAGATGGATGTTAAAACCGCATTCCTTAACGGGAATATACATGAGGATGTGTACATGACACAGCCTGAAGGTTTTATAGATCCAAAGAATGCCAATAAAGTCTGTAAACTGCAAAGGTCAATCTATGGATTGAAGCAAGCATCTCGGAGTTGGAATCTTCGATTTGATGAAGAAGTAAAAGTGTTTGGCTTTATTCAAAATGAAGATGAACCTTGTGTGTACAAGAAGGTTAGTGGGAGCTCGACCACATTCCTCATATTGTATGTGGATGACATACTTTTGATGGGGAATGATGTCTTAGCCTTAGAGAAGGTAAAGACTTGGCTTGGGAAAACTTTCTCAATGAAGGACTTAGGAGAAGCATCCTACATTCTAGGAATTAAGATCTATAGAGATAGATCTAGAAGGCTTCTCGGACTAAGTCAGAGCACGTACATTGACAAGGTGCTGAAGCGGTTCAGCATGGAGAACTCAAAGAGAGGAAACGTCCCTATGCTACATGGAGTTATCGTCTCTAGAGCTCAATGTCCCCAATCTTGTGAAGAGAGGGAGCGTATGAATGGGATCCCATATGCATCAGCCATCGGATCCATCATGTACGCTATGTTGTACACACGCCCAGATGTCTCATATGCTCTCAGCATGACGAGCAGGTACCAGTCAGATCCTGGGGATGCTCACTGGACAGCCGTGAAGAACATCCTCAAGTACTTGCGAAGGACTAAGGATCAGTTTCTTGTGTACGGCGGTGAGGAAGAGCTGGTTGTAAAGGGTTACACCGATGCAAGCTTCCAAACTAATAAAGATGATTACAGATCGCAGTCAGGATTTGTGTTTTGCCTTAATAATGGAGTTGTGAGCTGGAAGAGTTCCAAGCAAGAAACAGTTGCCGATTCTACTACAGAGGCCGAGTATATTGCTGCTTCACATGCAGCAAAGGAGGTTGTGTGGATCAGGAAGTTCATTTCTGAACTTGGTGTAGTTCCCAGTAGCTGTGATGCAATTGAGCTTTACTGTGACAATAATGGAGCTATTGCACAAGCTAAGGAGCCCAGATGACATCACCGGTCCAAGCACATACTGCGGCGCTTCCATCTCATACGAGAGATCGTACAGCGAGGAGATGTGAAGATTTGCAAAGTACCAACTGAAGACAACATAGCTGATCCACTAACTAAGGCCCTTTCTCAGCAGAAGCATGATGGTCATGCTAGGTCACAAGGACTGCGTTTCCTTGGTGACTGGCTCTAAGTGCAAGTGGGAGTCTGTTGGTATGTATGCCCATAGAGCAAGTCATATGATGATTGTAATGGGATACTTTGTAAATGATTTGAATAATAATAAAGGCAATTTCCAATCTATATGTTTAAACTGTTTCTGAGATGATGGTGTAACATGATAGATGTCTAAAGATTGTTTTACTCAATGACGTATGCTTTTAGGTTAAGGACCTAAACAATGAGATCATACGGATGTTAAGAGTATACATTCTTGTTTAGTCCCTAGTCGGTTGTTATTGTGGAAATAACCATAGACATCAATAACACTAAAGACTAGATTGTGTGTTGGTTGATGACAGAATCTCATTAGTCATGATATGGTGATATCAAACCAAGCACATAGGTACTTGTTAGAGAACAAGGTATCGGACAGACCCACCGTGAGAGTGACACATGGAACCATGACTTGGTAGTCACAGTCAGCTCTCACAGTGATGGTGGTGAGTGTGATTCTTAGACCTAAAATCACTACACTCAACACATGTCGTTGGGTACACTTTGACATCATCAAACGCAGTCCTGAAACATGGGTTGTTATAAAGGTGATGATTGGGTGGATTTGACACATGGGGCTTTTGAGGGGTGAGTGATAGATATGGGATTTGTCCCTCCTAAGGGAGTTTGATATCCTTGGCCACTTGATGAGTAGGATTGAGAAAGGCATGCGCATGCACGTGTGAATCAATATGTGATATTGATGTCATACACATCTCACTCGGTCTACTCTGAGATCAAGGAAATGAATGAACATTGACAGGATGACTGTTCCATGCCTCGAGTTCATTCTGGATATCAGTGACAAAGGAATTATACATTCACTGTAACACCATTCACGGATTGTAGGATGAAAGTTGTTCTCCAACTTTCTACTTTCACTTGGGTAGCAATGATGTGTGACTAGGCACCGCTCTTTTCTTGTGAAGTCATAAGTGTTATGGACTTTCACTGCCAATGTGAAATGGACCTACAGGGTCACACACATAGGATTTAACCTGGAAGAGGAGTTTTGTCCACAAAGCAATGTTTAGATTGATTACTAAAGGAGTTTAGTAGTTCAATTAAACACTCAATCAGTCTATGACTCAATATCGTATGGTTCAAGGTGTTGGACGCATTGATTGGAGTATCGGATTGATTGAAATTGCAATTGACTGATTTTGCCCAACCTGTGCTCCCAACCGATCGGTTCATGTGATGAACCGGTCGGCTGAGGTTGCTGAACCGGTCGGCTGGAGTGTCCAGGCCGATCGGCTCATGCCCAGGTTGAAACGACTGGTTCAAGGGTTGAACCGATCGGCTCAACTGGTGCAACCGACCAGTTGGGAAAAGTCATGTCAGCAAGAATTTTCCTTTCGTTTCAAATTGCCCAATTTGATTGGGAATATAATTGGTATTCGATACCAATTGGGAAAGAAACAAGGAAAGTCTTTTTGAGCCGGATCAGGACCATGAACCGATCGGTTCAGAGCACCAACCGATCGGTTGGAGTGCCCCAAACGATCGGCTCAGGTCCAACCGATCGGCTCAATGGCCGAACCGATCGGTTCAGTTGTGAACCGATCATTTCAAGTTGCGAACCGGTTGCTTTTTGTGGAAAATTCTCGAACCCTTCTACTCCTGCATTAGTCCCGTATTTCCGGGCACAGAGAACCCTGTCCCATGACCCGCCTATATATATAGGGGTATTGGGGGCTTCTCAAGATACGACTCAGTGCAAGTTGATTGCTCTGCAAAGTTGTCGTTCTCTCTGGTTTTGGTAACCGAGAGAGAGCCCGAGCAAGTGCTTCTCGCAAAGGGAGGTGCAGCAAGGGAAGGACAACTGCAGTTGCAATTGACAGCAGGAGAGTGTGTTGGCGACTAGTACGTCAACAGGAGGGTACGACTCCTTCCACTTCCTTGTGGGACAAGGAGAGTGGAGTTCCGGGTGGTCCGTGTGGACTACTTCAGAGGCGGGAGGTCACTGCCGCTCAGGAGGACAACTGTCATCCGACAGTCCGGTAGGAGGAGGAGTCTTCAGTCCCGGTGCGACCAGGAGCTGCACAGACACCGTCCAAGACCGGAGGTGAAGACCGCGCAAGGCGCGTGGTATTGTCACCGAGCAAGCCTCGGGACAAGGTATGATTCACAAACCATCTTTCCTATTATATATATGTTGACGCGATTCCTTTTGTTCCGGGTTTGGGGAGAATTTTTTTTTTGTTTCCGCTGCTTCTCTGCCTCCTCTAAAACCCAACACCCTCGTGCCACCAGAATTACTCAACCAGTTGATGTTGGACACGAGTTTCACCCCTAAGGTGCAGACCTCTCAAAGGGGTTCTACGGTGTTAGGGCACCTAAGTCTATTAACTGATTAACATATAAACACTTAAACAGGAATATCACATTTCATACTTATTTCATATCCTGAGCATCACTTGAAAACACATATACATCATTTGTCATCTTTAAACATGACTCAGTATCAACTTATCCAGTTTTGATGCTAAACATCCATTTTATGCTCAACGTATACATTGCAGTATTTCTATTCCAGTAATTGGATCAAGCACTTTTGGTTTCCATTGCACCAAATAAAATCATTGAACTGTTCTACACTGATCAGAAACTATTCTAGATCATGTATAATCATACAGAAGCAATTTATAAAATAAAATTCAAGTTTCATCAAATACTGATAAAACGCCTGATAACCACTGATATCAGTGCAAAAATGCACAGTTTACCGAAAAATTCCAACGAAGGAGTTAAATGATGATAACTAAATGAACTCCTACTCACAGTGATTTGGTCTATCTGGATTCGTCTGGAACTACATCTAGAGACCAGTTTCCGGGCAAATTCGGTTGTCTTCTACCTTGGACTTTTCCAGTTCACGAACCTGCTGCAACAGTAGCTTCACGCACTAGGCTCAGGTTGAAGAGGAGCTCGGCTAGGAGCTGAATCGTGGGCTAACAACTATGGATTCCTGATCTGGACCTCAAGCCGAAGTCAAAGCGATGTTTTGGAGTACTGGTTGCCCCCAAAAGCTCCTGGTTCGGACCTGCAACAATCAAATAGTTGTTTCCCCCACATACAGGTTGAAGAAGAGCTTGATTGGGATGCTAAACGCTGCTAGAGCTATGAATTTGTGCTCGAACCTCAAGGACGAACTTAACGGCATTGCTATACTGCTGCTTCTCATGCCCTAGTAGCCTGTGGTCGCTGCTACGTGCAGCTACTGCTGCAGCAAGGTAGGGGCACCGCCCCTTGCTAGATGAGCATCGTTCTTTCTCGTGGCTGCGGTTGCAAGCCTGGACCTCAAGATCGGGCTTAAAGGCATCGTTTCGTGGTGTTTGCTCACCCAAAACGACCCTTGGTCGGTGCCCTGCTGCTAGCCGGCGCAGCACCTGTTGCAGGTCGGTCGGCACCCTTGCTAGGGCTGCGGATAGGGGCGAGGTTGGAGGAGGATGAAGGGTGGAGGAAGGAGGACGGAGGTAGGGTTGTAGCTGGACGAAGCCAAGGGAAAAGATCGCCCCTAAAATCGCCCCGATTTCACTCTGCTTGATCGGTCGATGGGCTGATGTGTGTGTGCGCGTCGCTTTTGCGGTTGTTTCTGTTCTATCGGGTTAAAGAGTAAGAAGATAAGGCAAAGGGGCCAAATAGTAATGGGTAAATTACAAAATTGACCCAAGGGACTTATAAATGCCATAACTATTTCCTCGGAGGTCCAATTCACATGATTCTTTTTGCAAACTCTCAAGCACGAGATCCTCTACCTTCTCAAGGCACAAAATTATGTTAACTAGCTTGTCACAACTGGTCAAAACACTATTTGCAACTATGAGCACTTAACTTATCTCAATTAACTTAAATTATGCACTAATCATGATACTTACTAGTTAACTATGGTGTGGGTATTTCTCACCTAGTCACTAGGGTTTCCTTTATTTCTAATTAAGGATTTCTCATATGAGGTCCCAATGTTGGGTCTCCGATATCAGTTCCAACAAATTCTTAGTTGTTCTAATCTTTCTCTTATATCTCAACATCTTAGTGTATGTACATTCTTACTATGATGTGAGTCTAAATTATCCAGAGTCTACTCTTATTATACTGTTAATAGGAGTCATTAGATCTCAGTAACGCATCCTGCCAGCCGGACCAGGCCGAACCTGTAGTCCTGAAGCCAAGAGCTACTCAGGATTAACCAAATCCTATTAATCTCAAACATGTGGAAAGAATATCCACTTAGGGAAAACTCATTTAAACATAACTTCTGGTATACTTAATACAAAGAATATAAACAATAAATAAATCACTTCATGACACACAACAATATAAAAGAATCATATTTATTCTATAAACTGAAAAATCTAAATCCATACATATAAGAGCATTTCTAATGATTTCCAATCAAATAAGCAATATAAATCAAGAGTTGCATTGCATCCTATGTTTAATCTCTTACTCCTGCATAAATTTCCAGTTTCTTAACCCTAAGATTTCTAGGGTTTCTCTCTAGCCTATCCTTCCTCTGCATACCTGGCCAGGGCATCCAGAGAAGAATAGATAGAGTAGCTTGATACTGGTCAATCTAAGTATTCAGACACCTAGACAGGGTATCTAAACACTCAGACCTCCTAGAGCTAAAGACATATCACTTCTTATTTTTCTCACTTATAACTCTATCTTTCGACCCTAATGATCCCTGACGATTCAACATAAAATCTTTACTTGGTTCTCGTGACCACGTCCTCTTCCTGCCATCTGCAATAGTATAATAGAACACTTCCTGTTAGAAAATTGTAGTTAGAAGGAAGACACTTAAGTCCTAATCATATTGGTCTCTTGTCGTCCCCTGACCTTGACGTAGAGTAACCATGTACTCAACCTACGCTCTGATACCAAGATGTCACACCCCGATCTCACACTAACCACTAATCACGAGATTAGGGTGCGACGGAGGGATTATCACATAAACAAATCACTGAGAACTATTTCTTTTTAAAACCTCGTAATGATATCCGGATTATTGTTGTAAACTAAAACATAATAAACTATTGCTGAAGCATTTCAATTAAACTGGCTAGAGTACATAAACAGAGTTTACAACATGTAACATTGTTTAACAGAAAGTAAACATAACAGTTAATTTACATCTTTATACACATTCTACATACACACTCTCTCTCACCCACACCATGTCCCAATGACCGAGGGGAAAGGACTAAGAGACCTCTAACTAAACTAACTACATATACCTTCTACTGACTAGGGTGGTAAGATCCTTCAGATTCCTGGAACTGTCGCTGACCTGAAAATGTTTGAGTAGAGGGATGAGCCTACTCGCTCAGTGAATAGCATTTCATTTAGCTATCACTAAACAACTCGTCAGATATATAAAATTGAATTAAAGCATAAGTGCAATACTAAGCAGGGCAGTTCTAATGACATAGCAGATTTACAGATAATAATTACATTTCTAGGCAACAACATATATTTAAACAAATAAACAGTTATAGAGAATTAACACAGAAGTTCTAAACTCTTAACATATTAAATTTACTGTGATCTTATATGATTACATATTTATATTATTATGCCCTAATCATATGCAGTGTACTCTGCATACAAAGATCTTTAGCGAACTATGATCTCATCGTACAAGACTTAGCGACACACCCGGGAAATGTTAAGTCTAACTTCTCGTCCTGGTCTGCTACAGGACCCACAGGCTCTCTGGCCTCCTCTACACTGACCATGAGTGCTCTGGACTCCTCCTCTAACCTGAGCACACAGGCGCAGGGAGTCAACACTGGGTTACCACCAGAATTACTCAACCGGTTGGTGTTGGATAACCCTTTACTTTATTTATTATTTTTCCCCAGTGCCACTGAATTTACTCAATCGGTTGGTGTTGGACATTGTCTATCAACCCTCGTGCCACCAGAATTACTCAACCGGTTGATGTTGGACACGAGTTTCACCCCTAAGGTGCAGACCTCTCAAAGGGGTTCTACGGTGTTAGGGCACCTAAGTCTATTAACTGATTAACATATAAACACTTAAACAGGAATATCACATTTCATACTTATTTCATATCCTGAGCATCACTTGAAAACACATATACATCATTTGTCATCTTTAAACATGACTCAGTATCAACTTATCCAGTTTCGATGCTAAACATCCATTTTATGCTCAACGTATACATTGCAGTATTTCTATTCCAGTAATTGTATCAAGCACTTTTGGTTTCCATTGCACCAAATAAAATCATTGAACTGTTCTACACTGATCAGAAGCTATTCTAGATCATGTATAATCATACAGAAGCAATTTATAAAATAAAATTCAAGTTTCATCAAATACTGATAAAACGCCTAATAACCACTGATATCAGTGCAAAAATGCACAGTTTACCGAAAAATTCCAACGAAGGAGTTAAATGATGATAACTAAATGAACTCCTACTCACAGTGATTTGGTCTATCCGGATTCGTCCGGAACTACATCTAGAGACCAGTTTCCGGGAAAATTCGGTTGTCTTCTACCTTGGAATTTTCCAGTTCACGAACCTGCTGCAACCACAGCTTCACGCACTAGGCTCAGGTTGAAGAGGAGCTCGGCTAGGAGCTGAATCGTGGGCTAACAACTACGGATTCCTGATCTGGACCTCAAGCCGAAGTCAAAGCGATGTTTTGGAGTACTGGTTGCCCCCAAAAGCTCCTGGTTCGGACCTGCAACAATCAAATAGTTGTTTCCCCCACATACAGGTTGAAGAAGAGCTTGATTGGGATGCTAAACGCTGCTAGAGCTACGAATTTGTGCTCGAACCTCAAGGACGAACTTAACGGCATTGCTATACTGCTGCTGCTCACGCCCTAGTAGCCCGTGGTCGCTGCTACGTGCAGCTACTGCTGCAGCAAGGTAGGGGCACCGCCCCTTGCTAGATGAGCATCGTTCTTTCTCGTGGCTGCGGTTGCAAGCCTGGACCTCAAGATCGGGCTTAAAGGCATCGTTTTGTGGTGTTTGCTCACCCAAAACGACCCTTGGCCGGCGTCGTGCTGCTAGCCGGTGCAGCACCTATTGTAGGTCGGTCGGCACCCTTTCTAGGGCTGTGGATAGGGGCGAGGTTGGAGGAGGATGAAGGGTGGAGGAAGGAGGACGGAGGTAGGGTTGTAGCTGGACGAAGCCAAGGGCAAAGATCGCCCCCAAAATCACCCCAATTTCACTCTGCTTGATCGGTCGATGGGCTGATGTGTGTGTGTGCGTCGCTTTTGCGGCTGTTTCTATTCGATCGGGTTAAAGAGGAAGAAGATAAGGCAAAGGGGCCAATTAGTAATGGGTAAATTACAAAATTGACCCAAGGGACTTATAAATGCCATAACTATTTCCTCGGAGGTCCAATTCACATGATTCATTTTGCAAACTCTCAAGCAAGAGATCCTCTACCTTCTCAAGGCACAAAATTATGTTAACTAGCTTGTCACAACTGGTCAAAACACTATTTGCAACTATGAGCACTTAACTTATCTCAATTAACTTAAATTATGCACTAATCATGATACTTACTAGTTAACTATGGTGTGCGTCATAACAGTAACAATAGTACTTGTTATGTATGTTTGGACACCTTGATTACTTGTATAATCTTGAGATAAGAGTAAGCATGTCTATGGCTTGTTAATAATGTGACTTGATTACCAAATAGGGTAAGAATGATAAGTAGAGTATCTTGAATGGCATTTTATGATGGTAGCATATTCCTTATGATTGAATCTACGATTATTGTGTACTCTAATCATGCAGGTAATGATTAGCCTTGAAAAGGGATATGAGACACATGTAATGAGTAACATCACTTGGTAATTACTCTGGTTAATGAGATGATATGTATAATGTGCTAAGTTCCATGATGATGATGTGAGCCTTGAGAGGCATTGACAGTACATGATAAAGGATTGAGATCCCATGGTATGTGATGATCCTCGAGATGGATCTGGATGGTTGGCAAGAGGCCAAGTGGTAACATGTGATGTTGGATCCTTGTGATGGATCAGTTTGATGTGATTAAATAATAGTATAATGTCGTTTACTTTCTGTTATATCTTACATGTTATACAACTTGGTTGAATCCTGCAATCCATCTAAAAGATACTAATTAATCACAGTGAAATATATCATGTAGTTTTCCCTGGCCATATATCCATCATCATCAGGACTTGGTGATGGTGAAACAGGTTCTCCTACGAGTTAACCTGGAGCGCATATTGTTGAATAAGTGTAGGTTGCTCCTAGCCTGAAAATGAGGAGGTAAGAGTGTAACTTCGGTTACAGACTCAGATATGTATATAGAGCATGGTGAACAGGCCCATGGCTCAGGATATGTGATGTGAGAGCATGAATGCGTTCATGGCTCAGAGCACGGTGAACAGGCCCGTGGCTCAGTTTTACTAGCGCCGAGACCTATACCAAGGCAGGCTCGAGTGAGGGTAGCCTATGGAGATGACCTTGTGGCTTAGACCACTTCAGCATGTGATTGCGGTCCTGCTTGTATTGTACTCGTGTACTGACCACAAGGTGGGAGGTCGTGGAGTCCGGCTCTTCCATTGACCTTGTATGGCATCGGCTTGGGTTTCATAACCGAAGGTTGGATCTGAACGGTACGGTTCAAATCCTCAGGGCATAATAATACGTAATACTGCCGTTTAAGTACTTATTGCTTAGGATAAACACAAAACATTGGTTGAGGCCTTGTTTGTGTAATATCTTTGTTATATCTTGCAGGTTATGTGGTAATATGTCTTATCTTGGTATTCAGGTTATGTGACATTATATCTTGCTCTGATAATCATGTCGTATAGTGATATATCTTATCTTGCTAATCATATTCCTTGAGATATATCTGGTTATATGCTTTTGTATAGCGGGTAAGCTTGTCGGTAAGAATAATCTGTTTTATATAGACTGCTCTTGTTATACCTGTTATTAGATATCTGCTGTTATAGTATATCTTGTTGAGGTTCTGTAGTTGCGGTGGGGAGTTATGTTTCCCGCTGGGACAATTGTTCAATTGTCTCACCCCACTGGTTTAACCCCTTTTTAGGTGGTCGAAGTAGACGTGGTCGTGGTCGTGGTGTTGCGGCCGAGCAGCTTGAGGAGCAGTAGAAGGCAAGCGATGAACATGCTACTATTTTGGATGTTTTGTCGTAGAGTCTAGAGTCATCCCTGTACTCTCAGGTCCTTGGCAGTGTTTTGACGATGTTTTACGATGAACGATCGATGACGTTTGCATATCCTGTTGTTGTCCGGATGTGGGCCTTTATGTATATGAACAGGTGGTGAACTCATGTGATGAATGAACAGTTGTTCTTGAGATGTGGACACGTATCAGATCTCGTGTATGTGTATATATATGACATGTTTCTGTGCAGGATGAGGACTGAAAAGTTATAGTTTCACAGTTTATCTGTTTTCCGCAATCGGTTTTAATTAACCCGTGTTTTCATAATCTGTGGTTATGGTGTTTTCCGCACATTTTCGCGTAACACCTCGTTATCTGTGTGATAATGGGATGTGTTGCCACAAGTTTTGGTATCAGAGCTTTAGGTTCGCTGAGTCTACAAGGATTTAGGACTAGGTTGAGTTGTTCTTATGAGCGTCCAGGTTTTCTTACAATATCTTCTGCCCTCAGCGGAAGAAAAGTCAAGATGTCTGGAAACCATGAAGAACACTCTGCTGAGTACAGTGATGCTGCATCGGTTGATGGAGCAGATAGACAGGCACATGAAGATCGGGTGCCTGAGGTTCCCCAATTTAACCCAGCCATACTTGAACATCCTGCTTACCAACAGCTTATGGGGCAGTTAATGGCTACGATGAATCTCATGGTTGAGCGATTACCAGTGCCTCCTCCGCGAGCACAGGTTCCTCATGGAGAAGCATCGGGTATTGGGAAGACCTTCGAGCGGCTTCGCCGAGTTGGAGCTTCGGATTATGCTGGGACGTCTGATCCAGCGGATGCAGATCTATGGCTAACAAGTCTCGAGAAGGCTTTTCGGATCCTTGACATCCCCGAAGCAGACAAGGTAAAGCATGTTGTCTACCTTCTGAAGGGTAGTGTTGGTCACTGGTGGACCATCGAAGAAGAGAAGCGGCCTGGTGAGGTGATCTGTTGGGAAGTGTTTCGACGTGAGTTCGTCACCAGATACTTTCCGAAGACGTATCTAGATGAGAAGATCAGTCAGTTTGAGAAGTTGCGGCAAGGAACGATGAACATCACCGAGTATGAAGCTAAGTTTATGGATATGTTGAGGTTCTGTCCTCACATGGCGGCAACCGATGAGGAACGGATCAGGCGTTTTGAGAAGGGTTTGAGTGATGAGTTGACAACCCCTGTGTCTGCGTTGGAGAATCGAGAATGGTTTGCTATGTTTGTGGAATCGGTTCGGCGGATCGAGAGGACAGTACGGGAGAAAAGAGAGTCTATGTCTCTTAAAAGACATGCTCAGTTTCAAGGATGTAGGTATGGTGGCTTTAAGAAGCCCAGGTTTTCGGCACCGTCAGCGATGAGAAGTGCTGGTGTACCATCTCAGTGGTCTCCGAGTAAGGGGAGAGGTTATGTTTCTTCACCGCCTAAGGCGCACAGTTCAGCTTCATTGGCAGTGACAGGGCCAGCTAGGCCACGGTTTGAGGACAAGTCATGTCATCTTTGTGGACAAGTCGGGCATTTCAGGCTTAATTGCCCGAATAGAGATGTCAAAGTGACGCAGCAGCTGAGACAGAGTTTCCAGAGGTCAGAGAGGCCACAGGCCAGTGGTAGCAGAGGTCGAGGACGCGGTCAAGCGTCTCAAGCTGGATCGTCTGCTCAAGGGAGCAGAGGTCGTGGACAGCAAGCAACGGCTCGATTCTATGCCATGAATCAACCGGAGGCGGTAGTCAGCCCGCGAGTGGTGACAGGTCAGATGGAGTTATTTCATTCTGATATGTCTTCTTCTTTCTTTATATCTGTTCTGGTTGACCCGGGTGCTACACACTCTTTTATCGCCTATAGTATGCTTGAAAACTATCGTTTACATGTTAGCTGTAAGAAGGATAGCTTGTTGTTAGAAACCCCTCTTGATGGTTCCTCTTTGCTTCAAGAAGAGTGTCCATCTTGTGTGTTGTCTTTTTCGGGACACCGCATTCAAGTGGATCTTATACCACTTGATATGCATGGTTTCGATGTTATCCTTGGGACGGATACCTTAGAGAGGTATAAGGTTGTCTTGGACTGTGGTTCCAAGCAGGCAGTCTTTGATGTTGCTGGAGAGAAGTGGACCTTCCAGGGAGATAGGAAGATTCTTCTGACGTGTTTGGTATCAGCTATGGTGGCAGATAAGTTGTTACGACAAGGATGTTAGGCGTTCTTAGCTCACGTGGTGGATACCGTTGTGGTTACCAAGGCAAAAGGTCCTAGTCTTGAGGAGGTGTTCGTGGTTCGAGAGTTTGCAGACGTGTTTCCTGAGGAGTTTCCTGGTGTTCCTTCACCCCGAGAGATTGATTTCGAGATCAATCTGGTTCCTGGAACACAGCCTATTGCACAGTCAGCGTATAGGATGGCTCCAGCAGAGACGGAAGAACTGAAGAAGCAGTTGCAAGAGTTGTTGGAGAAAGGTTTTATCCAATCGAGTACGTCGTCGTGGGGTGCTCCCGTGTTGTTCGTTAAGAAGAAGGATGGCTCGATGCGGTTGTGTATAGATTACCGGCAGTTGAACAAGGTTACGATCAAGAATAAGTACCCGTTGCCGAGGATAGATGATCTGTTCGATCAGTTGCATGGTGATATAGTGTTTTCAAAGATCGATCTACGGTCTGGATATCATCAGTTGAGGATAAAGGCAGATGACATACCAAAGTCAGCTTTCAGGATGAGGTATGGTCATTTCGAGTTCGTGGTTATGTCATTTGGGTTAACCAATGCACCTGCTGCTTTCATGGACCTGATGAACAGGGTGTTCCATCCATTCTTAGATCAGTTTGTTGTAGTCTTTATAGATGACATCTTGATCTATAGTCGGGACAGGCTAGAGCATGAGCAACATCTTCGTCGAGCGTTGACTCTTCTTCGTCAACATCAGTTGTATGCCAAGTTTAGTAAGTGTGAGTTCTGGTTG
Source organism: Alisma plantago-aquatica (assembly GCA_963693085.1). Lineage (NCBI taxonomy): Eukaryota > Viridiplantae > Streptophyta > Magnoliopsida > Alismatales > Alismataceae > Alisma > Alisma plantago-aquatica. The sequence goes on along the minus strand of OY856413.1, from coordinate 368,457,605 downwards.
GAAGAAGTGACTTTCTTAGGTCATGTGATATCTGCTGAAGGCGTCAAAGTAGATCCAAAGAAGGTGGAATCCGTTGCGGATTGGGAACAACTGAAGACACCGACAGAAGTTCGTAGTTTCCTTGGTTTGGCTGGATACTACCGGAGGTTTATCAAGAACTTCAGTGCGATCGTGTTGCCAATGACGAAGTTGACCAGGAAGGATGTACCTTTTGTTTGGGATGATCGATGTCAGCAAGCTTTCCAGAGTTTGAAGGAGAAGCTGACCAGTGCTCCAGTGTTGATCTTGCCAGAGTCTGGGAAAGGCTATGTTGTTTTCTGTGATGCTTCCAATAAGGGTTTAGGTTGTGTGTTGATGCAGGAAGATCATGTAGTTTCTTTTGCCTCGCGACAAATCAAGAAGCATGAGGAGAACTATCCGACTCATGACTTGGAGTTGGCAGTTGTGGTTCATGCGCTAAAGATTTGGAGACACTATTTGTATGGGGAAGTGTGTCAGATCTTTACGGATCATAAGAATCTGAAGTATATCTTTACGCAGCAAGAGTTGAACATGCGACAGCGACGATGGATGGAGTTGATCAATGATTACGACTGCACTATTGAGTATCATCCTGGTAAGGCGAATGTGGTAGCTGACGCGCTTAGCAGAAAGTCTTCTTCTCTTTCTTTAAAGAAGGCATAGTTGAGTTCTCTGGTATGCCATAGGCGAGATATGTTTGTTTCTCTGAGACAGATGAATGTGCAGATAGAAGTTTCTTTGTTGTCTGGTCTTTTCGCACAGATGCAAGTTAAGCCTACGTTGAGGCAGTAGATCAAGGATACACAGAAGACTGATGATGCAGTACAGTTGATCAGATCAGAGTTCGGCAGCGACAAGCGTGATGGGTTTCATGAGTCCGAGGATGGACTAGTTTGCTATCGTGATAGGATGGTGGTTCCAGATACTGATAATCTGAGGGAGTTGGTTCTTGAGGAAGCACATACATCGATGTATGCGATGCATCCAGGTGTCACCAAGATGTACCATAGTCTGAAAGACTTGTATTGGTGGCCCAGTTTGAAGAGAGATGTAGTTGAGTTTGTGGCGAGATGTGCGGTGTGTCAGCAAGTGAAGGCTGAACATCAAAAGTTGGCAGGTACGTTGCAACCATTACCAATACCGCAGTGGAAATGGGATCACATAACCATGGATTTTGTAGTTGGTCTACCCCAGACAACTAGGAATCATGATTCCATTTGGGTGGTAGTGGACAGATTGACTAAGTCTGCCCATTTTCTACCAGTGAAGACGACGTATACAGCTGAGAAACTAACTCAAGTATATGTGGATGAGATAGTACGTTTGCATGGTGTGCCAACAACGATAGTTTCTGACAGATGTCCTCAGTTTACGAGTCGTTTTTGGGAACAGTTGCACAAGGCGTTGGGAACGCAGTTGAGGTTCAGTACAGCTTTTCACCCGCAGACAGATGGACAGTCTGAGAGGACTATTCAGATTTTGGAGGATCTTCTTTGAGCTTGTGTTTTGCAGTTTCTAGGCAACTGGGATGTACATCTGAGTTTGATAGAGTTTGCCTACAACAATAGTTATCAGCAGAGCATCGACATGGCTCCTTATGAGGCTTTGTATGGAAGGAAGTGCAGATCCCCTTTGTGTTGGTATGAGTCTGGTGAGTATCAGCTTTTGGGTCCTGAGTTAGTTCAGCAAACGACAGATAAGATCAAGGTGATACAGCAACAGTTGAAAGTGGCACAGGACAGGCAGAAGTCTTATGCAGGCAATCGTCGACGACCTTTGGAGTTCCAAGTAGGAGACAAAGTGTATCTTAAAATCTCACAGTGGAAAGGTGTGCTAAGGTTTGGCCGGAAGGGTAAGTTGGTTCCCAGGTATATGGGGCCTTATCCAGTGATAGCACGTGTTGGCAAGGTAGCTTACGAGTTAGAGTTGCCTCCAGAGTTGCACAGGTTGCATCCAGTGTTTCATGTCAGTATGCTGAAGAAAAGTCATCCGGATTCTGGTATAGTGATACAGCCAGTTGAGGTTGAGCTTGATGCAGACGTAACCTACGAGGAAGGTCCTGTGGCGATCCTAGACAGAAGGATCAAGAAGCTGAAGAGAAAGGATCTGGCTCTTGTGAAGGTTCTTTGGCAGCGTCGTGGCATCGATGAAGCCACGTGGGAGCTTGAGGAAGAGATGAGGAGGAAGTATCCCTCACTTTTCTCTTCGGATTTCGGGGACGAAATCCCTTAAAGGGGGTTAGATTGTAAGGACCCTGACCTGCGTTTAGGGTTTACCCTATTTGTTTTGCTTAACCTTGGTGGTTTGATGCTTGCTAATCACCTCTAAGTGGTGATTAGGGTTTGGTTGTGCTTTGTTGAGAGTTCGAAGGGCTGCTTGCAAATAACCCAAGTCTAGGGTTTTGTGTGCAAGTTTGCCATCTTGTGAGATGTTTTCCCCTCTTTGCTTCCTCTAAGGTTGAGAGGAAGGCTTGGGCTTGTTGTTTGAGTTTCTTGGGCCTTGCTTGAGCTTGTTTGGGCCTTGAGGTGCTTTGTTTGGGCTTGCTTGAGCCTTGTGTCAGCCAAGACCGGCTTGTGTCGCCCAAGGAAGAGTGTGTGTCGACCTAGAGGTGGTGTGTCGACCTGGAGTAGTGTGTGTCGCCCAGAGGAGCTGCTAGTTGTGTCGCCCATGTTGCTTGGTCCAACCTTGACCATGTTTGGTGGACACTTGGTGTATATCCTTGACAAGTGTCTTTTGGCTTGCTAGTGTGTTGGCTTGAACCCTAGGACAAGTGTCCCTTGGGTGGACGACACTTAGCATAGGTCTACCTTGTTTTCTCCTCCCTTTCCTTCTATATATGTGGTTCTTTTCCCTTACCTTAGCTTCCTTTGATCTTTTGGTCTCCCCTCCACCTTGAGTGCATGACACTCCTCCCTCTCTTGCTTGTGTCGGCCGAGACACTCTCCTAGAGTTGTAGTGGTGGCCGATACCCTCTCTTGGAGCAGCTTTGGTGGACGACATCCCTTGGAGCTCGAAGTGCATCTTCTTCCTTGGAGCTTGGGGATTAAGGCGGGTTGAATAGTTTCTAACCCTAACTCCTTTACCTCTTGTTCTTGTTCTTGTTCATAGATTAGTAGCTTAGAATTGTACCTTGCTTGAGTTTCCTTTGGTGGCCGATATCCCCTTGAGGTTTAGGGTTTCTAGTGTACCTTGTGATCTAGGGTTTGAGTATCCTTAAGATAGAGGTTGAAGGTGACCCTTGTTGGTCGACATGGTGAGTGCTCCTGGATTTGGGTGATACCCTCTCTCTTGGTTGAGTGTGTTGGGCGACATAGTTGTGTTCTTTGTGTTGGTCGACATGGAAGGTGTTCTTGGTGTTGGGCGATACCCTTGCTCTTGTGTTGGGCGACAGGGTGAGCTAGTGTGAGTGTTGGCCGATATAGTGACCCTTGTTGGGCGACATGTGTTATGACCTGTTTCAAAGTTAATCTATAAGTATCATGATTAGTTCATAATTAAGTTAATTGAGCTAACTTAAGTGCTTATGTGGTGATCAATGCATTATCAAGTTAATTAAGCTAAGCTAAGTGCTTTAATGTGACTAGAGTTTTGTTTAGCTGAGACAAGCAAACCGGCATGTTTTTATGCCTTGGGGTTGTAGAGGATCTCGCACTTGAAAAGTTGCAAAAGAAATCACATTATTTAGACCTCCGAGTCAATAGTTGTGACCTTTTTAGTTTCTAGGGACAAAATTGCAAAATTTCCAAGTTTGGCTTTATAATTTTTTCTTTCCTTCAGCCGACAACCGCTTGAGCAATAAAGCAGCGCTGTAGCTTGCAGAGGTGTGATCGCACCAAGGTGAACGCAGGCGATTTCTTCTGCTCCGTTCCCAGCCGTTTCGCCTCCCTCTCTGCTTCTCTTCTTCTTCTACCTCTCTTCCTCTTTCTCTTTTGGCTAACAGCCCACCCAGCTAGCAAGCCGCCTAGTAGTTGACTAGCGGCAAGCAGCAACAGGCTACGGCTGCTGTTGCTCGGCCAGGAGGGCGCCGTCTTGGGCGTGCCCAGCAGAAAGAATAGCTGCTCTTGAGCTCCGACCTCATGATTCAAGCGTGAATCCGCAGCCCTAGCTGCGATTTGGTTCCCAACCGAGCATTGCTCTTCAACCGAAGCTTGAGCGTCAAGCTGCTGTAGAGCAGGAAACCAGCTTGGGCGCCCAGCAGTAGGGAGAAAGCCACCTTGAGCTCCATTTTGGAGGTACAAGTGAGAAGTTGTAGCTTCTATTCAAGTGCAATCATCGTTTGAGATCCTAGCTGAGCCTCTCGGCCAAACTGGTGGGTGTGTGTGCGTGAAGCAGCTTGAACAGTAAACAAATTAATCCAAGGTTGAAGGCAACCAAATTCCACCCGGAAACAGGCCTTGGACGCATTTCCGGACGAATCCAGACATCTCAAATCGTTGTGAGTAGGATTTCATTTATTTATCATTAATAAACTCAGGCGTTTGAATATTTTCTATTTTGTGCGCGAATTACGCTGATAACAGGCGTTATCAGGCGTCGGGCAGCGTTTGGCTTCGCCCGACTTTTTATTTCATAAAATGCTTCTAGACACTGTTATATGATTAAATTTAGCATTTGAACAGTATGGATTGAATCAGTGGATTTATATGGTTCATTGGAACCTAAATTGCTCATTTGAATGTTGAAATTAGAAATTCATGTCTGAAAATGGTATGATTTGGATATGAACCCAGACAATGAAGATTTCTGATAAATTATCAGATGTACGATTTCAAAGTTGATATGAATAAATAAAATATGCATGAAAACCCTAACTGCATATATCTTTTGACGTTAATATGTGTAAATTGATATTTACATGAAATGGCACATTTCTTTGAAATATTACCAGAAATTCTCAAGTATTGTTATTAAATTGTATTGTGATATGTAATTAACTCTTAATTGAGTTAAGTGATGCACAAACCAGGATTTGGGTTAATGTGCACGTTTTTCAAGAATTTCAGAGAATTGACAAATGTTACGTATGAATTCTCATATGTGAAGTAAATTACTCTTAGCAGTGCACTAAGATGTACAATTGAATGAATTCAATATGCATGTGCCAAATCGACTTGAGTTTGGGATATTTATGAATTTTAAATCTGCCTGCATGCATGATATAAGGATAAGGTGTTGCCATGTGATAAGTGAATGAGGTAACTGAAACCCTAAGGATAGGGTGTTCAATGAATCATGTTATGGTAATATGAAAGGTCTCGATATGAGATGTGGTGATACTTAACTGTTGAATTGTATGTTTCTAGTGCATTTAACTTTATATGCTTGTTCTCTCTGAGTTGATATCTACATACTGCAGGGCTTCTTATTTTCAATACATATCTCGTAAATTGCAGGTGATGAGATATGAGATGCCCCAGAAAGGGATGTTACTGAGACATGATATATGTTGAATACATGAGTTAAGATGTTTCTTATGATATGATATGGCAGGCCGTGTGAGCCTTGTGAGAAATGTTAAATGAGTTATGATTTCTGTTTAAAATGTACCATAATGTTAATGTTAAACTTAGGTGCCCTGAACACCGTAGAACCCCTTTGAGAGGTCTGCACCTTAGGGGTGAAACTCGTGTCCAACATCAACCGGTTGAGTAATTTTGGTGGCACGAGGACAGAAGGGTTATCCAACACCAACCGGTTGAGCAATTCTGGTGGTAACCCAGTGTTGACTCCCTGCGCCTGTGTACTTAGGTTAGAGGAGGAGTCTAGAGTACACTCTTTTGAGAGTGCAGTGAGGCCCTTGAGCGCCTGAGAGTCCTGTGCAGACCAGGACGAGAAGTCAGACTTAGCATTTCCCGGGTGTGTCGCTAAGTCTTGTACGGTGTGGTCGTAGTGCACTGCGAGTCTCTATCCAGAGTACACTGCATAGATCAGGGCATAAGCTAAAATATGATCATATAGGTTCACAGAGTTCCTTATAAATGAAAGAGTTAAGGAAGACTAGAGCATAGTCTTCTAGTAGTTATTCTTTGGATGCAATATTTACATTCTTCGTTATTTCAATTATATTGTTTTAGAACTGCTCAGTGTAGTATTTCTTGTATATTAATCTGAATAATAAACTTGACGAGTTGTTTAGTGATAGTTAAATGAAAAACTATTCACTAAGCGAGTAGGCTCACTCCTCTACTCAAACATTTTCAGGTCAGCAACAGTTCCAGGAATCTGAAGGATCTTTCCATCCTAGTTTTTGGCAGTAGAAGGTATATGTAGTTAGTTTAGTTAGAGGTCTCTTAATCCTTTCCCCTCGGTCCTTGGGACATGGTGTGGGTGAGAGAGAGTATGTATGGCGAATGTGTAAAAGATGTAAATTAACTGTTATGTTTACTTTCTATTAAATAATGTTACATGTTGTAAACTTTGTTTATGTTCTCTAGCCAGTTTAATTGAAATGCTTCCGCAATAGTTTATTATGTTTTAGTTTACAGCAAAAATCTGAATATCATTACGAGGTTTTAAAAAGAAATAGTTCTCAGTGATTTGTTTATGTGATAATCCCTTCGTTGCACCCTAATCTCGTGATTAGTGGTTAGTGTGAGATCGGGGTGTGACATCTTGGTATCATAGCATAGGTTGAGTATATGAATACTCTAAGTCAAGGTCAGGGGACGATAAGAGACCAATAGGATTAGGAATTAAGTGTCTTCCTTCTAACTGTAATTTTCCAACAGGAAGTGTTCTGTTATACTATTGCAGATGGCAGGAAGAGGATGTGGTCACGAGAACCAAGTAGAGAGCTTAGACTGAGTCATCAGGGATCATTAGGATCAAAATATAAAGTTATAAGTGAGGAAAATAAGAAGTGATATGTCTTTAGCTCTGGGAGGTCTGAGTGTTTAGATACCCTGGCCAGGTGTCTGAATACTTAGATTGACCAGTATCAAGCTACTCTGTCTATTCTTCTCTGGATGCCCTGGCCAGGTATGTAGAGGAAGGATAGGCTAGAGACAAACCCTAGAAATCTTAGGGTTAAGAAATTGGAAATTAATACAGCAATAAGAGATTAAACATAGGATGTGATGCAACTCTTGCCTTATATTGCTTATTTGATTGGAAATCACTAGAAATGCTCTTATATGTATGAATTTAGATTTTTAGCTTGTAGAATAAATATGATTCTTTTATATTGATTGAGTGTCATGAAGTGATTTATTTATTGTTTATATTCTTTGTATTAAGTAGACCAGAAGTTATGTTTAAATGAGTCTGCCCTAAGTGGATATTCTTTCCACATGTTTGAGATTAATAGGAGTTGGTTAATCCTGAGTAGCTCTTGGCTTCAGGACTATAGGTTCGGCCTGGTCCAGCTGGCAGGATGTGTTACTGAGATCTAATGACTCCTATTAACAGTATAATAAGAGTAGACTCTGGATAATTTAGACTCACATCATAGTAAGAATGTACATACACTAAGATGTTGAGATATAAGAGAAAGATTAGAACAACTAAGAATTAGTTGGAACTGATATCGGAGACCCAACATTGGGGCCTCATATGAGCAATCCTTAATTAGAAATAAAGGAACACAATAAGGTTCAGATTAAATTTAATGATTAGGTGAGAGATACCCTTAATGGTACTAATCAATAATGCATAATCAATGCATGGATCCAATACATGATTAGTAAACCCTAGTGGAGGGTGTATCATTGTGAAACCCTAGCTGAGGGTGTATCATTGCGATTGTTTATAGGCAACTTTATAAGTTATGCTTTAAACTAAGATAAGTCCATATCATGTGAGATAGCTGGACAATTCTAATGTGTGGCCTATGCATTATATGCTAAAGGTGAGTATTCTGTGATGGAATGCATTAAGAGGGGAGATACCTTAATACAAGATAAAGTTGGTTAACTCAAGAGGGTCTGAATTAATGAGAAATGGGGAACCCTAACCCTAATTTGGGGAAAAGGGAATGATAAGCCTTGTTTGATAGTGAACCCTAATTCCTGGTCAAGGAATGATGGTATTACTATTGTATCACATGATGTGATGACTATCTTGTATGACTATTATCATGCCTAATAACCATGCAGGTATGATGAGATGATGAATATAGCCAAGTTGGGCTGTGACATTTATATAATAAATGTTGATTGGCTTTTTGTGTGTTGATGTTGTTGTTGCTTAATAAAAGTAATAATGTGTACGGATTTTGTGAGCCATGTGAATAAGTTGTTGCCTAGTGAGAGGTGACAAGATATGAATGGCCTTGTGAGCCATGTGTGATGCTTGGGTAACAAGTATCATGTTTATTTGTAGCATTTGTGTTAATAAGTTATGCTAGAGAACTTGGCTGATGTTACATTTCTGTTATATATCTATAGTTCATTGATGATTATTCATATATGTTGTATCCATTACAAGTAGATGGATGAACTTATGAGATCTAAAGTTTGATTTCAAACTAAGGGAGTAAAGTCATATCACAATAACATTATGCTACTGACAAGGACCAAACCCTAGAATGTTTAGAGTTGAAGTAGTTCAAGGGACGTCGCTAGTGATTTGACCTTGAATACTAGCATCTCTATAAAACACAATCATGAGATTTGCACTATGAAAAGTAAACTAGTATTGATAGTAATCCAGGGTTTAAAGGTAGTTAATCTGATAGGTAGATAAACAATATGAAAATGACTCGGAGAAAAGAGTAAGATATAAATTTGAAATGTAACAATAAGTAGTAGCATAGAATGAGGAGTACTACGCGATACATGCTTTGAAGTTAGTTGTTGTAGTTCATGCTCTTATGACACAACGTCACTATCTTTATGATGTGACGATATATTGTCACCTTGGGAAGGCGAATGTGGTAGTTGATGCCCTAAGTAGGAAGTCTAGTTCAACAGTGAATGTATTTTCCATGGCATGTTTCAAAAGAGACATGCTAGTGGAAATGTGAAAGTTGAACTTAGACTTTGGGGTGACAGAACAGAGTGGTTTGATTGCACAGATGTAAGTCAAACCTACTTTTTATGATCAAATCAAAGAACTTCAGTAGAATGATAGTGAGTTACAGCAGATCATGCAGGATATGACAAAGGGAAAAAGACCAGAGTTCAGGTTTTCAGATGACGGATTGCTATATCTGCATGACAGGTTGTGTGTACCTGGAGATGGTGATTTGAAAGAACAGATTCTTGAGGAGGCACATGCATCGATGTATGCTATGCATCCAGGTAACACTAAAATGTACAAGAATCTCAAAGAATTGTACTGGTGGTCAGGTATGAAAAAGGATGTAGCTGAATATGTGGCTAGATGTAGTGTGTGTCAGCAAGTTAAGGCTGAACATCAAAAACCTGCAGGTACCTTGCAATCTCTTCCTATACTAGAATGGAAATGGGAACATATCATAATGGATTTTGTGGTAGGGTTACCCAGGACATCTAAAGGTTGTGACTCGATATGAATGATTGTGGATAGACTAACTAAGTCTGCTCATTTTCTTCATGTCAAGTCAACCTTTGATGTCTCAAAATTGGCTAAGATATACATGGATGAAATATTTAGGTTGCCTGATATTCCAGTTTCAATCATATCAAATTGAGATCCTAAGTTCACATCCAGGTTTTGGAATCAGTTGTATCGTGCTACGGGCACAAAGTTGAGATTCTGTACAACCTTCCATGCACAGACGAATGGTCAGTCAGAGAGGACCATTCAGACTCTTGAGGACATGCTGAGAGCATGTGTCCTGCATTTCAGTGGAATTTGGGAAGAACACTTGAGTCTTATAGAGTTTGCATACAACAGTAGTCACCATTCCAGTCTTGGTATGGCCCGTATGAAGCTCTGTATGGTAGGTGAAAAGAAGCTTCTTGGACCAGAGATAGTGGATTAGACCACTGAAAAGATTGCAGTGATCAAAGAACAGTTAAAAGTTGCACATGATAGACAGAAGAGTCATGCTGAGAAGAGGCGTTGACCTCTTGAGTTTGAAGTTGGTGATGAAATGTATCTGAAGGATTCACCATGGAAAGCAGTGTTGAGATTGGGTAAAATAGGCAAACTGGCTCCTAGATTTATGGGCTCATATCCTATCATTGAGACGATTGGACCTGTAGCCCATAAGTTGGATTTGCCATCTGAGTTGCCCAATTTACATGACATGTTTCATGTATCGATGTTGAAGAAGTGTTACCCTGGTCCAGAGGAGATAGTGGACCCAGAACCTGTACATCTCAGACCTGATGTGTTCTATGTTGAGGGACCAATATAGATAGTTGATCGGAGAAATCAAGGAGCTCAAGAATCAAAATATCGTTAGTGAAGGTTTTGTGGAGAAACCACAACCTAGAAGAAGCCACGTGGGAGTTTGAGTCAGTGATGTGTGATAAGTTTCCTTTTCTCTTTTAGGAATTTTGGGACGAAATTCTTATAAGGGAGGGAGATTGTTATGACCCGTTTCAAAGTTAATCTATAAGTATCATGATTAGTTCATAATTAAGTTAATTGAGCTAACTTAAGTGCTTATGTGGTGATCAATGCATTATCAAGTTAATTAAGCTAAGCTAAGTGCTTTAATGTGACTAGAGTTTTGTTTAGCTGAGACAAGCAAACCGGCATGTTTTTATGCCTTGGGGTTGTAGAGGATCTCGCACTTGAAAAGTTGCAAAAGAAATCGCATTATTTAGACCTCCGAGTCAATAGTTGTGACCTTTTCAGTTTCTAGGGACAAAATTGCAAAATTTCCAAGTTTGGCTTTATAATTCTTTCTTTCCTTCAGCCGACAACCGCTTGAGCAATAAAGCGGCGTTGTAGCTTGCAGAGGTGCGATCGCACCAAGGTGAACGCGGGCGATTTCTTCTGCTCCGTTCCCAACCGTTTCGCCTCCCTCTCTGCTTCTCTTCTTCTTCTACCTCTCTTCCTCTTTCTCTTTTGGCTAACGGCCCACCCAGCTAGCAAGCCGCCTAGCAGTTGACTAGCGGCAAGCAGCAACAGGCTACGGCTACTGTTGCTCGGCCAGGAGGGCGTCGTCTTGGGCGTGCCCAGCAACAAGAATAGCTGCTCTTGAGCTCCGACCTCGTGATTCAAGCGTGATTCCGCAGCCCTAGCTGCGATTTGGTTCCCAACCGAGCGTTGCTCTTCAACTGAAGCTTGAGCGTCAAGCTGCTGTAGAGCAGGAAACCAGCTTGGGCACCCAGCAGTAGGGAGAAAGCCACCTTGAGCTCCGTTTTGGAGGTACAAGTGAGAAGGTGTAGCTTCTATTCAAGTGCAACCGTCGTTTGAGATCCTAGCTGAGCCTCTCGGCCAACCTGGTGGGTGTGTGTGCGTGAAGCAGCTTGAACAGTAAACAAATTAATCCAAGGTTGAAGGCAACCAAATTCCACCCGGAAACAGGCCTTGGACGCATTTCCGGACGAATCCGGACATCTCAAATCGCTGTGAGTAGGATTTCATTTATTTATCATTAATAAACTCAGGCATTTGAATATTTTCTATTTTGTGCGCGAATTACGCTGATAACAGGTGTTATCAGGCGTCGGGCAGCGTTTGGCGTCGCCCGACTTTTATTTCATAAAATGCTTCTAGACACTGTTATATGATTAAATTTAGCATTTGAACAGTATGGATTGAATCAGTGGATTTATATGGTTCATTGGAACCTAAATGGCTCATTTGAATGTTGAAATTAGAAATTCATGTCTGAAAATGGTATGATTTGGATATGAACCCAGACAATGAAGATTTCTGATAAATTATCAGATGTACGATTTCAAAGTTGATATGAATAAATAAAATATGCATGAAAACCCTAATTGCATATATATTTTGACGTTAATATGTGTAAATTGATATTTACATGAAATGGCACATTTCTTTGAAATATTACCAGAAATTCTCAAGTATTGTTATTAAATTGTATTGTGATATGTAATTAACTCTTAATTGAGTTAAGTGATGCACAAACCAGCATTTGGGTTAATGTGCACGTTTTTCAAGAATTTCAGAGAATTGACAAATGTTACGTATGAATTCTCATATGTGAAGTAAATTACTCTTAGCAGTGCACTAAGATGTACAATTGAATGAATTCAATATGCATGTGCCAAATTGACTTGAGTTTGGGATATTTATGAATTTTAAATCTGCCTGCATGCATGATATAAGGATAAGGTGTTGCCATGTGATAAGTGAATGAGGTAACTGAAACCCTAAGGATAGGGTGTTCAATGAATCATGTTATGGTAATATGAAAGGTCTCAATATGAGATGCGGTGATACTTAACTGTTGAATTGTATGTTTCTAGTGCATTTAACTTTATATGCTTGTTCTCTCTGAGTTGATATCTACATACTGCAGGGCTTCTTATTTTCAATACATATCTCATAAATTGCAGGTGATGAGATATGACATGCCCCAGAAAGGGATGTTACTGAGACATGATATATGTTGAATACATGAGTTAAGATGTTTCTTATGATATGATATGGCAGGCCGTGTGAGCCTTGTGAGAAATGTTAAATGAGTTATGATTTCTGTTTAAAATGTACCATAATGTTAATGTTAAACTTAGGTGCCCTGAACACCGTAGAACCCCTTTGAGAGGTCTGCACCTTAGGGGTGAAACTCGTGTCCAACATCAACCGGTTGAGTAATTCTGGTGGCACGAGGACAAAAGGGTTATCCAACACCAACCGGTTGAGTAATTCTGGTGGTAATCCAGTGTTGACTCCCTGTGCCTGTGTACTCAGGTTAGAGGAGGAGTCTAGAGTACACTCTTTTGAGAGTGCAGTGAGGCCCTTGAGTGCCTGAGAGTCCTGTGCAGACCAGGACGAGAAGTCAGACTTAGCATTTCCCGGGTGTGTCGCTAAGTCTTGTACGGTGTGGTCGTAGTGCACTGCGAGTCTCTATGCAGAGTACACTGCATAGATCAGGGCATAAGCTAAAATATGATCATATAGGTTCACAGAGTTCCTTATAAATGAAAGAGTTAAGGAAGACTAGAGCATAGTCTTCTAGTAGTTATTCTTTGGATGCAATATTTACATTCTTCGTTATTTCAATTATATTGTTTTAGAACTGCTCAGTGTAGTATTTCTTGTATATTAATCTGAATAATAAACTTGACGAGTTGTTTAGTGATAGTTAAATGAAAAACTATTCACTGAGCGAGTAGGCTCACTCCTCTACTCAAACATTTTCAGGTCAGCAACAGTTCCAGGAATCTGAAGGATCTTTCCATCCTAGTTTTTGGCAGTAGAAGGTATATGTAGTTAGTTTAGTTAGAGGTCTCTTAATCCTTTCCCCTCGGTCCTTGGGACATGGTGTGGGTGAGAGAGAGTATGTATGGCGAATGTGTAAAAGATGTAAATTAACTGTTATGTTTACTTTCTGTTAAATAATGTTACATGTTGTAAACTCTGTTTATGTTCTCTAGCCAGTTTAATTGAAATGCTTCCGCAATAGTTTATTATGTTTTAGTTTACAGCAAAAATCCGAATATCATTACGAGGTTTTAAAAAGAAATAGTTCTCAGTGATTTGTTTATGTGATAATCCCTCCGTTGCACCCTAATCTCGTGATTAGTGGTTAGTGTGAGATCGGGGTGTGACAACATGGGTACCTTGGGATGGACGATATGGTGGGTGCCCTTGAGTTGGGTGATCTCCTTGCCCATGTGGTGGATGATAGGGCCATGTATGGCATATGTGATTAGGGTCGGACGATAGGTTGACCTAGCATGGGCATTGGCCGACATGGTAACCATATTGGGCGATATGGTTCCTATGATAAGCAACACCCTTGTTCTTGTGTTGGGCGGGACCCTCTCTTGTCTTGGTGCTGGGCGAGATGGGTACCTTGTGATGGGCGACATGGTGAGTACTCTTGTGTTAGGCGATAGGTCAAGCTAGTGAGGAGTTGGCCGATATGGTTGAGTTGGCCGTTGGATGTTGTTGGGCGATACATCTTGAGGTGTTGGCCGATATAGCCTTGTCAAGCTTGATGATTGTTGGTGTCGGACAACATGGCCAAGTGTGTCTTGTTTCCTTGTCTTGAATGATAGACCATGCATGTTGGCCGATAGCCATGGTGGCCGATAACCATGCTGGCCGACACCCATGATGGAAGATAGCCATGGTGGGCGACAGCCTGGTGTTGGGTATGTGTCGGCCGATAGGCTATGATAGGTTTTAGTGAGGGTTGATAAGAGTTATGTTGAGAGTCTTGTAATCCTATAGTAACGGCCCTTGGTGATGAGGAAGTGGTTAGCTATGCACCAATAAACGATGGTGGTGTCTTGTTAGTAATAACAACAATGAGTATGATGCCTTGCAATAATAACAGTACTAATACTAGTAGTGATGCCAATACTAATAATGGGGGTAATGATGATAATGGCAGTAGTGATGATAATGAGGAAGGTAATAGTAATAAGATGCATGATGTGATCCTTATGCTTATTTGTTAATAATAAAGAAGATGATCGTAATAATGTTGATCATAATAATGATGGCAATAATGATAGCAATGATATGCAAGAAGTAATCCTCGTACTTAATTGTTAAATGAGAATGGTGATAGTTACACTAGTAGCTTGCATAATGATAATAATGATAATAATGATGATAGTGACATAATGGTAGTGGTAACAATAGTACTTGTTCTGTATATTTGGACACCTTGATTACTTGTATAATCTTGAGATAAGAGTAAGCATGTCTATGGCTTGTTAATAATGTGACTTGATTACCAAATAGGGTAAGAATGATAGGTAGAGTATCTTGAATGGCATTTCATGATGGTAGCATATTCCTTATGATTGAATCTATGATTATTGTGTACTCTAATCATGCAGGTAATGATTAGCCTTGAAAAGGGCTATGAGACACATGTGATGAGTAACATCACTTGGTAATTACTCTGGTTAATGAGATGATATGTATAATGTGCTAAGTTCCATGATGATGATGTGAGCCTTGGGAGGCATTGACAGTACATGATAAAGGATTGAGATCCCATGGTATGTGATGATCCTCGAGATGGATCTGGATGGTTGGCAAGAGGCCAAGTGGTAACTTGTGATGTTGGATCCTTGTGATGGATCAGGTTGATGTGATTAAATAATAGTATAGTGTCATTTACTTTCTGTTATATCTTACATGTTATACAACTTGGTTGAATCCTGCAATCCATCTAAAAGATACTAATTAATCACAGTGAAATATATCATGTAGTTTGCCCTGGCCATAGATCCATCATCGTCAGGACTTGGTGATGGTGAAACAGGTTCTCCTACGGGTTAACCTGGAAGCGCATATTGTTGAATATGTGTAGGTTGCTCCTAGCCTGAAAATGAGGAGGTAAGAGTGTAACTTCGGTTACAGACTCGGATATGTATATAGAGCATGGTGAACAGGCCCATGGCTCAGGACATGTGATGTGAGAGCATGAATGCATTCATGGCTCAGAGCACGGTGAGCAGGCCCGTGGCTCAATTTTACTAGCGCCGAGACCTGTACCAAGGCGGGCTAGAGTGAGGGTAGCCTATGGAGCTGACCCTGTGGCTTAGACCACTTCAGCATGTGACTGCGGTCCTGCTTGTGTTGTACTCGTGTACACACCACGAGGTGGGAGGTCGTGGAGTCCGGCTCTTCCATTGACCTTGTATGGCATCGGCTTGGGTTTCGTAACCGAAGGTTGGATCTGAACGGTACGGTTCAAATCCTCAGGGCATAATAATACGTAATACAGCCGTTTAAGTACTTATTGCTTAGGATAAACACGAAACATTGGTTGAGGCCTTGTTTGTGTAATATCTTTGTTATATCTTGCAGGTTATGTGGTAATATGTCTTATCTTGGTATTCAGGTTATGTGACATTATATCTTGCTCTGATAATCATGTCGTATAGTGATATATCTTATCTTGCTAATCATATTCCTTGAGATATATCTGGTTATATGCTTTTGTATAGCGGGTAAGCTTGTCGGTAAGAATAATCTATTTTATATAGACTGCTCTTGTTATACCTGTTATTAGATATTTGCTGTTATAGTATATCTTGCTGAGGTTCTGTAGTTGCGGTGGGGAGCTATGTTTCCCGCTGGGACAATTGTTCAATTGTCTCACCCCGCTGGTTTAACCCCTTTTTAGGTGGTCGAAGTAGACGTGGTCGTGGTCGTGGTTTTGCGGCTGAGCAGCTTGAGGAGCAGTAGAAGGCAAGCGATGAACATGCTGCTATTTTGGATGTTTTGTCGTAGAGTCTAGAGTCATCCCTGTACTCTCAGGTCCTTGGCAGTGTTTTGACGATGTTTTATGATGAACGATCGATGACGTTTGCATATCCTGTTGTTGGCCGTATGTGGGCCTTTATGTATATGAACAGGTGGTGAACTCATGTAATGAATGAACAGTTGTTCTTGAGTTGTAGACACGTATCAGATCTTGTGTATGTGTATATATATGACATGTTTCTGTGCAGGATGAGGACTGAAAAGTAATAGTTTCACAGTTTATCTGTTTTCCGCAATCAGTTTTAATTAACCCGTGTTTTCATAATCTGTGGTTATGGTATTTTCCGTACGTTTTCGCGTAACACCTCATTATCTGTGTGATAATGGGATGTGTTGCCACACTTTGATCCTGTGTTTTTGCCTCAGTGATGAAAATGACTTCCATCCACACAGATTTGGGCTTTTAGCTAGCTTAGAATAGTTGAGTTAATTAGTTATTGTGTTTTAACAATCTATCATATCATGTAACTAATATGATTTTAAGGTTACATATGTTGCTCGTTCTTGTAATTAGAATAATTAATCATTCATTAGATGACTAGTTTGAATCTTATTATAATTAGAGTAACATGTACTATGAAGTATTATATTAATTAGACTAGTAAAGTATGATGTAATAAAATATTATTTAGGTAATTATTTATGTATAATGGGTCCATGGGTCTGTGGCTATGGTTCCAAGCACATACCCACTAGTGGACCCATTTATATGCAGGTCCACGGTTCTGAGATCTAAAAATTTAGACATATAATGTATTTTTAAAGGGTCTAGATTTATGGGTCTGTGGGTTTACCCGTACCCATTTACAGTCCTACTCCAAACACAACAATTAAAATGTTTTTAAACAAAACAAAATTTAAAAAAAAATCTGAATAGAAAAATATCAAATCGCAAGCACTGAACTGGGTCGATCCAGGCTTGCAAGCATGCTATTTTTTAATTGGTTAAATCCCAAAGATACAAGTTCAATCCGCCTTACACTCATATTCCTTTAAACAAAGTAAAATACAAAAAAATCATTTTACAAAAATATAAAATTGCACACCGAACTGAGTAGGGACAAGCGTACATGTGTGTGTGTATTTTTTTAATTCTTTAAAGCCCAGAGCACATGCAAGTTGAATCAGAGTTAAATTCAGACCCGAAGAAATCCCACAAGCACCGAGCCAGGTCAGAACGGTT
This sequence comes from Alisma plantago-aquatica, assembly GCA_963693085.1. NCBI lineage: Eukaryota > Viridiplantae > Streptophyta > Magnoliopsida > Alismatales > Alismataceae > Alisma > Alisma plantago-aquatica. The sequence goes on along the minus strand of OY856413.1, from coordinate 368,440,099 downwards.
GTGCGTACATTTGTGTGTTTTAATTCGATAAAGCCCAAAACACATATAAGTCTTATTAGCCTTAAATTCAAAGACATCAATATCCACATGCCTTTTATCTCCACTCCCACATAAGTAGGTGTGTAAGTGGATAGGGTATGGGGCGATTATGGGCATATCCAAAACCGTAACCATTAGTTAAGTGGGTATGGATATGGGTATATACCCACTTTTTTAAGAGATATACATGCACCATACTTATACCCGCATAACTACTAGGTTATGAATCATCAATTGGGTATATGGTTATGTGTAGACTTGCTACAATAGATCACCCCAAACTTTGGATACAATAAACACCAGACTAATTAGGTGATATTGGCACTAGTATGTCATCAAATACATTCTATTTTGTGTGAATATAGTAGTTGATAAGTAAATTATATGTCACCTTATAAAGGACACCCAAGAGTAACATGTTGATACAACTAAATCAAAATATAAAAATAAAAGATAATTGTTGACGTTATTGTTGAATATTACATAGTTTGACTATACCATTAATAGAATATTAAATTCAAACATTGATCCTAGATATTATGTTGTCTTGCCTTCACATTGGGAAGAAAATTGTAGTCAACAACATGTAACATGTCCCCAAACTTGTGGTGTAGAAATATCATTCAATGTATTGAGAAAAGAGGAACGAAATGCGATAATGAATTTATGGCCTTCTCAATTTGATACAATATACATGTGTCGCTATGAGAGTGTGTGAGGTTTAAAGAATTTGTTTATTTTATTATTGAAAAGTACTTATATTTATTAGATGTGAATGCAACAATATGGACCATTACAATCTAACATAAACTTTTAATATTGTAAGGTTCTTATACTTGCAAAACGTGAGTGCTCAAATATACATTGTTGCTTTCTAATAATAATTATTTACATTAAAATATAATTAACATGGTATGAATATAATCATAATCTTACCTAGTGAGAGGTCGATATGTGGATATAAGGGTAAGCGGTTATATAGTTATAGATATTATACCAATGAGGATTTTCGGGGGTATAGGTTTGAGGGTATGCGGATATAACCATATTTGTTTACAACCCTACACGTAAGTGAATCTCTCTCACTTCTAAAGTGAGCAATATGAAACTAAGGTTGTGTTTATTACACGGTGAATCACCGTGATAGGAAATGATGGTGAGACAAAAATGTTGCTTGTTTGCTATGGTGATAAGGAATCATGGTGAATCCATGATGAATACGTGGTGAATTTTGATTTGTTTTTGTCCCCATGAAAAAACATGGTGAATCATGATTAATAGTGGTGAAAGAAGTTTATTTCAAGACTCCACTACTTATTTAGACAAATGTGCAAAATAATATTCTAATATGTATGATTCTAACTAGTACAGGGTGCATTTTATAAAGAAATTTTCTTTTTCCATCCCTATATTCATGTAATAAATAACATTTTTTAAGTTGTTTACCATCCTTACCCTATCACCATACATATGTTACCAAACAACACATTCGAACAATTTCCCCATCAGTGTCCCTATCCCCTTATCATTATCCCATCACCATCACCATCATTTTTTTCCACCATGTACCGAACATAACCTAAGGATGACTGAAGAGGTTTTGAAATACATCAAAAAGGTCGACAAAATACAACAGAAATGAGACAGACAAATAAAATAAAAACATCGCCTCTTGCGTGTTGCTTCAACTTGGTCTTGTACAATTTCGAAAGGATGACAGTTCTAATAAGGGAGAGATCTAAGCAATCAGTGAGCTATGGCAATCTTACTGAAGTACTCCCATCTCAAAATTTAGTTAGTAGTCAATAGCTGCGGTTGTTTTGGTACTAATAGATTAAGTCACCTAGTCTGCTAGAGAAGTATAACTGGACTCCGAGAAGAAGATACGATACATTACATTTCCAATTGGAGATAATACGTGTGACCGCATGCTCGAAGGCCTACTCAGCACATTTGGATGTTAATATGCGTCAGCTGAAGAGCTTATATACTGTCATGAAAAATATCGGTTGGTTGATTGCTTCTTTCCTTTTTGGAGACTGCGTGTCCCAGGATAATGAACTTTTACATGAAACTAGTGTGAGCTTTTTGGACGCCCTGCTAATTAATAGGTTATCAGTGAAATAAAGAAGATGGAGAGATCAATTAGCTTAGAGGCCGGCAAAGGAAGACGGAGCTTATCCCCAATGTCGTCGCTTGAAAGTTCCATCTTTAAAGGACTTGATTGGATGGGACGAGGGTGTTATTATTAGCTAAATTCAGCAACATGTTCACAGCTGTTCTTGATAAGGATGGGGAAGGCATAGGCTAACACGGGAGGACTGGTGGCAGATTGCAAGTGGGGCTTTTGGAAGGAAGGAGAAGGAAAAACAAGAAAGCAATAGCCTTCTCTTCTCTCCCTTTTTCTCTCAGGTGGCCAAGGGAATGATTTCGAGATGAAAGAAATCCTATACACAACAAGACGGGCAAGTAGGCAAAAGATGTGACAGAAAAACAAAGGAAACGGCAACCCACATTTTTCATTATTTCTTTTAGCTAATCTTAGAGCTTTCATCAAGAGTCACTAGCAGCTGATGACCAAGGTTATCCACCCCAACAGAAGCAGAAAGGAGGCAGATTTGTGTTATCGACTGATAGTCGGTTTATTTTCTGGGCCATATTACCTGGACTGTGAAACTAAATACAGAAGCTATCATCTCATTTGAGAGACATGCTACCGGTAATAAATTCATTTATATATCAGTTGCTGAATTACCAATGAAGGGGCCAATGCGTGCGAAATGATTCACTAAGGCAGATGGAATAATGAAATTGTTTCGTCGTACTTGAGGCGTTGTTCTTGCGTCCTTAGCCGTCCTACCGCCAATAATACAGAACAGAATCAACCGACAACCAGGCGTTAATTCCGGCAATAACTACTACTATTACTAAGCTTGAACTGTTTTACCAATCAAGACACTGTCCAGATTGGATCATCCCATACAGAATGGATGCGGTGATGATTTCTACAGAAACACGCAACCAAAACAAAAAGATGATAACCTTGATGAGAAGGAAAAACAAGAAGCAAACAGCCTTCTCTTTTCTCCCTGTTTCTCTCAGGTGGCTAAGAGACTGATTTCGGATAAATGAGATAAATATTATACACAAAGACGGGCAAGTAGGCAGAAGATTGCGACAGAAAAACAAGCAGATGGCAATTCGTTAGATTGTTCATCATTCCATCTGCAGAAAGTAACGGTTTCTGCCCCATCCTTTAGCTAGTCTGGAGCTTTCATCAAGAGTCAGTAGCAACTGATGGCCAAGCTTATCCACCCCAACAGAAGCTGAAAAGAGGCAAATTCATGTGATCGGGCGGGTAGTCGGTCCATTTCTGGGCCATGTTACTTGGGACTGTGAAACTAGATCCAAAAGATATCACTCGTTTGAGAGACATGCTACCAGCGCATCATTGTCATTTATGCAAATTCATTTATTTCCAATCAATATCTCAGAGTCAGCATTAATTGCTGAATTACCAATGAAAAGACCAATGTGTGAATGATTCATAGATTAGAGGATGGAATTATGATATTATTATTTGGTCGTCAGGCATTTTTCTTGCATCCCTAGCCATCCTACCGCCAATAATATATAACAGAACCAGCGAACAACCAATGTTAATTGCGGCAACTACTATTTTATTCAGCTGGAGCTGTTCTATCAAGACGGTGTTCAGATTGGATCATCACATACAGACGCGGACAGATGATTCCTACACCAACTCCAACAAAACAAAAGGGAGGAAAAACTTATTAGAAGAATAACAATCTTACTACATAGCAAAGGAGGCCTCAGATTGATTTCATCTCTCGATAACTGATAGTAGCAATAACAACAAACTAAAATTACTAAACCAACCCTTAACAGAGCCGCATAGATGACAACAGCTCTCTCCTCACCAGGCACTCCAGTGGGAAGCCACAAACCATTAATACCAAACTAGCCCAATTCCGATTCCAGCAATTCAACGCCAATCGAATATACAAAAATGAAAAGAAAAAAAGGTCAAAAAAGGGGAGAAAGGAAAAAACACTCATCTTCTCTCTCTCTTACAAAACCCAAGAGGACGACTTCTACTATTACTACTAGTGCTAGAGTTCATCATCTATGGGAAGGCACTTGTCATCATCACTCCCTTCTTCAAAGAGAATCTCTTGGTAGCGGCACTCGTGGCTGCAGAAAGCCTTCTCCCCTCTGTAGCAACAAGGAAATCAAGAATAAGTTAAGACACAGATTACTTTTACTTCAAGATAAAAAATATAAATCAAATGAAACTAGATGCGAACTGCATCCAACCGTGAACTCAGTCAGAGGTTCACAATCACAATATCATTCATGAAAGAGATCTGTTATGCAGAGTCATTCTCAGTCACACATTGTTCCCAGTCACACATTGTGACGAACTTAATTTCCTCCTCTATTTTATTATTTAAAAGACTAAATGTCAAAATTCGTTCGTCCAATGTGTGTCAGGATTTGCCTCTCCATATCATTTTCCTTCATGAAAATTCCAAACATCTTCAATTATATACATCAGTTCATATACGTTGAGATCAGGTGTACGTGATGGCTTTGAATGGGTCAAGTAAGATCAAATTCACCATCGTCGCTATCGAACAGTAAGGACAAAACACCACATGTCATCCGGACTTGAGCTTAAGCTGAAAATTTAGCAGAGAGGGGTACTAAAAGTCTCCAATCTGGTCAGGAGGAACACAACAATTTGAGCTGTCTTAATCCTGCCAACAGAGACAGGAGGGAAGGACTCTCGCCATAACAGTCCAATGCATACTAAGGTCCAAGATCCAATAGGGAGATGCCACCAACTTGGGAGAAAGATGAGCAGTAGTTGCGTGCCCACCTCCCATGTCTCATCAGTGCTTAAATTCACAGCCCGCAACTAACAATTACATCATCAACCACGGTGCAGTACAGACAAAACATTTATTGGTGAGAATTGCGTTCTATACGTTGCCTAAGGCTTCTAGAATAAACCCCATTTCTATCAGTTGCATTGATGTTAATGCGTACTAGATCATGATCACTAGACAACCATACGGGCAAAAAACAAAGACGTCTCCCGTGGGGTTTTGTGGGATACCATCGACTCAGTAGTAGGTAGCTTAAGATATAAAGTTGAGCAGTCACTTAAGCAAACTATGAAAGCAACATGAGTAAATTTAAGGATGCATCAGAACAAGCAAACTGGCCAATAATTCCTTCCATAATCAAGCGTGAAAGAATTGACAACAAAACGAAACTAACCTGTACATGTAGATGTCTTCTCCATCACCTAGAGCCTTCTTACACGCGTAGCAGAAGCTCAAGAAGCTATCAGAAGGGTACCTCACCCTCCCAGTAGCAGCACTGCCTTTACGAGGAGTGATAGCAGCAGCAGTAAAGCCACCGTAATCATCATCACGGCTCTCGACGATGCAGTTGTCAAAGATATGGGTGGTCCTCGGGTTTGGCCCATGGACGATGACGCAGGTGTAGTCCTCGGACATCTCCATCTCTTCAGGGGCGATCACTCTGGGAGAAGAAGAGGCCACCGCAGCCTCAGCAGCAGCTGAGGAGGAGTGGATGGATGAGCCCAACGGTGACGGTGACCTCCCGATAGGAGGAGAGACGGATCCCAGGACGGTACTCCTGGTCTTGATCCCGAACTCGATAGGGGAACGTGGGGAGTCGACAGAGGCAGCTGGGGAGGATGGTGTGGGGAGGATCGGTGGGATTTGGATTTTGAGCTGCGAACCGAACAGTACCATCCTGCTCTTCTCTGGTTTGGAGAGGTTCGTGTTATCGTCGCAGCAAGGGTCGTCGTCTTTGAGAGCATCCACAATGCCGCCGAGACCCACGCGACCAGAGTCTCCAACCTTCTCCCAAGGATGGTGGTGGTGGTGCTTATTCTCACCAGCTGAACCAATCGAAGCTGTCGGTTCCGCCAAAGACACCAGGGGCCTCCTGCTGCTGTTTATCCTATCAGCGAAGAACGGGTTCGCAGAGAAGCTCTTGTTCTCCAGAATAGAGGTCGGGCTCATGGCCGCCGCAGCAGCATCACAGCAGTCCGAGATAGCCACCTTAGCAGCTGCGGGGAGAGCCGCGAAGAGCCTCGGGGAAGGGAAGAGGGACGTGATGGGCCTGCTGAACTTGGCTGTGGGTGATGGCACAGGTGACGACTCAGACATCATCAAGCTCTGCTTGCTGCCTCCGGCTGGCCTCGATCTCTTCCTCAACATGCTCCTCTCCTTCCTACTCTTCCTACCTTAGTGGTCACTTGCTTATTATACTCTCCCGACTCGTTGTCAACCTTCCACTATGGAATCAATCAAACTGCCAGAAAGAGCGAAACATAAATAAAAGCAGTTTTAACCATTTACGTAAATAAAGATGAAAAACACTAGAACAAAGATGAAAGAAGAAGAAGAAAGTATAAAGAAAGCACTAAGACGTACGAACAGAGATGAAAACGCACGCACAAAAAAAAACAAAGAAGGGTATTTTATTCCCTTTTTTTTCTGTTGCCTGAACACTAACACCGAGGGAGATGGAACCATCACATGATGATAGTAGACACGGATGCGGCTATGCTCGTACAAGTGGAAGCAGATGAACCATATGAACGAAAAGAAAAAGAGAAGAAAAGCAAGCAGGAAAAAGGAAAAGCCAAAAGAAAGGGGAGGGGAACTCACCACCAGAACGTTCAGACCTCCTCAGAGAGCTCAAAGCACAGAGAGATGGCAGAAGTCTCCAGACGGAATCCAAGATCGAGTCTAGCAGATGCAGAGAGGAGATGGGGGAACTAGTAAAAGATGCCTGCCTCCCTATTCTCAACTCACCGTTCGTGGTGCTACACTCCCGTCAGCACTTCAAAACTTTGCCTGCTCTTGAAAGAGCTCATAATACACAGAACTACTACCCACAAAGGTCGAGTCTTTTATAACTTTTTGTGTGACACAGACACACAGGCACAACTCCGTGGCTTGCAAGTGTGGGTGTGCGCGTGGCGGCGTGTACGAGCTTGAAGGGACGTATAGCAGGAGGAATCACGTCAAAACTGCTCCGCGTGGTGTCTTTCCCCCTTCGCTTGCTTCCTTGGCTTCCTCCCGCCCTCTCCGTTAAACCCGATCCTAGTTGTCGTGTGACGGAAAGGATCGCCGACGCCGGTCACCCGCCTTCGTGAGAGGGATTTTCAGGTTTTTAGGCCACACAACGGAAAAAAAACGGGGAGATGAGGCTAATCAGAGGAGGTCGCACGGACAACCAACGCCAATGCCGATGAGAAGAACAACGCTTATGTACGGTTGTGATCAGTGCTTCGTCGGTCGATCGGCCGCGGCCGACGTGATCACCGAACGCGAACCCGGCTAAATCGGATCAATGAGAAAGACACAAAGAGAGGATCAGGCAAGACGATCTCCCGCTCCGCCGCCGGAGCTCGCATGTAGGTGGATCGCAGCGAACCAGAGCCCGCGACTCACACACTCACTTCTTGACAATCTCACTCACTTCTTGCCGATCTCACTGACACGCTACGCCGCTGGGTCCGCAACCAGATACAAACTCCTACCTTCTCCACCGGCAATATACGGAAACCGCCGATAACCCCCTCAAAACCGGAAAAATGAAAGAAATCTGAGACTCGCACCCCGAAAACTCCTCGAACACCGCACTCATCAATCCACTCACAACAACAGCAACAGCGCCACCGCCTCGTCCTCCCCGCCGCCGTCCATTCCTTTCAAATGAGCGCCCCGCCCTCTCTTTCCCACCAATACACCAACCACCGTCCTCTCCAATCACCGATACACGAGTGCCGATGGTTCAGATGATGACGAGCCGGGCCGGGGTTGCCGACGAGGGCTCGAAGAAGATTGAAGAGATGAGAGGCGAGATAGTAGGGGAAGGAGACAGCGAGCCGAGTTGGTTCTAGGGGAGAAAGGAAGGAGAGGGGGGCGAGAGGGCCGGGGATTTAAAGCGTTGTGGGTGGAAGGCCTCGTTGGCGCACCGGTGTGGCAACACCGCAGCGCGGAGGAAGAGGGTCAGGAAAGGAGAGGAGGGTGGTGGGGGCAAGTGGGACTGCGGACGGAAACTCGGGTAGGAGGGGAGAGATGCGGTTTTGTTCAGGGCTCCTCTTCTCACTCGTGTGTGCGTGTGTATCACTGGTATCAGAATGGGAAACCGCCACCATTCCCCCACACGCCACGCCTGCAACCACCATCAATATAGCAGGCGGTTTTACTCACTCCCTCTCTCTATGTCTCTCTCTTCCCCTCCAGTCCAGGGTCTGGAGGGCACTGTTGGTAAACCATGTGTTAATCTATTCCCTAATAGCAAACCTTCTTGCTTAATGTAACATCAGCGCACCGCGCGGTGCGCGTACCTGAATTATATCTTACTTACGGATAAGAACGATATTAACTGCCTGTTCTTGTTTACTAGCAGAAATAATTCTTATTTAAATCCATGTATATAACCGTGAGTTGGTTCTAAAGAAATAGTACCAGAACATGAGATGCTATTTTTAGATAAAGGGCCTAATTTTTAGTGCTTGGATTTCTCACTTTCGTCTGTATATCTAATAAAAGATAAAACGACAGAAAGGTGATATAGTCTGTTGAACAGTCATGGATAAGATCCAAATATCTAGGAAATTTTCGACGGATAGAAATTATAGCTATGTTAGGGCCTGCTTATCAGGTGTACTTGGATGACAAAGTGTGTGATTACGGTATATTTTTATATTGTGAACTCACATAACTATATCCTACTCCAAGCAAACGTATTGCCCAGTCCCTCAATATCGCATCTATAGTAGCCCCTTGTAAAATTCCAGACCACGTCCGGTTTGGGGGTGGGGAGAAAAAAAATATGGTAAACTGTTTGTGGATTGCAATACCTAATAATCACTCATATCTTTCCTCACACAAATAGAATACGGGAGCGAGGAGATAACCCGTGTTGGATTTTTATCCGCTCCATAGTTATCACTTTCATGATAATAAAAATAAAACTGAGGAGAGTTTTGAAACGTTGAAACTATGAACCCTATTAACTGCCTTTTTTTACTGCTTATTAACCATAAACTCACTGTATGGCTGAAATAATTGTTATTTCTAATCCATGTACACAAACAACTTCTACGACAAATTTAGTACTTGAACATAACATGGTATTTTTAGATAAGGGGCTAGCTTTTAGTGCCAGGTTTCAATCCATATACGGGTAAGAACCTGGATTTTATATATTAGTATCGGATAAGGACGTTATCAAATACCTCCATTTGTTAACTATAAACTAACTGAAATAATTCTTATATTAATCCATGTATATAACCTCAGTGAGTAACCTTCAAAAAGAAAAGAACCCTCGGTGAGTCCGTTCTAAACCTATATAGTACCTGAACATATAATGCTATTTGGCCTAATTTTTAATGCTTGGCTTTCTCAGTCTTCGTTTGTAGATATATCTAATAAAAGATAAAACAATAGACAGTGCTGTGTAATGTGTCTGTTTACACCTACGGATAAGATCCAAATTCCTAGGAAACTTTTAGCAGATAGAAAGGTGCACTTATGCATTAATTGTTACTGTAAAAAAGAAACTAGCTATGTTTACAAAAGTGGTGTATAGTTTCAAAATGTATAATTTCTTTTACAAACATGCCGCCAGCCATGCAAAGCCCAGTATAATTTGATTACGAGTCTTCCATGCAACTGAGGAGCCCCGTATAATGTGAATACGAGTCTTCCATGCAATTGAGCTCCACAACCGAGGACAGTGTGATATGCACATACGGGTATTCCTTTCCAAATTATGGAGCAAGGTAGTTTGTCTGCATGCATCTATAGCCCCTTGATATCCTTGTAAAATTCCGAACCATGTATGTACGGTGTGAGATGAAAGGAAAGACGGTAAACTGTTGGTGATTACAATATCCATAGCTTACCCATATCAATGCTCAAATATAATACAGGATCGAGAAGATAAACCTCCGTTGGATTTTATCTCGTTTCAAACTTTCACTCTCATGGCGATCGAATAAATTTTATGAAACTAAATCTTCAGAAGTAAAGCGTCGAATTATATTCCTTAGAGAAGGAAAAGCCATTGGCTCAATGTTGAGAGGAACTGAAGTTGTCTTTTATATAATGAAATTGAAGAGAAACATACGTTTAATGGGAATTATCTTGTATTTTTTTAAGGATAAATGGAAAGAAAGATATTTTGAGATGTCTCTTGACATTATGGGTTAAGTAGAATTATGGAAATTAGATTGAGAGATCTATTAGAGAGAGAAAAAATATGATTGAATGGTGTTTGAAACTATTGGTTCGAGTTACGAATAGTTAACAAGAGATATAGTTTTATAGTAATGAGGTTTTTAGGATAGTTAGAAAGATGATCCAACGTCTCAAACAAGATGTTCTCTTCCTCAATCCTGCATTGGTTGGGTAAATAGTGACGTTTGAGATGGTGGAATCGGGCTTATTGATTAATGCATATTCATCTCATATATATTGCATGTTTTATATTAGATTCATTAGCTTTGCATTGCCTGTTTCCCCATATTTGAATGAACTAGTCTAAATCAATTTTATTCTGAAGTTCAGCCATTATGTGCGGAAACATTACATCAAGGTCCAACAGCCTATTCTACATCACATACAATATCAGGTATTTACATATTTGTTTAACATCAAGTACAACTTGTATACAAGAGATCTCGTTCCGCATATACATTCCATATATATACAAACATAGGCATACTGTCAAAACCACATGTCGATATACATATCATCTACAAAACACATCCCTTCCCGAACTTGAGACTACAGGGACGACAGTAGGACTCTACAAACAACTACTATCAAACCTTCTGTTCCTTTTTCTCTCCAAGCTCCTCCTCCTCAGCAACATGATCCTGACCACTTCACTGACGACCACTGTGACGTCCCCGAATTTTTGATTTCTCCAAACCCTATTGGGAATGAGATGTCAGAATCCGAAAACATCATCTAATCATATCAGAAAGCGATGCGGAAGCATAATACGCATACATGAACGTACAACAATAGACATTCACCATAACATTCTCAACATTTAACACATTTATATTACAACATGAATTACAATTGCATATTGAAAGAGAATTTTACCAAGTCTGAACATGTATGCTAACTAGGATCTACACAAAAGGTACAACCTGAACATTGCTCACTTCACGTCTTTTATCCCATGCTAGCTTTGAACCTAAAACATAAGTGAAACAACAAATCAACACACAAGGTGTTGTGTACATGGGCAGAAAGATACATATATTTATGGCTTTCATAATTTTGAAAAAGATTTGCAGATGGAAAGAAAATCATAGAAAACACTTCTTTATTAAGCGAAATACGCCAATTTAAGTCATTTTCCTAGATGAATTGCATTATCAAGGTGGACTAGTACCAAAACATAAATATTGGGCCCATCCCCATGTACCAAGTACTCTAAGGAAACTCCTCGTACACTGTGTGCTCTAGGGAGGTGTACTAGCCAACATTAATCCATTCCCTCATAAGGGGGATAATGAACACCTTAAATAACTACAAAACATCTACTTATCATTTATGTTTACAAGTGATAAAACATCGAGTACTATATAATGCTACTACATCCAATATTTGCAAATAGAAGAGAGCATACATACATATCATGATTTCAAGCAAGAAAACCATAGTCATATACTTAAATAAAACCCACGTACCTGAATTCAGAGATTCCTATTTACATTCTAGATCATCAACATATCTGGTCATCACCTGATTAATAACAAATATTCATCATTAATACAAGGTTCACCACTATTAATGGTATTTTGGTCCAGTTTAGGATTTAGGTCAAATCTAGGTGTTACTGATCTAAAATGTGTCTCTAGTATTTTTATAGTGATCCAGATGTCATTCTAAGGGTCTGGTTCAGATTTCATATTTTTCTGATGATTTATCGATTTTCTAGAATTAATATGAGGTTAAAAGCATCTAATTCCATTCTAATATCAAAAGACCTAGTATTTGGACATTTCATTAACATCAAAGGTTGTATTTAGTATCCAAACTATATTAGTGTTCAAGAGTAATATTTCCAGGTTTTATGGCCACTATATGCTGATTATACTATTCAAATAATCTTAAAAGAAGCATCATCTTATAAATGGAAAATCAACCATAATACTGCTTCAAAGGTCTTATTTAGGGGTCCTATAAGGAAGTAGACATTTTTCTGAGTCTGGGGGTATTTTTGGGGCATTTATTGGCCAGCGGAGCTATTTCTTTTGTATTTTCTAAGATCTGTACATATACTGGATTTTTGAGTGGATTATTACCTTTACGCGAATTAGGTGCTACCATGTGGACCCCTTGAGCCTGCTTTGGCCTATCGGTCTGGTTCCCTGGTATGGACCCAGTTCTGGTGTGGTTTTGTTGGTCCAGGATTATCACCCCACACACTCGCCTACGCCACACGGACGCCCGACGCCTGCGTCCTGTCCGTGAGGGAGTGCCGCCGCAAGGGCTTCTCTCCGGTGACCTCCAGACCCTTGAAGCCCCCCCTAGATCCAGTGCCACCATCTCGACTATGCTAGTCTTCTCGGCACTTGTCTTCCTCAATGCATCTGTAGATGGAGCGGCTCCCATCCCAGGCGCACAGATCCGATGAATCAGGGCATCGTGCCTCTTCAGGCTCAACTCGACATGGTGGATCCACCACCTCCAGCAGGGCATCAGGGAACCTGATGGTAAACCATCTCCAGAGCTAGGATTCCTTTTGCTGAGCCTCCCCGTTCTCCACTCGACACCTCTGTAAGCGGCTTCCATCCTCCCAATCTAGGGCGTCGTCCTAGCTTCTTAAGAGCTGCAGAATCGGGATGGCTGCTTTGGATCGATCTGGATTATTATAGAATGCTTGGTCTCCCTCTGCTCATGCTTTAGGCCGCTGTGATGCCTCATCTGCATCACCGATCCCCAGTTGCTTCCGCCGGACTATCACCTCCTCCACTGAGATCGGCCTATTGGAAAGTCGTCCATGGTCTCCTCCTTCTTCTTCTGTCATCAGGCCTCCATCGCCAGGTTGCAGCACTACTGGCGGTAAGGGATAAAGGAGGAGGAAGAGGTGGTCGATGGTAATGATCTCCCTCACGTTCCCTTTAGATCAGAGGAGTTGGTTGGATGTTGGTAGCACAGTGGATCCAAAGACCTCGCTGACCTCGATGGCTTTGGCATGGGATGGGTAGGGATTCATCGGCAAGGGGAAGCACCAAAGAGTGGCGAGGGAAGGCAGAAGATCTTATCCCACCAATAACGAACACACCGTGAGAGGGTTGCATAAGATTCGTAGATGGTTGAGAGGATGATAGACGGGGTCAAAGACACTATGAGAAGCCCACGATTTGGTAGTCAAGCCGGTAGATCACAACCTTATCCGGTGGTTGCTCCGCAAGAAATGGAGGTGGAAGACCAGACTTCCACTCATGTGTTGCATTGGTAGATGCTTAGATCAACCAATTAGTGCCCAAAACTCTGATGGGTGTGTTGACACATACAACAGCCAGACCATGCTCTAGAGACATACGACCATAGTCCATGATATCTCATTGGTCAATTATCCAATAATTCAAACCTAAATATATTTACGTAGGAGGAACTGTGTATATGGGTTCTTATTATCACAAAGTAGCTTATATCCAAGTTTGAGAATACAAGTTTCTGCAAGGTAGTAGGGAACTGCTCTATTTACAAGATTTATTATTTATCCATGCAAATAAAATTTTCAAACAACCTCATAAGTAGGTGTATTAGTTTAGTTCAAATAATTTTAAGATCTTGATCCTACAAGTCTAAAAATACTTATTATCATGATAATAATACCTCAATGATCATGAATATATCACTTGAGTCCATTGATACTAATAAATGGGTCCCTTGGACTCATACGTTCACAAAACCATCAACTAAACTTATTCATCATACTTGAACTCAATTAATGTTCTAATCATCAATTGCATATCTAGTTACACTTTTTGAGTGAAAATAGTCAATAATTAAATAACCAATTCATCCATCTGCTTCTACTAGCATTATAGTTATACTTATGGGTTAAAAGAGTCCATTATTGAATAAAGGTCACCCTAAATTGGGGTTTAACCAACCAGGATTATTCTTGGACCTCAAATATTGAATTGGTTATGGAAACCCTAAAAAAATCAGGTCATCACATTCACCCCACCTTATTGGAATTTCGTCCTCGAAATTCAACTAGTTTCACAATCATGGTGATATTAAAAAGTTCAATTTCGTATACATCTTCATTGCTTAGGTTCTAAGACTACCATAGTTGAATGCACTCTAAGTTTTCAGCTTAGGGTCTAGAGATTCTTGGTTGTGTCCACCCCACCTTATAAATATGTGGAAGCATCACTTAAAGTCTTAGCCATAACATGAAATTATTATATCTTAGGATTACATCACCCCTAAGGATACATGTTTTGTTCATACTTTTAAAGTTCAAGAGGAATTCGTTTATATGCCATGGTATTCAGATCATCCAAATCTAACATCATTAACATCTTACAATGATTTCAGCATTAGAGGAGATTTATCTTCATCCTTGATATTAGGATTTTTCTACTTAAGAAGGGCTTACGTAACATGTTTGACCATTAGGGTTTCACCCTATGGTGTGATATTCATACTCAACTTAGAAGCATACATGGAGAAGGATCAAAGTTACGAACTATATTTCTGATCATATATCCTATGATTTAAAAATGTCTTTATATCAAGTTCATGAGTTCAAATCTTTATGTCTTACATGTATTATGTGAAGGGAAAAAAAAGAGAATATACTAAGTTTATCCCATGATCTCAACATCATATCTTTCATGTTTCATATGAAGGGGAAGGCAATATTTTAAGTCAAACTTATCATGATTTCAATCTTGGGTACTACATGTATGGTATATGTGGGAAAATATAGAATAGGTCAAGCTTATACGAGTGACTCCTCATATATAAATCATCTATATAGCCCAAGTGAGGTTTCTATCATCATATATTAAGAAGGAGAAGAAGAAGGGAGAACATGTATGTTGAGTATCTTTTGCACAAAGCATCATACTCGCATAACTAGAGTTCACATATTACCTCACTTGCAACTAATGATATGATTCACAAAATACGTCACTCCAGCTAGGACCTAACTCAGCCAAAGGATTGACTTTATCATATGGGTCATCTACCCATCCTTTTCTTTTACCCAATTCTCACATATAGGATTGAATCATGCAACATGACTCAACTCATCTACTTAGGAGTAACCCAGCTTAGGGCACATCATTTCACATATATCTCAAGGTAGGTCCTATGACCCTCTCCTTGTGGGTCTCACTCTCTCTGGAGTTCACCACATATATTGTCCTAACACTAGAGGTCCTCCTTTGTAAAAGAGCTTGAGGCTCATGCATATTCAACTTTATCTTAAACTTATATTACCTTAATAAGAAAGGAGTATGTCTTTTCTTCATCAAGACTTAGCTTAGATTTTCTAAAATTGAACTCATCTCATATGCAACTTAAATCTTTATAAGGAAACTTATACCATTAGAGATCAACCTTAGATAAGATTGCACATGCTTATTTCAACTATCATTCTATCATCTACTCTATGTATCACCTATCTTGATAAGGCGCTAGACATCTAATCTAGACTACTCTCTCTTCTAGACTGATGTCACCCCCTTTCACTTAGGTTGCATGAACACTAACTACTGTACAGTGTGAGGGACACATTTTATATTTACATATATATAATAAAATATTATATAGTTTTTCTCCGAGAAAGAAGACGTCAGAGAAAACTGTCGAGGCTCGAGCCGATTGGAAAATAAAACCAAATCAGCAAAATCGAGTGTCCCACACACAGTAGATAGTCTAGTGTTATGCCACCTAGTGAGATGGTGAGAACGAGATGTAGACTAGTGTAGCTACCCAATACATATGAGCTCTATATGGAAAGGGTTTCAGACACTTGTCTATACCTAGTTCTCGAACATCTAGGTTCTAACTTAGAGGCTAAGTCAAACCTTATTCCTATAGAACAACTTACTAAGTTTCTAAGGTTTTAAAGTGAAAGGTGAGATTTAGGTTTAATGTTTCATGGTGAGAAATTGTTAGGTGTAGCTATTGTTCATGCTCTGATACCAACTGTGATGTCCCCGGATTTTTGATTTCTCCAAACCCTATTGGGAATGAGATGTCAGAATCCGAAAACATCATCCAATCATATCAGAAAGCGATGCGGAAGCATAATACACATACATGAACTTACAACAATAGACATTCACCATAACATTCTCAACATTTAACACATTTATATTACAACATGAATTACAATTGCATATTGAAAGAGAATTTTACCAAGTCTGAACATGTATGCTAACTAGGATCTACACAAAAGGTACAACCTGAACATTTCTCACTTCACGTCTTTTATCCCATGCTAGCTTTGAACCTAAAACATAAGTGAAACAACAAATCAACACACAAGGTGTTGTGTACATGGGCAGAAAAATACATATATTTATGGCTTTCATAATTTTGAAAAAGATTTGCAGAAGGAAAGAAAATCATAGAAAACACTTCTTTATTAAGCGAAATGCACCAATTTAAGTCATTTTCCTAGATGAATTGCATTATCAAGGTGGACTAGTACCAAAACATAAATATTGGGCCCATCCCCGTATACCAAGTACTCTAGGGAAACTCCCCGTACACCGTGTGCTCTAGGGAGGTGTACTAGCCAACATTAATCCATTCCCTCATAAGGGGGATAATGAACACCTTAAATAACTACAAAACATCTACTTATCATTTATGTTTACAAGTGATAAAACATCGAGTACTATATAATTCTACTACATCCAATATTTGCAAATAGAAGAGAGCATACATACATATCATGATTTCAAGCAAGAAAACTATAGTCATATACTTAAATAAAACCCACATACCTGAATTCAGAGATTCCTATTTACATTCTGGATCATCAACATATCTGGTCATCACCTAATTAATAACAAATATTCATCATTAATACAAGGTTCACCACTATTAATGGTATTTTGGTCCAGTTTAGGATTTAGGTCAAATCTAGGTGTTACTGATCTAAAATGTGTCTCTGATATTTTTATAGTGATCCAGATGTCATTCTAAGGGTCTGGTTCAGATTTCATATTTTTCTGATGATTTATCGATTTTCTAGAATTAATATGAGGTTAAAAGCATATAATTCCATTATAATATCAAAAGACCTAGTATTTGGACATTTCATTAACATCAAAGGTTGTATTTAGTATCCAAACTATATTAGTGTTCAAGAGTAATATTTCCAGGTATTATGGCCACTATATGCTGATTATACTATTCAAATAATCTTAAAAGAAGCATCATCTTGTAAATGGAAAATCAACCATAATACTCTTCAAAGGTCTTATTTAGGGGTCCTATAAGGAAGTAGACATTTTTCTGAGTCTGGGGGTATTTTTGGGGCATTTATTGGCTAGCGGAGCTATTTCTTTTGTATTTTCTAAGATCTGTACATATACTGGATTTTTGATTGGATTATTACCTTTACGCGAATTAGGTGCTGCCACGTGGACCCCTTGAGCCTGCTTTTGCCTATCGGTCTGGTTCCCTGGTATGGACCCGGTTCTGGTGTGATTTTGTTGGTCCAGGATTATCACCCCACGCACTCGCCTATGCCACACAGACGCCCGACGCCTGCGTCCTGTCCGTGAGGGAGTGCCACCGCAAGGGCTTCTCTCCGGTGACCTCCAGACCCTTGAAGCCCCCCTAGATCCAGTGCCACCATCTCGACTATGCTAGTTTTCTCGACACTTGTCTTCCTCGATGCATCTGTAGATGGAGCGGCTCCCGTCCCAGGCGCACAGATCCGATGTATCAGGGCATTGTGCCTCTTCAGGCTCAACTCGACATGGTACCCACCACCTCCAGCAGGGCATCAGGGAACCCGATGGTAAACCATCTCCAGAGCTAGGATTCCTTTTGCTGAGCCTCCCCATTCTCCACTCGACACCTCTTTAAGTGGCTTCCATCCTTCCAGTCTAGGGCGTCGTCCTAGCTTCTTAAGAGCTGCGCAATCGGGATGGCTGCTTTGGATCGATCTGGATTATTGTAGAATGCTTGGTCTCCCTCTGCTCATACTTCAAGCCGCTGTGATGCCTCATCCGCATCACCGATCCCCAGTTGATTCCGCCGGACGATCACCTCCTCCGCTGAGATCGGCCTATTGGCAAGTCGTCCATGGTCTCCTCCTTCTTCTTCTGTCATCAGGCCTCCATCGCCAGGTTGCAGCACTGCTGGCGGCAAGGGATAAAGGAGGAGGAAGAGGTGGTCGATGGTAATGATCTCCCTCACGTTGCCTTTAGATCAGAGGAGTTGGTTGGATGTTGGTAGCACAGTGGATCCAAAGACCTCGCTGACCTCGACGACTTTGGCATGGGATGGGTAGGGATTCATCGGCAAGGGGAAGCACCAAAGAGTGGCAAGGGAAGGCAGAAGATCTTATCCCACCAATAACGAACACACCGTGAGAGGGTTGCATAAGATTCGTAGATGGTCGAGAGGACGATAGATGGGGTCAAAGACACTATGAGAAGCCCATGATTTGGTAGTCAAGCCGGTAGATCACAACCTTATCCGGTGGTTGCTCCACAAGAAATGGAGGTGGAAGACCAGACTTCCACTAATGTGTTGCGTTGGTAGATGCTTAGATCAACCAATTAGTGCCCAAAATTCTAATGGGTGTGTCGACACATACAACAGCCAGACCATGCTCTAGAGACATATGACCATAGTCCATGATATCTCATTGGTCAATTATCCAATAATTCAAACCTAAATATATTTACGTAGGAGGAACTGTGTATATGGGTTCTTATTATCACAAAGTAGCTTATATCCAAGTTTGAGAATACAAGTTTCTACAAGGTAGTAGGGAACTGCTCTATTTACAGGATTTATTATTTATCCATGCAAATAAATTCTTCAAACAACCTCATAAGTAGGTGTATTAGTTTAGTTCAAATAATTTTAAGATCTTGATCCTATAAGTCTAAAAATACTTATTATCATGATAATAATACCTCAATGATCATGAATATATCACTTGAGTCCATTGATACTAATAAATGGGTCCCTTGGACTCATACGTTCACAAAACCATCAACTAAACTTATTCATCATACTTGAACTCAATTAATGTTCTAATCATCAATTGCATATCTGGTTACACTTTTTGAGTGAAAATAGTCAATAATTAAATAACCAATTCATCCATCTGCTTCTACTAGCATTATAGTTATACTTATGGGTTAAAAGAGTCCATTGTTGAATAAAGGTCACCCTAAATTGGGGTTTAACCAACCAGGATTATTCTTGGACCTAAAATATTGAATTGGTTATGGAAACCCTAAAAAACTCAGGTCATCACAACCACTTAAAAAGATGTGGTGACCCACGAGGTGAGACCCATGTCCCAATGAGAGATATAACTTTCAACCAACAATTATTGATTACAACAAGTACCATTATTAAGCAGAATGAGCAGATTCAGTCATATAAGTAGGTTAAATGGATTATACAGTTTAATCAAATTAAAAAGGTTAAGCAGGCTAAGTTACTAGATCAGGTAAAACTACCATTTTCTATACAGTTAATTTCTCTTACCGCAGTATATAACAACCAAATAGTATAATAAAGCAAGGCAAGGCTTAATATCAAATGTGAAGTGAGTTCAACTGTAAGAAGATATAATACACGACAATATTATGTCTTTATTATGCCCTAAAGAGTTAAGGTATACTACTCAACTCCAAATGACCATTGCAAACTCAAAATCAGTTTCGTACAAGATCGGTGGGAGAGTCGAATCCTAAGACCTCTCCTTCCCTCAGCCACTACGAGTCGGTGTTGGAGTTTTAAAAGGAAGGTCTCAACTCGCTTATCACCCACAAGTGTACGCTTTCAATTGTAGTCGAGTGTCAAACTCAATGATCTAGGTTAGTTAGGAGCTAAATCGTTAACTTTCATTAATGTAAGTTGAATCACAAAAGTCGAGTTGATTGCAAATGGCTAAAAGGCAAGTAACGATAAAAGAGCTTGAGTTAAAGGTTCAATTCAGAAATTTGATGATCCTAGGTATGAGATTTCACTACCACACCATCACATCATGCATAACTATAAAATTAAAACATGCAATCAATTTACAAGGGGATTGTCATCATTATGCACCTCCTGTTGGCATGAGATGGTTCTCTTCAACGCATAACACTCCAGTGTTTATGCTAGATTCAAAAAAATATAAAGCCCTCAACATACTCCAGAAATTCCCATGGTCAAGAGCATATTTTCATGAATCCTACCCCATACTTCCTCATACATCCTCCCAAATAGTACAAGAAAGCATAAAACATGTAGGCATCCATGTAGAAGTAAATTAACTAACATTAGATAGAAATTTCGAGTTCACATGAGTAATGGCATGGGAGCTACTCTCCCATACCCAAGAAAAGAGTTCTACTCATCCATAATGGAAATGCATGAACACATTGCAAATTTTTTAGTGTTTTACATGGATAAAGAGAAGAAAATGCTAAAGGAACCAAAAGTATATCCAAGGGGAACTAGAACTCCTACTAGAGGACGAGATTCCACCCTTGAAGCTGCTTCAACTCAGACAATCCTCCCTCCTGAGAAGCTTGCATGAGAAGAATAGCTCTACTGCATCTTGGGAGAAGAAATGAAAAAGAAATGAAGTAGAATGGAGGATCTTTCCCAAGAAAACCTCTTCCTCCACCCTAAAATCACATCCCTTTGCTCTGGAACTTCTCTTGGATGAAACAATGCTTACAAAATAACGAGTGATAACCACCCAAAAGGTTGCATTTGTGTTTTAAAATGAGGGGTGGTTGCTGCTGATTTATGCAAAAACTGATAAAGACATGGCGTGTCTTTGAGGAGACACAGGGTGTCTCATCATATAACTTGTCTACTAACTATTGTTGCATGAGAAATACATGGCATGTTCTGTTAGAGACACGTTTTGTAGTTGTCACTGGATTTGACATGGGCATAAGGCACACAACGTGTTTGATTAAATATACGCATGTGTACGTTAACAGCAAGTCAGAGTAGGCATCTGGATCGTGACGACATGTTGTATCTTAATAGAGACACATTATGTCGTCTGCTCTGCAAGTCGAGCGTTGAGGCTGCTAGAATCTTACACACCCGTGTGCTAAATAACACACAACATGTTTTTCATTGAGCCAGACTTTCTAGGAAGTTACACATCGTCTCTTAAATAAAACACACCACGTTCAATGTTGTTTCTTCAAGAATGAACTCCCAATTAGTTGCAAATTGAGGGGAGGTCCCATTGAGGTCAGATTTGAGTTGGTCTATCTTCAATTTGGCATTTTGAATGTGTGTCTATGATCAACATCATGCAACAAGTAAAATAACTAAAAGATGGCAAGTTAAATATGATTAAAGGCTAAATGGAAGGCAAAATGAACTGGATTTGTGTGCAGATGTGTGCAAAAAGTAGATATGAAATGTGCACATCAACTCCCCCTAGGCTTGAACTATTGCTTGTCCTCATGCAAAAAGAGCATAGAACACAAATGAAGGAATTACAAAACTCATGTACATATCAAATGAAATGGAAGTTATAAAAGGGATCAAGCCAACCATAATTATCAGATTCGTACTCATAGCCTTGATTTCACCTTAAACATCCAAGAAAGAAAATTAAGTTCAGCAAGGATGGTAACACATTAAATGAAGTACTCAAATAGGCAGCACTAGAAGGAACTTAGATGACTAGGCCAAACAATCACTGAATATGCAACAAAACCTCCAGCTATTACTGGTGAAAATGATGGAATCTTAGTTAATGTTAGCAAACTTTAGCTCTCTCTTCTTGTTTTCCCAAAAGATATGATATAGAATTGGTGATTCTGACACTCGGCTGCTAATGTAGTTTTATGCACACAAGGAGAGTCGGTTGGGGCATTTTACCCTCTTTTAGGACATATCACCTAACCATCGTGGCTAGATCGAATTTACACTAGGTTAGTATGACATGTGGGCAGTTTCAACCATCTTTTATGCGACAATTAAGGTGAAGTGAACCAAAATATAAGTTAAATTGGTCGAGGGTTTCACTTATTTTTCTCAGAACATATGAGAGTTAATCAAATTGTAACAACACCTGGACTCCATTCATTTGTTTTGAAAAAAATTCATTAAAAGGGGTGGTTGTAAAATCACTGAGTGTTTGGCAAAATTATCCCGTGTTTTAAATAGTGTTGTAAAGTTGACATATTCATAAAATTCATTACCAATTACATATATTAGGCAATCCAAGATGAAAAGGATGAAATTTCAAGCTACAAACATAAATATGACATTTAAACATGTGTTGGTGACCATAAAGTTTCATTTGATTTATGCATGCTCTTATGATTTCTTCAATTGAAAATTCTGATGAGAGAGGACAAGATAGTTCAAACTTGTTAAGAAGGCCAGTTCATTACATAAAATAAGCCTCACATCATACTAAACTTGCCAAGAGAAAAGAAAATACTATAAATAGAAACTAGAGACAAAAACTAAAGAACTAGATAATGAAAAACAACTACATTACTGGTTGGTTTCACCCCTCTAAGCTTGAAATTTGTAGTGTCCTCAATGCATCAATTAAACCCAAGGAAGATGCAATTGGGTACCTGTCATGGATGACATCAATAGGAAGGACCAGCACCCCCGTGAGCATCGGGGAAAAATTGGTTGACAAGATAATCTTTGTAACATACCGAATTCTGGAATTTTGTCTTTTGACCCTCTTTCCCATCTTTTCCTTTCATTTCTATCCTTATCGTCCATTCTATTTAATTAGTGGAATTTATAGTTGTTTAGTGAATATTTATTCACTAATTGTACCAATACAAGGGTTTATGCACAAATACCTCAGTGAAAGCTTAAATACCATATTTAAGTGATCTAAACCTTAATATAACTTTTTTATGCGATTTGAAAACATAAAATGAACCTATGTTTCAAATTTGGTTCGATTTGGATGTTGTTTGTGCAAGTTATGGAATTTTAGGTACATTCTGGACTTTTATGCAATTTACCCAATTGGGAGGTTTTTTTTGCAAATTATCACCTTGAGTTTAATCCTTATATATCCCCTTACCATTCATGAGATTTTGAACCATGGGGAACCTGGTTGCACCTTGGTTTGAAGGTGTTGCTTTCCAAGGGCATTATAGGGATTACCCTCTTTATAAATGTGCTTATCTGTAAAAGCTATCAACCAATGGGGTTATTTCTTTGTTTGAAGGATGGTGGGGATGGCCTAGAAGGCTCTAGGGGCGCTTAGGACTGACCTTTTGTATATAATAAGAGTCTATGCATTGTCCTCTTGCATGGCCATGAAGCCTTAGCCTAAGGACACATGGAAAGTCACATAGACACCTCATGCTTGCCCCCTTCTTTATAAAGCCATGTCTACCCCTTCTCACCTCCCAATCCAAGAAGCAATCCTCTCCTTCTCTTTCTCACAGCTTATAGCATCATCCCTTATATGTTTGGCCACGAATTTTCTATCCTAAGGTAAAAGAGGGTGCTAACATGGTGAAGAAGGCTCCTAGGGTTCCAAATTTCTCTATTTAGGATTTCTTAAGCTCCTCCTTGGTGATTTTGACCAAAACTAGTAAGAATCCTCCTTTACTTCTTTGTTTTCATTCTGTTAGTATTCCTCCCACCTTCTTCCAGGTCGGAACCATGACCTTCCATGGTAAAACTCCACCTAGAACCCTAAAACATCTCATCTCCATGCTCTTTTGCTAGGATGTGCACCTCTGAAATGGAGAAGGTGATCTTTGCTCAAGAAAGGAGTTTTTCTTGGAGCAACCAAACCTTCTAATCTTGGGATCTTTTCTGTTTGGACCTTCTTACCTTCCTAGAGGCAAGTTTTGTTAACCCCCTTCTCATATATTGCTTAGTACATGCTTAAAATTCATGCCTCTATGTTGAAAATCTACGCTTTCCATCTCTTTTTACCATGTTCTTTTAGGGTTTTGGACCCTTGCTATTTTACCTTCTCTAGAAGCTCTAGTTTGGTTACCGATTCAACTTCAAACCTAATCTTGAGTCAAATGGTGTTTTCTCCCTCTCCCTCTCTCTTCAATTATCTTGATCAGTTTGATGATGTGGCAATTTTCTATTGGTTAGTATTGAAAATAATTCATATCTTCTAAACCACTTATCCAAATTTGACAAATAAATATGTTTTGGAATTGGAAAATTAATATATATCTAATAAAAATATTTTCAAGGTCTGATTTCATGATTTGACGAAGGGTGATTTCTGTAAAACGAATTTAATGCATAAAATCCATAAAAATTACATCTTAATCATCATAACTCCAAAATTAACATAAAAATATATTTTCTTGATTAGAAGAACTTCATAAGTTTATTGATGATGTTTTAAGAGTCTAAATCCAAGTTTTTCTAAAAAGGTCTAAAATTAGGGTTTCTATACATTAATGTGCACTCTGTACTCTAATACATGTTAATACATTGAAAATAGGCAAAGTGGAACTTGGACTCAATTAAAGTGGTGAAAGTTAGTAACTGATATCCGTAAGAGAGGTTTGTGCATTTACACCTTAAGTTGGGAATAATTGTGCCTTAACCTACTTTTCTATAATGAGGCTTTATTAAACCCTATTTCATATACTCTTGAATCTTTTGATATACTTGCCTCATAAATCAGTTTTGGAACATTATTCTTGGGTCTTTATACTCCACTACCATGCTTATTGATTCATATAATTATTCTTACCTTGACTACTTTTTCTAGCATGTGGATTTATGTTCTGTTTAAAATAAAGTAGTGGTACTTATGTACAACCACCCACAGAGGGCATGTAAATAATCGCCATGGGGAATGTCTTATTCTCCCCATAATATTGTACGTGACTGGGAATGTCTTATTCTCCCCTCACCTAAAGTGAGAGGTCCGGTAGGTGCCTCAACCCTACTTAGTTAGGTAGACATAATTATCTTACATACAAATCCTTTTTGATATAATTGTTAATGGCAAGTTTCTTTTGAATATAGCCTCATACTCTTGTTATCTTCATCTTATGATGAACCAAAGCCTATTCTCATTTGCTTTACTTATCTTGATATCCTAGATAGTTTTGTGACACATACTTTTCTTCCCTTTCCCTTTTTGTTGGGTGCCTTCCCAACCACCCAGGTGTTGAGCAAGGTGATGAATACGACAAGGAAGATCTTAGCTTTTGGCTTGGACTCGATTGATGGAGATGTTGCTTGGAGAAAAGATTGTAGTAGTCTAGATTTCCCTATATCTAGATCCTTTTATTGTATCTTATTGTAAACCCTAACATGATATTTTGATGTATTTTGTAAATCTTTTATCAAAAATTGAATATAGTCAGTTATTTTTTTTATTCCACTGCTTTCTAATGGTCTTTTGTATACCAATGTTTAATAAATTTAGAAAATTTATACCCATTCCATCATACCTCTGAGAATGTTTGGAATGGACGTCAATTCTTCAAATTTTTAGTAAAGGGGTGATTTCACTCTCTTACAATCTTCATCCATAATGTCAACCGACATAAGCTGTGGAGTAGGCCCAAGCTGCGATGGTGGAGGTTCATGGTGGTGCGGCTGAGGCATTGGACAGTGGGCTTGAGAGATATGACACATATCCATGCGTTGGACCATGTCATACATCATAGAATATAGCTACCCCATCAGGTCAAGACAACTATCTAGATGGTCAAGCATTTGCTGAACATAGTCGTAAAGATGCCTAACATTAGGCATCGCCCAAGTGTACTATTTCTGAGTGATTCTGAAGGGTAGCAGTGCTCTATGCGGATGGAATATCTTGATCTTCAGGTGCATCAACTTCATCGTCTTGGCCACTAAGATCAACCTTCCAATTGTCCTTATTTGTCAAAGTAATGTTCTCCCAATCAGGCAGGACTATGTACTGATCATTGTCAAAAAATTATTTGAACTTGACATCATTGTTGGGAACCCTACTGATTAACCATGTAGAGATCATATATGAATGTTCACTAGGTTCCTACCTTATGCAACCTCTAGTCTGGTTAGGTCCACTTCAAGCTTGGTCGCCAGGAGCGTAATTAATCCCCCACACACATGATGTCCTCAAATTCTCTCTTCTTGATTTTCTTGATATCCACAAATTGGGTGAGGATGAAATAACCTGCATTGATTTGGAACTCATAGACCATACCCCACAAAAGAACAAATTTTTTCTCCCGCACACACCTTATGTTTCTTTCTTGGCAAAGACACATGTGCTGAGGAGGCGATGGAGGTAACAAAAGATGAGGTTATGGATAGTACAAGCCATGGCCTTAGAGGCATCATGTCTCTCTTCATTTGTGATCTCATTCCAAAAAACATCACTTTCAAAAGAGGGAGGGTAGGCTACAACACCACCGCATTTGCATTCTAAAAGCTCACAGAAATCCTAGAAGGTGATTCTGTAACTCCAACCTAGTAGACAGAAGCTAATGAAGACGTAGGGATCAAGCCTGTGCTTCGGTTCCTCCTCAACCTTAACAGTAGTAAGGAATTCATAGACAAGGCGATGGTAAGTTTTCATTACCAAAAAGAAAATGTACTTGAGGACAACGTCTTTGATGTTCTCCTTGATCTAATTCTTGAACCTAGAGCTTTAATGGTATCTTCATAGGAGAAACAGGTAGGGAGGACCCTACATGAGATAAGGAATTGATAAGTTGGGTATTCTTCCACCGTCACCCTAAATTGTGTCGAGGAGACATAGTTGGGAATGGAGGAAGAGCTTGCGTCGCACTTGCAATTCGATGTTTGCTTCAAAGGCACCATTGTTGCTGAAGATGTTGTTGAAGCGAGATTGGACACGGCATGTCTGAAAGGGGACACAGTGTGTATCTAGATAGGAGGGGCTTGCGAACTGGGGCTAGTATATTATGTGTGTTTTGGAAAACATGGCATGTACCTATGGTGTTTTGGCGACCAGAGGTTGAGGATGATGGTGCTTTCACATGGAAGCAACTCAATTTCTCATGGTGTGTCTTTTATAGTAGGTGAAGAAGAAGAAGAAGAAGAAGATGGAGGCTCCACTTTCTGGGAAAGAGGGATGCTCGTCATGGAGTCACTCGGTGGTGGAACTGCTTCTCAATGCGGCAACTTCACAACTGTGTGGAGTAATTGTGGTGGCGCAATCTACAGTGGTGGAACCTTCTTGCTTGTAACAGCCTCATGGCAGTGGGGGGTTGGTGTTGATGGTTGTGGAGGCAGTAGAACCTGCTTTTTTAGTGGAGTGATGGCTTCACGACTGTATGGAGTAACAGAGATAGAACCTTCTTGCTATAAAGGGTGGTGGAATCTTGATTTAGAGGTGGCGGCTGTGCACATGATCGTGGAGTCACACATGGTTTGTTGAGAGTGAAAGTGAGGGAGGTAGTTTGTGGTTAGGCTTAAAACCCCCCTTTCTCATCCTTGGGCACGTCTTGTCTTTTTGAGGACACAATGTGTTCTTTTACAGAGGATGCCTACTTGTTTTTGAACATGCTTTGACTGCAGAGTACACATCGTGTATAAATTAAAACATGATGTGTGAGATTCCAGAAACCACAGTTTAAGTTTCCTCTAGTGATAACGACACGCCATGTGCAAATAAAGACATGGAGTGTAATTTTCCAGAAAGATAGCTTCATTTAAATGAACAAAAGGACACACTGTGTTCTATATAAAACACGTTGTGTGAGTTTCCAGATATATTAACGATGTCTTAACCCTACTATCGACATGCCTAGTGCGAATAAAGATGCGACGTGTAACATCCTAGTTGGAATCTACACACCCTTTACCTGATATCTATAGGTCATGTCAAATGAAGACATCTCGGGTGTTTTTCTTGAAAAACTTAGTACTTTTAAAAGACCAGTTGGACATGCCGTGTTTGATTAAAAACACAACATCCTTTATTCCATTGGGTGTTGACTGTGACATATATGTCATGTGAAAAAAGGTACACGTCATGTACTTTTTAGAATCTACATAGTCGTCCCTCTTGTGAGTACGACACAACATGTGCAAATAAAGTCATGACGTGCCTTTCTAAATTTCTACATAAATTGTCTTCTTTAATCAGTATCTATAGAGATGATGATATGTATCTATGAGAGTCTACATTATTACATTCATCCATGACAAGTTTATTTGAGGAATTGAAAAATGTTCTTGGTTGATACTAATTAATGAAATCTATCCTAATGTGGGGTCAACTCCCACAAGTTCCTCCGGTTAAAGTCTGGAGTAAGACTTTTCAACTGGTTGATCAAGCATCTTAGAGGGAGCAAAAGGCTCCCTTGTCAATCTCCTCTCCTATAGTATATAGCTTGCACCTTTGTCCATTAACCTTGAATGTTGATTGCTTCCCTTGCAGCTCCATTGTCCCATATGGAAAGACTTTTAAGACTAAGAACGGTCCAGACCACTTAGATCTCAATTTTCTTGGAAAGAACATAAGTTTGGAATTAAGCAATATAACTTGGTCTCCTTCTTTGAAATCTTTGACCTTGATTCTTATATAATGCCATCTCTTTGTATTTTCTTTGTAGATCTTGGCGTTCTCATATGTGTCCATTTTGAGTTCTTCAAGCTCCTGGAGTTGCAACAATCTTTTCTCTCCTGATTTCTTTAGGTCATAGTTAAGGAATTTGATCACCCACAATGCCTTGTGCTCTAATTATATGGGTAAGTGACATGATTTTCTGTAAGCAAGCTTGAAAGGAGTTGTCCCAATTGGAGTTTTAAAAGATATCATGTACGCCCATAGTGCATTGTCTAGCTTCGGTGCCCAATCTTTCCTTGATCTAGAGACAGTCTTTTCTAGAATAGCTTTTAGTTACCTATTTGAGATCTCCACCAGACCTAATGTTTGAGGATGATAAGGTGTGGAAACCTTATTCTTCACTCCATACTTGCTAAGAAGGTTATTAAAGTTTCTTTCATTGAAATGGCTGCCACCGTTGAATATTATTTCTCTTTGAACTCCAAACCTGGGAAAAACAATCATTTGCAATAGTTTTATCACTGAATTTGCATATGGTGCTGAAGTGGGGATTGCCTTCACCCATTTGGATACATAATCACAAGCTACTAGGATGAACTTGTAGCTACACAAGGATGGAAAAGGGCCCATATAATCTATGCCCCACATGTCAAAGACTTCTATTTCTAGGATTGTATTCAATGTCATTTCGTCCCTCTTTGAATTTCCCCCATCTCTTTGACAATTGTCACAAGCCTTGACAAATGCGTGCACGTCACAAAATAGACTCAGCCAATAGAAACCTGATTGAAGAATCTTAGTTGTGGTCTTATCTGCTCCAAAGTGTCTTCCGTAGATAGACGAATTACAATATGAAATCACACTTGCAATCTTTTCATTGTGAATGTGTCTCCTAATAAGTCCATCTGCACGTTGCTTAAACAATAGAGGATCGTCCCTATAATAGAATTTAACATCATGAATTTCTTTTTTTGGTATGTGAAATCAGGTGGAAGGCATCCGGTGATAAGATAATTCACAAAATCATTGAACCATGGCATAGCAAGAGAATTTACTACATACAACTTCTCAATAGGAAATTTGTAATCAATTGGAACCTTGTCTTCAATACTAGTAGAAAGACATGAGATATGGTCAGTTACATTGTTCTCGATCCCTTTCTTATCTTTGATTTCCAAGTCAAACTCCTATAATAGCAATATCCATCAGATGAGGCAAGGTTTGGCTTCTTTCTTGGTCATAAGGTACCTTATCGCAGCATGATATGTATATACTATGACCTTAGAACCCACTAGATACTATCTGAATTTGTCAAAGGCATAGACTATGACAAGAATCTCCTTCTCAGTAGTAGCATAGTTTATTTGTGCATCATCTAGGGTCTTACATGCGTAGTGTATAACATGGAGTTTGTTGTCTTTTCTTTGTCACAAGACTGATCCTACATCATAGTCACTTGCATCACACATTACTTCAAAAGGAGCACTCAAATCTGGTGGCTGGATGATGGGAGTTGAAACTAGGGCGTCTTTCAACATTTGTAAAGAAATTTGGCAATCATCATCGAACACGAACTCATGATCTTTTTCTAGCATGGAGCATAAAGGTTTTGCAATCTTTGAGAAGTCCTTTATAAATATTTTGTAGAAACCCGCATGTTCCAAGAAGCTGTGAATTTATTTCGCCTTGGTTGGAGTTGATATCTTTTCAATAGCCTCCACTTTAGCTTTATCCAATTCAATTCCTCTGCTTGAAATAACATGTCCTAGAACAACCTCTCTCTACACCATAAAATGGCACTTTTCCCAATTAAGCATGAGGTTGACTTGCTGGCATCTCTACAAAACTTTAGTTAGACTCAACAAACAATCATCAAAGAAATTTCCATGAACACTAAAGTCATCCATGAATATTTCCATTATCTTTTCAATGTAATTAGAGAAAATGGCCATCATACACCTTTTAAAGGTGGTGGGAGCATTACAAATCCAAAAGGGCATCTGCCTATAAGCATAAGTTCTATAGGTACACGTGAAAGTGGTCTTTTTCAGATCAGGTGGGTAGATGGGAATCTAAAAGAACCCGTTGTACCCATCAAGATAGCAAAAGTAGGAGTGATGAGCAAGCCTTTCTAGCATCAAGTCAATAAAAAGTAAAGGGAAATGATCCTTCCTTGTGGTTTTATTTAATTTTCTATAATCAAAGTGCATTCGCCTCCCAGTGACGATTTTTGTTTGTATTAATTCGTCATTTCCCCCTTTTATTACAGTTGTTCCTCCTTTATTAGGCACAACATGCACATGACTCACCCAAGGACTATCAGTTATTGGATAAATAATTTTGGCATCTTTAAGTTTGAGAATTTCCTTTTTTACAACTTCCATCATATTTTGGTTCAGTCTCCTTATGGAGGGGGGGTCTATGCATGGTTTGGCATTTTTTTCCAAAGTTATTCTATGCATAAATATAGATGGGTTAATCCCTTTGAGGTCATAAATTGAGTAACCTATCACATCTTTATATCTTCTAAGTTCGTTTAAGAGTTTTTTTCTTGATTATTATTCAATTCAGCATTTATAATAACTGGAGAGGTGGAGTTTGGGTCTAAGAAAGAAAACCTTAACCCCGGTGGGAGGGGTTTAAATTCTACCTATCTATTTGGAGCTGTGGTATTTCTTTCCTCACTCTTCTTTGAATCTTCTTCACTTGGTGGGATCTTCAAGGTTTCATGAATTTCCTCATTGAAAGTGACATTTGCATATTCTTCTTCAAGATAATCAAGAGTAGCCTTAACATAATTATTCTCTTCCTCAAGCAACATATCAATAGTATCAATAAGACAAAGGTACTCTTTGTAGTTGGGTGCCTTCATGGCGTCATAAGCAGAGAATACAAGTTCTTCATCTCCAACTTTGACAGTGAGTTTTCCTTCTTTAACATCAACTAGTCAGCCTACCGTACGTAGGAAAGGTCTTCCAAAAAGGACTGGATTGGTTGGGTCCTCATGCATGTATAAGACTACAAAGTTGCATGGAATGAAGAACTTCCCTATCTATATGGGGACATCTTCAATTACTCCTCTAGGATGTTTGATCGAGAGATCATCCAGTTGAATTGTCATTGACGTCGACTTCAAGTCTTCCAAGTCCATCTTTTCCCACAAAGAAATAGGGATCAAGATGATGCTAGCTCCAAGATCAATAAGGCCTTTATCAACAATAGAGTCTCCAATATTACAAGGGAGAGTGAAATCACCTTGATCATCTAGATTTTTCGGCATACAGTTCTAGATGATGGAGGTTAGCCTTTCAGATAACATTACAGTCTCGACTTGACCAGATCTTCTTTTCTTTGTTAGGATGTCCTTCAAAAACTTTGTGTAGGAGGGCATTTCAACTATGACTTCAACTAGAGGAAGATTCAAATGCAACTTGTTCAAAATTTCCATGAACTTATTGAAATTAACATCATCCTTGGTGTTAGCAAACCTGTGAGGGAAGGCAGCATTGGGCTTGTTGGAAGAATCACCTTGGTGCAGATTTCCAACAGATTTCTTTCTTTGGTTTTCAACAGTCTCCTCAATAGTAGTATCAAAAAATTCTTCAGATTTCCTCTTAGAAGGCAGCATACACCCTCCTATGACTGCTCCACTCCTCAAAGTTACATATTTACAAGTCTCCTTGGGATTCATAACTAGATGACTGGGAAAAGAACCTAGAGATGTTCCTCGGTTGGCTAAAGCTTGTTGAGCTATGGTTCTCCAACATATTGGTGTGAATAACAATCCCATCAACTTTAGAAGACAATTGTGTGACACAATCCTTTAAAAGATTGCCATGTTCCCAGAACTCATCGTTCTACTGGATTTGTGTGAAGACAAAAGTCTCAAGGAGGCTTTCTAACTTGGATTTTTGTGGTGGAGGAGTCACTTGTTAAAATTGATTGAAGTTCATGTTGTTTTTATTGTTATACCTGGGTGGTTGTTGATGATTGGCATTCATTGGTTGATGATTGCTTATAGGTTGTTGATGTGAGAACATGTTACACTAAACGATATTACTCAAAACATAAAACACAATCAATCACCAATTAACCATATACCCAAAAATATGGGTAAATTAAAATCGATTTCAACATCAACACCCGCTTAGAAACATTTGCATAAGAACCCAATATCTTTCTTGTATCCATACTATGCAAAGAATTTGATACAAATTGTTCTATAACCTTAGCTACAACATATCTACACAGGAGAACAATATTTGTATATGCCACACAACAAACATCAACATGCTAACAAAATTCTGATTAGTTTGAAACACCATATACAAACTTTTCCTCCTCGGACTTGAGAGTACAGGGACGACTCTAGGGCATGCTAGACATCTAATCAACTTTCTCAAGGATTCATTACTATAGCTCCTCTTTGCTACCACATGTTTGTTTTGACCACTTTCAATTATCTAAAAAGATGTGACAAACCACAAGGGTGAGGCCCATGTCCCAGCAAGAGATATAACCTCCAACAATGCTTATTGATTACAACATTTTAAATAGTAGATAACTAAGCAGTTGGAGTATTTAATAATAAATTTAACATTTTGAACAGTTTAAGTATGCTAAACAGATTAAGCAAACAATCTTAGCAACAAGTATCATCATCAATTCATATATAAATAACAAATAAATCCATTTCTCTAGATAGATATCCACTCAATATCATCAAATTGCATCTAATAACAATCATTACCATTAATCTGATTATCATCATATTCCTTGCTAACATCACAAGAAATCTAGTAGCATAAGCATCCCTAACATCATGAATATGTCGAATAACATAACATGGCTATCAATATTGACGTCTCAAATAAAAAGAACAAATCTATATCATAAGTAGAACTAACATCTTAGCACAATTAACTACATAGGCATGATTAGTAGTTTAAGTATCTATAATTACATAGGCATGGCTAGCAATATTAAACATAGCAACAAGTATGATCATTGATGTATATATAAATGACAAATAAATCCATTTCTCTGGATAAATATCCACTAAATATCATCAAATTGCATCTAATAACAATCATTATCATTAATCTGACTAACATCATATTCCTTGCTAACAACACAAGCAATCTAGTAGCATAAGCATCATGACATCATGAATAAGTCTAGTAACATAACATGACTATCAATATTGGCATCTCAAATAAAAAGAACATTTCTATATCATAAGTAGAACTAACATCATAACACAATTAACTGCATAGGCGTTATTAGCAGTTTAAGTATCTATAATTACATACGCATGGCTAGCAATATTAAACATAGCTAGTAGCATCATCTTAACCATCAATGTCAGTATATTTGTCAACATAAGCATGTTTACAACATGAGTATAACTACAACATAATCATATCTATTATATCTTATTGTACTAAACATGATCTCAATGAAAAGAAAGCAAATAAGGGTTATCATCCAATACGAAGTGTTGTGTATAACCCTTAAATGATATGCTACACAACTATCTTACGAGTAAAAAGGCAGTGGCATACCAGTCAAAGCTGCCAGCACAGTGACATATAGTCAAGCTGCTAACCACTAGTCCGCCCTTGGTACAAGTCACGACACTAGAAACTAGATTATAGAAAACCCTCTAATATGAGGTACAACCGTAGTTATCCTCAATCACATCAGATGTATGAGGCATGACCATAGCCATCATCCACAACCTTTATTGTGTATGACAAGGATATATCCTCAACTTTCCACCCCCCACATACTCAACAGTATGCACTCCAAGTTTCCCTTAGGAATACTCGTTTCACCATCTAGCAAGTTCATGACACTAAAGATGGCTCTACAGCACAGGGCACTACATGATTAGAGTTGCACTTGATTGGCTATGCCAATTGGGGGAATTAAGGATGCATCAAACATGTGTACATACAAACCCTAATTCACTTCTAGCAAGCATATAAATATCACAACTTTTAAAAGATATAAAATGTGTGGAACATAATTCTCATCTCATCATCACATGGTACTATTCACTTGCCATTCATGAGACCACACTAGTTATCATACTATCACAAGATATAAATCCTTTTCACAATATCATAGGGTATCAACCCTTATCAACACAAGAGGATTACACCTCATTCAGGGCTCAACCATGCCCAAAGGTCATTAAGACCATCATACTATCACATGATATAAATCCTTTTCACAATATCACAGGGTATCAACCCTTATCAACACAATAGGATTACACCTCATTCAGGTCTCAACTATGCCCAAAGGTCATTAATGCCATCATATTATTCCCTGTAAGATCATCATTATCTTTCCATGCCTTATAACAAGGCTCAACAACATCACTTACATATAATACACCAGATCAGCATAATATTGCATTAATGAGCTAGGATATATTCATAAACAATCATAGCAGGGTTATATTAACATTAAGAACATTCCTTTATTACATCAACATGCAAGGAATATAGATATGATTAACCCTCATCATATTCATAATGCACATGTTTAGCATAAGAAAGTATCAACAATGTGTCTATGATAACCACCAATTAACATATTAAGGTTATGATCATATTAAGGAGGTTATTCCACCATCATTCCATCATATAAGAATGTTAACCATGAATAGTCATCTTTATCTATTTGTATTAGAGTTAGGTTCAACAAGATAAATTATATTAATGTTAGTAATCAACACTTATACCCAAACCCTAACTCACAACATCCCCATTGGATCATGGATGCATAAGGTGAAGCATCACCATCACATTCCATACGATTCTCAAGTATGAACCCACACATAAATCATTGTGTAACCATCAAGTTATAACATACTAAGGTTTCAACAACAATAAGAGAGTACTATGTGATTTTATTAGTCATTCAAGGACTATTCATAACCAATTACCTTCATTTAGTTATATTAAATCTAGGTATAACAAGCTATACCTCATTAGGGTTACATATCAACACAATATGGTTATCATCCCTTCTATTAATATGAGTGAATAGGTAAGACTACCTTATTAAGGGTAACCCTCCATTTGTTCCATCATCTTTCAACCCATACCACCATACCACTATGTCACCCAGAACCATGGGATGTTGAAAAGGTAAGACAATTGGTTGTTTACATAAGAAAACCCCTTGGATAAACCACCTATGAAGTCATTGAGTTGTTCTCTATAAAGAGTCACCATTTAACCCTAGACATCCCTTGATTAACAACATTAAAAGTTCCATTGAGTGTAGGGTAAAACCACAAGCAATTGTTTATATATATCAAGTCGTCAATAAATGAGCTACTTAAGTTGATCTCATAAAGGAAAACATCTAAATCACTTTATTAGGACCAACATCTTACATTAGGCATCCTTCCAATTTATTGGATGAAGAAACATTAAATCTTAACCATTAGGTCAAGTTCATATATTAAAATCGTCAATTGTAGTATAGGTATGAACATTGCATCAAATGACCAAAGAAACCCATGGTTTAAGGCTTAATTGATAATGCAACTACATGCTTAACTCACCATAGGTCGTGGAGACCCAATCCACCATCATTAGTGACCATTAAGTCACCATAGGTTGTTAGATCAACACTATATTCATTAATCACCCTCAAACATCAAACTAATATCACCATTGATTGATAGCATCATTAGGGTACTCAGTTGTTAATCACTAAGCTTCTAATTAGGCCAAACCACCATCATTTGTTATGAACACAATACCATCAGTTGTTGCAATGGTACCACCATCGAGTCATGTTTTTATAGAAGAAATCAACTTTAAACCCTAAAATTGACCATTGGTTGATAGGTGCTTAGCACCATAGGTTGTCAAACCAACCTGATCCAAGTTATATTATAAATTAGGAATAATTTACACATGATCATAGGTTCATATAGAACCAAAATCAGAATAGGGAACATTATAAAAATCAAAATTCAAGTCAAGCATAGCTTTTTAGTGCATGCATCATCATTTAAAAGTAGGAACATGAGCTAGCAAGCTTATGGTAAGCAATAAATATGGATCAAGTTAAAAAACTTGCCTCTAATTAGAAGATAAACTCCCAAACAGAAGAAAACATGAGAAGGTAGGGTAAGAAATCCAAGCATAAGCCGTGAACTCGTCCATCTAGCACCTTTCTTTATTAAATGAGCAATCCCTAAGCATAAGGAGCAAGAAATGTAGTATTTTAGAGCTTTAGAGCAATTTCTTCCATGGAACAGCAAGGTTCCGACCTGGAGAAAGGTAGGAGGAAGGATAAAAAAGAAATAAATGGAGGAAAGAAGGGGATTCTTACTCTTTTTAGGTCAAGATTACTAGAAGGAAGCTTTTCAAACCCTGCAACCCTAGATTCTTTTTCCAAGAAGATCCCTTCTTTCTTCTTCCTTGGATAGAAAATTCATAGCAGCATAGAGGGAGAATGAGGTTCATAGAAGGAGGGAAGTGATGGAGAAAAAATGGCTCATTTTGGTGCTTAGGGATAAGTATATGAAACTTTAAGATGAAGAAAAAGAAAAAGTTGAATTCTAGTATCTTTCCAAGTGTCCATGACCTTAAACTATTAAGAATATACAAGAACACACACAAGAAGCTCCCCCACCATCCATATAGACTTTCTTAGCTTTACTTTGGCGAATTTCCAAGCCAATCAGATAGTTCATTAGTTGATAGCTACTAAAGGTAGCTCATCCATGAAGGGGTAAGCCCTAAAATACCCTTGAGGAAAACACCTTCAAATCAAGGTTTAAATAGGAGCCTCATGACTCAAAAAGCTCAATAATGATGAGAGAATATCCAAGGAACATAATGCAATGGATAAATTGCAAAGAAAACTCCTCAATTGGGTAAGTTATAGAAAAGTCCAAAATGTGCATACAATTGCATAACTTGCTCAAACAATGTCCAAATTGGACCAAATTTGAAAATTAAGCTTGTATTATGATTTCAAAGAATATCAAAAGGTTATATTAGGGTTATAATAATTCAATTATGATAATTAATCTTATTAAACTCATTAAGAAAGTTTAGAGGCCTTACAACTATAAGCCCCTAACAGGGATTTCACCCCTAAAATCCAAGGTAAACAAAGATGGGTACTTCCTTTGAACCTCATCCTATTACCTTCACATGGTTACTTGCATATCATGGTAATGTCACATCATTCATACATATCTCATCTTGGGTTAGCACAAAAACCCCCACATAAGAAAACATTTGCAAATATTGAACATAGAAACTTGTTGTGCCACATGTACCAATCTAATAGTAACTTTCAACTTTAAATTCTAGCTATCATCTTGAAATTATATTTATTGTATCAAAAAATCATCTACCCTTGATAGTGGTCTTGCCCAACTATCATTAGATCGTACACAACATTATAGTCACTTTTGTTTTTCCTTCCAAACAACATTTATAGGATCATCATCAACTCTCTCTCTCTCTGTATGGGAGGGGAATACTTGGAATGTTCATTTTATAAAAATCTCCAACCTTCACATACTTCTCATACTATTGATACATCTTGGACACTAGGATTCATTACCTTGGTATCCACCTCATGTGCTATAAGGAACTCACATCATTACCTCATCCACTTTTACCAACATAACAAATATCAAGACATATAAGAGGAGTCTTCCTAATTATTGGAAGGCTCAAAAGGAAAATCATCACAAACTGTATGATCTTGGAACTATAATCCAAACAACCTTATGCTATAATAAGCTATCCACCCTCATGTTTACAACGAATCCACACATACCAAGTGGCAATGATACACTTGAAAGTTGCGCCCTGGAAAGGAAAGACACAAAAAGAAACACACTTCCCACATCATAGCATCATTGTTCAAGGGTCACTAGCAAAAAGGTAACCAATTCAATTTTCATTATGCAAGTTATAGCTTCTTATGTATCATTTTACCCTTTTCATTTTGGGTTCCTTGCCATTAGCATAGGAATCATCATGATTAATATATCTCGTTAATCCTTCCTTGATGACTATTTATCACACGTGGGTATGTTCTCTTATTTTATTATGTTTTTCAACCACTTATCAACAGGTAAATCATCATATTCCACATTTTCTTCATTAAACATGGATCATCTGCCTTAATTTCTTTCAAATACCATGCTTATTTTACATTAACACTTTCTTACACACATAGGTTGGTATGAGATTAACTCAGGTTTCACCTTATTCCTTTATCATTGTTCCCATTTATCTTCTCATTTTATACTTATCACTGGAGTTCTCTCCATCTTTTGTGAATTTCATACCTTGAATCACTTTATAAGCACAAATTATCTGTCTTTTACTTTATTATCTTCTTGAATTTCATCTTCAAGAACTCCTCTTTTGATTATTTGGATTCAAATTTAAATTTCATGGTGTTGTATCTTTCTCTTATAGTTACCAACAATCAAGTTTTGATAGATAATGATATAATCCTCACCTTCTCTTGAGGTAATATTGACTTATCAACACTACGATTTCTAATTCATTATTCTCTTTAGATTGTTTCAAAATGACTACTTGATCAGAGTAATAAAAAGATAACAAGATAAGAGTTCCATACTTACCTTTTCTTCAATAATTGAATACCTGGCCAGGGCATCCAAGTACTTAGATTAGGCAGTATGCACCGTGTTTTTGTGTCATGTTGCTAACTTAGACATCATCCTAGTCCTAAGTCCTAGTGTCTCTATAGACTCAGTAAACCTAAATATCTGATACCAACTTGTGAGAACCTGTTACACTAAACGAGATTACTCAAAACATAAAACACAATCAATCACCAATTAACCACATACCCAAAAACATGGGTAAATTAAAACTGATTTCAACATCAACACCCGCTTAGAAACATTTGCATAAGAGCCCAATACCTTTATTATATCCATACTATGCCAAGAATTTGATACAAATTGTTCTATCGCCTTAGCTACAACATATCTACACATGAGAACAATATTTGTATATGCCACACAATAAACATTAACATGCTAACACAATTCCGATTCATTTGAAACACCATATACAAACTTTTCCTTCCCAGACCTAAAAGTACAGGGACGACTCTAGGGCATGATAGACATCTAATCAACTTTCTCAAGAATTCATTACTCTATCTCCTCTTTGTTGCCACATGTTTATTTTCATCACTTCCAATTACCTAAAAAGATTTGGCAAACCACAAGGGTGAGACCCATGTCCCAGCAAGAGATATAACCTCCAATAGTGCTTATTGATTAAAACATTTTAAAATAGTAGATAACTGAGCAGTTGGAGTATTTAAAAATCAATTTAACAGATTGAATAGTTTAAATATGCTAAATTGATTAAGAAAATAATCTTAGCAACAAGTATGATCATCAATGCATATATAAATGACAAATAAATCCATTTCTCTGGATAAATATTCACTCAATATCATCAAATTGCATCTAATAACAATCATTATGATTAATATAACTAACATCATATTCCTTGCTAACAACACAAGCAATCTAGTAGCATAAGCATCCTGACATCATGAGTATGTCTAGTAACATAACATGGCTATCAAAATTGACGTCTCAAATAAAAAGAACATTTCTATATCATAAGTAGAACTAACATCATAACACAATTAACTGCATAGGCATTATTAGCAGTTTAAGCATCTATAATTACATAAGCATGGCTAGCAATATTAAACATAGCTAGCAGCATCATCTTAACCATCAGTGTCAGTATATTTGACAACATAAACATGTTTACAACATGAGCATAACTACAACGTAAGCATATCTATTATCTCTTATTGTACTAAACATGATCTCAATGAAAAGAAAGCAAACAAGGGTTGTCATCCAATATGAAACGTTGTGTATAACCCTAAACAGATATGTTACATGGCTATCTTACATTGTTTATTATGCCCTGGGGAATTTGAATTGTACCATCCAAAGTCCAATTGACCCCTACAAAGGGCTATTCGATTTCGTACAAGATCTAGGAGTGTCGGCATCCTAAGATCTCTTCCCCTCGGTCAGTATGATTAAAAAGGCAGTGACATATCAGTCAAAGCTACCACCACAACGACATATAGTCAAGATGCTAACCACTAGTCCGCCCTTGGTACAGGTCACGACACTAGAAACCAGGGTATACAAAACCCTCTAATATGAGGTTCAACTGCAGTTGTCCTCAATCACATCATATGTATGAGGCATTACCATAGCCATCCTCCATAACCTGCATTGTGGATGACAAGGATATATCCTCAACTTGCCACCCCCACATACTCAACAATATGCACTCCGAGTTTCCCTTAGGAATATTCATTTCACTATCCAGCAAGTTCATGACAGGCTCTATGACACATGGCAATACATGATTAGAGTTGCACTTGATTAGTTATGCCAATTGGGTGAATTAAGGCTACATCAAACAAGTGGACATACAAACCTTAATTTACTTCTAGCAAGCATATAAATAACACAACTTTTAAAATATATAAAATGTGTGGACCATAATTTCTCATCTCATCATCACACGGTACTATTCAGTTGCCATTCATGAGACCACACTAGTCATCATACTATCACAAGATATAAATCCTTTTCACAATATCATAGGGTATCTGTAAGGACCCTGACCTCCGTTTTGGGCTTACCCTGTTCGTTTTGCCTAAACATTATGTTTGGTTGCTTGCTAATCACCATTAGTGGTGATTAGGGTTTGCTTGTGTTTTGTGGATAGTTGGAGGTGCTACTTGCAAAATAACCTAAGATAGGGTTTGAGAGCAAGTTTGTCACCTTGAGAGATGTCTTTCTCTCTCTTTACTTGCTCTAGGGTTGAGAGGAAGGTTTGGGTACGCGCCTTGAGTTGCCTTGGGCTTGCTTGATCTCTTTTGGGCCTTGTTTTCCCTTGTTTGGGCTTTGCCTTGCTTGGTAGAGCCATGTATCAGGCAAGGATGCCTTGTGTCGGCCATAGGGTATCACCCATGGGTATGTCGGCCAAGGTGGTGGTGGTGTGTCGACCTTTGACCTTGTTTGACCTCCTTGCCTTGGTTTTGTCACCCTAGCTTGGACATGTGGCTGAGCCTTGGTTGAGTGGTGGCATGGCATGTGCATGTGTTTTGCAAGGTGGTAAAACGTGTGGACAAGTGTCCCTTGGTAAGGTGACACCTTGCCTTGGTTTAACCTTGACCCTCATCTATATATGCCTTGCCTTTCTCTTCCTTGGGAACCCTTTA
Source organism: Alisma plantago-aquatica (assembly GCA_963693085.1). Classification (NCBI taxonomy): domain Eukaryota; kingdom Viridiplantae; phylum Streptophyta; class Magnoliopsida; order Alismatales; family Alismataceae; genus Alisma; species Alisma plantago-aquatica. The sequence goes on along the minus strand of OY856413.1, from coordinate 368,397,940 downwards.
GCTCTATTGTTGCTCTTCCCTCCTTGTGTGTACGACACACCTTCCTTGGAGAGCTTAGTGGACGATCCTTTCCCCTTGGTGGAGATCTCTTCTTATTCCTCTATCTAGGTGTCCGAACCCTAGGTGGGTCTTGTTCTTTGGTGGCTGAAAATGGTGTGCTTGGAGCTAGGAGCTAGAAGCTTGGAGCTTTGGAGTTTGAAGAGTTTGCTTAAGGCGGGTTACATAACTTCTAACCCTAGCTATACTACCTTCTCTATGTTGCATGATTCATATATGTGGATGATCGGCCATTGCATGTTATGTTTCTTTCTCTAGTACATGTTGTTGATCTTATGGATATAGTGAGCATGATGTTGTTGATGGTTTATATACCTTTGGATCTAGTTGGCCAAACCATAGTTTAGGGTTTCTTTTGGGGCAACACCCTTCTCTCTCCTTGGTCTAGAGAAGTGAATTCAAGCTCTAGTGATGTAGGCAATACCCCTCTCTCATTTTAGTTGAGAGGTGAGTCTACATTCTAGTTGCTTGGGCAACACCCTCCTCTCACCATGGATTTTATAGGTGAGCTCTTGGATATGTGATGAACGATGTTGAGGTTGGTCCTTGTGGTTGCCCGATTTGTGATTGAGGTTGTGCAAAACCCCTCTCTCTTAGTTGTTGAGAGGTGAGCCAATCTTATTGATCATTTAGGGTTTGGTGCCCTTGTTCTTGAGGTTGAAGATGACCATGTTGGGTTGTGCCTTGCACGATATGACCTTGGAGTAGTGCTTCCTGATAGCCTCGTCTTGGGTTGTACCTTTAGCTGATATGCCTAGTTGAGCTTGGCCAATACCCTTTGTGGAGTGGGAGCTTGGACACCTTGATGTGTGCTCTGCACGACACACCATGTGATAGTCCTTGGCTGATATGAGATGTTTTACCTAGTTGAACGATAGGTCTTCTTGTGGGGTTGCTTGTTAGGTGGGCGACACCCTGGCCCCTTCCTTGGGCGATATGAGTAAGATGGGTAATCTTGTGTCGAGCTTGGGGTTTGTGTTTGCCCGTCATACCTAATAACACCCATTTTTGTGGTATTTATGGCCCATATTTCATTGTCAAAACTGCCCTTTTAAATTATTTTCCTCTCCTTTTGTCATGTTTTTGGATAAACAGGTCACACTATGCTCTTAACTCATTTTTATCATCTTTTACAGATTTTTCCTTGCTTTTCCACTCAAAATCAGCAAAAGGCCCGTCCCGGCCCATGAACGTGTTTTACCTGCATCGGCCCTCCTACCAGCAGGCCGACACACTCAGTACCCATCATGTAGTAGTCCGATATAGATGCTGCGTGACATGGGTGTGCCGCGGAAGAAGACTCCGACGGGCAATACACGGCTTACCTGACAGGGAGTTGTACCCACCATGACTACTCTCCCGATGAAGCATGTCATGCGATACAAGCCACCCACCGGTAGGCGCCCACCCGTCATGATTACCCGACACGCTTGCTACCCGGCACCCACTGTGCCAGGCGACACACACGTCGATCATCCTTGAAGCCACACTAATAGAGCCGATGGAGGACACGTGGCGCCCGAAGAACCACAACTTCTCCCAACCACTACCTATAAATAGCAACTACAATACTCCGATGGGACATGTCAGAATCTCGCAAAGTCTAACTTTGGAAAGAACCTGGAACTAGTGCGTCGTGTCCCAAAGGCGTGTCGGGCGATACTAAGTGAGCACTTCCCCAACCCGAGAGGGGCGAGAGTGGTTGACTTAGAATCCGTCCTGGTAGCCGCAGCAGCCGCTATCGACTAAGGAGGCTACCAGACACACCGGGCTCCTAGATGGATCCCTGTCCGAGACGGCTCGCCTACGCACTCGATACAAGGACCCGATACCCTAAGTTGTCTCTTGCCCGACACGTTATCAATCCCGATACAAGATACCCGTCACGGTGTGTCGCCCGAGAGGGTAGTATCCTGACGACGGCTGTATCAGGGGAGGGTGCCTTGACCGATATGCTAGCCCATCACGGTGCACCACCCGACAGGGTTGGTCGCCCGACACGAACATGTCGGCCAGAGCTTCCGCCCGATATCGGGCTAGAGGCACCTTAGGGGTCTGTTGCTGTGTGTCACCCTCCTAAATCAAGGAGACGATACCTATCTTCCCTTTTTTTTCAGTCATTTACTTTCTTTATTTACGCAATGTAACTAAACCTTTTATGTAATGTTCATGCTATTGGAATTAGAGGAGTTTTAATAGTTGTTGCTCTAAGTTTGGTCCGTTTTTGTTGGACGTTTGCTTTCTAGCATCTGAACTCTAGCTTGTATGCTTGGATCATGTTTTGACTAGCTATCGAATCGTGTTTCCCGTTACAGCTCCCTCGAGAGAGGTGTTGTAACTCTAGAGTTTGGTTCAATCAGGGAGTATGAGAGTACCCAGGGTTAGAGTTGCTTCGATTATCTTTCCGCTGCAACCCAAGTCCAACATCCTTGAGAGAGGGTGTTGATGCTTGGTCGGAGGTACCCTCTTGGAGAGAAGGGGTACTGGATGTTTTCTGTTGCCGTTTGTTATGCTTATGCTTTCCTCTTTCATTCCTTACCGAGACAATAGTGTTATTTCCTCTGGTTCTATTACAAAAAACCCCTAAAAATTGAAAAATGCCAAAACCTTAATCTTTCTTGTAACTCCAGTTGGAGATATTTTTCTTTTGTTTTACCGACCTTTACCTACCGTTCCCTTGGGAACTTTGTTCTTATCCTTCTTTTACCAGAGTGTAGAGTGTTGATTCTGCGTTCTTAGCACGACCACCCTTGTCCCTGTGGTTTGACCCCGATTGCTACTTCATACCCCGTCATCGTTGTGGGGGCCTAAGAGTTAGGTAATTTTAAAAGTCCGACTACTTCAAATCCACTCCTTTTGGACACGCGATTTAGGCTGGTCAACTTTTTAGCGCTGTTGCCGGAGACAAGGAAAAATGGTACTGTCAGTGAACCCGAATCCACTGACTATACTCCCGTGCCTCAAGCTTAGTAATATGCTTGACAACACTATTTCTTTTACTCTTCTAACCCGATATGTGTATAGAATAGTTCATTTCATTAACATAAGTTTTCTAACTTGATTATACGTTCTATTCAGGTACTCAGGGAAGAAACGCTCTGCTCGGTTGAGCACCGTTCGTCATGCCACCTCATGTGGAACCACCTCTTTCCGAGGATGATTGAAATGCTAGAGTTGGACCGCACTCGCCTCCGTGTGGGAATAATGACCGTTACAATAACGATCATTTACATGAAGAGCTAGAAGAACCTAAATCAGAACAACTTGGAGATGATCATCATCACGAGAGACGTCGTCATCGCCGCAAACACATAAGGAATCAACATAATCAAGAGCAGAATCATAGGAACATCGACAGTGAAGATTCTGACGAAGAAGGAAAGACCCTTAGAGAGTTGGCTGCCACGAAGGCCAACAACTCAAGATGTCCAGTTGTAATCCCAAGGTTTGATGCCGTAAACTTTGAATTGAAACCATCTGTCATATCTATGATCCAGAACAAGAGATTTCGAGGGAATTCAAAGAGTGACAACCCCTACCATCATCTTGACGCTTTTAAGAATATCTGTGACACCATCAAAATGCGGGGAGTTCCACAAGAAATCATTTACTACAAGGGCTTCATCTTCTCTTTAGAGGATAAGGCCCTATCCTGGTACCTCAGGCTACCGCATCAAGCTCTGAACGGATGGAACGCACTGGCAGACACTTTCATGAACAAGTTTTACCCTACGGAGAAAACTGTCAGGAATAGGCAAATGATCACGTCATTCATGCAGAAGCCAAATGAAAACCTACATGAAGCCTAGGAAAGGTATCAGGAGTATCAGAGAGACTTCCCTCACCACAACTATAAGAAGGGTTTCCTGATAACAACCTTCTACAATGGTCTGACCCTGGAAGAAAGAGTATCGCTAAATGCAGCTGCAGGAAGTGACTTTCTTGGGAAGAAGCCCAGTAGATCCAAAAAGATCATTGAAAACATGGCTGAACTACAAGCTGGTACTGACTGCGACATGACTGATAGGGGATATGCTAAGAAGGCCACTACTGAAGGACCGTCGGTCGAATCCAAGGCTCTTGAAGCTATCACCACTCAAATCCAAAAGATAGCCACTGATGTCAGTCAGTTAAAAGAATCAGGAGGGAAAGGAAAGAAACATATTGAGAAGGTGATGAAGTGTGTCACTTGCGGAGAAGGTGGACACGGTACTGATAACTGCATTTACACATGACCCGAAAAGTCAAGTGAAAGAGAATCAGAAGTAGAGGAAGCTGAGAACGTTTCTTTTATCAACTTCAAAAGACCGGACCATCCTGGTTTTAGTTACGACAACAAAGATGCCGCGGAAAACTCGCATCAGTTGAATAATCCACCCAAGAAACCGCAAAGCTTCGAGAAAAGAGGCGGACAAGGTCAGTACACCAGAATAACCAATTTTCAACCAACCAAGGCAAATTTTCAAGGGCAAGGGAAGTACCAAAACCGCTAAGCTGCTAACCCTAGCCAAGGCCAGGGACAAGATAAAGAGAAGAATTAGGAAAAGAACTTCGGTCAACCAGACTTAGTGGGCCAGTTGTTTGACTTTGTCAAAAGACAAGATACTATAAACAATCAGCTGGCGCAAAGTGCGCTGTCCAACTCAGGTATTCTAAATACGATGCAGGTTCAAATGGAAGATATGCAAATGCATCAACGCCAGATAGACCAGCAGCTGGCTCAAATGGCCGAGTTAATGAAGAATCCTTTAGGTAAGATACCCTCCAACACAGAGTCTGCCAAAATGGTGGTACTCAGGTCAGGAAAGATAGTAGAATGCCCTGAATCAGCTAGGCCTAAAGAACCTACACTAGGGGTTGCGGTAGAGAACCTAGCTGAAGGAGAGAACCAACAAGCTCATGTCAGAGAGCTAGAATCAGAACCTATGGAGGACCTATTTGGTAAAATAAGTCCTTACTCTCCAAGATTGCCTTTCCCCTACAAACTCATAAAGGCACATCTTAAAAAGAGATATGAGAGGTTTATGGAGTCAGTGAGAAAGCTTCACCTCGAAGTGCCATTTCTAGATGCTTTGGAGGAAATGCTGACCTACGCCAAGTTTTTCAAGGATTTGATCACCAAGAAAAGAAGAGGAGGAAGGATTGAGATGATGCACCTTGCCAGTATGTCTTCTGACTTCGTGAAGGTGGATTTACCTACCAAGAAGAAGGACCTTGGAGTGTTTACTATCCCTTTTGTTGTTGGAGATAACATCGAGCGAAAAGGTCTTGCTAATTTAGGGGCTAGTATAAGCCTTATGCCCTTAAGCCTCATGCAACGATTGGGTTTAACTGATATGGTAAGGACCAACATGAGGATCGAGTTGGCAGACCATACCTTCAAAAGACCTGTGGGAGTCATTGAGGATGTTCCGATTCATGTAGGAAGATTTTTCATTCCTTGTGACATTGTTATTATTGACACCGCTGAAGATCCCAAATGCCCTATCATCTTTGGGCGCCCTTTCTTGGCTACAGGAAGAGCACTGATTGATGTTGCTGAAGGAATCATCACTCTGAGGGTCGGAAAAGATCACATAGATTTCTAGGTAAAAGACACTATGAAAGGACCATCCCTACTAGAATCTGCCTACTTCATGGATAGCTACAACCAATTTTGTAAAGAAGTAGAAGAAGATATCGCAATAGTAGACCCTCTTATGAGGGCGTTGAACAGTCATGACTCTGATCCTGAAGATCCTGAGGTTGTCGAGATCCTCGATTTCCTTAATCGAATTGATGAAGATCTAAGCGATGAGGAGGAGGTTATAGAGACAGTCAAGTTTGCTTCTTTGGAAGCGACACCAGAAGAAGAAAAGGCACCTAAGACCAAGCCAGAGCTGAAACAGCTACCAGAGGGTTTAAAGTATGAATTTCTAGATCAAGAAGGGAGAAATCCAGTCATAGTTAATGCCAGTATGACGAAAGAACAATTGGAAAGGCTGCTCGAAGAGCTGAGGCTCCATAAGCAAGCTATAGGCTATTCAGTAGAGGATATAAAGGGACTTAGCCCTGCGCTATGCATGCACCACATAAATTTGGAAGAATCTGCTAAACCCCTGGTCCAACCCTAGAGAAAGTTGAACCAGATGTTAAAAGAGGTTGTGAAGAAAGAAGTAATCAAGCTGAGAGATGTAGGAATTATCTATTCAATCAGCGATAGCAACTGGGTAAGTCCCATTCATGTGGTACCAAAGAAAGGAGGCATGACAGTTGTGAAAGGTGACAAAGACGATGAAGTAGCGGTCCGAATAGTCACCAGATGGAGAATGTGCATAGATTATCGGAAGCTGAATCAAGCCACGAAGAAAGATCATTACCCGCTTCCCTTCATCGACCAAGTTCTAGAGAGATTAGCGCATCACAATTATTTCTTCTTTTTAGATGGTTATTCCAGATTTCATCAAGTCCCTATCTTACCGGACGACCAGGAAAAAACCACTTTCACTTGTCTCTATGGTACTTATGCTTTCCAGAGAATGCCGTTTGGATTGTGCAATGCTCCAACAACATTCCAGCATTGCATGATCTCGATGTTTTCGTATTTTCTGGAAGACATCGTGGAAGTTTTCATGGATGATTTTTCTATCTATGGGAAGGACTTCGATGCTTGTCTGAAAAACCTATCTTTGGTCCTGCAACGCTGTGAAGAAAAGAATTTGGTCCTCAACTGGGAGAAGTGCCACTTCATGGTACAAGAAGGCATAGTGCTAGGGCATAAAGTCTCGAGGAGAGGTATCGAGGTAGATGTGAGAAAGGTTGAAGCTATATCTAGACTACCTCCACCTAAGTCTGTAACTGGAGTGCGAAGTTTTCTCGAGCACGCTGGTTATTATCGAAGATTCATAAAAAACTTCTCAAAGATCTCGAAACCTTTATCAAATCTTCTGGTTAAGGATGTTGAATTCGATTTAACTAACGATTGTCTAAATGCTTTTCAGGCCTTGAAAGATGCACTTGTTTCTCCACCTATCCTTCAAGCTCCAGATTGGGAGCTACCTTTCGAGCTAATGTGCGATGCCAGTGACTATGCCGTAGGGGCAGTCCTGGGTCAGAAAAAGAACAAAAGGCACCATGTCATTTGCTATTCCAACCGTACTCTTGACGAAGCATAGGTAAATTACACGACAACAGAGAAGGAGATGCTTGCGATTGTTTTCTCCTTCGACAAGTTCAGATCTTATCTGATTGGAACAAAGGTAAAGGTCTACACCGACCATGGGGCGATACGATATCTTATGTAGAAAAAGAACACTAAGCCCAGACTGCTAAGGTGGGCTTTACTACTCCAGGAGTTTGATCACGAGATCATTGATAAGAAAGGTGCAGAAAACGTAGTCGTCGACCACTTGTCAAGGATTACAGTCGAAGACAAGAAGGAGCCACCTATCAATGATAACTATGTAGATGAGGCCTTACTAATGGTAGAAGCCAGAGATCAGAGTTTTCCATGGTTTGCAGATATTTGTAATTACCTTGCTTGTGGGGAGTTACCTCCGGAAATAACATACAATCAAAAGAAGAAACTCTTTTCCGATGTAAATAATTACTATTGGGATGATCCCCTTCTCTTTAAAAGATGCGCAAATAACCTATATAGAAGGTGTATTCCTGAGGAAGAAGTGTCAAACATTCTGAGGAAATGTCATGCCTCACCCTATGGAGGACATCTGGGGAGTGAAAGGACTGCTGCTAAGGTTCTACAATCAGGATTTTACTGGCCTTCGTTGTTCAAGGATGCTGCAGATTATGTAAAAGTTTGTAAAGAATGCCAATCGACAGGAAACATTGGAAGAAGAAACGAGATGCCTATGGCCAATTGGGTCAAAGTCGAGATTTTTGACGTCTGGGGAATAGACTACATGGGTCCCTTTCCCCCTTCAAAAGAATATCAATACATTTTAGTCACGGTGGACTACATGTCTAAATGGGTAGAAGTTGTTGCCACCCAAACTTGCGACTCCAAATCTGTGATCAAGTTGTTTGAGAAAACTATCTTTCCTCACTTTAGAGTACCTCGTATTGTGATAAGTGATGGCAGATCGCATTTCGGGGAGAAATAGTTTGAAGCACTTTAGTGGAAGTATGGGGTCAAGCACAAGGTTGCTACACCCTATCACCCTCAAACTTCTGGGCAGGTGGAGGTTTCGAATAAAAATATTAAGAAAATTTTAGAAAAGACTGTCGGCCGAACACAGAAAGATTGGTCAATGAAGCTCGACGACGCTCTTTGGGCCTACAGAACTGCATATAAGGCACCCATTGGCACTACCCCTTACAAATTGATTTATGGGAAATCCTGTCATTTACCCTTAGAACTTGAACACAAGGCTCTTTGGGCGATTAAATTCCTAAATATGGACCTAGAGAAGGAAGGGGAAAAGAGATATCTACAGCTACAGGAGCTCAAAGAGTTGAGAATACATGCGTATGAGAATGCAAGAATTTACAAGTAGAGGACCAAGGTGTGGCATGATGCCCACCTGAAGAAGAAGGATGTGAGTGAAGGTGATAAAGTTTTGTTGTTTAAATCCTCTATCCGTCTTTTTCCAGGTAAGCTGCAAATGAGGAGGTCTGGACCCTTCACCGTGGCAAAAATATATCCATCAGGAATGATGGAGCTGTATGACGAAGACAATCCAACAAAGGTTTTTCCAATGAACGGGCACAGAGTAAAAAGGTACTATGAAAATGAAGCGTTTGTGAAAAGATCAGAGATAAGTTTGCAGGATGTTGAAACAATCGAAGGCACAAAGTGAAGGATCTAAGGCTGTCGAGCTGACGACACTAACTACAACACTCCTCGGGAGGCAGCCCGAGTTTTTACTTTTCTTAGAATAGGACGCTATTTCCTTTCATACAAGAAAAACATTATGAACATTATGATTGTAATAAGGCCCGAGTCAGTGCATGCAACTCATGCTCAGACTCCTTCTTTTTATGGGCTACCGCTTGGTTTTATAATCATTGATGAGTAAGCTGGGAGTCCCACTTTAGGCCAATGATGTTTTACTCATCAGTCGCTTTTTCCTTTTCTTTAGTTTTAGTTTTTCATCTTTTATCTTGTTCTTTTTCTTCTTCTTCTTTGAAGCTTTGTATCGGGCTGAGATGACTTGATTGATACCAATTTCTCTGACCGATATCGGACAAGGTCTCAGGTGCATCATCACGCGACATGCCCATATCGGGATATGGTATCGGGCATCACACCTTAGCGGTGAGCTGTGTCGGGCGATACACCAAGTAGCGTGCATCTGTATCGGGCGGCATGAGTAAATGAGCTTTGATTAGACAGATGGACTGATTTTACTTCTCGTTTTGGGAATAATATGTTTCCTCGGGTGACACATGCCCTAGTTATAGCAGTTTTACCCCCACCCTCGATTGCTATATATAGTAATTGTGGTTTAACCGTGTCGGGCACTGGCATTTACTTTCTCACCTACTCCCGTATCGTGTAGTTAAATCTCTCTTTGATCTCGTATCATCCTACCTAGCTTCTTCTCCCATGCCGCGCAAGATACCTTCAAAAGATAAAGGTATAACGCGATACACATAACGCTTCATTTACCTGACACGCTCCCGTGTCGCGCATCATGTACCGGGCATAAGGCTTGAGTTCTTTTTATGTGTCTCCTGACACGCGCTAGTGTCGACTACCCTACCCTTTTGACTGTGTTGCACAACACACTTCTATCGTGCACCTGCCGATACCCTATATCGGGCAATGCCCGTGTCGCCCGATTTGTTCATGTCTCCCTGTTTTGTTCATAACAAGATTTTATATTATATCGCCTCACGTCTTGCTAGTGTCGGGCGACACCCTTTTTTTGAGCAACCGTATTGGGCAGTATTGTTGTTCATGGTGACACCCGGTGTTGCACAATAGCCTTTGGTGATATCGGTTTGAGCTTCGTGCCGCCCGACACATGCATATCGGGCAAGCATCATATCATCCAGTTTTGTCGCCCGATACGGTTGTGTCGGACAGCTCTAATATCAGGCTAAGCTTTTTGACTTATCATGCAAACAACTTTGCTTTCTGACCGTGTCGGGCTATCACGATTTTGTCTCTGATATCGACTTAACGCTATTAGGTTTTGTTAAGTTTTCAATATATCACCGATCCGATATAAGGCAACACTGCCCGCCACCCGATATCGGGCAAGACGAATCATTCAGATGCTTACTAAATTTTTGTTTTATGATAACAGAAATGGCCCGCACCAAACAAACTATCGTCCAAGTAGACGAACAAGACTGGAGGATCAACACTAAGGCCATAACAGAAGCTACCATAGTCGGGCAGAAACGCCTGAATCCTGATGCAGCTGGGCCATCCACGGCCGAGAAGAGGCCGAGGACAGAAGCGACGACATCCCCTTCAACAGTAGCAGAACCTCTGGCTCACTCCCCAGGGCGGTTCGTGCCCTGGGACAAAGAGCATCAATAGAGATACATGGAGTTGGCAGTAAAGATCTACCGGCCAACCAGATTCACCCACCATCCATCTTTCCAACACATCGACATCTTCAACAGGCTGGACAACATCTTGGGAGCTACAGGGATGAAGAGGATATGCTTCAGCCTATCCAGATCGTATACTGAGCTCACAAAGGAGTTCATGCCCTCTCTCCAGTGAGTCCAGAATAGGCCGGAGGAAGTGGAAAGTTTTGGAGGAGCAGACCGGATGCAAGGCTGGGTATACAACGCTGAGCATGAGGTCTCAGAAAAGCTTCTCAACAAGAAATTCTCCTCCTCAGAAGCTGAGATGGAGATGCTAAACAATGGCGCCAGGCTTGGCGATGGTGATGGCTTCAACCCGGTCAGCGTCTGGAAGAAACTGACCGGCGAATCAAACTACAAGCCAGGAAGTAAGGTGACGGCCATCCACTCCTATTTCTGGAGGATTGTCCATAAGATAGTGGCTTGCATCCTCTTCAACAAGTACGAGACAAGCAACATCTACACCAAAGAACTCCATCTCATGTGGTACATGATGGAGGGCAAGGTGGTCAACTTGGGACGCTTCTTGCTGAACAAACTATACCCCATAAAGGATGCCACCAAGGAGTATTGCATGGGTGGCATCGTCAATATGATCGCGACAGGGTTGCGGTACCCAAATGAGTCGTACATCCTGTCAAGAACCAGAGGTGATGACAAGATTGACATGAAGTTCTTGCAATGGGAAAATATTATCAAGAAGGAGGGTAGACACTACTTCTACAAGTTTGCAAGAACTTCCAAGCTTATACCCCTCCCATTCTGCATCAACTACGATGTGGAAAGCTGGTCTTCACTGACGCAGAAGTTGAAGCATTAGAGGTTGAAGCCGCTTATGCTTCCACAACCAGAATACATGAAAGGGTGGCTGCAATGGGAGGGCCGGTCCCTTTAGACGCCCGACAGGAAAAATCTTCCACAGCCCCTGCCGAGCCACCCACCGCCCCAGCACAACCGACGATAGCCATCGATAGAGCTGTCATCGCTTCTCCCATACCGGTCGTGGCCACCACAACGATATCTACTGAGATTGAAGAAGTGCCGGTGATTGTGGAGGTAGCCGAGACAGCTGGGGCTGAGACAACCTCGATAGCCCTAAGGGAAGCTGCCGCAGAAGAGATAGCCGCAGCTCCCGAGACTTCTGTTGCGCCTTCAATGGCGGAAGAAGTGGTACAGCCAGATGCCAGCAATGGAGCGTTCGCTGAGATCCTCGAGATTGAGCTTAGGGCTGCGTAGCCCATGTCACCGCTGCCACCGGTGTCTCCTGTGGTAGCTGCAGAGGAGGATGCCGAAAATAGAGAAGTGGATCATCATCAAACCACACTGCTCCCTTGTCCACCACCACAAGCAGGCGAGGTAGAGACAACCGTGAAAGTGCTGACGCCTCACCCAGAAGCAACAACCTCACGAACAATCCAGATTGATACCACCCCGAGTGAGGCCGCACACTCGTCGGGTCGATCTTCACGCGTGAGGAGTGTCGCAAGGATGAGAGGGAGATCTGATGCAGCCCATCTGTCACTGGGACAGATGCTGGGTCATGAATTTGATCACTTGCGGGAGGTAACAGGAAGCCACTCAAATACTTTTACTTCAGTTACCCATAAGTTTTCTATTTTCCAGCAGAGGCTAAATATCCAGGAGAGAAAACTACTAACTCTAGTTGGCCTCCCCGACCAACTAGAGGCACTCAACACCACGCTGCAGTAGGCCCTCCAACGCCTTGACATGATCGAAGAGAGGCTGAACAAGAGAGATGACTATCCATGCTCAAGGCAGCCGATGAGATCTCCATCACCTCCTGGTTCAGGATCCCCACCTTCCTTGACTACATCCTCACCCAGGACATCGACCACTTCCTCCTCCAGTGGGCCATCCACAATGCCCGAGGAAGGGACGACGCACAAGTCAGCCGACGGAGCTCCAGCAGGACAAGCGAGGTCTCGCGGCTTGGAAGAAACTGCTCCCTCAGTCTCCCTAGACGAAGCTAAGGACAACTACGAATCAATCAGCGTCGGGGAGGAATCTTTTGATGAATCAGAGGGAGAGGGTGACACGATTTTACCGTGCGTAGAACGCAAGCGCACACGTCAGAGTAATATAAGCCTTTGTAAGGCCCGAGTCAAACTTAGGGAAACATAATTGTTGGTAGACTACTACTAACTACTCACAATCAGCTAGACCAATTAAAATGATTTAAGAGTTGATTGAAAAAGAAAAGAAAATAAAAGAAAACCACGCAATCGATTAAATGTTTAGTTTAATCAATTTAAATGGGAATCTTTAGGATTACGATTTCACCATAGGTTCTCGTTGTATTAATTTCTACGTAGTTAACCTAATCCGTCTCTCATTCCGGGTAGTGGCCTATAGTCAGAATTCCTTGCTTTTGTGATACAATTCACTACCTAAATCTAGGTTAGTTCCACGGTAGTAGTAACCTATACCCTAAACTAGGTGCATGAAGACCATACTCTGGGTTTCCACCATTAACTGTACATCACCTTGCTCAAAGGATTTATTAGTTAATGTGAATGTTGTCTCTTTTCAACCGTTAATTCTTCTTTCAAAGTAATTAAAGGCATTATATTATCATTTGTGTGATCAATCATAATGATATAATGGAGAAAATGAAATCATACCACAGATTTAAGAGACAAATTATGAAATACTATGATAAAAATTTCATACAACGATCACCCGGGCTACTCCCGGTCCTAAAGATAGAGGGGATTAGCCCCGCATGGTTGACAATGGAGAACACATAGGAGTAGAGAATAAAAACATAGGAAACATAGAGAAAACTCATGTAACCCTTGATACGAAGGTGTTCCTGGAGATCCTCCTCAAGAAACATGCGTTTTGTAGTCTTCTAACAGCAAAATCGCCCGTCGGAGGTGCCCGCATCGCCCGGTTGATGACCTTCGAATCTCATCTCCTTTCTCTCTCCTTCTTGGATGTCATGCAACACGATATGAGATCTCCCCTAGGGCTGGACGTGCTCTCCTTAGGTCATAGTACCACTTTACGGCACCGAAAAAACTCCACTGTCGGATTAAAACACTCCGTTTTAGTACAAAAAATTGCCAGATCCCGACGTTGTTGATACCATCGACACCCAGGTCGATGGTATCGACCATGATGTTGATATTTCTTTCCAAAATCACGTTTTGGGGTTGATTCCTGATGAAATGTTGATACTATCGACACCAGGGTCGATGGTATCGACTCTAGGCAGTGCAAAAGTACCTGAAAAAGTACCAAAACATGTGCATAAGTCCGAGGATTATATAAAATCATATAAATATGATAAAATAAGTATAATTTGATCCAAATAGATTTTAAAGGCCAACTATAGTGAATTATGCAAATATAATCAATAAAATGACAAATACGTGCATAAAATAGATATAAATAAGCCTGTAAAAGTGACTCAAAACCCATGCATCAAACTCCCCTAAGCTTAAACCTTGCTCGTCCTCGAGCAACAAAACTTTGGATCTGATTGAGATAAGTCAGCAATAGGACATAAATACATGAAATGCATCTGCATCATCCCCACTTTCTTTCCACAAACCGACCCTCATTGACCACTGAACACTAACTGCCATCCAGGCGACCAAAAACCTATGTAAAAGGTGTCCGTCCCCCAATCAATGAAACACTATCAATTAAAGCAGTTAGTATGATAAACTCATTCGGTCCATACTTGATGCATCTTATGATCTCCTATCTACGTTGCTCATTTTCTAACTACCATCTAAATGGACGCAGATCTCCTGATATTAATGAATGAGGAGAATATCATGGGTGGCCTACCGATTAGAGCAACGGGTGGATGGGATAGGTGGCTGTGGAAGAGATGGAAGCACATAATAGTTAATCATGCAATACAAACATTAATGACCTATCATGATGCAAAATGCAAGTGAAAATGTCCTAATGCTACATTTTTGGTGGAATGATGCATGCACTATTATTCCATCTCAAGGTGAGATGGAATATCTAAAAAAACTACACCATGTAATTATTCGTCTTAGTATGTAAATGAGAACATGTTCCTTTCTCCCTCTCATTCCTACTTACTTCTCAATTTTTTTTCTTCTTTTCTTCTTTTTTTTTTCAATTTTTTTTTCAAGCCCTTATTTTCATAGATGACAATGAATTATTTGTCGGGCTCACTTATTGTTACATACTTGTCATTTGAAGCATTCTATTCGGAGGGTATGGATCAAGCTCACCACCTTTAATGTTTTTAGAAGACATAAGACACATGATGTACAATATGCTCAAAAGATGCAAATGCAACTACATAATGACAGTTATGCAACTACTATGACATGCACCTAAGGATAATGTGCATGTATGATTACTTTATCCTTTTTTTAATGCAAAAATATGTGAAAATAGCTATAATGCAAGACCTATCTACATGAGATGCAATCAAAAAATGAACGACAGTAATGTGCTCTCATTTCTTATGGTGGAGTGTGAATGAAATTGCGGTGGATCAAATCACAAGACTAATTGACAGAACCTTCCGAAAATATCATATGTCCCTCTCTAAAGACCTGTGTTCAGGGTAACTGAAGGATTTCTCTCTTAAACTTTAGTCTAAGGTCACGTTAGCGTTTTGTCGGTATGGGCTCAAACATCATTGTCAATCACTTTTCCTTGGATAATAAAGATGGTCATTCATGTCCCCATGTCTTGAAGCTGACTCACCTAAGCACTTCCTCAGTTATGCAACTCAATTACTAACAAGCATAAGCTCAAAAAGTTCTCAATATGCTCCTTTTTTATGTGCACACAACCCAAGTGTAAAACTTGCACACAACCCAAGAGTAAAACTCCCAATTGAAACCATGCATTTATTGCTCCATAGATTACACTAGATAGATGTGGATCCTACAAAAGAGGTAAACCTAGAAATAAAAACAACTAATATTTCAAAAATAAAAGCAACATGAATAAGTAAGTAAAAACTAATATAGAGAGTTGTTCCAACACCCCCCAAGCTTAAATATGACTATGGCCTCATAGTCAACATTCTCACTTAAGAGGTGGAACAGCGGTACCATTCGCTTTGAAGTGTGGTGAAGAAGGTTGGTTAGATGCTCAAGTGGACCAAGTGATGCTTGCTATCTCCCTCCTTTTGGTTGTCCACTTTTGTGTCTTAGTGGTTCTAAGACGTGACTTGCTTCATCCTTCTTTGCTCTGCAAAAAATGGTTCAAAAAAATCTCGTTTCGACACCTTTTACGACCTATTTTATGTAGCTCTCCTGCAGGTGTCGATACCATCGACACCAAGGTTGATGGTATCAACTCAGGCTGGGAAATCAAAAGTGTCGATACTATCGACACTAGAGTCGATGGTATCGACATTACTGTCACCATTTTTTTCTGAAAATCTTCAGGAATCTCGATACTATCGACACGAAGGTCGATGGTATCGACTTTTCTTCAGTGTTTACTGATCCAAACTCGATACCATCGATAGGGGCGTCGATAGTATCGAGCTTAAAATTTTTCACACTTCAAAACATGATTTAGGGTACAATTTTTACAAAAATTATCAAAACTTAAGAAAAAACCAAGTACATAAACATAAAAGAACATAACCAAACATAAAATGAACCTAAAGTTGGGTTGCCTCCCAGCAAGCGCCCTTGTTTAATGTCCTAGGCTTGACATAATGATACCTTTAACCTGGGTTGTCAAGGGATGTCTCCAATGATTCATTTGGCAATTTGAATTCAACTCTATCATCACCAATCCCAAGTGTCAAGTAACCTCGCCCAATGGCAGTGATTACATCAGCCGTAGCTTGGAACGACCTTCCCAATAACATATCACCTCCTTCTGGCTCATGCATGTCCATGACCACAAAGTCAACAGGGAAGATGAATTTTTCGACCTTGACTAGCATGTCCTCGCATATACCTTGTGGCTTTACAATGTATCCATCCGCCAACTCGATTGTCATGGAAGTTTGTGTTGGCTTCTACAATCCCAACTTTTGAAAAGTGGCAAGTGGCATAAGATTAATGCTTTCCCCCGAGTCACACTGTGCTTGTGGAAAATTTTGGCCACCTATGGAACATGGGATGTAGAAACATCCTGGATCATTCCTCTTCTTTGGCAGCCTTCCTTGGATTATAGAACTCACTGTTTCATCAACACACACAATGTTTGTATCTTTGATCCATCGTTTCTTGTTGATGATGTCTTTCATGAATCTTCCATATGAAGGAATTTTCTCTATAACCTCCACTAATGGAATGTTAATGTGGAGCTTCCAAAATATCTTAAGAAATTTCTTGAAGTGCCTTTGCTCTTTCTTCGACCTCAGACTATCCGGGAATGGCACGCTTGGCTTCTTTATGCACTTGTGCGGTGGCACATATGGGCTATTTGGGGTCTCCTCCACTAAGATTGCTTCAACACAACCTTCTAAGATAGGATTTGACACATCATTCATGGTTGGTGTAGCTTGTAGCTACTCATCCATATCAGTGGTAGTAACTCCACTACAAAGTATGGCCTTCACCTGCTCCTCTTGCCTAGGCGTGGGCATGGCTGTGATGGGTTCTTGGTGAGATTTGCTGAATGGGAAATATCCGCATGATAGTCCACATAACCTGCGGGGGTATGGTACACTGGGTTTAGCCTCCGTATCAAAATGCATTTTCCCCTTTTCATGGACCTCCACCACCAGGGGCTCTGGTTCCTTAATCACATATATATACTTCACTTGATGATGGGTTTGAGCAGACTCTGCATTACCAGCCGATCTTTGTTGATTTGTATGCTTCATGGCCGCCACTTCATTGGAGATTTGAGTCACAGTCATCTCTAGTGCCCTCATTTGTGCTCCATGACTTTGCAATGTCTGCCCAAATTTATTCAAAATCTCACCCTGAGACTGTAACTGCTCGGCGAACGTACTCATCATCTCTTGATTTTGTTGCACCACTTGAATAAGCAACTCGGTGCTTTTATCCTTCTCCTTTGATTGTGGCTTTGAATATGGATCTTGCAGGAAGTTGTTTGGATCCTTCCATGAGAATTTTCTATCCTTCCTCCAAGTGTAACCATTGTTCCTATAGCCCTGTTGTTGCATAAATCTAACTTGGGACTCCTCATCGGATTCTTCATCTTTCTCCACAAGCTTCTTGGCTATGAGATCCAATTTTTCATTCAATTATTTGATGGCTTTGGCATCCCCTGCAGCTTTAACTCATTCCGGTGCATCTCTATCACCCCAGGACTACTTTTTGGCCATGTTCCTCAAAATCTTCCAAAACCTTGTATCTATGTTGTTTAAGAAGAACCTTGAACCTACTGAATCCAGGTTGCTTCTATCATGCTCAGAAAGAGCAAAATAGAAAATCTTGACTTATTTCTCCTTGTCCAGCCCATGCTGTGGGCACCTCCTCAGCATTATCTGAAAGTGCTCCGAAGTCTCAGAATATGTTTCACCGGCTTTCTGGCTGAAGTTGAGGATCTTTCTTACAAGATCATTAGTCTTCTCGGGCGGAAAGAATCTCTCAAAGAACACTTCGACCATATGATCCCACGATTCCACATACTCGTCGTCCAAGTTATGCAGCCATTCTCGGGCATTTCCCGCTAGAGAGCTGGGAAATAATTTCAAATAGAGTGCCTCCTACGGAAACCTATCTATCTTGACCATGTCACAATTCTCCACAAACTGGCTTATGTGGGCCACCAGGTCTTCATTCTTCAGCCCTTGAAATGCATTGGACTTGACCAAATTGATTATGCCTGGGTCAATTTTGTAGTTGGGAATATTGATGGCTTGCTTCTTAATTGGCCCCATTGATGCAGACGAGGACGACACCTTGATTTTCTCCCAAATTGTCTGTTCCTCGGCCATTGCTTCCAGTTCAGATTCAGAATCCACATTCTCGAGTTGATTTTGAATGTTGATTTCCTCGTCTTCTGATCCCAAGAACGGGACCTCTAGTGATGACTCTCCGTAGTCTGCTCTACGCGTACTCGCCATGCACTAGTACCTGCAAAATAATAAGTGTAATTAAGCACAGTGCTAGACGATTGCGGGTTATGAAAGATAAATGATTAATTGCAAGAAAAAAAATGTGGTCTAGAGTGGCCGCTTGCAGCCCTCGTAGTGCCTAAAATTTCCATTTCCCCAGTAACGACGCCAAAAACTTGATACGGTTTTACCATGCGTAGAACGCAAGTGCACGCGTCAGAGTAATATAAGCCTTTGTGAGGACCGATTCGAACTCAGGGAAAAATATTTGTTGGCAGACTACTAGTAACTACTCACAATCAGCTATAGCGATTAAAATGATTTAAGAGTTGATTGAAAAAGAAAAGAAAATAAAAGAAAACAAAGCAATCAATTAAATGTTTAGTTTAATCAATTTAAATGGGAATCTTTAGGATTACAGTTTCACCATAGGTTCTCGTTGTATTAATTTCTACATAGTTAACCTAATCCGTCTTTCATTCAAGGTAGTGGCATGTAGTCAGAATTGCTCACTTTCGTGATACAATTCACTACCTAAATCTAGGTTGGTTCCACGGTAGTAGTAACCTATACCCTAAACTAGGTGCATGAAGACCATACTCTGGGTTTCCACCATTAACCGTACATCAACTTATTCAAAGGATTTATTAGTTAATGTGAATTTCATCTCTTTTCAACCATTAATTCTTCTTTCAAAGTAATTAAAGGCATTAGATTATTATTAGGGTGATCAATCAAATGATATAATGGAGAAAATGAAATCACACCACGTATTTAAGAGACAAATTATGAAAAACTATGGTAAAAATGTCATACAACGATCACCCAGGCTACTCCCGGTCCTAAAGATAGAGGGGATTAGCCCCACATGGTTGAAAATGGAGAAGACATAGGAGTAGAGAAGAAAAACATGGGAAACATAGAGAAAAATCATGTAACCCCTGATACAAAGGTGTTCCTGGAGATCCTCCTCGAGAAACGTGCATTTTGTAGTCTTCCGGCAGCAAAATCGCCTGTCAGAGGTGCCTAGATCGCCCGGTTGACGACCTTCGGCTCTCGTCTCCTTTATCTCTCCTTCTTGGATGTCTTGCAACACAATATGAGATATCCCCTAGGGATGGCCATGCTCTCCTTAGATCATAGGACCACTTTACGACACCGAAAAAGCTCCACCGTCGGATTAAAACGCTCCATTTTAGTGCAGAAAATTGCCAGATCCCGATGTTGTCGATACCATCGACACCCAGGTCGATGGTATCGACCATGATGTTGATATTTCTTTCCAAAATCATGTTTTGGGGTTGATTCCTGATAAAATGTCGATACTATCGACACCAGTGTCAATGGTATCGACTCTGGGCAGTGCAAAAGTACTTGAAAAACTACCAAAACATGTGCATAAGTCTGGGGATTATATAAAATCATATAAATATGATAAAATAAGTATAATTTGATCCAAATAGAATTTAAAGGCCAACTATAGTCAATTATGCAAATATAATCAAGAAAATGAAAAATACGTGCATAAAACAGATATAAAATAAGCCTATAAAAGTGATTCAAAACCCATGCATCAGAGGGGGGACATCTATGCTACTAACGATAGGCACTCCCCAGAGGAAGAAGCTCAACAAAAGATGTGTTTTCTTTGCCGTCGGAGATACCTTCCTTCAAGATGGCCGACTTTGACAGAAGGGCCATCGGATACCTGACGATCAGGGACCAGAAACTACTGAACAAGGTCATGAGGTCACAGGCTGATGAAGAAGACGTCGTCTAGAGCGACAGCTACTTCTCCGTATGAAGGGGAGCACTCAGAAGCATATTCTGCTTGCCAGCCGTCGTCGAAAAAAGGTTATTCAGGGTCCTGGAGGGTGCAATAGTCGAGAATATCAACACCAGGATAGGTCGGTAGACAATATACAACGCCACCCGACCTTGGCAAGAAGGTTGATGATGGAGCATCCGACTCCGTCGCGGTGGCCAACATGCTGCAGAAGATTGAAGAACACAACACAAACCTCGTGTTGGCCCCGTACAAGCACCACAACAACTGGTTCCTGTGTGTGGCAGACCTCCGGAACCTTGACATCCAGCTGTTCAGCTGCTGCAACGAGGAGGTCCCACACTTAGGACATATCTTCACTCGCCCGAAGGACAAGCATCTCAGGCTTCTCCCACTGCGTCTTCTCCGAGTTATCAAGCAAGGAGTCCAACGTCATAACGGCATTTGGAACTTCTTCTCTATCGGAGACTTTCCCGTCCAAGCAGAATCAGGAAGTGGGAATAACGCCCTTGTCGTCTTGCGTGCCATGGAGCTGCTCAACATATTTGGAAATATAAGTAATCTCCAGGGCCAAGACTTCTTCCATCTCAAGAGCACCTACTCTTTGTTGCTGATCAAAGACAAGCACTATTTCCAAGATGTAGGGGTACTGGAAAAGCTGTTGGATAGTGACCAAGAAGATGAATCCTCACAACCCGGTAGCACTCCAGAAAAAGAGGCCGAGATGGATGCAGGCGTTTATGGGGCAGGAAAGTGGTTAGAAATCCTATGAGAAGTATGCAGAATTGAAGACCCCGCTTTGCCTGAAACTTCAGAGGATATGATCAGCAACTTCGACCGTTTCTCATCTTCTACACTAACACAGGAGTAGGTCAATGAAGTTCTTCTAAAGTTAGCTAACTCTACCCCCGCAGACGTCATCTATGAGGCAGGCAGTGCATAGTCTCAGTTGATGATTTAAGGGACATGGTAAAAGAAGGAGGATGTTTGGTGATATCATTGGTGGCCGCCTACATCCGCATACTACAAAAGAAGTTTGAACACACATACATTGCCCATCCAATGTTGTTCAATGACATCTGCCTTTCCGATGAGTCAGGAGCAAAACAGTTTTTTTTGGTAGAGGTGCAGAGCAGGATTCCACGCATCATCTTCCTACCTATCATGCATTACAACTACTGGACGCTCCTGACAATGTAAACTCGCCAACGAGCATGAATCTTCTACAACATCTCAGACAACAACAAAGATCATCCAGTGCAGTGTACATTGACAACGTTGACACCGCTCAAGCGCTTAGTACGAAAATACTATGATGAGGTGGCAACGCTGATCCAATCATTCCTGGAGATAGTAGTGAGCAAATGGCACGAGCTTCAGTTCTGCCACCACAGCCCGCAACAAATTCCACTATCCAACGACTGCGACATCTTCATGCTGGAGTGGATATCTAACTAGGAAATGCCTGACCAGCTCCACCACATCGACTACCACAGCAAACATGGATAATATGTGTGGGAGCTTCTATCTGGCAAAGGCGCGCTCACCTGCTAACCCTCACTGAGTTAACATTACCCTACCTTATCTATTTCACAACTCTAGGACAGAGTGTGGAGTAAGTTTGGGGGGGTACTATGTATCAGTGAGGGAGGTACTAAAAACCCTCTAAACTTCACCTTTTCTTCTATTTCCTATAACTTAACCTATGTACATATACATATACATGCTTGATACAAAAATTTCGCATATTTAAAATTTTGCATCTATACAATTGTACAAAGACACTCTATAGTAAAAACCTGATACGAATTCTTTCCAACTTGTTTTCTTTGTGTCTAAGGTGGTGCATGTTTTTGTTATGTTCTTTCTGAAAATGCAGTCTCAAAACGACAAAAGGCTATGTCTTTCCATGCCAAAAATTTCAAAAAATAATCTCACAACAGCTAAGAGATGTGTATGCAGAAGGAAAAAGCTGCCCAAACAACAATAATTTCTCTTATCTTCCCTTACCCAACAAAACCCCAAAAAAGAGAGAAAAGCCTTATGAGAGTGAATAAAAACATGAGAGTTGTGCCAATTGAAAAAAAAAATACACACTCTTGTCTTTCCAAAAGTACCCATCTTTAGGTATGGTAGATCGGGGTAGTGGTACATAGGATGTGAAATCACTGCTCTAAAGCCAACTGGCTTGGACTGTAGGGACCATTTTCCCGTTAATGGACCCATACTTGGATGGACTGATGGGAAACAAGAAAAACCCAAAAATCCTTAATCCTACCCAAAAACACAACTTTCTATTCCCAAAAGCCGTTTGGTGTGAAAGTTAACTTCGAAATCATGCACTCAAGTCTCGCCAAAGCTGAAGAGAAAATTTTGCTTAAATAAGGAAGAAAAATAAAGTTCGTTGTTCGTAGTCGGGAAGTATACTCTTTAAGACATCTCAATACCCACTCAAACCCCTTGTCTGAAAACTATATCAGGTTAAGAAAAAGTATCACAAAACAAAGTTTTAAAAATTGATTGAGGATAATCAAAATGCTAAGTTTGGGGGAGTTGATAACACCCATTTTTGTCATATTTATGGCCCATATTTCATTGTCAAAACTGCCCTTTTAAAACTGTTTTCCTCTCCTTTTGTCATGTTTTTGGATAAACAGGTCACACTACGCTCTTAACTCATTTTTATCATCTTTTATAGAGTTTTCCTCAGTTTTCCACTCAAAATCAGCAAAAGACCCGTCCCGGCCCATGAACGTGTTTTACCTGCACGACCCTCCTACCAGTAGGCCGACACACTCATTACCCATCGTGCAGCAGTCCGATACAGATGCTGCGCGACACGGGTGTGCCGCACAAGAAGACTCCGACGGGTGAAACACGGTTTACCCGATAGGGAGCTGTACCCGCCACGACTACTCTCCCGATGAAGCGTGTCACGCGATACATGCCACCCACCGGTAGGCACCCACCCATCACGATTACCCGACACGCTTGCTACCCGGCACCCGCTGTGCCGGACAACACTCACGTCGATCATCCCTAAAGTCACACTAATAGAGGTGATGGAGGACACGTGGTGCCCAGAGAACCACAACTTCTCCCAACCGCTACCTATAAATAGCAGCTACATGACTCCGATGGGACAGGTTGGAATCTCACAAAGGCTAACTTTGGAAAGCACCTGGAGCTAGTGTGTCGCGTCGTAGAGGCGTGCCGGGTGATACTAGGTGAGCACTTCCCCAACCAGAGAGGGGCGGGAGTGGTTCACTTAGAATCCGTCTCGGTAGCCGCAGAAGCCACTATCGTCCAAGGAGGCTACCCGACGCATCGGGCTCCTAGATGGACCCCTGTCTGAGACGGCTCGCCTACACACTTGATACAATGACCCGATACCCTAAGTCGTCTCTTTCCTGACATGATATCGATCCTGATACGGGATACCCGTCACGGTGTGTCGCCCGAGAGGGTAGTATCCTGACGATGACCGTATCGGGGGAGGGTGCCTTGACCAATATGCTAGCCCGTCACAGCGTACCGCCCGACAGGGTTGGTCGCCCGACACGAGCATGTCGGCCAGAGCTTCTGTCCAATATCGAGCTAGAGGCACCTTAGGGGTCTATTGCTGTGTGTCGCCCTCCTAAATCAAGGAGGCGATACCTATCTTCCCTTTTTTTTCAGTCATTTACTTTCTTTATTTATGCAATGTAACTAAACCTTTTATGTAATGTTCATGCTATTGGAATTAGAGGAGTTTTAATACTTATTTCTCTAAGTTTGGTCCATTTTTGTTGGACGATTGCTTTCTAGCATCCGAACACTAGCTTGTATGCTTGGATCATGTTTTGACTAGCTATCGAATTGTATTTCCCATTACAGCTCCCTTGAGAGAGGTGTTGTAACTCTAGAGTTTGGTCCGATTGGGGAGTACGAGAGTACCCAGGGTCAAAGTTTCTTCGGTTATCTTTCCACTCCAACCCAAGTCCAACATCCTTGAGAGAGGGTGTTGGTGCTTGGTCAGAGGTACCATCTTCGAGAGAAGGGGTACTAGATGTTTTCTGTTGTCTCTTATTATGCTTATGTTTTCCTCCTTCATTCCTTACCAAGACAATAGTGTTATTTCCTATGGTTCTATTGCACAAAACCCTTAAAAATTGATAAATGCCAAAACCTTAATCTTTCTTGTAACTCCAGTTGGAGATAATTTTCTTTTGTTTTACCAATCTTTACCTGACGTTCCCTTGGGAACTTTGTTCTTACCCTTCTTTTACTGGAGTGTAGAGTGTTGATTCCACGTTCTTAGCACGACCACCCTTGTCCCTGTGGTTTGACCCCGATCACTACTTCAAACCCCGTCATCGTTGCGGGGGCCTAAGAGTCGGGTTATTTTAAAAGTCCAACTACTTCAAATTCGCTCCTTTTGGATGCACGATTTAGGCCGGTCATTACCCTAAGTGAGTTGGTCGATAGGGTGCCTTAGTGGTTACCATGCCTTGGACGATAGAGTACCTTGACCGTCATGAGGGTCCTTTGGATGATATGGGTTGATGGTAGAATGATAGGGCATCTTGGGCACCATGGCCTTGGTCGAAAACCCCTACTGATGATGCATGAATCATCCTTGAATCTGGTTGCCCAACACCATGTGAACTGGTTGCACGATAGGTTGAAGCGGTTGGTCGATATGAAGGCACAAGTACTCTAGGGGTTGGAACCCTAACCGATACACCCTTTGGTGAGGGTTGGCGCTGCTTGCAATACCTATAGTGGGGGCTGCAGGAGCTTTGGTGAGGGTTCTGATAACCCAGAAAGTATATAGTTGATAGTTCTCTATTAATAATGATAATACAAGTGATATGATGTAATCACCTTGAATCCTGTATATACATGATAATGGGTTAAGATGATAGGTTGTGAACCAGGAAGCTTGGAAGCATATGATGTTGCTTCACATGATGATGTGGCTCATGATTATGATCACATGTATGGAGCATGATATATGCTTATGATTGATGATAAAACAATGCTTTCTACAGCTTATGTGTAATATACTCATGGATGTTGCTTTATACTTAATAACATGATAATCCTGTTAATCCATGATGACTTTAGTTATCTCTATGGATGTGTATACTAACCATGAAGGTATTTTATGAGATGTATGTACTTCAGTAGCACGATTTGATAATGAGATAACAAGTTGATGGGTCTGAGGACCTGATATCAGGCTAAGTGCCTAGTTGAGGTGTTATCCTCTGATGATGAGATAAGGGATGTGTTCCCAGCATGATGTTGCATGATGATGCCTTGAGAGGCAGTGGTTGATATCATGAGGGATTGAGGTCCCATGACAGTATGATGATGGAAATAATGATGTAATTCTATAAGACTGTGTTATACTTTGGTTGCCTCAACAATTGGCTTAAAATATACTAATTAATTATAGATGAATATATCATGTAGTTTTCCCTGGCCATAGATCCATCATCGTCAGTATTTGGTGATGGTGAAATAGGTTTATCCTGCGGGATTACCTGGAGTGCATATTATTGAATATGCGAGGTTTCCCCTAGCCTAAAATAGGAGGGTTGGAGTGCAATGGTGGTTGCAGACTCAGGATATATGGAGCATGGTGAACAGAACCAAGGCTCAGGATATGTGATGTTGAGCATGATGCGTTCATGGCTCAGATGTATATATGGGTAGCTTGCAGAGCTGACCCAGAGGTGAGGCCCTACAAGCATAGGATTGTGGTCTTGCTTGATGATTTGTGTATTGATCAGGAGAGGGTGAGGTCATGGAGTCTGGATCACCTTAGACCTTGTATGGCACCAGATTGGGCTTCACAGCTAATGGTTGGATTTGAGCAGGGAAGGCTCACTTCCTCAGGGCATAATAAAATGTAATCCAGCTGAAAAGTATATCTTGCTTAAAGAACTACACAGAAAATTGTTTGAGGCCTTGCTTATATAGATGATCTAGTTGTACTATGAAGTTGTGTATACGATCCTTATATTCTCTGATAAGTTCTTATAAAGCTTATCTTGTCAATGATGTTCCATAAAGAAATACTTGTTTATATGCCTCCTAGAGATTTTGGTAAGATTGATGGTAATAATAGCCTTGCTCAGTATGCTGCTCTTGTTATACGCTTTATTAGTTATCTGCTATTATTACTTTAACCTTCTGAGGTTTTATAGTTTTGGAGGGGAGTTATGTTTCTCGCTGGGACTGTGTGTCTCACCCCGCTGGTTTACACCCTTTTTAGGTGACCGCTCTGGACGTGGTGGTGGTTGTGAGGTTGTGGCCGAGCAGCAAGAAGAGCAGTAGAGAGCAAGAGATGGACATGCTACTATTTTGTGGTTTTGTAGTAGAGTCCTAGAGTCATCCCTGTACTCTCATGTCCTAGGAGGTGTTTGATGATGTTTCACGATGTCTAGCTATTGTAATTTTGTATATCCTACTACTGGACGTACGTGGCTCGTTATGTATGTATAAACAGGTGATGAACTCTGGTGCTGACAGTACAACTGGTTCCGATAAATTGTGGACATATATCAAAGCTTGTAATATTCTTATAACATGCTTTCTCTGCAGGATCTGGATGCAAAAGTTCCCTTGAGTATGCTTTCTGCAATCGGTTTTAATTAACTCATGTTTTTTTATAAGATGTGGTTCCGCACGTTTTCGCGTGTCATCTCGCTGTCTGTGTAATGGCGGGGTGTCACAGTTGGTTTGGTATTAGAGCTCTAGGTTCGCTGAGTCTATAGGGATCTAGGACTAGGTTTGCGTCTGTTCTTGTGAGTTTTTCTAGATTTTCTTACAATAACCTTCTTCCCTCAGTGGAAGATAAAGCTTAAACATGTCTAGAAACCATAAAGAACATGCTTCCGAGAGCAGCGATGTTGCATCATTTGATGGAGTAGGAGGGAAGGCACATGAAGATCGGGTGCCTGAGGTCCCCCAACTTGACCCAACCATTCTCAAAAATCCTGTCTACCAACAACTTATGGGGCAGTTGATGGCTACGATGAATTGAATGGTGGAAAGGTTGCCAGTTCCTCAACCAAGGGCATAGGCTCCCCATGGTGAAACATCGGGTATTGGGAAAACCTTTGAGCAGCTTTGCCGAGTCGGAGCTTCAGATTATGCTGGAACGGCTGATCCAACAGATGCAGATCTGTGGCTAACAGGTCTCGAGAAGGCCTTCTGGATCCTCAATATCTCTGAAGCAGACAAAGTCAAGCATGTTGTCTACCTTCTGAAGGGTAGTGTTGGCCACTGGTGGGCCATCGAGGAGGAGAAGCGACCCGATGAGGAGATCAGTTGGGAGGTTTTCCAACGAGAGTTTGTCAGTAGATACTTCCCGAAGATGTATCTGGACGAGAAGATCAATTAGTTTGAGCATCTACACTAAGGATCGATGAGCATCACCGAGTATGAAGCCATGTTCATGGACTTGTTGAGGTTTTGTCCTCACATGGTGGCAACAGATGATTAGAGTATCAGGCAGTTTGAGAAAGGTTTGAGTGCAGAGTAGTCGACACCTACTGCTGCTTTGGAAAATCGGGAGCAGTTTGCCACGTTCGTGAAGTCTGTCTGCAGGATTGAATGGTCTGTCAGGGAGAAAAAGGAATCCATGACTAGGAAAAGGCCTACTCAGTTCCAAGGACAGAGATCTGGTGGCTTCAAGAAGCCAAGGTTTTCGACACCTTTTGTGATGCAGAGTTCTCGTGTACCATCTCAGTGGTCTCTGAGTAAGGGAAGAGGTTATGTTTCTTCACCGTTGAAGGTGCATAGTACAACTTCTGTGGAAGTAACAGGGCCATCTAGGCTGCAGACAGAAGGCAGGTCATGTTATCACTGTGAATATACTGGGCATTTAAAGTCAAGTTGCCCAAGAAGAGATGTTGAAGTAACACAGCAACCAAGATAGAATCAATAAGGGTCAGACAGACAACAATGTAGTGGTAGCAGAGGGCGAGGACGCGGTCAAGCGTCGCAAGCAGGATCGTCCGCTCAAGGAAGCAGAGGACGTGGACAACAAGCAAAGACTCGATTCTATGCTATGAGTCAGCCGGAGGTGATAGTCAACCTGTGAGCATTGACAGGTCAGATTGAGTTATTTCATTCTAATTTGTCTTCTTCTTGCTTTATATATGTTCTGGTTGACCCCGGTGCTACACACTTTTTTATCGCACATAGTCTGCTTGATAGCTATCCTTTACCTGTTAGTTATAAGAAAGATAGCATGTTGTTAGAAACCCCTCTTGATGGTTCCTCGATGCTTCGAGAGGAGTGTCCATCTTGTGTCTTATCTTTTTTGGGACACAGTATAGAAGTGGATCTTCCAAGGAGACAAGAAGATTCTTCTGACCTGTTTGGTGTCAGCTATGGTAGCGGAAAAGTTGTTGCGGTAAGGTTGTAGAGTGTTCTTAGCTCACATTGTGGATACTAAGGCGAAAGGTCCTAGCTTTGAGGAGGTGACAGTTGTCCGAGAGTTTGTGGATGTGTTTCCTAATGAATTTCTCGATGTTCCCCCACCTTGAGAGATTGATTTTGAGATCAATCTGGTACCAGGAACACAACCAGTTGTACAGACACCATATAGGATGGCTCCAACAGAGATGGTAGAGTTGAAGAAGCAGTTACATGAGTTGTTGGATAAAGGCTTCATCTGGCCGAGAACGTCACCTTGGGGTTCTCCAGTGTTGTTTGTTAAGAAGAAGGATAGATCGATGCGGCTATGTATAGATTACCGGTAGTTGAACAAGGTCACAATCAAGAATAAGTACCCATTGCCGAGGATAGACAATCTGTTCGATCAGTTGTGTGCCGCTACAATATTCTCAAAGATCAATCTACGGTCTGGATATCATCAGTTGAGGATTAAGGTAGATGACATACCTAAGTCAGCATTTAGGATGAGGTATGGTCACTTTGAGTTTGTGGTTATGCCGTTTGGGCTGACCAATGCACCTGCTGCTTTCATGGATCTGATGAATCGAGTGTTTCGTTCGTTTCTAGATCAGTTTGTTGTAGTCTTCATAGATGACATCTTGATCTACAGTCAGGACAGTCAAGAGCATGAACATCATCTTCGACAAGCATTGACTCTTCTTCACCAACATCAGTTATATGCCAAGTTCAGTAAATATGAGTTTTGGTTGAAAGAAGTGACTTTCTTGGGTCAAGTGATATCCGCAGAAGGAGTCAGAGTGGACCCCAAGAAGGTGGAATCAGTGGTAGATTGGGAACAATCAAAAACGCCGACCGAAGTTCGTAGTTTTCTGGGTTTGGCAGGATATTACCGGAGGTTTATCAAGGATTTCAGTGCGATTGGGTTGCCAATGACAAAGTTGACCAAGAAGGATGTACCTTTTGTCTGGGATGATCATTGTCAGCAGGCTTTCCAAAGTTTGAAGGAAAAGATGACTAGTGTTCCAGTGCTAGTGCTGCCAGAGCCTGGGAAGGGCTATGTTGTTTTCTACGATGCTTCCGAGAAAGGCTTGGGTTGCGTGTTGATGTAGGAGGATCATGTGGTTTCTTTTGCTTCGCGACAGCTTAAGAAACATGAGGAGAACTACCCGACACATGATTTAGAGTTGGAAGCGGTGGTCCATGTGTTAAATATTTGGAGACACTATCTTTATGGGGAAGTGTGTCAGATCTTTACAGATCATAATAACTTGAAGTACAACTTTTCACAGAATGAGCTGAACATGCGACAACGTTGTTGGATGGAGCTAATCAATGATTATGATTGAACCAATGAGTATCATCCTGGTAAGGCAAATATGGTAGCTGATGCACTTAGCAGAAAGTCTTCTTCTCTCTCCATGAAGAAGGCACAATTGAGTTCCTTGGAATGCAATAGGTGAGATATGTTTGTCTCCTTGCGACAGATGAATGTGCATTTGGAAGTTTCCTTATTGGCAGGACTGTTGGCATAGATGCAAGTCAAGCCTACACTGAGACAGCAGATCAAAGACACACATCATGTGGATGATACAGTGCAGTTGATCAGGTCAAAGCTTGGCAGTAAAAAGCGTGATGGGTTCCATGAGTCCGAGGATGGACTAGTTTGCTATCATGGTAGGATGGTGGTACTCGATGGTGATAATCTAAGAAAGCTAGTGCTCGAGGAAGCACACAAATCGATGTATGTTATGCATCCAGGAGTCACCAAGATGTATCGTAATCTAAAAGACATGTATTGGTGGTATGGCTTGAAGAAGTATGTAGCCAAGTTTGTGGCTAAGTGTGGAGTATGTCAGCAAGTTAAAGCTGAGCATCAGAAGTCGGTAGGTACATTGCAACCCATGCCGATACCGCAATGGAAATGGGATCACATAACCATGGATTTCATAGTTGGTCTACCTAAGACAGCTAGGAATCATGATTCCATTTGGGTAGTAGTGGTCAGGATGACAAAATCTGCTCATTTCATACCTGTAAAGACAACATATACAACAGAGAAGCTTGCTCAGGTGTATGTAGATGAGATAGTGCATTTACATGGTGTACCAATAATGATTGTAGCATCCAACTAACAAAAACATAATTAACTAATGCGGAAGTGTTCACTAAGCAACGGATTACAGAAAATCACTAAAAATTAAAACCTTTTTCAAAGAGACCCAATCATAGGAAAACTCTTTCAAGAATAGCCAATGTATTACATTTACATCATGGTTCATAAGTATATATCTTATACCATCTCTTCTCGAGGGTTACAACATCAACTACCTTGTTAAAAGCTAAACACAGATAGCATAATAACCTTGAGGCATCAAGCCAAAAATCTCAAAACGATACATTAAAAGCACTAAGTACTAAATCTGAGGACCTGAGAGTACAGAGACGACACATAGGACTTCTATCTACAAAACACGACAGACAACATACTCAACCTGAGTTGTCACTACTGTCCCTATTGCTGCTGATGTTCTTCCTCTGCAAGATATTCTCAGTCCCTTTCGCACTCGTCCACCTAAAAATATTGGTTCCCACGGGGGTGAGACAATTGAAAATTGCCCCAGCGAGAGATATAACTCTCTGCCAGAAACATCATTATTGTAGTTTAATTAATATAAAACTGAGCAGAGGATAAGTAGTTTAGATCATTCTCATCTTTTAAAGTATTACACCTATCTATGATTGAACAGTAATTCATCTATTCTTGTGATAAAGTGAATTTTCTAATCCTTTTATACTTTGTTCCTTAATCTTCAGTATATCTTAAAACCCTAATTTTCCTAAAAGTTAATTAGTCATTCAATGATAAGAATCTCAACCCCAAACGTTACCAACATGTGGGGTATGCTATGATGAGGCTATGGTCCAAATTTCATGTCATTTGGACATTCCTAGCTCCCTCTATGATTTTTACAAGTTTGATTAAGGTTTACCTAATAAATTGTCACAATTCAGATCATTTACCCTATGAATTTCTTTGTCACGCGGTGCTGACGTCAGCGATCCGCGGACTTCTCCTCGCGAGCCATCTCGACCGCCCGATGGCGCGCCCAGAGATCGGACGGCCATGGGGTCATCCCTAACCTCCGGTCAATCCGCGAGATCGTGGATGCAGCCACCTCGAGCAAGGGGCGACCCACTCCCCGCCTCTACGCGCCACCTCGCGCCAAACGAACCGAGGCACTGCCTCCACCTCACCTCCACGAACTCGCTGATCCCTCACACGACCTCCAGAAACGAGAACATCGCCTCGCACGACCTCACCAGTGAGTCCCCGTCTCCAACCGCAGCTGAGCCCAATTGGGCATACACTCCTCAACCAACCTCACGCCTACTTAAACCCCCTCGAAGCTCCTCTGACGCCTCTTTAGCTCACCCCTGCCTCCAATTTGCCCAAAGCAATCCGGCATCGCTCCATCCTCAAACTCTTCCCCTCCAGTCTGTCCGCCGCCGTCGAGTTTCTGGACGAGGCTCCTATCGGCCTGCTCGTCCCCAATTGGGTACACCCGAAGCTCCGAGGCACCTCCACCTACCTTGGCGGCCCCTCACCGTGAAGATTCATCGCCTGCTCCTCCCTCTTCCTTCACCCTCCGCCGCGAGCTCTACACCTCGCCGGACTCCTAGTCGACCCGCCACCTCGCGGGGAGCCACGGTCCCCAAGCAAGCTGTCTGAGCTCGGCTCATCCCCGCGAAGGTGCTCCTGGTCTTGAACTCTCGCGAGAAGCAACGCAGCCGTCGCCCGAGCTCGCCGGAGTTCCTCTCCCCTACCTGCTGCTCGCGAGTGGAGCAAGAAGGAAGGGGACCCGCTTGGCTTAGCTGGGCCAATCGCGCGAGTCCACGTTGGGCTGACTCGGATCCAAGTGGGCGAACCACGGTCCGCCAAGTAAGCCGCCCGTGACCCGCCTCAGCCGGCTTGGTTTTAGACGCGCGCGATCTCGACCGTTGGATCTGAACATCCAACGGTCCGCGTTTTTCCTTTCTTTTCTTTTATTAACTTGAATTTCAGTTTTTGACCTAATCTTGGGAAATTCGTAGAAATTAGTAGGAGTGTCAGAAAAATATGAATAAATATCCCATTTTGATCAGAAAAATACGAGGATCACGATTATGGCATCAGCTGACCCTAATTATGACTCGAGTAAACTCTCATTTTTAATTATGTTCATATCTTGTTTAATTAATTAGAAAATGCTCGAATCTGTTTAAATCACCAAAAATCTGTGATAATCATCTTTTTGCACCCTTATCATCTTAGGACAATCAGATCCTTTTATTATGACTCAATTACCAGTAAAACCTATTTACTTCCTCTTTTCCCTACTCTGACCTATCAAAATGTGCATAAATAGTTATTATGATCTTTAAACCCTGATTCTGACTTTATGATCCTACTCTGATGAGACAATGATAATCTTGGACTCAACCCCATACTCTCTGACCCATACTCTAATCTCATGACTCCAAATCTATAAAGGGCCTTTTTATATACTCTTTAGAATATGTGTAATTCAAATAATATATCTAATAAATACCAAATCTCCAATGATTTCAGGAAATCAAAGGTATCAGTGAGGAGCATCTCTGGACTCCCCACTTCTGAGTAGAAGGTACGCCATTACCCTCATTTGGCTTATATTAGTGATTGGGTGTACTATACTTAGTAAAGTCTTGGCATATGATGATGTTGTATTGGATCTTGATGTATGATTGTTTTGGAATGATATTTTATTTGTATATGGTATATTACTACACATGAACATAAAGGGCTTGTTCCATTATATTGTAAGCACTATATCTCTTTGGTAAGCATAGTGCTTAAAGGTGACCTATCTCTTTGGTAAGCGGATCACCATATGAAATGATCTATCTCTTTGGTAAGTGGATCATGAGGCCATAAAGCATCTATCCCATTGGTAGGCGGATGCATAAGTATATAATGGAAAAATAAACCTAAAACATGTCTTTGAATTTCTATGCAAACTTTATGGTTAAGGAATATGTCTATTTTCTTACTAAACTGTGCTAAAGTCCTAATTTATTTCTCCTGCCATGTTTATTATTATTCTTCTGCTTTGCCAAGATATGATGAGTGGTTTTGAAGACACGTAGGCGTACTCAGTACAATATATTTATATATTGTGCTGACGTGTACCCATTGCAAATGCTTTTCTATAGGTACCTTCTACTCATGATGCTTATGATGAAAGAAGATGATGTTGCTACTCTATATGCTGGCTTACAACTCAGATCTGTCATGGGGATGCTAAAGCTAAATGGGACTCCTAGATTATGTTTCTTTTTCTTCTGTACTTAGTTTCTCATGTATTAAGTTTCTTCTGTAGAACTCCTATGCCTTCGGGCCCCTATGTAATGAACTATTTGGTTTATGTATGGAAGCTTCTTATTCGGTGCATTTATATATTCATGTGTTTGATCCACTCAGGGACGGGCAACTTTAACTCTATTGTACCCCTTATGTTGGCGCCTGAGGTGTACAGTGGAGTTAGGTTGTTAACCCGTGACAGATGGTATCAGAGCGGTCACATGAATCAATATAGATGTATCAAATAATTAGCAACCTTACCTAGACCTAGGGTAACCCACATTTAGCAGTAAATTGCCGAGGTGTCTAGAAGGGTACCTTGCGGAGGGTTCTGACATAATACTCTCCCCATCCGTTTTCACGGTGCGAGGGTTCCCGTCGCAAGCTATCTGCCTGGCTAACGCAATTATTGTTAAAGTGGGCACCCTTACCTTAGAAAAATCCTTCCTCTCATCTTTTCTCAATTAAGGACTACCCCCCCCCAACCAACCTATTTAGTGAGTAATACACCCTAGGTTTCTCATCTCATTTCTCTCTCATGACCATGATCGATGACATACTCTCTCTATTATGTGGGTAGGTTAGGAAAATGGGAACAACTAAAAGACATGAAAAATTGGAAAAATATATGATATGATTGTTAAATCTTTGACACCTGCTTTATGATCTATTACAAATAAATCTCTAAACTGTCTTTTATACCAACCTTGCAGATGCCTCCAAAAACTAGGTCCAAGAGAACAAGATCTAGTGATGGTTCTGGTGATGAATCTGAATCCCGTCCTAATAATACCATGGCTGTAGGAAATTGGGAAGAACAAAAGAAGGTGATGTTGGAATGCATGCATGCCCTAGCCCTAAAAGAAACCAGAAATAGTGCCTCATCCTCTAGGACCAACCACGAAACCACCATTAGTGACTTCCTTAAACTCAAACCCGAAACTTTTCATGGAGAAGACTTAGGTGAAGTCCTAGATAAAGCCGATGCATGGATCATATCTGTTGAAAATGCCTTTAGAGCCCTTAAGTGTCCTGAGGAAGATAAGGTCACCTTTGCTACCTACCAACTTAGGGGGTCCGCGAAGTTGTGGTGGGAAAATTATTACCATACACGAGAACTTCCAGATGCCCCCATAGGTTGGGAGGAGTTTAAGGGGATCTTTACCAACCGTTTCATGCCCATATCAGCTAGAAAGGAGAAGAAGAAACAGTTCAATAACCTCACCCAAGGAAACCTATCTGTTGCTGACTATGTTAGGGCCTTTAGACTCCTAGAGCGCCATGCTCGCAACCTTGATGAAGATGAAAAGATTGAACACTTCATAGATGGCCTTAACCAAGAAATCAAAGTTCACCTTTGCACCACCACCCATCTTACCTTTGAAGCTGCCATCAACAATGCCCTTACCCAAGAGAGAACCTTAGGAAAAAGCAAAGCACCAAGCTTGAGATACCTGGGTCTAACCGATGCATGCATCACCAAGGGTAAGGAGAAGGAAAATGATAAGAAGAAGCCTAACAGCCATGGCATGGGCAGAGGAGGAGGAAATCACCATAGGGGTCAATCGTTCCGGGGAGGACCAAACCGGGGAGGCCGAGGACGAGGTGGACCATACAGGGGATCATCTTCAAACCCCAACCGTTGCAGAAACTGTGGAGGAGTACATGCTGGAAAATGCAAGTTTGAGAAGCCTGTATGTTACTACTGCAAGAATGAAGGGCATATGAGGTACAATTGCCCAAATCTGGTCCAAGGGGCACCTCAGAATCGTCCTGCCCCATTACCTCAGCCTGGAGCTCCACCTGCTCAACCAGCTGTTCCTATAGCTCAGGCTCAGCCAGAACATCGACAAGGCCGAGTCTTTGCAATTGATGCAGAGGAAGCTAAAGTCAATGATAACCATCTGATTGAAGGTAATAATGTTAAAAAAAAATTTTCTCTTTTTTTTAATAAATCTTTGAAAACCATGATCTCATATAAAATCATAATGTAGGTATGATATGTCTCCAAGATCATCCTGTTGTGGCCCTATTCGATTCAGGATCAACACATACGTTCATATCTAGAAATCTTGCTTCCATGCTCAAGTTCGAGATCAATGATCTAGGTTATATCTTGGATGTGACAACTCCCAGTGGCAAAATTTATACTTCTCTTCAGAAAACCAAAACCCTGCCTTTTTCTTTTGGTGGTCATAAATTTCAATCTGCTTTTATCCTTCTTGATATGGAAGATTTTGATCTAATTTTGGGGATGGATTGGCTTTCTTCCAACTTTGTTATGCTTGATTGCCGAGGCAAGAAAGTAATCTTTTGTGCACCCAATTCAAAACCTTTGACTATTTCCGGGAGAAAAGAAAGACACCGAAATATGATTATCTCTTCTCTTAAAGCCGAAACTTTGATAGCCAAGGGATGTAGAGCCTATCTTGCTGTTGTATCCATGCCTGATACTAAGGTGGGACCTATAGAGAGCTTGGATGTGGTGAGAGATTACCCGGATGTTTTTCCTGAGGAGCTTCCAGGGCTGCCTCCAGATCGTGAGATTGAGTTCTCAATTGAGTTAGCACCGGGTACCGCACCAGTCTCTAAGGCACCTTATAGGATGGCACCTGCCGAGCTTGCAGAGCTCAAGAAACAAGTAGAGGAACTTCTTGATAAAGGCTTCATCCGTCCTAGTACTTCTCCTTGGGGTGCTCCCGTTCTCTTTGTCAAAAAGAAAGATGGGTCAATGCGAATGTGTATTGATTATCGCATGATCAACCAAGCCACCATTAAAAATAAATATCCCCTTCCAAGAATTGATGACTTGTTTGACCAGCTTCGCACTGCCACTGTGTTCTCCAAGATTGACCTTAGATCAGGTTATCATCAATTACGAGTAAAAGATTGTGATATTCCAAAAACAGCTTTCAGAACTAGATATGGACATTATGAATTCATGGTGATGCCTTTTGGCTTGACTAATGCTCCTGGAGTGTTTATGAACCTGATGAACACTGTCTTCCAGCCATTCCTTGACAGTTTTGTTGTGGTCTTCATTGATGACATTCTTATATATTCAAATTCTGTTGATCAACATCGTGAACATCTCCAGAAAGTCCTTGATGTTTTGAGAGCCCAGAAATTGTATGCTAAATTATCTAAGTGTGAGTTTTGGATTGACCAAGTCATGTTTCTTGGCCATGTCATTTCGGGTGGGAAAATTTCTGTTGACCCTGCCAAAGTTCTAGCTGTCCTTGATTGGAAAGCCCCTACCAATGCTTCTGAAATTCGTAGCTTTCTTGGTCTAGCTGGCTATTACCGTCGCTTCATCCTTAATTTTAGTAAAATAGCCCTACCCATGACTAAACTTACCAGAAAAGATGCAAAATTCATTTGGACTCCTGAGTGTGAAGCTAGTTTCCAAGAATTGAAATCTCTCTTGACTTCTGCTCCTGTTTTGACCTTACCTTCTGGGAATGATGGCTTTGTAATCTATTCTGATGCTTCTAAAATGGGTCTGGGTTGTGTCCTTATGCAAAGCGGTAAAGTCGTTGCCTATGCCTCTAGACAGTTAAAACCTAATGAGGTCAATTATCCAACTCACGATTTGGAATTAGCTGCCATTGTCTATGCTCTCAAAATCTGGAGACATTATCTATATGGTGCTACTTTTGATATATTCACAGACCACAAGAGTCTCAAATACCTCTTGACTCAGAAGGATCTCAATCTTCGACAGAGGAGATGGTTGGAGTACCTTAAAGATTATGATTTCACTATTGCATATCATCCAGGCAAAGCCAATGTTGTAGCTGATGCCCTTAGTCGTAAGAAGTCGATTTGTGCATCAATGCATCTGGGACCTTCATCTTCTGAGTCATCTCAAGCAGAATCGAGCTCTATTATTTTGGCAAACATCAATATTATTCCTAGTCTTCTTTCTGAACTCCTGATATCTCAAAAGAACAGCCCTGGTTTGGAGGAGATGACAGCTCTTGTAGCAAAGCCCCAGACACATCTATCTGTTGGTATGGACGGTGGACTAAGATACAAGCATAGGATGTGGGTACCTGAAGAGTCAGAGATTAGGAAGCGTATCCTGCAAGAAGCACATGGGTCTAAGTATTCCATACATCCTGGATCTACTAAGATGTATAAGGACCTGCAGAGACACTTTTGGTGGAGAGGTATGAAGAATGATATCGCTGAATTTATCTCTAAGTGTCTCACTTGCCAGCAGATTAAGGCCGAGCACCAACGTCCCGGTGGTCTATTGCAACCCTTACCAATTCCTGAATGGAAATGGGAAAATATCACCATGGATTTCGTGGTGGGACTACCCAGGACCAGGAAGGGTCATGATGCGGTTTGGGTCATAGTAGACCGGTTGACCAAGTCTGCACATTTCTTACCTATGCGGACTACAAACAAGGTTCCTGAGCTTGCTGAGTTGTATATAAAGGAGATTGTACGACTACATGGAGTACCAGTTTCGATAGTTTCAGATCGAGATCCAAAGTTCACATCACATTTATGGAAGCAGGTGCAGAATGAACTAGGCACACAGTTGAACTTCAGCACAGCATATCATCCCCAAACTGATGGCCAATCAGAACGTACTATCCAAATCTTAGAAGATCTTCTCAGAGCATGTGTCTTAGATTGGGGAGGATCTTGGGATTACTACCTTCCATTAGCAGAGTTCGCTTACAATAATAGCTATCAATCTAGTATTGATATGCCACCCTATGAAGCTCTCTATGGTAGGCCATGTAGATCTCCTCTCCATTGGGATGAAGTTGGGGAAAGGAAGATGCTAAAGTCTGAGGAGTTACAACTATATGCTGATAAGGTGTCTTTGATCAAGCAGAGGTTGAAACGGGCCCAGGATCGTCAGAAGTCATATGCAGATGCACACAGAACGGACAGACAGTTCAATGATGGTGACTATGTATTCTTGAAAATCAGACCTATCCGTGCCATGGCCAAGAACAAGGGGAAGCTTAGTCCGAGATACGTGGGTCCTTTCGAAGTTCTGGAGCGCATTGGCGAATGTGCTTATCGACTTGCTCTTCCTCCGCAGTACAGCATGATGCATAATGTCTTTCATGTATCCAACTTGAAACAGTATGTGAAGGATGATAGTCATGTGCTGAATCATGAGCCTCTTGAGTTACGGGAGAACCTATCTTATCCAGAACAACCTACAAAGATTCTCGACTCTAGGGTAAAGGAGCTCAGGAATAAGCAGATTCCGATGGTGAAGGTACAGTGGAACCATCACGGTGCAGAAGATGCCACCTGGGAGCTACGAGCAGACATGGAACAACGTTTTCCTCACCTCTTTCATCCAGTTTAATTTTGAGGACAAAATTTCTTTTAAGGTGAGTAGGATGTGATAAAGTGAATTTTCTAATCCTTTTATACTTTGTTCCTTAATCTTCAGTATATCTTAAAACCCTAATTTTCCTAAAAGTTAATTAGTCATTCAATGATAAGAATCTCAACCCCAAACGTTACCAACATGTGGGGTATGCTATGATGAGGCTATGGTCCAAATTTCATGTCATTTGGACATTCCTAGCTCCCTCTATGATTTTTACAAGTTTGATTAAGGTTTACCTAATAAATTGTCACAATTCAGATCATTTACCCTATGAATTTCTTTGTCACGCGGTGCTGACGTCAGCGATCCGCGGACTTCTCCTCGCGAGCCATCTCGACCGCCCGATGGCGCGCCCAGAGATCGGACGGCCATGGGGTCATCCCTAACCTCCGGTCAATCCGCGAGATCGTGGATGCAGCCACCTCGAGCAAGGGGCGACCCACTCCCCGCCTCTACGCGCCACCTCGCGCCAAACGAACCGAGGCACTGCCTCCACCTCACCTCCACGAACTCACTGATCCCTCACACGACCTCCAGAAACGAGAACATCGCCTCGCACGACCTCACCAGTGAGTCCCCGTCTCCAACCGCAGCTGAGCCCAATTGGGCATACACTCCTCAACCAACCTCACGCCTACTTAAACCCCCTCGAAGCTCCTCTGACGCCTCTTTAGCTCACCCCTGCCTCCAATTTGCCCAAAGCAATCCGGCATCGCTCCATCCTCAAACTCTTCCCCTCCAGTCTGTCCGCCGCCGTCGAGTTTCTGGACGAGGCTCCTATCGGCCTGCTCGTCCCCAATTGGGTACACCCGAAGCTCCGAGGCACCTCCACCTACCTTGGCGGCCCCTCACCGCGAAGATTCATCGCCTGCTCCTCCCTCTTCCTTCACCCTCCACCGCGAGCTCTACACCTCGCCGGACTCCTAGTCGACCCGCCACCTCGCGGGGAGCCACGGTCCCCAAGCAAGCTGTCTGAGCTCGGCTCATCCCCGCGAAGGTGCTCCTGGTCTTGAACTCTCGCGAGAAGCAACGCAGCCGTCGCCCGAGCTCGCCGGAGTTCCTCTCCCCTACCTGCTGCTCGCGAGTGGAGCAAGAAGGAAGGGGACCCGCTTGGCTTAGCTGGGCCAATCGCGCGAGTCCACGTTGGGCTGACTCGGATCCAAGTGGGCGAACCACGGTCCGCCAAGTAAGCCGCCCGTGACCCGCCTCAGCCGGCTTGGTTTTAGACGCGCACGATCTCGACCGTTGGATCTGAACATCCAACGGTCCGCGTTTTTCCTTTCTTTTCTTTTATTAACTTGAATTTCAGTTTTTGACCTAATCTTGGGAAATTCGTAGAAATTAGTAGGAGTGTCAGAAAAATATGAATAAATACCCCATTTTGATCAGAAAAATACGAGGATCACGATTATGGCATCAGCTGACCCTAATTATGACTCGAGTAAACTCTCATTTTTAATTATGTTCATATCTTGTTTAATTAATTAGAAAATGCTCGAATCTGTTTAAATCACCAAAAATCTGTGATAATCATCTTTTTGCACCCTTATCATCTTAGGACAATCAGATCCTTTTATTATGACTCAATTACCAGTAAAACCTATTTACTTCCTCTTTTCCCTACTCTGACCTATCAAAATGTGCATAAATAGTTATTATGATCTTTAAACCCTGATTCTGACTTTATGATCCTACTCTGATGAGACAATGATAATCTTGGACTCAACCCCATACTCTCTGACCCATACTCTAATCTCATGACTCCAAATCTATAAAGGGCCTTTTTATATACTCTTTAGAATATGTGTAATTCAAATAATATATCTAATAAATACCAAATCTCCAATGATTTCAGGAAATCAAAGGTATCAGTGAGGAGCATCTCTGGACTCCCCACTTCTGAGTAGAAGGTACGCCATTACCCTCATTTGGCTTATATTAGTGATTGGGTGTACTATACTTAGTAAAGTCTTGGCATATGATGATGTTGTATTGGATCTTGATGTATGATTGTTTTGGAATGATATTTTATTTGTATATGGTATATTACTACACATGAACATAAAGGGCTTGTTCCATTATATTGTAAGCACTATATCTCTTTGGTAAGCATAGTGCTTAAAGGTGACCTATCTCTTTGGTAAGCGGATCACCATATGAAATGATCTATCTCTTTGGTAAGTGGATCATGAGGCCATAAAGCATCTATCCCATTGGTAGGCGGATGCATAAGTATATAATGGAAAAATAAACCTAAAACATGTCTTTGAATTTCTATGCAAACTTTATGGTTAAGGAATATGTCTATTTTCTTACTAAACTGTGCTAAAGTCCTAATTTATTTCTCCTGCCATGTTTATTATTATTCTTCTGCTTTGCCAAGATATGATGAGTGGTTTTGAAGACACGTAGGCGTACTCAGTACAATATATTTATATATTGTGCTGACGTGTACCCATTGCAAATGCTTTTCTATAGGTACCTTCTACTCATGATGCTTATGATGAAAGAAGATGATGTTGCTACTCTATATGCTGGCTTACAACTCAGATCTGTCATGGGGATGCTAAAGCTAAATGGGACTCCTAGATTATGTTTCTTTTTCTTCTGTACTTAGTTTCTCATGTATTAAGTTTCTTCTGTAGAACTCCTATGCCTTCGGGCCCCTATGTAATGAACTATTTGGTTTATGTATGGAAGCTTCTTATTCGGTGCATTTATATATTCATGTGTTTGATCCACTCAGGGACGGGCAACTTTAACTCTATTGTACCCCTTATGTTGGCGCCTGAGGTGTACAGTGGAGTTAGGTTGTTAACCCGTGACAATTCTCTTTATAAGAAATAGAAAGAACATGTATAACATTTATCTACCATACATTTTCAACATCTCAAGCTTTGCTCATGTCATTCATTATTCTGATGTGTCACCCATGATTCATTCTTGTTTCTATTTGTTGGCCTTAGCCAATCTTCTAAACAGGTATTCACTTATACCAACCATGTGATTATATAAATTATCATGTCTTATTTAAGCATTAAACTATATCAATCAGGTATAAATGTTTCAGGCATTGGACTATACCAATCCTGATTACACAACCAGGCATTGGACT
This sequence comes from Alisma plantago-aquatica, assembly GCA_963693085.1. Taxonomy (NCBI): domain Eukaryota; kingdom Viridiplantae; phylum Streptophyta; class Magnoliopsida; order Alismatales; family Alismataceae; genus Alisma; species Alisma plantago-aquatica. Next base: position 368,355,248 of record OY856413.1, on the reverse strand, counting down.
TTAACCAAACCTAATTACAGGCATTAAGCCTCTGTCATGTATTTCTAATTATAGAGGCATGGATAGCATGCGAAACATAACTATCAACATGAGATATCTAGCATCATGATTATAATCAACAGCAGTAGTAAGATATCAACATAAGCATGACTATTGTATGTACACATTTACAGTCTTATTCATATCCACGACATAAGTATAACTACTATCTCTTAGTTGCACTAAGCATCATCTTTACGTAAAGAGAACAAACAAGGGTTATCATCCAATGTGAAGCATCATGTATAACCCTGAACAGATATGCTATACGGATGTATTACATCTTTTATTATGTCCTGAGGAAATTGAGGATACCACTCAAAATCCAACTGACCACTTCTAAGTCGAAATCAGTGCCATACAAGATCTAGGAAGAGCCGGACTCCTAATATCTTCTCCGCCCACGGTCAGTACGGGTCCGCCACAGTGACACAAAAGGTCAAGCTGCTAACAGCCTAGTCCGTCCTTGGTATAGGTCACGGCACTAGTGAAAGAGGTGGGTACGCATACCCTACCATCTGAGGTACAACTACAGTTGTCCTCTAATATCATCACATATATAATCACCGAGACACGACCGCAGCCATTCTCAAACTAAGGGCTAGGTATGACCACAGTCATCCTCCCTAAACACTTGAATTCAGGATGACAAGCACCCCGCATACTCATCAGTATGCGCTCCGAGTTTCCCTTAGGAATACTCATTTCACCATCTAGCAAGTTCTGACACTCAGATGGATCTATGGCATAGGACACTACATCATTAGAGTTGCACTTGATTAGTTATGCCAATTGGGTGAATTAAGGCTGCATCAAACAAGTGGACATACAAACCCTAATTCACTTCTAGCAAGCATATAAATATCAAAACCTAAAAAGATATAAAACATATGAAACATAATTTCTCATCTCATCATCACATGGTAATATTCACTTGCCATTCATGAGACTACACCAGTCATCATGCTATCACATGATATAAATCCTTTTCACAATATCACAGGGTATCAACCCTTATCAACATAAGAGGAATACACCTCATTCAGGGCTCAACCATGCCCAAAGGTCATTAAGACCATCATACTATCACATCAATTAGGGTTTCATGTTCATTTTATCAATCCAACCCTAATATATTGTTCCATACATCTAGGAGCATCCATCGACATTCCAAGTATTTATTACTCTTATCATTTATCATTAAATGATCATCAACACAAGGTATGAGTTTATCTCTCATCCTTATCATGGTATGATTACATCATACTCATTTTAGATTACTTATCAAGTATGTTAAACTCATTACATTTCATTGTAACAATTTACATAACACTCTCCTTGTGTATCTTATCCAAAAATATTGGATTTGAGATGCATCAAGGTATATCAACCCTGAAATGCTAAATGTGATATCTATCATGTCTCAATGTATCACTTCCCTCATCACTTCTATCTTACATGAGTTTATTAACTTATCTTATAATAAGGAATTTCACATCTTAATACTTTCATCTACCAACCTATCACCTTTACCATGATGTGCATAGATCACACACAAGGATTGTCCAAATATCTTCAATGATATGGACTCATCTCAAATTAAGGCATTGCTTGTTATAAGGTTGCCTATAGTCAACCACTTGAGATATTTCATCATTATAGGGTATTACTCATTATTTCATCATTAAGGTTTACTCATATCATTACCCAGACATTAGGGTTATGATTTATCATCATATTGCCCATGATTAGAATTCCATGCTCTATAGCCCAAATTTAGGGTTTTACATAGCTTTACTCTGTGTTAGGTTTAAGGTTTCATATGACATCGCCCTCAATTAGGGTTTCACATGGAATCATCCTCAATTAGAGTTTCTCAGGGAATCACCCTCAATTATGGTTTCACTAATCATCCCAATTAGGGTTTCATTCAATTACCCATAAATTAGGGATTCATTATTCCTCCAATTAGGGTTTGGTATTTCATTACCTTAAATTAGAGTTACCCAAGTCATTACCCTTAATTAGGGTTACACTATTACCCTTAATTAGGGTTACACTATTACCCTTAATTAGGGTTACACTATTACCCTAGATTAGGGTTTTACTCAGAATTTCCCTAAATCAGGGTTAGGGTTCGTTAACCTTCTCAATTAGGGTTTCTTGATCTCTTTACTAAGGATCCTACCCTAAATCACCATATGAATCATACTCATGTATGAATTCATTTCTATCATTATCTCCACTTGATTTGGTTACATCAACCATCTGATCAAATACAAACAACTATGTTTGACATAGTATACTGAGTTATTGCTTCCATAAACAATTAGAGTTTGCTTAATTGAATAGCCTTCAACTCACGATTCCTTGGGAGTTAATACCTCCAATTTGGTGAGTCATTAGACCACATCATTAGGAACAGTAATACCAAACATTCAACCCTTGGTCAATGCATTCAAACGGTCTTGAGACCGTTTACTCAAAAAGGTCAATTAAATCAGATTGAAAATCAGCACTTAATTCAATTAGGTTTCCCTAATTGATTAGGCTTCAACTCACGATTCCTTGGGAGTTAATCCCTCAAATTTGGTGGGTCATTAACCAAAATCATTATGAACAGGAATCCTAAACGTTAAATGCTTGTTCAACACACTCAAACGGTCTTGAAACCGTTTTCCCAAACAGGTCAAGTTGATCAGGTTGAAAATCAGCATTTAATTCAATTCGATTTATCTAATTTATTGGCCTTCAAATCACGATTCCTTTAGAGTTAACCCCTCAAATTTGGAGGGTCATTATCCTACATAATTAGGAACAATATTCCCAAACGGTCAACGCTTGTTCAACCATATCAAACGGTCTTGAAACCGTTTTCCCAAACAGGTCAAGTGGATCAGGTTGAAAATCAGCATTTAATTCAATTCGATTTGGAGTAGCTATCAAGACGATTTGGCTTGGTAATTTTCTTTGGATAAGCATCTAGGATAATGTCATCATACCCTTCCTTCGAACAACCAAGAACAGCAACCGTTATTGATGGAAATTGCAGCAAAGAAACAAGTATGTATCAAATTGAAGAAAACAATCAACAAAGCATAATTGATTGATGCAATAGCAATGATTAAGGGTTTGAGTTATAAAACCCGCCTCCAATTGAGATCCAAAGCTGCAAGATCACGCCATTAATGGTGGATGAAGCTCTAGCAACTCCCCCTAAACTCGTCCTCAAGCTTTTGGATGAAAAAGTTGGCTAGGGTTGAAGAGGAGATCAAAATAAGAAGAAATCAATGATTTATTTTTGATTTCCACCATGGAATCAAGGAGAACGAAGGTCAAGGACCTTACCAACAGGTTGGGGTCGTCCTCCTGCTCCTCCACAGCTCCTTAGTCGTTTTCCAAGCAAGAGGAAAGAAAAGAATCCGAAATAGCCTTTGTTTTGGCTTGGTAAAGGTACTTTTATAAGAAAATTGATGAGAGAGAAAATGCATTATTAAAATGCATTAAATTCCAAAAATATGGCCGCCTCTTCCCCCTCAAATTCCCCACAAAATCCTTAAGGACGAGGCTATCTTGATTGCCTCTTATTCTTCTTCATTATCCATGATTTAAAGAAAATCAAATTAAGCACCTTAATGCTTATTATATTAATATCCATATGTGAGTGGGTTTTCTTTTCCTTATAATAATGGTGAGTGGAATTTCACCTCCTTAGGATATTTTCGTTCCTTATCTTGGAAAAAGAACTTACATACTTATTCAAAATCAACCAATAACATTTTGGTTGAAGGCCCTTTAATTAATACATTCATTTTTGCCCTAATTTGAATTAGGGTTTCACTTATGATTAAATCTTGATTATTTTAATATCAAGATTCTCTCTCCTCCAACTTAATTCAAATGAGGCACCCATCTCAGTTTCTTTGCTCTACATGATGCCAAGGAACATTAAGGACCTTATTGAAGTGGTAATTTGCATATTGAACCCTAGGTTTTGGGTAAATTGCACATTACACCAAAACTAGGTTTTCATGCACATACATTGTTTTATCAGATCTTTCTTGGTATTCAGGCTTCCATAAGTCATACCTCAGCATCATCTTTACTCTCATGATGATTCAACACATGAGGAACATATTATCATGCACAATTTTCACTTAAACCCCTCAACTTGGGTAATTTGCACTTTAGTCCAAAACAGGCAAAACATTGATTTCAACAATGTTCAATAAGGACTAGAATTGCAATATAAGTTCCTCTTGAACCCTAATTACCTTTCACAAGATAAGATTAAGCATTTAATCATATTTCTTAATCAAAACACCTAGGGTTAAAGTATAACCCAGGTCAGGGGTGTTACAATGATAGTTTCAATAGAGGCCTCCAGTTCACGAGTCGTTTCTAGGAACAGTTGCACAAAGTGTTGGGAACACAATTGAAGTTCAGTACTACCTTCCACCCACAAACAGATGGACAGTCTGAAAGGACTATTCAAACTTTGGAAGATCTTCTCCGAGCTTGTGTTTTGCAGTTCCTAGGTAGTTGGGACATGCATCCCAGTTTGATAGAGTTCACTTACAATAATAGTTATCAGTGGAGCATTGACATGGCCCCTTATGAGACAATATATGGAAGGAAGTGTAGATCCCCTTTATGCTGGTATGAGTCTGGTGAGTATCAACTTTTGGGTCCTAAGATAGTGCATCAGACAACAAAAAAGATCAGAGTGATACAACAACAGTTGAAAATAGCACATGATAGACATAAGTCTTATGCAGACAATCGCCGATGACCGTTAGAGTTCCAGGTGGGAGACAAAGTGTATCTCAAGGTCTCACCTTAGAAAGGCGTACTGAGGTTTGGTCGGAAATGCAAATTAGCACCCAGGTATATGGGGCCATACCCGGTAATAGCATGTGTTGGCAAGGTAGCTTACAAGTTAGAGTTTCCGCCAGAGTTACACAGGTTACATCTGGTGTTCCATGTTAGCATGTTGAAGAAAAGTCATCCAGACACATGGACAGTGATACAGCCAGTTGAGGTTGAGCTTGATGAAGATGTGACCTATGAGGAGAGTCTGGTGGTGATCCTTGATAGAAGAGTAAAGAAGTTGAAGAGGAAGGACCTAGTTCTTGTGAAGGTTCTTTGGCATCATCGTGATGTTGAGGAAGCCACATGGGAGCTTGAGGAAGAGATGATGCAAAAGTATCCCTCACTTTTCTCTTTGGATTTCGGGGACGAAATCCCTTTGTAGAGGTTTATGGCTTGTAAGGACCCTAACATCCATTTTGGGCTTACCCCGTTCGTTTTGCCTAAACCTTATGTTCGGTTACTTGCTAATCACCATTAGTGGTGATTAGGGTTTTCTTGTGTTTTGTGGAGAATTGGAGGTGCTACTTGCAAAATAACCTAAGATAGGGTTGGAGAAAAAGTTTGTCACCTTGAGAGATGTCTTTCTCTATCTTTGCTTCCTCTAGGGTTGAGAGGAAGGTTTGGATATGTGCCTTGAGTTGCCTTGGGCTTGGTTGAGCTCTTTTGGGCCTTGTTTTCCCTTATTTGGGCTTTTCCTTTCTTGGTTTAGCCCTGTATCAGACAAGGATGCCTTGTGTCGGCCATAGGGTATCGCCCATGGGTGTGTCGGCCAAGGTAGTGGTGGTGTGTCGGCCTTTGACCTTGTTTGATCTCCTTGCCTTGGTTGTGTCACCCTAGCTTGGACATGTGGCCGAACCTTGGTTGAGTGGTGGCATGGCATGTGCATGTGTTTTGCAAGGTGGTAAAACGTGTGGACAAGTGTCCCTTGGTAAGGTGACACCTTGCCTTGGTTTAACCTTGATCCTCATCTATATATGCCTTGCCTTTCTCTTCCTTGGGAACCCTTTAGCTCTTTTGTTGCTCTTCCCTCCTAGTGTGCACGACACACCTTCCTTAGAGAGCTTGGTAGACGATCCTTTCCCCTTGGTGGAGATCTCTTCTTCTTCCTCTAGCTTGGTGGACGAACCCTAGGTGGGTCTTGTTCTGTGGTGGCCGAAAGTGGTGTGCTTGGAGCTAGGAGCTAGAAGCTTGGAGCTTTAGAGCTTGAAGAGTTTTCTTAAGGAAGGTTACATAACTTCTAACCCTAGATATACTACCTTCTCTATGTTGATGATTCATATATGTGGATGATCGGCCATTACATGTTATGTTTCTTGCTCTAGTACATGTTGTTGATCTTATGGATATAGTGCACATGATGTTGTTGATGGTTTATATACCTTTGGATCTAGTTGGCCAAACCATAGTTTAGGGTTTCTTTTGGGGCAACACCCTTCTCTCTCCTTGGTCTAGAGAAGTGAGTTCGAGCTCTAGTGATGTAGGCAATACCCCTCTCCCATTTTAGTTGAGAGGTGAGTCTACATTCTAGTTGCTTGGGCAACACCCTCCTCTCACCATGGATTTGAGAGGTGAGCTCTTGGATATGTGATGACCGATGTTGAGGTTGGTCCTTGTAGTTGCCCGATTTGTGATTGAGGTTGTGAAAAACCCCTCTCTCTTAGTTGTTGAGAGGTGAGCCGATCTTCTTGATCATTTAGGGTTTGGTGTCCTTGTGCTTGAGGTTGAATCTGACCATGTTGGGTTGTGCCTTGCACGATATGACCTTAGAGTAGTGCTTCCTGATAGCCTCGTCTTGGGTTGTACCTTTGGCCGATATGCCTAGTTGAGCTTGGCCAATACCCTTTGTGGAGTGGGAGTTTGGATGATACACCTTGATGTGTGCTCTGCATGACACACCTTGTGACAGTCCTTGGCCGATATGAGATGTTTTACCTAGTTGAACGATAGGTCTTCTTGTTGGGTTGCTTGTTAGGTGGGCGACACCCTGGCCCCTTCCTTGGGCGATATGAGTAAGATGGGTAATCTTGTGTCAATCTTGGAGTTTGTGTTTGCCCGTCATACCCTAAGTGAGTTAGCTGATAGGGTACCTTAGTGGTTACCATGCCTTGGATGATAGAGTACCTTGACCGTCATGAGGGTCCTTTTGATGATATGGGTTGATTGTCGAATGATAGGGCATCTTGGGTGCCATGGCCTTAGTCATCAGCCCATGCTGATGATGCATGAATCATCCTTGAATCTGGTTGCCCAACACCATGTGAATTGGTTTAATGATAGGTTGAAGCGGTTGGTTGATATGAAGGCACACGTACTCTAGGGGTTGGAACACTAGCCGATACACCCTTTGGTGAGGGTTGGCGCTTCTTGCCATACCTATAGTGAGGGTTGCAGGAGCTTTGGTGAGGGTTCTAATAACCCGGAAAGTATATAGTTGATAGTTCTCTGTTAATAATGATAATACAAGTGATATGATGTAATCACCTTGAATCCTATATATACATGATAATGGGTTAAGATGATAGGTTGTGAACCAAGAAGCTTGGAAGCATATGATGTTGCTCACATGATGATGTGGGTCATGATTATGATCACATGTATGGAGCATGGTATATGCTTATGATTGATGATAAAACTATGCTTTCTATAACTTATGTGTAATATACTCATGGATGTTGCTTTATACTTAATATCATGATAATCCTATTAATCCATGATGACTTCAGTTATCTCTATGGATGTGTATACTAACCATGCAGGTATTTTATGAGATGTATGTACTTCAGTAGCACCATGTGATAATGAGATAACAAGTTGATGGGTCTGAGGACCTGATATCAGGCTAAGTACCTAGTTGAGGTGTTATCCTCTAATGATGAGATAAGGGATGTGTTCCCAGCATGATGTTGCATGATGATGATGCCTTGAGAGGTAGTGGTTGATATCATGAGGGATTGAGGTCCCAGGATAGTATGATGATGGAAATAATGATGTAATTCTATAAGATTGTGTTATACTTTGGTTGCCTCAACAATTGGCTTAAAATATACTAATAAATTATAGATGAATATATCATGTAGTTTGCCCTGGCCATAGATCCATCATCGTCAGTATTTGGTGATGGTGAAACAGGTTTATCCTGCGGGATTCCTGGAGTGCATATTGTTGAATATGCGAGGTTTCCTGATGGATCTAGAACTTACACCAAAAGATTACTCTTCTAATGGAAGTCCTAATGTGCACAAAAAACCCTAGGGAGTTGATGTTCTCTCTAGGTTTACCTACAACTGGTGCTAGATAAATGCTCCAACCCCACAAGAGTGTGGAAGCCTTATCATAGTACAGATTTAGGGTCAAACCCAAAGGACAACGTTAATAATCTGAGTGTCTTTTTCTTGTTTCGTATCGATCTAAGTCAATCATCTAAGACCAAAAGTTTGTTTTGAGTTATTTAACCTAAAAATGCAAAAGTAAAGGAAAGAATAAAAAGTAGCTTAAGGATTAAAATCTAAGATTAGCAAATGATGATGGATCACTGGGGTGATGCGGGTATTCACCACCACTACACATGTATTGTACCTGTACCAATCATAGCAAGACATGCAAGCAAGATACATGGTTGTTTTACAATATCGATGTCTTATAGGATAAGAGTAATGCACACATCCTTCACAGGTTGGGTAACCCTCATCCGGTACATATCTATGTGTCAATGAAGAGATGTAGCCTGCGAAGAGAGAACCTTACTCAACCTCATGAAACGTGCATCGGAAAACTAAAATGTGAGCGATAATCATCAATTCTATTGGTATCCTTATAGACTATCCCTCTTTCGAGGACATAGCTATGAGAAACATGGGACTGTTGCAACGTCAGCCATTCCCAAATGAATGGTCAAATACCTTGCACCACTCCCTCCGTAGAATGTGTTCCTAGACCCATCAATGTTGCACTTCCGTACGTCAACTGATTCCATTTCATAATTTGGAAGTGCAATGATGGAGGTGAGTTTACTCCATCCCTTGGGAAGCATTCCTAGATACCGAAATGGATGCGTGGTGGATACGCACACTAGAAACCAACACCAAATTGGTATTCGAGTCCCAAGAGCAGTCATAGAAAAACCACAATGAAAGACAATAGATGCATACAAGAACGCGACCAACATTCAAGCATGTATGAAATGATTTGGTATTGAATCGAAAAGATAACATCTTTTAGTACAGATTACAAAGCATGGGCAGAGGGGCTAGTCCCCGCGCCCCAATGGATGGAACTACTCGCTTCTCATAGAGGGAGCAAAAAAGAAAGAGAAGAGAGAGAGAAAGAAAGCATCGTCAGAGTAGAAGAGTAAATCTGTGACAACCCAGTGTAGATCGTCGCAGTCTCCGGGACTACTCTGTTGTGGTCGATGACGTCCGTCTCTCCACCTCGATCCTCGTGTTTACCTCTGGGATTGCACAGGTAGAATGAGATGGAGTGATAGTAGAACAATGGTAGAGGTGAGATGACAGTGGAGAAACCTTCTAGATCTGTTCCCAGTCCGGCAGCCTTTGGATGTGCCTGATAGATATCCAAGACCATGCTTCTACCCTTCTATTTATAGGCTTGGCATGTGTCTTGGACGGATTAGGTTAGATCTGCAAATTGCCCAAAATATCTTGGGCCAAGGAGACACACTTTGTGCATGCCCTTTTTGTCCAATCCCTCCCCAGCCTTGCCCTTATTCGGTTTGCTTTATACGATCTGAGAAAGCGTGAGTCATTCAGTTTCCCAAAACCGAATGCTGCTCTTGCAGTCTTGGGCAAACGATCGCTCCTTGCGGTCTTGGGCAAACGATCTCTCCGTGCGGTCTTGGGAAAACGATCACTCTGTGCGGTCTTGGGAAACGATCGCTCCATCTGGTCTTGGGAAAACGATCACTCCGTGCGGTCTCCCATCTTGTGCTCCAAACTGTTTGGAGCAATCGATCCCTAACAGTTCTAAACGGTCTGCTGCCATGTGCGGAGGAGCTATGGAGAGGAGGGCGTCGATTGCTGCTATAGAAATCGATAGAGGTGCAGGATGCAGAGCCGGTGGTCAAGGGAGGAGGTATGAGCAAATTGCGGGTGCTGGTGGCATGAGGAACAAGATGCCATCGCCGAGGTCTGCTGCGTTGTGGGTGTCGATGGTGGTGCAGCCTGGAGCTGGTAATGAATTCAGAGGGTGGTGGCACTGCTTGAACGTCGGAGGTCATGGAATCTTGAAGTAGTAGGTCTGAAATCATAGAGGTGTGAGGTAGGGGATGATGCGCCACGGCCGTGTTGAGGCACCACAGTCATGGTGATGCTGCTGTCCCATAGCCGTAATGCCTTGCACGGGCGTGGCGGGTGAGAACTTGGGCTCTGGTGGCATTGTGCCACAGCCGTGGCGTGATACCACAGTCGTGGTGAGGCTATAGCCCCATGGCCGTGCCGCCTTGCTCGGGTGTGGCGGGTGAGAACTTGGCACTGCGGGCGATGCGCCACGGTCGTGGTGTGACCAGCACGGTCGTGGCGTGACCAGCACGGTCGTGGTGTATGGAAACTTGGCACTGTTGGCGATGTGCCACGGCCGTGGTGTGGCCAGCACGGTCGTGGCGATTGTTTTCCTTCATGATCTTGATCTGTTGTTGCACATGATTGAGTTAGCCTTCAAACTGTCTCTGCTGGCCTATCGGTCTTGAGATCGAATGGGCTCAAATGGTCTTGAGACCGAATGGGCTCAAACGGTCTTGAGACCAAATTGGCTCAAACAGTCTTGAGACCGAATGGGTTCAAATGATCTTGAGACCGAATGGGCTCAAACGGTCTTGAGACCGAATGGACTCAAACGGTCTTGAGACCGAATGGGCTCAAACGGTCTTGAGACGGAATGGGTTCAAACGATCTTTAGACCGAATGGGCTCAAATGGTCTTTAGACCGTTTGGGTTAAGGCTATAGGGGTCATGACCGTTGGCAAAGGTTGAGGATGACCTGCATAGGAGAGAGAACATGAGTAGGGGAAAATGAGATCAAATAAACTGGAATCTAGGGTAATTTGAGCTAGCAATGCACTATTTACACGAAACTGAAAGGATACTTAAAGTAAACTAAAAACAAGGGTAATCTAGTCGATATGAGGCACAAGATCCCTAGAATTGGTGACTGAGAGGATGAATCTGGAGGATTCATCACCACACCTAACTTAAGTGTTTCTCATACCGAGGAAAGAAAAAGCCTAAGATAGTCGCCGAAATGCTCATTCATTTCGTAATTGCCTCAGAATTTTCATGAAAAAGAAAAAGGAAAATGAGGCGAAATAAAATTAGGGCAAAAATGTCAGAAATCCTTTGAATTGGTGACTGAGGATGAGTCTGGAGGATTCATCACCACACCGAACTTAAGCGTTGCTCGTCCTGAGGAATGGAAAACTTAAAACAGTCACCAATGAAATCGTTCATCTCGTGATTGCCTCATCCTATTTTCATATTGAAATTTTATTTATGGATCAGATCGACACAGCATCAAGGCTTCCTTAGATCACGAAATACATCTTATGATATCCTCATTTCTGAGTTCACTTTAACAAAGTATTTCCTTATCACTCTCTGTTGTATTGGTCATGTTTAAAAGTTTTGTGAAACTTTGAACAAACCAACAGAATCAACAAAATGCATAAGATCTGTCACTGGTGTTGAAAAAGGAGAGTATGGGGGTATGATTAAGAGATAAAAGTCTCTCCTCTAATTGACTCAAGACTCTTATTATTGGTAATTCATCAAGACACTTTGAATATTTGTGTACAATACTGGTTGACTTAGCCTTACACCTGATTTTTTTTCTAAAGGTAACTCAGAAGTGTGTATAGGTTGGCTTAAGGATTTTGGTTGTTTTACCTCTTCAGGAGGAGGTAAGGGGTCATTTTTGGATCCTTAGGATCTCACTACTGGTCACGACACATCTGCTTTTGTGAGCACAGCTAATGTATCGGACGAGCAAGACATTTATCAGTTATCCTTATTCAGGGCACAACTCTCATGTTTTTATTCACACTCTAGCTTTTATTCATTCTCACTTGGGTTGGGAGAAAGGGTATTTTTGGATTTTTGTAAATTTGGGCTGCCAAGCCTCTTTTTGGAATCAGGGTAGATTTTTCACCAACCTTTGTATGTGCAGAATCATCATTGTATACTCTTTGAACCAAAATGAGAAGGTGATACACCCCTGTTATGTATTGAGGGGTATGGAAGAAGCGGTAGTAGAAAGAGGGGTGTGGTGTACCACACCAAAATTAGAGTTCGGCAAAGTTCTAGTTTATACTAGAAAAAGGTGTGGTTTACCACACCGAACTTAGAGTTCGGTAGGGGTGTGGTTTACCACACCGAACTTAAAGCTTTGGCATGATTGATGAGTGGAAGGGTATGAAAATGAAGGAAGAAGTGTAGAAGAAGGTTCAGATCATAATGTCGTTTGCTTAGCGATTCCATATGACGAGTTATTTTTCTCCATCACACTCTGCTCCAAAAGTGACAAGATAGAACTTCAGATGAAAATTCCATACTGTAGATCCATTATTCAGTTAGAGGCATGATGCATTTGATCTATCTCAGTCTTATTGAAGCTTATCATCATTTTAATGATATGACATTAGGGTTCATAGGCTATATAAGATGAAATCATTTATCGTCTAGTTTTAAGCATTTGTTTCTCATGGATTTGCAACGAAAAGAGATGATGACCATAGATTCGAAAAGCAAAAGCCGACTAGATAAAGGCTTTATTTTTGGAAAACTACAAAAAGGTTGGTAAATTATGAAAAAGAAAATAAAATGGAAAAATAGAAAGCAATAAAGGTAGAGGGTGGAGTGAGAGTCATACCACCCACCCTCCACCTCGAACTTGTGAGTTTGCTCATTTCTAAAAAAATACTAGGTTCGAGATGGAGGGGAAGGGTTGCACAATGTTAACCATGCAGTCCTCGTAGTTGGAAGAAGGTCCGACAAAGATGTCTCACAATAGCCGATGCTGAGAGTGAGGGAGTGGCCTGAACAACCTGTTGACTGGGTGGTCGTGGCAACTCAAATAGGTTTTCTGGATGATTTGGATGCATATTTCTTTCACCTTTTTGTCCGTCCAGAAGAATCCAGAGACCTTCCCCCATCAGCGGGGGAGGTGGAATATATGCAGCCAAAACTGGGGGACTAGGTGAATAATCAGAGTCATGCCTATTTGTGTCCTCTAGTTGTGGCTCGCCCTCCAAGTTCAAAGTAAAACTACTTTCTTTAAAATCTAAAGCAGTTGATTGAGGGTCGGCCACTTGAACTTCCTCCTGTCCCCGATCAGGTGGCAAATCTGGTTCAGGCTTCATTTCGTCACCTGGCTTTTCTTGTGTAGGATATGGTAGCCAGGATGATGTTTCTTCATCAGAGGGGTCATTGTGAGAAGTTTCCTCATCTTTATCAATGTTGAGATTGATAAGAGCATCATTCTTCTTTTCAAAATTTTGTTCAGAATTTTCCTCATAGAATACCCATAATTCACCCAAGTAACTAGAAGAGGATTCGACTGGTGGGACGAACTCTTGCTCAGTTGAGGAAATCATGGGATTTTGTGGTAGAGGTTCCAACGATGTCTCTTCATGGGAGGGATTAGTCCATGAGAAAATGTTTTGAAGGCTAGAATCTCCCGATGACTCCGTTTCTTCGATGTTGGGACTAAAGTACTCCATTTCCGAGTCAGATTGTTGTTTGAGTACTTCTTCATAGTACTCCTCCGGTTCTATTGAGTGCTCGGGAGGAGTTGCTATGGGAAGATTGAAATCTGGCTCAGGTTAAAGACATATCTCAGTTTCTTGAATGTTAGGAAGGTCTTCTTCATAGGGGTGAATTGCTCTAAGTGGATGGGTTTGTGACTTGATGTCCTCCCACGGGACCTTTTTGTCATTACAAGAGTCTACAGAAATATCATAATCCATTCCAAAATCAAGAGGTGGTTCATGTTTCTCTTCATAGTGCACTGTTAACTCGTTCAAGTGACTAGAAGGAGATTCAATTGAAAGATCATGCTCTTGTTCGAGGACTGGCTCTGTCTGGACTTCTTGTGGTGGTGGTAACTCAGGTAACATCATCTCATGAAGAGGAAAGGTCATAGGATTGTCATCTTGAGACCCGTCATCCTCCCTTGATTCTGTTTCATCAGTGAGAGTGGTATGGTCCATTCCTGAATCAAGATCTTGATCAGTCCTATCCTCGAAGTCTTTTCCTAGATCAACCGAATGATCAAATATTTCTTCATAAGGACAATTCAGATCTTGTTCAAGAAATGGTGACATTTGATTCTCATGCATAAAAGACATATCTTTATCTAAATGGGTCACATATCCATCTGAGTCTGACAGTGAAGGAGTGTAGAGTCCTTGCGACATTAACCCTTCTTTTATGGATTTTATTGATGAGACAACTGAAGTTGAAAAGATTTTGTCATTGAGGGAATCAATTATCACCAATTGCTCTTCAATGGTTGGATTTGAGTCTATGAAGTCAGAAGGTGGGTAAGTATTGAAGTTTATCCCCCAATGATCTCCTGACTGTAGAAAATCCTCATATTGGTTACTCAATCTTTCACCCAAGGGCATAGTGTAGGAATCACTTTCCGAGTCAGGTCTTGGCTCGAAAGATGATTATTTCTCTTGTAATATTGTGAAGAAATCGTCCTTGGGTTAAGTTATTAACTCTGAAGATGATTCCTCACCTTGCACTGATGCTTGAAGATCTTTGGAAGGCATATCCCGCATGATTTCATAATCATCATCGTAATCGATTGCAACATGTGGACTAGGGGTGTGCTTAGTTGAAATAGGTGGTTGTTCTACATGTTGCTCAGGAGTGTTGACAAGTTGCATAAGTTGATCAAGATCAGCTATCAACTTCTTTGTCGTGGCTGTATGATCATCTAGTTGTTGAGCCACTGACATCTGTAAAGCACGTAGTTCTTCCATCAATGTGTGTTGATCTTCATGAAAAAGCTCTTCCCTATATCTATTTGATTGATGTTGATAATGGCTCCCGTCATCATAGTATTGAATTGCATTGTTTTCCAGGTTCCCTTCTACATTGTAGTCCATGCCTTGAAATCCACCATAGTTAGGTTTTTTGTAGTAGCCTCTAGGGTGATACGGATTATAACTTGCGTTATATCCATAGTTGTATGAAGAGGCCTCTTTGAGTTTCCCAACTATACGATTCACGATTACTTGACACAGAGCCATCACGTAGAGAGGAGGGACATTGAAGTAGTAAATTGATGCATGAGAATAGTCACCAGATAGTTGACATCTAACGGTTGGTGGTGTTGACTGCTTCATTTTGAAGAGAGTTGGTACCTGAAATCAAAGAAAGAGTTTATCAGGCTTGACCAACCACTTCAAATCCAAGAAGATATGCGACATTAATCCCTTCACTTTTTAGGTTTTTGAAAAAAAAGGAAAACCCTAGAGAAACCTAAATTGACATGGAATTCAAAAAAGACGATTCTTATACCGGTTTCCCCGACAACGGCTCAATTTTTTGATGGAGGTAGAACTTACACCAAAAGATTACTCTTCTAATGGAAGTCCTAATGTGCACCAAAAACCCTAGGGAGTTGATGTTCTCTCTAGGTTTACCTAGAACTGGTGCTAGATAAATGCTCCAACCCCACAAGAGTGTGGAAGCCTTATCATAGTATAGATTTAGGGTCGAACCCAAAGGACAACGTTAAGAATCTGAGTGTCTTTTTCTCGTTTCGTATCGATCTAAGTCAATCATCTAAGACCAAAAGTTTGATTTGAGTTATTTAACCTAAAACATGCAAAAGTAAAGGTAAGAATAAAAACTAGCTTAAGGATTAAAATCTAATATTAGCAAATGATGATGTATCACTAGGGTGATGCGGGTATTCACCACCACTACACATGTATTGTACCTGTACCAATCATAGAAAGACTTGCAAGCAAGATACATGGATGTTATACAATACTGATGTCTTATAGGACAAGAGTAATGTACACATACTTCACAGGTTGGGTAACCCTCATCCGGTACATATCTATGTGTCAATGAAGAGATGTAGCCTCCGAAGAGAGAACCTTACTCAACCTCGCGAAACGTGCATCGGAAAACTAACAAGCGAGCGATAATCATCAATTCGATTAGTATCCTTATAGACTATCCCTCTTTCGAGGACATAGCTATGAGAAACGTGGGAGTGTTGCAACATCAGCCATTCTCAGACGAATGGTCAAATACCTTGCACCACTCCCTCCACAGAATGTGTTCCTCAACCCATCAAGGTTGCACTTCCGTACGTCAACTGATTCCATTTCATAGTGCAAAAGTGCAATGATGGAGGTGAGTTTACACCATCCCTTGGGAAGCATTCCTAGATACCGAAACGGATGCACGGTGGTTACACACACCAGAAACCAACACCAAATCGGTATTCGATTCCCAAGAGCAGTCGTAGACAAACCGCAACAAAAGACAATAAATGCATACAAGAACGTGACCAACATTCAAGCATGTATGAAATGATTTGGTATTGAATCGGAAAGATAACATCTTTTAGTACAGATTACAAAGTATGGGATGCACGGCTAGTCCCCACGCCCCAGTGGATGGAACTACTCGCTCCTCATAGAGGGAGAAACAAAGAAAGAGAAGAGAGAGAAAGAAAGCATCATTAGAGCATAAGAGTAAATCTGTGACAACCCGGTGTAGATCGTCGCAGTCTCCGGGACTGCTCCATTGTGGTCGATGACGTCCATCTCTCCACCTCGATCCTCATGTCTACATCTGAGATTGCACAGGTAGAATGAGGTGGAGTGATAGTAGAACAATGGCGGAGGTGAGATGACAGTGGAGCTGTTGGGTTTTAGGGGAGACAGAGAAGGCAGCGGAAACAAAAAATTTCTCCCCCAACCCATACCGAGGAAACGCGTCAACGTCTATATAATAGGAAAGGATGGTTTGTGGAATCATACCTTGTCCCGAGGCTTGCTCGGCGACAATACCTCACGCAATGCGCGGTCTTCAACTCCGGTCTTGGACGGCGTCTGTGCAGCTCCTGGTCGCACCGGGACTGACGACTCCTCCTCCTACCGGACTATCGGATGACAGTTGTCCTCCTGAGCGGCAGTATCCTCCCGCCTCTGTAGTAGTCCACACGGACCACCTGGAACTCCACTCTCCTTGTCCCACAAGGAAGTGGAAGGAGTCGCACCCTCCTGTTGACGTATTAGTCACCAACACACTCTCCTGCTACCAGTTGCAACTGCAGTTGTCCTTCCCTTGCTGCACCTCCCTTTTGCGGGAAGCACTTGCTCGGGATCTCTCACGGTTACCAAAACCAGAGAGAACGACAACTTCGCAAAGCAACCGGCTTGCATTGAGTTGTGCTTTGAGAAGCCCCCAATACCCCTATATATATAGGCGGGTCATGGGACAGGGTTCTCTGTGCCCGGCAATATGGGACTAAAGCAGGAGTAGAAGGGTTCGAGAATTTTCCACAAAAAGCAACCGGTTCGCAACTTGAAATGATCGGTTCACAACTGAACCGATCGGTTCGGCCATTGAGCCGATTGGTTGGACCTGAGCCGATCGTTTGGGGCACTCCAACCGATCGGTTGGTGCCCTGAACCGATTGGTTCATGGTCCTAATCCGGCTCAAAAGACTTTCCTTGTTTCGTTCTCAATTGGTATCGTATACCAATGTTATTCCCAATCGAATTGGGCAATTTGAAACCAAAGGAAAATTCTTGCCGACATGACTTTCCCAACTGGTCGGTTGCACCAGTTGAGCCGATCGGTTCAACCCTTGAACCGGTCATTTCAACCTGGGCATGAGCCGATCGGCCTGGACACTCCAGTCGACCGGTTCAGCACCTCAGCCGACCGGTTCATCACATGAGCCGATCGGTTGGGAGCACAGGTTGGGAAAAATCAGTCAATTGCGATTTCAATCAATCCGATACTCCAATCAATGCGTTCAACACCTTGAACCATATGATATTGAGCTATCGACTGATTGAGTGTTTAATTGAACTACTAAACTCCTTTAGTAATCAATCTAAACATTGCTTTTGGATAAAACTCCTCTTCCAGGTTAAATCCTTTGTGTGTGACCCTGCAGGTCCATTTCACATTGGCAGTGAAAGTACATAACACTTATGACTTCACAAGCAAAGAGCGGTGCCTAGTCACACATCATTGCTACCCAAGTGAAAGTAGAAAGTTGGAGAACAACTTTCATCCTACAATCCATGAATGGTGTTACAGTGAATGTATAATTCCTTTGTCACTGATATCCCGAATGAACTCAAGGCATGGAACAGTCATCCTGTCAACGTTCATTCACTTTCTTGATCTCAGAGCAGATTGAACGAGATATGTATGACATCAATATCACATACTGATTCACACATGCGTGCGCACGCCTATCTCAATCCTACTCATCAAGTGGCCTTGGATATCAAACTCCCTCAGGAGGGACAAATCCCATATCTATCACTCACCCCTCAAAAGCCCCATGTGTCAAATCCACCCAATCATCACCTTTATAACAACCCATGTTTCAGGACTGCGTTTGATGATGTCAAAGTGTGCCCAACGACATGTGTTGAGTGTAGTGATTTCAGGTCTAAGAATCACACTCACCACCATCACTGTGAGTACTG
The DNA here is from genome assembly GCA_963693085.1 of Alisma plantago-aquatica. Lineage (NCBI taxonomy): Eukaryota > Viridiplantae > Streptophyta > Magnoliopsida > Alismatales > Alismataceae > Alisma > Alisma plantago-aquatica. The sequence continues at coordinate 368,336,629 of OY856413.1, read as the reverse complement.
ACTGTGACTACCATCTCATGGTTCCATGTGTCAAACTCACGGTGGGTCTGTCCGGTACCTTGTTCTCTAACAAGTACCTATGTGTTTGGTTTGATATCTCTATATCATGACTAATGAGATTCTATCATCAACCAACACCACAATCTAGTCTTGTGTGTCATTGCTGTCTATCTACCTTCCACAATGACATCCGACTAGGGACATAACAAGAATGTACAAACTCTTAGCATCCGTATGATCTCATCGTTCAGGTCCTCAACTTGAAAGCATACGTCATTGAGTACTGTCATTCTCTAGACATTCAATCTGTTCTATCACTATCTCATATGACTAAACCAGAAAGAATTGGAAGCTTGCCTTTGATGTTTATCAAATCAATCTTAATGTATCCCACCAATCATCCCATGATTGGCTCTCAGGGCATACATACCAACAGACTCCCACTTGCACTGCGAGCCAATCACTCTTGAATCATATTCATAGTGATATTCAAACATGTCCCACATGTTACTGTGCTCTAGTGCCAACATAGTGAGTAATGGCAACACCTTGCCAAAGTCAGTATAAATTGCATGTCTCTCATCTCTTTGCTGTACGTCGCACGTATGAGATGGAGTTGCCGTAATATGCGATCTAGTATTCCATTGCTAACCTTTAGCCACATTGCATGATCAAGGATTCCAGACTTGTCATCAATGAGTGGAATATCTATAAGTTCATCTCATGAACTTCCAGATCCATATAGTATCCACTGTTGTTCTCTAACACACGGATACTCGGCATTTCCCTTTTAAATGGTTTTATTGGAACACTTCCAATTATCAACAAACTTTCACTTTTATACATCCTATGTATATTTTGCGATTAATTTTCTATCCTTTCGGAAGTTCGCATCAATGTAACTCTTTACATTGAACTCTTCCTTATCTCCATAGAACTAGTACTTCACAAGTACTTATCAAGTTCTCATGGTATTCCAGTAACCCTTACTGGAAGTAGACAGACATCCACTCGTCATGTTCTACATACGATTTATCAGGATGAGCACATCATATTGCCATGTCCTACATACAAGATGATGAATGCATTTTATTCTTGTCATGTCATACATGCAAGAGAATGGGATGATTACATACATGATAGATCCATATCTATTCTTAGTGTTCCCATTCTTCATAAGAATTGGACACTTGGCCTTGGGATACTAATATCCATATAACATGGACAAGTTTTCTCCCACTGAATCTGTGCATACTGAACCCTTCAGTACAGATTGCCAATGTATGCTCTCTCTTTTCCAGGTCAAGAGATTTGTCGAGAACTATCTCTATAGATCTCTATTCCTATCATATAGGAAACATCTCTATCTTCCTTAAAGATAATTTCCACTTTTGGATTTCCATTCTAGAACAATTCCATTTCACATCAACATGTGAAATGTGAACACGCTCCCACTAAATCATAGATCCCTTCTTTATCTTTGACATGTCAGTCAAGCCCTTTGACTATTTCATCAAAGTAAAGATCCAATTCTGAGTTGCTTGTACTCAATCAATCACATTGATTAGTCCATTGTAACTTATAGACTTCATTTGCATTGGTGGATTCATAAACCCTATAGGTTGTGTCACGTACACATCCTTGTTTTCTTCCTCATAGGAATGTGGTTTTAGTATCCATATGCCAAATGTCTCAGTCATTAAGTTGCAATCAACAAGCATCATCGTTCTCAAAATGTTATCCATGTGTCTTAATACTTAAGACTCATTTGCACTTATGGATTTCATCCAATGAGTGCTACCATCAAGGTCATACCTTATGGTTCACATGGAAATCATTTAGGATGTAATGGTGTTATACCATAACTCAAAATCTGATTCCTCATATTCATCTAGATAGTTGACTCATCATATGAACAACTCATCACATAGATAATTGAGGTGTATCTGTCAAGAATATAAGAATTCACAACCCTTGTGATTCTTAATTTCTTTTATTAGTGTGGGGTATTCTTTTATTAAGAAGAATTCAGTTATTCAATAATCATTCTCTAACTCCTTAGAGTATGATTCCTTCTTGATTTAGACATCACCATGCCTTAATCATGGGTTCACTATGATACACTATCATAATCACTCATAAGGATCTCAAACATTTGGTTCAAGCATTTCATTCATTGATCTCATCAAGAATTAACACTTTACCAAATTTGCACTTCATCTATGAAAATCTTGAACACTTCAAGATATTCATATTGGTATTTCTCTAAACACCATTAGAAGTATTAGCATTTGTTCCAATAGGTATGTAAATACATCACATGTATTATACCTAATAGGATAATCATTCTCCCACTACCATTAGTGAAGATTGATTAATCATGTCCAAGATATTCATGTCTCTTACTGGTTCTCTAACCAAAAGAGTCTAGATTTATCCATCATATGGAAACTAGAAATGAATTTCTCATGATTGATGCTATTTTGATCGTTTGAGTTATCAATAACTTTAGGTATCATTTTATCTTATGCATACCATGTATCACAAGATAAACAAGGCATTGCCACAAAGATCATATCTTTGAGATTGAAACATCAACTTTATTAATTGCCATCATTGTCATACAATATGTAATAATAAAGTGTTTCTATCTTTTGGCAATATATGAAATAGCAGTTCTCAACTCTATTTCGTGCCCTTTTAGGCTGAAATAAACTAAAAGATACTCCTATCTATGGCAGCAACACTTGCTCCAATGATGGGTACTTCTTTCTTGGTCCTTTCACAAAAGCCATCACTTCTTTGCGGATATTGCATATCATATATGACATATCCATATCTTAGTATCATATACCTCGGATAAAGAAGTGGTTCATTTCATGATACCTTAGGTGGAGATCTCCATCCCCTCCTTCATCTTCTTTTGTTCTTCCAGATATAGAGGGCAGTTCCCTCATACACCCTTTCTCCATGTGCCTTGAGGCTGAAGACGGCTTGGATTGCTGGATAGCATCAGAACTCTTCTTAGCTTTGCCCTTGCCCTTGCCCTTAAGACTTACCTTTTCTTTGATCACATCAAAGACTATGGTTTGTCTTTCTTCATCTTTGCCTCTACTATCCTCAACATGTCCAACAACTCTGTCAACGCTTGTCAAAATTGTTCATGTTGTAGCTTATCATGAATTGTATGATTCTCACAACATTTGCAGTATCATACCAATAGCCAACTCTTGGCTCAGAAGGAATCCTTCTTAATCAGGTTTCCCACATACCCAATCACATTGAGTGTGTGAATACCTTACTAGATCTCCTTCTGTCATGACATACTAGGACAGTATGTTGGAGACATCATATGTCTCATGTTGTCTCTGCAACTCATAGTTCAGAGAACACAACATCAAGCACTCCTCATCAATGTCATCCTCAATATGCTTCCATAAGCATACTTTCAGCCATTGATGTGGTGGGATCGAGTTCATCTGGTTCTGGTATAACTAGGACTTAGAGCTTTTGCTCTTTGATTGAGAACACTTCTCATCATCATCCTAACCAGTCATGGAATTATTCCCATTTAATTTGTTGGTCTCAAAGACCGATCGCAAAAAAGTGATTTGTTGATTAACCATTTATATTAACAAAAAGGAAATATATGCAATTTTAGTCCAAAACTCTTTTTGACTTATTTGATTGATTTGAAAAGTTGACGATAAAATTAGGCCTTTAATTAATTATCGCTCCCACTATTTTAGTTCAAATTGATAGCCCTCACCATCAATTCGGAAGATTGCAGCGTACAACCTTCTAGTGGGCAAGATCCTGAAATCCTCTAAGTCATAGACTAGCTTGGGCTGTCACCCACAACATAGATCTCTCAGGTAGGCAACTTTTTCCAATTGCATCATATGCAACTCTTGATAAGATGTCATCTACAACTCCTTGCAATGATCATCTCCATGCCTCAAGGTGCTAGATCCTATCTAGGTCACCTTGTTAAGTCCGACCCAAAGCAAACACGATGAATATGCACCCTGCTTGGGCAGACCCACACATTCATCCTTCACGCTTCCACGAGGTAGACGGTGCACCACGCTAGGGCATGCCCACACTTGGTCGAACAAGCTTTTCACTTGTGTCGCATTTGGAAGGCATCTAAAACTTAATATTTTAATGAGGGATTTGGTTTTATATACATATACATATCCAATCACCACAATACATAGTACATATCATATACATGCTATATCCCACAGAAAACATGCACAAACGATAAAAAGCGATGATTATGGCCATCCTAATGTGATTCCTTGAGCCAAGAGGAATCACGGTCATCTAGGTCTACATCACATGCAACCTTTACAAGATGAACTATGTGTCTTTGCCTTCCGAGTTGATCAACACATCACATGAATGATCTGTACTCTCCAGCCGGTCGTCTGGGTGCCACCAGCCGATCGGTTGGCTCCTCCAACCGACCGGTTCGCCTGGTCGTCGTGCATCTCGTCATGTCCGCCACCCGCTCGTCTCGCTCCTCGAACCGGTCATCAACCGATCAGTTCACTCCTTGAACCGACCATCTGGAATGTCAACCGATCGGTTCACACCTTGAACCGATCGTTTCAGCTGTCGTCTTGATGTCCGCCGGTCTTTGACATAACAGGAAATAAAAATCTATCCTATTATTACATTGCTTTAAAAGAGGGAAACCCCGAGTTACATTCGGGGGGAGCAAAGGTAGGAAAGAATCTCAAATTATTTCGAGTTACATCGGGAATAAGAGATGGAAGATCGGTGCGCAGACCAAGATGCAAGCAACCACAAACAACCACACACAGATAGGGTTTATAGGCCATAATCACGCTACACACATCCACCACACACAGATAGGGTTTATAGGCCATAATCGCTAAACATTAAGGGCGACGCGTATCGAGTGCATTAATAATACATATCATATATGTAATTAGGGATTTGTGGATTTAGGATTGGACATGCATAAAGCCAATATTATTCGCATCGTATGCAATAAATAAAGGCGACAAACCAAAATCGATCATATCGATATTCCTAAAATATAGAGCAATTGACCTGGCTCTGATACCACTGTTGGGTTTTAGGGGAGACAGAGAAGGCAGCGGAAACAAAAAATTTCTCCCCCAACCCATACCGAGGACACGCATCAACGTCTATATAATAGGAAAGGATGGTTTGTGGAATCATACCTTGTCCCGAGGCTTGCTCGGCGACAATACCTCACGCAATGCGCGTTCTTCAACTCTGGTCTTGGACGGCGTCTGTGCAGCTCCTGGTCGCACCGGGACTGACGAATCCTCCTCCTACCGGACTGTCGAATGACAGTTGTCCTCCTGAGCGGCAGTGTCCTCCCGCCTCTGTAGTAGTCCACACGGACCACCTGGAACTCCACTCTCCTTGTCCCACAAGGAAGTGGAAGGAGTCGCACCCTCCTGTTGACGTATTAGTCGCCAACACACTCTCCTACTACCAGTTGCAACTGCAGTTGTCCTTCCCTTGCTGCACCTCCCTTTTGCGAGAAGCACTTGCTCGGGATCTCTCACGGTTACCAAAACCAGAGAGAACGACAACTTCGCAAAGCAACCAGCTTGCATTGAGTTGTGCTTTGAGAAGCCCCCAATACCCCTATATATATAGGCGGGTCATGGGACAGGGTTCTCTGTGCCCGGCAATATGGGACTAAAGCAGGAGTAGAAGGGTTCGAGAATTTTCCACAAAAAGCAACCGGTTCGCAACTTGAAATGATCGGTTCACAACTGAACCAATCGGTTCGGCCATTGAGCCGATCGGTTGGACCTGAGCCGATCGTTTGGGGCACTCCAACCGATCGGTTGGTTCCCTGAACCGATCGATTCATGGTCCTAATCCGGCTCAAAAGACTTTCCTTGTTTCGTTCTCAATTGGTATCGTATACCAATGTTATTCCCAATCGAATTGGGCAATTTGAAACCAAAGGAAAATTCTTGCCGACATGACTTTCCCAACTGGTCGGTTGCACCAGTTGAGCCGATCGGTTCAACCCTTGAACCGGTCGTTTCAACCTGGGCATGAGCCGATCGGCCTGGACACTCCAGCCGACCGGTGTAGCACCTCAGCCGACCGGTTCATCACATGAGCCGATCGGTTGGGAGCACAGGTTGGGCAAAACCAGTCAATTGCGATTTCAATCAATCCGATACTTCAATCAATGCGTTCAACACCTTGAACCATATGATATTGAGCTATCGACTGATTGAGTGTTTAATTGAACTACTAAACTCCTTTAGTAATCAATCTAAACATTACTTTTGGATAAAACTCCTCTTCCAGGTTAAATCCTTTGTGTGTGACCCTGCAGGTCCATTTCACGTTGGCAGTGAAAGTCCATAACACTCATGACTTCACAAGCAAAGAGCGGTGCCTAGTCACACATCATTGCTACCCAAGTGAAAGTAGAAAGTTGGAGAACAACTTTCATCCTACAATCCGTGAATGGTGTTACAGTGAATGTATAATTCCTTTGTCACTGATATCCCGAATGAACTCAAGGCATGGAACAGTCATCTTGTCAACGTTCATTCACTTTCTTGATCTCAGAGCAGATTGAACGAGATATGTATGACATCAATATCACATACTGATTCACACATGCGTGTGCACGCCTATCTCAATCCTACTCATCAAGTGGCCTTGGATATCAAACTCCCTCAGGAGGGACAAATCCCATATCTATCACTCACCCCTCAAAAGCCCCATGTGTCAAAGCCACCCAATCATCACCTTTATAACAACCCATGTTTCAGGACTGCGTTTGATGATGTCAAAGTGTGCCCAACGACATGTGTTGAGTGTAGTGATTTCAGGTCTAAGAATCACACTCACCACCATCACTGTGAGTACTGACTGTGACTACCATCTCATGGTTCCATGTGTCAAACTCACGGTGGGTCTGTCCGGTACCTTGTTCTCTAACAAGTACCTATGTGTTTGGTTTGATATCTCTATATCACGACTAATGAGATTCTGTCATCAACCAACACCACAATCTAGTCTTGTGTGTCATTGCTGTCTATCTACCTTCCACAATGACATCTGACTAGGGACATAACAAGAATGTACAAACTCTTAGCATCCGTATGATCTCATCGTTCAGGTCCTCAACCTGAAAGCATACGTCATTGAGTACTGTCATTCTCTAGACATTCAATCTGTTCTATCACTATCTCATATGACTGAACCAGAAAGAATTGGAATCTTGCCTTTGATGTTTATCAAATCAATCTTAATGTATCCCACCAATCATCCCATGATTGGCTCTCAGGGCATACATACCAATAGGAGCAACCTTCCAGATCTGTTCCCAGTCTGTAAGCCTTTGGTTGTGGTCCGATAGATATCCAAGACCATGCTTCTACCCTTCTATTTATAGGCTTGGCATGAGTCTTGGAAAGATTGGGTTAGATCTACAAATTGCCTAAAATATCTTCACATGATTGGACAGATCGAAAGCATATGATGTTGCTTCACATGATGATGTGGCTCATGATTGTGATCACATGTATGGAGCATGATATATGCTTATGATTGATGATAAAACTATGCTTTCTACAGCTTATGTGTAATATACTCATGGATGTTGCTTTATACTTAATAGCATGATTATCCTATTAATCCATGCTGACTTCAGTTATCTCTATGGATGTGTATACTAACCATGCAGGTATTTTATGAGATGTATGTACTTCAGTAGCACCATGTGATAATGAAATAACAAGTTGATGGGTCTAAGGACCTGATATCAGGCTAAGTGCCTAGTTGTGGTGTTATCCTCTAATGATGAGATAAGGGATGCGTTCCCGGCATGATGTTGCATGATGATGATGCCTGAGAGGCAGCGGTTGATATCATGAGGGATTGAGGTCCCAGGATAGTATAATGATGGCAATAATGATGTAATTCTATAAGATTGTGTTATACTTTGGTTGCCTCAACAATTGGCTTAAAATATACTAATTAATTATAGATGAATATATCATGTAGTTTGCCCTGGCCATAGATTCATCATCGTCAGTATTTGGTGATGGTGAAATAGGTTTATCATGCGGGATTACCTAGAGAGCATATTGTTGAATATGCGAGGTTTCCCCTAGCCTAAAATAGGAGGGTTTGAGTGCAATGGTGGTTGCAGACTCAGGATATATTGAGCATGGTGAACAGACCAAAGGCTCAAGATATGTGATGTTGAGCATGATGGGTTCATAGCTCAGAGGTATATATGGGTAGCTTGCGAAGCTGACCTAGAGGTTGAGGCCCTACAAGCATATGACTGCGGTCTTGCTTGATTATTTGTGTACTGATCACGAGAAGGTGAGGTCATGGAGTGCAGATATCCTTAGACCTTGTATGGCACCGGATTGGGCTTCACAGCCAATGGTTGGATTTGAGAAGGGAAGCCTCACTTCCTCAGGGCATAACAAAATGTAATCCAGCCTAATAGTATATCTTGCTTAGAGCACAACACGGAATATTGTTTGAGGTCTTGCTTATATAGCTGATCTAGTTGTACTATGCAGTTGTGTGTACTATCCTTATATTCTGTGATAAGTTCTTATAAAGCTTATCTTGTCAGTCATGTTCCATAAAGAAATACTTGTTTATATGCCTCCTGGAGATTTTGGTAAGATTGATGGTAATAATAGCCTTGCTCAGTATGCTGCTATTGTTATACGCTTTATAAGTTATCTACTGTTATTGCTTTAACCTTCTGGGGTTTTATAGTTTCGGCAGGGAGTTATGTTTCTCACTGGGACTGTGTGTCTCACCCCGCTGGTTTACACCCTTTTTAGGTGACCGCTCTAGACGTGGTGGTGGTCGTGAGGTTGCAGACGAGCAGCAAGAAGAGCAGTAGAAGGCAAGAGATGAACATGCTGCTGTTTTTTGGTTTTGTAGTAGAGTCCCAGAGTCATCCCTATACTCTCAGGTCCTAGGAGGTGTTTGACGATGTTTCACGATGTCTAGTTGTTGTAATTTTGTATATCCTGATGCTGGTTGTATGTGGCTCATTATGTATGTATAAAGAGGTGATGAACTCTGGTGTTGCCAGTACAACTGGTTCCTTTAAGCTGTGGACATATATCAAAGCTCGTAATATTCTTATAACATACTTTCCCTACAGGATCTGGATGCAAAAGCTCCCTTGAGTATGCTTTCCGCAAACGGTTTTAATTAACTCATTTTTTTTATAAGATGTGGTTCCACACGTATTCGTGTGTCATCTCACTGTCTGTGTAATGGCGGGGTGTCACAGTATCAACCCTTATCAACACAAGAGGATTACACCTCATTCAGGGCTCAACCATGCCACAGGGCATTAAGACCATCATACTATCACAAGATATAAATCCTTTTCACAATATCACAGGGTATCAACCCTTATCAACACAAGAGGATTACACCTCATTCAGGGCTCAACCATGCCCAAAGGTCATTAAGACCATCATACTATTCCCTACAAGATCATCATTATCTTTCCATGCCTTATAAAAAGGCTCAACAACATCACTTACATATAATACACCTGATCAACACAATATTGCATTAATGAGCTAGGAGACATTCATAAACAATCATAGTAGGGTTATATTAACATTAAGAACATTTATTTATTACATCAACATTCAAGGAATCTTGATATGATTAACCCTCATGATATTCATAATGCACGTTTAGTATAAGAAAGTATCAACCATGTGGCTATGATAACCGCCAATTAACATATTAAGGAGGTTATTCCACCATCATCCCATCATCCCATCTATTTGTATTAGAGTTAGGTTCAACAAGATAAATTATATTAATGTTATTAATCAACACTTATACCCAAACCCTAACTCACAACACCCCATTGGATCATGGATGCATAAGGTGAACCATCACCATCACATTCCATACTATTCTCAAGTATGAACCCACACATAAATCAATGTATAACCATCAGGTTATAGCATACTAAGGTTTCAACAATAATAAGAGAGTACCCCATGATTGTATTAGTCATTCAAGGACTATTCATACCCAATTTCCATCATTTAGTTATATTAAAGCTAGTTATAACAAGATATACCTCATTAGGGTTACATATCAACACAATATGGTTATCATCCCTTCTATTGATATGAGTGAATAGGTAAGACTACCATATTAAGGGTAATCCTCCATTTTTTCCATCATCTTTCAACCCATATCACCATACCACTATGTCACCCAGAACCATTGGATGTTTAAAAGGTAAGACCATTGGTTGTTTACATAAGTAAACACCTTACATAAACCATCTATGAAGTCATTGAGTTGTCCTCTAGAAAGAGTCACCATTTAACCCTAGACATCCCTTTATTAACAAAATTAAAAGTTCCATTGAGAGTAGGGTAAAACCATAAGTGATTGTTTATATAAAACAAGCCATATATAAATGAGCTTCTTAAGTTGATCTCATAAAGGAAAAAATCTAAATCACTTTATTAGGACCAACCTCTTACATAGGCATCCTTCCAATTTATTAGATGAAGAAAAATTAAATCTTAACCATTAGGTCAAGTTCATATATTAAAACCATCAATTGTAGTATAGGTCCAACCATTGCATCAAATGACCCAAGAAACCCTTGGTTTAAGGATTAATTGATGCTACAACTACATGCTCAACTCACCATAGGTTGTGGATACCTGATCCACCATCATTACTGACCATTAAGTCACCATAGGTTGTAAGATCAACACAATATTCATTAATCACTGTCGAACATCAAACTAATATCACCATTGATTGATAACATCATTAGGGTACTTAGTTGTTAATCAATAAGCTTCTAATTAGGACAAAACCTGACCTAAAGAGTGAATGTCAATTGAAACCCTTGGTCACCGCCATCAGTTGTCATGAAGACAACACCATGAGTTGTTGCAATGTTACCACCATCGAGTCATGTGTTTATAGAAGAAATCAGCTTTAAACCCTAAAATTGACCAATTGTTGATTGGTTGCTTATCACCTTAGGTTGTCAAAAAAATCTGATCCAAATATATTATACCTTAGGAATAACATACACATGATCACAGGTTCATATAGAACTGAAATTAGAATAGGGAGCATTATAAAAATCAAAATCCAAGTCAAGCATAGCTTTTTAGTACATGAATCTTCATTTAAAAGCAAGAACATGAGCTAGCAAGCTTATGGTAAGAAATAAATATGGATCAAGTTATAAAACTTGCCTCGAATTAGAAGATAAGCTCCCAAACAGAATAAAAGATGAGAAGGTAGGGTAGGAAATCCAAGCATAAGCTGTGAACTCGTCCATCTAGCACCTTTCTTCATCAAATGAGCAAACCTTAAGCATAAGGAGCAAGAAAGGTAGGGTTTTAGAGATTTAGAGAAATTTCTACCATGGAAAAGCAAGGTTCTGACCTTTATAAAGGTAGGAGGAAGGATAAAAAATAAATAAATGGAGGAAAGAAGGGGATTCTTACTCTTTTAGGTCAAGATCACTAGAAGGAAGCTTTTCAAACCCTGCAACCCTAGATTCTTTTTCCAAGAAGATCCCCTCTTTCTTCTTCCTTGGACAAGAAATTCATAGAATCATAGAGGGACAACAAGGTTCATAGAAGGAGGGAAGTAGTGGAGAGAAAATGGCTCATTTTGGTGCTTAGGGATAAGTATATGAAACTTTAAGATAAAGAAAATGAAAAAGTTGAAGTTCTAGTATCTTTCCAAGTGTCCATGTCCTTAAAATATTAATAATATACAAGTACACACACAAGCAGCTCCCCCACCATCCATATAGACCTGCTTAGCTTTCCTTTTACGAATTTCCAAGCCAATCAAATAATTCATTAGTTGACAACTACTAAAGGTAGCTCATCCACGAAGGGGTAAACCCTAAAATACCCTTGAGGAAAACACCTCTAAACCCAGGTTTAAATAGGTGAACCATGGCTCAATAAGATCAAGAATGATGAGAGAATATCCAAGAAACATAATGCAAGTGATAAATTGCAAAGAAAACCCCTCAATTGGGTAAATTGTAGAAAAGTCCAAAATGAGCATAAAATTGCATAACTTGCTCAAACGGTGCCCAAATTGGACCAAATGTGAAACTTAAGCTTGTATTATGATTTAAAAGTATAAAAAAGGTTATATTAGGGTTATAAGAATTCAATTATGATATTTAAGCTTATGCAACTCATTAAGCAAGTTTAGGGGCCTTACAGTTGACCTTGATCTTGACCTTGTAGCTGGTTCTATGAATCGTAGTTCCTATATGAAAAGTTTGGATGGTCTCTACATCCTAGGTTATAGGTTTTAGAAAAAGGGTTGTAGGCTTGTCTGTTATTGAAATTGCCAACAACATTGACTTGTTCTGGCATCTCAGTGACATTCAACAGTGGTTAAAAAAAAGAAGCACAATTGTGGCCGAATGTTCCACATGCCTCACATACTTGCTCAACTGCTTGAACTGAGTGAGCGGTCAACTTTTCAAACTTCTGATTCAAGGTGTCAAGTTTAGCTGCAATTAGGTCCACAACGTCCACAATGTGTTTCCCATTAGATTTCTCACTTGAGGTGGTGGAAGAGAATGACTGACTGGTCCTTTCAGAGCTCCACTGGATGTGGCTGAGTGCCATATCTTCAATAATGGCATAAGCTTCACTATATGACTTGTTCATCAAGGATCCATTTCTAGCAACATCAATGGACATACAAGTGTTGTAGAATAATCCGTTGTAGAAGGTTTGCAGTAGCAACTAATTGGTCAAACCATGGTGAGGAGATAGGCATTTTAGATCCTTAAATATCTCCCAGGTTTTGTAAAGTGTTTCACCTTCTTGTTGCTTGAAGTTTGTGATTTGGTTCCTCAACTGGGCTGTCTTGCTAGGAGGGAAATACTTAGTGAGAAAAGCATTTAGCAATTCATCCCAGCTCTTGATGGAATGTTTAGGCAATGAAGAGAGCCACAGCTTGGCTCGGTCTTATGAGGTGAACGGAAATAGGAGTAGGCTTACTCCATCATCTAGAACACCATTGATCTTATAGGTGTTCATATAATATAGAAACTCTGGTATGTGAAGATTCAGATCTTCCATAAGAGTTCACCCAAAGCGATTTTGTTGGATCATCTAGATGATTGTAAGGCTAATGGAGAACTTGTTGGCCTCTATTTTAGGATGATCTATGGCCACACAAATATTGATGACAGTTGGAACAACAAAATGTTTGAGTGGACAGTTGTCCTCCATTTCTGATTCTTGAAGAGGATTGGGTGAAGGCGGTGGTGAAGGTGAAGATTGTGTTGATGAAGGATGTGATCCCTCCAAACATGAAGAGTTTTCACTCCTCCTTGCTCTCCTGTGGCTACTAAAGGTTCTCTCTATTTTTGGGTCTAGAAAGATTGATGTTTGTAGACCCCTCTTAGAATGACACATGCAACCTGAAAAGTAAAAATTTAGTGATATACACAAAAGAAAAAAAAGTACCACGATATGAAATACGAAAATGATGACTTAGTCCCAATTAATAGTTAACTATTCTACTCTAACTAAGATTACCATAGCTCCCCGACAACGACACCAAAAACTTGTTGGAGTTTTAAAAGGAAGGTCTCAACTCACTTATTACCTGCAAGTGTACGGGGTCAATTGTAGTCAAGTGTTGAACTCAATGAGCTAGGTTAGTTTGATGCTAAATCATTAACTTTTATTAATCTAAGTCGAATTACAAAAGTTGAGTTGTTTACAAATTGCTAAAAGGCAAGTAACGATAAAAGAGCTTGAGTTAAAGGTTCAATTTAGAAATTAGATGATCCTAGGTATGAGATTTCAATACCACACCATCACATCATGCATAACTACAAAATTAAAACATGTAGTCAATTTACATAAGGATTGCCATCGGCATGCATCTCTCAGTGGCATGAATGGCTCTCTTCATCGCATAACACTCCTGTGTTTATGCAAGATTCGAACATAATCTAAAGCCCTCAACATACTCCAACCATTCCCATGGTAAAGAGCATACTTCCATACAAGAAAGCATAAAACATATAAAAGGTGGCCAACTGAGCATAGAAGCAATAAATCACTATAGGCATCCATGGAGAAGAAAATTAACTAACATTAGATATAAATTTCAAATTCATGTGAGTAATGGCATGGTAGCTACTCTCCCATGGTAGCTACTCTCCCATACCCAAGAAAAGAGTTCTACTCATCCATAATGGAGATGCACAAATGCATTGTAAAATTTTCAGAGTTTTGTGTGGCTAAATGACCGGCCTAAATCGCGCGTCTGAAAAAATGGAGCGGATTTGAAGTAGTCGGACTTTTAAATTTATAACTCGAAACCTTCTAGGCCCCCGCAACTTTATTTACAGGGTTGAAGTAGATATACGGGGTCGAACACAGGGACAAGGGTGGTAGTGTTGAGAATGCGGAATCTACACGTTACACTCAGGTATGGGTAAGGAGATGATAAAGTTCCCCAAGGGAACAACAGGCTAAGATTGGTAAAACAAAAGAGAACTATCTCGAACTGGAGCTACGAGGAAAATTAAGGTTTTAAGCATTTATCAATTTTTAGGGTTTTTGCGCAACGGAAATAGAGAGATAATACTATTGCTTTTAATAAGGAACGAAGGAGAAAGCTTTGGTAAAACAAGCGGCAGCAGAAACGTCATGTACCCCTTCTCTTGAAGTGGGTACCTCTAACTAAGCATCAACACCTCTCTCGAGGTTGCTGGTCTTAAGTTAGAGTGGAAAGGTTACTAAAGCAACTCCGATCCTGGGCACTCTCGTACTCCCGTATAGGACCAAACACTAGAGCCACAACACCTCTCTCTCGAGGCTGCTGCAATGGGAAAACATGATTCAGTAGCTAGTCAAAACGCAATCCAAGCGTACAAGCTAGAGTTCGAATGTTAAACAAAACAGTCATCCGACAAAAGAGTCCAAACATAAAGCAGTAGATAATTAAAACTCTTCTAATTCCATTAGCATAGAAGGGTCTGATTACATTCAATAAGTAAAGAAAGTAAATGACTGAAATAAGTAAAGATAAATGTCACCTTCTTGATTTAGAAGGGCGACAGGCAGCAGCAGATCCCCAAGATCCTTCCAGCCCGATACCAGGCAGGAGCCTCGCTCGATACGCTTGTGTCGGGTGGCACACCCTCTCAGGCGACACGCTCATGACGGGAGGACGTATCGTGCAGGGCGCTCATGCCCGATACGATCGTGTCGGGCACAACCTCTCGGGCGACACGTCATGACTGGTGAAGCGTATCAGGCTTGGTATCGTGTCGGGCCAGAGTTTCCTGAGGGTATCAGGTACTCATATTGGGCGTTCTTGTTGGCCAATATCGGTCTACAGCGATGCCCATGGCCGACCCTAAGTGAACCATTCCCTCCCTCTCGGGATGGGGAAGTGCTCACCTAGAATCGCTCGGTGCACCTCTGAGGCACGACACGCTAGCTCCAGATGCTTTCTTAAGTTGGCTTTCGAGAGGTTCCAACCCATCCCATCAGAGTCTTGTAGCTGCTATTTATAGGCAGCGGTTGGTGGAAGTTATGGTTCTCTGGACGCCATGTGTCCTTCATCAGCCCAATCATCACGGGCTCAGGGATGCCCGATATGCTTGTCGCCTGTCACAAGGATGTCGGGCTGGGAGTGTGTCGGTCATCGTGACGAGTGGCGCCAATGCCGATGGGTGGCCTGTATTGCGTGACATGCTTCAGCAGTCATAGCGAGTCCAGCTCCCTGTCGGGTAAATGGCGTAATGCTCGTTCGCTCCTTCTTGCGCGGCACCCTCGTGTCGTGCGGCTGTGTATCGTGCTGCCCTGTCGGGCAGCGAGCGTATCGGCCAGCTGGTTTGGAAAGAAGGCCGATGCAGGTGGAACACGTTTGTGGGCCGGGACGGGCCTTTTTGCTGATAAATGAGTTGAAAATCGAGGAAAACTCTACAAAAAATGATAATATTGAGTTAAAAGCATAGCGTGGCCTGTTTATGCAAAAACATGACAAAAAGGAGAGGAAAACAATTTAAAAGGGCAGATTTGATAACGAAATAAGGGCCAAAAACATCACAAAATTTGGTGTTATCAACTCCCCAAACTTAACATTTTGATTGTCCTCAATCAATCTTTAAACTTTGTTTTGTGACGCTTATTCTTGACCGATATAGTTTTTAGACCATGGGTTTGAGTGAGCATTGAGATGTCTTACAGAGAATACCGCCCGAACACGAACAAAAGACTTTACTTCTCCTGCCTTATTTAAGAAAATATTTTCCCCACAACTTCGGCGAGACTTGGGTGCATGATTTTGAAGTTAGCTTTCACACCAAACAACTTTTGGGAATAGAAAGTTGTGTGTTTGGGTAGGCTTAAGGCTTTTTGGGTTTTTCTTGTTTCTCATCAGTCCATCCAGGTACAGGTCTATTAACAGGCGAGTGGTCCCTGCAGTCCAAGCCAGTTGGATTTAGAGCAGTGATTTCACATCCTACGTACCGCTGCCCCAGATCTACCATGCCTAAAGATGGGTAGTTTTAGAAAACAAGTGTGTGTATATATATATTATTATTATTATTATTATTATTTCCCTTTTTTTAATTTGTCACAACTCTCATGCTTTTATTCACTATCATAAGGCTATTCTCTCTTTTTTGGGATTTTTGTTGGGTAAGGAAAAATAAGAGGAATTTTTGCTGTTTGGGCAGCTTTTTCCTTCCGCATACACGTCTCTTAGCTGTTGTGAGATTATTTTTCAAAATTTTTGGTGTGGAAAGTCATAGTCTTTTGTTGTTTGAGGCTTCATTATCAGAGAGACATAACAAAACCTACATCTCCTTAGGCACATGGAAAACAAACTGGCAAGAAGTCGTATCAGGTTTTTACTATGCAGTGTCTTTGTACATATGTATGGAGACAAAATAAGCAAGATTTTTAGCAATTTTTTTTTTGTTTGAGCATGTATATGTATATGTACACATGATATAGAAGAAGAACAAAAGAGCAAAAAGGGTGGTGTTTGAAGAAACATTTTTTTATACCTCCCTCACAGGTACATGGTACCCCCCAAACTTACTCCACACTCTGTCCCAGAGTTGTGAAGTAGATAAGGTAGGGGTAATGTTAACCCAGTGAGGGTTAGCTAGTGAGCGTGCCTGCACCAGATAGAATCTCCCACACATATTCTCCTCATTTGTTGTGGTAGTTGATGTGGTGGAGTTGGTCAGACGTCTCTTTATTTGATATCCATTCCAGGATGAAGATGTCGCAGTCCTTGGATAGAGGAATTTGTTGTGGACTGTGGTGGAAGAACTGGAGCTCGTGCCATTTGCTTGCTGCCATCTCTAGGAATGGTTGTATTAGTGCCGACATCTCGTCGTAGTATTTTCATACTAAGCGCTCGAGGGATGTCAACGTTGTTGATGTACACTGCACTGGATGATCTTTGTTGCTGTCCGAGCTATTGTAGAAGATTCCTGCTCGTTGGCAAGTGTACATCGTCAGGAGCATCCAGTGGTTGTAATGTAGGATTGGCAAGAAGATAGTCTGTGGAACCTTGCACTGCAATCATGCCAGAAAAGATTGCTTTTGTCCTGACTCGTCGGCGAGGAAGATGTCGTCGAACAACATTGGATGAGCAATGTATGCGTGTTCGAACTTCGTCTGTAGTGTCTGGATGTAGGTGGCCGCCAAAGATATCGCCAAAAATCCTCCTTCTTTAACCATGTCCCTCAAGTCATCAACCGGGACTTTGACACTACCTACCTCGTAGATAACATCTAATGGGGTAGAGTCGGTTAACTTCAGAAGAACTTCATTGACCTGCTCTTGCGTGAGTGTAGAGCATGAGAAGCGGTCGAAATTGTTGATCAATCCTTCTGATGTTTCAGGCGAAGCAGGGTCTTCGAATCTCTGCACTTCCCGCAGGATCTCTAACTGCTTGCCTGCCCCGTAGATGTCTGATTCTATCTCAGCTTCTTTCTCTGGAGTGCTGCTGGGTTGCGAAGATTCATCTTCTAGGTCACTGTCCAGCAGCTTCTCTGGTACCCCTGTGTCTTTGAAATAGCGCCTATCTTTGATCAGCAGCAGTGCATAAATGCTTATGATCTGGTAAAAGTTTTGGCCCTGGAGATGCCTTATGTATCTGAATATGTTAAGCAACTCCATGGCACGCAAAACGATAAAGGCACTGTTTCCACTTCCTTCTTCTGCTTGGACGGGGAAGTCTCCAATAGAGAAAAAGTTCCAAACACTGTGGTGACGTTGGACTCCTTGCTTGATTGCTCGTAGAAGGCACAGCGGTAGAAGCCTCAGATGTTTGTCCTCCGGGCGACTGAAAATAAGCCCGGAGCGTGGCACCTCGTTGTTGCTGTAGCTAAGCAGCTGGACGTCATGGTTCCTGAGGTCTGCCACATAGAGGAACCATATGTTGTGGTGCTTGTACAGGGCCAACACGATGTTTGTGTTATGCTCTTCGATGTGTCGCAGCATGTTGGCCACCGCAATGGAGTCTAGTACTCCCATCATCAACCTTCTTGCCAAGGTCGGGGTGGCATTTTTATTGTTCTCCGACCTATCCCGGTGTAGATATTCTTTATTATTGCACCTTCTAGGACTCTGAACAGCTTCTTGCCGACGACGGCTGGCGAGCAGAATATGCTTCTGAGTGCTCCCCGTCGTACGAAGAAGTAGTCATTGCTCCAGACGACGTCTTCTTCATCTGCCTATGACCTCAGGACCTTATTCAACAATTTATGGTCCCTGATCGACAGGTAGCCGATGACCCTTCTATCGAAGTTGGCCATCTCAAAGGAAGGTAGCTCTGACGGTGCATAGAACGCATCTTCCATCGAGCATATTCCTCTGGGGGGTGCCTTTCATTGGCGGCGCATATGTCCCCCCCTTCTCCCTCTAATTCATCAGAAGAGTCCTCCCTGACGCTGATGTCTTCATTATCATCTTCAGCTTCGTCCATGTGGACTGAGGGAGTTGTTTCTTCCAGATCGTGGGAGCTCGCTTGTCCTGCTGGCGCTCTGTTGGTCGACCTTGGTGGCGTCCCTTCCTCGGGCATGTGGGATGGCCCACTGGAGGAGGAAGAGAATGATGATCCTGACGAGGTTGCTGACAAGGAGGGTGGAGAGCCTGAGCCAGGAGGCGACAGGGACCTTCTCGGCTGCCTTGGGTGCGGTTGGTCGTCTCCCCTGTTCAGTCTCTCCTCGATCACATTAAGGCGCTGGAGGGCCTCTTGAAGCGTGGAGTTGAGTGTCTCTAGTTGGCCAGGAAGACCAACTAGAGTCCGCAGTTGCCGCTCTTGGATGTTCAACCTCTGCTGGAAAATAGAAAACTTGCGGGTTAGATAAGTAAATGTAGTCGAGTGGCTTTCTGTTACCTCCCGCAAGTGGTCGAGTTCGTGCCCCATCATTTTCCCGAGTGATGGAGGGGCTCCTATATATCTCCCTCTTGTCCTCGCGATACTCCTCTCGCGTGAAGGTCTACCCGATTAGGTAGAACCTATCTCGATCGTCTGTGAGGTGGATGTTGCTGGGTGACGCGTCGACACCCTTGCGGCTGTCACTGCCTCGCCTTCTTGTCGTGGTGGAGAAGGCCGCGGTGTGGGTGGATGCTGCTCCACCTCTACGTTGTTGACGATCCCTTCAACAGCTGTTATAGGGAATACCGGCAGTGGTGTCGGCGTTAACTGTGCAGCTACGAGCTCCATCTCAAGGATTTCGATGAACAGCCCATTACTGGCTTCTGGTTGTGCTTCTTCTTCTGCCTCTAATGGCACCACAGAAGGTTCGAGAGCTATGGCTGTCTCTTCTGCGACAGCTTCCTCTGGGGCTTGTACTGTTGTTTCTGTCCCAGTTGTCTCGGCAACCTCGACGATTTCCAATCTTTCTTCTGCCACGACAGGTATTGTCATGATCGTGGTTGGGATAGTAGGAGCGACGACATCTCTATCAACTGCTGTCATCGGTGGCTCTGGATTGGCGGCTGGCTCGGCAGAGGTTGTTGTAGCTTTTTCCTACCTCGGGTCGAGAGGAATTGATTCTCCTCTCATGGTCGCCCTCTCTTGAATCTTGGTGGTGGCGGCGTAAGCTGCTTCTACCGCCACAACTTCAATTTCTACTGTGGTGAAAACCAGCTTTTCTGCGTCGTAGGTGGCGCAGTGAGGGAGTGGAAGGAGGGTTTTTGTCCTTGTGAACTTGTAGAAGTAGCTTCTCCCCTCCTTTATGATGTCATCCCTTATGAGGTACTTGAGGTCGATCAACTCGTCACCCCTTGTCCTCGATAGACTGTGTAGTTCCCTTGGGTATCCCAACCCAACCGCGATCAGATTGACGATGCCACCCATGCAATATTCCTTGGTGGCATCCTTTATCGGGTGTAGCCTATTCAGAAAGAAGCGCCCCAGATTGATCACCTTACCCTGCATCATGTGCCACATGAGATGGAGTTCTTCGGTGTAGACGTTGCTGGACTCGTTTTTGCTGAAGAGCAGGCATGCTACCAGCTTGTGCACTATCCTCCAGAAATAGGAGTGCACTGCCACCACCTTGCTTCCTGGCTTGTATGATGACTCACTGGTCAGCCTCTTCCAGAGCTCCACGGGGTTGAACCCGTCTCCTTCGGTGATCATTTCACCATTATTCAGCAACTTCTTCTCCTCCTCATTGGAAGAGAAAATCTTGTTGAGTAGTTTTTCAGAGATGACGTGCTCTGAGTTGTACAACCGCCCTTGCAGTCTGTCTGCTCCACCATATTCTTCAACGTCCTCAGCTGTATTCTTCACTCGGCGGAGAGACGACATGAACTCCCTTGTGAGTTCAGTGTAGGAGGCAGAGCGGCTGAGGCAGATCTTCCTCAGACCTACTGCGGCAAGGACATTTTCCAGTCTTCCGAAAATACCCAATTGGATGAAGGATGACTGGTGGCAGAATCTGCTCGGCCTATAGATTTTAGTTTCCAGTTCTGAGTATCGGTGTCCATGCTCGCTATCTCTTGGAACGAACCTTCCAGGTGTGTGATCCAGGGGTTCTGCCGCTGCAGTTGAAGCTATTGCAGGAGTCGTTACTTCTTCTGTCCTTGCTCTCTTCTCAGCGGTTGATGGCCCAGCTGCCTCAGGATTTGGGCGTTTCTGCCCGACCGTTGTGGCTTCAGCTGCGGCCTCAATGTCGATTCTTCTGCCGTGTTCGTCAACTCGAATAACGGTTTTCTTTGTACGGGCCATATCTGTTATCATTAAACAAGTTCATTTATCATTTAAATGTTCCGATATTAGGTAGGTATAAACTTAAAGTCGATACTGGCATTTGAGAGAAAACTGATGCACGATAAAAATTCGCCCCGATACAAAGGCTACCTGAAACCACCGTATCGAGCTTCAACACTGGGCGATAAGATGCTTGCCCGATATGCTTGTGTCAGGCGATACGAAGCTATCAAAGAAATCACCGTAGGCCCATGCCCGATACGAGGTCCGGGTGTCGTCCATCAAAAGAACATCTTAGGCAATACAAAACTGGACGATACGTAGAAAAACTGTGCATCATACTCGTTGGCCGACACGGGTGCATCGGGCGATATGGTCGCGTGAAACAAAGTGCCCGATACGATCTTCCCTGATAGAAAAATGTGTCAGCCGACATAGGGTATCGGGCAAGCACGTGTTAAAGACGTGTCGCGTGACACATGTGTCGGGCGATACAAATAAATCCACTAAGGTCTTCAGCCCGATACGCTATATGCGAGATGAAGATCGTGCCAGGCAAGCAAGACGATAGGGCTGTCGGGCTATACCTTTGCTATCTGAAGTTTTCCTACGCGACACGAGAGAAGAAAAGGGTTGCGTGACATGGGAGCAAAAGAGCGAAATAATTGCACGATGCGGGTAGGTGAAAAGTAAAAGCAGTAGCCTGACATAGTAAAACCTCTATACTGTATATAGCAATCCCAACCGGGGGTAAAACGGGTAAATCTGGGATGCGTGTCGGCCGTTGAGACAAATCATTCCCAAGACGAGCGGTCCTGTCAGTCTAACCAAGGGTAATTACTCATGCTGCCCGACATGGGTGCTCGCCGCCCGGGCGTGTCGTCCGACACGGCTTATGTAATGTCCGATATACCATTTCCCGATACCATTGCATTCTGCGTGCCGACTGAGTTGCTGCCCGATACGATCATGAAAAGGGTATACTTGCTCGATACAAAGCCTTCAGAACAAAATCTAGATGAAAAACTAAAAACAAGGCGAAGGAAAAAGTGATTGATGGGTAAAACATCATTGGCCTAAGGTTAAGTTCCTGGCCTCAGATAATATTACTCATCAAGGCTCATAAAACAGAGCGGTGGCCCATAAAACAGAAGAGTCAACACAAGTGACACATTCACTGACTCGGGCCTTATTACAGTCCAAATGTTCATCATGTTTTTTTGCAAGAAAGGAAATAACATCCTATTCTAGGAAAAGTAAACGCTCGGGCTGCCTCCCGAGGAGCGTTGTAGTTTGCGTCGCCAGCTCGCCATCTCTAGGTCCTTCACTTTTCACCTCCAACAGTATCCATATCTTCCAAGTTGATCTCTGTCCTTCTTGATCACAACCCTGCCATTTTGGCAGATTCGGTGTTGGAGGGTATCTTACCCGAGGGATTCTTTATCAATTCGGCCATCGGGGCCAACTGTTGATCAATTTGACGTTGATGCATCTGTGAGTTCAGAACTCCTGAATTTGTAAGCGCACTCTGCACCAGCTGGTTATTGATGGTATCTTGTCTTTTTACAAAATTGAATAACTGGCCAACCAAGTCTTGTTGGTTCGAAACCTTGTCTTGACCTTGCTCCTTGGCTTGACTTCGACCTTGACTAGCGTTTGTCACTTGGCGACCTTGGTACTTCCCTTGTCCTTGGAAATTTGCCTTGTTTGACTGGAAAGATGTGGTTCTGGTGAATAGATTTTGTCCTCCTCTTTTCTCAAAAACTTGGGGTGGCTTGGTAGGGTTATGCAGCTGATGCGAGTTTTCTACCGCATCTTTGTTGCCATAACTAAAACCAGGATGATCTGGCCTCTTGAAATTAACGAAAGAGACGTTTTCAGTCTCCTCAGCCTCAGATTCACTTTCTCTCGACTTGTCAGGTCGGGTGTAGATACAGTTATCTACCTCGTGTCCACCCTCTCCACAGGTGACACATTTCATGACCTTTTCAACTTGTTTCTTCCCCTTTCCACTAGATTCTTTCAACTGTTTTACATGAGTAGCTATCCTCTGGATCTGAGAGGTGATAGTTTCCAGAGCCTTGGATTCAAATGAAGGTCCTTCACTAGCCTTCTTAGCATGTCCCCTTTCTGATCTATCGTAGTCGGTGCCGGCTTGCAAGTCGGCCATGTTCTTGATGATCTTTTCGGATCTGCTAGACTTCTTCCCTAGAAAGTCACTGCCTACTGCTACATTCAGCGAAACTCTTTCCTCAGGGGTTAGACCGTTGTAGAAGGTAGTTATCAAGAAACCCTTCTTATAGTTGTGATGAGGGCAGTCCCTCTGATATTCTTGATATCGTTCCCAGGCATCATGGAGATTCTCATTTGGCTTGTGCATGAAAAACGTAATCCTCTGTCTATTCCGGATGCTTTTCTCAATAGGATAAAACTTGTTTACAAAGGCATCCGCCAGCGCACTCCATCCGTTAAGAGCTTGGCGTGGCAGCCCCAGGTACTAGGATAGAGCCTTATCTTCCAAAGAAAATATGAAACCCTTGTAATAGATCACCTCCTGTGGGACTCCCCACATCTTGATGGTGTCACAGATGTTCTTCAAACTCCCTCTTGTTATGGATCATAAAGATGATTGATGCCTTTAGCTCGAAGTTGGTTGTGCTGAATCTCGGGGCGACAACAGGACATCTGGAATTGTTAGCCTTGGTGGAAGCTAACTCCCTTAGGGTCTTTTCTTCTTCATTGGAATCATCACTGTCACTGTCTCCCTGGTTCTGATCTTAATTATTTTGATTCCTTCTGCGCCTCCTGTGATGATGACGTCTATCCCGGCGATGGTCGTCCTCGAACTGCTCTGTTTCAGGATCTTCATGCTGATCATTGTCGTCATAGCGGTAATTGTCTTTAGGCGGAGGCGAGTGAGGTCTAGCTCTCGTGTGTCCCCCACCTTCTGAAAGAGGTGGTTCAATGCGAGGCGGGATGTCTGATGATGTTGGTGCTCAGTTGAGAAGAACGCCTTCCTTCTGAGTTCCTGAATAGCACGTAGAAATCAATTTAGAAAAATCTGTATTAACGATATGAATTACTCATTTCACGTTAAAATATAAAAAAGGAAAAAGAGAGTGTTGTCAAGCTCATTTCTAAGCTTGAGGCACTGGAGTGTAGTTAGTGGATTCGGTTTCGTCAATAGTACCATTTTGCCTTGTCCCCGACAATGGTGCCAAAAAGTTGACCGACCTAAATCGCGCATCTGAAAAAATGGAGCGAATTTGAAGTAGTCGGACTTTTAAATTTATAACCCGAAACCTTCTAGGCCCCCACAAATTTATTTACGGGGTCAAAGTAGATATACGGGGTTGAACACAGGGACAAGGGTGGTAGTGTTGAGAATGCGGAATCGACACGTTACACTCCGGTATGGGTAAGGAGATGATAAAGTTCCCCAAGGGAACAACAGGCTAAGATCAGTAAAACAAAAGAGAACTATCTCCAACTGGAACTATGAGGAAAATTAAGGTTTTAAGCATTTATAAGCTTTTAGGGTTTTCGCGCAACGGAAATAGAGAGATAATACTATTGCTTTTAGTAAGGAACGAAGGATAAAGCTTCGGTAAAACAAGCGACAGTTGAAACGTCCTGTAATCCTTCAATCGAAACGGGTACCTATAACTAAGCATCAACACCTCTCTCGAGGTTGTTGGTCTTAAGTTAGAGTGGAAAGGTTACTAAAGCAACTCCGATCATGGGCACTCTCATACTCCCGTATCGGACCAAACACTAGAGCCACAACACCTCTCTCGAGGCTGCTGCAACGGGAAAACACGATTCGGTAGCTAGTCGAAACGTGATCCAAGCGTACAAACTAGAGTTTGGATGTTAAACAAAACAATCATCCAACAAAAGAGACCAAACATAAAGCAGCAGATAATTAAAACTCTTCTAATTCCATTAGCATAAAAGGGTCTGATTACATTGCATAAGTAAAGAAAGTAAATGACTGAAATAAGTAAAGATAAATGTCGCCTTCTTGATTTAGAAGGGAGACAGGCAGTAGCAGATCCCCAAGATCCTTCCAACCCGATATCAGGTGGGAGCCTCACCCGATACACCTGTGTCGGGTGGCACACCCTCTCGGGCGACACGCTCATGACGGGAGGACGTATCGTGTGAGGCGCTCATGCCCGATACGATCGTGTCGGGCAGCACCCTATCGGGCGACACGCCGTGACTGGTGAAGCATATCGGGCTTGGTATCGTGTCGGGCCAGAGTTTCCTGAGGGTATCAGGTACTCATATCGGGCTTTCTTGTTGGCCGATATCGGTCTGCAGTGATGCCCGGGGCCGACCCTAAGTGAACCATTCCCTCCCTCTCGGGATGGGGAAGTGCTCACCTAGAATCGCTCGGCGCACCTCTGAGGCACGACACGCTAGCTCCATATGCTTTCCTAAGCTGGCTTTTGAGAGGTTCCGACCCATCCCATCGAAGTCCTGTAGCTACTATTTATAGGCAGCGGTTGGGGGAAGTTATGGTTCTCCGGACACCACATGTCCTTCATCAGCCCTATCATCACGGGCTCAGGGATGCCCGATATGCGTGTCGCCCGTCACAAGGATGTCGGCTGGGAGCGTGTCGGTCATCGTGACGAGTGGCGCCTGCCGGTGGGTGGTCTGTATCACGTGACATGCTTCAGCAGTCGTGGCGAGTCCGGCTCCCTGTCGGGTAAATGGTGTATCGCTCGTCTGCTCCTTCTTGCGCGGCACCCTCGTGACGCGCGATAGTGTATCGTGCTACCCTGTCGGGCAGTGAGTGTATCGGCCGGCTGGTTTGGAAAGAAGGCCGATGCAGGTGGAACGCGTTTGTGGGCTGAGACGGGTCTTTTTGCTGATAAATGAGTTGAAAATTGAGGAAAACTCTGCAAAAGATGATAATATTGAGTTAAAAGCGTAGCGTGGCCTATTTATGCAAAAACATGACAAAAAGGAGAGGAAAACAGTTTAAAAGGGTAGATTTGATAACGAAATAAGGGACAAAAACATCACAAAAATTTGGTGTTATCACTAAGAGAAGAAAAAGCTAAAAGAACCAAAAGTTAAGCCAAGGGGAAGTAGAACTATAGATAGAGGACAAGAATCCACCCATGAACCTGCTTCAACTAGAACAATCCTTCCTCCCTAGAATCTTGTGTGAGAAGAATAGTTCTGCTGCACCTTTGGAGAAGAAATGAAGTAGAATGGAGGTTCATTCCAAACAAAACCTCTTCTTCCACCCCAAAATTGCCTTCCTTTGCTCTGGAACTTCTCTTAGATGTAAAGTGATTACAAAATGGCAATTGATAGCTGCCTAAAAGGTTGCATTTGTGTTTTAAAATGAGGGGTGGTTGTTGATGATTTCTATAGAAACTGATAAAGACACAACATGTCTCGTCATGTAACTTGTCAACTAACTATTGCTGCGCGAGAAATACATGGCATGTTTTGTAAGAGACACATAATGTAGCAATCACTAGAGTTGATCTGGGCATAAGGAACATGGCATGTTCAATTAAATACACGCCCATGTGTGTTGACAACAAGTCGGAGTAGGCCTCTAGATCGTGAGGACACACAATGTCTTAATAGAGACACGTCGTGTCGTCTGCTATGCATTTCAGGCGTTGAGACTGCTAGAATCTTACATACATGTGTGCTAAATAACATGCAACATTTTCTTTGCTGAGTGAGACATTTTGGGAAGTTATACATCGTGTCTTAAATAAGACATGCCATGTGCAATGTTGTCTCTTCAAGAATGAACTCTGAATCAGCTACAAATCGAGGAGAGGTCCCATTGAGGTCGGATTTGAGTTGGTCTATCTCCAATTTGGCATTTTGAATGTGTGTTTGTGATCAACATCTTGCAATAAGTAAAATAACTAAAAGATGGCAAGTTAATTATAATTAGAGGCTAAATGGAAGGCAAAATGAACTAAATTTGTGTGTATATGTGTGTAAAAAGTAGATATGAAATGTGGACATATGTCCGCCACAATGACATATAAGTCCATCTACAAAACAACCCAGTCCACCTTTATTATAAAGGTCATGACATTAGTGAACAACATAGTTCGTCCTTAAGAGGTCACAATACTAGTAAAACTAGGATGTACAAAACCCAAACATCTGTTGTACAATCACAGCCGTCCTCAATCACATTGTATATACTGAATCATAATCATCTAAGATACAAACTCAATCGTTCCCCTACCAAGGTATGATTGCAAACATCCTTGTGAACATGCATATACTCAACAATATATGACTATGAGCTTCCACTAACGGAGAACTCATTTCACCATCCAGAAAGTCTTGGCACTGGAATGGATCTATGGCACACACACCACATGATTAGGGATTCACTTGATTAATTAATGTCAATTGGGTGATTTAAGACTACATCAATCAAGATACATACAAACCCTAAAAGAATTCTACAAAAACAAGTTAGGTTGCAACTTCAGAAGATATAAAATGTAAAAGATATAAAATGTATGAAACATAAAGCTTATCACGTCATCACATGGTACTATTTCACTTCAACACATAAAACCATCATCATTGTCATCATCATAGCATTACATGATACAAGTTCCTAATATAATGTATAGATGTACACCTCAATTAGGCACAAAGCCATGTCCAAGGTCATAAGACCATTTGCATTGTTTCCTGTAAGAACATCATCATCCTTCCATGCCTAATTAAGGCTCATCATTCCATCACCATACATGTGATAAATAATTTGATATAACATTACATTATAGATCCATGATGTTCATAGGATAGTGTGTCAGAGTTACAACAACATTAGGAGAGAGAAAGTACTCCATCATGAAGATAATTACTCAAGGAAGCTAAACATAAGCATTACTCCTTATATCAGGGTTAGCTTCAGCAAGGCAAACTGAAATAGGGTTTAAAAATAGAAATTAAATATAAACCCCAATTCTTATCACGTCCTTTAATAATGAAAGCCATTAGGTCAACCATCATCATCATAGAGTCAACATAACATGACAACCATAGAGATCATATCATTGGCCACTTAAATCAGAAGTGTCATCGACCGTTGAAGATTGAGCAAGGTTGGCGACTGCTGACACTAGGGCCCACCACCTTCATCGACCACTACGGTTGACCATCTTTGGTGACCACTAAGGGTTATCCACTTCAAAAAACTCTAGGGTTAAACAAGATCAACGACCACTGAATTTAGGTGATATCAATGACCATTAAGACTAGGGTTTCAGTTTCCACTCAATATAAATCAACATTGGTGACCAATTGGAAGATTCAAACATTGGCAACCACTTGGGGTTTCACCTCATCATCGACCGCTCAAGATCCAAGGAATCAATGACCACTAAGGGTCTGAACCTTCACTGAACACATAGATCAAAATCTTGGCGATCAATGGTGATACAAAGCTTGGCAATCAAACACATCAAAGCTTAGCGACCTCATAAGTTACTCAACCTTGGCGCCCTCATAAAGAGAGAGAAAATCTTAGTGACCAAAATCTCATCAACCACAAGATACATTAGGTTGATCATCACCATAAAACTAAAAAGCTATCAAAGAGAAAATCACAAGAAGAGGATTGACTCCAAAATGACAATTGATGACCATCATGAGAGAAAGCAAAACCATGTTTTGTGAGAGAGAAAAACTAACATTTCCACAAACATGCATGCATCAAAACTTTCATCACCAAAGGAGGATTCATGCGCAAGGAATAGGGTTCATCCAAGGAGAGTTATCTACTCAAGATCACCATGTAAATACAAACCCTAGATTACTGATATTATCTTTCTACTTGGAACCATGTTTTAGGACAAGATTAAGAACATGCAAGAAGAGTATAAGAAATAGCAGTGGAGAAAGTTATATAACTCACCTTAGAGTTGATGTAGAAACTCCAAACAATAACATAGCTTGAAGAAGATAGGTAGAAAACTCTAGCTTGAGCACTCCTCTCGGCCAAGCTAGCTCCACCCCTAAGAAAGAAGCAAACCCTATGTCAAGGAAGCAAGAAAGAGAGAAACCCCTTAGGTACAAAAGCAAAGAAGAGATGTTCTTCAATCTCTAACTCAACACTACCATGGAACACCATGGGTTTGTCTAAGAAGAGAAAGAAGAAAGGTAGGACAACAAGCAAAACATAGGTAAAGAGGGAGATCATACACACCAAGACCAAGAAAACAAGGAAGGATGCACCAAGCTATCACAAGGAGGGTAGCTCCAGACCCTAGATCAACATGCAAGGTAGATTGGCCCATCTTCTTCAACATTGAGCTTGTTAAATCCCAATCTGACAATTACCATTAATCATGAGATTAGGGCATAAATTGAGGTTTTACCGTAATACAAAGATCACCCTTAACTTTTTATTCTTTTTTAAACTCTTTGTTTCCTCACATTGAACCACATAAACTAACTTTACAAGGGAATCTAAACATTGATTTCTCTAATCTGGTTTCAATAGTAAAAATGCATGTATGAACTTTATGTTTCACATACTTTTAAGAACATAAGACTTGTTGATTCACATATATTGCTAAAAGAGGAATAATGTTATACATCATCATTTACAACTCTCTCTTATTTCTTTACAAGGAGCTAAAGTGACAAGGACCGACTGAACTTAACTATACTCAGACTTAACTCTTGTGGCAGATCTACTCTGATGCAATGATATCTTCAATCCTCACAATTTCCCTAAAAATTTTGAGTAGAGGGGTGAGCCTACTCGCTCAGTGAATGAGTAAAACAATAATGTAGTCTAAAGTACTGAATGAGACATTTATCATTCTTGGATAATTGAAATAAAATAAGATATTCAAAAACTTACTAATAACATTGAAGCCTACATCATTAGAAATAAACAAGTATGGAAATATAATCCTCACTATATTCAATATTACATTTAAAGAACAACTACTGTGAAACTGAAATCAAATCATTCTTAACTCTTCTTACTTATAAGAAACTCTTTAAACTTATATTATCATATTTTAGCTTATACCTTGATCATATGTAGCGTACTCTGCATATGAAGAATCATAATGAAATACGATCTCACCGTACAAGACTTAGCTGACACACCCAGGATGCTAAGCCTGACTACATCGCTGGTCTGCAACAGGAAAATGGCTCTTTGGCCTCAACACACCTATGGGCCATAAAACTGGACTCCTCCTCTAACCTGAGCACACAGGCGGAGAGCCAAGCCACCTATTGGCTTTTCTATACTCTAGTGCCACCAGGATCTTTGGTTGACGTTGGACACTACATACTATATTTTTAAGGAGACTTCCACTAGGGCTTCATCCCTCATACCACATGTTAGTACAATCCAATCCCCATATACTGGATACTGCCAGGGTTAGGTCATTTCATCCCTATGGCACATATATCTCATAGGGAATCTACAGTGTTCAGGGCTACTATTATTACTATGAACTTTGATTATATCTTTCTCTTAGACTGATCTCTTTTAACTCTATATATTAATGACTACTCAGACTATTGAATTGAAATCACTGATGATACTGAACTGAATGCTTAACATATTGTTTACCCCTTTCTTAGGGTTTCTCCTTACTCATGAACATATAACACTTCTCATGTATTCAAACATATATCATGTCTACTAATATGAATATTCTCATTCAACATTTCTCACATTTATGCATGGCATCGATAACATACCTATCTAGGGAATGTCATATCTCTCCACTTGCAATAGCATAACAATATATGCATTTCATGACAAGTATTTGAGTTAGAAAATCAGAATCTCATAAACAAAGCATATATGCATATAAGATAATATTCAGATAAAATCCCACAATATCACATGAATCATTTCAATCATCTATTTACTACTAAATTAGATATGTATACATGTAAAAGCATACTAGATTGGGTTTCCATCCTTGATTACTTTCTATTCACATGATATGTATTGTGAAAATTAGAAACTCTATTTGTCCATATAAAATCAAAGAGATCAAACATGTATAATTATATGCACTAGGAACATAAGTAAGATCATATAAGCATAAATCCGAATTTTAGCTATAATGTTGTTCAAGCACTTGAATAACTTGAAATTTCAGATATTTAGAAGATTCTCAATAAACTTCTTAATTTTGAAGTATTCAAGATACATGCATATCTATATCCATGTCATCATATAAATGTTTTCATATCATAGTTGGAACATGAATTGAAGTATTCTATAAACTAAATTCAAGAACAGTTCTTTTCATTTATTGTCATCTAGGGAGAAATCGAGAATATAAATTAAAACCATCTAATTGAGTACAATTGACTGAAATATTATTTTACCCACTCACCCTAAGCTGTAAAATAGCTTAAAAATGTATCCCATATCTAAAAATCTCGAATCCATATCGTCTAGAAAGCACATCCCATACCAGGACCTGAGAGTACAGGGACGACACTAGGACTGTATTACTAACATCTATAACTAGCATCTACAACTAACCAACCTTCTGAATCTATTGATCACCAGGTTGGTTTTCTTCCACAGCACGACCTCGACCTCGTTGCCCGCGACCACCTAAAAAAAATGTGGTTACCCACGGGTGAGACCCAGTCCCAGCGAGAGATATAACTCTCTCCAACATATATTGATTATAACATATTAATTGACATTAAATGAACTGAGCAGATATAGAAATGAATAAGCAATTTAAGCAGATTGAATAGGTTAAACATACTAAGACATTAAACAAATTAATTTGACTAGAAGTATAATTACTCAAATGTCATATAATATCATCTTGTAAACACTGAATAATATAAGGACTAGTTAAAGACTAATCAAGCAATGTGAGACGTATTTAACCCTAGTCAGTATACTACACGCTTATATCACTTCTTTTATTACATTGCCCTGAGGGATTTGAGAAATACCACTCAAGTCCCAACTGACCACTACTAAGTCGAAATCAGTGCCATACAAGATCTAGGAAGAGCCGGACTCCTAAGATCTTCTCTGCCCCCGGTCAGTACGGGTCCGCCACAGTGACACATAAGGTCAACTGCTAACAGCCTAGTCCATCCTTGGTATAGGTCACGACACTAGTGAAAGGAGGTGGGTACGCATACCCTACCATCCGAGGTACAACCATAGTTGTCCTCCAATCTCATCACATATATAATCATCGAGACACGATCGCAGTCGTTCCCAAACTGAGGGCTAGGTATGACCACAGTCATCCTCCCTAAACACTTGAATTCAGGATGACAATCACCCCGCATACTCATCAGTATGCGCTCCGAGTTTCCCTTAGGAATACTCGTTTCACCATCTGGCAAGTCCTGACACTCAGATGGATCTATGGAACAGGGCTCTACATGATTAGGGTTACACTTGATTAATTACTGCCAATTGAATGCATTAAGGCTTTATCATACAAGTGGACATTCAAACCCTAATTATTTTCTAACAAGAATATATGTATAATGACTTCAAGGGATATAAAACATTTGATATATAAATCTTAATCACATTACCACATCCTATCATTCATTGAAAATTAATGTACCACACTTATCATGATACTATTTCAAGATACCAATATCTTATTACAAGTTCCAGGGTTTTAACCCTTATAGGAACATAAAGAGGATTTAACATCAATCATGGCTTCAAACAGCCCAAAGGTCATTAAGACCATCACATTATTCATAGTAAGGTTATCATCATCATTCCATGCCTTAAACAAGGCTCAAAAGATCATTAGCACATGTTTGTCCGTAAATATTAACATGGAAAGGCACTGTGATATTGAAATAGTACTACATCGTGGTTTCAACACAACAAGAGTATAATTCATTATCACATTTATCATTCAAGAGGTCGGATTATAACCAATTAACATCAAATAATTACATCAAGGTTAGGTATAACAAGCTAGATCACATGGGAGTTACACATCCACTTATTATAGTGATTTATCAAATATAACTATATAATGGCAAAGGTAATGCTACCAATTAATGGTATTGAACCATTGAATCATCTTCAGTAGGACCCACATATAATAAAATGTGATTTATTCTAATCCATTGGATGTTAAAGCATCCAATATTATTCATTGGATTAGGTTCATTGTTCAAGGTTATCAATTGAAGTATAGGTCTAACCATTAGATCAATTGAACCAAGGAACTATTGGTTCAAGGTATAGTCAATCTACCATTACAGTCCTAATTCATCATATATGGTGATGACCTGATCCACCATTAATTGTGATCATTAGGTCACCATTGGTTGCTAGATCAGTAATACATTCAATTAACATCATCAAATTATAAGCCAATATCATCATCGATTGATAACATCATTAAAATACTTAGTGGATGATAATTAAATGTATAATTGAGTCAAAACTTGTACTAAGGTGGTAACCATAGGTTGTCACTATAAATTTGACACCCTTGATCACGAACATAAGTTGCTAAGATAGCAACACTATTGGTTGTTGAATGGTATAACAATCAATTATGAGATAGGAAAGGAAATAGCTTAAAAACCCTAATTTGAACCATCATTTGTTTTGTACATAATGCCATAGGTTGTTGCTATCAACCTGTCCCAAATCCTGTTACACCTTATAAAGGCTTTACACATGTTTACAGGTTCATATAGAACTGGAATAAAATAGGAAACACCACAAAATTCGTAATTCTAAACAAGCATGATTCCACTATGCTTAGATCATCACATTCAAGCATAATCATGAACTAACAAGCTTCAAATAAGCAATATAAGTGAAGAATGTTATATAACTCGCCTCTATAGAGTAGTTCAGATATCCAACAGCAATAATCTCGAGCAAATAGGGCAAGGAAACCTTTGATTCAGATCTGAACTTGGCCAACTATGCAATTCTCTCCACAAACAAGCAAAACCCTAGAAAAGAGACAAGAAGGAAGGAGTTTTGAGTTCTAGGGGAACTTTCACCATGGAAAACCATGGTTCCGACCTGGAGAGATGTAGGAGGAAGAGAAACAAAGAATTGGACGTAGGAAATAAGGAAAAACTTACACTTTTAGGTCAATATCACTAGGGGGAAGCTTCATACACCCAAAAAGAGAATCAATTTCAACCCTAGAATTTGTTTCCAAGAGGATCCCCACCTTCTTATTCCTTGGGCAGCAAAAATCGCAGCTGAACAGAGGGATGACGAGGCTGGGAGAAGGAGAGAGAGAATGGAGAGCAAATGGCTCGTTTGTGGGCTTTTGGATAACTATATAACACTTTAATATTAAGAAAAAGAAAAAAATTAAAATTCTAGTATATATCCAAGTATCCATGGCTTTATATTATTAAAAATACATAAGCACACACACACACAACTCTCCCACCGTCCCTCTAGACCTTCTTGGTTTTCCTTTGACGAAATTCTCAGCCAATCACATAATTCCTTAGTTGATAGCTACTAAAGGTAGCTCATCCATGAAGGGAAAAACCCTAAAATGCCCTTGATAAAAACACCTTCAAACCATGGCTCAAATAGGATCCTCATGGTTCAAGAATCTCAATAATGATAATATAACAACTAAGGAACATAATTTATGTGACAAATTGCAAAGAAAACCCCTCAATTGGGTAAATTGCAGAAAAGTCTGAAATGTACAGAAAATTGCATAACTTTCTCAAACAGTGTCCAAATTGGACCAAATTTGAAACTTAAGCTTGCGTTATGATTTCAAAACATATCAAAAGGTTATATTAGAGTTATAAGCATTCAATTATGGTAATTAATCTCCTTCAACACATTAAGAAAGTTCAGGGGCCTTACAACTATAAACCCCTAACAAGGATTTCGCCCCAAAATCCTACGCAAAAAGAGATGGGTATTTTCTACGCATCTCATTCTCTAGTTCCCATGTGGCTTCCTCAATGCCACGGTGATTCCACAAAACTTTCACTAGTATTATATCCTTTCTCTTCAGCTTTTTCACCCTTCTATCCAGGATCAACACAGGACCCTCAACATAGGAAATATCCTCATCTAACTCAACCTCTACTGGTTGGATTGTTTGGTTAGTATCTGGATGGCATTTCCTCCACATAGAGATGTGAAAGACATTATGCAATCTATGTAGCTCTGGTGGTATTTCCAACTTATATGCTACCTTTCCAACACGAGCTAGGATAGGGTATGGTCCCATAAATCTAGGAGCCAACTTACCCTTCTTTCCAAACCTCAATACACCTTTCCAAGGAGAAACCTTAAGATATACTCTATCTCCCACTTGGAATTCAAGTGATCTGCGTCGGTTGTCTGCATAAGATTTTTGCCTGTCCTGGGCTGCTTTCAACTGTTGTTGTATCACTTTAATCTTTTCTGTAGTCTGTTGTACTAGCTCAGGACCCAAAAGTTGATATTCACCTGTCTCATACCAACAAAGAGGAGACCGACATCGTCTACCATATAGAGCCTCATAAGGAGCCATATCTATGCTTCTTTGATAGCTATTGTTGTACGCAAACTCTATCAGAGTTAGATGTACATCCCAACTACCAAGAAATTGCAGCACACATGTCCTCAAGAGATCCTCTAAAGTCTGAATAGTCCTTTCAGATTGGCCATCGGTCTGTGGATGAAAAGTTGTGCTGAATCTCAGCTGTGTTCCCATTGCTGAATGCAGACGCTCCCAAAAATGACTTATAAATTGTGAACCTCTGTCAGAAACTATAGTCACTGGAATGCCATGCAAACGGACTATCTCATCAACATATATTTGTGCCAGTTTCTCTGCTGTAAATGTTGTCTTAACTGGCAGAAAATGAGCTGACTTAGTCAATCGATCTACTATCACCCATATGGAATCATGACCCTTGGTTGTCCTAGGAAGACCAACCACAAAGTCCATAGTAATATGATCCCATTTCCAATGTGGTATTGGCAAGGGTTGCAATGTCCCTGCAGGTTTCTGGTGCTCAGCCTTCACCTGCTGACAAACTGGACATTTGGCAATGAACTCTGCAACATCACGCTTTAGACCTGGCCACCAATACATGTCTTTCAAGTTTTGGTACATCTTGGTACTTCCAGGATGCATTGCAAACATGGAGGAGTGAGCCTCCTCAAGTACCATCTTCCTCAACCCATCAACGTTAGGAATTACTATCCTATTATGGTAACAAATTGTACCATCATCTGCCTCATGAAAGCCATCATACTTTTCACTACCAATCCCCGATCGGATATTCTGTATCACAGTGTCATTTTGTTGTGCATCTCTCAAGGTAGGTTTCACTTGTAACTGTGCCAACAATCTTGCCAGCAAAGAAACTTCTAGATGTACATTCATCTGGCGAAGAGACACTAGCATGTCTCTCTTATGGCACATCAAGGAATTTAATTGTGCATTACCTACCATTGATGATGAAGATGACTTTCTACTCAATGCATCAGCTACCACATTAGCTTTTCATGGATGGTAGTCTATTGTGCAATCATAATCCTTAATAAGTTCCATCCATCTCCTCTGCCTCATATTCAACTCCTGTTTTGAGAAGATATAATGTAGATTCTTATGGTCAGTGAAGATCTGACACTTTTCACCATAAAGATAGTGTCTCCAGATCTTTAAGGCATGGACCACTGCTGCAAGCTCCAAATCATGTGTTGGGTAATTCTCCTCATGTTTCTTAAGCTGTCGTGAAGCAAAAGAAATCACATTTTTATCTTGCATCAACACACATCCCAACCCATTCTTTGAAGCGTTGAAAAAAGACAATATAACCTTTCCCTTGCTCTGGAAGTACTAACACTGGTGCACTAGTCAACTTTTCCTTCAAAAGCTGGAAAGAACATTGACACTTGTCATTCCAAGAAAAAGGAACATCCTTCCTGGTTAACCTAGTTAGGGGTAACGCTATAGAACTGAAGTCTTTGATGAACCTCCTATAGTAGCCTGCCAGACCTAGGAAGCTACGGATCTCTGTCGGTGTTTTTGGCTGCTCCCACTCTAGTACAGATTCTACTTTCTTGGGATCAACACAAATGCCTTTTGCAGATATAACATGGCCCAGAAAAGACATTTCAGCTAACCAGAATTCACACTTGCTGAACTTAGCATATAGTTGGTGCTGCCTCAACAAAGTCAATGCATGTCGAAGGTGTTGCTCATGTTGATGACTATCCTTGGAGTATATCAAAATATCATCTATGAACACGACAACACACTGATCAAGATAAGGTCTAAACACCCTATTCATTAGATCCATAAAAGCTGTAGGTGCATTGGTTAGCCCAAACGGCATAACCACAAACTCATAATGACCATACCTAGTCCTAAAGGCTGACTTAGGTATGTCATCA
Source organism: Alisma plantago-aquatica (assembly GCA_963693085.1). Taxonomy (NCBI): domain Eukaryota; kingdom Viridiplantae; phylum Streptophyta; class Magnoliopsida; order Alismatales; family Alismataceae; genus Alisma; species Alisma plantago-aquatica. The sequence continues at coordinate 368,298,942 of OY856413.1, read as the reverse complement.
GCCTTAATTCTCAAATGATGGTAACTTGACCTCAGGTCTATCTTTGAAAACACAGTGGCACCTCTCAACTGGTCAAAAAGATCATCAATCCTTGGCAGAGGATACTTATTCTTTATTGTCACCTTGTTCAACTGTCTATAGTCTATACACAACCTCATTGACCCATCCTTCTTTTTAACAAACAACACAGGAGCACCCCAAGGGGAAGTGCTCAGCCTGATAAACCCCTTCTCTAAAAGTTCTTGTAACTGTTTCTTTAACTCTTGCATCTCTGTCGGTGCCATTCTGTATGCTGACTGTGCTATGGGTTGTGTTCCAGGAACAAGATTGATCTCAAACTCAATCTCTCTAGGAGGGGGAACGCTAGGAAATTCCTCACGAAAGACATCCTCAAATTCTCGCACAACTGGTACCTCCTGGATACTAGGACCTACTACCTTGGTATCCACAACATGGGCTAAGAAAGCCTCACATCCTTGTCTCATCAAACGCTCAGCTGTCATGGCTGACATCAAACATGTAGGAAGAATCTTCCTATCACCCTGAAAAATCCACTGTACATCTCCATCATGGAACGTCGCCACCTTAGTACTACAATCCAAGACTACCTTGTATTTTTCCAAGGTATCCATTCCAAGGATTACATCAAAACCATGCATGTCAAGTGGCAGAAGATCCACTTGAATGTGGTGTCCAAAAAAAGAAAGAACACAAGAAGAGCACACTTCTCGCAACTCAGCAAAATCAACCAAAGGAGTCTCCAATCGCAGAATATCAGATCTAAGACTAACAGGTAGATAACAACTATCTATCACCTCTCTAGTGATAAAAGAGTGTGTTGCACCCGGGTCTACTAACACAGATATGAAATAAGAAGCAGACATATCAGAATGAAATAACTCCATCTGACCTGTCACGACTCGTGGATTGACCACATCTTCTGGCTGGGTCATGGCATAGAACCTAGCTGTCGCCTGCTGCCATCCACGTCCTCTACTCGCCTGTCCTGAGGATCCTGCATGGGATGCCTGACCACGTCCTCTACCACTACCACTACTAAACTGTCGTTGTTGTGGACCTTGTTGACTTTGCCTTGGCTGCTGAGTCACCTCCTCAACCTTCATAGGGCAATTCCATCTAATATGCCCTGTCTGTCCACATTGATGACACACTCGGTTATCACTATGTGGTCTAAACGGCCCTGTAACTGAGATTGATGATGAACTGCGAGCTCCTTCCAGTGGAAAACTGTGACCTCTACCCTGACTCGGGGTCCATTGTGATGGTGCATGTGATCTTGGTTCAGTGAAGGTTGACCTTGGTTGTGACAGTGGTGGGAAAAATCTTGGCTTCTTAAAGCCTCCAGATGATTGCCCTTGAAACTGCATAGGTCGCTTCTTAGCATTAGCATCACGCTTCTCTATGGCAGACCTCTCAATCCTCCTGACAGATTCCACAAAGGTGGAAAACCTTTCCCTATTTTCCAAGGCTGATCCTGTAGTAGTCAACTCTGTACTCAAACCCTTCTCAAATCTCTGAATCCTTTCCTTGTCTGTTGCTTCCATGTGTGGGCAGAACCTCAAAAGTTCCATAAACTTTGATTCATACTCATTGATAGTCATAGCTCCTTGATGAATCTTCTCGAACTGAGAGATTTTCTCATCTAGGTAGGTCTCTGGAAAATATCGACTAACAAATTCCCTCCGAAACTCCTCCCATCCTATCACAACTCCTGGCCTTTTCTCCTCTTCTATGGCCCACCAGTGGCCAGCACTACCCTTCAACAAGTATACAACATGCTTAACTTTGTCTTCTTCAGTGATGTTTAGGATTTTGAAAGCTTTTTCCAACTCAGTCAACCACATGTCAGCGTCTGCTGGATCATAAGTACATGTATATTCAATCGCCCCAACACGTCTAAGACGTTCAAATGTCTTCCCAACACCTTGGGACTCCACATTGGAGGTGGCTGCCCTAGCTGGAGGTGCTGGCGCTCTGTCAGCGATATGTGTGATTGTGGCCATCATCTGTCTAAACATATGTTGAAACTCAGGATTGGACATCATTGTCGGGTCTAGATAAGGCATTGTGGGCTGCTCTGGCCCTGCTTCTGGCACTCTCTCATCACGTGGCTGCCTCACTGCACCTCCTCCAGGTGCAACATAACTACTCTCAACATGTTCTTCATGTCCTCCAGACATATCTGCATAAGCATAAACTATGATCAGATATGTTGGATACATAAGAACAGACTCAAACCTAAGTCCTATGTCCCTGTAGACTCAGTAAACCTAGAGCTATGATACCAACTTACCTGTGACACCTCATCACACTAAACGAGATTACTCAAAACTCAAAAACACGATCAACTACTAATGAATCACATTGTCAAAAATGCGGAATAATTAAAACTGATTCCAAAGGTGTAAACAAACTTTAGAACATTTACAAAATGTCCATCATTCCATTCTCATATACTGTATCAAGCATTTGCATAAGGGTCCAAAGACCTCAGTCACATCTTGCATACAAAAGATATTTCACATGTACATGCCATATATTTACAAACATTGACATATGACCAAAATCTCGTGTCGATACAAGTATATCGTCTAGAAAGCACATCCCATACCAGGACCTGAGAGTACAGGGACAACACTAGGACTGTATTACTAACATCTATAACAAGCATCTACAACTAACCAACCTTCTGAATCTATTGATCACCAGGTTGGTTCTCTTCCACAGCACGACCTCGACCTCGTTGCCCGCGACCACCTAAAAAAATGTGGTTACCCACGGGTGAGACCCAGTCCCAGTGAGAGATATAACTCTCTCCAACATATATTGATTATAACATATTAATTGACATTAAATGAACTGAGCAGATATAGAAATGAATAAGCAATTTAAGAAGATTGAATAGGTTAAGCATACTAAGCCATTAAACAAATTAATTTGACAAGAAGTATAATTACTCAAATGTCATATAATATCATCTTGTAAACACTGAATAATATAAGGACTAGTTAAAGACTAATCAAGCAATGTGAGACGTATTTAACCCTAGTCAGTATACTACACGGCTTATATCACTTCTTTTATTACATTGCCCTGAGGGATTTGAGAAATACCACTCAAGTCCCAATTGACCACTACTAAGTCGAAATCAGTGCCATACAAGATCTAGGAAGAGCCGGACTCCTAAGATCTTCTCTGCCCCCGGTCAGTACGGGTCCGCCACAGTGACACATAAGGTCAACTGCTAACAGCCTAGTCCATCCTTGGTATAGGTCACGACACTAGTGAAAGGAGGTGGGTACGCATACCCTACCATCACGAGGTACAACCATAGTTGTCCTCCAATCTCATCACATATATAATCATCGAGACACGATCGCAGTCGTTCCCAAACTGAGGGCTAGGTATGACCACAGTCATCCTCCCTAAACACTTGAATTCAGGATGACAAGCACCCCGCATACTCATCAGTATGCGCTCCGAGTTTCCCTTAGGAATACTCGTTTCACCATCTGGCAAGTCCTGACACTCAGATGGATCTATGGCACAGGGCTCTACATGATTAGGGTTACACTTGATTAATTACTGCCAATTGAATGCATTAAGGCTTTATCATACAAGTGGACATTCAAACCCTAATTATTTTCTAACAAGAATATATGTATAATGACTTCAAGGGATATAAAACATTTGATATATATATCTTAATCACATTACCACATCCTATCATTCATTGAAAATTAATGGACCACACTTATCATGATACTATTTCAAGATACCAATATCTTATTACAAGTTCCAGGGTTTTAACCCTTATAGGAACATAAAGAGGATTTCACATCAATCATGGCTTCAAACAGCCCAAAGGTCATTAAGACCATCACATTATTCATAGTAAGGTTATCATCATCATTCCATGCCTTAAACAAGGCTCAAAAGATCATTAGCACATGTTTGTCCGTAAATATTAACATGGAAAGGCACTGTGATATTGAAATAGTACTACATCGTGGTTTCAACACAACAAGAGTATAATTCATTATCACATTTATCATTCAAGAGGTCTGATTATAACCAATTAACATCAAATAATTACATCAAGGTTAGGTATAACAAGCTAGATCACATGGGAGTTACACATCCACTTATTATAGTGATTTATCGAATATAACTATATAATGGCAAAGGTAATGCTACCAATTAATGGTATTGAACCATTGAATCATCTTCACTAGGACCCACATATAATAACATGTGATTTATTCTAATCCATTGGATGTTAAAGCATCCAATATTATTCATTGGATTAGGTTCATTGTTCAAGGTTATCAATTGAAGTATACGTCTAACCATTAGATCAATTGAACCAAGGAACCATTGGTTCAAGGTATAGTCAAATCTACCATTACAGTCCTAATTCATCATATATGGTGATGACCTGATCCACCATTAATTGTGATCATTAGGTCACCATTGGTTGCTAGATCAGTAATACATTCAATTAACATCATCAAATTATAATCCAATATCATCATCGATTGATAACATCATTAAAATACTTAGTGGATGATAATTAAATGTATAATTGAGTCAAAACTTGTACTAAGGTGGTAACCATAGGTTGTCACTATAAATTTGACACCCTTGATCACGAACATAAGTTGCTAAGATAGCAACACTATTGGTTGTTGAATGGTATAACAATCAATTATGAGATAGGAAAGGAAATAGCTTAAAAACCCTAATTTGAACCATCATTTGTTTTGTACATAATGCCATAGGTTGTTGCTATCAACCTGTCCCAAATCCTGTTACACATTATAAAGGCTTTACACATGTTTACAGGTTCATATAGAACTGGAATAAAATAGGAAACACCACAAAATTCGTAATTCTAAACAAGCATGATTCCACTATGCTTAGATCATCACATTCAAGCATAATCATGAACTAACAAGCTTCAAATAAGCAATATAAGTGAAGAATGTTATATAAATCGCCTCTATAGAGTAGTTCAGATATCCAACAGCAACAATCTCGAGAAAATAGGGCAAGGAAACCTTTGATTCAGATCTGAACTTGGCCAACTATGCAATTCTCTCCACAAACAAGCAAAACCCTAGAAAAGAGACAAGAAGGAAGGAGTTTTGAGTTCTAGGGGAACTTTCACCATGGAAAACCATGGTTCCGACCTGGAGAGATGTAGGAGGAAGAGAAACAAATAATTGGACGGAGGAAATAAGGAAAAACGTACACTTTTAGGTCAATATCACTAGGGGGAAGCTTCATACACCCAAAAAGAGAATCAATTTCAACCCTAGAATTTGTTTCCAAGAGGATCCCCACCTTCTTCTTCCTTGGGCAGCAAAAATCGCAGCTGAACAGAGGGAGGACGAGGCTGGGAGAAGTAGAGAGAGAATGGAGAGCAAATGGCTCGTTTGTGGGCTTTTGGATAAGTATATAACACTTTAATATTAAGAAAAAGAAAAAAATTAAAATTCTAGTATATATCCAAGTATCCATGGCTTTATATTATTGAAAATACATAAGCACACACACACACAGCTCTCCCACCGTCCCTCTAGACCTTCTTGGTTTGCCTTTGACAAAATTCTCAGCCAATCACATAATTCCTTAGTTGATAGCTACTAAAGGTAGCTCATCCATGAAGGGAAAAACCCTAAAATGCCCTTGATAAAAACACCTTCAAACCATGGCTCAAATAGGATCCTCATGGTTCAAGAATCTCAAGAATGATAATATAAAAACTAAGGAACATAATTTATGTGACAAATTGCAAAGAAAACCCCTCAATCGGGTAAATTGCAGAAAAGTCTGAAATGTACAGAAAATTGCATAACTTTCTCAAACAGTGTCCAAATTGGACCAAATTTGAAACTTAAGCTTGCGTTATGATTTCAAAACATATAAAAAGGTTATATTAGAGTTATAAGCATTCAATTATGGTAATTAAGCTCCTTCAACTCATTAAGAAAGTTTAGGGGCCTTACATTCTCCTCTCAAACCCTAACTCTCCCTCTCTCTCTAGGATTTCATTTCTCTGGATTAAATCACGAACTATGAGAGCTCCTTGTGTGTTAGGTTGACCATATAGAGAAATTGAGCTGCTTGGGTGAATTGCACATTGACCCCTCACTAAACTTTTTCTTATTTCAACAAATTTTTCTGTCATGAAAAAGTTACTGTAATTCGTGTATTTTAGAGATCAAACCTTCTCCAAAAATTATGAAAATATAGCATGTTGTTTGTATTTTTTTTGGAGTGGGTAAAGTATTACTAAACCAAAAAAGGAAGTATAGAGGCAAGCCTCGTATATTGTACAAGTGGGTTAAACTACAAAATCCCACTGTCTCCTGATCATCAAGTTAATCCCTCTCGCCATCTTAGGCTTGGATTTCAGAACCCAGCCTAGATGCGCAACATACTTGTCAAAAAGGGTATACCTATCAATTTCCCCTTTCCCGTGGCATCTTCTATTGCGCTCCTCCCAAGTGAGGAAGCCCAGCCCCGTAAACCAGATACCCACCAGAGGTTGGAGACCAGCATTACGTCAGGTGTGATCCCAAGCCTCATTGATCCCATCAGCAAACATTCCACGGTGTTCACCACCCCAACCCAGCTTAAGCCACATCCTGCACCACAAGTACTTAGTGTAGGGACAACTAAAGAACAGATGGTTGTGTGATTCGTCACCCCCATTACATAAAGGACATCTCGGATCAGCATTGAGCCCCCACTTAACCAGTCGATCTTTAGTAGGTAGTTTCTCCAAGATGGCCCTATAAGTACAACAACTCCATTTAGGAACATGACCCTTTCCCCACAGAAATTGGAACCAGGGAACCTGTGGTGTGTGAGAGCGAGGAGTAGCCCAAGGAATAATCCTATCATCACAGAGAGACTAGCAACCATCTGTAAGAGTGTAGTCCATAGCAACATGGGGCCAGATCTTACACATACGTCACCAAGTTATGGATGGGTTGGAGCAGATTACATCCAGGTCGTCGTCGTATCTACCGTGCATCCACCTACTCCAAATATTATTGGCTCTCAAGAACTTAACAATTCTTTTAGCTGTGGCAGCAAATGCCAAGTCCCCAGGGTCATGGAGGTTCAGGCCCCCTTCCTCAAAATTTCTAGCCACCACCGTCCAATGCATAACATGCATCTTGCCCCCCAGACAAAAGAGGCAACAATGTTGCAGAACTTGTCCAGGATGTAAGGGGGGAGCTCTGCTTGCATGAGACAGAACTGGATTGAGCCAGTCAAAACTGATCTGCTGAGAATGAGTCTACCCACCATGGATAAATTAACCCCAATCCATATGTTGATCTTATCTCTCAATCTGTCAACACAGTCATTGAAGTCCCTACCTTTGGACCTACCCCCGCATAGAGGGATACCCAGATATCTCGTAGGGAGCGTCCCTTCCTCCAACCCAATCACCTATTTGAGATTGCCTCGGCGTGGGTCAGAAGACCGAGAAAAGAAAACCTGAGACTTAATCTGGCTCATATACAACCCAGACAAATCCCCAAACTAGTTCATGAGGTGCCATAAAAATCTAAGGTTCCTCACACTCCCCGATAAGAAGACTAAGACATCATCAACATATATCAAATGGGAGTTGATCTTGCAGCCACTCTGCTTAAAGCTCAATAGCTTCTTATTGCTTTGTGCGTCATCCATCAGGTATGATAAGCCTTCCATAGCAATGGAGAACAACAACGGGGAGAGAGGGTCACCTTGCCTCAACCCATTGGAAGCTCTAAACAACCCAAACAGGTATCCATTCACCAAAACAGAGAAAGAGGTCGTCGTTACACATTCTTTGATAAGGTTGATCCATCTGGCTGAGAAACCCATGGACTCCATGATCATCCATATAGAGTCCCTTTTGAGATTATCATATGCCTTTGCCAAGTCTAGCTTGACACACACCTTCCTAGAGCTATTCTTCACCCTAAATTCATGCAAAAACTCCGACACTAGAAGTGCGCTATCAGAGATACTACGTCCCATAATGAAATTCGACTGAGCAGGAGAAATCATTGAAGGAAGTATCTTTTTCAAACGGCCTGCAAGGATTTTGGAAATGATCTTATACGTAACTAAACAGCAGGCGATAGGTCTAACATCTCCCATAGACTCAACCACAGCTTTCTTCGGTACCAGCCTAAGGAAGGAGTGATTAATGCTTCTGAGCATTTTCCGACCCACCAAGAACCATCTGATAGCATGCCATATGCCGTCTTTAATAATCGGCCACATAGCTTGAAATAAACGACCATTGAACACATCAGGTCTCGGGGCTTTGGAAGCCCCAATCCCAAACACCGCATTCTTGATCTCCTCCTTAGAAGCAGGACCAACCAGCTGTGCATTCATGGCGCCATCAATACGGGGGTTGGGCAACAACAAATTCCCACAGCTATGGGCATCCATCCTATTATACAGGCTGTTGAAAAAACTTACTGCTTCCCCTCCCACCTCGTCAGGTGAGTTTGCAGTAGTCCCATCCTCCCTAAGCAAGGAGTGTATATCATCTTTCATGATGTTTCTTTTGATTGTGGCATGGTAAACCTTGGTGTTGCGATCACCATCATGTATCCAATTCATATGGCTACGTTGCCAATAGCACATTCCTCAGCTCTTTCTAGCAGATTCAACCTCTTGGAATTACTAGCTTCCTCCTCAATCGTAGAGTTAAGGCAAGGATTATTTCTCATGTACTCTGCAGCTATGCTATACTCCTCCCTATCCTGCCGCACCAGGGTCTTCAAGTCAGAGAGGCCAGCCATTAAAGCTTCAGTTAAAAGTTTATATCATTATGAGCTACCATTAAATAATTAAAAATAGAACAGTGCACTGCTATCCAAAAATCTGTAGAATAGTTATTTGAAGAGAAAATGCCCCAGAACGGCCATGCTAGCTGCCGCAGCCATGCTAAGATGGAACCAGCACGGACGTGATGCATACCACGGCCGTGGTGCATTGGTTTCATCAGATTTTAGTATAAAAGTTGGTCAATAGTTCAGTTCTTTCAAAATGGATTTGTGGCCTAGAATGCCTGTGCCACCAATGACCCACCACGGTCGTGCTACCCACCACATTCATGCTATCCTATCCTTCAACTACCATTTTCATTCTCCTTTGCATATTTCTCTCATTCCTCCCCAACGTGAGCCTATTTGGTGAAAACCCTAATTTCAGCCGATTAGGGTTTATATTTTCTCAAACCCCAATTATACAAAGAGATAGCATACTTGGGGTTCTCATTAAGTTTAACATATCATGATTGAGATATCATCATTAATCATATTTAAGTAATTATCAATCTAGTAAAGCATGTAATCATCCACATAAACCCTAACTTACTGATTAATCTCAGATACGGTCATAACAATTCTCCCCCCCCACCTAAAAAGGTTTCACCCCCGAAACATAAATATGCAAGAAAAGTACTTTCAAGGTTTATTTTAAGCTTCTGAAATCTTACATGTCATTATATTCTTATAATTCATACTTGAATGCACTTTTCAACATTAAGTCCTTTATTTCTTTTATAATCACAACATGACTGAAACAATTGCCAATGATATCCAACGAATTCTCTATGCCATAATCAATCATAGGATAGAGGAAGAAACAACCATTTCAATATTTTCATTCCCTTGAGGTGTTACCTCATCATTGATAACCCGATATGGCTCAATATGTACTATTGTTATGTATTACCTCTAAGTCATAAAAGAGAGTTCACCATGTTGTTTTGAATTTTACTATTGTGCTACTCAAATAGCAAAATAGTCTTGCGTTGGAAGACTAGATTCAACAACAATTGTACAATACTACTCACGACATCCTCATTGCATCATGGATGCATAAGGTGAAGCATTATCATGACATTTGATATTATTCTCAAGTATAAGACACACATAATTCAAGGTGTAACCATCGGGTTATAGCATACTAGGGTTTCAGCAACAGTAACAAAGTACTCCATGATTGTATTAGTCATTCAAGGACTATTCATACCCAATTACCATCACATAGTTATATTAAAGCTAGGTATAACAAGCTATACCTCATTAGGGTTACATATCAATACAATATGGTTATCATCCCTTCTATTCATATGAGTGAATAGGTAAGACTACCTTATTTAGGGTAACCCTTCATTTGTTCCATCATTATTCAACCCATATCACCATACCACACAATACTAAGATGGATTACTGGTATGAATGACTACAACTATCAGACACCTTTAATTAACATATTGCTTTCATATGTACACAAAAATCATAAGTAGAACCAATTTACATCCCTTAATATACCTTCAACAAATTATACATCTAAAAACAAATTCACATATTACTAAAAGCCATTCTTGTCTCTTATCTCCCTCCTCATTCACTACTACTTACTTCTTGCTACTTATCCTTCTCATTTTAATCATGTAGATTAAATATTCCTAAAATTGAAACATACAAGGTACAAATAGATTATTCATCATTCTTGCTATCACTGCAAGAATTTATCTCATATCTCACTTCACTCATATTATATTTCTCCTTTTGTTCAAAAACACACTTGTTACATTTCAAATTTATATCTTACTCTTTACTCCAAATCATTTCCATATTGTTTATCTACCTTTCAGATTAGCTATCTTTAAACCCTGGATTACTATCAGTGCTAGTTTACTTCTCATAGTGCAAATCTCATGATCTTGTTTTATAGAGATGCTAGTATTCAAGGTCAAATCACTAGTGACATCCCTTGAACTACTACAACTCTAAACATTCTAGGGTTTGGTCCTTATCAGTAGCATGATGTTATTGTGATGTGACTTTGCTCCCTTAATTTGAAATTTAAACTTTGGATCTCACAAGTTTTACTAAAGTCTTCTTTATCTTATTGATTGAATTTCCTTTCTCTTACTTGGCCATTCAAATAGATTAAATTCTCAATTACTCTTCTAGGGTTTCATCATCATATTGTGTGTCATTATTACATTCACTAGATGTCTCTACCATGGTGGTTATGCATCATATATGATTCATTTTCTTATCACTTCATTCCCACATTGCTATCATTAAGGAAGATATGAAAGATAAGATGATTTTGAGACTTAGAATTCTTATCTTCAAACATTCAATAATACATTTCTCATATGTAGGTTTAATTAATTATCAACAGGGATACTTGACTAGTTAGCACTTTCTTGAATCTCACAACTTCTTTCTTTTATAATCTATATTACTCCATTATGTTTCAAACCCTTCTTTACTTTCCATAATCCCCTTACCATATACAACTATTCTACATGTCATCTTTAACTTCTAGTTTTCTCTTATGATCATGTTGCTTCTTTTATGTGTATGATCATGTATACCATGTTGCATATATTTCCTTTTATACTTCTACTAATGTGAAGTTGAAATTCTAAATCAATAATCTCTCTACTAGTATCACCTCATGTTTAATACATTACATATCATTCATTTTAAATCAAACGACTCATGCATGGGTGGAACATAGTTTCTCTTTCAATCATGTTTTTTCTTCCTGAATATAGTCTACCTTTGTATGACTTATTCATTTATTTAGCTACACTTTTGTTCTTCTTTTAGAAACTAGTTTGTTGTTCTATAGAGACTTAGAATCCAAAGGTAGTAAGGATGAATGTATTAAACTTATTATTAAAGGTATACATTTCATGCTCTCAATTATATCATAACCCTCATTCCTTAATCAAGCTCATTATTTCCAACATTTCTCTTTGTTTCAACTAAGTTTCTTATCCTAGTTTTATGATTTACATGCTCAACTAGTTCTCTTCACTTTGACTCTTCTGAAGACTCTTCACTTCTATGTACTTATCATATACTTAACTCTTTTCTTCTATTTTCCCTTTGCTTTGGAGTACATAAAAACATTATACTCGGTTGTATAATCCATTCCTCATGATTGAATCTTACTATCTTGACCCTTACATACTTTTCTCATATATTTTCCATATTTCATATTTAGAGTTCATATAATACTAATTATTAAACTTAATCTGAACCTTGTGTCATGTTCCTTTATTCCCAATGAAGGGTTTCTCATATGAAGCCCCAAAGTTGGATCTCAGATATCAGTTCCAACTTATTCTTAGTTATCCCAATCTTTCCCTTATACTTCAAAATCTTAGAATATATACATTCATACTAGAATTTGGATCTAATCTATCTAGAATTCACTCTTGTTATGTTACTAATAGGAGTCATTAGATCCCAGTAATGCATCTTGCCAACCAGACCAGGCCGAACCTATAGTCCTGAAGCCAAGCGCTACTCAGGATTACTCTACTCCTATTCATCTCAAATGTGTGGAAGAAAACTTATCCACTTAGGAAATCTCATTCAAAGATCATTTCTAGTCTACTTGATACAAATAATGTAATCAATAAATTTTACAACTGCACAGTGTACAACAAATCTTACTGTAAGGACCCTGACCTCTGTTTAGGGCTTATCCTGTTTTCTTTGCCTAACCCTGGTGCTTAGTGCTTGCTAATCACCCTTAGTGGTCATTAGGGTTTGTTTGTGCTTGTTGTATGTTGGAGGTGCTACTTGCAATTAACCCAAGTCTAGGGTTGTTGGGCAAGTTTGTCACCTTGAGAGGTGTTCCTCTCTCTCCTTGCTCCCTCTAGTGTTGAGAGGAAGGGTTGGGCTTGTTGCTAAAGTTGCTCTGGGCTTGGATGAGCCTTGTTGGGCCTTGTTATGCCTTGTTTGAGCCTTATTGGACCTTGTGTCGGCCATAGGTGTGCCGGCCATGGTTGTGACAGCCATAGGTGTGTCGCCCTGGGAGGTGTGTCGGTCATGAAGATGGGGTGTATTGTCCATGGACCCCTTTGACCCTTTGACCTCATTTGTGTCACCACTAGTGGACACTTGGTGCATGATGCTTGCATGTCGAAATGGCCTTGGATATGTGTTTAAGGCAAGATAGAGGGGTGGCATTGCCCATGGACAAGTGTCCCTAGGTGGGCGACACCTTGCCTTGTCTTACCTTGGTTTCTCCTCCACCCTCTCCTATATATGTACCTTCTTTATCTTGCTAAGGATATCTTTAGTTCCTTGGTTTCTCTCTTCCTTGGTGGATGACACTCTTCCTTTGCAAAGTGCGGTGGCTGATCCTTCTCTTTGGAGTCTTCTTCTTCTTCCTCTTGAGGTGGCTGAAGGTGTTTCTTGGTGCTAGGAGCTTGGAGCTTGCTTAAGGCGGGTTACATAACTCCTAACCCTAACCATATTACCTTCTTCTCTATTGTTGTATGTTTTCTTATGATCATAATCGGCCATGTAGGTTCTAAGATAAGTTCTTGCTTAGTTGCACCTTTAATCTTGTGGTTATGATGATCCTATTGTTATTGTTGAGGTTTTGTACCTTTGTACCCTAGTTGGCCGAACCATGGTTTAGGGTTTCCTTGTTGAGAAACACTCCTTTCCCTCCTTAGTCTAGAGAAGTGAGCTTGAGCTCTAGTAATATGAGCAATACCCCTCTCTCGTTTAAGTTGAGAGGTGAGCTTGTGTTCTAGTTGCTTGAGAAACACCCTCCTCTCACCATGGATTCGAGAGGTGAGCTTTTTGGTAGATGTAGACCTATGTTGAGGTTGGATCCTTATGGTTGCCTGATTTGTGATAGAGGTTGTGCAAGACCCCTCTCTCTTAGTTGTTGAGAGTTGAGCTGATCTTCTTGATAAATTAGGGTTTGGTGCCCTTGTGCTTCAGGTTGATGACGATCTTGTTGGGTTGTATCTTGCACGATATGATGTTGGGTTTTTGCTGCTCGTTTGAGTTGTACCCTTAGCCATTGTGCCTAGATTGAGTATGGTTGATGGACGATACTCTTGTGTGTTGGGCGATATGCCTTGTTGAGTGCCCTGCCCGATACACCTAGCTAAGGTAGTAGCTTGGTGCCCAATGTACCTTGGACGTTTTAGAGCTCAAGGAGCTACCTTAGTGTTGGGAAATACACTTTGGTCTTTGCCTTGTGTGTTGGCCGATGATGAGGCTAGCTTGGTTAGACGATAGGCTCTCCCTTGGTGCCCTTGTATCAAAGATGAAGGTGTACTCTAATGGGCGTTATAGGTTTGGATTGGGCGCCACAACTCTAGCCGATATGGTAGATTTTGCCCGATATAACCCTAACCCTAAAGGGGTAGGCCGATAAGGCTTTGTTCGGTTTAGTAGAATGTTGTCACCTTGATGCACAATATGCCCCATAGACTTGGCTACACGATATGCTTGGAGTTCTTCCTTTTTGCATGACACACCTTGAGGTGGTAGCCCGACATCCTTGCTTTAGGCTTGGCCGTTATGTGGCTAGATTGCTTGGGCGATATGAGGGAAGTTACCCTGCTCAATACCACCTCTAGTGGGAGTGCCCTGCCCGTCACACTTCTTGTGAGGGTAGTGGGCACTTCTAGTGAGGGTCATGTTCCACCCGAAAACCCATCTGCTAGATCTTTATCATGCAATCACATCCTTGTTGATAAGGAAGTATGGTTTATGGATTGTGAACCTTTGACATATTTGATAGTAGTGAGGTAATTGATATAGTAGAACGCACCTATGTAAACATGACATATCTGAACTCTAATGACATGGTACTATATGTTTTTATGATCACTTTGAATCTTGTATATATATAATGATGAGTAATGTTAAGCTTGGAAGCATATGAGTTGCTTCACATGATGATATGACCCATGTCTATGGTCATAGGTTTGAGGCATGAATGATAAAGTGTATAATCATCAATGTTGCCCTATGCTTGATAGCATGATCGTTCTATTAATTCCTTAATAGCTTCATTTATCTCTATGAATGAGTATACTAACCATGCAGGTGTTTCATGTGGATGCATTGCCAGGTAAAGGGCTATGAGGTATATATGTTTGAATAACACTGTATTATGACAATCACTCTTATTGATGAGATAACCTGCATTACTAGTCTAATGTGTTTAGGTCTGAGGACCTGAGTTGGCTAAAGTGCCTAAGTTGAGGTGTTAATCCTCTGATGATGAGATCTGGGATTGTTATCCCAAATGATGAAATTGCCTTAAGAGCCAGTGGTTTCCTGTGATAAAGGATTGAGATCCAGAAATAATATGATGGTGGTAAAAATAATGTAGCTTAATGTTATGTATGTGTTACAACCTGGTTGCCTCAACACTCCACTTAAAATATACTAACTAATTACAGTGGAACCTATTATGTAGTTTGCCCTGGCCATAGATCCATCATCGTCAGTAGCTGTTGATGGTGAAATGGGTTCTCCTGTGGGTTAACCCGGAGCGCATATTGTTGAATATGCAAGGTTTCTCCTAGCCTAAAATAGAGAGGATTCGAGTGCAACTTTAGTTGTAGACTCAATATGTGTATAAGAGCATGGTGAACAGGCCCATGACTCAGTGTGATAGAGCATGAATGCGTTCATGGCTCAGGGAGTACGGTGAACTGGCTTGTGGCTCAGATATACTAGCGCCGAGACCTGTACCAAGGCGGTCTAGAGAAAGGGTAGCCTACGGAAGATGACCCTGTGGCTGAGACCACTACAACATGAGACTACGGTCCTGCTTTTGTTCTCGTGCACTGACCATGAGGTGGGGAGGTCATGGAGTCCAACTCTTCTATTGACCTTGTATGGCATCGGCTCCAGGTTTCACAGCCATCGGTTGGATGTGAGTGGTGCGGCTCACTTCCTCAGAGCATAATAATACGTAATCCAGCCGAATGGTATGTATTGCTTAAGGCAAAACACGGAACATTGGTTGAGGCCCTACTTGTGTAGTTGATCTTTTTGTACCTTGCAGTTACGTATACGTTCCTTATGTTGTGTGGTAAGATCTTATAAATCTTATCTTGTCAATCATGTTCCATAAAGAAATACTTGGTTATATGCCTTCCGTACATCTTGCTCTATATGTTGCTCTAGTTGTACGTTTTATCAGTTATTTTTTGTTGTTGCTTTAACCTTTCTGAGGATTTATGGTTTCAGTGGGGAGTTATGTTTCTCGCTGGGACTGTGTGTCTCACCCCGTTGGTTTACAACCTGTTTACGTATTCGCGCTAGACGTGGTGGTGATCGTGGGGTTGCGGCCGAGCAGCATGAAGAGCAGTAGAAGGCAAGAGATAGTCATGCTGCATGTTCTGGTGTTTTGTAGTAGAGTCCTAGAGTCATCCATGTACACTAAGGTCCTCGAAGATTTTTCGATGACGTTTCACAATGTATAGTTGTTGTAATTTTGTATATCCTACTGCTGGCAATACGAGGGCCGTTATGTATGTATAAACAGGTGTTGAACAATGGTGCTGACAGTACAGCTAGTTCCAATAAGCTATGGACCCATAACCAGGCTGGTGAATGTTTATATATAACATGTTTTTCTACAGGATCTGGATGCAATAGTTCTCTCATGTATGCTCTTCACAATCAGTTTTAGTTACCCCGTGTTTTTTATAATAGGTGGTTTATGGTGTTTTTCACACGATTTCGCGTTACACCTCGTTGTCTGTGTGATAGCGGAATGTGTCGCCACAAGCTTGGTATCAGAGCTCTAGGTTCGCTGAGTTTACAGGGATCTAGGACTAGGTTTGCGTCCGTTCTTGTGAGTTTTCCAAATTTTCTTACCATTATCTTCCGCCCTTAGTAGAAGAAAAATCCAAGATGTCTGGAAACCATGAAGAACATGCTACTGAGAGCAGTGAGGATGCATCAGTTGATGGAGCTGAAGGGCAGGCACATGAAGATCGGGTGCCTGAGGTCCCCCAACTTGACCCAACCATTCTCGAAAACCCTGCCTACCAACAGCTTATGGGGCATATGATGGCTACGATGAATCTCATGGTAGAGAGGTTGCCAGTGCCTCCGTTGAGAGAACATGCTCCCCATGGTGAAACATCAGGTATTGGGATGACCTTTGAGCGGCTTCACCGAGTCGGAGCTTTAGACTATGCTGGGATGGATGATCCAGCAGATGCAGATCTGTAGCTGACAAGTCTTAAGAAGGCCTTCTAGATCCTTGACATCCCCGAAGTAGACAAAGTCAAGCACACTGTCTACCTTCTGAAGGGTAGTGCTGGCCACTGGTGGGCCATCGAGGAGGAGAAGCGACCCGGTGAGGTGATCGGTTAGGAGGTTTTCCGAGGAGAGTTCGTCAGCAGATACTTTTCAAAGATGTATCTGGACGAGAAGATCAACTTGTTTGAGCACCTGCGCCAAGGAGCGATGAACATCACCGAGTATGAAGCCAAGTTCATGGACCTGTTAAGGTTTTGTCCTCACATGGCAGCGACATATGATGAACGGATCAAACGGTTTGAGAAGGGTCTCAGTGCAAAATTGACGATGCCAGCTGCTGCCCTAGAGAATAGAGAACAGTTTGCTACGTTCTTGGAATCTGTCTGGAGGATCGAATGGTTAGTTAAGGAAAAGAGAGAAGCCATGACCAAGAAGAGGCCTACTCAGTTTCAGGGACAGAGGTCTTGTGGCTTCAAGAAGCTAAGGTTTTCAGCACCTTCTATGATGAGAGGTTCCAGTGTACCTTCATAGTGGTCTCCAAGTAAGGGAAGAGGTTATGTTTCTTCACTATCAAAGGCGCATAGTACAGCTTCAGTTGCAGTGACAGGGCCATCTAGGCCACAGTTTGAGGATAGGGCTTGCTATATCTGCAGACAGACACAGCATTTCAAGTCAAATTGCCCAAGGAAAGATGTTGAAGTGACACAACAACCAAGGCAGAATCAGCAAGGGGCAGATAGACAACAACCCAGTAGTTGCACAGGGCAAGGATGCAGTCAAGCGTCACAAGCAGGGTAGTTTGCTCAGGGAAGCAGAGGACGTGGACGACAACAAGCGACAACTCGATTCTATGATATGAGTTAGGCAGAGACGATAGTCAACCCGCGAGTGGTGGCAGGTCAGATGGAGTTATTTCATTCTGATTTGTCTTCTTCTTGCTTTATATCTGTTCTGGTTGACCCGGGTGCTACACACTCTTTTATCACACGTTCTATGCTTGATAACTGTCTATTACCTGTTAGCTGTAAGAAAGATAGCTTGTTGTTAGAAACCCCTCTTGATGGTTCCTCGATGCTTCGAGAGGAGTGCCCATCTTTTGTTCTATCTTTTTCAGGACACATGATACAAGTGGATCTCATACCACTTGATATGCATTGATTCAATGTGATCCTTGGGATGGATACCTTGGAGAAGTATAAGGTTGTGTTGGACTGTGGTTCCAAGCAGGCAGTGTTTGATGTTTGTGGAGAGAAGTGGATCTTCTAGGGAGATAGGAAGATTCTTCCGACGTGTCTAGTCTCAGCGATGGTGGTAGAAAAGTTGTTACGGCAAGGGTGTAAGGCGTTCTTAGCTTACATTCTAGATACCAAGGCAAAGGGTCCTAGCCTTGAGGAGGTGACGGTTGTCTGAGAGTTTGCAGTTGTGTTTCCTGATGAGTTCGCCAGTGTTCCTCCACCTCGAGAGATTGATTTCGAGATCAATCTGGTTCCAGGAACACAACCAATTGCACATACACTATATAGGATGGCTCCAGCAGAGATGGCAAAGTTGAAGAAGCAGTTATAAGAGTTGTTGGAGAAAGGTTTCATCTGACCGAGTACGTCACCTTGGGGTGCTCTAGTGTTGTTTGTTAAGAAGAATGACAGGTCGATGCAGTTATGTATAGATTACCGACAGGTGAACAAAGTTACGATCAAGAATAAGTACCCATTACCGACGATAGATGATCTATTTGATCAATTGCGTGGTGCTACAGTGTTTTCAAAGATCGATCTACGGTCTGGATATCATTAGTTGAGGATTAAGGCAGACAACATACGAAGTCAGTGTTTAGGATGAGGTATGGCCACTATGAGTTTGTGGTTATGTCGTTTGGGCTAACCAATGCACCTGCTGCTTTCATGGACCTGATGAACCAAGTGGTCCATCCATTCCTAGATTAGTTTGTTGTAGTCTTTATAGATGACATCTTGATCTATAGTCAAGACAGTTAAAAGCATGAATAGCATCTTCGATGAGCGTTGACTCTCCTTCTCCAGCATCAGTTGTATGCCAGCTTTAGTAAGTGTGAGTTCTGGTTAAAAAAAGTAACTTTCTTGGGTCATGTGATATCTACAGAAGGAGTCAAAGTGGACCCCAGGAAGGTGGAGTCAGTTGCGGAATGGGAGCGGATGAAGACGCCGACCGAAGTTTGCAGTTTCTTGGGATTAGCAGGATACTACCGGATGTTTATCAAGGACTTTAGTGCAATCACGTTGCCAATGACAAAGCTGACCAGGAAGAATGTGGCTTTTGTTTGGGATTATCATTGTCAACAAGCTTTCCAAAGTTTGAAGGAGAAGCTAACAAGTGCTCCAGTGCTAGTGCTGCCAGAGTCTGGGAAGGGCTATGTTGTTTTCTGCGATGCTTCTAAGAAAGGCTTAGGTTGTGTGCTGATGCAAGTAGATCATGTGGTTTCGTTTGCTTCGCGACAACTTAAGAAACATGAAGAGAACTATCTGACACATGATTTGGAGTTGGCAGTGGTGGTTCATGTGCTAAAGATTTGGAGACACTATCTTTATGGGGAAGTGTGTCAGATCTTTACAGATCATAAGAACTTGAAGTACATTTTCTCACAGAGTGATATGAGCTGATCAACGATTATGACTGCACCATTGAGTATCATCCTGGTAAGGCCAATGTGGTAGCTGATGCGCTTAGTACAAAGTCTTCTTCTCTTCCTACAAAAGGGGCACAGTTGAGTTCCTTAGTATGCCATAAACAGGATATGTTTGTTTCCTTACGGCAGATGAATGTGCAGATGGAAGTTTCCTTGTTAGTAGGACTTTTGGCACAGATGCACGTCAAGCCTACGCTGAGACAGCAAATCAAAGATGCACAATAAACAGATGAAACAATGCAATTGATCAGGTTAGAGCTCGGCATTGAAAAGTGTGATGGGTTCTATGAGTCTGAAGATGGATTAGTTTGCTATCATGACATAATGGTGGTCCCCGATGCCGATGATCTAAGGAAGCTAGTTCTCGAGGAAGCACACACATCGATATATGCTATGCATCCAGGAGTCACCAAGATGTATCACAATCTGAAGGACCTGCATTGGTGGCATGGCTTGAAGAGAGATGTAGCCGAGTTTGTGGCTAGGTGTGCGGTATGCCAGTAAGTCAAGGCTGAGCATTAGAAGCTGGCAGGTACGTTGCAACCCATGTCCATACCGCAGTGGAAATGGGATCATATAACCATGGATTTTGTGGTTGGTCTGCCAAGAACAGCTAAGAATCATGATTCCATTTGGGTGATAGTGGACAAATTGACGAAGTCTGCCCATTTCATACCTGTGAACACAACGTATACATCTGAGAAGCTCGCTCAAGTATATGTAGATGAGATAGTACGCTTGCACGGCGTACCAGCAACGATAGTTTCTGACAGAGGTCCTCAGTTCATGAGTCGTTTTTGGGAACAGTTGCACAAAGCATTGGGAACACAGTCGAGGTTCAACACCGCTTTCCACCCGCAGATAGATGGACAGTCTGAGAGGACTATTCATACTTTGGAGGATCTTCTTTGGGATTGCGTTTTGCAGTTCCTAGGAAGTTGGGACGTACATCTCAATTTGATAGAGTTTGCCTACAACAATAGTTACCAACGGAGCATTGACATGGCAGGAAGTGCAGATCTCCTTTATGTTGGTATGAGTCTGGGGAGTATCATCTTTTGGATCCTGACTTAGTATAATAGACAAAAGAAAAGATCAAAGTGATACAGCAACAGCTGAAAGCAGCACAGGACAGACAGGAGTCTTATGCAGACAATCGCTGATGACCTTTAGAGTTCCAAATGGGAGACAAAGTGTACCTCAAGGTCTCATCATGGAAAGGCGTGCTAAGGTTTGGCCGGAAAGGTAAGCTAGCACTCAGGTATATGGGGCCATATCCAATAATAGAACGTGTGGACAAGGTAGCTTACAAGTTAGAGTTGTCGCCAGAGCTGCACAGGTTACATCCAGTGTTCCACGTCAGCATACTGAAAAAAAGTCACCCAGATACAGGGACAGTAATACATCCAGTCGAGGTTGAGCTTGATGAATATGTGACCTACAAGGAAGGTCATGTGATGATCCTTGACAGAAGAGTAAAGAACCTAAAGAGGAAGGACCTGGTTCTGTTAAAGGTTCTTTGGCATCATCGTGGCGTTGAGGAAACCACATGGGAGCTTATGGAAGAGATGAGGAGGAGGTATCCTTCACTTTACTCTTCGGATTTTGAGGACAAAATCCCTTTGTAGAGGGTTATAGATTGTAAGGACCCTGACATCTGTTTAGGGCTTATCCTGTTTGCTTTGCCTAACCCTGGTGCTTAGTGCTTGATAATCACCCTTAGTGGTGATTAGGGTTTGTTTGTGCTTGTTGTGTGTTGGAGGTGCTACTTGCAATTAACCCAAGTCTAGGGTTGTTGGGCAAGTTTGTCACCTTGAGAGGTGTTCCTCTCTCTCCTTGCTCCCTCTAGTGTTGAGAGGAAGGGTTGGGCTTGTTGCTTAAGTTTCTTTGGGCTTGTATGAGCCTTGTTGGGCCTCGTTATGCCTTGCTTGAGCCTTGTTGGACCTTGTGTCGGCCATAGGTGTGTCGGCCATGGTTGTGACACCATAGGTGTGTCACCCTGGGAGGTGTGTCGGGCATGGAGATGTGTCACACCTCCAAAAATGTAAGGGACATTTTTATGAGTACGTGTATATTTTTAGGGTATTTATAGACCAAGGGAGCTATTTATAATGCATTTTCTAAGATCTGCATATATTTGAGGGAAAATTACCTTTGGTGGATCAACATGGGCCGTCAGATCTGCTTGTTGTTGTCCTGGATTCTCGCCCTGTTGCCTACAAAGGAAAAGGGGGCGCGTGGTTCTTTGGTTCATGCTGGCCGAGTGAACTGACCGGTCTAGTCACCTCTAGAGTGGATGGTCTGTTGGTTTCACTGACTGGATCCCTCGGTCTTCGCCTCCTCTCGCGTTCCACCAGTCGTCGTCTGCTGCGGGAGAAACCTATTCTCCATGAGCATGCCTCCGGTGGGAAGGCTGGTCGTGGTGTGATGATGACCGAGCAACAGACCTCCAGACAAAGATGTGGTCCTCACTCCTCCTCATCCACTAAAGATTCGCTAAGGTGCTTAGAGCCTGGAGTTGTTGACACCACCGCCCATGGCCGCCGTAGGAGGACTCAGAAGGGGGGGAAATGATCTTCGACTGCCTTTGACATCAATCGAGGCTTCCATGGGTACTGAGGCACCTCCATGACTCTAAAATAGAGTCCCGATTACACTAGAGACGCCTATAGTATGATCTCGGAACCAAACTCCCTACTTGACCAAAGCAATTTTGCTTTCTGTAAATCCTGTTTTGACACCGATTGGGGAAAGGGTTAGGTTCTGTTCTCCCTTGCTCAGGCCTGAGGTGATAAGAATCTCCACGAGGCTTCCACATAGGCTGAAGCTACCCCAAGATCAACCCTGATGGTTGGGAAGATAGCCCACAGGCCCTTCCACTTCCTGGCACAAACGAAGGGTCGACAACCATGGAGGAGTCCTCCTTGGTGATAATGGGACCATTTTGGTAAGGGTTGTACCCCTCCTATTCTTCTCTGCATCATAGCCCATCTTAGCCTAAGCTCTATGATCGTAGGTGGAGACGAGAGATGGAAAAGGCAAGAAGAAATGGTGACACATACCATCTCAGGCGCTGTATAATGGGTCGTTGGGCATCCCCCAGAATTTATGATCTATTCTGGTACTCAAGATGCCACTTTGGCTCTTGATTCTCACTTGGATTGGTGGGGATGATCCACTGCCAAGTCAAAGGTTACTGTTCCGCCCATTTCGGAGGTGGACGATGAACTAGAGACCGCATGATCACCATCCTACGGTCATAGATTCTGTGCAACAATATCGTCCCACTAAAACAGAGTGCCTCTAAAGTCCTCAAGGCTGCGTGACATATCATTTTCACGTTCCATAATATTTCTTAAATAAACTGGATGACCAAGGTTTGGCAGAACATTAGAATGAAATGGAAACAACTTCAAACTATTATATCTTCTAGTAGAAACCTCTTATTCACATGAAACGTGAACCATAGGTCCCTCATAACCCAAGACCTCATACTACTAAGTTTAAGATGTAACTTGCAACAATTGGTCATCTAACTAAATTCCTCAATTAGTCTCATAAATAAGTGTGTAAGCCTCAACTATAAATCAATTATTCACCAAACTTTGATGAAACAGTTTCAATCTCAATATCTTGATCATCATGCATTCTAGTATTCCAAACTAAACCATTTGTGTTCATATATACCCTAATTGATACCCCAAAGTCATAACTACTCCAAAGTGGTACCTATATAAAGATATTGGGATTATGGTACACATCAATTATCCTCCAAATTATCAACATAACTCACACTTGTTTGATTTGACTGTATAACACATTATGGTCCATCAAAACCCTAAAATCCAGATTATCACAGCTCACCTCTCAACAACCAAGAGAGAGGGGTCTTGCACAACCTCTATCACAAATTGGGCAACCACAAGGATCCAACCTCAACATAGGTCTACATCTACCAAAAAGCTCACCTCTCGAATCCATGGTGAGAGGAGGGTGTTGCTCAAGCAACTAGAACACAAGCTCACCTCTCAACTTAAACGAGAGAGGGGTATTGCTCATATTTCTAGAGCTCAAGATCACTTCTATAGACCAAGGACGGAAAGGAGTGTTGCTCAATAAGGAAACCCTAAACCATGGTTCTTCCAACTAGGGTACAAAGGTACAAAACCTCAACAATAACAACAGGATCATCATAACCAAAAGATTAAATGTGCAACTAAGCAAGAACTTATCTTAGAACCGACATGGTCGATTATGATCATAAGAAAACATACAAGAATATAGAAGAAGGTAATATGGTTAGGGTTAGGAGTTATGTAACCCGCCTTAAGCAAGCTCCAAGCTCCTAGCACCAAGCAACACCTTCGGCCAGCTCAAGAGGAAGACGAAGAAGACTCCAAAGAGAAGGATCGTCCACCAAGGAAGAGAGAAACCAAGGAACTAAAGAGATCCTTAGCATGAGAAAGAAGGTACATATATAGGAGAGGGTGGAGGAGAAACCAAGGTAAGACAAGGCAAGGTGTCACCCACCTAGGGACACTTGTCCATGGGCAATGCCACCCCTCTATATTGCCTTAAACACATGTCCAAGGCCATTGCCACATGCAAGCATCATTCGCCAAGTGTCCACTAGTGGTGACACAAATGAGGTCAAAGGGTCAAAGGGGTCCATGGACACACCTCCCAGGGCGACACACCTATGGTGTCACAACCATGGCCGACACACCTATGGCCGACACAAGGTCCAACAACGCTCAAGCAAGGCATAACGAGGCCCAACAAGGCTCATACAAGCCCAAAGAAACTTAAGCAACAAGCCCAACCCTTCCTCTCAACACTAGAGGGAGCAAGGAGAGAGAGGAACACCTCTCAAGGTGACAAACTTGCCCAACAACCCTAGACTTGGGTTAATTGCAAGTAGCACCTCCAACACACAACAAGCACAAACAAACCCTAATCACCACTAAGGGTGATTATCAAGCACTAAGCACCAGGGTTAGGCAAAGCAAACAGGATAAGCCCTAAACAGATGTCAGGGTCCTTACAATCTATAACCCTCTACAAAGGGATTTTGTCCTCAAAATCCGAAGAGTAAAGTGAAGGATACCTCCTCCTCATCTCTTCCATAAGCTCCCATGTGGTTTCCTCAACGCCACGATGATGCCAAAGAACCTTTAACAGAACCAGGTCCTTCCTCTTTAGGTTCTTTACTCTTCTGTCAAGGATCATCACATGACCTTCCTTGTAGGTCAGACTTTTGAAGAACAACTGATGATGATATTTAATGTAGATGAATTAGAGTTCATTAGTTGAAATAAATAGTATCTAGGTGATATTAATTCTCAAAAAAATTTAGTAGAACCCTAATGACACTGGAAACCCACTTGTGAACTCTGATCTGGGTTTTTTTATATATGTTAGGCCTTTTCTCTTTAATGCCTAAATTACATGTTTAATCCTCGTATTAATTCTAGAAAACAGGGAAAAGTATAAGATAATTATAAAATTCAGATCAGACCTTAATAATGACGTATGGATTAGAATAAAAATATCAAACACAAGTTCTAGGATGTTTGAACCTAGATTTGGTCAAGCCCTAATTTGGACCTAAAATACCTGGAATATGTATGAACCATGTATTAATGATGATTAATTGTTATTAATCAGGTGATGATCAGACTTCTAGATGATCAAGGATAAGTTAAGAATCTCCGAACTCAGGTACGTGGGATTTATTAAGTATATGACTAGTTTTCGTGAATGCATAATGATATGATGTACCTTGGATGCTTTTATTTGTATATAAATTCTTGGATGTGTATTAGTATTATATGCTTCGCCAAAACTTAATGAAACATAAATGGACATTTTGATGAGTTTTAGCTACTAGTGCACATGGCCCAGTATGGATGTATGTTGCCTAAATGGATGTATGATGAATTTCCCATGTTAGATGTATGATAAAATAATTTTGCCCATACTGGATGTATGAGAAATTCTTATAAAATTGTAGTACAACTGCATCAAATGAAATGTATAAAAGATGAGTTTACCTGATTATCACTTTAAATAATGCTTTCTTTTACTCTTTCTTTCTCAAGTTATTTCAATTATGCAAGCATATTAGTATGTATCTTTCTACCCATGTACACAACACCTTGTGTGTTGATTCACTGTTTCACGTATGTTTTAGGTTCAGAGATAGCATGGGAGGAAAAGTACAGGATGTGAGCAAGTTGTACAGGTTGTACCTATTGTGTAGATCCTAGTTTATCATACATGTTCTTAGACTGTAGAATCTTCATTCAATATGTAATTGTAAATCATTATGTAATAATTCATGTTGTATAGATATACATGTTGAATGTTGAGAAATGTTATGGTTGAATGTTCATGTATGCGTATTTCACTTCCGCATCACTCTCTGATATGATTGGATGATGTTTTCGGATTCTGACCTCTCATTCCCAATAGGGTATGGAGAAGCTAAAATCTGGGGACATCACAGTTGGTATCAGAGCATGAACAATAGCTACACCTAACAATTGCTCACCATGAAACATAAAAACTAAATTTCACCTTCCACATTAAACCCTAGAAACTTAGTAAGTTGTTCTATAGGAATAAGGTTTGACTTAGCCTCTAAGTTAGAACCTATATGTTCGAGAACTAGGTTTAGATAAGTGTGTGAAACCCTTTCCATATAGAGCTCATATGTATTGGGTAGCTACACTAATCTACACCATGTTCTCACCATTTCACTAGGTGACATGGCACTCGACTATCTACTGTGTGTGGGACACTCGATTTTACTGGTTTGGTTTTGTTTCCCAATCGGCTCACACCTCGACAGTTTTCTCTAATGCCTTTTCTCGGAGAAAACTATACAATATTTTATTAGATATATGTAAATAAAAAAAATGTGTCCCTCACACAGGAGAGTAGTGGGTGTTCATGCAATCGAAGTGAAAGGGAGTGACATCAGTCTAGAAGAGAGAATAGATCTAGATTAGATGTATAGAGCCTGATAAGGTTATGTGATAGATAGATAGACAAAAGAAAGACAAAGGAAATAAGCATATAGAATCTTATTTAACTTTGATCTATGATGGTATAAGTTTCCTTATTAAGATTTGAGTTGTATATGAGCTGAATCCTCTCTTAGAGGATCTATGCTAAGTCATGTTGATGAAAGTAAATTCCCTTTTCCTACATAAGATAAGCTAAGTTAAGATAGAGATGAGTGTGCATGAGCCTCAAGCTCTTATACAAAGAGGATGTCTAGTGGTAGGATGAGATATGTGGTGAACTCTAAAGAGAGTAAGACCCATAGGGAGAAGGTCATAGGACCTAGCCTCCAATATATGAGATACGTGTTAACAAAAAAAAAGTGTCCTACACTAGATTACTCTTGAGTGTTGAGTTGAGTCCTTATGCATGATTCAAATCTATATGTGAGAATTGAATGAAAGAAAAGGATGGTTAGATGACCCATATGATAAAGTCAATCCTTTGGCTGAATTAGGTCCTAGCTGGAGTGACATATTTTGTGAATCTCATCAATAGTTGCAAGTGAGGTAATATATGAACTCTGGTTCTAAGAGTAAAATGCTTCGTGCATAAGATACTCATAAATGTTGTTCCTTTCACTTTTCTGTCTCTATATATGATGCTAGAAACCTCACTTGAGCTATTTGGATGATTATGTATGAAGGGTCACTTAGATAAGCTTGACCTATTCTATATTCCCTTTATATATCATACAAGTAGTACCCAGGATTGAAATCATGATAAGTTTGACTTTAAAATATTCTCTTCCCCTTCATATGAAACATGAAAAATATGATGTTGAGATCATGGGATAAACTTAGTATATTTTCTTTTTTCCCTTCACTTAATACATGCAAGACATAAAAAGTTGAACTCATGAACTTGATATAAAGATATTTTTGGATCATAGGATATATGATCAGAAATACAGTTGTAACTTTGATCCTTCTCAATATATGCTTCTAAGTTGAGTATGTATATCACACCATAGGGTGAAACCCTAATGGTCAAACATGTTACGTAAGCCCTTCTTATGTAAAAAAAAAATCCTAATATCAAGGATGAAGATAAATCTCCTCTAAAGCTGAAATCATTGTAAGATGTTGATCATAAAACATATTACTGATGTTAGATTTGAACGATCTGAATTCCATGGCATATAAATGAATTCCTCTTGAACTTTAAAATTATGAACAAAACATGTACCCTTAGGGGTGATGTAATCCTAAGATATCATAAGGTCATGTTATGGATAAGACATTAAGTGATGGTTACACATATATATATAAGGTGGGGTGGACACACCCAAGAATCTCTAGATCCTAAGATGACAACTTAGAGTGAATGCAACTATGGTGGTCTTAGAACCTAAGAAATGATGATGTATATGAAGTTGAACTCCTAAATAGCCTCTTAAGGATGAGATTAGTTGAATTTCAAGGACCAAATTCCAAATAAGGTTGGGTGAATGTGATAATCTGGATTTTAGGGTTTCGATGGACCATGATGTGTTATACAGTCAAATCAAAGAAGTGTGAGTTATGTTGATAATTTGGAGGATAGTTGATGTGTACCATAATCCCAATATCTTTATATAGGTACCACTTTGGAGTAGTTATGACTTTGGGGTATCAATTAGGATATATATGAACCCAAATGGTTCAGTTTGGAGTACTAGAATGCATGATGATCAAGATATTGAGATTGAAACTGTTTCATCAAAGTTTGGTGAATAATTGATTTATAGTTTAGGTTTACACACTTATTTATGAGACTAATTGAGGAATTTAGTTAGATGACCAATTGTTACAAGTTACATCTCAAACTTAGTAGTGTGAGGCCTTGGGTTATGAGGGACCTATGGTTCAAGTTTCATGTGAATAAGAGGTTTCTACTAGAAGATATAATAGTTTGAAGTTGTTTCCATTTCATTCTAATGTTCTTCCAAACCTTGGTCATCCGGTTTATTTAAGAAATATTATGGAACGTGACAATGATATGTCACACAACCTTGAGGACTTTAGAGGCACTCTGTTTTAGTGGGATGATATTGTTGCACAGAATCTATGACTGTAGGATGGTGATCATGCGACCTCTAGTTCATTGTCCACCTCCGAAATGGGCGGAACAATAACCTTTGACTTGGCAGTGGATCATCCCCACTGATCCAAGTGAGAATCAAGAGCCAAAGTGGCATCTTAAGTACCGGAATAGATCCTAAATTCTCGGGGATGCCCAACGACCCGTTATACAACACCTGAGATGGTATGTGTCACCATTTCTTCTTGCCTTTTCCCTCTCTCATCTCCACCTACAATCACATAGCTTAGGCTAAGATGGGCTATGATGCAGAGAAAAACAGGAGGGGTACAACCCTTACCAAAATGGTCCCATTATCGCCAAGGAGGACTCCTCCATGGTTTTCGACCCTTCATTCGTGCCAGGCAGTGGAAGGGCCTGTAGGCTATCTTCCCAACCATCAGGGTTGATCTTGGGGTAGATTCAGCCTGTGTGGAAGCCTCGTGGAGATTCTTATCACCTCAGGCCTGAGAAAGGGAGAACGGAGCCTAACCCTTTCCCCAATCAGTGTCAAAACATGATTTACAGAAAGCAAACTTGCTTTGGTCAAGTAGGGAGTTTGGTTCCTGGATCATACTATAGGCATCTCCAGTGTGATCGAGACTATTTTAGAGTCATGGAGGTGCCTCAGTACCCATGGAAGCCTCGATTGATGTCAAACGCAGTCGAAGATCCTTTCCCCCCCTTCTGAGTCCTCCTACGGCGGCCATGGGCGGCGGGGTCAACAACTCCAGGCTCTTAGCACCTTCGCGAAGCTTTAGTGGATGAGGAGTGTGGACCAAATCTTTGTCTGGAGGTCTGTTGCTCGGTCATCATCACACCACGTCCAGCCTTCCCGCCGGAGGCACGCTCGTGGAGAATAGGTTTCTCCCGCAGCAGACAACGACTGGTGGAACGCGAGAGGAGGAGAAGACCGAGGGATCCAGTCAGTGAAACCAACGAACCATCCACACTAGAGGTGACTAGACCGGCCGGTTCACTTGGCCAGCATGAACCAAAGAACCATGCGCCCCCTTTCCCTTTGCAGGCAACAGGGTGAGAATCCAGGCAAACAACAAGCAGATCTGACGGCCCATGTTGATCCACCAAAGGTAATTTTCCCTCAAATATATGTAGATCTTAGAAAATGCATTATAAATAGCTCCTTTGGTCTATAATTACCCTAAAAATATGCACGTACTCATAAAAATGTCCCCTACATTTTTGGATCCTTAGATCAGACTTTTGAAGAACAAATGATGATGATATTTAATGTAGATGAATTAGAGTTCATTAGTTGAAATTAACAGTATCCACGTGATATTAATTCTCAGAAAATTTTAGTAGAACCCTAATAACTCTGGAAACCCACTTGTGAACTCTGATCTGGTTTTTATTGATCTATGTTAGGCCTTTTCTCTTTAATGCATAAATTACATGTTTAATCCTCATATTAATTCTAGAAAATAGGGAAAGTATAAGATAATTATGAAATTCAGATCATACATTAATAATGACGTATGGATCAGAATAAAAATATCAAACACAAGTTCTAGGTTGTTTGAACCTAGATTTGGCCAAGCCCTAATTTGGACCTAAAATACCTAGAATATGTATGAACCATGTATTAATGATGATTAATTGTTATTAATCAGGTGATGACCAGATTTCTAGATGATCACGGATAAGTTAAGAATCTGTGAACTCAGGTACGTGGGATTTATTAAGTATATGACTAGTTTTCGTGAATGCATAATGATATGATGTACTTTGGATGATTTTATTTGCATATAAATTCTTGGATGTGTATTAGTATTATATGCTTCGCCAAAACTTAATTATACATAAATGGACATTTTGATGAGTTGTAGCTACTAGTGCACATGGCCCGGTATGGATGTATGTTGCCTAACATGGATGTATGATGAATTTCCCATGTTAGATGTATGATAAAATAATTTTTCCCATACTGTATGTATGAGAAATGCTTATAAAATTGTAGTACAACTGCATCAAATGAAATGTACAAAAGATGTGTTTACCTGATTATCACTTTAAATAATTCTTTCTTTTACTCTTTCTTTGTAAAGTTATTTCAATTATGCAAGCATATTAGTATGTATCTTTTTACCCACGTACACAACACCTTGTGTGTTGATTTGTTGTTTCACGTATGTTTTAGGTTCAGAGATAGCATGGGAGGAAAAGTACAGGATGTGAGCAAGTTGTACAGGTTGTACCTATTGTGTAGATCCTAGTTTAGCATACATGTTCTTAGACTGTAGAATCTTCATTCAATATGTAATTGTAAATCATTATGTAATAATTCATGTTGTATAGATATACATGTTGAATGTTGAGAAATGTTATGGTTGAATGTTCATGTATGCGTATTTCGCTTCCGCATCGCTCTCTGATATGATTGGATGATGTTTTCAGATTCTGACCTCTCATTCCCAATAGGGTATGGAGAAGCCAAAATCTGGGGATGTCACATGAGCTGATCTTTTTTATCAATTAGGGTTTGGTGCCCCTGTGCTTGAGGTTGATGACGATCTTGGTTCGTTGTATCTTGCACGATATGATGTTGGGTTTTTGCTGCCCATTTGAGTTGTACCCTTGGCCATTATACCTAGATGTAGTATGGTTGATGGACGATACTCTTGTGTGTTGGGCGATATGCCTTGTTGAGTGCCCTGCCCGATACACCTAGCTAAGGTAGTGGCTTGGTGCCTGATGTACCTTGGATGTTTTAGAGCTCAAGGAGCTACCTTAGTGTTGGGCGATACACTTTGGTCTTTGCCTTGTGTGTTGGCCGATAGGATGAGGCTAGCTTGGTTGGATGATAGGATCTCCCTTGGTGCCTTTGTATCGAAGATGGAGGTGTACTCTAATGGGCATTATAGGGTTGGCTTGGGCACCACGGCTCTAGCCGATATGGTAGTTGTTTCCCGATATAACCCTAACCCTAAAGGGGTAGGCCGATAAGGCCTTGTCCGATTCAGTAGAATGTTGTCACCTTGACGCATGATATGCCACATAGACTTGGTTGCACGATACACTTGGAGTTCTTCCTTGTTGCATGACACACCTTGAGGTGGTAGCCCGACATCCTTGCTTTAGGCTTGGCCGTTATGTGGCTTGAGTTCTTGGGCGATATGATGGAAGTTACCCGCCAGATACCACCTCTAGTGGGAGTGCCCTGCCCGTCACACTTCTTGTGAGGGTAGTGGGCACCTCTAGTGAGGGTCATGTTCCACCCGGAAACCCATATGCTAGATCTTTATCATGCAATCACATCCTTGTTGATAAGGAAGTATGGTTTATGGATTGTGAACCTTTGACATGTTTGATAGTAGTGAGGTAATTGATATAGTAGAATGCACCTATCTAAACATGACATATCTAAACTCTAATGACATGGTACTATATGTGTTTATGATCACTTTGAATCATGTATATATATAATGATGAGTAATGTTAAGCTTGGAAGCATATGAGTTGCTTCACGTGATGATATGACCCATGTCTATGGTCACATATTTGAGGCATGAATGATAAAGTGTATAATCATCAATGTTGCCCTATGCTTGATAGCATGATCATTATATTAATTCCTTAATAGCTTTAGGTATCTATATGAATGAGTATACTAACCATGCAGGTGTTTCATGCGGATGCATAGCCAGGTAAAGGGCTATGAGGTATATATGTTTGAATAACATTGTATTATGACAATCACTCTTATTGATGAGATAACCTGCATCACTAGTCTGATGTGTTTAGCTCTGAGGACCTGAGTTAGCTAAAGAACCTAAGTTGAGGTGTTAATCCTCTGATGATGAGATCTGGGATTGTTATCGCAAATGATGAAATTGCCTTAAGAGGCAGTGGTTTCCTGTGATAAAGGATTGAGATCCCGGAATAATATGATGGTGGTAATAATAATGTAGCTTAATGTTATGTATGTGTTACAACCTGGTTGCCTCAACACTCCACTTAAAATATACTAACTAATTACAGTGGAACCTATTATGTAGTTTGCCCTGGCCATAGATCCATCATCGTCAGTAGTTGGTGATGGTGAAACAGGTTCTCCTGCGGGTTAACCCAGAGTGCATATTGTTGAATATGTGAGGTTGCTCCTAGCCTAAAATAGAGAGGATTCGAGTGCAACTTCGGTTGTAGACTCAATATGTGTATAAGAGCATGGTGAACAGGCCCATGGCTCAGTGTGATAGAGCATGAATGCGTTCATGGCTCAGGGAGCATGGTGAACTGGCTTGTGGCTCAGATATACTAGCGTCGAGACCTGTACCAAGGTGGGCTAGAGAAAGGGTAGCCTACGGGAGCTGACCCTGTGGCTAAGACCACTACAACATGAGATTGCGGTCCTGCTTTGGTTCTCGTGCACTGACCATGAGGTGGTGAGGTCGTGGAGTCCGGCTCTTCCATTGACCTTGTATGGCAACTTGCTCCGGGTTTCACAGTCATCGGTTGGATGTGAGTGGTGCATCTCACTTCCTTAAGGCATAATAATACGTAATCCATCAGAATAGTATTTATTGCTTAAGGCAAAACACAGAACATTGGTTGAGGCCCTACTTGTGTAGTTGATCTTGTTGTACCTTGCAGTTACTTATACGTTCCTTATGTTATGTGGTAATATCTTATAAATCTTATCTTGTCAATCATGTTCCATAAAGAAATACTTGGTTATATGCCTTCCGTACATCTTTCTCTATATGTTGCTCTAGTTGTACGTTTTATCAGTTATCTGTTGTTGTTGCTTTAACCTTTTTGAGGTTTTATGGTTTCGGCGAGGAGTTATGTTTCTCGCTGGGATTGTGTGTCTCACCCCGTTGGTTTACAACCTTTTTAGGTGTTCACGCTAGACGTGGTGGTGATCGCGGGGTTGCGGCCGAGCAGCAAGAAGAGCACTAGAAGGCAAGAGATA
This sequence comes from Alisma plantago-aquatica, assembly GCA_963693085.1. Taxonomy (NCBI): domain Eukaryota; kingdom Viridiplantae; phylum Streptophyta; class Magnoliopsida; order Alismatales; family Alismataceae; genus Alisma; species Alisma plantago-aquatica. Next base: position 368,265,095 of record OY856413.1, on the reverse strand, counting down.
GTCATACTGCATGTTTTGGTGTTTTTTAGTAGAGTCCTAGAGTCATCCCTGTACACTCAGGTCCTCGAAGATGTTTCAACGATGTTTCATGATGTATAGTTGTTGTAATTTTGTATATCCTGTTGTTGGCCATGCGAGGGTCGTTATGTATATATAAACAGGTGTTGAACTCTAGTGCCGACAGTACAGCTAGTTCCAATAAGCTGTGGACCCATAACCAGGCTGGTGAATGTTTATATATAACATGTGTTTCTACAGGATCTAGATGCAATAGTTCTCTCATGTATGCTCTTTGCAATCGGTTTTAATTACCCTGTGTTTTTATAATAGGTGGTTTATGGTGTTTTCAACATGATTTCGCATGACACCTCGTTGTCTGTGTGATAGCGGGATGTGTCGCCAGACTTACCATATATATTTCAAAATACTAAATATCTAAATTCAAACATATAAGAGATTTTCTATTCATCTCTAATAAAACAACAATATGAAATGAAAGTTCTATCTCATTTTATATTTATGCTCTTAATTCATGTTACTTATCTTTTTTTTAACCCTATTATTTCTAGGGTTCCTCTCTAGACCATCCTTCCACTATATACCTGGCCAGGGTATGCATGAAAGAATAGACAGAGTAGCTTGATACTGGTTGATCCAAGTACTCATATATTGGGCCAGGATATCCAAATACTCAAATCCCCAGAGCTAACATCATAACATCGCTTATTTGCCACACTTTTGACTCTAACTTACTAACTTAATGGTCCCTAACAACTCAGCCTAAGCTCTGATACCAAGTTGTTAAACCCCGATCTCACAATTACCATTAATCATGAGATTAGGGCATAAATTGAGGATTTAACGTAATACAAAGATCACCCTTAACTTTTTCTTATTTTTCAAAATCTCTGTTTCCTCGCATTGAACGGCATAAACTAACATTACAAGGGAATCTAAACATTGATTTCTCTAATTTGATTTCAATAGTAAAAATGCATGTATGAACATTCATTATGTTTCACATACTTTTAAGCACATAAGACTTGTTGATTCACATATATTGCTAAAAGAGGAAAAATGTTATACGTCATCATTTCCAACTCTCTCTTATTTCTTTACAAGGACCTAGAGTGACAAGGACCGACTGAAATTAACTATACTTAGACTTAACTCTTGTGGAAGATCTACTATGATGCAATGATATTTTCACTCCCAAAGGTTTCCCTAAACATTTTGAGTAGAGGGGTGAGCCTACTTGCTCAGTGAATGAGTAAAACATTAATGTAGTGTAAAGTACTAAATCAAACATTTATCATTCTTGGATAAATGAAATAAAACAAGATAGTAATTTCCAATTAAAAGACTAGATATTCAAAAACTTATTAATAACATTGAAGCCTACATCATTAGAAATAAACAAGTATGGAAATATAATCTTCACTATATTCAATATTACATTTAAAGAACAACTGCTACGAAACTGAAATCAAATCTTTCTTAACTCTTCTTACATATAAGAAACTCTTTAAAATTATATTATCAAATTTTAGCTTATACCCTGATCATATGTAGTGTACTCTACATATGAAGAATCGTAACGAAATACAATCTCACCGTACAAGACTTAGCTGACACACCCGGGATGCTAAGCCTGACTACATCGCTGGTCCGCAATAGGAAAATGGCTCTCTAGCCTCGGCACACCTATGGGCCGTAAAATTGGACTCCTCCTCTAACCCGAGCACATAGGTAGAGAGTCAATCCACCTATTGGATTTTCTGTACTCTAGTGCCACCAGGATCTCTGATTGATGTTGGACACTACATACTATATTTTTAAGGAGACTTCCACTAGGGCTTCGTCCCCCGTACCACCTGTTAGAATGATTCGACCCCCATATATTGGACACAGCCAGGGTTAGGTAGTTTCATCCCTACGACGTATACCTCTCATAGGGAATCTACGGTGTTCAGGGCTACTGTTATTATTGTAACTTTGATTATATCTTTCTCTTAGACTGATTTCTTTTAACTCTGTATGTTAATGACTACTCGGACTATTGAATTGAAATCACTGATGATACTGAACTGAATGCTTAACATATTGTTTACCCCTTTCTTAGGGTTTCTCCTTACTCATGCACATATATCACTTCTCATGTATTCAAACATATATCATGTCTACTAAAATAAATATTCTCATTCAACATTTCTCACATTTATGCATGGCATCGATAACATACCTATCTAGGGCATGCCATATCTCTCCACTTGCAATATCATAACAACATATCCATTTCATGACAAGTATTTGAGTTAGAAAATTCGAATCTCATAAACAAAACATATTTGCATATAAGATAATATTCAGATAAAATCCCACAATATCACATGAATCATTTCAATTAGCCATTTACTACTAAATTAGATATGTATACTTATAGTATTCAAGATACATAGATATCTATATCCATGTCATCCTATAAACATTTTCAGATCATAGTTGGAACATGAGTTGAAGTATTCTATAAACTGAATTCAAGAACAGTTCTTTCCATTTATTGTCATCTAGGGAGAAATCCAGAATATAAATTAAAACCATCTAATTGAGTACAATTGACTAAAATATTCTTTTACCCACTCACCCTAAGCTGTAAAACAACTTAAAAATGTATCCCATATATGAAAATCTTGAATCCATATCAAAATCCTAGCAATCACCACTTTCTTCTTCCTTTCAACTCGGAACCCTAGAATTGAAGATTAGGAGAGAAAAAGTGAGAAAATGACTAGATTTGATATGATTTTGAATCCAAATAGGGGAGGGACAGAATCTTGACATCTAAGAGAAGATTCACCATGAAACTATATCCAATGAAGCTAAACTTACATGATTTCAGCATTCCTCAGACCGTAAAACCCTAGGTCAGCATATCCATCACTTTCTCCTCTCAAACCCTAACTATCGCTCTCTCTTTAGGATTTCATTTCTCTAGATTGAATCACAAATTATGAGAGCTCCTTTTATGTTAGGTTGTCCATATAGAGAAATTGAGCTGCTTGGGTGAATTGCACATTGACCCCTCACTAAACTTTTTCTTATTTCAGGAGATTTTTCTGTCATAAAAAATTACTGTAATTCATGTATTTTAGAGATCAAACCTTCTCCAAAAATTATGAAAATTTATTATATTGTTTTTAATTAATCTATAAATCTTAATTTAAAATTTTAGATCATTCTAAACTACTATTAAATAATTAAAACTAGAACAGTGTACTGCTATCTAGAAATCTACAGAACAGTCGGCTGAAGAGAAAATGCCCCAGAACGACCATGCTAGCTGCCACGGCTGTGCTAAGATGGACCCAACACGGCCGTGCTGCATACCATGGTCATGGTGCATTGGTTTCATTAGAATTTAGTATAAAAGTTGGTCAATAGTTCAATTATTTCAAAACGCCCGGGTGGCCTAGAATGCCCGTGCCACCAACAACCCACCACAGTCGTGCTACCCACCACGGTCGTGCTATCCTATCCTTCAACTACCATTTTCATTCTCCTTTGCATACCTCTCTCATTCGTCCCCAATGTGAGCCTATTTGGTGAAAACCCTAATTTCATCCATCTAGGTTTTATATTTTCTCAAACCCTAATTATACAAAGATATAGCATACTTGGGGTTCTCATTAAGTTTAACATATCATGATTTAGATATCATCATTGATCTTATTTAAGTAATTATCAATCTAGTAAAGCATGTAATCATCCACATAAACCCTAACTTATTGATTAAGCTTAGATACGGTCATAACAGAGCTCCTCCTTCACCACCAAGCAAGAGGGTACAAGCTCCAAGAGAAACCAAGAAAGAAAAGAGGGGATACTAAGCATGTAAAGAGGTTGTTGCATGTAAGGCGAGAGGGTGATATAGCATAGGGGTGGAGAGAGAGAAAGAGGGTTAGGTGTCATGCTAAACATATAATGTGACCAAGAAATCTTGTCCATGAAAGAACCACACTTAATGAAGAAACTTGGGCATTCAAACCATGAAAAATCATCTACTACTTGGTCTACGAAAGCGACTGCTGAAATTTTTTAGTGACCAACTTGACTAAAACTCAACGACTACTAACCCTAGGGTTCTTGGAAACCTAGAGGGGTTATGAGCCTGATCGACCACCAAGACTAGAGAGCACACTCTAAGAATCACCATACACCAGAAAAAGGGCCAAAGGAAAACTTGACAATCGCCAAAAACTTAAGTTTATCAGTCAAATACACATCAAGGTCAACTGTTCACTTAGGGCATTCAACCCTAATTCTCAACATGAGGTGTCACCACTCAAATGAAGGTGTGACAAGGCACCCCAAAGATCAACCATTACCAACATGATGTCAAAAATGTGAGGCACAACAAGCATGTGACAAATTATAAGAAAAACCTAGAAGTGGGTAGACTGCAATTAGGTCCAAAACAAGAACATGTATGCATAACTAGATCAAACAATGTCCAAACTTGAAACATAAACTCATCACATGATTGTAAAACATATCACAAGGTTATATTAATGTTTTAAGCATCTAATTATGCTAAGAAAGCATATTTAATGGAAAAGTAGGGTCAGGGGTGTTACAACCATAAACCCCTAACTAGGATTTTGCCCCCAAAATCCTATGCAAACAAAGACGGGTACATCCTATACATCTCATCTTATAACTCCCACATGGTTTCCTCCACAACATGGTGACACCATAAAACCTTAAATAAGACTATATAATTCTTCTTCAACTTCTTCACTCTCCTATCCAAGACCAACACTGGGCCCTCAACATACACCACATCCTCCTCCAACTCAACCTGTACTGGCTGCAACATGAACTCAGTATCCGGTGGACACTTCCTTGACATGGAAACATGGAAGACATCATGAAACTTGTGCAACTGTGGCGGTAGCTCCAACTTGTATGCCACCTTTCCTATACAAGCCACATCAAGGTAAGGTCACATCTACCTAGGACCCAACTTACCCTTCTTATGAAACCTCAACACACCTTTCCAAGGGGAAGCCTTAAGGTACAATGCGTCTCCAACTTGAAGATCTAACAGATTGGGATGATTATTAGCATAATACTTCTATCTAACTTCGGCTGCCATCAGCTACTGTTGAATCACCTTAATCTTCTCTATAGTCTATTTGTGATGACTCGATTACAAATCAAACCGTCACCAGTAAAATCATAGAATTATTAAAAACAACAGAGTTAAAAAAAACCATTAAATTTAAAACATTTTGCACATAGTCCCATCTTACAATAAACTTTGTACACCAAGAACCAAAGCCTTATATACGCATAGTTCACATTATACATTCAGTGTTTTGTCTCTTCTCGAGGATATCAAGTACTAGTTGCTTTTACTTTAATACACACAGTAGCAACATAACAACCTCGAGATAAACAAACCAAAATCTCAAGTCATTCGTGAAAACCACTAAGAACTATCTCCCAAGGACCTGAGAGTATAGAGACGACACATAAACTTCTATGTACAAAACCCTGACAGAAAGTGTACTCAACCCGAGGTACTACTGTTGTCCTTGCTGAAACGATCCTTCTTCTGCAGTCTGGTACCTAGTCCCTCGTCCGTGTCCACTTGAAAATTGTGGATCCCATGGGGTGAGACTATTGTCCCAGCAAGAGATATAACTCTCTGCCAACAATATTTTTATCACAAAATATAATATAAAACTGAACTATAGGTATTCCATTATTTAACAAATATATCTTTAAGTGTAAAGCATACAAATTGATAACAGATCTACAAGTCATATTTTTTCTTTAAAAGGAATATGAAGAACATGTATAACATCTATCTACTAAGATGTATGAAAGTAGTAAGGCATCAACCACTGTTTCTATTTTTGATCCTTAAACAAATATACTACACGGTTGATTACATGCTCACATTCACAATTATGCCCAGAGGAGTTGAGATATACCGCTCATACTCCAACCGACCACTAGTAAGTCGAAATCGATACCATACAAATTCAATGGCAAAGTCAGCTGTCAAGACCTCACCTTTCTTAGTCAGTACGAGAACACTTAGGTAACACTTAGGTTTCACATGACATCTTGTGTCTACTGTAATCAGCTATGCTAGGGTATAGCGACATCTTTGCTATAGAGTTACTGTCGTAGCATGTACTCTCTTCGGGATAAGACCACTTAGCTTTCCCAGATTTTTAGGATGACCACTGAGCAATCTTGTAATTATTTTATCAGGAAGTCCGCTGAGCAGCCTGATGTATTTGGAGAGTCCATTGAGAACCCTTATTTAGTTTGGGAGTCCACTGAGCACCCTTATATTGTCACATATTCAAAAATATGTGTTGCGAGTAAAACGCATTTCACCATTAAGCAAATGCTGACACTAAATGGATCTCTGGTCTGGGCAACTACATGATAATGTTCATCTTGCTTAATTAGATATATTACTGTATCATTTAGCATCAACCAAGTTACAAGTAAGAATTATATCAAATGCCACAAGGAAAAGAACAAATTGCATTTATCAAATACTTTGATATTCACTAAATCACATAGATCACTTAGAATCTCAACCTCTTGCCATCATCATACTTGGGTATATAAACTCTTAATTCATCACTGAGTATTGTCACCACTTAGCAGGTGATTATTACCTCTAGGTCTTCTGACCCAGATACTTATATCACATAGTCCACATATCTCATTGGATTCATATCACATAGCTACATAGCTTATTGCCTTAAAATACTTTCATGATTATTATATCATGTTATCAACACTTTCAACACATGTCTTAACCATGAAATACTAAGGAACATATCTTCCTAATGAATTAGGGTTATATTCAACCGATTAGGGTTTCAAGATTTCATTAACAAATATTATGCCTAACTCATACTCCACTCATCTCAAGAGTATTAGTGTATGCTAATTACATACTTATCTTTCAAGTCTTAGTTTCTCTCTCATCCTTACTAGGATGTAACTTTCTTAATTCACATCTTCAAGGTTTACTAGCTCATGATTGTTGAGTTGAACTCATTGTATCTCAATATTGCATTAGTCATAATTATCACTTAGGCAAGCTTACTAATCAAGGACATCCCTACCATATCAAGTATCATGATTAATGATGTCATTCCATTATATTTAAAAATTCACATATCATTTTAACAATCTCCCATTTTAATCATGTGGTGAAACCACATCCTCATATTGGGTATAGGGCATATCCCTTATCACCATATCGGGTAACCATGTTAGTTAGGTATCACTTTATCTTTTCTTATCTTAAACCATTCTCATACTATGAATGGATCAAACCACTACCCTCATATCGGGTATAGGAGTATTTTGAATCATCATATCGTGTACTAGGGTACACCATATCGGGCATACCATTATGGTTATACCATATCTCATACAACAATATTATTTGGATCTCCACCTTGGTTGGTCATGTTCATTCTCTATTACAACTCCTATATTGGTCTCCCATCATATCAAATTGCCTCTTGGATTACCATATCGGGCTCCATCTTGGGTCATCATATCGTGCATCCTTATTGGATGTCATTCTATATTAAGTGGTATCATAATTGCCATATTGTGTTTCTATGCTATCCATCATATCGGTTTTCTTACCTTAGATATCATGTTAGGTTATATACATATTGGGCACATATCGGCCATGCATATTGGGCATCATATCGGTCATGCATATTGGGCATCATAAGGGTTTTCTTCATGGATTCATCATATCAGGTAGGTGTATTGGTCACCATATCGGGCATAAGTATTGAGCACCATATCGGGTACCCATGTTAAGTGATATTTTATGACCATATATTGTGTCCATCATTGATAAGAATCTAGAACTCAATTCATCACAAGGAGGATACTAAGTTGTTCTTTAACCTGACACCAAGCAAAGGGAGTATATTAAAGTTCAAAGGACATAAACATATCAGGATCCCATCCCTTACTCTAGGGTTTTACTCATATTGCAAAAAGGTAATGATATACCCTAGTATCGTGTACAAGGTGATGGTTAGGAATCCTCTATATCATCCATAGGACTTGTCTTACAAAATGTGACCTATTTTCATATCGGGCAAGTCTCCATATCGGGTCCCATATCAGTTTTCCCAAGTCTCAACCCATATCAGGTTGCAAGGTCTCAACCCATATCGGGTATCCAATGATGATGTCATCATCACCAACCTCAAGATCATTAATTAATTCAAAACTATGGATAACATTCCTAATTACATTTTGGAACTCATGATTATATCAATGGATCATAGGAAACCCTGATTTGCAAATAATCAACAAATTGAATAATATTGAAGAAAGGATAATAATATTGAAGGGTTTAAGTTATATAACACACCTCTCAAAGAGCTTTCCAAGCTTCAAGTTTTAACTCCACATGTCCCAAGGTTGAAGATGAGCCTTCTCCAAGCTCCAAGCTCTTGCATGATATCTCTAACCACTTTGGGTGGTATCACCTTAATTGGTTGCTTCAACCTTCTTTGGTCGATATCCCTCCTTCTTGGACGATACCAAGCCTCACCTCTCCACTCTCTTCACTTATGGGTGACACAAGGGAAGGTGTTGCACGATACAAGAGGAAGGGCACTTGCTAGATCCGAAAAGCTTGCCAACAAATGAATATCAAGGTATTTATACTTGAGGTTTATAGAAAAGAGTGTCATAGGTGTCATTGGCTTAAGGTTCCTCATTCCACCTAGCCATGCAAGGTTGACACATAGTCTTGCATGCATGCCATTTTTCTTGTCATGCAAAAAGGATAAAAGAAAAGATAAGGGGCGGCTCTTGAGTTGCCTTCTAGGGCAAGTCTTCTTCTAATAACTTATTATTATATTCAACTCCATCATTTCCAAGGCAAAAGAAAATCGATGCCTCATTCTTCCTTGAAGTTCCTTGCCCATCATGGGTCAATCCAAGGCTTCCTAAAATCGATAGGAGGCTCTCCTTATGTCTCTATGGTCGATAGGGACTTCTACTCTTAAGTCTACAACTCAATATGGCTCATACACATAGCTTTCAACTTATACATTTGCTAGGTTTCTTTATTAAGAGTACTAACACTTCAAGTTGTTTCAAACATATTTTCTCCTCCTTTCTCTTTCCTCTAGATAATACTAGGCAAGAGTAATAACAATCTAGAGGTGATGATTTGCACATTAACCTTACATTTGTATATATTGCAAATTGTATTACAATTATGTTCCAAACACTTAGCATTATTTACTCAAGTTCTCGCTTAGGATTTTAGGCTTTGCACAAGACACCACTTGGCATCATATTCTCTTTCATGATATACAAAACACTTAGAATATATTCAACATGTAACATTTGCAACATAACCCCTCATCTTGGGTAAATTACACTTTTCACTTAGATTATCATACAATGCACACATAGTTTGCATATAAGCTCAATTTTGAAAATAATTCATCACAAAGGGCTTAATTACTTTTCAAAAGATAAGAACAAGTTGTAAGCAACTTACTTAAGCAAAACATCTAGGGTTAGGCCATAACCCAGGTCAGGGGTGTTACAATTATCAACCCCTAAAAGAAGGATTTCGTCCCCGAAGTCTCAAGAGAAAAGAGAAGGGTACTTCTTCCTCATCTCTTCCTTTAACTCCCATGTGGCTTCTTCAACACCACGGTGATGCCAAAGAACTTTCATAAGAACTATGTCTTGCTTCTTCAACTTCTTGACTCTTTTGTCAAGAATCATCGTAGTGCCTTCCACATAGGATATATATTCATTCAATTCAACCTCTACAGGTTGCAACACCATCTCTGTATCGAGATGACATCTTCTCAGCATAGACACATGAAATACTGGATGTAGTCTATGCAGCTCAGGTGGCAACTCCAACCTATAAGCTACTATCTCGATCGATGTTATTACTGGGTAAGGTCCCATAAATCTAGGGGCTAACTTGCCTTTCTTCCCAAATATGAGAACAACTTTCCAAGGAGAGACCTTGAGATACACTTTGTCTTCAACTTAGAATTCTAAAGGTCTACGACATTTATTAGCATAAGACTTCTATCTATCCTGTGCAGCCTTCAGCTATTTTTGTACAACTTTAATCTTTTCAGTTGTTTATTGTACTAGATCAGGTCCCAAAAGTTGGTATTCTCTGATTTCAAACAAGCATAACGGAGATCTAAAACGTCTACCGTATAACGTTTCATATGGTGCCATGTCAATACTGGCCTGATAGCTATTATTATAAGCAAACTCAATCAAGCTCAAGTGTAGATCCCAACTTCCCACCAACTGAAGAACATAGGCTCTGAGAAAGTCCTCCAAGATCTGTATAGTTCTTTCAGACTGTCCATCTGTCTGAGGATGAAAAGTCATACTAAACTTCAACTGTGTACCCAATGCTTTATGTAATCGTTCCCAAAAATGACTTATAAACTGGGGACCTCTATCAGATAAAATTGTAGCTAGAACTCTGTGCAACCGTACTATCTCATCTATATAGATTTGTGTAAGCTTCTCAGCAGTGTAGGTCATTTTGATAGGAATAAAATGTGCTATCTTAGTCAACCTATCAACTATTACCCAAATGGAATCATGATTCTTAGTTATCCTAGGCAGACCAACCACAAAGTCCATTGTCACGTGATCCCATTTACATTGAGGTATAGGTAGGGGTTTGTAACATTCTTGTAGGTTTTTGGTGTTCTGCTTTAACCTGCTGACACACCAGACACTGCATAACAAACTCAACTACATCTTTCTTTAAACTGGGCCACCAGTACATATCTTTCAAATTATGATACATTTTAGTGCTCCCTAGATGCATTGCATACATGGATGACTGAGCTTCCTCCATAAATAACTTCCTTAAGTTACTACTATCAGGAACTATCATCCTACCATGGTAACAAACTATATCATCCTCTGACTCATGGAAACCGTCACATTTCTCACTGCCTAACTCTGACTTAATCTACCGAATCACAGTATTAGCCTATTGTGCCTCTTTGATCTGTTCCTTCAGAGTGGGTTTCACATGCATCTCATCTAACAACCCTGCTAACAATGATACTTCTAACTGCACATTCATTTGTCTCAAAGAGACAAACATATCTCGCTTACAACATACTAAGGAATTTAACTGTGCATTATCTGAGGGCGGAGATGAGGATTTTCTACTGAGTGCATCAGCCACTACATTGGCTTTTCCTAGATGATGATGAATTGTACACTCATAGTCCTTGATTAACTCCTTCCAGTGACGTTGTCTCATATTCAAATCATGTTGAGAGAAGATATGTTTTAAGTTTTTATGATCTGTAAAGATCTCGCACGTCTCCCCATAGAGATAATGCCTCCAGATTTTTAATGCATGAACCACTACAGCTAGTTCTAGATCATGTGTCAGATAATTCTCCTCATGTTTCTTGAGCTATCGAGAAGTAAAAGAAACTACATGATCATTCTACATCAACACACAACCTATACCATTTTTAGAAGCATCACAGAAAACAACATTTCCCTTTCCTTGCTTAGGTAGAACTAACACAGGTGCACTAGTCAACTTTTCTTTCAACATCTAGAAAGAATGTTGACACTTGTCATTCCTAACAAAAGGAACTTCCTTCCTTGTCAACTTAGTTAACGGTAATGCTATAGAGCTAAAATCCTTAATAAAAATTCTGTAGTATCCTACCAAACCTAGGAAACTGTGAACCTTAGTCGGTGTCTTAGGTTGTTCCCACTCCACAACAGATTCTACTTTCTTAGGATCAACATGAATACTTGAATTAGATATAACGTGTCCAAGAAAAGATAATTCTGATAACCAGAACTCACACTTGCTAAACTTAGCATATAACTTAAGCTATCTCAACAAGGTCAAAGCTTGATGAAGATGTTGTTCATGTTGTTGACTGTCTCTACTATATATCAAGATGTCATCTATGAATACTACTACAAACTGATCAAGGAACGACTAGAAGATTATATTCATCAACTCCATAAATGCAGTTGGTGCATTAGTTAGTCCAAACGACATAACTACAAACTCATAATGACCATACCTCATTCTAAAGGCCGATTTAGGTATGTCACTCTCCTTGATACGTAACTGGTGATATCCTAACCTCAGATCAATCTTAGAGAACAATGTTGCACCACGCAACTGGTCAAACAAATCATCAATCCTTGGTAAAGGTTATTTGTTCTTAATAATCACCTTGTTAAGCTGTTTGTAATCTATGCAAAGTCTCATAGACCCATCTTTCTTTTTAACAAAAAGACCTGGAGCACCCCATGGTGAAGTAATCGGTCATATAAAACCTTTTTCAAGCAACTCCTATAACTGTTTCTTAAGTTCTACCGTCTCAGTTGGTGACATCCTATAAGGGGTTTGGGCTATAGATTGCGTATTCAGGACAAGATTAATATCGAAATCAATCTCTCGAGGCGGTGGAACACCCGGAAGTTCCTCGGGAAACACGTCCTCAAATTCCTTGACAATTGGAATTTCAAAAAGACTAAGGTTCTTTATTCTGGTATCTATTACATGTACAAAGAATGTGAAGCACTATCTTGTTGTGAAAACAAACTGTTCCATCATCTGTATGGTGAAAACCATCATACTTGTTGTAACATTCCTGACCTGGGTTATGCCATAACCTGGAATTTTTGCTTAAGTAAGTTATTCATAAACTTTTTTTAATCTTTTGAAAAGTAATTAACACTCTACTTGAGTTTAATTTTCATGTTTGAGCTTATTTGCAAACTTTTTGTGCTATATATGATAGGTTGGGTGTAATTTTCAATTTACCCAAGATGAGGGGTTATATTGAAATATATCACATTTTGAGCATTTTTCAAGTTCTTTAGCATCATAAGAGAGAGAATGATGCTAAGGGGTGGCTCATGAAAAGCCTAAGTTCCAAGTTAGAGCTTGTTTGTATAATGCTTGTGCCTTGTGTACTCGTTTTGGTGCAAGTTGCAATTTACCCAAAATATAGGGTTAATATGCAAATTACCTCCTCTAAAATGTCCCTACTCTCTTATAATCATCAAGAGGAGAGATAAAGAAGGAGGAACCATGTTTGAATCATATTTGGGTGGTAGTATTCTTGGTGATGAAAAGACCAAGAAGAGTTGTGTATTTGAAACCCTAATTGAGTTGTATTGGGTTGTATCGAGTTGTAGAGCTTATATGGGAGTGCCTATTGACCAAGGAGCCATAGAGTAGGTCCCATATCATTTTTTAAAATCTTTTGGGTTAAGTAACTCAAGCATGTGATGGATATCAGTTTACAACTTTCCTTAGAAAAAGTATATTGGTTTGTGAATAAAGTGATGTGGAGTTGAACTATCTTTCTCCACATGATAACTAATGGCTGAAATCTTATCCCTAGATTATCCTCAATAGTTTTGCATGTCAATATAAATATGTGTGCATGGACACGTGTCAACCATGCATGGACACATGGCACCTAGTAGTGTAAAATGATGACACCTCTTATACACTCTCTTTCATGAACCTCAATTATATATACCACTCCTTTCACCTACTAGTGAATCTTTTCGAATCTTATCACTCCATTTCTCTTAGATATTGTGCATAGTAGTAAGGATCAAGGAGGAGCTCGAGCCATTAAGCTTAAGGTGAAGCCATGGTCATCTTCAACCTTGGCTGAAGCATGAATCTCAGGTTGTGATTCTTTCTTTCTTTCTTTTCTTCTTCGCTAAGTTCTTAACTATGGTGATTCCTTGCATGTAGAAGAGTTGTGAATGAGTCTTGGATCTGTGATTAGTTCATCTTCAACCTTGGGAATGCGATGTTTTGGAGCTTGGATCTTTGAAGTTGTTCTTGAGGTGAGTTATATAACTTGAACCCAATCATGTTATTATTCACCATCAATCTTGCCATACTTGATGATTTACTTTCAATTCTGAGTTTTCTTGTATAATTGATGAATCCATGAGTTTTATTAGTGACATTGGACTATTTTCCATGAACTAGAATAGTAAGGAACGAAGTCTAGAGCTTGATCATGATGACATCATCATGGCTCAACCTGATATCGGGTTGAAGCACCACTAACCCGATATGGTGTTGAAACCCAACATGGTGATATGAAACTGGATATACCTTGGAACCCTACACCCCTATTGGTTTGTACACTTGGTATGGTTTAGACTAACCTATTGTCTAGGCTGTCATTTAACACATGGTGAAGAGTAGCCTGATACCATGACGGTTTGAAGAGGTATGAGCATAAGGGTCTAACTCGATATGCAAACCCTAATTTTGAGCAACCTGATATGAGTGACACACACATACACCTCATGCATGATATGGTAACCAATGATACACCCATGCATGATATGGTGATAAATGATACACCTCATGCATGATATGGTGATAAAGGATACACCTCATGCATGATATGGTGATCAAGGATACACCTCATGCACGATACGATGATCTAAGATACACCTCATGCATGATATGGTGATGAACCTACACCACATGCACAATACGGTGATGAAGAATACACCGAATGAATGATATGAAAGTACACATACACCACTTACCCAGTATGGTAAGCATACACACCTCTTGCCTGATATGGTAAGCATGCACACACCTCTTGCCCGATATGGTAAGCATACACATAGCTCTTACCCGATATGTTAAGCATACACACACCTCTTGTCCGATATGGTAAGAATACACACACCTCTTACCCGATATGGTAAGCATACACACACCTCTTGCCTGATATGGGAGCAAGAACACACCTCTTGGGCGATATGGAAGCAAACACACACCTCATGCCCGATAGGGTGGAAGAACCTCAATCCAATATACTTGATTGAGTAACACATGAAGTGTGTTATGTCAAATGATACACTAATATATATAGAGTTCAATGCATTTTGATAATGTATGCCAATGTACCTTGAGAAAAGGATTGAACCAACTTAATAAAGTATGATGTAATCATTATCTTAGTGAGAATGAGAGAGAAAGTCATACTTTGTGTGATAATCATTCAATGAGCATATATTGATACCCCTATATGTGTAGAGCTATGAATTAGGGTTTTTATTCTTAACAATATGAACTTGAAACCCTAATCGGCTAAAAAGGGAAACCCTAACCCTAATAATGGGAAGGTTGTATTTCTCTTATATTGCATGGTGATGATATGTATTTGATATTGCTTTTATCATGAAATACTAACCATGCAGGTATCATGAGACGATGAGCATATCTAGGTATCAACTATGTTGTTTCATATGATACAGATTAAATGGGCCTTGTGAGCCATGTAGAATACTTATGCAATAAGTATAATGTATACTTGGTGTGAGGACCCAGAGGTAATAGTTACCTAATAAGAGGTAACAATGTTCAGTGATGAACTAAGAGTTTGAATCCCCAGATCTAGCAATCATGATGATGATAATATTAAGGGATGAGAATTCCCATATGTTATAAGGGACTAAGATCCCAAGTGTTATGCATTCAATGTGTTCTAAAGATTATGACAGTACTTGATACATGTATTACACCTTTCCATATAGAATCTGTTATAATTCTTGCTTGTAACTTGATTGATGCTAAAAGATATTGTAATACACCTAATTAATCAAGTTGAACATTATCATGTTGTTGCCCAGGACATAGATCCATTCGGTTTCAGGATTTGCTGAATGGTGAAATGAGTTTAACTCAGAGAGCATATTTTGGAATATGTGGGGGTGATGGATGAACATACCCTTACGTCCAGACAGGGATTTCTGTGTGATTTCCCGATGAATGCCAGGGATGTTGTGTGATTGCCCTAATCAAATGTATTGGAGATTGATGTGTGATATCCCCGAAGAGAGTGCATGTTGCGGCTGTAGCTCTTTAGCAAAGATGTTGCTATACCCAGACAAGCTAGTTGTAGTTTGACATGATGTCACTGCCAGTGGTCTTGTACTGACCGAGATGGGTGAGGTTTTGGCAGCCGACTCTTCCATTGACCTTGTGTGGTACTAATGTTTTATGTAGATGTGGTTAGTTGGAGCACGAGAAGTATACCTCATCTCCTATAGGAATAAGTGTGATTGTACATATGTAATCATCCGTGTAGTGTATCTGCTTAAGGATTGAATATGGAAACATTGGTTGATGTTACATTACTTTTATACATCTTAGTTGATAGATGTTATACATGTTCTTCATATTCCTTATAAAGCAAATAGATGATCTATAGCTTTGTCATGGATAGTTGAACTATTTAAACAATGCTATTGCTTTACACTACAATTAAACATGCTTATTTATATAAAAGATCCTCTGCTCAGTTTTACACTGTTTACCTATAATAATAATATTTTTGGCAGAGAGTTATATCTCTCACTGGGACTTTTGTCTCACCCTGTGGGTTCCAAAAATTTTAGTTGGACATAGATGAGGAGGTAGAGACCATACTACAAAGGGAGGAGAACAATAACATGGACAATAGTAACAGCTCAAGTTGAGTGTTTTGTCTGTCATGTCTTTTAGATAGAATTCCTATGTGTCATCTCTGTACTCTCAGGTCCTTGGGAGTTAGTATGTAATGGTTTTATATACGATCTGAGATTTTGGTTGGTATGCCTCGAAGTTTTATGTTGCTTATGTATATGTTTGGGCAAAGTAACTGGTATATGATATCCTCGAGACGAGATGGTACAATGTGTGTACAATGTGAACCATGAAGTATATATTGCTTTGATTCTTTCTTAAAGGGTTTCCTGGTAGTAGATCTCTTTGCAAAATGGTTTTAATTTTTAGTAATCCACTGCTAATGGTTATTCTATGTAATTACTGTTGTGGCGGCTCAGGCGGTCAGGTTGTCACACTTCTTGCTGCCAAACTCTACCTGAATGTTCTGTATCACAGTATTATCCTGTTGCACATCTCTAATCTATTACATCAAGGTACGCTTTACCTATTACTGTTCTAACAAGCCTGCCAACGGAGAAACCTCCAACTGTACATTCATATGATGAAGCAACACTAACATGTCTTGCTTATGGCACCCCATGGAGCATAATTGTGCCTTATCAGTAGATTATGATGAAGATGAATTCCTACCCAAAGCATCAACCACCACATTCACCTTCCCTAGATGGTAGTCTATCATGCAATCATATGTCATCTAGCTTGATCCTCAGTTGATCATATCCTGACCTCATACTATCTTTGAGAACATGGTAGCACCTCTCAGCTGATCAAACAGACCATCTATCCTCAGCAACAAGTACTTGTTCTTTATTGCAAGCTTGTTCATCTTTCGATAATCTATACACAACCATATGGAACCATCCTTCTTCTTAACAACCAACATGGGATCACCCCAAGGGGAAGTTCTAAGCTTTACAAAAACTTTTTTGAGCAACTCATGAAACTTCTTCTCATACTCCTGCATCACTATTGGTGCCATCCTGAAGGGTGACTATGCTATGGGTTGTGTTCCAGGAACAAGATTGATCTCAAAATTAATCTCTATATGAGGGAGAACACTAGGAAATTCTTTGGGACAAACATCTTCAAACTCACACACTACAGGAACCTCATGTATACTAGGACTCCTCACCTTAATATGCACAACATGCTCCAAGAAAGCCTCACACCCCTATCTAATCAACCTTTCTATTATCATAGCTAACACCAAACATGTAGGAGGAATATTCCTATCTCCTTGGAAGATCCACAAAAAATCTCCATCGTGGAACGTCACCACCTTAGAACTACATTCCAAAATAACTCTATACTTTTCTAAGATATCCATCCCTAGGATCGCATCAAATCCGTGCATGTCAAGTGGCATAACATCCACTTGAATGATGTGTCCTGATAATTGGAGAACACAAAATGGACACACCTCCCGCAACTCAGCCAAATCAACAAGAGGGGTTTCTAACCGAAGAACATCATATCTACTACAAACGGATAAATAAAAACTATCTATCACACCATTGATGATAAAAGAGTGTGTTGTACCATGTCAACCAAAATAAATGCAAAAGAAGAAATTGATAAATTGGAATGAAAAATTTCCATCTAACCTATCATGATCCATGGATTGAACACTCCCTCTACCTGAATCATGGCATAGAAACTAGCCATTGTCTGTTGTCATCCATGTCCTCTACTAGCTTATTTAGAAAACCCCACCTATGACACCTTATCACATCCTCTAACACCACCATTGTTGAACTGTTGTTACTGGGATCCTCACAAACTTTGCCTTGGTTCTTGTGTTTCTTGATCCTTCATAGGGCATGCCCACCTGATATGCCCTACTTGTCCACACTTATCACAAGTCCTGAAATGATACTGTGGCCTACATGGCCCTAGCACTGACACAGACCATGTTCTATGAGCTCCTACTGATGGAAAACTATGTCCTTTGCCCTTGCTCGGGAACCACTATGATGACACTCCTGATCTCAACGTAGAGAAAATTGACTGTTGTTGCAACTGAGGTGACAAAAACCTTGTCTTCTTAAATCTACTGGATAACTGTCCCTAAAATTGAGAAGACCTCTTCTTAGCTTTGGGTTCACACTTCTTGATGGAAGACCTCTCAGTCCTCCTCACTGACTCCATAAAGGTAGAGAACCTCTCCCTAATCTCTAAAGTAGACACCATTGTCGATAACTCCATACTCAATCCCTTCTCAAACCTTCAGATCCTCTCCTTATCTGTCATTGTAATATGAGGACAAAATGACAATAGCTCCATAAACTTTGCTTAATACTCGTTGATTGACATCAAACCTTGCTAGATCTTCTCAAACTGAACTATCTGTTAATCCAGACACGTCTCCTAGAAGTATCAGCTCACAAACTCCCACCGGAATCTTCCCAACCTATCACCACTACTGGTCTCTTCTCCTCTTTATGGGTCATCAATGGCCATCACTGCCCTTCAGTAGGTAAAAAATGTGCTTCTCCATGTCCTCTTTTGGGATATTGAGGATCTTGAAAGCCTTCTTAGGCTCTGTCAACCACATATATGCATATACCAGGTCTGTTGTACCCACCTACTCGATGTCTCCCACACACCATAACCACTCAAATGTCTTCCCAGAACCCTAAGATTCTACATTAGGGATGGATGCCCTAGCTTGGAGGATGGGCGCTCTATCTTCCATATGCATAACCGTGGTCATAAGTTGTCCAAACATGGATTGGAACATTGGATTGGTTGTGGTTGTTGGGTCAAACTAAGACACCATAGGCTGCTCCAACCCCGTCTTTAGAACCTTATCATCCACTGTTTGCCTCCTTGAACCACCTCCTGGCACAACATAACTGCTCTTAGCATGTTCTTCATGTTCTCCAAAAATATCTTCATAAGCATAAGATATAATCATATATTCCGGATTACGTAAGAATAGACACAAACCCTAGTCCTATGTCCCTATATACTCAGCAAAACTAGAGCTCTAATGCCAACCTAACTTGTGACAACATGTCATGCTAATCGAGATTACTCAAAATCAAAATAGATGATCAACCACAAACATCCACACTACTAGAAAAGTAGGTAAATTAAAACTGATTTGAACATTACAAATATATATATGGAAACATTACATCAAGGTCCAACTATAGGGAATACGAGCAAACAAATGTTTTTTTGGTATTCCCCATGATAGAAATATCGCATCAAAAACTATGTAATGGGAAGGATGGTTTAACAAGTTCTTACCTAGTCATGGAGCAAGTCCAGTGACTATAAGTTATTATAGGATTGCAACACTCCTAGTTGCACTGGGATGGTGTCTCCATCAGCTCTTGGTCTTCACCAAAGACCGCAGGCTACATTGTCCTCCTAGAGGTAGACAAGAGCCTCCTTGCCTCTGTAATAGTCCACACAGACCACCTAGAACTCATGTTGTTCTATTAGAACAAATAGGAAGGAGCTTTCCCTCCTGTTGGTGTACTAGTCACCAACTTGCTCTTTTACAATTGTTCTCCCTTGGTATCCCTCCCTTTATCAGGTAGGACTTGCTCAGGCTCTCTATTGGTTACCACAAATAGAGAGTAAAACAATTGTTAGAGGTAATTGAGTTGTGTCTAATAAACCCCAGTACCCCTCTATTTATAGGAGGGGTCAAGGTCTGGGTTCCCAATCTATGTGGGAGTGGAAGGGATCGAAACATCACAAAATTTGCAAACTACAAGCAGTGAATCAGACAGTTCACCAACAAACTGGTCATTCACATGTGAGTCAATTGGTTTGGCCAATGAATCGGTCATTTTTCCATGTTTCCCACTCCATATGAATTGGCAATTTGAATCCAATTAATACACAAATGATGTGAGCACTAATACTTGATGCGATCGAATTTCTTCACAAATCGGGCATCGCACCCAACCAAATGGTCGATTGATGACTCAAGCCACTCAGTTCACTAAGTGAACCAGTCAGTTCACTCCCCAATTCAGACAAAACTCTGCCAATTCAATTTCTAATCAACCTGACACTCCAACCGGTCAATTCAACCCTTGAACCGATCAGTTAGGAGTTCAATCATCTAATTTGTTGCTCTAATGAAATAACCAATCACTTTGGTAATCAATTCACTTATCATGCATGATTAAACTCCTCTTCTATGTGTATCCTATGTGTGTCACCCTGTAGGTTTCAATTTACATTGGCAATGATTGTCCATAATTGGTTTATGACGTCACAAGCAAAAAGTGGTGCCTAGTCACACATCAGTGCTTCCCAAGTAAATGAAAGTTGTATAACAACTTCAATCTACAATATGTGTAAGGTGTTACAGTGATAGTCTAATTCCTTTGTCTCAAATATCTCAAATTAACTCGAGGCATGGAATCTTCATTATCTCAATACTCAATCCATGTTCCTTGAACCTAGAGCAGACTATCTGAGATATAGTGACCACAATATCATATATTGATTTACATGTGAATGCATATGTATTTCTCATTCTCTCTTATCAAGTGGCCAAGATATCAAACTCCAAAAGGAGGGACAAGTCCCATCTACATCACTTGTAGTCAATCCCCACGTGTCATAGCTACCCAATCATCACCCTCATTGCAATCCTTATTCACGATTACATCGGATGATGTCAAAGTATAGCGAACAACATGTGATGAGTGTAGTGACTCCGGTCTAAGAACCAAAATCACCACCTTAACTATGAGATATGACTATGACCACCATATGGTTTCTATGTGTCACTCTCAAGGTGGGTTTGTCTGATACATTGTTCCCATCAAGTATCTATGTGCTTGGTTTGATATCACATACCATGACTGATGATATTCTGTCATCAACCAACATAGACTATAGTCTTAAGTGTTACTATTGTCTATCTACCTTCCACAATTGCATCTAACTAGGGACATAACAAGAATGTTCATACTCTTAACATATGTATGATCTCATTGTTCAAGTTATGTACTTGAAGTCATATGTCATTGAGTAATATCATTATGTAGACATTCATTATGTTTCCTTATTATCTCATAACTGACTAAAATAGAATGAATTGGAAGCTTGCCTTTATTATTATTAATCAAATCATTTATGGTAATATGCCATGACAATCATCATATGAATGTCTCTTCGGGCATACATACCAACAGACTCCCACTTGCACATAGAGCTAATCTCCCACGAATCTCATTCTTAGTGATCTAAACATGTCCATGTTTTTTCTGCCCAAGTGCTAATTCGGTGAGTTAGAAACACGTTGCTTCTGTCTATATATTGCATGTTCCTAATCTCTTCAATGAACAAAATTTATTATGAGATGGAAGTACCGTAATATGCTATCTAATATTCCTTGCCTAACAAGTAGCTCCATTGTTGTCACTGTATATCTACTGTGTCATCAATGGTTGTAACATCTTGAGTTCATCCATATGAACTTGTAGATCCATATAGTACCCACTCATGTGTTCATAACATTAGAATACTTGACTTCTATAGTTGAATTGAATTATAGATTGTAGTTCAAAACTCTTCCAACTTACAACTCTTTTCTTAAAATTAAACACATTTTATATTGTCATCATTTTCTGTCATTTTGGAAGCTTGCATCGGTGTAACCCTTTACACCTAAATCTTCCTTGTTTCTTTAATATAACAACTTATCCTAAAGTGCTTCTCAAGTACTAGTGGATGTATTTTAATGACATTCCAATGACCCTCATTTGTAACTAATATCATCTTGCCATGTCCAATACATACAAGATTATGATATGAGTACATTTATATAGCATACATGATATATCCAATTTCTAGTGCATATGCCATCTTACTCATGTCTTTCCATTCTTCACAACAATTGGAACATAGGGTTCACGAGGGATTAATCCCATGTAAAATGGACAATCTTTCTCTTATTGAATCCTTCATGCTAAACTATTTCAAAATTTTGCTATTGTATGTGCTCATACTTAGGTTATGAAACTTTCAGGTCTATCTCCATAGATTTCAATTCCTATCGCATAGAATGTTTCACCGAATACTTGATTTTTTAATGTGTTTTCCAAGCCAAGTCTCAATGTTTACAGTATTGAGATATTATTCTCCATCAATATGTGGAATATTCATATATACCCCCACTTAATGTTTTGTAATCAAAGATTTCATCTTTTATTGTGATTTAAGTCAAACTCTTTGACTATCTTGTCAACTCAAAAGATCCCATCTCTGAGATGCTTGCTTCAATCTCAATATTGGTCATCGTAGCTTATAGACTTTATTTACATTCATGAAGTCATAAAACCTTTAGGCTATGTTATGTACACATTGTCTCAAATATTCCTTTTAAGGAATGTGGTTTTTAGCTTCATATGCCAAATCTCATAGTCTAAACTAGCGACAACAAAAAGAATGATAATTAGTGAAGGAATTTCTTCATGTTCAACAATTTGAACTGATTTAAAATATTTATAAGCAATTTGTCATTTTAGGTTATCCATGTTGGTCTTACAATGAAATCCCAACAGCACCCTTTGGGTTTTACCCTTTAGGTGGTACAAGTTGATACCTTGTTAGTGTACATGGACACCATAATGGCCTTAAACCATTTCTCATATTCTAGTCCTCAATGGCTTCAAGTTGATTTGTTGGCTCATCATCTTATGACCAACCTATTGGGGTTGTTGGATTCACAATCTTTCAATCTCATATGTGTTCTACAACTATGAGGTTTTGTGTTACATGAGGAACTCAATATTCCACAATAGTTTGTGAGTCTCTTTGTCACATTGTACCTCCTTGTCAACCTTAAACATTTTGAGTTCTACTTTTACTCTTGCAAATTCTTTTGGAACTCAGTTATCCTGTCAACAAACATTTTGTTATTGGATTGGGATTAAAGGTAGTATTCAACAATTATGATTTGTGGATAAACTTTTCAAGAAACTTATTTCTTTATACAAGTTTCAATCCTTAAAACATATCAGGACATTCCCATATCATATCTCATATGATGTCTTTTGTACCATTTCAGATTGTATTTCCAAGTTGTTATCAGCTGGAGGGAAGATGACATTGATACATCATGTGCTTAACTCCATTCCTTGTTACCTTCTTCAAGCTTGTAATCCCCCTAACTCAGTTCTTTATTAGAAGATTATATTAAATGATAATCACATCATTATCCGTCATGATGTAATTCCTTCTTTGATGCATCATCATGTTTCAAGTGGATTTGACTTATGATACACTATCAAAGTCTTTCTAGAAGGTCATCAAACTATTGCTATAAAGTATTTTGACATTGATCATATCAAAGTTTCTTAGTTCTTTTATTAAAGTTTCTTAATACTTTTATCAAAGTTATACTTCATTTATAATATTCTTGAACACTTCAAGAGATTCATGTTTGTATTTCATCAAATTCAAACCCCATATCAACTTATATTATCTGTTAATATAATGAAGTACAAACAAATACCTCTAGCATTTATTCTATAAGATCTTCATACATCAACATGTATAAGCTCTAATAGAATGCTTATCCTCCCACTACATCTAGTGAAGGGTGTTTTGTCATATTGCTCATAAATAAGACTTACATGTCTCTTATTGATTGAATAACCAAAAGAGTCTAGGTAAACATCAACACAGATTCTAGAATTGCATTTTCTCATATATGTGCTCTAGATGCCAATGCTAAAGATTGTTTGAGTTATCAATTATAATCCTTTAGGTAATTATGTTATAAACATTCATATTTAGATATTTTCATATAAAGATCACTAGATGTTTGGGGCATTGCCATAGAAGATCACATCTTTGAAATAGAAGAATTAACAAATCTATATTGATTTATCATCCTTGTCATACAATATGCATAAAGTAAATGTTTCTATAATTGGCATAATGAAATAGCAATTAAACTAACTCTATTACATGTCCAATGGGATAAGATAAATTTAAATGTAGACTAAATTTTCAATAACTCTTACTTCATGACAATTAATCCTTGACCTTTAATAAAGGCTTTACTTCTTATAATATCCTACACATCAACTTATGTCAGATCTATATCTGGTATCACATACTAAAATGAAGAAGTAATATAATTTATCTTATAACGTTTATACCTAAAGTAGATGCCTCTTCCCCTTCCTTCTTCTTATTTAATTCCTCTAGGAAGAGAGAGAAATTCTTTTTCCATTATTTAGGCTAGTGATAGTGGTGACAATTGTCTCCCTTCTTAACTCCTCCTTTTGCCTTGAGCGTTAGAGAGTTAGGCTTCTGGCCAGCTTTAGAACTCTTTTTAGCTTTGCCTTTTCCTTTAGACCTTCCGTTTGTCTTTCTAATCATCATCACAAACTTGGTCTTGTCTTTCTTCATTTGTGCCTCAACGGTTCTCAAAATGACTAATAACTCTATCAACACCTTGCTAAATTCATTCATGTTGTAGTTCATGACAAACTAACTGTATGACTCTAGAAGTGACTATAGAATCACGTCAGAGGACAACTCTAGACCCAAGGGGAATCCAATTTTAATAGGTTCTCCACATACCCAATGAGCCTGAGTATATGAGGAGCTACTGGATCTCCTTCTGTCATGTTACATTTGAGCAGTGCCTTAAAGATATCAAATCTCTCCTATCTTGCCTGATCTTGGAACATGTTCTTAAGATGTGTGACCATCTCAAATTCATCCATGTTCACATGATGCCTTTACATCTCATAGTTCATGGATCATAGAATTAGACACTTGACATCAACGACATATTTAGTATGCTTCTTGTAAGCATCCCTATCAGCCTTAGGTGCATTGGGAAGAAGAATCTAGCTCTGGTATCTCTAGGACATAGAGCTTGTGCTCTTGTGTGAGAATTATTCTCAGCATCCTAAACCAATTGTGGAAGTTCTTCCCATTTAACTTTTCCTTCTCAAGAACTAATCACAAAGAAAAGTTGTTATTGTCTGTTGCCATTTGATTGAAAAAAAGACTTCGCAATTTTCTCAAAAACTCATTTGATTTGATAAAAATTGAAGATATTAATTAGATCTTTAATTAGATATCACTCTCATTATTTTGATCAAATTAATTGTGACAATCCAACAACAATTCAAACCGTCACCAGTAAATAATTGTGGAATAACCATAATCAGCGGATTAACAAAAATCACTAAAATTAAAACCATTTGCAAAGAGATCCATTTCCAGGAAACTCTTAAGAAGAGAACCAAAGTATTACATACATCATGGTTCACATTATACATACCATGTACTATCTCATCTATATAGATCTGTGCAAGTTTCTCAGTAGTATAGGTTGTTGTGACAGGAAGAAAATGTGCTGACTTAGTCAACCTATCAACTATCACCCAAATGGAATCATGACCTTTGGCTGTTCTAGGTAAACCAACCACAAATTCCATAGTCACATGATCCCATTTCCACTGTGGTATAGGTAAAGGTTGCAATGGTCCTGCGGGCTTCTGATGTTCAACTTTAACCTACTAACATACTGGACACTACAAAACAAACTCAGCTAAATCCTTCTTTAAACCAGGCCACCAATACATATTTTTTAAGTTATAATACATTTTGGTACTCCCTGGATGCATTGCATACATGGAAGAATGAGCTTCCTCCATGACTAATTTCCTTAAGTCATTGGCATCAGGTACTACCATCCTACCATGGTAATAGACTACCTCATCCTCTGACTCATGAAAACCGTCC
This sequence comes from Alisma plantago-aquatica, assembly GCA_963693085.1. Lineage (NCBI taxonomy): Eukaryota > Viridiplantae > Streptophyta > Magnoliopsida > Alismatales > Alismataceae > Alisma > Alisma plantago-aquatica. The sequence continues at coordinate 368,238,772 of OY856413.1, read as the reverse complement.
CATTTCACACTACCATACTCTGATCAGATCTACTGAATCACAATATCATCCTATTGTGCCTCTTTGAACTGTTGTTTCAGAGTAGGTTTCACATGCATCTCAGCTAACAATCCGGCTAACAAAGATACTTTAAGTAGCGTACTATTTTGCTAAGCATGTCTCATTTCAAGCACACTAAAGAGTTCAACTGTGCTTTATCAATGGGTGGCGATGATGACTTTCTACTTAGTGCATCTGCCACTACATTAGCCTTTCCTTAATGATAATCAATTGTACAATCGTAGTCCTTGAGTAACTCCATCCAACGACGTTGTCTCATATTCAACTCCTGTTGTGAGAAGATGTACTTTAAATTCTTATGGTTTGTAAAAATCTGAAATGTTTCTCCATAGAGATAATATCTCTAGATCTTCAATGCGTGAACCACTGTAGCTAATTCGAGATCATGCGTTAGATAATTCTCCTCGTGTTTCTTAAGTTTTCAGGAAGCAAAAGAAACTACATGATCACTCTGCATCAGTACACATCCTAGACCATTCTTAGAGGCATCACATAAAACAATGTATCCCTTTCCCTACTCAGGTAAAGCTAACACATGTGCACTGGTCAACTTTTCTTTCAACAACTGGAAAGAATGTTGACACTTATCATTCTAGACAAAAGGAACTTCCTTCCTGGTCAACTTGGTTAGGGGTAAGTCTATAGAACTGAAGTCTTTAATAAACCTCCTGTAATAACCTGCCAGGCGTAAGAAACTACAAATCTCAGTCGGTGTCTTGGGTTGTTCCCACTCTAACACATATTCCACTTTATGTGGATCAACACGAATACCTGAAGTATATATAAAGTGTCCAAGAAAAGACACTTCTGACAACCAAAACTCGCACTTGCTAAACTTGGCATATAGCTTGTGTTGTCTCAACAATGTCAAGGCTTGACGAAGGTGTTGTTCATGTTGTTGACCATCTCTATTGTATACCAGGATGTCGTCTATGAAGATCACTACAAACTGATCAAGGAATGGACGAAAGATCCTATTCATCAACTCCATGAATGCAGTTGGTGCATTAGTTAGTCCAAATGGCATAACTACAAACTCATAATGACCATACCTTGTCCTAAAAGCTGACTTAGATATGTCACTCTCCTTGATATGTAACTGATGATATCCTGACCATAGATCTATATTAGAGAATACTATTGCACCACACAACTGGTCAAATAGATCATATATCCTTGGTAGAGGATATTTGTTCTTAATAGTCTCCTTGTTAAGATGTCTATAGTCTATGCATAGTCTCATAGACCCATCCTTCTTTTTAACAAAAAGAACTAGAGCACCCCACGGGGAAGTACTCAGTTGAATCAAACCTTTCTCAAGAAACTCTTATAACTGTTTCTTAAGCTCTGTCATCTCAGCTGGCACCATCCTATAGGGTGTTTAGGCTATAGGTTGCGCACCCGGAATTAGATTAATCTCAAAATCAATCTCTCGAGGTGGAGGAATGTCTAGAAGTTCTTCAGGAAACACATCCTCAAATTCCCTGACAACCAACACTTCAAAAAGACTAGGACTCTCTACTATGGTATCTACTACATGTGCCAAGAATGTGAAGCATCCTTGTCTCATCAACTTTTCTACTACCATAGCTAACACTAGACAGGTTGGAAGAATCTTTCTATACCCATGTCTCACCATTGTCAGTGAACATAGCTTGCTTGGAACCACAATCCAAGACAACCTTATACTTTTCTAGGGTGTCCATCCCAAGAATTATGTCAAACCTGTGCATCTCAAGTAGTATAAGATCCACATGAATGTTGTGTTCTGAAAAGGAAAGAACATAGGAAGAACATACCTTCCACAACACCGTAGATCCGACTAACAGAGTTTCTAATAATAGATTGTCTGCTCTACGACTAATAGTCATATTGTAGTCATGAATCACTTCTTGAGTGATAAAGGAATGTGTAGCACCCGGATCAATCAAAATAGATATGAAGCAGGATGAAGACATATCAGAATGAAATAATTCCATCTGACCTGTCATGACTTGTGGGTTGACCACTACCTCCGGCTGATTCATAACATAGAATCTCATCGTTGGTGGTTGTTGGTCAAGCGTCATGTTGTTGGGTGCAGATGAACTAGATTGGGACGCATGTCCATGTCCTCATGTGCCACTGCTAAACTATCACCTCTGAGATCCTTGTTGACTCTACCTCAGTGGTTGGGTTACACTCATGTCTCTAGCTAGACAATCTTTCATCATATGTCCCATCTTCCCACACTTATAACAACCTCTATTCTCCCACTGCGGCCTAGATGGTCATGTTACTGACATTGATGTTGAACTATGGGCTCTACTCAATGGTAGACTATGACCTCTACCCTTGTTGGATGTCCACTGTGTCTGAGCACTGAACCTCTGTGGTGCTATTGGTGTAGAAAACTTTGGTTTCTTAAAACTTTTGGACCTTTGTCCTTGGAATTGTGCATGCACTTTCCTACTGTTGGCTTCACAGTTCTCATTCACGGACCTTTCTATCCGCCTAACTGACTCCACAAAGGTGGAAAACCTCTCTCTATTCTATAGAGCAGATGCAGGTGTGGTTAAATCAGTATTCAAACGCTTGTCAAAACGTCGAATTCTCTCCTCATATGTAGTAGCCATGTGTGGACAAAACCGTAGAAGCTCCATAAAGTTAGCTTTATACTCTGTAATGTTCATTGGTCCCTGCCTAATCCACTCAAATTGCGAGATTTTCTTATCCAAATAGGTCTTGGGAAAGTATCTACTGACAAACTCACGTCAGAACTCTCTCCATTTGACCTCAACACCTGGTCGTTTCTCCTCCTCAATGGCCCACCAGTGGCCAACACTTCCTTTTAATAGGTACACAGCATGCTTAACTTTCTTAGTTTCTGGAATGTTGAGGATTCTAAAGGCTTTCTCCAACTCAGTAAGCCATGAATCTGCGTCTGCTGGGTCAGCTGTACTGGCATATTCAGCGGCTCCTACCTGACGTAACCGCTCAAAGGTCTTACTAGATCCATGCCCCTCATTGGGAGCTAGTTCCCTAGGTGCTGGTGCTAGCATTCGAGTTGCCATATGCGTCATGGTGTTCATGAACTGTCCAAAAAATGCATGAATAGCTGGGTTTTCTATTGAAGCTTGGTCAAGTTGGGTATTCTCATGTGCTAGTTCCTCTCTAGCCTGATCCCTTGCACCTCCTCCTGGTGCAGCAACACTACTTTCAGCAGCATGTTCTTCGTGTGATCCAGCCATCTTTAAGTCTTACTTCTTCTCCTATATGAGCAGAAGTCACTATTGGATAAACTGGATAACACTAGAACATACTCAACAACCTTAATCATATGTCTCTGTAGACTCAGCGAACCTTAGGCTCTGATACCAAAACTTTTTGATGATCCCACAACAATTCAAACTGTCACCAGTAAATAATTGTGGAATAACCATAATCAGCGGATTAATAAAAATCACTAAAAATTAAAACAATTTGCAAAGAGATCCATTTCCAGGAAACTCTTAAGAAGAGAACCAAAGTATTACATACATCACGGTTCACATTATAAATACCATGTACCATCTCATCTCGAGGACTACATATAATAGTTGCTTTTCCAAACTATACATAAGCAACATAAAACCTCGAGGCATATGAGCCAAAATCTCAGATTGATCCCCTGATGTTGATGTCCTTCCTCTAATGTGTGGTCCCTACCTCCTCATCCTCATCCACCTAAAAATGTTGGTGACCAACGGAGTGAGACCCATGTCCCAGCGAGAGATATAACTCTTTGCCAACAATATTATTATTGTAGATAAACAATAATAAAACTGAGCAAAGGATTCTTTTATATTAATAAGTAGGATTTAATCACTGTTAAAGCAGAATAGAACAATATCATCTTATGAAACATTGCATCTATATATGATAAAGAAGTAATTCATCTATTCATTTAATAAGGAATATGAAGAACATGTATAACATCTATCCATTTAAGATGCAATAAGAAATGTAACATCAACGAATGATTTATGTATTCCATCCTTAAGCAAATACGCTACACAACTGATTACATTTTACAATCACACTTATGCCCTGAGGAGATGAGGTATACCGCTCATACTCCAACCGACCACAGCAACGTAAAGCATCAGTTCCATACTTAGGTCAATGGAAGAGTTGGACTCCATGACCTCATCCGTCTCGGTCAGTGTGAGACCACAAGCAAGACTACATCAACTTCTTAAATAGCTTTCCAGGGTATACTGGCAACTTCGCTATAGAGATACAACGGCGGATGCATTCCTTCGGCGATTGAGAGATCTCATGTTTATCTACCATAAATCCCGACATTAATCATCATCAAGAGATTCGTAATACATCCATCCTGGCACATATAATGAAGGATTGAGAGATCGTGTGTTTATCTCACATAAATTCCAGGATATTCACACCCATCACCCCCACATATTAAAAATATGCCCTCCAAGAGATCCAGTGGGAAAACCTGTTTCACCATCACCACCTACTGATGATGATGGATCTATGGCCAGGGCTCTACATGACAAGATTTCACTTGATTAATTAAGTACATTACTGTATTCTTTTAGCATCAGTCAAGTTTTCAAACATGACGGCCTTGATTCACCCTCAACCTGCTCAGTGACGGTGATGGCAGCTGAGTGCTGGTTGGCCGTTGAGATTGGGCGACTCGCCTAGGCTGGTTTCCCCCGATGTAGATGCCTCCCTCCTTAGTCGAAGGTTGGTCCTCTTCTTTGATATGGGCGGGTCACTGTTGGGGCCATGGCTTCTTTCAGCGGCTCTGGTTCCCTCCATGGGCCCCTCGTCAAAGTCCCTTGGTGGTGTGCATCAACGGAGCTTCACGGGGGTTGCCTTCCACGCTTCTGGATTCCCCGTGGATCCACTATCTAGGCAGAGTGCTCGGTCGGCGTCCTGAGGGTGATGGCTGGGACGGCGCCATCTGTGGCTCACCCGGCGAGTCCGAGGTTCCATTCTCGCTTTCGTCTCAGTTGTCCGTCGGGTTCCTCTCTTACAACCGGGGGCTCCTGGCTTCTTCGTGCCACCCTCTGTCTGCTGTTTGCAGGTACTCCTGCTAGGTGGTTGGCAAATTTTTGTTGTGCAAACAACAGCCGTACCCCAAAACATAACCTGGAGGAGATCACAAGGTTTTCTTTTCAATCCGGGCATTTCTAGCTGTCCTAGGGATTGCAGGTACTTTGGAAAATGCTTTAATCCTCCATGGATTCTTCCAAAGACAAACTTTATGGGGTGGTTCTGAATAGGATACTCTCTTGTTTTGGAGTTTTGTCTAGTTAGATGCCTCTGGAGGTTTGCAACTGCTGGCCATCGATCGTGTCCATTTTTTGTGGGCACTCAGAATGTATTGGCTCCATGGTTTATGGTCTCAGATGCAGAAATCTTGTGCTGTGATTGTGATAGTCCTCCAATTCTAGGTTTATTCTGCTCTGTTCCTTGTTTGGATGGCGTTCTGTTTTAGGTGCAGCTACTTCAGGATGCCAGGAGAGGAGGTAGTGAGTGGCAGACCTATCTCCCCTACTCTTGGTCTTTGTTTTGTGATCCACCTGTTTCTGGTGTTGCAGTGGTATTGGAGATGACTGATCAGTGGTGTCTAACAGTCGGGTTGGAGCTTCATATAGTCTATCTTTGTGGGTGCGTATTATGTGTGATGTATGTAGCTCTTGTCCCTCTTCTAGGTTCTTGCTTGTCATGTCTTTGTCCTGGTTCTATCTCTATACTTGTTTCAGTTGGAGTTTTTCTTTTGGTTGGATCCTCTCACTTCCCCGTATGTGGGGATGAGGGATCTAGTTGTCCTTTTATGGGGCGCATTTTGCACCCAAAGTTTTGGTTTTATAGTAACAGGTTTTTTGCGCGACCAAAAAAAAACGTTTTCAAACATGAATTATTATGACAAATGCTACAAAGAAAGGTGTAATACATGTATCAAGTACTTTTCAAATCTTTAAAACACATATAACATTTAGGATCTCAATCCCTTATCTCATTACTGGGAATTCTCATCCCTTACCATCATCATCATCATGATTACTAGTTCTGGGTATTCAATCCTTAGTTCATCACAGAACACTATTACCACTTATCATGTAACCATTACCTCTAGGTCTGAGGACCAAGGTATACATGATACTTGTTACACAAGAATCTTACATGGCTCACAAGGCCTATTAAACATATTTTTACCTCTTACTAAGCAACAAATAATTTACATGGCTCACAAGGCCCATTAAGCATCTTTATATAAAACATCATAGCTCATACCTGGCTATGCTCATCATCTCATAATACCTACATGGTTAGTATACATGATAGCAACCATATCAAATACATATCAATACCATGTAATACAAGGGTAATACCACTAATCCCTCATTAGGGTTAGGGTTTCCCTTTCTTATCAATTAGTGGTTTCAAATCATACAATCACCCTACATTAGGGTTAGGGTTTCCCTCCCTTACCGGTTAGGGTTTCAAAAATCATACCATCACCCTACATTAGGGTTAGGGTTTCCCTTATTAACCATTTAGAGTTTAAAGATCATATTATCAAGAATCAAACCCTAATCCATACCCTACACATATTAGGAGCATTAATGTATGCACATTACATGTTTATTACACAAGTATGAGTTTCTCTCTCATCCTTCCTAGGATGTTGATTAGCTCCATACTTTATTAAGTTGGCTCAACCTTTCCTTAAAGGTACATTAGCCTACTTAATCATTATTCATTAAACTCCATACCTCTTAATTTATGACTTGATATAAAACACTCCATGTGTTACTCCATCAAGTACATTGCATTTAAGGTGCTTCCACACCATATTGATTTTAAGGTGTATGTGTGCGTGCTCCCACCATATCGGTTTGTAGGTGTGTGTGTGCTTACTCACTCCATATCGGTTTGGAGGTGTGTGTGTTCTTTCTCACACCATATCGGTTTGGAGGTGTGTGTGTGCTTGCTCACACCATATCGGTTTGGAGGTGTATGTATGCTTTACTCTATATCGGGTTAGCCCCTTATGCTGAAACCTCTTCAAACCTTCATGGCTTCGAGCTAACCTTCACCATGGGTTAAGTGACAAGCTAGAGAACTGGTTGAACCTTTGTCAACCCATTATACAAATCAATAAGGGTGTGGGGTTACAAGGTATATTGGTTTTCCTATCATATAGGATTACATCACCATATCGGGTTTGAGGTGTGTGCTTAACCTGATATCAGTTTTGAGGTGTGTGCTTAACCCCTATCAGTTTAGAGGTGTATGATTGACCTCCTATCGTGCAATAGGTGTATATCACACCACCATATCGTGCAAGAAGGTATAAAATCATATCCATATCGTTTTAGGGAGTAGGTGCATCACCATATCGGGTATGAGGTGCTTGCTTATGTGCTTGTACCCGATATCACTTTACCTTTGATGATGTCATCAACCTCTAGACCGTTGTTCTTACTATTCTAAGTCATGGACAACAGTCCCATGAAGCTTTTAGAACTCAAAGGATCAGCAATTATTCAAGAGAAATTGAAATTGCAAGTAGATCAACAAGTATGAAAAAATTGAAGGTGCATAATAATATAATTGGGTTTCAGTTATATAACCACCCTCAAGAAAAACTTCAAAGCTCCAAGCTCCAAAGATTCACATTCCCAAGGTTTAATATGGACTTCAAAATTCCTCTATATGAAAAGAATCACCATGGATAAGCAATTGGTGAAGAAGAAAAGAAAGGAAGATCATAACCCTAAAATCATGCTTCAATCCAAGGTTGAAGATGATCATTGCCTCACCTTAGGGTTAAGTATGAGCTCCTTCTTGCTCCTTAACACCTTTGCATGATACCCTAGTTCTTATTCATGATATTCCACCACCCATGCACGATATGCCACTCACTTGAGATCAAAACTCTTCACCTATGGCCGATATCACCCTATATGGCTGATATCGCGCTACTTGGCCGATAAGCTCTTGCTATGGGCGATAACCAAGGACATATGCACGATGTATTTTCACTCTTTCACGATAAAAGGACCCTCTGCATGATACCTTAGGGAAGGAGGGTAGTAAGATTCGAAAAATTCCACTAAGGGGTGAAACTAGGGGTATATATACTTGTTATTCATGAAGGAGTGTAAAAATGAAGTGTCATCAATTTTAGCTAGTAGGTGACACATGTCCATGCATTAGTGACACGTGTACATGCATGCATAAACATTTATATTGACATGAAAAATAGTTTAGGATAATCTAGGGATGAATTTCGTCCATTACTTATCCCTTTGAATAAAATATATCAACTAAATCACCACTTTGTCCACAACCCAATACAACTTTTCTAAGGAAGTTGTAACCCAATACACCTCCCCTCCATGAGGTGCTTTGCACGACATGGAATTTTCCAAGAGTCCACAAAACGATATGAGGCTCCTACTTTGGCTCCTTGGCCTATAGGCACTCATATATAAGCTTTTCAACTTAATACAACTCAAGTTAGGGTTTCATATTCAACCCCTTTTCTTGGTCAGTTCATTACCAAAAGTACCATCACTCAAAATCAATTAAATCATGGTGTCTACTTATTTCTCTCTCCTCTACATGATACTAGGATGGATTAGGGACACTCTAGAGGTGGTAATTTGCATATTATCCCTACAATTTGGCTAAATTACAATTTGTACCAAAATTGGTGCACAATGCACTAACATTATACAAACAAGTTCAATCTTGGAATTTAGGCTCTCCACAAGCCACCACTTAGCATAATTATATCTATTATGGTGATAAAACACTTAAGGAATGTTAAAAATGTGACATTTTGCAATATAGCCCCTCATCTTGGGTAAATTGCACTTTATGCCCAAACTATCATATAATGCACAAACAGTTGGCAAATAAGCTCAAACTTGAAATTTAAACTCTATAAGAGTATTAATTACTTTTCAAAAGATTAAAACAAGTTTTTAAACAACTTACTTAAGAAAAACTTCTATGGTTAAGCCATAACCCAGGTCAGGGATGTTACATTAATAATCCTCATTTATCAATTCAGAAGGTTGCAGCGAACAATCTTCTACTGAGCCAAGATCCAAAATAATTCAATTGTTACCTGGCCAACGCCATTGTCCATAATCAATTATTAAGGTAGAAAACATTTTCTAATTGAATCTTGTACAATTCTTGGATAGATGATATGCACAAGTCTTTGTCGTAGTCATCTGCCTGCCTCTGGTGCTTAATCTCATTAAGGTCACTCATTTAAGCATGACCCAAAAGACGACATGATAAAGTTGACCCCACTTGGTCGACCCACATTATTACCATCACACTTTCACGAGATAGACAATGCACCGCCCTTAGGGTGCCCAAGCTTAGTCGATAAAGCTTTTCATGTGTACGACTAATGGAAAGTATCTTAGACTTGATATGTTTGATTGAGGGATTTTATATGTATCTTATATATATGTATGTATACATATACAATCACCACATACTAGTATGTATCATATAGATGTTATATCCCACAATGTAAACATGCAATATAAAATATTCATATAGTTATGGCCATATCTATTGTAATTCTTGGGAGCCACAAGGAATTACTACCACCTAGGTCTACATCACGTGCATGAACCTGTTGTCGGTGTAAATCTATGCTTGCCAATCTAGGTTGATTGGTTCAACCCTTAAACTCGTTGTCTCGCCTCTTGGCCAATTAATTGGTCATCTGAAATGATTCGTTGGCCTCCTGCCTAACTGATGTTTGGACACATCCAAACAATTAGTTGGGACCACCAGTTGGTCAGTTTGCTCCTCCTACGATCTGCCCACCTTGGTCCTCTATCCTATCGACTCGCCACATGAAATAGTTGGCATGCTTGATGCTGATCGTCGTCTTTGTCATTGCAAGAAAAGAAACTATTCTATTTCTATTAAACTTATTACATGGTAAATAGAAACCTTGGGTTAAATTTAAGGGGAGAAAAGGTAGAAGTATAATACTTTTACATTGGAAATAAGAGGGTAGAGGCTCAGTATGCAAATTGAAATAAAATAGTAATAAAATAAACCATTCAAACACACACAGGTATCTAGGATATTGGCCATAACCATGCTACACATCCACCATCAAAACCAATTTTATGGAAACACGTGTAAATTGCATATATATATTATTTTGGTATTGTATGTAATCTTTAATTGGATATGCACATTAATTATTTTAAAAAAATTCATTGTATACAATGAAAATGATAAAAAAATATGATCACATCAATAAACCCAAAACATAGTAAATTGGCATGGCTCTAATACCACTATAGGGAATACATGCATAGAGTCAGCAATGGAAATGAAATTTTTCTATATGTATTCCCCAAGATAGAACGATTGTGTCAATAACTATATAATAGGAAGGATGGTTTAACGAGTTCATACATGGTCCTAGAGCAAGTCCAATGACCATAACTTATTGCAGTAATGCAACACTCCTAGTTGCACTGGATTGACATCTGCAACATCTCTTGGTCTTCACAATGGACTACAGACTAAAGTTGTCCTCCTAGATGTAGACAACAACCTCCTCACCTCTATAGTAGTCCACACGGCCCACCTAGAATGCATGTCATTCTATTAGAACAAATAGGAAGGAGGTGTCCCTCTCGTTGGTGTACTAGTCACCAACTTGCTCTCTCCCATAATTGTTCTCCCGTACTATCTCTCCCTTTGTTGAGTAGTACTTGCTCGAGCTCTCTATTAGTTACCACAATAAGAGAGGACAAAAATTGTCAGAGGCAATTGAGTTGTGTCTCAGAATCCCCAATCACCTTCTATTTATAGGAGGTTTTAGGGTCTGGGTTCCCAATTGGCGTGGGAATTGAAGGGATCAAAATATCACAAAATTCACAACCTACGAGTGGAAAACCAGTCAGTTTGTCAACGAACTGGTCGGTTCACATGTGAACCAATTGGTTCACTCAACAAATTGGTCATTTTTCCATGTTTCTCAATTACATATGAATTGGAAATTCAAATCCAAGTAATGCACAATATGACATCAACACTAATCCTTGATGCAATCAAATTTCACCATGATTTTGGTGTCTGACCCAACCAAATGGTCAGTTGGTTCACTAAGTGAACTGGTCGGTTCACTCCCTAGTTCAGGCAGAACTCAACTAATTCAGTTTTTTAATCCACCTGACACTCCAACTGGTCGGTTGAACCCTTGAATCGATTAGTTGGAGTTTAGTCAACTTATATGTTGCTCAAATCGAATACCCAAACACTTTTGTAATCAATTCAATTACCATTCATGATTAAACTCCTCTTCTAGGTGTATCCTATGTGTGTGACCCTATAGGTTTCAATTTATGTAGGTAGTGAATTTCCATAACTGATTTTTGACATCACATGCACAGAGTGGTGCCTAGTCACACAACAATGCTTCTCAAGTAAATGAAAGTTGGAGAACAACTTCAACCTACAATATGTGTAAGGTGTTATAGTGATTGTCTGATTCCTTTGTCTCTAATATCTGAAATGAACTTGAGGCATGGAATCATTATCCTCTCAATGCTCAATCCATGTTCCTTGAATCTAGAGTAGACTATCTGAGATATATGTGACATCAATATCATATATTGACTCACATGTGCAGGCAAATATGTTTGTCAATATCGCTTATCAAGTGGCCAAGATATTAAACTCCTGTATGAGTGACAAACCCTATATACATCACTAACAGTCAATCCCCATGTGTCACAACTACCCAATCATCACCATTATGGAAATCCTTATTTAGGGTTACATTGGATGATGTCAAAGTATACTGAATGACATGTGAAGAGTGTAGTGACACTAACTCTAAGAACCACAATCACCACCTTCACTATGAGAGATAACTATGACCACCATATATGGTTTCCATGTGTCACTCTCAAGGTGGGTTTGTCTGATACACTATTCCCAACAAGTATCTATTTGCTTGGTTTGATATCACGTATCATGACTGATGAGATTTTGTCATTAACCAACACACACTCTAGTCTTAAGTGTTACTTCTATCTATCTACCTATCACAGTAACATCCAACTAGGGACATAACAAGAATGTACATATTGTTAACATCCATATGATCTCATTGTTCAAGTCATGTACTTGAAGACATACGTCGTCGAATAATATCATTTCTTGGAGATTCATTATGTTTCCTCGTTATCTCATAACTGAGTGAAATCGAATGAATTGGAAGCTTTACTTTATTATTATTAATCAAATCCTTTATGGTAATATGCCATCACAATCATCATATGATTGGCTCTCTGGGCATACATACCAACACCAACAACCTGTGTTACAAAACATACCATATTAGGTATTTACATATTTGTTTAGTGGCATCAGCCACAATCTGTATACAAGAGATCTTATTCCACATACACATGCCATATATATACAAACATAGGCATACTGCCAAAACCACGTGTGGATATACAGATCATCTACAAAACACATCCCTTCCTAGACGTAAGAGTACAAGGATGACAGTAGGACTATACAAACAACTACTAACCAACCTTCTTCTCCTACTGCTCTTCAAGCTACTCCTCCTCAACAACATGATACTGACCACATTGTTGAAGACCACCTAAACAGATGTGGTGACCCACAAGGTGAGAGCCTTATCCCAACGAGAGATATAACTCTCAACCAACAACTATTGAATACAACAAGTATCATTATTAAATAGGATGATAAGATTCAACTAAATAAGTAGGTTAAACAAATTATATAGTTTAATTAGATTAAATATGTTAAGAAGGATAATTAACTAGAACATGTAAAGCTACCACTTTCTAAATAGTTGATTTCTCTTACCACACTATATAACAACCAAGAAGTATAAGGAAAAAAAGCAAGGGTTAACATAAAATGTGAATCCAATTCAATCCTAAGTAGATATACTACACAGGTATAATACATATTTTATTAAGCCTCGAGGAATTGAGCTATACCAATCAACTCCAACTAACCACTGCTATGTTGAAATCAGTGCCATACAAGATTTGTTTGAGAGCTGGAATCCTAAGATCTCTTCCTTCCTTGTCCAGTATGAGTCCACTACATTGACATATAAATCTAGATGCAAAACAATCTAGTCCACCCTTGGTATATAGGTCATGACACTAGTAAACAACATAGTTTGTCCTTAAGAGGTTATAGTACTAGTGAAACCAGGGTGTACAAAACCAAAACATCTGAGATACAACCACAATTGTCCTTAATCACATTGTATATACTGAATCATAATCCTGAGATACTATGTCAACCATTCCCCTACCAAGGTATGACCACAACCATCCTTGTGAACATGCATATACTCAAAAGTATACAACTCTAAGCTTCCACTAAATGAGAGCTTGTTTCACCATCCAACAAGTCCTAGCACTATAAGGGATCTATAGCATCTGGCACAACATGATTAGGGTTTCACTTGATTAATTAATTTCAATTAGGTGATTTAAGATTGTGTCAATCAAGTTACGTACAAACCCTAAAAGAATTCTACAAAAAATAAGGTAGGTTGAAACTTCAGAATATATAAAACATAAAAGATATAAAACATACAAACCATAAAGCTTATCACACATCACGTGGTACTATTTCACTACCATACATGAGACCATCATCGTCATCATACCATCACACAACACAAGTACCTATTACATCATACATAGGATAACACCTCATTTAGACACCAAGTCATGTCCAAGGTCATAAGACCATTCACATTGTTTCATGTTAGAACATCATCATCCTTTTATGCCTCATTAAGGCCCATCATTCCATTACCATACATGTGATACATAAGTTAATACAACATTACATTATAGGACCATGACGTTCATAAGACATCAGACTATGTTTATGATGAAATTAGGAGAAAGAAAGACTCCATCATCAAGACAATCACTCAAGGAAACCTTTAAATTAGGGTTATGTTTAACATGAAAAATTGAATTAGGTTTTAAAAGGAAATTAAAGATAAGTCCTAGTTCTTACCGTCTCCTTCAACTGTGAAAGCCATTAGGTCAAACACCATCATCATGGAATCAACATAACATGACAACCGTAGAGATTAGATAACATCATAGGACACTTAAATCAGAAGTGTCATCGACTATTGAAGATTGAGCAAGGTTGGCGACCGCTGAGACTAGGGTCCACCACCTTCATCTATCGTTGAGGTTGACCATCTTTGGAGACCACTAAGGGTTATCTAATTCAAAAACCTCTTGGGTTAAACAACATCAATGACAACTAAGATTAGGGTTTCAATGACCACTCAAGATCAAACAACATTGGCAAATGATTGGAAGATTCAAAACATTGGCGACCACTTGGGGTTTCACTACTTCATCGACCTCTAAAGATCTAAGGCATCAATGATCACTAAGGGTCCAAACCTTCAACGACCACATAGATAAAAATTTGGGCGACTGATGGTGAGGTTGGTGACCAAACACATCAAAACTTAGCGCCCTCATAAGTTACTCAACCTTAGCACCCTTATGAAGAGAGAGAGAGAAATCCTTAGTGACCAAAATCTCATGAACCACAACCTACATTAGGTTGATCATCACTGTGAAACCAAAAATCTATCAAAGTGTAAATCACAAGAAGAATATTAACTCTAAAACCCTAATTAATGACCATCATGAGAGAAGAAGAAAACCATGTTTTGTGAGAGAGAAAAGCTAACATTTCCACAAACATGCATGCATCAAAACTTACATCACCAAAGGAGGATTCAGTCACAAGGATTAGGGTTCTTACAAAGAGATTTATCTACTCAACATCACCATGTAAACACAAACCCTGGATCACTGATATTATCTTTCTATTTGTAACCATGTTCTAGGGCAAGATTAAGCACATACAAGAAGAGTGTAAGCAATAACAGTGATGAAAGTTATGTAACTCATCTTATAGTTGATGTAGACACTCCCAATGACAAGATAGATTGAAAAATACAGGTAGGAAACCCTAGCTTGAACACTCCTCTCAGACAAGCTAGCTCCACCTTCAAGAAAAAAGCTAAAACCTAGGTGAAGGAAGCAAGAAAGAGAGAAAAACCCTAGGTACAAAATCAAAGAAGAGATGATCTTCAAGCTCTAACCCAAAACTACCATGGAACACCATGAGTTCAGCCAAGAAGAGAATGAAGAAAGTTAGGACAATAAGGAAAACATAGGTAAAGAGGGAGATCATACTCACCAAGACTAGGAAAACAAGCAAGGATGCACCAAACAATCACAAGGAGGGTAGCTCCAAACCCTATCTCAACATGCAAGGTAGATCGGCCCACCTTCTTCAACCTTGAGCTTGTCCTTCACCACAAAGAAAAAGGGGACGAGATCCAAGAGCTAACAATAAAGAAGAGAGAGGAAACTAACGGTGTAAAGAGGTTGTTGCATGAAAGGAGAGATGGCTATATGGCATAGGGTTGGAGAGATAAAAAGGGTTAGGTATCATTCGAACATGCCATATGTCCAAGAAATCTTGTCCATGAAAGAACCACACATAACCAAGAAACTTGGGCATCAAAACCAAGAAAAACCATCTGCCACTTGGTTAGGAAAGCAAGCAATCGATGAACATTTTCAATGACTAACATAACCAAAACTCAATGACCGCTAACCTTAGGGTTCTTAGCAACTTATAGGGGCCATGAGCCTCATCTACCACCCAAATGATTAGTTGATGATTTGTGGATAATGAGACATCGGCCCATGAGATAACCAATCCATGTGCAATTCCTATTCTAGAAGGATGCCAATCCATAAGATCCTAATCTAATTAGCCATAATTGATGGGTTGCAATTGTGGGACCCCACATATGTGACCACATAGTGTTATCCAAACTACCCATATTAATCCTCAAATTAGCACTCATATCTTGTAATAAAACATTTAATTATATGAAAAAATACTAAAGACTTTTTCCTTTTTGAGGTTTGGCACAAGCATTTAAAGTTATATTTTTTTCACCAGATCATATATAAGAAAATCCTATATGTTAGCATTGTTCAAGATAAAATTCTATTGCAAAATTAAGTATAAAGTTATATTATTACATTTACATGAGCGACCTAGATCAAGCTGAGGTACATTACTACATGCACACACACCCACCCATAAATCCCTAGTATAGGGACAACCTATACATATAACCTACAATAAGAAGAGAAATATCCACCTCAGATGGTGAAGAAAAGATCATTGCAAATGAGAAACTCTTGGGTGAACGAAATTTTAATCATCACCTATAAAATTTTAAACAACCACTTGTTAGCAAATTGAATGAGTGGGACAAGTTCAAGATAAAACTAGCATTGAATTGATCCTTTTTAAACTGATTAGAAATAAGTGAATTTTAGATTGAATCAAATAACTAAAAATATCATGTAGGTAATGGAAGATATAAACTTCATAGAATTGAACATGAAATAACAATTAAACTAATATGTAATTGGAGATAGATAATCAAATCTTATTCTAGTCTAGTCAAGATTCATTGTTAAGGTTGCCCTAAAATTGCTTGATTTGTACCTGATCAAGTAAAATTCATTATGCTAGGTTCTCATGTCAACGACTCACTATCCACATCTTAGGATTAACCAAAAATCCTAAGATAAAAAACAAACTCTGGTCTTCCTTAGAGTTTCCAAACACTGGCTAGGTAAGAGCACAATACCTCTCTATCTTACAGACCTCATCTCAGGTACATGAGATAGGTTTAGTGACATAAATGACAAAGATAAGGCATCATGTATGGGATTGTAAACAAAGCTATACCTATTAATCCCTTTCACATCAAGATCATAGTTTCCATAGAAGTGCTTCAAATACAATCCATTTCATTTACTTAACAACAGAGAATTTAGGTTAGAATCTCATCTGGAAATATTTTCTAAATTGTAGTGATCTAGCCTTTAAGGTCTAGAATCACACTCTGACATTCCATTCCATAATCCGAGGACTATTACAAGGAATTAAGTTGCATTTCCCCAGTGTAAACCTCACGAAAAAATTGTTGTGACGGCCCGACATCAAATCAAGCCAAATCGCCACCAGTAATAATTGTGGAATAAGCATAATCAGCGGATTAACAAAAATCACTAAAAATTAAAATCATTTTGCAAAGAGATCCATTACCAAGAAACTCTTAAATAAAGAACCAAAACTTTATATACATCATGGTTCGCATTGTACATAAATTGTACCATCTCATCTCGAGGATATCATATAACAGTTGCTTTTCCCAAACATATACATAAGCAACATAAAACCTTGAGGCAAACAAGACAAAATCTCATATCGTTCATAAAACCATTACGTACTGACTCCAAGGACATGATAGTACATAGATGACACATAGGTCTTCTATCTACAAGACACGACACATAGTACACTCAACCTGAGTTGTTACTGTTGCCCCTGCTATTTCCTTCCTTTGCAGAATGGTCTCTACCTCCTCGTGCACGTCCACCTAAAAATTATGGATCCCACGGGGTGAGACAATTGTTGTAGTGAGAGATATAACTCTTTGCCAACAATTTTATAAACATAGGTAAACAATATAAAACTAAGAAGAGGTTCTTTGATATTAATAAGCAAGATTAATCACTATTTATAAGCAGAACAAAGAAATATTATCTTTTCAAGTAATAAAGCTATCTATGATAGACCAATAAATCATCTATTCACTTTATAAGGAATATGATGAACATGTATAACATCTATTCATTTAAGATGTATAAAAGAAGTGAACATCAACCAGTGTTTTCCATATTTGATCCTTAAGCAAATACGCTACACGGCTGATTACACATTTACAATCACACTTATGCCCAGAGGAGATGAGGTATACTGCTCATGCTCCAATCGACTACCACTTCGTCGAAATCAGTACCATACAAGGTCAATGGAAGAGTCGGCTCCCAATACCTCACCCATCTCAGACAGTACGAGACTACTGATAGGACATCTTGTGTCAACTGCAATTAGCTTACCAGGGTATACTAGTATCTTCACTATAGAGTTATAGCCGCAGCATGCACTCTTTTGGGGAAGACCACTGAGCTTTCCTAGATTATTTTTCATCAGGAAGACCACTGAGCTTTCCTGGTTTAGTTGGGGAGTCCACTGAGCAACCCTAGTATAAAGAAGATTACATATTCAACAATATGTATACCGAGTGAAACTCATTTCACCATTCAGTAAATCCTGACATTGAATGGATCTATGGTCTGGGAAACTACATGATAAGATTCCATTGGATTAATTAAGTGTATTACAGTATCTTTTAGCATCAATCAAGTTGCAAGGAAAGAATTATATCAGATGCTACAAAGAAAGGTGTAATACGTTTATCAAGTACTTTCGTGATCTTTGTAACACATATAACACTTAGGATCTCAATCTTATCACATTACTAGAAATTTGTATCCCTAACATTATCATCATCGTGATTGCTAGATATGGGTATTCAAACCCTTAGTTCATCACTGAATACTGTTACCACTTATCAGGTAACCATTAACTCTAGGTCATCAGATCAAGGTATACATTATACTTGTTGCACAAGTATTTCACATACCTCAAAAGCCCATTTAATCCATATCACATAAAACATCATAGCTCATACCTAGATATGCTCATCATCTCATGATATCTGCATGGTTAATATCTCATGATAACAACAATATCAAATACATATCATCACCATGTAATACAAGAGAAATACAACCTTCCCATTATTACGGTTAGGGTTTCCCTTTATTAACCGATTAGGGTTTCAAATCATATCATCACCCATTATTAGGGTTAAGATTTACCTTTATTAACCGATTAGGGTTTCAATATCATATCATAAAAGATCAAACCCTAATTCATACTTCATTCATACTAGGATTATCAATATATGCTCTTTACATGATTATCATACAAGTATAAGTTTCTCTCTCATCCTCACTAGGATGTTGATTGCATCATAATTTATTAAGTTGTCTCAAATCTCCTCTCAAGCTACATTAACTCACAATTATCAAAATTAATTAAAATCTTTACATCTTAATGTATCATTTGACATAACACACAACATGTGTCACTCAATCAAGTACATTAGATTGAGGTGCTTCCACCATATGGGGAATTGAGGTGTGTGTATTCTTCCATATCATGCTTAGAGGTGAATACTTAATCACCATATCTTGCATCCATATTGTGATTTAAGTGTATCCTGATCACCATATCGTGCTCCCATATCGGGCTGCTTCATCATTTAGGGTTTGCATATCGAGTTATACCCTTATGCTCATATCCCATAAAATCGTCTTAGTATCATCCTTCCCTTCATCATGTAATAAGTGATAGGCTAAATAACATGTTATTCTAGATCAAATCAGGTGTACAAACCACTAGGGGTTTGGGGTTCAAAGGTATATCGGGTATCACATTACCATGTGGGATTTCAACACCATATCGGGTCAGAGATGTCTACTTGACTTAATGTCGTGCATAGAGTTTGTGCTTGACCTCATATCATCTACAAGGTGTATGCTTGACATCAAATTGTACACAAGGTGTTCACTTCATTATCATATCGTGCATAAGGTATATGCTTCATCATTGTATCATGCTAGTGATATGTTCACCTCACCATATCGAGTTACCATATTGGGTAAGGGTATCTACTTGATACCATATCGTGTATAAGGTGAGTGTATGTGTCATATCATCCATGAGGTATAACTCATCACTATATCATGTTTGAGGTGGATACTTGGATCACCTATATCTGGCTGCTCATAATCTAGGGTTTCTCATCATCTCAGGTTTAGAGGTGGTTCAACCCGATATTGGGTTACTTGGTCACCATATCATGCATCCATATTGTGATTGAAGTGTATCTTGATCACCATATCGTGCTCCTATACCGGACTGCTTCATCATTTAGGGTTTGCATATCAGGTTATACCCTTATGCTCATATCCCAAAAAACCTTCATGGTATCATCCTTCCCTTCATCATGTTATAAGTGATAGGCTAAATAACATGTTATTCTAGATCAAACCATGTGTACAAACCACTAGGGGTTTGGGGTTCAAAGGTATATCGGGTTTCACATTACCATGTTGGATTTCAACACCATATCAGGTTAGAGATGTCTACTTGACTCCATGTCATTAATAGAGTTTGTGCTTGACCTCATATCATGTACAAGGTGTATGATTGACATCAAATTGTGCACAAGGTGTCCACTTCATTATCATATCGTGCATAAGGTATATGCTTCATCATTGTATCGTGCTAGTGATATGTTCACCTTGCCATATTGAGTTACCATATCAGGTTAGGGTATCTACTTGACATAATATCATGTATAAGGTGAGTGTATGTGTCATATCATCCATGAGGTATAACTCATCACTATATCATGTTTGAGGTGGATACTTGGATCACCTATATCGGGCTGCTCATAATCTAGGGTTTCTCATCATCTCAGGTTTAGAGGTGCTTCATCCGATATTGGGTTGTACCTTGATGATGTCATCATCATCAACCTATAGACTCTTGTTATTACTATTTTAGTTCATGTACAACGGTCCTAAACAACTTTTTGAACTCATAGTATCATCAATTATTCAAGAGAATTCAAAATTGAAAGTAGATCAATCAAGTATAACAGAATTGAAGGTGAATAATAACATAATTGGGTTCAAGTTATATAACCCGCCTCAAGAACAACTTCAAATCTCCAAGCTCCAAAGCTTCACATTCCTAAGGTTGAAGATGAGCTTTAAAACTCCTCCATATGCAAATAATCACCATGGATAAGTATTTGGTGAAGAAGAAAAGAAAGGAAGATCTCAACCCTAGATCCATGCTTTAATCCAAGGTTGAAGATGATTCTGGCCTCACCTTAGGGTTAAGACTTGATATCCTTCTTGCTTCATAGAACCATGCATGATATATCACCTATCATACACAATATCCCCTCACTAGTGACTGATATCACTTCACTTGTGGCCAATATCACCTTGCTATGGCCGATATTACCTTGCTATGGCTGATGTCACCTTGCTATGGCCGATATCACCTTGCCATGGCCTATATCAAGGCTATATGAATGATACCCCTTCACTTATGCATAATAACAAGACTCTATGCACGATATCTAAGAGAAAGAGGGTGAAAATTTTCAGTAATAGGTGAAAGGAGTGGTATATATAGTTGAGGTTCTTCAAAAAGAGTGTATATGAGGTGTCATCATTTTACACTACTAGGTGCCACATGTCCATGAATGGTTGACATGTGTACATGAATGCACTCATATTTATTTTAAAATGCAAATAACTTGAGGATAATCTAGAGATAATATCTCGGCCATCACTTATCTCTTTGGATAAGATATATCAACTCAATCACCACTTTATTCACAACCCGATACAACTTTTCCAAGGAAGTTGTAAACTGATACACTTCACCTCCTTGAGGTTCTTAGCCCATCATGGACAAGTACAAGAGTTAAAAAACTGATATGAGACTCCCTCTATGGGTCCTTATCCAATAGGCACTCTCATATGAACTCTACAACCTGATACAACTCATGTAAGAGCTTCAACTATACATCATCTCTTGGTCCTTTCATCGCCAAGAGTACCATCATTCAAAGATGATTCAAACATGGTGTCTCCTTATTTATATCTCCTCTAAATGATACATAGAGGGCGTAGGGACACTCTAGAGGTGGTAATCTTCATATCAACACTACATTTTGGGTAATTTACAATTTGTACCTAAATTGGTATTCAAGGCACTAGCATTCTTCAAACAAGCTCAAACTTGGAATTTAGGCTTTCCACAAGCCACCACTTAGCATCATTTTCTCTCTTATGATGCTAAAACATTTAAGGAACATTCAAAATGTGACATATTGAAATATAACCCCTATTCTTGGGTAAATTGCATTTTGATCCAAAACAACAGAACATTGCTCAAACATCATTCAAACATGGCCAAACTTGAAATATAAGTTTGTCACCTGATAAAAAAACACTTTAGAGAATTATATTAAAGTTCTAAGAAACTTTCTTAATCCAAAAAAATAGGTTTATCCCTAAACCCAAGTCAGTGATGTTATAAGTCATAAACCCCTAACAAGGATTTCGTCCCCGAAATCCCAGATGAAGGGAGACAATTGTTATGCATGCATTACATCATCAAGCCTCCACATAACATATTAGTGTCATGGAGATGCCATAGAACTTTGACCAGTACAAAGTCCTTTAATTCAAGGTCATCATAGAATCTCTATCATACAGGACACATACTCAACTGTCCTTTACATCAATGACTACAGTGTCAATTTTGTGTCAGCTAACATTTTCTAAGAGAGAGAAGTACTATACATACTTTGTATAACTCAGGTGTCAAACCTCATTGATTTGTCACCTTCTCAACTTACATATTTATATAATAAGATTCTTGATCTTGGTAATCTTCCATACCCCTCACTATATCATTTCTCCTCCAAGGAAAGACTAGGGTTATGTTCTACCATTCATTTGAGACTACAAGTCTTATCATACTTCTGTTGTGCCACTCTAATCTATTGACACAACACTATACTTACTAATGACTTGTACCAATCATCTCATTAGCTTTTTAATTTCTTGTCATAAGGAGAAGCTACTTATCAAAGAAGAACTATCTCAGGGGTGACTCTAGATGTTATATGTATAAGCTGCCTCAACAGATATAGATAGGGATATTCTAAGGAATTATATTTAGCTTGATAAGCATTTCCCAAGATGATACTACAATTGTTCCTTCAATTAATACATCCTCATTGATGTTATGTTTATGTATAGCATAAACCCCTAACATATGATATCCATACTATAGTATGTAATAAGACTAATCTCAAAGTTGGCCCTTCTAGGTAACCAAATATTAATCATCTTATCAGGAGTCATGTTCTCATTTTCTCATACCATTGAAAGTTCTTGGATACTAGGATTCTTTACCTTGGTACCTGTTACAGGTGCCAAAATCACATCACATCCTCATTATTTCCATATCTCTGTTGTTATTAGCAAATCCGAACATATAGTAGGACCTTTCTTTCATCTTGGGACATTAATTATCACATATAACTTTGTCTTGGAACCAAAATCCAAGACTAACGGATACTTTTCAAAGTACCCATCTATAGATTACTTCTAATCCATGCACATCAAGTGTTATAAGACTTACTTGATTGTCATGTCCCTACAAGGAAAGAACACAAGGAAACATACTCCTTTATATCGCCCCATCATTATCCAGGGTTGTTTATCAAAGAAAAGAGATTATCACCTTCTTTGATGATTACATGAACTTTCAATTATTCATATGTCATTCAATCTTGTTTCATCTTAGGTTCCTTGCTATCAACATTGGAATTATAAATATGATTACATGTCATCATTCCTTTCTTTGTTATTGTCTAGTATGTTCATCAACATTTTCTAATTTTATTTATATTCACATCATGGAAATATATTTATTCTTCACAAATTCTTTATTGAACAAGGATCATATCACTTGTTCCCTTTCTCTTATCATGAGGATTGTACTTTTTATTTCCTCATACTCACATACTGCTTTGAGATAAACTCAATTTCTATTTCACTTCAATTAGGATGTGATGAAATACCCATGCCATTTTTTCAGTTTCATTTTGCTCCTTAGATTGTCTCCAAATGACTACTTGATCAGAGTAATCAGAAAGATAGCAATCTAAGAGTCTCATACTTACCTTGCCTTCAATAGATGAATACCTGGCCAGGGTATACATGTGCTGAGATCAGGTAGTATGCACCTTGTTTTATATCATATACTTTACTTTTCATATCATCCATATCATAGGACTTAGTATCCCTGGATTTCTCTAGGCATCTCTCTTACATCTCATCCTCTTTTATATAGACAAAAGTAATTATAAGACTTTCTAAAAATTACTGGACAAAATGTAAGTTCTCATCCTTTTTATCTCTTCCTTATGTCCTCATAGGACTAATCAAAGGAAGCTCAACAAAAATTACTTTTCTTATAACTAAAAGATAAAAATTAGGAGAAGACATATCAAAATGAAACAATTTCATCTGACCTGTCTCAATTCATGGATCGATTACTTCCTCTGGCTGATTCATTGCATAGAATCTTGTTGTTGCATGTTCCCTACATCGTGCTCTATCATTTGGTGTAGATGGACCTGGTTGGGATGCCTGTCCACATCCTCGTGTGCCATTGCTAAACTGTTGCCTTTGGGAAACTTGTAGACTCTGCCTCAGTGGTTGGGTCATTTTCTCCTTTTTTCGAATAAAAGGATCTAATATGCCCAACCTGTCCATATTTATGACATGTCTTAAAAGCACTCCCTGGTCTTGTTGGCCTTATTACCAATGTAGAAGCTAAATTAAGAGTTCTAACTAGTGGAACATTAGGCTCTTTACCCTTTCTTGGTAGCCATTGCCCTGGTGCACTAGGTGTTTGTTGCATTGATGGAACCAAAAACTTCCTCTTTTTAGAGCCACTAGGCATCTATTCCCAAGTTTGGACAGACCTTTTCTCAATTTCTACTTCATGATCCTTTACTGGACAGTCCTATATTAAATGTTATGCTTGCCCAAACCTGTAGCAGTCTCTGATTCTGTGTCGTATCCTAATCCTTTTGACATTTTCTACTGCTCTAACATAACTATGTTGATCAGAAATCCTGCTAGAGTCCAAAATTTCATCATTGGGGACTAATAATCTAGTTTGTATTGCTAGTATATGATCCTCTATACGCGTCAATGTTGTCATAACCAGTCCAATGAGAGCATTAAAAGTAGGGTTCTCTATCATTATTAGATCAACTTGGGGATTCTCAGGCAGTCGTTCTTCTCTCACATGATCCCTTGCACCTTCTCCTGGTGCAACAACATTCCTCTCAGCAATGTGTTCCTTGTGTTCTCTAGACATCTTTAAACTTTATTCTATCTTCTGCATAAGCAGAAGTCACTATAAGATATATTGGAGGACACTATACAGACTCAGCACCTTAGTCCTATGTCTCTATAGACTCAACGAACCTTAAGCTCTGATACCAAAACTTTGTGATGACCCAACATCGAATCAAGCCAAATCGTCACAAGTAATAATTGTGAAATAACCATAAGCAGTGGATTAACAAAAATCACTAAAAATTAAATTCATTTTGCAAAGAGATCCATTACCAAGAAACTCTTAAAGAAAGAACCAAAACTTTATATACTTCATGGTTCACATTGTACATACATTGTACCATCTCATCTCGAGGATATCATATAACACCTGCTTTGCCCAAACATATACATGAGCAACATAAAACCTCGAGGCATACAAGACAAAATCTCAGATCATTCATAAAACCATTATGTACTGACTCCAAGGACTTGAGAGTAGTACAGAGACAACATATAGGACTTCTATCTACAAGACATGACAAACAATACACTCAACTTGAGCTGTTACTACTACCATTACTATTGTCCTTCCTGTACAGAATGGTCTCTACCTCCTCGTGCACATCCATCAAAAAAATTGTGGATCCCATGGGGTGAAACAATTGTCCTAGTGAGAGATATAACTCTCCGCCAACAATGTTATTAACATAGGTAAATAGTATAAAACTGAGCAGAGGTTCTTTTATATTAATAAGAAAGATTAATCACTATTTATAAGAAGAATAGAGCAATCTTATCTTTTAAAGTAATGCAACTATCTATGATAGAGAAATAAATTATCTATTCATTTTATAAGGAATATGTAGAACATGTATAACATCTATCCATTTAAGATGTATAAAAGAAGTGAACATCAACAAGTATTTTCCGCATTCAATCCTTAAGCAAATATGCTACACAACTGATACATATTTACAATCACACTTATGGCTAGAGGAGATGAGGTATACCGCTAATGATCCAACTGACCATCGCTTAGTCAAAACTAGTACCATACAAGGTCAATGGAAGATCTGGTTGCCAAGACCTCACATGTCTCGGTCAGTACAAGACTACTGGCTGGACATCTTGTGTCAACTGCAATTATCTTACTAGGGTATACTGGTATCTTTGCTATAGAGTTACAACCGCAACATGCACTCTCTTTGGGAAGACCACTAAGCTTTCCCAGATTTTTTTTCATCAGAAAAACCACTGAGCTTTCTTGGTTTATTGGGGAGTCCACTGAGCAACCCTGGTATAAAGAAGATTACATATTCAACAATATGTATATCGAGTTAAACTCATTTAACCATTCAGCAAATCTTGACACTAAATGGATCTATGGTCTGGGAAACTACATGATAAGATTCCACTTTATTAATTAAGTGTATTACAATATCTTTTAGCATCAATCAAGTTTCAAGCCAGAATTATATCAGATGCTACAAAGAAAGGTGTAATATGTTTATCAAGTACTTTCATGATATTTGGAACACATATAACACATAGGATCTCAATCTCTTATCACATTACTGGGAATTCTTATCCCTAACATTATCATCATCATCACTCCTAGATCTGGGTATTCAAACCCTTAGTTCATCATTGAATACTATTACCACTTATCAAGTAACCATTAACTCTAGGTCATTAAATCAAGGTATACCTTATACTTGTTGCACAAGTATTTCACATAGCTCACAAAGCCCATTTAATATGTATCATATAAAACATCATAGCTCATACCTAGCTATGCTCATCATCTCATGATACCTACATGGTCAATATTTCATGATAACAGCAATATCAAATACATATCATCACCATGCAATACAAGAGAAATACAACCTTCCCATTATTAGGGTTAGGGTTTCCCTTTATTAACCGATTAGGGTTTCAAATCATATCATCACCCATTATTAGGGTTAAGATTTACCTTTATTAACCAATTAGGGTTTCAAGATCATATCATAAAAGATCGCACCCTAATTCATACTCCATTCATGCTAGTGATAACACCAAATTTTGTGATGTTTTTGGCCCTTATTTCGTTATCAAAACTGCCCTTTTAAACTATTTTCCTCTTCTTTTTGTCATTTTTCAAATAAACAGGCCACGATACACTCTTAACTCAATTTCATCATATTTTGCAGAGTTTTTCCCAATTTTTAACTCATTTATCAGCAAAAAGGCCCGTCCCGACCCACGAACATGTTCCACCTGCATCGGCCTTCCTGCCAACTAGCCGGCCGATACACTCACTGCCCGACAGGGTAGCACGATACACTGCCTTGTGACACAAGGGTGACACGTAAGAGGAAGCAGACGAGCGAGACGCCTTTTACCCGACAGGGAGCCGGACTCGCCACGATTGCTAAAGCGTCTCGCACGATACAGGCTACCCACCGGCAGGCACCACTCGTAACGATGACCGACAACCTGACATCTTTGTGTCAGGCGATACGAATATAGGCCATCCCTGACTCCGTGATAATAAGAGTTGATGAACAACATGTGGCGTCTGGAGCACCATAACTTCCCCCAACCGCTGCCTATAAATAGCAGCTATAGGAATCCAATGGGATGGGTCGGAATCCCTCGAAAGCCAACTTAGGAAAGCATTTGGAGATAGCATGTCGTGCCTCAGAGGTGTGTCGGGCGATTCCAGGTGAGCACTTCCCCATCCCGAGAGGGAGGGAACGGTTCACTTAGGGTCGGCCCGGGCACCGCTGCAGGACGATATCGGCCAACAAGAGTACCTGATACTAGAAGCAACACTCTGACCCGACACGATATCGAACCCCGATACGCATCTCTAGTCACGGCGTGTCGCCCGAGAGGGTGCCACCCGACGCGATCATATCGGGCAAGAGTGCCCCGCTCGATACGTCCGCCCGTCATGAGCGTGTCTCCCGAGAGGGTGTGTCACCCAACACAGGCGTATTGGGCAAGGTTCCTGCCCGGTATCAGGTCGGAGGATCTGCTGCTTCCTGTCACCCTTCTAAATCAAGAAGGCGGCATTTATCTTTACTTATTTCAGTCATTTACTTTCTTTACTTATGCAATGTAATCAGACCCTTTATGTTAATGGAAGTAGAAGAGTTTTAATTATTTGTTGGCTTATGTTTGGTCCCTTTTGTTGGATGATTGCTATGTTTAACATCTGAACTCTAGCTTGTACGCTTGGATTGCGTTTGGATTAGCTACCAAATCGTGTTTTCCCATTGCAAAAGCCTCGAGAGGGGCGTTGTGGCTCTAGTGTTTGGTCTGATACTGGAGTACGAGAGTGCCCAGGATCGGAGTTGCTTTAGTAACCTTTCCACTCTAACTTAAGTCTAGTAACCTTGAGAGGGGTGTTGATGCTTAGTTAGAGGTGCCCGCTTCGAGAGGAGGGTTACAGGATGTTTCTGCTGCCGCTTGTTTTACCGAATCTTTCTCCTCCGTTCCTTACTAATGCAATAGTATTATCTCTCTATTTCCGTTGCACGAAAACCCAAAAAACTGACAAATGCTTAAAACCTAATTTTTCCTCAACACTACCACCCTTGTCCCTGTGTTCGACCTCGTATATCTACTTCGACCCCGTAAACAAATTTGCGGGGGCCTAGAAGGTTTTGAATTATAAATTTAAAAGTCTGACTATTTCAAATCCGCTCCACTTTTCGGACGCGCGATTTGGACCGGTCAGCTAGGAGTATCAATATATGCTCATTACATGATTATCATACAAGTATAAAATGTCTCTCTCATCCTCACTAGGATGTTGATTGCATTATACTTTATTGAGTTGGCTCAATTCTCCTTTCAAGGAACATTATCTCACAACTATCAAAATGCATTAAACTCTTTACGTCTTAATCTATCATTTGACATAACACACAATATGTGTCACTCAATCAAGTACATTGGATTGAGGTGCTTCCACCATATCGGGCATCAAGGTGTGTGTATGCTTTCATATCATGCTTAGAGGAGAATACTTGGTCACCATATCGTGCATCCATATTGTGATTGAAGTGTATCCTGATCACCATATTGTGCTCCCATATCAGTTTGCTACATCATTTACGGTTTGCATATCAGGTTAGACCCTTATGCTCATATCCCATCAAACCTTCATGGTATCATCCGTCTCTTCATCATGTAATAAGTGATAGGCTAAATAATAGGTTATTCTAGACCAAACCAGGTGTACAAACCACTAGGGGTTTGGAATTCAAAGGTATATCGGGTTTCACATTACCATGTTGGATTTCAACACCATATCGGTTTAGAGATGTCTACTTCACTTCATGTCATGCATAGGGTATGTGCTTGACCTCATATCATGTACAAGGGGTATGCTTGACATCAAACCATGCACAAGGTGTGCACTTCATCATCATATTGTGCATAAGGTATATGCTTCATCATTGTATCGTGCTAGTGATATGTTCACCTCACCATATTGTGTTACCATATCGGGTTAGGGTATCTACTTGACACCATATCTTGTATAAGGTGAGTGTATGTATGACTCATATCATCCATGAGGTATAACTCATCACCATATCATGTTTGAGGTGGATACTTGGATCACCTATATCGGGCTGCTCATAATCTAGGGTTTCTCATCATCTAGGGTTTAGCGGTGCTTCAACCCAATATTGGGTTGTACCTTGCTGATGTCATCATCGTCAACCTCTAGATTCTTGTTCTTACTATTCTAGTTCATGGACAATAGTACTAAACAACTTTTAGAAATCATAGGAGCATCAATTATTCAAGAGAATTCAAAATTGAAAGTAGATCAATCAAGTATAACAGAATTGAAGGTGAATAATAACATAACTGGGTTCAAGTTATATAACCTACCTCAAGAAAAACTTCAAAGCTCCAATATCCAAATATTCACATTCCTAAGGTTGAAGATGAGCTTCACAACTCCTCCATATGAAAAGAATCACTATGGATAAGTATTTGGTGAAGAAGAAAAGAAAGGAAGATCTCAACCCTAGATCCATGCTTTAATCCAAGGTTGAAGATGATCCTGGCCTCACCTTAGGATTAAGACTTGAGCTCCTTCTTGATCCTTATCACCATGCATAATATCGCACCTCTCATACATGATATACCCTCACTTGTGGCCTATATCACTTCACTTGTGGCCAATATCACTTCACTTGGGCGATATCACCTTGCTATGGCCGATATCACCTTGTTATGGCCCATATCTAGGCTCTATGAATGATAACCCTTCACTTATGCATGATACCAAGACTCTATGTATTATATCTAAGAGAAAGTGGGTGAAAATTTTCACTAATAGGTGAAATGAGTGGTATACATAGTTGAGGTTCATGCAAAAAGAGTGTATATGAGGTGTCATCATTTTACACTACTAGGTGCCACATGTCCAAGCATGGTTGACATATGTAAATGCATGCACTCATATTTATATTTACATGCAAAACCCTTGAGGATAATATAGTGATAATATCTCAGCCATCACTTATATCTTTGGATAAGATATATCAATGCAATCATCACTTTATTCACAACTTGATACAACTTTTCCAAGGAAGTTGTAAACCAATACACTTCACCTACTAGAGGTGCTTACCCATAATGGACAAGGCCAAGAGTTCACAAACTGATATTAGACTCGCTCTATGGCTCCTTGGCTGATAGGCACTTTCATATGAACTCTACAACCCGATACAACTCATGTAAGGGCTTCAACTATACATCATCTCTTGGTCCTTTCATCACCAAGAGTACCATTATTCAAATATGATTCAAACATGGTGTCTCATTCTTTATCTCTCCTATAAATGACACAAAGAGGTAGTAGGGATACTCTAGAGGTGGTAATTTGCATATCAACCCTACATTTTTTGTAATTTACAATTTGTACCAAAATTGGTACTCAAGGCACTAACATTCTTCAAACAAGCTCAAACTTGGAATTTAGGCTTTCCACAAGCCACCACTTAGCATAATTATCTCTATTATGATGCTAAAACATTTAAGGAACATTAAAAATGTGACATATTGCAATATCACCCCTCTTCATAGGTAAATTGCATTTTTGTCCAAAATAAGAGGACATAGCTCAAACATCATTCAAACAGGACCAAACTTGAAACATAAGTTTGTCACCTAATAACAAAACAATTCAGAGAATTATATTAAAGTTATAAGAAACTTATTTAAGTCAAAAAAAATAGGGTTAGCCCTAAACCCAGGTCAGGGATGCTACAATTATAGTTCAGGGCTCCTATCTATATGAATTAGGTTATACTCGCCTTTTATTCAAAGGCACAGTGGTATTTTCATATTTTGTTTTTCCTTTTTATTCATAAATAAATTTAACTTGTAACATTCATAACTAATTGTTGGTTCATCCAAATCATACATATTAGTATATTTTTAAAATTAGAAAAATATAATGGATTTAATGGGATTGTTTTGTATCTGAATTTCTATATTATAGTATGGTTATTTTCTAAGTAATGAACTCAATGGAAACTATATTGTGATTAGGTTGTGAAACCCTAAACCAAAGCATAAGAAGTGTTACTATATACTTCGGCACGGTCATTAGTTATGTACATCCTCTATTTTATTTTGGGCATTATTTGATAGAACCTACATTCTTTTAGTGAGGCGTCTCTTAAAATGTTACTTTTTTTGGAAATCCAATTGCTTGGACATTCATTTTTCCTTAACTTAATTTATTATATTTATTTCTATGGTGAACTGCTCCATATATATGGGTTCTTGGACTCCACAAGTTTTGAATGCCTTTTTATGTGATATTGACTAAAATGGCAGTCTTTCCACTCTATTTATGCATACTGCGTGTTTGAATAGAATATCTAGAATAGTGGTACATATGTACAACCATACTTATAAAGGGTTCACATATTCCACCCTATGTGTGCATTTGTAAAGAGTTGACATCACCTCCTTACTAAAATATAAAGGAATTACAAAACATCCATCTTTTTAGCAAGATAAAAGATATTGAGGGATGCATGTATTATATTCTAAGTAAATTAGCATGCACCAGATACATTACAAAATGTCAATAGCAGTGGAAAACAAAAGTACTAAGCCTATTACATGGCTTTCATTGTTCATTACATGATTGTTCCCAAAATAAAAATATAAGAGAAAAGGATCTATCTATAGCAACCTAGACATCCTTTCAGAAATCTTGAGATCTACTCCTGAGATGACTTCCTTCAAACTTGTCCTTCTCCTTGCTCAGCACCAGCACCTGGGTGATTGGGAAAGTACCCAGCAAAAGGGAAAAGAAAATAAGGTATGTGTCATAAAACTAGTCTAGGATAATAAGATAAGTAAAGTAAATAAGAATAGGTTAGGGTTCATCATAAGATGAAGATAACAAGAGTATGAGGCTATATTCAAAAGAAACTTGCCATTAACAATTATATATAAAAAAAAGATTTGCATGTAAGATAATTATGTCTATATAACTAAGTAGGGTTGAGGCACCTACCAGACCTCTAACCTTAGGTGATGGGAGAATAAGAAATTCCCAGTCACCTACAATATTATGGGGAGAATAAGACATTCCCCAGGGCAATTATTTACATGCCCTCTGTGGGTGGTTGTACACAAGTACCACTACTTTAAATTAAATAGAACATAAATCCACATGCTAGATAGAGTATTTATGCCAATAATAATCATATGAATCAATAAGCATGGCAGTGAGGTACCAAGACCCAAGAATAATGCTCAGAAACTGATTTATGAGGCAAGTATAGCAAAATATTAAAGAGTATATGAAATAGAGTTTAATAAAGCCTCATTATAAAAAAATAGGTTAAGGCACAATTATTCCCAACTTAAGGTGTAAATGCACATACATAAATATAGATTGCACATACCTCTCTTGTTGATATCAATTACTAACTTTGACCACTTTATTTGAGTCCAAGTTCTACTTTTCCTATTTTCAATGTATTAACATGTATTAGAGTACTCAGTGCACGTTAATATATAGAAACCCTATTTTTAGAGTTTTTTAGGAAAATTTTGATTTAGACTCTTAAAAAATCACCAATAAACCTATTAGGTTTTCCTGATCAAGAAAATATATGTTTATGTTAATTTTGGAGTTATGATGATTAAGATGTAATTTTTATGGATTTTATGCATTAAATTCGTTTTACAAAAACCAACCTTCGTCAAACCATTTAATCAGACCTTGAAAATATTTTTATTACATAAATATTAATTTTCCAATTCCAAAACATATTTATTTGTCAAATTTGGATAAGCGGTTTAGAAGATATGAATTTTGCAATACTGACCAATAGGAAATTGCTACATCATCAAACCGATCGAGATAATTAAAGAGAGAGGGAGAGGGAGAAAACACCATTCGACCAAGATCAGGTTTGAAGTTGCATATTTAAACAAACTAGAGATTCTAGAGAAGGTAAAACAACAAGAAATCAAAACCTTAGAAGAGCATGGTAAAAAGAGATGGAAATCGTCGATTTTCAACATAAAAGCATGAGTTTTAAGCATTTACTAAGCAATATATGAGAAGGGTGTTAACCAAACTTGCCTCTAGGGAAGATAAGAAGGTCCAAACAGCAAGGATACGAGCTTATAAGGCCTGTTTGCTCCAAGCCAATCTCCTTTATTGAGTAAAGATCACCTTCTCAACTTAGAGGTGATAAACCCTAGCAAAAGAGCATAGAAATGAGGTGTTTTAGGGTTCTAGGTGGCGTTTTACCATGTATGGTCATGGTTCCGACCTAGAAGAAGGTGTAAGGAAGACTAACAGTATTAAAATAGGTAAGGAAGGGAGGCAACTTACTAATTTTGGTCGAAATCACCAAGGGGAAGCTTAAGAAATTCCAAATAGAGAAATTTGGAACCCTAGGAGCCTTCTTTACCAAGGTAGGCACCTTCTTTTACCTTGGGACAGAAGCTTCGTGGAAAAACATAGAGGGGATGATGCTCTAAGCTGAGGGAACTAGAAGGAGAGGATTTCCTCTTGAATTGGGAGGTGGGAAGGGGTAGGCATGGCTTTTATAAAGAAGGGGGCAAGCATGAGGTGTATATGTGACTTTCCATGTGTCTTTAGGCTAAGGCTTCATGGCCATGCAAGAGGACAGCTCATGGACTCTTCATGAACATCAAAAGTCGGTCCTAAGAGTTCCTAGATCCTTCTAGGCCATTCCCACCGTCCTTCAAATAAATAAATAACCCCATTGGTTGATAGCTTTTAAAGATAAGCACATTTATAAAGAGGGTAATCCCTATATTGCCCTTGGAAAGCAACACCTTCAAACCAAGGTGCAACCAGGTGCCCCATGTTTCAAAATATCGTGAATGGTAAGGGAATATCTAAGGATTAAAAATAAGGTGATAATTTGCAAATAAAACCTCCCAATTGGGTAAATTGCGTAAAAGTCCAGCATGTACCTAAAATTGCATAACTTGCACAAACAACATCCAAATTGGATCAAACTTCATCCACAAGTTATATTTGATATGTATAATATGAATTTTAAATTATTTCCATATTTTGAAATTACATAATCACATTATTCATTACTTATGCCTTTTACTCATTTTCTCTCTCCTAAACTTATCCTAATATTTCAAGGTTGTCCAAATTAGATAAAATTTGACATGTAGGCTAATTTTGATATGTAGATTTAGAATTTGAAGTTTGTTTCCTCTTTTGAGACTTCTTTTTATGATATATATCATATGGCCCATTAATGGCCCATTATCTAAATTGTTCATCCAATTAAGTTTCTTATCTTCATATTACCACTAAAATGAGCTATGTGGCATATTTTATGTTTTCAAATCACATCCCTAAGTTAGATTAAGATTTAGAGAAATTAATTATGTCAATTAAGCTTTCATTGAGGTATTTGTTCATAAATCCTTCCATCAGTATAATTAGTGAATAAATGCTCACTAAACCACTATAAATTCCACTAATTAAACATAAATTAATAAAGGATAGAAATGAAAGGAAAACTTGGTAAAAAGTTTTACATGGAGACTACATCTAAGATTCATTATGTTATAGCACTCCACCCCTTTAAAAGGATTTCGTCCTCGAAATCTCAAGCAAAAAGAGAAGGGTGAGTACATAACATTTCATCTCTCAACTCCCAAGTGGCTTCTTCCATACCATGATATTTCCACAAAACTTTTACCAGATCAATCTCTTTATTCTTTAGTTGCTTTAGTCGAGAGTCAAGGATCTTCACAGGTAGCTCTTCATAGGTCAGATTCTCATGTATATCCAAGGGCTCAACAGTAAGCACATGAGAGGAGTCCTTCACATACTTCTTCAGCACAGAGACATGGAATACATTATGAATCTTATCATAGGAAGGAGGTAAGGCTAAGCGGTATGCATAGTCTCCAACCTTATCTAAGATTTCAAATGGTCCAACATAGCGAGGACTCAACTTGCCTTTAACTTTAGATCTAGCAATAGAGTGAATAGGCTTGATCTTCAGAAATGCATAGTCACCCACTAGGAATTTAACATTAGACATTTTCTTGTCAGCATACATCTTATGTCGGTCTTGAGAAGCTTTCATGCGTTTCTTTATCAACTGCACCTTTTCTATCATCATTTGCATGTCATCGGTCTTCACTAGAGAACGTTCACCGACATCATTCCAATGCAAAGGTGAACGACATGGACTACCATAGAGAGCTTCAAAAGGTGGCATACATATACTAGATTGGTAGCTATTGTTGTAAGCAAACTAAGCTAATGGCAGATACCAATCCCATGCACCACCCCAATCCATCACACAAGCATGAAGCAGGTCCTCTAGAATTTGAACTGTTCTCTCAGATTGACCATCAGTCTGTGGGTGGTATGCAGTACTGAAACGCAAGTCGGTACCCATCTCCTCCTGAATCTGACCCCATAAATGAGAAGTAAACTTTGGGTCACGATCAGAAACTATTACCTCAGGTACTCCATGTAGGCGTATGATCCACTCAACATACAAATGAGCCATATCTACAACTTTGTAATTTGTTTTGAAAGGCAAGAAATGAGCAGATTTTGTAAGCCGATCAATAACCACCCAAACAGCATCATAACCTTTCTTGGACATGGGGAAACCAGTAACAAAGTCCATTGTGATCTTCTCCCACTTCCATTCTGGAATTTCAAGAGGGTGAAGAAGACCACCAGGTCGTTGATGTTCGATCTTGACTTGCTGACATGTCAAGCACTTTGTCACAAACACAGCTATATCATTCTTCATGTTCTTCCACTAGAAGCATCGTTGTAAGTCCTTATACATCTTTGTTGTACCAGGATGAATAGTGTACTTGGACCCATGAGCTTCACTCAGAACCTTCTGTCTTATATCACCAACATTAGGAATCCACAACCTTTGTTTGAAGCAGACACCACCATCCACTCCGACAGAGAAGTCATATTGTGGTTTCTCAGTTAAAGTTTTCATCTCCTCAAGCTCAGAACTCTCCAACTGTGCAGCCACGACTTCTAAGATCCAGGTTGGTGTAATGGTCAAGCTGGCCATATGAACACACAACTTGTCTTAATCTACTAAATCAACGAGCTGAGGTCTCCAGCTAGCCACATGTTCAAGGTTTTCCCATACTGAACATCTCAGAGCAGCACAAACAACATCCTTCTTGTGACTTAAAGCATCATCTACGACATTCGATTTACCAGGATGATAGGTAATGGTGAAGTTGTAATCTTTAAGAAATTCCATCCACCTATGTTGTCACAAGTTTAGATCCTACTGAGTCAACAAATATCTCAGACTCTTGTGATCAGAAAAGACTTCTAACTTTTCATCATAGAGATAATGTCGCCAGATCTTCAAAGCATGAACTATGGTAGCAAGCTCCAAATCATGTGTAGGCCAATTAGCTTCATTAGGTTTCAGCTATCGAGAAGCATAGGCGATCACCTTTATATCTTGTATCAAAACACACCCTAAGCCTTGTCTGGATGCGCCGGTGTAGATGACATAGGGTATGCCCTCAACAGGCAAAGAAAGAACGGGTGCAGAAGTCTTGCTCTTCTTTAGATTCTGAAAACTATTCTCACATTCAGGGGTCCATGAGAACTTGACCTCCTTTCGAGTCGGCTTGGTCAAAGGCAAGGCCAACTTAGAGAAACCTTTGATAAACTTCCGATAATAACCTACTAAGCCAAGGAAACTACGGATCTCTGAGGGATTCTTTGGAGCTTTCCACTTAGTCACAGCTTCTACCTTTGTAGGATCAATAGCTATATGCCTGGAAGAAATCACATGACCTAAAAATATCACTTCCTTTATCCAGAACTCACACTTTGAGAATTTTGCATAGAGTTGATTTTCTCATAGTGTGTTGAGTACAATCCGTAGATGCTCACGATGTTGTTCTAACTTCTCAGAATAAACCAAAATGTCATCGATAAAAACCACCATGAACTTGTCAAGGTATGGGTGGAACACTCAGTTCATCAAGTCCATGAAGGCAGCAGGGGCATTTGTCAAGCCGAAAGGCATGACCATGAATTCATAATGCCCATAGCGAGTTTTGAATGCCGTCTTCGAGATATCATCATCCTTCACACGCATATGGTAGTAGCCACTTCATAGATCCATCTTAGAAAACATAGTGGCGGACTTCAACTGGTCGAACAAGTCATCGATGCGAGGTAAAGGATAACGGTTCTTCACTGTCACTTGGTTAAGCATGTGGTAGTCCATACACATCCACATCGAACCATCCTTCTTCTTCACGAACAGGACAGGGGCTCCCCATGGAGAAACACTAGGGCGGATGAAGCCCATGTCGAGAAGCTCTTCAAGCTGCTTCTTCAACTCATCCAGTTCGGCAGGGGCCAAGCGGTAGGGTGGCTTTGATATCGGTGAAGTTCCAAGTACAAGCTCGATGGAGAATTCCACCTCACGAGTTGGTGGCAACCCGGGTAACTCCTCAGGAAAGACATCCGGGAAGTCCTTTACCACATCAATGTGATCTAGAGCAGGGGGTGTAGCATCAAGAACTATGGAGGCTAGGAAAGCTCTACACCCTTGCGAGACAAGCTTTTCAGCTTTAATGGCAAAGATGACAAATTGTCTCTCTTCTTGCTTCTTACCCTTGACACACATTTTCCCTTCAACAGGATGAACCAATCTAACCTTGGATTCTTCAAAGTACAAAACTGCTTTGTACCTCTTTAACCAATCCATACCCAAGATGACATCAAAGGCGATCATGTCGAGCAAGATGAAATCTGAGGGAAACATTATACCAAATATACAGAGGTTCATGGTCGGAATTTTATGGTATGAAGAATAGATCTGACCACTAGGGGTTTTTACATCTAACACATGATCCTTAAACTCATATTTTATTTCTAGCATAGAGGCAAACTGACAAGATATGAAGGTATTGGAGGAGCCAGAATCAAATAGCACCTTTATAGGATGCATATTAAGATGCAAGGTACCTTCAATAACTTCATTATCTCCACTTGCTTCCTTAGCATTAAGAGAAAACACTCTCCCATTCCGCCTCTCCACTGGCGGTCGCCTCGGGTTCTGATTGTTGTTGTTGTTGTTGTTATTTCGCGGAGGCAGATTCTGCCTTGGCTGCTGTAGCTGCTGGCCATTATTCTATCCTTGTTGGAAACGGGGGCAGAGTGGTCGGATATTCCCAACTTGGCCACACTCATGGCAGGTCAGAGGAGGTCGGTTGTCTCTTCGAGCATGTGCATTGTTGGAAGGACATCTCCCAGGAGGATGGTGGCGAGAACACCTATTGCATCGATCACGTCTGCGATTCTCATTTTGGGTAGGGTTCTTCCTTTTATTATTGTTGTAGCCATTACTTTGTCCATATGATTGGAATCCTGGGTAGGACTCGATGGCAAGGGCCTTATCCACCATCTGTTGGAAGGTGAGTGGAAGCTGTGGAATAAGACTTCGGCCCACTTGGTAGTTCAGGCCCTCCAAGAACAACGTTGCCCTTCTCTCTGCTCCAAGGTCGGTGGCATAGCATTCCAGAAGTAGGAATTGTTAGATGTAGTCGGCCACACTCATGCTTCCCTACCTGAGGCAGTAGAACTCGGCTTTCTTCTTCCTCAGGAAGGCGGGACAGATGTACTTCTCCCTGAAACGCTTCAAGAACTAGTCCCATTCCATGGTAGAGTTGTCTCGAGTGTGGGTGACACCATTCCACCAAACATGTGCCAGTCCATCCAGCACATATGTCGCGAACCGAACTATTTGGTGAGGAGGGCATGCCATACCCTCGAAGGTTCGATCCAAAGCCAACACCCAATCATCAGCTTTATCCACCATGTTGTGTTCACTTTCACCCTTGAAGTAGGGTGGCTGCATATTTATGAAGTCAGTGAGGGTGAACTCCCTCGGCTTGTTGGCATTGGTAGCCACTGTGTGGAGCTGCCCCATCCTGGAGGAGAGCAACTAGCACAACATTGCCAACTCTTACTCTGATGTGAAGGCAGGGGTGGTTGAAGTAGCAGGGTTGACCACACTATGGCCGGCAGGAGTCACAGGAGTGTTTCACACATTGGATTCATTACAGTTTGACTCCTTTCCCTTGTTCCTGCTATCGAACAAGTCACCTATCCTGAAAGGTAGGGTTAACATATTAAGTTCCCAGGAGTATTTGAATCATAGATGAAAAAGAATAGATGCATGGACGAGAAAAGAATATCTAGATTGCTATTTCCTAAAAGCATACTATTTTGGGCAATTCGTATCAGCTCAGGCCAGGCCGGTATCATATGGGCACGGGAGTCCTCGTAAACCAAGCTAGTGGTGCGAAGAAAAATATTGCCATCCCCGAAACTCTGATCCATTCTAGACACATTTGCTTCAACTTTATGTCCTTATAGTTGCCTAAAGGCTCTGATACCATGCTGTAAAGAGGCGAGATCACCTCCTTACTAAAATATAAAGGAATTACAAAACATCCATCTTTTTAGCAAGACAAAAGATATTGAGGGATGCATGTATTATATTTCAAGTAAATAAGCATGCACCAGATACATTACAAAATGTCAATAGCAGTGGAAAAAAAAAGTACTAAGCCTATTACATGGCTTTCATTGTTCATTACATGATTGTTCCCAAAAGAAAAAGATAAGAGAAAAGGATCTATCTATAGCAACCTAGAAATCCTTTCAGAAAGCTTGAGATCTACTCTTGAGATGACTTCCTTCAAACTTGTCCTTCTCCTTGCTCAGCACCAGCACCTGGGTGGTTGGGAAAGCACCCAGCAAAGGGAAAAGAAAACAAGGTATGTGTCATAAAACTAGTCTAGGATAACAAGATAAGTAAAGTAAATAAGAATAGGTTAGGGTTCATCATAAGATGAAGATAACAAGAGTATGAAGCTATATTCAAAAGAAACTTGCCATTAACAATTATATCAAAAAAAAAGATTTGCATATAAGATAATTATGTCTATCTAATTAAGTAGGGTTGAGGCACCTACCAGACCTCTAACCTTAGGTGAGGGGAGAATAAGACATTCCCAGTCACCTACAATATTGTGGGGAGAATAA
This sequence comes from Alisma plantago-aquatica, assembly GCA_963693085.1. Classification (NCBI taxonomy): domain Eukaryota; kingdom Viridiplantae; phylum Streptophyta; class Magnoliopsida; order Alismatales; family Alismataceae; genus Alisma; species Alisma plantago-aquatica. The sequence continues at coordinate 368,198,017 of OY856413.1, read as the reverse complement.
GACATTCCCCAGGGCAATTACTTACATGCCCTCTGTGGGTGGTTGTGCATAAGTACCACTACTTTAAATTAAATAGAACATAAATCCACATGCTAGACAGAGTAGTTATTGCAAGAATAATCATATGAATCAATAAGCATGGCATTGGGGTACCAAGACCCTAGAATAATGTTCAGAAATTGATTTATGAGGCAAGTATAGCAAAATATTCAAGAGTATATGAAATAGAGTTTAATAAAGCCTCATTATAGAAAAATAGGTTAAGGCACAATTATTCCCAACTTAAGGTGTAAATGCACATACATAAATATAGATTGCACATACCTCTCTTGCTGATATCAATTACTAACTTTGACCACTTTATTTGAGTCCAAGTTCTACTTTGCCTATTTTCAATGTATTAACATGTATTAGAGTACTTAGTGCACATTAATATATAGAAACCCTATTTTTAGAGTTTTTTAGGAAAATTCGGATTTATACTCTTAAAACATCACCAATAAACTTATTAGGTTTCCTAATCAAGAAAATATATATTTATGTTAATTTTGGAGTTATGATGATTAAGATGTAATTTTTATGGATTTTATGCATTAAATTCGTTTTACAAAAACCACCCTTCGTCAAACCATTGAATCAGACCTTGAAAATATTTTTATTAGATAAATATTAATTTTCCAATTCCAAAACATATTTATTTGTCAAATTTGGATAAGCGGTTTAGAAGATATGAATTTTGCAATACTGACCAATAGGAAATTGCTACATCATCAAACCGATCGAGATAATTAAAGAGAGAGGGAGAGGGAGAAAACACCATTCGACCAAGATCAGGTTTCAATTTGCATAGTTAACCAAACTAGAGCTTCTAGAGAAGGTAAAACAACAAGAAATCAAAACCTTAGAAGAGCATGGTAAAAAGAGATGGAAATCGTCAATTTTCAACATAAAAGCATGAGTTTTAAGCATTTACTAAGCAATATATGAGAAGGGTGTTAACCAAACTTGCCTCTAGGGAAGATAAGAATGTCCAAACAGCAAGGATACGAGCTTATAAGGTATGTTTGCTTCAAGCCAAGCTCCTTTCTTGAGTAAAGATCACCTTCTCAACTTAGAGGTGATAAACCCTAGAAAAAGAGCATAGAGATGTGGTGTTTTAGGGTTCTAGGTGGAGTTTTACCATGTATGGTCATGGTTCCGACCTATAATAAGGTGTAAGGAAGACTAAAAGTATGAAAATAGGTAAGGAAGGGAGGCAACTTACTAATTTTGGTCGAAATCACCAAGGGAAATCTTAAGAAATTCCAAATAGAGAAATTTGGAACCCTAGGAGTCTTCTTTACCAAGGTAGGCACCTTCTTTTACCTTGGGACAGAAACTTCGTGGAAAAACATAGCGGGGATGATGCTCTAAGCTGTGGGAATGAGAAGGAGAGGATTTCCTCTTGAATTGGGAGGTGGGAAGGGGTAGGCATGGCTTTTATAAAGAAGGGGGCAAGCATGAGGTGTATATATGACTTTCCATGTGTCTTTAGGCTAAGGCTTCATGGCCATGCAAGAGGACAGCTCATGGACTCTTCATGCACATCAAAAGTCGGTCCTAAGAGTTCCTAGATCCTTCTAGGCCATTCCCACCGTCCTTCAAATAAAGAAATAACCCCATTGGTTGATAGCTTTTAAAGATAAGCACATTTATAAAGAGGGTAATCCCTATATTGCCCTTGGAAAGCAACACCTTCAAACCAAGGTGCAACCAGGTTCCCCATGGTTCAAAATATCGTGAATGGTAAGGGAATATCTAAGGATTAAAAATAAGGTGATAATTTTCAAATAAACCTCCCAATTGGGTAAATTTCATAAAAGTCCAACATGTACCTAAAATTGCATAACTTGCACAAACAACATCCAAATTGGATCAAACTTCATCCACAAGTTATATTTGATATGTAGAATATGAATTTTACATTATTTCCATATTTTTAAATTACATAATCACATTATTCATTACTGATTCCTTTTACTCATTTTCTCTCTCATAAATTTATCCTAATATTTCAAGGTTGTCCAAATTAGATAAAATTTGACATGTAGGCTAATTTTGATATGTAGATTTAGAATTTGAAGTTTGTTTCATCTTTTGAGACTTCTTTTTATGATATATATCATATGTCCCATTATCTAAATTGTTCATCCAATTAAGTTTCTTATCTTCATATTACCACTAAAATGAGTTATGTGGCATATTTTATGTTTTCAAATCACATCCCTAAGTTAGATTAAGATTTAGAGCAATTAATTATGGAAATTAAGCTTTCATTGAGGTATTTGTTCATAAATCCTTCCATCAGTATAATTAGTGAATAAATTCTCACTAAACCACTATAAATTACACTAATTAAACATAAATGAATAAAGGATAGAAATGAAAGGAAAACTTGGTAAAAAGGTTTACATGGAGACTACATCTAAGATTCATTATGTTACACCACTCCACCCCTTTAAAAGGATTTTGTCCTCGAAATGTCAAGCAAAAAGAGAAGGGTGAGTACGTAACATTTCATCTCTCAACTCCCAAGTGGCTTCTTCCAGACCATGATATTTCCACAAAACTTTTACCAGCTCAATATCTTTGTTCTTTAGTTGCTTTAGTCGAGAGTCAAGGATCTTCACAGGTAGCTCTTCATAGGTCAGATTCTCATGTATATCCAAGGGCTCAACAGTAAGCACATGAGAAGAGTCCTTCACATACTTCTTCAGCACAGAGACATGGAATACATTATGAATCTTATCATAGGAAGGAGGTAAGGCTAAGAGGTATGCACAGTCTCCAACCTTATCTAAGATTTCAAATGGTCCAACATAGCGAGGACTCAACTTGCCTTTAACTTTAGAACTAGCAATAGAGTGAATAGGCTTGATCTTCAGAAATGCATAGTCACCCACTAGGAAGTTAACATCAGACCTTTTCTTGTCAGCATACATCTTCTGTCAGTCTTGAGCAGCTTTCATGCGTTTCTTTATCAACTGCACCTTTTCTATCATCATTTGCATGTCATCGGTCTTCACTAGAGAACGTTCACCGACATCATTCCAATGCAAAGGTGAACGACATGGTCTACCATAGAGAGCTTCAAAAGGTGGCATACCTATACTAGCTTGGTAGCTATTGTTGTAAGCAAACTCAGCTAATGGCAGATACCAATCCCATGCACCACCCCAATCCATCACACAAGCACGAAGCAGGTCCTCTAGAATTTGAACTGTTCTCTCAGATTGACCATCAGTCTGTGGGTGGTATGCAGTACTGAAACGCAAGTCGGTACCCATCTCCTCCTGAATCTGACCCCATAAATGAGAAGTAAACTTTGGGTCACGATCAGAAACTATTACCTCAGGTACTCCTTGTAGACGTACGTTCCACTCAACTTACAAATGAGCCATATCTACAACTTTGTAATTTGTTTTGAAAGGCAAGAAATGAGCAGATTTTGTAAGCCGATCAATAACCACCCAAACAGCATCATAACTTTCTTGGACTTGGGGAAACCAGTAACAAAGTCCATTGTGATCTTCTCCCACTTCCATTCTATAATTTCAAGAGGGTGAAGAAGACCACCAGGTCGTTGATGTTCGATCTTGACTTGCTGACATGTCAAGCACTTCGTCACGAACACAGCTATATCATTCTTCATGTTCTTCCACTAGAAGCATCGTTGTAAGTCCTTATACATCTTTGTTGTGCCAGGATGAATAGTGTACTTGGACCCATGAGCTTCACTCAGAACCTTCTGTCTCATATCAACAACATTAGGAATCCACAACCTTTGTTTGAAGTGGACAGCACCATCCACTCCGATAGAGAAGTCAGGTTGCGGTTTCTCAGTTAAAGTATTCATCTCCGCAAGCTCAGAACTCTCCAACTGTGCAGCCACGACTTCCAAGATCTAGGTTGGTGTAATGGTCAAGCTGGCCATATGAACACCCAACTTGTCTTCATCTACTGAATCAACGAGCTGAGGTCTCCAGCTAGCCACACGTTCAAGGTTTTCCCATACTGAACATCTCAGAGCAGAACAAACAACATCCTTCTTGCGACTTAAAGCATCAGCTACGACATTCGCTTTACCAGGATAATAGGTAATGGTGAAGTCGTAATCTTTAAGATATTCCATCCACCTATGTTGTCGCAAGTTTAGATCCTTCTGAGTCAACAAATATCTCAGACTCTTATGATCAGAAAAGACTTCAAACTTTTCACCATAGAGATAGTGTCGCCAGATCTTCAAAGCATGAACTATGGTAGCAAGCTCCAAATCATGTGTAGGCCAATTAGCTTCATTAGGTTTCAACTGTCGAGAAGCATAGGCGATCACCTTTCTGTCTTGCATCAAAACACACCCTAAGCCTTGTCTGGATGCGTCGGTGTAGATGACATAGGGTATGCCCTCAACAGGCAAAGAAAGCACGGGTGCAGAAATTAGGCTCTTCTTTAGCTTTTGAAAACTATTCTCACATTCAGGGGTCCATGAGAACTTGACCTCCTTTCGAGTCAGCTTGGTCAAAGGCACGGCCAACTCAGAGAAACCTTTGATAAACTTCTGATAATAACCTACTAAGCCAAGGAAACTACGGATCTCTAAGGGATTCTTTGGAGCTTTCCACTTAGTCACAGCTTCTACCTTTGTAGGATCAACAACTATATGCCCGGCAGAAATCACATGACCTAAAAATATCACTTCCTTTATCCAGAACTCACACTTTGAGAATTTTGCATAGAGTTGATTTTCTCATAGTGTGTTGAGTACAATCCGCAGATGCTCACGATGTTGTTCTAACTTCTCAGAATAAACCAAAACGTCATCGATAAACACCAAAATGAACTTGTCAAGGTATGGGCGGAACACTCGGTTCATCAAGTCCATGAAGGCAGCAGGGGCATTTGTCAAGCCGAAAGGCATGACCATGAATTCATAATGCCCATAGCGAGTTCTGATGCCGTATTCAAGATATCATCATCCTTCACACGCATCTGGTAGTAGCCACTTCATAGATCCATCTTAGAAAACACAGTGGCGGACTTCAACTGGTCGAACAAGTCATCGATGCGAGGTAAAGGATAACGATCCTTCACTGTCACTTGGTTAAGCATGTGGTAGTCCATACACATCCGCATCGAACCATTCTTCTTCTTCACGAACAGGACAGGGGCTCCCCATGGAGAAACACTAGGGCGGATGAAGCCCATGTCGAGAAGCTCTTCAAGCTGCTTCTTCAACTCATCCAGTTCGGTAGGGGCCAAGCGGTAGGGTGTCTTTGATATCGGTGAAGTTCCAGGTACAAGCTCGATGGAGAATTCCACCTCACGAGTTGATGGCAACCCGGGTAACTCCTCAGGAAAGACATCCGGGAACTCCTTTACCACATCAATGTAATCTAGAGCAGGGGGTGTAGCATCGAGAACTATGGAGGTTAGGAAAGCTCTACACCCTTGCGAGACCAGCTTTTCAGCTTTAATGGCATAGACGACAAATTGTCTCTATTCTTGCTTCTTACCCTTGACACACATTTTCCCTTCAACAGGATGAACCAATCTAACCTTGTATTTTTCACAGTACAAAACTGCTTTGTACCTCTTTAACAAATCCATACCCAAGATGACATCAAAGGCGGTCATGTCGAGCAAGATGAAATATGAGGGAAACATTATACCAGATATACAGAGGTCCATGGTTGGAATTTTGAGGTATGAAGAATAGATCTTACCACTAGGGGTTTTTACATCTAACACATGACCCATAAACTCAGATTTTATTTCTAGCATAGAGGTAAACTGACAAGATATGAAGGTATTGGAGGAGCCAGAATCAAACAGCGCCTTTATAGGATGCATATTAAGATGCAAGGTACCTTCAATAACTTCATTATCTCCACCTGCTTCCTCAGCATTAAGAGCAAACACTCTCCCATTCCGCCTCTCCACTGGCAGTCGCCTCGGGTTCATATTGTTGTTGTTGTTGTTGTTATTTTGCGGAGGCAGATTTTGCCTTGGCTGCTGTAGCTGATGGCCATTATTCTATCCTTGCTGGAAACGGGGGCAGAGTGGTCAGATATGCCCAACTTGGCCACACTCATGGCAGGTCGGAGGAGGTCAGTTGTCTCTTCGAGCAGGTGCATTGTTGGAAGGACATCTCCCAGGAGGATGGTGGTGAGAGCACCTGTTGCATCGATCACGTCCGCGATTCTCATTTTGGGTAGGGTTCTTCCTCTTATTGTTGTTGTAGCCATTACTTTGTCCATATGATTGGAATCTTGGGTAGGACTCGATGGCAAGGGCCTTATCCACCATCTGTTGGAAGGTGAGTGGAATCTGTGGAACAAGACTTCGGCCCACTTGGTAGTTCAGGCCCTCCAAGAACAATGTTGCCCTTCTCTCTACTCCAAGGTCGGTGGCATAGCATTCCAGAAGTAGGAATCGTTGGATGTAGTCATCCACACTCATGCTTCCCAGCCTGAGGCTGTAGAAATCGGCTTCCTTCTTCCTCAGGAAGGCAGGATAGATGTACTTCTCCCTGAAAAGCATCAAGAACTGGTCACATTCCATGGTAGAGTTGTCTCGAGTGCGGGCGACACCATTCCACCAAACACATGTCGGTTCGTCCAGCACATACGTCGCGAACTGAACTTTTTGGTGAGGAGGGCATGCCATACCCTCGAACCTTCGATCCAAAGCCAACACCCAATCATCAGCTTTATCCACCATGTTGTGTTCACTTTCACCCTTGAAGTAGAGTGGTTGCATCTTTATGAAGTTGGTGAGGGTGAACTCCCTCGGCTTGTTGACATTGGTAGCCACTGTGTGGAGCTACCTCATTATGGAGGAGAGCAACTGGCGCAACATTGCCAACTCTTGCTCTAATGTGAAGGCAGGGGTGCTTGAAGTAGCAGGGTTGACCACACTATGGCCGGCAGGAGTCACAGGAGTGTTTTCCACATTGGAGTCATTAGAGTTTGACTCCTTTCCCTTGTTCCTACTGTCGAACAAGTCACCTATCCTGAAAGGTAGGGTTAACATATTAAGTTCCCAGTAGTATTTGAATCATAGATGAAAAAGAATAGAAGCATGGATGAGAAAAGAATATCTAGATTGCTATTTCCTAAAAGCATACTATTTTGGGCAATTTGTATCAGCTCAGGCCAGGCAGGTATCATATGGGCATGGGAGTCCTCGTAAGCCAAGCTAGTGGTGCGGAGGAAAATATTGCCAGCCCCCGAAACCCTGATCCATTCTAGACACCTTTGCTTCAACTGTATGTCCTTATAGTTGCCTAAAGGATCTGATACCATACTGTAAAGAGGCGAGATCACCTCCTTACTAAAATATAAAGGAAATACAAAACATCCATCTTTTTAGCAAGACAAAAGATATTGAGGGATGCATGTATTATATTCCAAATAAATAAGCATGCACTAGATACATTACAAAATGTCAATAGCAGCGGAAAACAAAAGTACTAAGCCTATTACATGGCTTTCATTGTTCATTACATGATTGTTCCCAAAAGAAAAAGATAAGAGAAAAGGATCTATCTATAACAACCTAGACATCCTTTCAAAAAGCTTGAGATCTACTCCTGAGATGACTTCCTTCAAACTTGTCCTTCTCCTTGCTCAGCACCAGCACCTGGGTGGTTGGGAAAGCACCTAGCAAAAGGGAAAAGAAAACAAGGTATGTGTCATAAAACTAGTCTAGGATAACAAGATAAGTAAATTAAATAAGAATAGGTTAGGGTTCATCATAAGATGAAGATAACAAGAGTATGAGTCTATATTCAAAAGAAACTTGCCATTAACAATTATATCAAAAAAAAAGATTTACATGTAAGATAATTATGTCTATCTAACTAAGTAGGGTTGAGGCACCTACCAGATCTCTAACCTTAGGTGAGGGGAGAATAATACATTCCCAATCACCTATAATATTATGGGGAGAATAAGGCATTCCCCAGGGCGATTATTTACATGCCCTCTGTGGGTGGTTGTACATAAGTACCACTACTTTAAATTAAATAGAACATAAATCCACATGCTAGATAGAGTAGTTATGGCAAGAATAATCATATGAATCAATAACAATGGTAGTGGGGTACCAAGACCCAAGAATAATGTTCAGAAACTGATTTATGAGGCAAGTATAGCAAAATATTCAAGAGTATATGAAATAGAGTTTAATAAAGCCTCATTATAAAAAAATAGGTTAAGGCACAATTATTCCCAACTTAAGGTGTAAATGCACATACATAAATATAGATTGCACATCGGGACCAAAAAAATATAGATTGCACATACCTCTCTTGCTGATATCAATTACTAACTTTGACCATTTATTTGAGTTCAAGTTCTACTTTGCCTATTTTCAATGTATTAACATGTATTAGAGTACTTAGTGCACATTAATATATAGAAACCCTATTTTTAGAGTTTTTTAGGAAAATTCGGATTTAGCCTCTTAAAACATCACCAATAAACTTATTAGGTTTTCCTTATCAAGAAAATATATATTTATGTTAATTTTGGAGTTATGATGATTAAGATGTAATTTTTATGGATTTTATGCATTAAATTCATTTTACAAAAACCTCCCTTCGTCAAACCATTGAATCACACCTTGAAAATATTTTTATTAGATAAAGATTAATTTTCCAATTCCAAAACATATTTATTTTTCAAATTTGGATAAGTGGTTTAGAAGAGATGAATTTTGCAATACTGACCAATAGGAAGTTGCTACATCATCAAACCGATCGAGATAATTAAAGAGAGAGGGAGAGGGAGAAAACACCATTCGACCAAGATCAGGTTTGAAGTTGCATAGTTAACCAAACTAGAGCTTCTAGAGAAGGTAAAACAACAAGAAATCAAAACCTTAGAAGAGCATGGTAAAAAGAGATGGAAATCGTCGATTTTCAACATAAAAGCATGAGTTTTAAGCATTTACTAAGCAATATATGAGAAGGGTGTTAACCAAACTTGCCTCTAGGGAAGATAAGAAGGTCCAAACAGTAAGGATCCGAGCATATAAGGTCTGGTTGCTCCAAGCCAAGCTCCTTTCTTGAGTAAAGATCACCTTCTCAACTTAGAGGTGATAAACCCTAGCAAAACAACATAGAGATGAGGTGTTTTAGGGTTCTAGGTGGAGTTTTACCATGTATGGTCATGGTTCCGACCTAGAAGAAGGTGTAAAGAAGACTAACAGTATGAAAATAGGGAAGTAAGGGAGGCAACTTACTAATTTTGGTCGAAATCACCAAGGGAAAGCTTAAGAAATTCCAAATAGAGAAATTTGGAACCCTAGGAGCCTTCTTTACCAAGGTAGGCACCTTCGTTTACCTTGGATCAGAAACTTCGTGGAAAAACATAGAGTGATGATGATCTAAGATGTGGTAATGAGAAGGAGAGGATTTCCTCTTGAATTGGGAGGTGGGAAGGGGTAGGCATGGCTTTTATAAAGAAGGGGGCAAGCATGAGGTGTATATGTGACTTTCCATGTGTCTTTAGGCTAAGGCTTCATGGCCATGCAAGAGGACAGCTCATGGACTCTTCATGCACATCAAAAGTCAGTCCTAAGAGTTCCTAGAGCCTTCTAGGACATTCCCACCGTCCTTCAAATAAAGAAATAACCCCATTGGTTGATAGCTTTTAAAGATAAGCACATTTATAAAGAGGGTAATCCCTATATTGCCCTTGGAAAGCAACACCTTCAAACCAAGGTGCAACAAGGTGCCCCATGGTTCACAATCTCGTGAATGGTAAGGGAATATCTTAGTATTAAAATAAGGTGATAATTTGCAAATAAACCTCCCAATTGGGTAAATTGCATAAAAGTCCAGCATGTACCTAAAATTGCATAACTTGCACAAACAACATCCAAATTGGATCAAACTTCATCCACAAGTTATATTTGATATGTAGAATATGAATTTTACATTATTTCCATATTTTGAAATTACATAATCACATTATTCATTACTTATGCCTTTTACTCATTTTCTCTCTCCTAAACTTATCCTAATATTTCAAGGGGTCCAAATTAGATAAAATTTGACATGTAGGCTAATTTTGATATGTAGATTTAGAATTTGAAGTTTGTTTCCTATTTTGAGACTTCTTTTTATGATATATATCATATGGCCCATTAATGGCCCATTATCTAAATTGTTCATCCAATTAAGTTTCGTATCTTCATATTACCACTAAAATGAGTTATGTGGCATATTTTATGTTTTCAAATCACATCCCTAAGTTAGATTAAGATTTAGAGAAATTAATTATGGAAATTAAGCTTTCATTGAGGTATTTGTTCATAGATCCTTCCATCAGTATAATTAGTGAATAAATGCTCACTAAACCACTATAAATTCCACTAATAAAACATAAATGAATAAAGGATAGAAATGAAAGGAAAACTTGGTAAAAAGGTTTACATGGAGACTACATCTAAGATTCATTATGTTACAGAGTTTCCACCCTTACTTGTTTTAGCCATGATCTTATGGCTTATGGTGTTATTGTCCTATTTTGGGTATACTTAGTTTACATTGTTATGCATGCACGAGTTTATTATTTAATTTTGAGATTGTGATTTAATGATATGGCAAGACATTTTATTCTTCATGTTTGTACTCTTAATTTAGTATTACTCATTCATTTGTTATAATTATTTTGGAATTACCTAATTAGAATTAGCCCCCTTCTTGTGGGAATATCTCTTTTTATACCTTTTTTGCCAATATAACGCCCAAAGTGATTGTTATATGTACATACTTAGCCTTGTTTACCTGTACCTTGTTTCCTATGTTCTGAACGATGTTTCCTTCCATCCAGATGTAGGTACATTATAAGATAAGGATGCACAAATATCATATACATGGTGGATTATTTGGAATGGCGCAGTTGCCTTGTGCAACTAGTCTTGCATGTGTTTGGATATTTTGATGTATACCATTTTACTTTGCAATACAACTTTCTATGGTGAGGAACAAAGGTATGATTTATCATGTAACTTTGTAATACTTTTGTTTCCATTGCTTATTCAGTATATTGCTCTATAATATATATCATTTGGGAAACAACCAACTCCCTTCTTGCCTCTATTTTGTGTATTAGTATGAATTTATATTTCTCTACATAGTGAAGAGTTTTTCCGCTCTCTAGTCCTACTCTTTACAACTAGTTGCAAAAATTTATGTCATGTCACCATACATGCATAGCCGGAGGCCATTACGCAATCACTACATTTCATATGGTTAAATCAGCAATAGATGCATCATTATACCAGTAACATGTACTGTTATCAGCATGCACGGGTGTAGAGGAACCTTCAATGGTGGGAGGATTTCTGGGGAGTCCTTTCTAGATATAAAGAGACATACCTGTTTCCACAGATGGACTATTGTGGGCACTATTACCAATTATTCCAAGCTCAATCTATTTGCCTAATGGTATATTTCAACTTAAATATCTACTTATTATAATGTGGATGGCTAAAACTTGGAGGACGCAACCCATCGATGATATGTTTAGCTAAATGAGTTCTATATTGGAATTTTGCATATGTTCCAAGCCACTTGTATGAAATTGGTTGTTCTAATAAAATGTGATTCTTGTAGGACTTGAATGTTTGGTATTATTAATTCCATGTGGAAAGAATATGATATACCATAATAGATCACTTTATGCATGGTTTGTATATTTTTTGTGAATTTTTCTTAGATTATATTGCTTGAATAAAATCATACATGGATCTTCATCACTTATGAACGCTCTTTGACCTGGCATTTCTTATATAATTTTCTTACTTATCCACCTCATAAATGGATGCTAAGGTGTAAAAATTAGCATTGTGACCCTCAAATAGTTTTCCGGTGTCCATATATATACCCCCTCACTTCTTTCCATCACAATAAGCCCTACTTACACATGGGGGAGAGAAAAAGAAAAAGAAAACGAAATAAGAGATAGCTCCTATGTAATAGAACTCCACTACCTTCCACAACTCTTTCTTCTCTTTTTATCCCTACTAGGACTAGGGAAAATCCACTTTAAACCACACAACCCTACACAAGTCAATTGGTTCATGAGAGGGAAGTGAAGTGTATGACTGAGTCCTAGCAAGTAAAATAGAAACTCTAACTATTTTTATGTATGCCATGTATGATCTACCCAGAACATTATGAAAAGGTACATCGATTTCATATGTCTTTGGTATTACATATTTGAATTGCTTATGTTCTATGCTTGAATCACATTAAAAATAGGAAAATGAAAAGAGAGGTGTGGATTTCATGCCTAATTCCACATTTGAACTCAATTTAGCCAATGAACATTATAATGATTGGATTCTTCCATATTTTTCTTGAAATAAGTTAAAATGAGAGATTAAGTTGGAGCATATTTGAGTACAAGTATTTTTTAGTTTGCGGTGGTGATGCAACCCTAGTTTAGGGCTTCATCTTGTGTCATTTTTCCCTTTAATAAAATTTTAAGCATGTTAGAATGATATTACTTCTTTCAATAAATGGTTTATTGTCAGTTGCACATATGGAGGTTGTTTTACATGTTTTGAGATACATTGACCACACTTTGGATGGAAGGAAGATAAGGAGGAGGATGTAGGGGTTTCTCCACTATTAGAGGAGCCTAAGGAGAGCCTAATAACTATCCCAACCTACCACTAGTGTCCAAGGGTCAAGTTAAATCAAAGGACTCCACTGGATTTCAAAAATGAAGATCAAAATGAAAGGAAATGAACTCAGCATGACTGTGGTTCTTTGGAATGGTTGTGCTACATATGCAAAAATTACAATAGCAATCTAGTAAAGAAGTAGTTCCAAGGAAGCTCAGTAGCTCAATCACACTAAGAAGACCACAACATGTCTATGTCAACCAAAGTGTGCATGCTACCAAGAACCCAATAGGATCGTGCCAAGGAGAACAACCCACACTCAAACCCCCACCATGGTTGTGCTACATTGTAATCACCACAACCACGCTGCCCAGCATGACCATGCTACCTACCCTAAAAATCTATTTTTCCACTAATGTTATGACACCTTGTCGTGCTAAATGATACTACTAAAAAAACATGCGATCAATCAATATTTAATAACATAGTAGGAAAAGGGGATAACCAAATCCAAATAAACATCTCAAACATGTCCAAGAACTTTTACACATAAGTACACATCACGCATAAGTGCACATACCATATGAGATATTTACATATTTTTTGAGTGGCCTCATCCACCACCTATATACAAACATTGTTCCATAGACAGACAGACACACACACACACACACAGATATATATATATATATATATATATATATATATATATATATATATATATATATATATACATATACATGCCATATACAACATCGACATACTTCTAGCAACTTATATTGCTAAAAATATCATCTAAAAAACATCCCCTGCCCAGACTTGAGAGTACATGGATGGCTCTAGGACATACTAACTACTAGCCACCCTTCTGTTCCTACTAATCTCCAAGCTGCTCGTTCTCACCTCCATAAGTATCACAACATCATTGATGATCACCTAAAAAGATGTGATGACCCATGAGGTGAGACCCATGTCCCAATGAGAGATATAACTCTCAACAATGATTATTGATTATAGTAGGTTACTCAGTTAAACATATTAAGCAAGTTAAGTAGATAGGATTACAACAAGCATGATCAACATGATATTTAGAAGAACATATAAAGTTGTCATCATCAATTAATTTATCTTATCGTATTATATATATATAAACTAAACATTATAAGAAACAAGGCAAGGGTTATCAACCAATGTGAATTCCAGTTTAACCCTAACATGTATGCTACACAATTGGATTACATCTTTTGAGTTTGAGGTATACCACTGAAACTTCCAACTGACCACTGCTAAGTAGCAATCAGTTCCATACAAGATCTAGGCAAGCCATAATCCTAAGATCTCTTCCCCTCGATCAGTATGAGTCATCCACATTGACATATAAGTCAAGCTACAATTAGCCAAGTCCTCCCTTGGTATATAGGTCACGAGACTAGAAACTGAGGTATATAAAACCCTATCATCTGAGGCACAACCTCATCTGTCCTCAAGCATATTACATGTATATTTTATCATAATAATCTGATACATGACCTCAACCATTCTCTATTCGAGGTATAACTGCAACCATCCTCCAAACAGTATGATCGGGATGCCAATGATATATCCACCATGCATCCACACATACTCAATAGTATGAGTTTCCTTTTTGGAATAACCATTTTACCATCTAGCAAGTATTGAAACTAGAAAGGTTCTACAACATAGGGCACTTCTTGATTAGGGTTTCACTTGATTTGTTAATGACAATTGGGTGAGTTAAGACTGCATCAATTAAGTTACATACAAACCTTAAAAGAGTTCTACAAAAACATTGTTATATAACAACTCCTAGAAGATCTAAAACATATGAGATATATTCCTTATAACATCAGCATAAGATACCAATCCTTATCACTCATGAAGAGGATTACACCTCCATCAGGGCTCATGTCATGCCCAAAGGTCCTAAAGACCATCACATACTTTGTACAAGAACATCATTAACATCTAAAACCATATAGAAGGTTCAACACATCATCATCACTGTTGTGGTACACAAGTTTAGCATAATATTCCATCAACATAAGGTCTACAATGTTCACTATCTAACATAGTTGGGTTACTACAACATTATTAGAGTGTCCTTCCATCATAATCAACATATAAGGAAGACAAGTACAATTAACCATCAACATGTAGATACTTTAAGATAAGTCCATGAGCTAGATTGGGTTTATGGTACGAATCATCACTTAGAGATAAATCATTGGATTTTGCACATACTTAAGAAAAAGCATAAACATTTACACCTAGAATCCCCATCGGATCATTATTGTACTTAGCCAAAACTCAAACCATCTAATCATGTACATCAAGAACAAACCATTGGATCACATACTATACACAAGCATGGACTAATACTTAACACAAAGCATGAACATTGGATGTCAAACCTAAAGAAGACATAGGTTGTGAACCATAAGAAGACATTGGTTGTTGAACATATGCAAGCCATCAAATCGTGAAACTAGAGAAGCCATCGGATCTTGACCTAGAAAGGCCATCGGTTGTGGACACTAGGGGGACCATCAGATGTGAACCATTGATTCCTGAACATAAACAAGCCATTGAATGTTAGGCTAGGTGAACCATTGAATGAGACCCATCATTTGAGAGAAAATAGGAAGACCATCATAACATGAACATAGGCAACCCATCAAACATTAAAACTAGGTGAAAATAGATCTAAAGAATCAAGGGAAACCATCATTTATTAGGGTTAAGGAACCATCGATTGAACCAATTTGATGAGAAAATCAAGACAATCAGTTGTTGAGGGAAACTTAAACATCATTTCTCAAGCACAAGAAAGTCCAAAATAGTAACTATGTACACACGGCCAGTTGACACAAGAGACAAACCATCAGATCATGGAACAAGATAGACATCAGACCAAAATGCTTACGGAAAAGGAAAAGAGCCATTGTTTGTAACTACAAGAACACCATCAGTTCATGGACATACAAGGTCTAGAGCTCCTACTTCAAAGGAATAAATATACACAAGGCTAAGAGGTTCATAAAGTAATATCATCTACTTAAGATCTACCACCTAGGCTCAAATCCTAGCTCCAGGAAGTATCTTTCTACAAGCTACTACGTTTCAAAGAAAGATCCATGCATAGAAAGTTAAGAGTAAGAAATAAACATGAAGAACATTATATAACTAGCCTTAAGGTTGATGAAGAAGGCCCAAACAACAAGGTAGATCGAAGGGATAAGAAAGAAACCCTAGCTTGAGCACTGCACACACCCAAGCTAGCTCCTTTCTCCAAGAACAAGCAAACCCTAGATCAAAGAAGAAGAAAGAAGATGTTCTTAAACCACATGTACAAGCTCCCCCAAGAACACCATGGATCCAACCAAGAAGGAAGAGAGAAGAAGGAGGGAAGCAAGGAAAACAAAGGAAGGAAGGTGATCTTACTTGCTCAGGTCAAGAAAGAAGGTAATGACACTCCAAAAAGATTTAAGAGAGGGTAGATCCCAACCCTAGGTGCACATGCAAGCATGATCAGCCAAGCTTCCTCATTTAGAGCTACTTCTTCTCCACCAAGAAAGTGGTACAAACCAAGCATTAAGAAGAAGAAGAGTGTGTCTATAGGGTTTGTTTATGTGGAAGGAGAGAGGTATATAAAGGTTGGAGTGACAGATAAAGGAAGGTAGAGGTGTCAATATATGCATGCCATGTTACCAAGAACAAAACCTCACATCCATGCAAAACTAGGTTAAACTTCAAATCTTGAAGATAGGGGGACAATAAGATGCCAAACCCCATGAGAACCTTTGAACTTTAGTACTATATGGCTCATTAGATCATTCCATCTCTTGGCCACAAGAGAAAACCCTAAGTCTCCATCGGTTGTTGCACCTCACTTGGAGAACCGTTGACCTAGGTAGATCCTCAAAGCAAAATGTCAAGTCTCAAGCCATGCAAAAGAACCATTGGATCCCACCACCTCAAGGTGGACCATTGAATTCCATCATTCAAAGGAAACCATCAAGTGAGAGCCACTGGTGAGAAACCACGGCCCTCAACCCTAGGTTAAATGTCACCACTAATTTGATGATGCAACTAGGTTCCCAATGGTACAACTATATCAAAGAAACTTATGAGGCATAAAATACAAGTGACAAATTACAAGTTGTGGAGAAATCACATGAAAGCCCTTATAATCTCAAAACTCCACCAAACAGTGTCCAAACTAGACCAAAAATGAAACATATCTCTCTCACATCATATCAAAGCATGGAATAGGGGTCGATTAAGGATTTAAGAATCCAATTAAGATATTCAAGCATGTTCAACCGTAAAGCTAGGTCAGGGGTCTTACAACTATAAACCTGTAATAGGGTTTTACCCCCAAAATCCTACACAAACAAAGATGGGTACTTCCTATGCTTCTCACCCTATAACTCCCACATGGCTTCCTCCACACCATGGTGCCACCACAACACCTTCACTAAAGATATATCCTTCTTTCTCAACTTCTAAACATGATTATCTAGGATTAACACAAGTCCCTCCACATAAGAAACATTCTCCTCCAACTCAACCTCAACTGGCCGTATAGTCTGCTCTATATCTGAGTGACACTTCCTCAACATGGAAACATGAAAGATGTTGTGCAACCTATGAAACTCTAGAACTAACTCAAACTTGTATGCAATCTTTCCAACTCAATCCAGGGTAGGGTATGGTCCCATAAACCTAGGATCCAACTTACCCTTCCTACAAAACCTCATCACACCTTTCCAAGGGGAAACCTTAAGATACATACAATCTCCAAGTTGAAACTCAAATAGTCTGTGACAATTATTAGTATAAGAATTCTATCTATCCTGAGCTACCTTTGATTGTTTTTGTATCACCTTGATTTTCTCTATAGTCTTCTTACAATCTTAGGACCCAAAAGTTGATACTCACCTACCTCATACCAACAAAGGGGTGACCAACAATGTCTCTCATACATATCTTCATATGGTGCCATATCTATACTTCTTTGATAACTGTTTTTGTAGGTAAACTATTTCAAACTTAGATGGACGTTCCAACTATGCATAAACTATAGAACACATGCTCTCAAAAGATCTTCCAATGTTTGAATCATCCTTTATGTATGACCATCTATCTATGGGTGAAAAGTTGTACTAAACCTCAGTTGTGTCCCCAAAGTTGTATGTAGGAATTCCCAGAACATGTGTGTAAACTAAGGACCTCTGTCAGACACTATGGTAATGGGTACCATGCAAATGGACTATCTCATCAACATAGATCTGTGCCAACTTCTCTATTGTATGCATTGTCTTAACTAGAAGAAAGTGAGCTGACTTGGTCAACTATCAACTATTACCCAAATGGAATCATGACCTTTGGCTATCATAGGATGACCAACCACAAAGTACATGGTTATATGATCCCATTTTCACTGTGGTATTGTCAAAGGTTGTAAAGTCCATATAGACTTATAATGCTCCTCCATGACTTGTTGACAAACTGGGCACTTGGCAACTCTATCACACCACACTTCAGACCTGGACACCAGTACAAATCCTTCATATTATGGTACATCTTTGTACTACTGAGATGCATTGATTACATTGAGGAATGAGCTATCTCAAGTACCATCTCTCTCAAGTCATCAACATTTCGGACCACTATCCTATTGTGTAAACACATTGTCCTATTATCTGACTCATGGAAAGCATCATGCTTCCTACTACCAAATTATGATTTGATATTTTGTATTACATCATCATTATTTTGTGTCTTTGATCTGATGTATTAATGTTGGCTTAACCTATAGAAGTGCCAACAATCTTTCCAATAGAGATACTTCCAACTGTACGTTCATCTTTTGAAGGGATACCAACATGTCCCACTTGTGATAGGCCATAGAGTGTAATTGTGCCTTATCTGTAGATGATGATGAAGATGACTTCCTGTTTAGTGCACCATCCACTACATTCACCTTACCTAGATGATTTTCAATCGTGTTGTCATATCCCTTGATCATCTCTATCCATCTCCTTGGCCTCATGTTCAACTCTTGCTTTGAGAAGACATGTTGAAGGTTCTTGTGGTCTGTGAAGATTTGACACCTTCCCCCATACATATAGTGTGTCCAAATCTTCATGGAAAGAACTATATCTACCAACTCCAGGTCATGGGTTGGGTAGTTCTCCTAATGTTTCTTAAGTTGTTGCAAAGAAAAAGAAATCACATTATTATCCTACATCAATATACATACCAAGACATTCTTCAGAGCATCATAGAAGATGATGAAACTTTTCCCTTTCTTTGGCAACACTAAGACTAGGGAACATGTCAACTTCTCCTTTGGAAACTAGAAAGAATGTTGACACTTATCATCCTACACAATA
Source organism: Alisma plantago-aquatica (assembly GCA_963693085.1). NCBI lineage: Eukaryota > Viridiplantae > Streptophyta > Magnoliopsida > Alismatales > Alismataceae > Alisma > Alisma plantago-aquatica. The sequence goes on along the minus strand of OY856413.1, from coordinate 368,178,917 downwards.
GGAACACTTTTCCTAGTCAACTTGGTTATGGGTCACACGATGGAATTGAAATTCTTAATGTATCTCATGTAGTAACCAGCTAAACCTAGCAAACTTCAAACCTCAGTTGATGTCTTGGGCTGCTCCCACTCTAAAACTGATTCTACCTTCTCGGATCTACACAAACACCCTTTGTAGATATGACATGACCAACAAAAGACACCTTGGTCAACCAAAACTCACACTTGTTGAACTTGGCATATAGTCAATACTACTTCAACAGTGCTAACACTTGGCGAATATGTTGCTCATGTTGCTGACTATCCCTGGAGTATATCAAGATATCATCTATGAACACAACTACAAATAGATCCAAATATTTTTTGAACATCCTGCTCATCAAGTCCATGAAAGTTGCTAGTGCACTTGTTATCCCAAATGGCATAATCATAAACTTGTAATGACCATATCTAGTCCTAAAAGCATTCTTAGGTATGTCACCCACCTTGATCCTCAACTGGTGATATCCTATCCTTAAGTCTATCTTAGAGAACACAGTAGCACCTCTCAACTGATCAAACAAATTATCAATCCTTGGGTAACAGGTACTTGTTCTTCATTGTGATCTTGTTCAACTATCAATAATATATGCACGGCCTCACAAAACCATCCTTTTTCTTCACAAACAGCACAAGAGCACCCTAAGGGGAATTTCTCAATCTGATGAAACCCTTCTCCAACAATTCTTGCAGCTACTTCTTAAAATCCTATATCTCTATTAGTACCAACCTATAAGGCTCATATGCTATGGGTTGTGTTCTAGGAACTAGATTGATCTAAAAAACAATATCTCTAGGGGGTGGAACACCATGAAACTCATCTGTAAAGACATCCTCAAACTCACACACTATTGGTACCTCGTGGATACTAGGACTCCTCACCTTGGTATCCACAACATGTGCCAAGAAAGCCTTAAAACTTTGTCTCATCAACTTCTTTGATATAATAGTCGAAACCAAACACATAGGAAGAATCTTTGTATCTCCTTACAAGATCCAAGAAACATCTTCATCACAAAATATCACAACCTTAGAACTACAGTCCAAAACAACCTTGTACTTCTCCAAGATATCCATCCCTAGGATCACATCGACTCCATGAATGTCAAGTGGAATAATATTGTTACCTCCTGAGAAAGAAATAATGCAAGATGGACACACCTTCAGAACTCAACGAAACCAACTGAAAGGGATTCTATCAAAAGGCTATCAGATCTACTACAAATAGGCATATAACAACTACTTATTGCCTCTATGGTGATAATTGAGTGCATCGCATCCAAGTCAACCAAAATAGATACAAAAAAGAAGTAGATAAGTTAGATGAGGAAATACTAACTGAACTGTCATGAACCCAGGGTTCACCACTCCCTCTGGCTGACTCATGGCGTAGAATCTATCCATCTCATGTTGTCATTTTGTCCACTATCAGCTAGTCATGATGACTCTACTTGTGATGCCTGACCACATTCTCTACCACCACCATTATTGTGCTGATGTTGCTATGAGTCATGCTGACTCTACCTTGGTTGGTGTGTCACTTCCTCATCCTTCAAAGGGCGAGACCACCTCACATTCCTGACTTGTCCACACTTGAAACATGTTCTCAAATTGTATTGTGGTCTAGACGGCCCCGTCACTGAAACTGATGTTGCACTATTCACCCCTACTGGCGAAAAGTTGTTTCCTATCCTTTTATTCAGGAACAACTATGATGGTACTCATGATCTCAGCTTAGAAGAAGTTGACCTCTTTTGTGACTGTGGTGACAAAAAACTTGGCTTCTTAAAGCCACTAGATGATTCCCTTTGATATTGATCTAGTCTCTTCCTAACACTGGCTTCACTCTTCTTGATAGCAGACCTCTCAATCCTTCTCACTAACTCTACAAAGTTAGAGAAGTTCCCCCTGTTCTGCAAAGCATATGTTGTCATAGACAACTATAAGCTCAGACCCTTCTCAAAACTCTGGATCCTCTCCTTCATTGTGGTTTCCATGTGAGCACTAAACCTCAACAACTCCATAAACCTCACCACATATTTGTTGATAGACATTGACCCTTAGTGCAACCTCTTAAACTGAGTTGTCTTTCATCCAGGTGTGTCTCCGAGAAGTAGGGGCTCACAAACTCCCACCAGACCTCTTCCCAACTCATAGCAACTCCCGGTTTGTTCTCCTCTTCTATGGCCCACCAAAGGCCATCACTTCCCTTCATAAGGTAACAACATGCTTCACCTTGTCCTCATTTGGAATGTTTAGGATCTTAAATGCCTTTTCCAGCTCGGTTAACCACCTGTCAACGTATATTGAGTCTACTGTACCTACTTACTTGGTAGCTCCCATGCACTTCAGCCTCTCAAATGACTTCCCCATGCCTTGAGATTCCACATTAGAGACAGGTGCCCTAGGTTGAGGTGTAGGATCCCTATGTGCTAAGTGCAGAATCATTGCCATGAGCTATCCAAACATGGATTAGAAAGCTGGATTGGCCATGGCTACAAGGTCAAACTGATGCAGTGTAGGTTGTTCTAGTCCCAACACAGGTACTCTACCATTAGGTACTGGCCTCCTACCACCACCTCCTAGTGTGACATATCTACTCTTCACTTGCTCTTTAGATTCTCCAAACATATTTATATAAGCATAAGCTATGATTAGATATGTTGGATTATGTAAGAATAGACAAAACCTAACTCCTATGTACATGTAGACTCAGTGAACCTAAAGCTCTGATACCAATCAAGTTGTGACACCCATCACGCTAGATGAGATTACTCAAAACAAAATACACAATCAATCACAAAAATTGGCCACATAGTAGGAAAAGGGAATAAGTAAAACCGAATAAACATCTCAAACATGTCCAAAAAAATTTACACATAAGTCCACATCCTTCATAAGAGCACACACCATACTAGGATTTTACATATTTGTCTAGTGGACTCAGCCACCACATGTATATAAAACATTGTTCCATATATATATATATATATATATATATATATATATATATATATATATATATATATATATATATATATATATATATATATATATATATACATAGATATATATATACATTCATATATAAATTCCATTTACAACATCGACATACTGCCAACAACTTGAATCGATAAACATATCAACTATAAAACATCCCCTACCCAGACATGAGAATACATAGACGAGAGTATAGGGATGACTCTAGGACACATTTACTCTTAGCCATCCTTCTGCTCCTACTAATCTCCAATCTGCTCTTTCTCACCTCCATGAGCCTAAAGACGCCACTGATGATCACCTAAAAAGATGTCTTGACCCACGAGGTGAAACCCATGTCCCATCAAGAGACATAACTCTCAACAACACTTATTAATTATAGTAGGTTCATTAGTTAAACAGATTAAGCAAGTTAAGTAGACAGTATTACAACAAGCATGATCAACATAATATTTAGAAGAATAGATAAAGTTGTCACCATTTAAATAGTTGATTTCTCTTACCGTATTATATTTATCAACTAAACATTACAAGAAATAAGGCAAGGGTTATCAACCAATGTGAATCGTGGTTTAACCCTAATCAGATATACTACACGGCTATATTACATCTTTTATTAAGCCCTAGGGGGGTTGAGGTATACCACTCAAACTTTCAACTGGCCATTGTGAAGTGGAAATTAGTTTTGTACAAGATCTAAGAAAGTCACAATCCTAATATCTCTTCCCCTCGATCAGTACAAGTCCACTACAGTGACATATAAGTCAATTTGCAATCAACCTAGTCCACCCTTGGAATATAGGTCACAACACTAGAAAATAGGGTATACAAAACCCTATCATCTGACATCCAACTACAGTTTTCCTCAATCATATCACATGTACATATCATTATAATCATCTGAAACACATCCTCAACCATTCTCTATCTGGGTATGACTGCAGCCATCCTCCAAAGCTTGGGATCAAGATGACAATGATATATCCTCCCTGCACCCACATATACTCAACAATATGTGACTCCAAGTTTCCTTTTTTGAATACCCATTTTACCATCCAGCAAATCCTGATACTGGAATGCTTCTATGATACATGGCACTACATTATTAGGGTTTCACTTGATTAGTTAATGCCAATAGGGTGAGTTAAGGTTGCATCAATCAAGTTATATACAAACCTTAAAGAGTTCTACAAAAGCATGGATATATAACAAATCCAGAAGATATAAAATGTATGAAATATATTCCTTATCAGATTATCATAGGATACCAATTCTTGTCACTCATGATGAGTATTACACCTCCATCAGGGCTCATGTCTTTCCCAAAGTTCATTAACACCATCACATACCTCCTTATAGAACATCATTAACTTCCACACCATATAGAAGGTTCAACACATCATCAACACCCTTGTGGTACACATTTTTAGCATAATATTGCATCTACATAAGAGTTATGATGTTCATAAGGTAACATAGTAGGGTTACCACAACAGTATGAGAGTGTCCTTCCATCATAATCAACATAAAAGGATGACAAGTATATTTAACCATCATCATTTAGCTACTTTAAGTTAAGTTCAAGGACCTAGATTGGGTTGATGTTACAAATCAACACTTAAAGATGATGTAACATACTGAAACATTGACATATTCTCTTTTTGGCCCTTTCCCAATATTTTCATATCATTTCTATCCTTTTTGGTCGTGATGCTTAAATTGTGGAATTTATAGTAGTTTGGTGAACATTTGTTCAATAATTAACCACTGGAAGGGTTTATGCACAAATACCTCGGTGAAATTTTATTTAAGGATCTAAAATGTAAAATCACCACTTTAGTAGAGCAATGGTTTATTAATTTGTGCTAGAAGTGCAAGGCCCTAAACCTAGATTAATGTATTAAAAAAAGCTTAATTACCATAATTAAGTTCTATAAACCTTAATATAACTTTTTTATGTGATTTGAAAACATAAAATGAGCCTAAGTTTCAAATTTAGTTCGATTTGGATGTTGTTTGTGCAAGTTATGCAATTTTAGGTACATTCTGGACTTTTATGCAATTTACCAAATTGGGAGGTTTTCTTTGCAAATTATCACCTGAATATTAATAATTAGTTATTTCCTTACCATTCTTGAGATTTTGAACCATGGGGCACCTAGTTGCACCTTGGTTTGAAGGTGTTACTTTCCAAGGCCATTATAGGGATTACCCTCTTTATAAATGAGCTTATCTTTATACGCTATCAACCAATGGGGTTATTTCTTTGATAGGAGGATGATGGGGATGTCCTAGAAGCCTCCATGAGATTTTAGGACTGACCTTAGATATACAAGAAGTCTCTATGAGTTGTCCTCTTGCATGGCCATGAAGCCTTAGCCTGAGGACACATGGAAAGTCCCATAGACACCTCATGCTTGCCCCCTTCTTTATAAAGCCATGTCTACCCCTTCCCACCTCCCAATCCAAGAAGCAATCCTCTCCTCTTTCCCCTAGATTAGAGAATCATCCCCTCTATGTTTGGCTATGAAGTTGCTATCCCAAGGTAAAAGAGGGTGCCTACCTTGGTGAAGAAGGCTCCTAGGGTTCCAAATTTCTCTATTTATGATTTCTTAAGCTCTTCCTTGGTTATTTTGACCAAAATTAGTAAGCATACTCCTTTCCTTCCCTATTTTCATGTTTTTAGTATTCCTCCCACCTTCTTCCAGGTCATAACCATGACCTTCCATGGTAAAACTCCACCTAGAACCCTAAAACATCTCATCTCCAAGCTCTTTTGCTAGGGTTTGCACCTCTAAAGTGGAGAAAGTGATCTTTGCTCAAGAATGGAGCTTGGCTTGGAACAACCAGACCTTATAATCTTAGTATCCTTTCTTTTTGGACCTTATTACCTTATTATAGGCAATTTTTTTCAACCCCCTTCTCATATATTGCTTTATTCATGCTTAAAACTCATGCTTCTATGTTTAAAATCGATGATTTCCATCCCTTTGTACCATGTTCTTCTAGGGTTTTGGTTTCTTGCTATTTTACCTTCTCTAGAAGCTCTAGTTTGGTCACCTATACAACTTCAAACCTGATCTTGGGTCAATGTTATTTTCTCCCTCTCCCTCTCTCTTCAATTATCTCGATCAGTTTGATGATGTGGCAATTTCCTATTGTTCAGTATTGAAAAATTCATATCTTCTAATCCGCTTATCCAAATTTGACAAATAAATATGTTTTGGAATTTTAAAATTAATATCTATCTAATAAAAATATTTTCAAGGTCTTATTTCATGGTTTGACGAATGGTGATTTTTGTAAAATGAATTTAATGCATAAAATCCATAAAAATTACATCTTAATCATCATTACTCCAAAATTAACATAAAAATATGTTTTCTTGATTAGGAGAACTTTATATGTTTATTGGTGATGTTTTAAGAGTCTAAATCTGAGTTTATCTAAAAAGGTCTAAAATTAGGGTTTCTATACATTAATGTACACTATGTACTCTAATACATGTTATTACATTGAAAATAGGCAAATAGGAACTTGGACTTAATTAAAGTGGTGAAAGTTAGTAATTGATATCAGTAAGAGAGGTATGTGCAATCCCTATTTATATATGTGCATTCCTTACACCCTATGTTGGGATAATTGTAGCCAACCCCTATATTTCCCTAATGAGGCTTAAATGAACCCTAAATCATCTATTCTTGAATCCTAATGTTGTTCATGCCTCAAATTAGATTATAATTTCTTATTGTTTGGGTCTTATACCCCACTACCATGCTTATTAAATATTATGACTACTCTTGCCATGATTACTTTTCTAGCATGTAGATTTATGTTCTATTTAATTTAAAGTAGCAGTACTTATGTACAACCACCCACAGATGGAATGTACTTAATCGCCTTGGGGAATGTTTTTATTCTCCCCTATATAATTGTGTAGGTGATTGGGAATGTATTATTCTCCCCTCACCTATAGGTTAGAGGTATGTTAGGTTCCTCTACCCTATTTAGTTAGGTAGACATAATTATCTTACATGCAAATCCTTTTTGATATAATTGTTAATGGCAAGTTTCTTTTGAATATAGCCTCATACTCTTGTTATGTTCATCTTATGATGAAATCTTAGCCTTTACTTTCATGTGATTTCTTTATCTTTTCTTTTTTTCATTATTTGAAACATACCTTGTATTTCTCTCTCTTGTTGGGTGATTTCCCAACCACCCAGGTTTAGATCGAGGTGTTGAACATAACCAAGGAGAACATAGCTTCCAACATGGACCTAGATCTTGGATATGTTTCTTGGAGATAGATTTGAAGTAGTTTAGATTTTCCTTTACATAGATCCTTTTTTTGTATCATACATGTAAACCCTTATGGGATATTATGATATACTTTTGTAATCTTTTGTGAAAATTGAATATTTATTTCGTTGCTTTCTAATGGTCTTTTGTATACCAATGTTTAATAAATTTGGACAAGTTATGCCCATTCCATCATACATCTAAGAGTGATTGGAATGGATGTCAATTCTTCAAATTTTGGGTAAAGGGGTGATTTCACTCTTTTACAACATGGTATCAGAGCCCATAGTAGTCGGAATTTGACTGTTTTAATTTTGTCTCCCTAGTTAGAATCCTAGCCTTACCTTTAAGTGTCATGTTTGCCCTAGAGTTTAATAATAGATGATGAAGGGTTGATTTAGGATCCTATAGTTTCACATTAGAATAATGATGAATAGATCCCTAAAATACTTCCAAATAAAAGATGCATAAGTAACCATAGTAACTTGAGGTTGTTTATCTTTGCCTTTAGGCAGCTAGTAGGGCATGAAGTTGAAATCAAAGGTGTCTAGAAAGGATCAGGGTTCATGGGCTGGCAAGATTTTCCTCTGCACCACTAGCTTGGTTTACGAGGACTCCCGAATTCATATGATATCGTCCTGGCCTGAGCTGATATGAATTGTTCAAAATAGCATGCTTTTAGGCAATAGTAGCCTTAGACATCTATATAATTTATCTTTAGGGACCCTAATATGTTGAACTAGTCTCCCAGGTGTAATGACTTGTTTGAGGATGGATGCCTAATATAGTTCCCTAATGATCCATAGAACCGCATGTTTGGATAGTTATCCCTAGAACCTAGACTTTGAAGTTTGGTGTTTAGTAAGCAATCAAAGTGCATAGTAAAGCATGATAGATCTTGTATATGTTTTAGTTAGACTCGCCCTTTTACCTCTAGATTAGTTTGTCTTGGTAGGTCAAACCATTTAAGGGGTGTATAGTAGTTGGTTTGATGATGTTTGGTTAGTTAGATTTTGAGGATGAAATCCCTTCCAAGGGGATGAAGTCATGTAACATATTGAAATCTAGCTACTCTGACTTTAGAAACCCTAAATCCCCAATTAGGAAGTTAGTGTGCTTGAATCATTAGTTTTGACCAAATAAGTTATAGTTGTAACCACATGTTTCTTGGTATCCAAAAGAACATATAACGACCATTTAATGAATATTCAATATGTTTGAACCCTAATGAATATCTAATGCACATAATAAGAGTAACTTACATTTTATTACTAATGTGATAAGCATGATGTTGCCCATGTCATAAACCAATAAACCCTAATGATATGATGGGAAAGATAATTGTAGTCTAACCTTGGAGTTAATGCATCCTAAGAAGGTATAGGTGAAGAATAATGATCGTGTTAACCTATATCTAAGTTGTAATCATCTAACCTTAACCTATACATCCTTAATGACATTCATGATACATTGGTGTCACTAGGTGTCATAATCAGATAACATACATTAATACACATAAATCATACATTAATCAGGTAATCAATATGAAATGCATATCACCTTGTTCTCTAATACACACCTAATTAATCACCTAATGACTTAGTATGTGAATCAAATCATTAATATGTAATATGTCGCACCTTGATCATAAAAATATATATAATGACTTCAATATGGATAAAAAGTAATTGATTCACACAAATGTTCATAATCAATTATAAGAAGTGAATAAATATGAGAGAATGATTAATGATGACATTAATGTGAGCAAGAACAGTAAAGTAACTATGTCTGATATACATATAAGTAATTAACGTGACATTATTTGGATTAATTGTAACAAATTAGATAAAGAGTCATATTTCATACAGAATAATCTGATACAATTGATAATGGAGTCTAAATTCAAATTATTAAAGATAATGGTCAGATATAATAATGCATATTAAGATATTCCTAATGAGATAAATAAGAAATATATTGGGTTTGTTCATAATAATGAAATATAACTCTTTTCTGAAACAAAGTAAATATGACATGACACAATTAAAATAATAATAATGATAATATGCTATCCTAATTAATATAATTCTAATAAGCCAAAAAATTTAAAAAGAAATTGTAAAAGTGGAACCTTTAGTGATCCATGAACCTGACCTATGTGGAGTTGCTTGAGAAGATTTTGAACTCCAAGTTAAGCAGTTGAAAAACAAGGACTTTAAGTGAGTAAAAGTTTTGGGGAAGTTTAATGGAAACAACCTGGGATTTTAGTGGTGAGATTTTGCATACTCACACTTCTCACTTTGCTTTATATTTCAAGGATGAAATCCTCTTTAAGGGGTGGAGTGTTGTAACATATTGAAACTTCAACATATTCTCTTTTTGGCCCTTTCCCAATATTTTAGTATCATTTCCATCCTTTTTGGCCTTGATGCTTAAATTGTGGAATTTATAGTGGTTTGGTGAACATTTGTTCAATAATTTTACCAATGAAAGGGCTTATACACAAATACCACGGTGAAATTTTATTTAAAGATCTAAAATGTAAAATCACCACTTTAGTAGAACAATGGTTTATTAATTTGTGCTAGAAGTGCAAGGCCCTAAACCTTAATTAATGTATTAAACAATCTTAGTTACCATAATTAAGTGCTATAAACCTTAATCTAACTTTTTTATGTGATTTTAAAACATAAAATGAGCCTAAGTTTCAAATTTGGTTCGATTTGAATGTTGTTTGTGCACGTTATGCAATTTTAGGTACATTTTGGACTTTTGTGCAATTTACCCAATTGGGAGGCTTTCTTTGCAAATTATCACCTAAATTTTAATACTTAGATATTCCCTTACCATTATAGAGATTTTGAACCATGGTTCACCTATTTTCACCTTGGTTTGAAGGTGTTACTTTCCAAGGGCATTATAGGGATTACCCTCTTTATAAATGAGCTTATCTTTAAAAGCTATCAACCAATGGGGTTATTTCTTTGATTGGAGGACGGTGAGGATGGCCTATAAGCCTCCATGGGATTTTAGGACCGACCTTGGATATACAATAAGTCTCTATTAGCTATCCTCTTGCATGGCCATGAAGCCTTAACCTAAGGACACATGGAAAGTCCCATAGACACCTCATGCTTGCCCCCTTCTTCATAAAGCCATGCCTACCCCCTCCCACCTCCCAATCCAAGAAGCAATCCTCTCCTTCTCTTTCCCACATCTTAGATAATCATCCCTTCTATGTTTGTCCATGAAGTTTCTGGCCCAAGGTAAAAGAGGGTGCCTACCTTGGTGAAGAAGGCTCCTAGGGTTCCAAATTTCTCTATTTATGATTTCTTAAGCTCTTCCTTGGTTATTTTGACCAAAATTAGTAAGCATACTCCTTTCCTTCCCTATTTTCATGTTGTTAGTATTCCTCCCACCTTCTTACAGGTCATAACCATGACCTTCCATGGTAAAACTCCACCTAGAACCCTAAAACATCTCATCTCCAAGCTCTTTTGCTAGGGTTTGCACCTCTAAAGTGGAGAAAGTGATCTTTGCTCAAGAATGGAGCTTGGCTTGGAACAACCAGACCTTATAATCTTAGTATCCTTTCTATTTTGACATTATTACCTTCCTAGAGGCAAGTTTTGTTAACCCCCTTCTCATATATTGCTTAGTACATGCTTAAAACTCATGCTTCTATGTTTAAAATCGATTATTTTCATCTCTTTCTACCATGTTCTTCTAGGGTTTTGGTTTCTTGCTGTTTTACCTACTCTAGAAGCTCTAGTTTGGTTACCTATGAAACTTCAAATCTTATCTTGGGTCAATGGTGTTTTCTCCCTCTCCCTCTCTCTTCAATTATCTCGATCAGTTTGATGATGTGGCAATTTCCTATTGTTCAGTATTGAAAAATTCATATCTTCTAATCCGCTTATCCAAATTTGAAAAATAAATATATTTTAGAATTGGAAAATTAATCTCTATCTAATAAAAATATTTTAAAGGTCTGATTTCATAGTTTAACGAAGGTTAATTTTTGTAAAATGAATTTAATGCATAAAATGCATAAAAATTACATCTTAATCATCATAACTCCAAAATTAACATAAAAATATGTTTTCTTGATAAAGAGAACTTAATAAGTTTATTGGTGATGTTTTAACAGTATAAATCTGAGTTTTTCTAAAAAGTTCTAAAACTAGGATTTATATACATTAATGTACACTATGTACTCTAATACATGTTAATACATAGAAAATAGGCAAAGTGGAACTTTGACTCAATTAAAGTGGTGAAAGTTAGTAATTGATATCAGTAAGAGAGGTATGTGCAATCCCTATTTATGTATGTGCATTCCTTACACCCTATGTTGGGATAATTGCAGCCAAACCCTATATTTCCCTAATGAGACTTAAATGAACCCTAAATCATCTATTCTTGAATCCTAATGTCGTTCATACCTCAAATCATATTATAATTTCTTCTTGTTTAGGTCTTATACCCCACTACCATAAGTATTGAATATTATGACTACTCTTGCCATGACTACTTTTCTAGCATGAAGATTTATGTTCTTTTTAATTTAAATAGTGGTACTTATGTACAACCACCCACAGAGGGCATGTACTTAATTGCCCTGGGGAATGTTTTTATTCTCTCCTATATAATTATGTAGGTGACGGAGAATGTCTTATTCTCCCCTCACTTATAGGCTAGAGGTCTGGTAGGTGCCTCAACCCTACTTAGTTAGGTAGACATAATTATCTTACGTCCAAATCCTTTTTAATATAATTGTTACTGGCAAGTTTCTTTTGAATATAGTCTCATACTCTTGTTCTGTTCATCTTATGATGAAATCTTAGCCTTTACTTTCATGTTATTTCTTTATCTTTTGTTCTTCTTCATTATTTGACACATACCTTGTATTTCTCTCTCTTGTTGGGTGATTTCCCAACCACCCAGGTTTAGATCGACGTGTTGAACATGACCAAGGAGAACATAGCTTCCAACATGGACCTATTTCTTGGAGATGTTTCTTGGAGACATATTTGAAGTAGTTTAGATTTCCCTCTACTTAGATCCTTATGTTGTATCATACATGTAAACCCTTATGAGAGATTATGATATACGTTTGTAATCTTTTGTGAAAATAAAATATAGTCAGTTTTTTTTGTTCCGCTGCTTTCTAGTGGTCTTTTGTATACCAATGTTTAATAAATTTGGACAATTTATGCCCATTCCATTATACCTCTAATAGTGTTTAGAATGGATGTCAATTCTTCAAGTTTTTAGTAAAGGGGTGATTTCACTCTTTTACAGATGAATCATTGGGTTGCACATATACTTAAGCAAAATCATAACCATTTAAACCTAGCATCCCCATCGGATCATGTATGTACTTAGCCAAAACTCAAACCATCGGATCATGTACAGCACACACAAACCATCAGATCACACATTATGCATAAGCATGGACTAATACTTAACACAAAGCATGACCATCAGATGTTAGACCTAGTGAAGCCATTAGTTGTGAACCATAAGAAGAACATCGGTTGTTGAACATAGGCAAGCCATCAAATATTGCAACTAGAGAAGTGATCAGATCTTGATCTAGAAAGGCCATTGGTTGTGGACACTAGAGAGACCATCAGATGTGACCTATTGATTCCTAAACATAAAAAATTCATTGGATGTTAGGCTAGGTAAAGGATTGAATGTGGACTCTAAGAGACCCATCAATTGAGAGAAAATAAGAAGACCATCAGATCTTGAACATAGGCAACCTATCTGATGTTAAAATTAGGTGAAAACTGATCTAAAGCATCAAGGGAAACCGTCGTTTATTAGGGTTAAGGAACCATCAATTGAACCACTTGATGAAAGCATCAAGGCCATCAGTTGTTGAGGAAACTCAACCATTTTTCTCAAGCACAAGAAATTCCAAAATAGAAACTATGTACACCCCATCGGTTGACATAAGAGCCAAACCATCAGATCATGGAACAAGATATAAATTAGTCCAAAACACTTAAGGAAAAGGAAAAGAGCCATTCTTTATCACTACAAGAACAACATCAGTTCATGTACATGCAAGGTCTAGAGCTCCCACTTCTAAGGAATAAACTTGCACAAGGCTAAGAGGTTCATCATGGAAGATCATATACTCAAGATCTACCACCTAAGCTTAAATCCTAGTTCAAGGAAGTATCTTTCTCCAAGCTACTACGTTTCAGAGCAAGATCCATGCATAGCAAGTTAAGAGTGAGCAATAAACATCAAGAAGGTTATAGAACTCACCTCAAGGTTGATGAAGAGGTACCAAACAACAAGGTATCTCAAAGATAGAAGAAAGAAACCCTAGCTTGAGCACTCCATACATCCAAGCTAGCTCCTTTCTCTAAGAACAAGAAAACCCTAGGTCAAAGAAGAAGAAAAAAGATGATCTTCAACCACATGCACAAGCTCCACCAAGAACACCATGGATCCCACCAAGAAGGAGGAGATACGAAGGAGGGCATAAAGGAAAGCAAAGGAAGGAATGTGTTCTTACTTGCTTAGGTCAAGAAACAAGGTAAGTAAACTCTAAAAACTTCAAGAGAGGGTAGATCCCCACCCAAGGTTCACATGCAGGCACACTCGGCCAAACATCCTACTTTTGAGATCCTTATTCTCCACCAAGAAAGAGGGACATACCTTGAAGCATGAATAAGAAGAAGATGGTGTCTAAATGGTTCGTTTGGGTGGAAGGAGAGAGGTATATAATGTTTGGGGTGAGAGAGAAAGGAAGGTAGAGGTGTCAAGATATGCATGCCATGTGTCCAAGGTCAAAACCTCACGTCCATGCAAAACTAGGCCAACCATCAAATCTTGAATCTAGGGGGACCATCATATGTCGACCCCCCAGAGAACAATTGACCTCCAACACTAGGTAGCCCATCGGATCATGCCATCTCTTGGCCACAAGAGCAAACCCTACGTCTCCATCGGTTGTTGCACCCACCTAGAGAACCATCGACCTAGGTGGTGCCTCAAAGAAAACCATTGAGTCTCAATCCATGTAAGAGAACTATCAAATCCCAAAACCTCAAGGTGGACCATCAAATCCCATCATCCAAAGGAAACCATCGAGTTAGGGCAACTAGGTGAGAAACCCTAGCCATCAACCCTAGTTTAGATGTCACCACTAATCTGATAATGCAAGCATGCGCCCAAGGATACAACTATATCGAACATGATATGAAAACTTACGAGGCACAACATACATGTGAAAAATTACAATAAAACCCTAGTTATATAGAAATTGCATAAAAGCCCTTAGAAGCACATATATTGCAAAACTCTACCAAACAGTTTCCAAACTAGACCAAACTTGAAACTTAGCTCTGTCACATTATATCAAAGCATGGATTATGGTTTGATTAAGTTTTTAAGCATTCAATTAAGATAATAAAGCATGTTCAACCACAAACTTAGGACAGGGGTCTTACCGGCATTTTCCCTAGCTCCACCATAGTCATTATTCCTTAGCATGCCCGTTCCACCCACCACCACCACAATCGTTGTGTCTAGAATGTCCATGTTGCCACCCAGACCGTACTACATATTAGATATGATTTTATTGAAATATCCCCACTCCACCCACCCTATGCTTCCCAAGCCACTATATAACCATTTGTGGTGGTTGGGAGCTAGAGGTTAGTCACTCTAATCATTAAAGACTCAACCTACTCCTCTCCTAGTAATTTCCACCTATTTCCATCCCATTTTCACCTTCTTCCACCTCAAAATCCTAGTTCTTTAGCTTTTTGACCACTTCCATCCATCATCATATGCTTTTCATCCACCAAGAAGCAAAGAGGGCATGCATCTACAAATAGAGATGAAGATGGAGGATTGTTCACCATGCATCCATGGCTATCTATTTGTCTTCTACTTCTTCTTTCTATCTTTTGTGTATTATGTGTAGCTACGCCCCTAGTGGGTTGTTTGGGGTTGAAAATGTGACTATGATACCATGTTGGAGGAAAAATAATATGTAAACTTTACAATTTCATTTCTAATGATTATCTTCTACGTTTAACATTTACCATTGACAACATTGTGGTTTATGCTTGAAATAAACTAGGTTGTAGGGAAAAAGGCTTACATGTAGCTATTTTGGGATTTTCTCCTAGGTCCAACTAGTGGATCCCTAGATAGCTTCCCATCTTCCTACATATCAAATCATTTTCTACAACTAGGTAAGGGATCTAGGTATCTAGTTTCAAAGCACTTAGTACAATTGACTTGGAGCTACCTAAAGGCTAGATGATAGGTGATGTGAGGTGCGGAACCCTCATTTCCACTATGTATTTCTAACAGTGGACCCCAATCATCCTAAAGATTCTATCCTAGAAACATATACTTGTTTGACTTTATTTGAATTCCACCTAAACCCTAATCAAATGAGCCTCATAAAGTTGGATAGGAGGAGATAGGGACTAGTTCCCCTATCACACCCTATTTCATCCATGGCAAATTAGTACTTTAGGGTATTTTTTAACATCTAACTTGATTGTTTTGTTTCATAATCAAAATAATTAAGTAATGGTTCAATGTTATGAACCCCAAGCTAGGTGATATTCACATTACCCAAAAGGCCCACACTACCACTAATTGCTCAAAACCAAAAAAATTATCTTGCTTCTATACTTTTGGCTTGGTTATCTTCTTTACTTTCTTTATTAATGAATTGCATGGTTCATGGTAGATAGGTCATGCTAGAGTAGTTAGTGTTTATATTGTGATTGCTTGTGTTTGCTGTAGTTAGTCATTTGCTAATTTAGTCCTTACTTGTCTCTTTTGCCTAAATTGCTAGTGTAGTGTCTCCTTTTCCTAGTTTAGTTAGTTGCCTTTTATAGTTTGTTAGACAGAACTATTTTGCTAGTGTAGTCCTTAGTGCTAGCTCATTCTTCCTTGCCTCTAGTGTAATTACTTTCTTTCCTTACTTTGCTAAGTAGACCTAACTTGCCTAGGGTTAAAGTAGGTTTTCTTCTTGTTTTTTATTAATTGCTTGCTCAAACTAGTGTAACTCTCAAATCCAAGATTATATTTTTGAATTCAGACTCTGCTTTAGGAACCTAGCTCAAACGAACTAAGCTCCAATCCCCTCTCTTCCTTGGGTTCGATCCTTGCCATTCTTTGTACTACTCACGAGTCTATCCGCTTGCAGATTTGTTCAACAGTGTGTCCAAATCAGATTTTATAAATATAGAAAGACCCAAGTATGTGCTTAAGGCACATTTTGCCACATCAGTTAGGAGTTTTGTGACCGCATCAAGCTTTCTGACGTCATTGTTGGAAAATAAAGCATCATAGTTCATTAGTCGTTGTGGTGTGACTCTCTCCTTAGACACCGCCTTTTACCTATTTAGTTGGTTAACACATCTACATAATTATCTAGAAAAATATTTATAAAGTTGAATAATTTTGTTTAAGTGGTTTTAGAACAATTTACCCCCTCTTCTTGAGCCCATATACATCCAATAATATTATGTTCCTTCACGTTACTATCTAAGTCATTCAGGAGGAATTCAAATTTTTGTATGCATATGGGGATTTAGTTGAGACGCTAGTTGTGGGGATCTAGTTAATGTTTTGCCTCTAGTGTCAAAAGATTCTTATCTTTTCACCTCAGCTCTTTCTCTTACCAGCCCAAAATGATTACTACGGTCCCTGTGAGAGCGCGTTGCCATCGACCAAATTGCTATATTGTCTTTTTTGTTTTGGTAAACGAACGAAAATGATTCTAGACCAGACTAACATTGCGAATGAAGATACTGCTTAAATCAGCATAGCAGCTTGATGTCGAATCCTCAAATAGTTGAACCATAGTACCCAGTTTTCTGGCTAAGTAATTTATTTTATAAAGAGGAGTATCAAGTTTTCCCACCTCCTCAAGCACGCAAAATACATCATTAAATAAAAGTTCGATATACCCCCAAAAACTTCAATAGCGAAAAAGGACCGTCTGTACGAAACTAGTACTCCCACCTACTCTAACGCAAAACCTCTTGATTTGCGCTAAAAGTGGGATAGTATACTGTGGGATATGGCGTAAGGCGTTCTCAGTCCGATATACAGACACTCTCCGTCGTTCTCAGTTCGATATAGAGGCACTCTCCCTTTTCCCCACTCTACTAGTCTACTTAAGTTCGTTTCCACGCCACCTATCATGTCTTTTTGTTATTTCGTAGTCTATTCTTAGTTGATTTAGCGTCTACACAATTGATCAATACCGTGGTGACATTGCATACTTGTGTATTATTGCTTTGACATTATCTGCGATACAAGTTAATTTATAGCATCAGCAGACAAGCTAGTTTATACCTGGGTCCGAGTGATCTCGATCTGGAGCGCGTCATTGCAGGCAGGAGACGGAGCGTTCTAGTATAATAATAAAAGAAAATCTGTAATTTTATTATTTTGTAAAGAATTTGGATTGTTAGTACAAGTTCCGCTTGGAAGCTATCAACGCGTAGAAAGAAGCTTGTACTGCGCTTGTTGCGGTACAAAGGGCACCCACACATAATCGTTCTAGTTGTTGGGTCCAAATTTGTTGTTGTAAAACAGATTGTTCCGAGTGTCTTATAATTATTCTTTGCTATGAAAACATCTTTTTTTTTTAGGAGTGAGTCTTTGGAGTATATGTACAATCTAAATGGTCATCGAACAGCATATAGAATAGCATCCTATAACAACAGATTTGGAGTGTTAGTTGTCTGGGAGTGTAGTGTAATCAATGGTCATTGTTTCTAAATATAGCCCATGATTGTTCCAGCTATGAATACTGCAGTTCAAATTTTAATTCATGTTAAGAAAAACATCCTTTGATTGGAACTTGCCCACATTATAGATAGTGAATCCATCGATTCAAATCCGGTGTTGAGAGATGCTTTCATTAGGAGATTTTGAACACAATTGTATGGTTAACTGTTCAACGAGAAAATCGGTCAACGGGGTTGGATATGACACATGGGAAAATTTGATTAAGACAATATTGTCCATGTCCACTACCAAAGCCATTGGGGCCTTCCAAATAGAGATCTGCTCTATAGAGACAATTTGGAAAACAAAATGGAATAGATTTTGTTGTTATACATGAACAATAATAAAAAAAGAAGAAAGAAGTAACTTACTTCTCTTCTCTTTTTTATTGTTATGCATACATATTAAAAAATCCTTCTCATCTTACCCCTTATTTTTCCTCTACATATAAAAATTCCTACTTTTGTACTCCTTGGCCCTGTTTAGTTTTCATGATTCCATGTAGGACATTTTTTTTCAAATTGTAATTGAAAATCATGTTTAGTTGAGCAAAAGTCATATTAGGATTGCATATTGACAATAGTAAAGTCCCAAACCATTGCAACTTTCATGTTTTGTGACACTCCAAGTATTTGTGAGGTACAAGAAGCCTCGCTCCACCAATGTCTGTCTATGACTCCCATCCGCTCCACTCTACTTTTTGTGCAAGTGTCTACTTGGGTGTCCTCACCTTCTCTTCATCCGTAGGATCTCAGTTCTTCTCCCTGCAGTTGGTCCTTCTCATTACATAACATTACATAATGAGTCCTTCACCCCACACAAAGGCATATCCGCCTAGACATGCTCTTTTGCACTTTTTTTCATAGTTTTTCAAACTTTTGTGCTTCCGCATGAAATGTCTGAAGTCATTTGTAAATGCAAGGCCTGAACATCTACACCTTCATATTGTATTTTTCTTCTATTAAGTATGAGACAACATTGGAGAGCTGATTATTAATCTTTTATTGGTCAAAATACAATTTAGACCATCTCCCGATGTAGTAGTCTTTAGACCCCCCTTGATCCCTTGTCACAAAAAAGTTTGATTACTTCCACCTCCAAGTAAACTCACTGTCTACTAATCTTATCCTTCCTTATATCCAACCATCAGAAAGGAAAAGAAACCTCCCATCCTCAACATATACCTTTCTATACCTCTTCTTTGCATATCATGTTTATATCATTTCCAGTAAATCTGAGTGTGGCCTAATGGATTGAATGGAGCACGAAGGGAGTCGTTTACATAACTAAAAGAAAACTAATCCTAAAATGAAGATAAGTAGAAGCAGGATGGTGTTATCCATATTCAAACCCCAAGTTTGACACCACGTACCTACTAATGAAATTGAGTCGACGAAAATATATCTAACCGTGTATATTGGCTTTTGAACATTTTGTTGCAAGCAAAATCATTCACATGAACAAGCAAACAGGGGAAGAACCAGAGGGGGGGCTTCCCAGACTGAAGCCCCCCTCCAAAAAAATATCTTTATTATTACTATGATACCAAGTAAAGATTTGTATTTTGTGAAAATATATCATTATATCACATAAAATGCGATTTTATTCGTATTATTTCAACCAATTCTATCGCCTTTATTTGTATGAACGACTTAGAGGTTACACTTGATATATTTATTTACCATGTGTCTTATCTCCTCCCAAATCATAAAAATTATAGTCCTAATATAGATGTTGCCAATTATGAGTTTAAGAAATTACATATTTGATTCCTCTTCTAGTAGATTTTACTTAATAATTTTATAACATTTGTGTCAATATTTATGCAGGTTGTCTCCCATACTTAAAAAAGGAGCTCTATAGAGACTAATGAGCCCATATTCTTTTAAAATATTGAAATTAAATATATATAATATGAAGCTTATAAAAAGATGTCATGCAACATGTTGACATATTAATTAAAATCTAATACAATATTATTGAATCAGTATTTGAAAAATATTATTAAATATAACTTGAGTCAATACACTCAGTTATAATTATACGTCTTTGGAAAAAATGATAATCAACATGCATAACAAATCACCTTTTGTTTAACTATTTTCCTTTCAAACATTTATTAGTCAATCAATCTCAAGTTAATAAAAGATCCATGTATGATTTATAAATAGATGCAAACAATACTTAGTGTTACATGGTATTTCACAGACTTTTATTTACATAATTGTAACATCCCTGACCTGGGTTATGCTTAACCCTGGATGTTTTGCTAAATAAAGCTAATTATATTCTTTCTCTTATCTCTTGAAAAGTAATTAAGGCTCAAGAGGAACTTATATTTCAATTTCAGTCCTTTTTGAATAATGTTGAAATAATGTTTTACTTGTTTTGGACTAAAATGCAAATTACCCAAGTTGAGGGGTTAAATTGCAAATTGTGCATGGAAAAATTTTCCTCATATGTTGAAGCATCATAGGAATGAGTATGATGCAGTAATATGGTTTCTACAAGCCTGAATAACAAGAAAGAGCTTGTTGAGCAATGTTTGTGTATTAAAACCTAGTTTTGTTGTAATATGCAATTTACCCAAAATCTAGGGTTCAATATGCAAAATACCACTTCAAGAGGGTCCCTCATGATTCTTGGAATCATGTAGAGAAACGAATTTTAGAGGGGAACCTCATCTGAATCATTTTGGAAGAAAGCGAATCTTGATATTAAAATAATCAAGATTTAAGCATAATTGGAACTTTACTTCAAATTAATGTAAAAATAAATATGTTAATCGAATTGCCCTTCAACCAAAATGGTAATGGTTGAAATTAGATAAGTTTGGACGAGCATGTGCTTTGCAAAGGCACGAAAATATCTAAGTGAGTGGAGAACCCACTCACATTAGTTAAATCAAAAGTAATATCCACTAAAAATGGGATATTAGTATTATATGATTTAAGGTGCTTAATTTGCTTTTCCATAATTCATGGATAATGAAGAGGAATTATAAGGAGGGAAAGATGTATTTTCATGCAAGGAATTTATGGGGGAAAGGTGGCACCAATTTTGGAATTAAAATGATTTTATAAAATATTTTCTCTCTCATTGAATTCCTTATATAAACACCTTTTACAACTCAATTGAGAGGCTTTTTCGAAACCACTTCCACTCTTTGCTTTCAAAACGACCAAGGGAGCTTTGGAGGATCATGAGGACGACCCCCAACCTGTTGGTAAGTTCCATGACCTCTTTTCACCTTGATTACATGGTGGAAATCAAAAATCAATGCATGATTTCTTCTTATCTCCATTCCATCTTCAATTCTAGCCATTCCTTTTCACTCAAAGCTTAAGGAAGAGCTTGGGATAGTGGAAGGTGTTGCTTTCACCATTAAAGACATGGAGGTTGAAGCTTTGAAGCTCAATTGAAGGCGGGTTATATAACTTGAACCCTTGACTGTTATTATTGATTTCACACCTCTATCAATTGTTGATCCTTTTTTCATTCTCGAAATTTTATTTGATTGATTGATGCAATCACCATGAAAATCATAGAAAGCTTCGTGGGTTTATAGCTTTATGATGATGACATCATCATATGCACACACCTCCATAAATATCTATTGCAAACGATTTTAAAATTTGAGTCCAATCGGTTTCAATAAAGTTAGCCAAACGGTTTCATCAAACCGTTTGAAAGCAAATGGTTTCAAAACTGTTTGGAATAGTTGAACACAGTTGAACGTTTGGAGTTCATATGTTGATGTTTATGGTTGATGACCTATTAAATCCAAATGGATTGGTTTCAAAGGGTTCATCAGTTAAAGGTCTATCAAGTATCAAACCCTAATCGGGTTGAGTGTTGAAATTCTCAATTGGTTGATTTAATTTTTGGGTTGACTAACCCAAACGGTCTGAAGACCATTTGCAGGTCAACCAAGACCATTTGGAAGTCTATGATGAAGTATGATTAGATGGTTGAAGATCCAGTGATATCAAATTGAAATACAATCAATAGCTCAATCGATGATCGATTCTATGATGCAAATCCTGATTGAATTTCACAAATTTTAATGATGGGACTAGTCAAACGGTCTCAAGACCTTTTAGAGGTTAACCAAATGACCTCAAGACCGTTTGAGTTCAGGTCATGACATGGCTAAGTGGTGATTCAATGATTTCAATAGAATTAGTCCTATAATGTCAACAATTGAAGGTATCTCGATTTCAAACCCTAATTCAATTAGGTTAAAACCCTAATTGATGGTTTCTTAAGTTTAAAACCCTAATTGATGGTTTGATTGAAGGGTGATTTAATGGTTCATCTGAGGTTAATCCAATGTTTCAATTTATAGGTGGATTCAACAGGTAAACCCTGAAATCGATTTAGTTGATGGATATATTTTTGGTCCATTCGGTTTTGAGAGGGTTTGGACCAAACGGTCTCAAGACCGTTTGGGATCAAATGGTCTCAAGACCGTTTGGGACCAAATGGTCCCAAACCGTTTGGAGACCCAAGTTCATTTGGTTTCAAAATGTTTTGTCTAAACAGTTTTATATGTCCAATCAGTTTCAACTTTATTTGGCTAAACGGTTTCAAATTGATTGGATGGCCAATGTAATCAAGACCGTTTGGAGGTCTAAATGATCTTATACCGTTTGGAGGTTATTTTAGTGAGACCGTTTGGAGTGAAATTTGTCAAGATCATTTGGGGTCTAAGTGACCAAGACTATTTGGGATTTAATTAATCAAAACCGTTTAGATGTCTAAAGTGATTGAAGGTCAATCAACTACTTGATTACTTGTGATGAAAATCAATGATGATTACAATGGTTGTACCTTTAAGGTACTAGAGTGATTGGTAACTTTTGATGCATATTAATGCAATAGTCCAATACATTATGAAACTCTAATGCAGGGTAATGCTATGTGAAACCCTAAATTAGGGTAATACTGAGTGAAACCCTAATCTAGGGGAATGATGTGATCCTAATATGGGATAATGACATGAGAAACCCTAATCCAGGGTAATGATGTGTAAATACATAATATAGGGTGATGAATGTGATACCAAACCCTAATCCAGAGTGATGTTATGTAATGTTACAAGTAAATCCTAATTTGGGTAAAAGGACATGATAAACCCTAATTTGATGTGAATAGTGCATCCTAACCCTAAAATTGGGTAATAGGATATAATAAACCCTAATACATGGTAATGCTATGTGAAACCCTAATGCAGGGTGATGTTATGTGAAACCCTAATACAGGGTAATGCTATGTGAAACCCTAATACAGGGTAATGCTATGTGAAACCCTAATGTAGGGTGATGCTATGTGAAACCCTAATATAGGGTAATCCTATGTGAAACCCTAATGCAGGGTAATGCTAAGTGAAACCCTAACACAAGGTAATGCTATGTGAAACCCCAATACATGGTGATGTTATGTGAAACCCTAATACAGGGTGATGCTATGTGAAATCCTAACATAGAGTGATCCTATGTGAAGCTCAAATATAGAGTGATGAGTTATGAATGTAATAAGAAAACCCCTGTATTGCATGGTACTGATATATAATGGATATAATTGTTATCATGAGTACTAATCATGCAAGTATGTTGAGATGATGAGCATAGCCAGGTATGAGCTATTATACTCTGTGTATTGAAAATGTTTTGTAGGCCTTATAAACCTTCATATGCTTTGTTTCTTAGTGAGAGGTAACCTGAAATTAATGAGCCATGTGTACCATATGATGTTTTAATTATTGAAATTGTTTATGGGCTTCATAAGCCATAATATGCCTTGTTGCTTCTTAAGAGGTAACAAGAGGTGATATGAGCTTTGTGAACTATGTGGAATGCTTGTGTAGCAAGAATCATGATTACCTTAGTCAGATGACCTGAAGGTATTATGTTACCTGAAAGTGGTAACAAGTATTCTATGATGAATTGAGGGTTTGAATACCCATATTCTATAATCAAGATGATGAACTTGTTAAGAAATGGAAATGTACCTCATGAGATGAGGGATTAAGATCCCAATACTTTATTAAAAGAGTATGGCTACAGGCCATGACTCCACAATACAATACCAGGCATTAGTTGTGTGATCTCAGCCTGAAGAGAGTATATGTTACGGCTATAACTCTATAGCGAAGATGTCAATATACCCTGGCAAGCTAATTATAGTTTGATATATGATGTCTCTGCCATATGATCTCGTACTAATCGAGAAGGTTGATGTTACTCTGCTTAGCATATCCTAAAAGGATAAATGTTATACATGTGCTTTAATTCCTCATTAAATAAGTATCACGCTGACTTATCAAGTTATAGTTGAAATGCTCAGAATAAGAACACTGCTCTAATTTATTTAGATATTGATCTATCTGATGTTGAATATATAATTCCTCTATACAGTTTTATTCATTTAAACTGCAATAATAATGTTTTGGCGAAGAGTTATATCTCTCGCTGGGGCAATTTACAATTGTCTCACCCCCATGGGATCCACATTTTTAGGTGGACGCGGACGAGGAGGAAGGAACCCTATAGTTAGAGAAGAACAACAACAACACCAGGAATAGCAGTGAATTCTCGGGTGGAGACACTGGCTATCAAGTTTTTTATATGTGTGAATAGAGTCCTATGTGTCGTCTTTGTACTCTCAGGTCCTTGGAGTCCGTAATTGGTTTTAATGAATCGATCTGAGATTTTGGCTTGATGCCTCAATGTTCTTATGCTGTCTGAATACAGTTCAACAGAACAGTTGATGTTGTAATCTTTGAGATGAGATAATCTAAGACATGCACCTTTAAACCAGAATGTAAATGTATTACCTTGGTTCTATGTGAAAGAATGTTCCTTCGTTGGATCTCTTGGTAAAAAGTTTTTAATTTTTAGTGATTTTCTGTAATCCCTTGTAATGGATCGCTTCCGGTTAGTTAATAACATATGTTTTGAACGCTTCACCACCATTTAGTGGTATCAGAGCTCTAGGTTCGCTGAGTCTACAGAGACATAGGACTAAGGTTGTTGAGTCTGTTCTAGTGTCTTCCAACTTATCTGATAGTGTCTTCTACTCATTTAGGAGGGGAAGAACTTAAAGATGTCTGGATCACACAAAGAACATGTTCCTGAGAGCAACAATGTTGCACCAACAGAAGGTGCAAGGGACCAGGAAAGAGAAGAATAGCTGTCTGAGAACCCCCAAGATGATCCAACTATGATAAGGAATCCTTCTTTTAATATCATTGTTGGGAAGGTTAGGGCTGAAATAATGCGTATAGTGGACTATGTATTAGCTATACAACCTAGATTACCAGCCCCCAATGATGAAGTTTTGGATTCCAATAGGATTCTTGCTCAACATCAGCATGTTGGAGCAACAAATAGTGATGAAAGGAAGGGGTTACAACCTGAAATCAGAAATTTCCACAAGTGTAGGCAGCCTGGACATATCAGAAAAGACTGTCCAGGAAAGTATAATGAGGGAATAATTAAGAAAAGGCCTATCCAAACTGGGGATCAGAGGCCTAGTAGTTCTAAAAAGGGGAAATATTTGGTACCCCCGATACAATTAAGGTCTAGTGCATTAGGGAAAGGGCTACCCAGAAAGGGTAAGGGACCTTTTAGACCATGTCAAGAGCTTAGAACCTATTACCAATGTTGACAGGTAGGACATCTAGTAAGAGATTGTCCAGTTGGAAACACAAGGGTAACCCAATCACTGAGACAAAGATATCAAGGTCATCAGGGGAAACAGTTTTCTATTGACATTTGGGGACGTGGACAGGCGTCCCAAGTTGGTTTATTGGCACCCAACCATCGAGCACAGGATCAACAGTAAACAAACTGCAAGACGAGACAGGTCAGATGAAATAGTTTCATTCTGATATTCCATTTCATGATTCTATGTGTTAAAAATAAAAAAAGTAGTTGTTTTTGAACTTCCTCGGACTAGTCCTATAAGGACACAAGGAAGATGAGAACTTACATTTTACTCAGTATTCCTTAAAATGCTTTATAATCTCTCTTATCTGTGTGATAAAAGATGAGATATAGAAGTGATGCCTGAATAAAATCCAGGAATGAAAAATCATATGTGTATAATGATATGAAAAATGAGGAACATGATAGTAAATAAAGTACATACTACCTAATCTCAATACTTGTATACCCTGGCCAGGTATATGATTATTGGGGATAGGGAAAGTATGGAACTCTTAGATTGTTATCTTTTTTATTACTCTGATCAAGTAGTCATTCTGAAACAATTTAGTGAGTATAATGAAACTAAATAGGGATTGTTGAGTGAACTTTCCCAAATAACAAAGGGATTGCTAAGTGAACTTTCCCAATTACATAGGGATTGATGAGTGAACATTCCCAAATTACATAGGGATTGCTGAGTGAACTTTCCCAAATAACATAGGGATTGCTGAGTGAACTTTCCCAAAGAACAAAGGGATTGCTAAGTGAACTTTCCCAAATTACATAGGGATTGTTGAGTGAACTTTCCCAAATAACATAGGGATTGCTGAGTGAACTTTCCTAAATAACATAGGGATTCTTAAGTGAACTTTCCCAATTACATAGGGATTGCTGAGTGAACTTTCCCAAATAACATAGGGATTGATGAGTGAACTTTCCCAAATAACAAAGGGATTGCTAAGTGAACTTTCCCAAATTACACAGGGATTGCAAAGTGAACTTTCCCAATTACATAGGGATTGCTAAGTGAACTTTCCCAATTACATAGGGATTGCTGAGTGAACTTTCCCAAATAACATAAGGATTGCTAAGTGAACTTTCCCAATTACATAGGGATTGTTGAGTGAACTTTCCCAAATAATATAGGGATTGCTGAGTGAACTTTCCCAAATAACATAGGGATTGCTGAGTGAACTTTCCCAAATAACATAGGGATTGCTAAGTGAACTTTCCCAATTACATAGGGATTGTTGAGTGAACTTTCCCAAATAACATAGGGATTGCTGAGTGAACTTTCCCAAATAACAAAGGGATTGCTAAGTGAACTTTCCCAAATTACACAGGGATTGCTAAGTGAACTTTCCCAATTACATAGGGATTGCTGAGTGAACTTTTCCAAATAACATAGGGATTGCTAAGTGAACTTTCCCAATTACATAGGGATTGCTGAGTGAACTTTCCCAAATAACATAGGGATTGCGGAGTGAACTTTCCCAATTACATAGGGATTGCTAAGTGAACTTTCCCAATTACATAGGGATTGTTGAGTGAACTTTCCCAAATAACATAGGGATTGCTAAGTGAACTTTCCCAATTACATAGGGATTGCTGAGTGAACTTTCCCAAATAACATAGGGATTGCTGAGTGAACTTTCCCAAATAACATAGGGATTGCTGAGTGAATTTTCCCAAATAATATAGGGATTGCTAAGTGAACTTTCCCAATTACATATGGATTGCTGAGTGAACTTTACCAAATAACATAGGGATTGCTGAGTGAACTTTCCCAAATAACATAGGGATTGTTGAGTGAACTTTCCCAATTACATAGGGATTGCTAAGTGAACTTTCCCAAATAACATAGGCATTTTTTAGTGAACTTTCCCAAATAACAAAGGGATTTCTAAGTGAACTTTCCCAAATTACATAGGGATTGCTAAGTGAACTTTCCCAATTACATAGGGATTGTTGAGTAAACTTTCCCAAATAACATAGGGATTGCTAAGTGAACTTTCCCAATTACATAGGGATTGATGAGTGAACTTTCCCAAATAACATAGGGATTGTTGAGTGAACTTTCCCAAATAGCATAGGGATTGTTGAGTAAACTTTCCCAATTACATAGGGTTTGCTAAGTGAACTTTCCCAACCACATAGAGTTTGCTAAGTGAACTTTTTCAAATAAATAAAGGATTGCTAAGTGGATGACCTCCGTTAAATATATGTTTCCTTTTTATGAACAACCTTGGGTAATGACAGGGGTATGTTCCTTTATGTTTCTTCCTTTCATTAAAATGGCAATCAAGTAAGTATTATGACATTTGATGTACATGGATTAGAAATAATCCGTTGATGGATACTTAGAAGAGTATCAGTTTGCTTTGGACTTTGGTTCCAAGATAATCATATATGGAACAAGCAATGTCCTAAAATAAAAGAAATACCTTGTGCATATATACCTACGATGGTAACAACAGAGAAACAAATATGATAAGGATGAGATGTGTTCTCAACACATATGATGAATACCAAAGTAAGGATTTTGGTATCTGAGAAATAATAGATGATTTTATGTTGGTTACCTATATTGGCCAACTGTGAAATCAATCTAGTTACATAAAATAATATGGACATCATATGTTAGGGGTTTATGCTCTACATAAACATAAACATTGATAAGGTTGAACTAATGGAAGGAACAATTGTAATTATGGCAGAAAAGTTTATCAAGCTAAAAATATTTCCTTAGAATAACCCTGTGTGGAAGAACTTTGTGTGGATCAAAGATCTATTGTATCTCCATGACATTAATATGTTATGTGGAGACTTGATGGTATGATAAATGAATAAAATTTGTCTCTCCTTTTCCTAGGATTTCGGGGACGAAATCCTTGTTAGGGGTTTATAATTTGTAACATCCCTGACCTAAGTTATGCTTAACCCTAGATGTTCTGCTAAATAAAGCTGATTATATGCTTTCTCTTATCTCTTGAAAAGTAATTAAGGCTCAAGAGGAACTTATATTTCAATTTTAATCCTTTTTTAATAATGTTGAAATAATATTTTACTTGTTTTGGACTAAAATGCAAATTACCCAAGTTGAGGGGTTAAATTACAAATTGTGCATGGAAAAATGTTCCTCATATGTTGAATCATCATATGAATGAGTATGATGCAATAGTATGGCTTCTACAAGCCTAAATAACAAGAAAGAGCATGTTGAGCAATGTTTCTGTATTAAAACCTAGTTTTGGTGTAATGTGAAATTTACCCAAAATCTAGGGTTCAATATGCAAAATACCACTTCAAGAGGGTCCTTAATGATTCTTGGAATCATGTAGAGAAAATAATTTGAGAGGGGCGCCTCATTTGAATCATTTTGGAAGAAAGCGAATCTTGATATTAAAATAATCAAGATTTAAGCATAATTGGAACTTTACTTCAAATTAATGTAAAAATAAATATGTTAATCGAATTGCCCTTCAACCAAAATGGTAATGGTTGAAATTATATAAGTTTGGACGAGCATGTGCTTTGCAAAGGCACGAAAATATCTAAGTGAGTGGAGAACCCACTCACATTAGTTAAATCAAAAGTAATATCCACTAAAAATGGGATATTAGTATTATATGATTTAAGGTGCTTAATTTGCTTTTCCTTAATTCATGGATAATGAAGAGGAATTATAAGTAGGGAAAGATGTATTTTCATGCAAGGAATTTATGGGGGAAAGGTGGCACCAATTTTGGAATTAAAATGATTTTATAAAATATTTTCTCTCTCATTGAATTCCTTATAAAAACACCTTTTACAACTCAATTGAGAGGCTTTTTCAAAACCACTTCCACTCTTTGCTTGCAAAATGAAAAAGGAGCTTTGGAGGATCAGGAGGACGACCCCCAACCTGTTGTTAAGTTCCATGACCTCTTTTCACCTTGATTCCATGGTGGAAATTGAAAATCAATGCATGATTTCTTCTTATCTCCATTCCATCTTCAATTATTGCCATTCCTTTTCACTCAAAGCTTAAGGACGAGCTTGGGATAGTGTAAGGTGTTGCTTTCACCATTAAAGACGTGGAGGTTGAAGCTTTGAAGCTAAATTGAAGGCGGGTTATATAACTTGAACCCTTGAATGTTATTATTGATTTCATACCTCTATCAATTGTTGATCATTTCTTCATTCTCAAAATTTTATTTGATTGATTGATGCAATCACCATGAAAATCATAGAAAGCTTCATGGGTTTATAGCTTGATTATGATGAAATCATCATAAGCACACACCTCTACAAATATCTATTGCAAACGGTTTCAAAATTTGAGTCCAGTCGGTTTCAATAAAGTTAGCCAAACGGTTTCATCAAACCGTTTGAAAGCAAACAGTTTCAAAACCGTTTGGAATAGTTGACCACAGTTGACCATTTGGAGTTCATATGATGATGTTGATGGTTGATGACCCATTAAATCTAATTGATTGGTTTCAAAGGGTTCATTAGTTTAAGGTCCATCAAGTATCAAATCCTAATCGGGTTGAGTGTTGAAATTCTCAATTGGTTGATTTAATTTTTGGGTTGACTAACCCAAATGGTCTCAAGACCGTTTGGAGGTCACCCTAATGGTCTCAAGACCGTTTGGAGGTCAACCAAGACCGTTTAGAAGTCTATTATGAAGTATGATTAGATGGTTTAAGATCCAGTGATATCAAATTGAAATACAATCAATAGCTCAATTGATGATCGATTCTATGATGCAAATCCTAATTGAATGTCACAAATTTCAATGATGGGACTAGTCAAATGGTCTCAAGACCTTTTGGAGGTTAACCAAACGACCTCAATACTATTTGAGGTCAGATCATGACATGGCTAAGTGGTGATTCAATGATTTCAATAGAATTAGTCCTACAATGTCAACAATTGAAGGTATCTCAATTTCAAACCCTAATTCAATTAGGTTATAACCCTAATTGATGGTTTCTTAAGTTTAAAACCCTAATTGATGGTTCGATTGAAGGGTGATTTAATGGTTCAATTGAGGTTAATCCAATGTTTCAATTGATAGGTGGATTAAATAGGTGAAACCTTGAAATCGATTTAGTTGATGGATATCTTTTTGGTCCATTCGGTTTTGAGAGGGTTTCGACCAAATGGTCTTAAGACCGTTTGAGTCCAAATGGTCTCAAGACCATTTGGGACCAAATGGACTCAAACCGTTTGGAGACCTAATTTCATTCGGTTTAAAATTGTTTTGTCTAAACAGTTTTATATGTCCAATCCGTTTCAACTTGATTTGGCTAAACGGTTTCAAATCGATTGGATGGCCAATGTAATCGAGACCGTTTGGACGTCTAAATGGTCTTAGACCGTTTGTAGGTTATTTTAGTGAGACCTTTTGGAGTCTTATTGGTCAAGATCATTTGGGGTCTAAGTGACCAAGACTATTTGGGATTTAATTAATCAAAACCGTTTGGATGTCTAAGGTGATTGAAGGTCAATCAACTACTTGATTACTTGTGATGAAAATCAATGATGATTACAATGGTGGTACCTTTAAGGTACTAGAGTGATTGGTACCCTTAGTGGGGTTAACGTTTGATGCATATTAATGCAATAGTCCAATACATTATGAAACCCTAATGTAGGGTAATGCTATGTGAAATCCTAAATTAGGGTAATACTGAGTGGAACCCTAATCTAGGGGAATGATGTGATCCTAATATAGGATAATGACATGAGAAATCCTAATTCAGGGTAATAATGTGTAAATCCCTAATATAGGGTGATGAATGTGATACAAAACCCTAATCCAGGGTGATGTTATGTAATGTTACAAGTAAACCCTAATTTGGGTAAAAGGACATGATAAACCCTAATTTGATGTGAATAGTGCATCCTAACCCTAAAATTGGGTAATAGGATATAATAAACCCTAATACAGGATAATGCTATGTGAAACCCTAATGCAGGGTGATGCTATGTGAAACCCTAATATAGGGTAATGCTATGTGAAACCCTAATACAGGGTGATGCTATGTGAAACCCTAATGCAGGGTGATGCTATGTGAAACCCTAATATATGGTAATGCTATGTGAAACCCTAATGCAGGGTAATGCTATGTGAAACCCTAACACAAGGTAATGCTATGTGAAACCCTAATACAGGGTGATTCTATGTGAAACCCTAATACATGGTGATGCTATGTGAAATCTAACATAGAGTGATCCTATGTGAAGCTCAAATACAGAGTGATGAGTTATGAATGTAATAAGAAAACCCCTATATTGCATGGTACTGATATATAATGGATATAATTGTTATCATGAGTACTAATCATGCAGGTATGTTGAGATGATGAGCATAGCTAGATATGAGCTATGATGCTTTGTATATTGAAAATGTTGTATAGGCCTTATAAACCTTCATATGCTTTGTTGCTTAGTGAGAGGTAACCTGAAATTAATGAACCATGTGTGCCATATGATGTTTTAATTATTGAAATTATTTATGGGCTTCATAAGCCATAATATGCCTTGTTGCTTCTTAAGAGGTAACAAGAGGTGATATGAGCTTTGTGAACTATGTGGAATGCTTGTGTAGCAAGACTCATGATTACCTTGGTCAGATGACCTGAAGGTATTATGTTACCTGAAAGTGGTAACAAGTATTCTATGATGAATTGAGGGTTTGAATACCCATATTCTATAATCAAGATGATGAACTTGTTAAGAAATGGAAATGTACATGATGAGATGAGGGATTAAGATCCCAATACTTTATTAAAATAGTATGGCTACAGGCCATGACTCCACAATACAATACCAGGCATTAGCTATGTGATCTAAGCTTGAAGAGAGTATATGTTACGGCTATAACTCTATAGTGAAGATGTCAATATACCCTGGCAAGCTAATTATAGTTTGATATATGATGTCTCTGCCATATGATCCCGTACTAACCGAGAAGGTTGATGTTACTCTTCTTAGCATATACTAGAAGGATAAATGTTATACATGTGCTTTAATTCCTCATTAAATAAGTATCATGCTGACTTATCAAGTTATAGCTGAAATGCTCAGAATAAGAACACTGCTCTAATCTATTTAGATATTGATCTATCTGCTGTTGAATATATAATTTCTCTGCATAGTTTTATTCAATTAAACTGTAATAATAATGTTTTGGCGGAGAGTTTTATCTCTCGTTGGGGCAATTTATAATTGTCTCACCCCCGTGGGATCCACATTTTTAGGTGGATGCGGACGAGGAGGCAGGAACCCTATAGTTAGAGAAGAACAACAACAACACCAGGAATAGCAGTGAATTCTCGGGTGGAGACACTGACTATCAAGTTTTGTATATGTGTGAATAGAGTCATATGTGTCGTCTCTATACTCTCAGGTCCTTGGAGTCCGTAATTGGTTTTAATGAATCGATCTGAGATTTTGGCTTGATGCCTCAATGTTCTTATGATGTCTGAATACAGTTTAACAGAACAGTTGATGTTGTAATCTTTGAGATGAGATAATCCAAGACATGTACCTTTAAACCAGAATGTAAATGTATTACTTTGGTTCTATGTGAAAGAGTTTTCCTTCGTTGGATCTCTTGGTAAAAATGTTTTAATTTTTAGTGATTTTTCGTAATCAGCTGTAATCGATCGCTTCCGCTTAGTTAATAATGTATGTTTTGAACGCTTCGCCACAATAATAGTCAAATATTATAAGGTTCATCTAAATAATAATTATTGAAAATTTACAAGAAATGGAGAAGATAATGAAAAAATTTGTATTTATAAAAGAAAAGAAAAAAGTCAATCAAGCAAATTTTGTCTTTTGACAGAAGGTAAAAAAGAGTTGGAAAAAACAATAACATGTGGGTTAAGGAGAAAAAAAGGTTGAAAAATCCATATTTTGGATATAACTTTAATCAAATAGAGAGAAAAATATAAGAATCACATGTAAAATAAAAGTCAATAAAAATAATATAATTGCTTCTTTCATATCCTCTCTTTTCCAACTTTTAGATTAAATATAAGAAATATATGTATGAATCTTTTCCTTACATTCTCTTCACTTTTCATTCCTCAATTTTTTCATAATTTTTTATTTATACAACCACATTAATGTTTTTTTCTTCTTTCTTTTTGAAGTTTCCTTCATACCAATCATTTTGTCAAGATCTTAAAATAAATTGACATTACCTAGTACCTTATACTTATATTGTTTATAGTATAAGATTTGAATGCTATAGATATTTTTGGATCTTCTAGTTTGACACCATCCTCGAGATAGTGTCATATTATATTTTGATGTTTGCTCTCCATGAAAAAGATGAGTTTGTTCTCATTTTCTGTATAATTGGTATTTTTCTTGTGCATTACTAATTTTATACACATTGTAATGATCAAGTGACTGTGAATTATGATTATATTGTTGATCATCTAGTTGTTTAATCTAAAATATATGATAACAATGTATTATTTATGATGCTTGAAATCTGAACAAATACACTACTTTGATATAGTGATATAAAATTTCATTTATGTTCATTTTTATTTTTTTACAAATAATTTATTTTTGTGTATTGGAGGCAATGATACGTTATGTTAGGTGTATTTTTCTTTAATTTTTTCTAGATAAATATTATTTTGTCTGTCTATATATATAGTCAATATTTTTCATTACTCATACTAACCCAGCCCCTCGTATGGTAGATTTTTGATTCCGCCACTACAAGCAAATGATGTATGATTGTAGCGAGTTTTTGTGTCGCTGGGAGAATGATTATGATGATCCTTCCATGTACCATAGCTGGATTTTGAAGAACAACTCTCTCGTGATTGATGCAAACGGTCATCATTCTTCCGGTATAGTAGGACTGCAGTAAGATATTGCCTATGTATATTACATATACTAAACTTTTTACTAAACTCAAACTACACCAAACATGTTACCGAAATCGTTAATGCTCTTTGCCACAGAAAAAGAAGCCGGCAAAATACCGGGCCACTTTCCTACGGATAGTGGGCGTGGCTACTTGCTCCATATCCATAACTTGCAGACATGAGCAACGTGCTCCCAAAAGGGCTGGCTCATACTTGGCTTGCACGTCGCGGGTGCCCACCACTTTCACGTCGCGACAAACCACATCGCTCGAGTCAATGGGACCGACCCGCAGGTGACAGTCGCCGGGTCCTACGAGTAAGGGAATCGCTTGCGCCGTGGGTCGAGGGCCCACTCCACCGCATCGTCACCATGATGAGGGCCCGTACGATGTCATCACCACGGCACTTCACCCGAATCCATTAGAAAAAAAGACTTAGCCCCTGTTTGGGAACGGACTGGGATTTCGTAGTCTGGACTGGATTAGACTGGGTTAGTCAGGATTCAGTCTGATTCTGTTTGGCAACCCAGTCTGATTCTGTTTGACAACCCAGTCTGATTCTGGTCAGCTGGTCTGATTTGAGTCTGATTGCAGTCTGGTTCTGTTTGGCTACTAGATTGGATTCAGTCTGATTTTGTTTGGCAACGTAGTCAGTATCTGCTGATTCTGTCCAGCTGTTGTAGAACTGTTTTAACAAGAATAATGTATGTGTAGTTGTGTTGCCGCTTAAGCAGAAATTGGCCGAAGTGTATTATATACTAAATAACAAATACATAATATAATTAATGTATTTAAATTAAATAGTAGCAAAGGTGCGTAGCATGTCTGTAGCAGAACGTAATACCACATAAATTAAAAGATAATATTTTGTTGGTTCCCGGGCAAATACATATGTAACATACAAACTGAAACGAGAGGTCTGCCCTGGACCTAGACAACGACAAAGTTACACAATCTAAGTTGGTGATCAAGCAGGCAACTTCATGCCTCGTCGTACTCGTTGGGCCAATTCATGGCCTCGTCGTACTCTTCCCACGACACAGGACAGGGTTCGTCCAACACCTGATTTGTTTCCTGTTTGCTGGCGTCTTTTGGCCACTCGAACAACAACGGCAGATGGTGAATAGGAGGAAATAAGGTTCGCAACATTTGGGCCCTCATTTGGCTTGTTCCCTTGGCTTGTTTGTCTCTCTCATTTAGGCCCTTATCACGTGGAGGTTCGCAACATGGTTTTTTGCAAACAAGGTTTTCTTCTACATATTTTTTAATCTTCGACGGAGACATCAATAGTTTTTCAAATTCTGTCTTTGCCTTTGACCGTGACCGCGATGATGACATCTATAGTTAATAAATCAAATTTTAGTATTAGCAAATATCTATAATAGAAAGATAATTGTGACAATATTGAATAAAAATAAATGCTCCAAACAAACTTAGCTACAAACAAGTAATAACGTGATTTATGCATTCAATACATAAAAAAAAGGTCCAAACAAACTTAGCTGCATACAAATAAATGTTGCGAGGTAAACACAAACAACTACAAAGTTGTGGAAATATATTAGAGCTGCATTCACTCATCAGTGTTAATAGGGTATTGAGCAACGCCAGGTGGGTAAATGCGACGAGTCGTCATGAAGTTGTGTTGCACGGCCAATGGCGGGGGAGGCAATACATCTCCCAAAATAAAAAGATTGTCTGTTATGAACTCTCTCCTTATGTGTTGCCATATCATCTGCAACTCAGTCAAAGATATGTGCTCCCCAGTTATGTTTCGGAAGTGACGCCATGCCTCCATCCAAGCCTGTGTAGTATATACTCCATTAACACATCTCCCCAACTCATATTGGTTTCTCATCATACCTCTGAGAACCATATCAAGCTCCCTACACCACATAAAGGAAGGCGTCCTTTGAGGCCCAGCCATATTACAGATTCTGTAAGTAATATGTTTTAGATGTAAGTGTGTATTGCATAATTAAGGGAATATAAAATGCATATTCAGTGTTAGTTAACATTTATCAACATAACGGTGAAAAAACATACACCCTCCATAAAACATACACCAACATTATGATAAATAACTAAAGCATGTTGATGTCGGATGAATTCAGAAAGATGTAATGTTAAAAACATCGAATGCTGGACAATGTAAATCGACACACCAAACTAAATGTAGTTCTCTGCCATTAAATGTTATGGCGTCACCGTGGGTGAAGGAATGTCTAAAAGAAGACTACATTCTTCCTCCAGACTGGCAACGTAGCGTTCTACACCGTCATGCTCATACTTTTTTTGGGTGTATATATCATCGTAGTTGTGATGAATTTCAACACAGTCCTTCGTGTTCATTGTCTGGCCCCACACTGACTTGCACTCGACAGTTAGTAACATAATCTCAGCTTTCAAAGAATCAATTGTTGGGGGGAGATCGACTGCCCAACGGAAGTATCTGCACCGATCTTTTCCCTACAATGTATAATCAAATTTAATGAATGACAAAGAATGTGCAGCATACACAACGACAACCTATTATGTATGTATTTACTAGTGCACCTCACGAGAAGTACATATGTAATACATTTCGCCCGGCCTTTCACTCAGAATGCCAAAATCATACAACCCTGCATCCTCTGTGTTAAGCCGCAAGGCTGCATCTAACCCACAATCACACCTCGGAACTCCAGATGGATCCATTGATATCTAAAACATAATTGAGGATTAGTAAAAACATTGTCGAATTCTGAACATAGATTTCAAATACAACTTTCCGAACATAAAATAGGCCTAAGTGCTTGTTCTACATCTATGATGTATTGTATCCGTCCTCGTTTGAAGAGTCGTTACTGCTCGTGATGTGAAGTAGTTGTCGAAGATATTGGCACCTCTCACGTAGAGTGGTAATACCTTGTTCAAGCCTATCGATGTCTGCTCTTGTCGAACTGACAAAGTCACATTGTTCAGACCATAGCTTGTGTTCGTTGCGGGCATATGCAAGTTGTGTTAGCATAGCATCCCTAACTGCAGTAAGTGTGGCAACTGTGGGTGGTACACGCTGCGCAGGCAATCTCATCTGACATCTGTTCGAAACAAGCCCCCTACCACATGTAAAATACGGTCTGTGGGGGTTGTTGTTTTCAAAACGTCCATTTGTCGCGTCCGCTTCATCCATATACACACGTATAGTGCATTGAAGGCCGCATGTACAGCAAGGCATTCCATTCTCCATTTCAAGACAACCTACCGATTCATTATGTCATGTATATTATTAGGATCCAGAAAAAAGTTTGTAAAAAAAACAACTAAAGCCTACAAAGTTATGTCGTGGACAATTTTTCAATTAATGTCGAAGACTATTACAGATACAATTGTAAGTCAACGGGCATCCCATAGCAAATTAGAAATGGATTCACGTAAACGCTCGCCCTCCCTTGAATCGGCCTGAGTTGTTTGTTGGAGGGAACTCAGGTCAACCCCAGCAGGGGGAACGGCAGATGTTGAAATGTCATCTGGGAGTTTGTCCATTTTACTGTCGCCATCATGTTGGCGGCGTATGAAATTGTGGAGGATACAACAAGCCATTACGAGGCGACACTGCGAATGTATGTGATATGTCGCCCCCTTTTTAAGGTAGGCAAACCGCCGCTTCAGCACCCCAAATGCTCTTTCTACAACATTACGTAATTGTGCGTGGCGGTGGTTGAACATCTCCTTCTTGTTGGTGTAGGCATGTATGTTTCCTCGGTACTCAGAAATATGGTAAGCTGTGTTGCGATACGGTGTAAGGAATTGCCGAGTGTTGGCATACCCTGCATCTACTAGGTAAAACTTTTCCGGAGGAACTTTAAACCCGCCTGTGGTTGTCGCTGACTGTAGGACCCGTTGGTCAGTAGCTGATCCCTCCCACCCAGTTAGGACATATGTAAACTCCATGGAGAAGTCAACTACAACCAAGACATTAAGAGAGACATTCCCTTTTCTGTCTCGGTAGCGATTTTGCTTGTCTCGTTTAACCAAGACGGGGATGTGTGTTCCGTCAATTGCCCCGATGGCATTCTATAACACCAAAATAGGTTGTCAACATACAAAATATTTCCAAATGATTAAAGATTGTAGGGGCTAACTATTACCTTGAAGTAAGGGTAGAACCTTGGGGTCTCCAATATATGAGAATGTGTTGTCGTGCATGTCGCTGCAGTTTGCATGACAATGTACTCATTGGACAACGAACACACAACGTCCAAGACTTCGTTGAACTTCCTACTTATGGTCTCACCAGAGTGAATGTAGTCCTCAGCCAAAGCACGATTTGTATGTCCATGGCCAACCATTTGTAGGAAGTAGCACACAGCCTCAACCGAACTGACGCCTCTAGTGCTTCGTAACAAGGCCCGACTCTCAAGCTTGTCCACAAGGGCCAATATAGAATGTGGTCTCATTCGATATAGGTCATAGGCCCTTTGTTCATGACCGTTTAAAATTTCTAAGACCTTCTGGTGGCCACTCCTAATGCTAACTGACCTAGGTATTGTAGGTGGTATGTCGGAAATGTCGTCAATGATGGAGTTTGCTATGGACTCAGCTATTGTATCAACAATGTGATTAGCTGGACCAGACAATGTATGTAGAATGTGCGTGAGGAGGTCAGGTGTTTCTATTTGGTCAGTGGTTGACATTATGCCTACAAGTGGAAGCATAGCAACGTTGTCATGGCAAGGACAAGGAAAATAACTAGGCTACAATCATATGTAACTGTGGACACATAAAATAATGGCTTCCAGGATACAAAGCAAATTAGATTGATCGCAAAATAAAACCATGGCAGTGAAATAAATTATTACAACAGTTAATCAATAATGTCTGGACGGGAATAAAAATATTACAACAATTCAACAAATAAGATTAAGCCCAACGAAAATGTTTGGATGGGAAATAGATTATTACAACAATGAAAGAACTTTCTACTGATTTGATGAGTTAAATGTCTGGCTGTTAATGTTTGGTGATCTAGAAGGGCCAGCATCATTGGACGAAGGAAAAAATGGACGGTGAGATGACGCAAAGTTTGGTGATCCGGAAGGGTCAACATCATTGGACGAAGGAAAAAATGGACAGTGAGATGACGCAAACGACGATGGCATACTTCGTCTGTTGCTGAAGTTGGGTGTTGGGGATTGCGGGAAAAATGCATGGTGAGATGACATAAATAAGGATGGCATTGAAGGTGTTGATGTTGCATTGACAGCTTGGAACGAGGATGGCATTGAAGGTGTTGCTGTTGCATTGGCAGCTTAGGACCTTTCCCAAAGGTCTTGCAACCATATGGTTATCTTTTGAGTTGTGTCTATAAGGCTGAGGTAGATGGTGCGGTTTGTTGAGTCCTTGATGGCGTTCACAAGTGTTGTAAACACATGAGTGGGGGCATCTGGGTAAGTGTCCTGGAAATGTTGTAAGATGGTTGTAAATTCTTTCTTTTCAAATGATCTAGTTGCCACACCACTGCCTAACTCGTGAACCTTTGCATAAACCTGTGTGAATTCAGATAACACTTCATTTGATAACCCACATCGATCTTGTGACATTGATGGCCGCTTCTTCCGCCTAATGACAGGAGGCCTCCCGCCAACACTCAGTGTATCTGTTCCGCCTCCCCCGGTTTCTCCCTCACTTTGCATCCCAAATGCGCCCATATTAGGTTCCCCAGATTGGCTTCCAGTGTTCATGGGTGTGTCTGGGCCATCTAAGTCGACAGTGATATCATCCTCGGAGGCAACGTCAGAAGGGATATGTGTGTCCGTTGAAGACATTGCATGATGTCCTCTAGCAATGTTCCTCCCCACCATCATCTCGATGTCATAGTAGTGGGGAAACGGCTTGTTAAGCAACCTAGCAAGGTCCTTGTTTGCCTAAGTATAAAAAAAAATAATTATGAAATTAAAGTGTAAATCGATGACATTATTTTTTTAATTAAGGGACTGGTTATTGGATATACCGCAAGGCTCTCCCTCCATTCAGGGATGTCGGGCAGCGTTGGCTTATGCCTTGTGTCATCCCATCCAACGCCGCTCTTATTCGTCACAAGCTTCAAAGCGGCATAGTCCCTCCTCAAGTTCTTCCACCGAGTTTTCAGCTGGTCTATATTGCAGGCCGTCTTCCCCATCCTATTTTGCATTTCCACAGTTGCCTCCCTCCAAGCCTCCCTAGTGAAATGACCATCGACACACCTGCCTAGGTCATATTGTCTGCGCAATGCAGATACTAGAGCGGCATCAAAATCTCTTGCCCAAACAATACGAAACTTGGGGTCAGCGGAAGACATACCCCCGTAGGTGCTGCAATATATTATGATACACAAATCGTTATATCGTTTATCTTTTTAGATAAAGTATTTACTTAGATACTTTATCTTTTCAGATAAAGTATTTACTCAGATAAAGTATTTTCATGGTATACGAGTGCAGTGATAACTATACTGCCAAAACATCCATAGGCACACAAGTGCAGAGCATTGGTAAATATAAAATATCTACAAAAGAGGCAATTTAGAAGACAGAGAAGAGAACCAACTATAATATCTAGCAAGAGTGGTGACAAGTAAGATGATCATATATGCATGAAATGGGCAAAGTGGGGGAATATAAAAAGAGTCCAAAGAGATGAGGCAGTAAAAGGCAGAGGAGAATAGTCCTGTCTAGGTTTTTATAACATGTGAAAAGTAGCACTAGTAACTCCTATAGTAACTCCTATCCAATCAATTATTTATTTCAGACAAAAAAAATTGCATCAGTCAATCGAGGTGCATTTGGAAAAGCAGTTTCTGCAAACTGAAGGCTCACAGTGTAATTCCTAGAAAAAATTTCCCCCAAAAATCAATGTGTAATGAAGTCACCAATCATAGCATTCAAAGTAACAAAAATTAAAATTTTTTCTTATCATAGAACAGGATGTTTGCTTATCATAATGCAAAACCATAATGTGGATCGTCTGTTTCCTGTCCAATCAGCATCCGCATATCTAGAAACTGATATGTCCTCTTTTGAGCTAAAAAAGGGGGCTATGATTTACCGAGAACATGACAGAGTCAAATTTTTATTTCATTCATTCAAATGTACTAGGTCCAAGTTTTGTACATCCATAATTGGTTAAAAAAATTGTTCACTTTAATGATCATTATCTTTTTCCTGCTAATTAAGAATTGAGCAACATAATGAATATCTTATACTAAAAAAGTATTACATAAATCATTGTAGTCTGTTGAACCACTATCACATTAAGTGTGTATTATTGCTTTTTTAGTTTCCAACATACAAGAATTTTAAAATTCATGGTATACTGCCAAATATAGGATTATAGACCATGTATGTTGCATTTCCAAATATAGGATTATAGATCATGTATGAACTTTTTAAGCCATCTTTCCTATTTAATAGTTATTGACGCAATCTTTCTGTTGTGGGGAATACAAATAGATAAATAATTAATAACAAAAGTGCTCAATCTAAACATTATTTAGGGAAAGAGGAAGTGAACCTAGTAGTGAATTAGATGATTTTACACCGACTTCTCAATTTGTCTCAGAGTGGAAATGATGGACTCAATTTCAAAGTATAAAATATAATATCTGATCCTAAATTCAGACCCGGTGTCAAGCTATCACAGTATTGGTTATAATGTTTTTTTTGTAGGCATATTTCTAGAAATGATTTGCACGTCGCATCACAATGAATGTCTATATACAACTTTTGCATAGAAGAAACATCAATTTATGCTAAGTTGGTTTGTTGGACTCTACAATAATTGATAATAGTATTGCCATATATGCAACATTTTATCTCTTTTTGTTATGTTTCCCCTCTTATCACACAAAGCAGATATTTATCAATGAAAAATGTAGATATTGGAAAGACAAAGAGTATATAATCATGTAGATAGGAAATGAACTCCTCATAGTTGTGAAAAGGGAAAAATAAAATCTCTAATTAATTATTATCAATGACTATGCTTTTTTTTCTAGACAAATAAATGTAAAAAAGATAAAATATTAGTTATAGTTAAAAAAGACCATTGATTGTAACTGAACTTACTCTATACAACAAAATTGATTTTGTAACACAATCATTGCTACATTGCACATGTCGGTATAAAATTGTTCTATTTTAGCTGTTGAAACAAAGGAAGTTGGGTCACTGAAAAATATTACTAGCTATAATAATAAAATAGGTCGACAAAATGATGTGTAATTGCACATCTATGTACAACAACAACACTGATAAATTGCACATGTATGTATAAAACAGTTCTATTTCAGTGTAATGTACATCTTCAGTGCATGGAAAGTCAACAACAAGCCATGATAGGATAATCCAAGCATATTTGTTTGATGCTTTCAAGAAAAATAAATATTATGATATCATTTCAATGTTATAAATCATGACACATGCTAGGTATTATCATAGATTAAATCGGTAGATTAAATTGTTCCCCCTTAATACAACAATGAAGACCTGTAATACATTTCAATGTTATATAATGATATAATGATATCATTTCAATGTTATACAGTTCCTATATTACAACAATGAAGACCTGTAATACAGTTCAAGCAACAGAAATATAATGATATCATTTCAATGTTATAAATCATGACCTGTAATACAAGTAGTGTATAAATAAAGGTAGTTAATAGTACTCATTTTAGCTGTTGTTCTATTTTAGCTGTTGAAACATAGGAAGTTGGGTCACTGGAAACTATTACTACCTATAATAATCAAATAGGTCAACAAAATGATGCTTAAACTGAGGAATTGCCTAATGTTGTATCATATTAATAGATTGAGTAATTCGTGTAATTTAGTAAAATGTCATTCTGAACCACAACATTGTATCTACATAAGAAACTTCCTACTTTCACAAACTTATCTATGCAAGAAAATCATTTCAATGTTATAAATCATGACACATGGTAGGTATACCAAGAATACTACAAGTAATGTATAAATAAAGGTAGTTATTAGTACTCATTTTCGACCTATACTACTGCAATACTAATCAGTACATTAAATTGATTAAACTTTTGACTGAGCTAGTTATTATGATAGATAAAATCAGTAGATTAAATTGTTCCCCCTTATTACAACAATGAAAAAGTTGTTCTATTTCAGTGTAATCTACAGGTTTAGTGCATGGAAACTCAACAAGAACCCATGACATGACAATCCAAACATAATTGTTTGATGAGTTTCAAAAATAAGAAATATTATCATAGCATTTAAAAGTTAAATTAATGTGCACGTAGAAAGAGTACGATTATAAAGTAATATCACAAATGTAAAGAGATTTGAACTGCAACAAGTTGTTGAAACAGACTAGGTTGGGTCACTAAAAACTACTATGGTGATCAAATAGAAATAAAAAATAGACTGGGTTGCCTTTCAAATACAAATCAAATGTCAGAAATATATTATGGTAATTCAACCATTGTGTAGAATCCAAAACAATAATCATTTTATTTTACATATTATCTCTTCATAGTCGAAACTGATTCCATTTTTTACAGACCTAGGTATTTCAATAACAGAAACACTACTAAATCGAAACGGATTCCATTTATAAGTATTGTTTATCATTTTATTATTCCATAGATGCACATAATCAGTTAGCACAGTTATTTTTTCGACAATAATATCAACCAAAAAGGGAGATAAAGAAGGAACTTTGGGGTAGATATCAACCAAAAAGGTTGTATTATAGCAATACAAACATATTTGTTATATGAGTTGAAACAG
Source organism: Alisma plantago-aquatica (assembly GCA_963693085.1). Taxonomy (NCBI): domain Eukaryota; kingdom Viridiplantae; phylum Streptophyta; class Magnoliopsida; order Alismatales; family Alismataceae; genus Alisma; species Alisma plantago-aquatica. The sequence goes on along the minus strand of OY856413.1, from coordinate 368,134,399 downwards.
AGGAAGTTGGGTCAAGAAAATCATTTATTTTACAGACCTAGGTATTCTATACAGAAACACTAGTTTTTACAGACCTAGAAAATTTGATATCCAAGGCCTAACTCCTGAATCAATTTCTTAGCTTCATGATAAGAAGATGGGAATGTGACCAAATGTGGAAAGGCATCCAATATAAGTTTCAATAGTTGACTAAGGATGTGTTTGTCCAGTGAAGCATACATTTTAGATTAAATAGTCGTAGAAGAAATGACAGTGTTGACAATTTCTTACAACTAGGGTAAAGCTCATTATTAGAAAGAAGGAACTTTGGGGTAGATATAAACCAAAAAGGTTGTATTATTCCCTGGCTGTATTCAAACACAACGATTAACAATAATACTACAGATTCTGACTGTCATACACAACGATTAACAATAATACTACAGAGATGGATATATTGTGGAAAAAACATAACAACGACAAACATTGCTTAAACTATGCCATCGACTGATAAAATGTGATTGTCATACACAATGATAACTTGTTTGGAACCAATGTCGGGTGAATAAATACACAAATTGATGAGCAATCCACCTCAGAAATGTCTGCCCTAATCGACATCACAAACAAAGCGTCGGCTACCCTATTTTGTAACCAACCTTAGCAGCAAGGGGCGAGAAAGATGAAGCACTGCGGAATCCTGGCTGTGTGTAGCGCCGTCGGAGCACCAGGGAGGAGAACCGCCGGATTTCAGCCACGGACGACCAGCTTCCGCGAACAGCTGCTCCAACAGGCGTAAGTGGAAGTGAATAACCTCGCAGCACAAGGCGAATATGAAGGCAGACGGACGCTTTGGCTTGGAGCTAGGGTTTCTCCTTCTCCTGTGCATCGACAAGATGGGACAATGTCAGATTGAGATAGTCAAAGACCAGGGCAGGGTATGGGTTACCTTGCTTTTGAGGGATGTAGCCGCCCCAGTAGACCGGCGGTTGCAGATGGTTGAATAAATTCTCCACGCGGGCGCTTCGCCCGACGATGACCTATGGCCTCCATCGGCGACTTCGTCGAGGTCGCAGACATCGCTTTTACTTATCTCACACACGGACCAACAGTATTGCCCGCAGAGAACAGATGCGAAGCGTCGGGAGGCAGACCGCCGAGAGGGAGAAGGCTAGGGCGAGAGGGAGGGGGCGCGAGGGATCGGGGTCGGGGGGTTGTAAACCGGACTGAGATTCGCGATCCTGCCTCGACCGGGACTGGGATTATGCGGATTATGGGATTCCGTTATCCCAAAATGGGGATCGAACTGGGTTGGCTTCCAAATACCTTTTTCGACCAAACCGGACCGGCTCAGGCCCTCGTGGCGCTAAACGACGGGCGCTAATCCAAGCCCAGTCCGTTCCCAAATAGGGGCTTAAGATTTGGGCAAGCTCACCCCATCACGCCCATCTTCATTACTTCAATGAGTCTCAAATCAGCCCGGCAAACGGTCATTGAGTGATTTTTTTTAAATTATGCAATAGATAAATAAATTTGTTTCGCTTATAACTTTTGAACCGTAATAATTTTTTTAATAAAACAAAAATTGTTAGTTTCATTATGAAAAATACAATCTAACAAGCCTAATATTGACATATTTTTGAGAAAAAAATACAAAAATAATATATATAGATTAATTGACAACCAACTATGGCGTCTATAAATGGTTATTGACACCCAAAAATAGTTAGTTGACGCTCAAAATAGTTCATTGACACCCGGAAGTATAAAGATGATGTCGAAATAAGGTATTGATAACCAAAACAACTATTTAACCGTTTTGGACGCTATTTAGTCTTTTTAGATGCTATTACACCCATAAATGACTATTGACACCAAAAAATGGTTAATTGACGCCCAAAATGGTGTATTGACATCCAAAATGGTTCATTGACACCCAAAAGTATAAAGATGACGCCCAAAATAGTTCATGAACACCCAGAATTTTAAAATGATGCCCAAATAATGTATTGACAACCAAAACAACATAACAACACCCAAATAGGTCTGTTTGACACCCCACCCCACAAAACCACCCACCCACCCCAGCTGGCCGCGCGCAGCACCTCACGTGAGAGTGTTGCGCGTGACCAACTAATTTTCCAGAAAAAAAATGAGTTAAGATTTGGGCAAGCTCACGCCCGTCACGCGTGGGTTACGCCCAGCCAAAACAAGCTCCTAAACCAGCTTTCAACCCGCCTCCACATGGCAGACGATGTTTGAGTGATTTTTTTGAAATTATGCAATAGGCAAATAAAAATTTTTATTTATAACTTTTGAACTGTAATGAATTTTTTAATGAAACAAAAATTGTTGAATTCATTACAAAAAATACAATCTAACAAGTATAATATTGACATATTTTTTAGAAAAAAATACAAAAATGATATATATAGGTTAATTGACAACCAACTATGGCGTCCATAAATGGTTATTGACACCCAAAATAGTTAATTGATGCCCAAAATGGTTCACTGACACCCAGAAGTATAAAGATGACGCCCAAATAAGGTATGACAACTAAAACAACTATTTACCTATTTTTGGGCACTATTTAGCCATTTTTAAATGTTATGGCGCCTATAAATGGTTATTGACACCCCACCCAAAAATAGTTTATTGACGTCCAAAATGGTTCATTGACACCCAAAAGTATAAAGATGACGTCCAAATAAGGTAATTGGTGCCCAAAATGGTTCATTGACACCCAACAGTTTAAAATGACGCCCAAATAAAACATTTTTGGATGTTATGGTGTCCATAAATGGTTATTGATACTAAAAAATGATTAATTAATGCCTAAAATGATTCATTGACACCTAAAAGTATAAAGATTGCGCCCAAATAAGGTAATTGTCTCCCAAAATAGTTCATTGACACCCAGAAGTTTAAAATGATGGCCAAATAAGATATTGACAACTAAAACAACATAATGACGCCCAAATAGGTCTGTTTGACACCTAAGAACTACTTAATAGCGCCCAAAATGGTTCATTATCACCCAGAAGTATAAAGACGCCCATAAATGGCTATTGACACCAAAAAATTGTTAATTGAAACACCCAATGATGGTTAATATACGTCCAAAATAGTTCATTAACACCCAAAATAACCTATTCATGTCATTTTTGTATTTTTTGTTAAAAATATATCAATATTAGTCTTTTTGGGATGCATTTTTCATAATGAATCCAATAATTTTTATTTCGTCAAAAAATTCATCACGGACCAAATAAGTTATAAACAAAACAAATTTATTTATTCATTATACAACCCCCACCAACTCATCCAATTAAAATTCGTCACATTATCATCCGAAATCAACTTTCCCCCACCCTACAAAACCACCCCCGGCCGCACATGAGATGTGTTTGACCGGAGGTACGCGTGACCAGCACATTTCCAGAAAAAAATTATCGATAGAAAAAAAAACTACATGCTATTTACCGTAGCAGATCAGGAGCGGATTGAAGGGCCCGGATTGGCGATGGGCCGATGGTACCTCTGCCCCTGGTGGGTCTGTTCCCGTTACACCGTCGCGCACGCAGAGCACCCGCACTGCTGATTGCCGTGTCGGTACGGGTAGGTGCGTGCCTTGCTCGCATGACATCCCGCCCACTGCCACAGGCAGGCAAGCAATCGACTCCGTGTACACTCTAGTGACTACAGTCTACACGTGGTCAGCCATTGTAAGGGATCTGCGGCATCACCCACCAGCATCGGCTTTCATGAGCTAGCAGCCCCGTGAATAAAGAATAAATAATTGAGGAAATGAATATCAGAATCGATTCTTACCCTTAACAGATACCAATCATGTAGCAAGCACTAGTACACAGGAAAACTACCTTATGCAATGCCTCTTATTTCCTTTTTAGGATATTACATATTGTTTAACATAATTGAAAAAGTCTAAATTTGGATAGACTTAGAGTCTAAAATTATGTTTAACATTATTTTTCATCTTACTTATTAAATTTGTCATTATCTATCTATTATTTTAATAGACCAACCTTGTCTTTTGTCTTTTTTGTGTTGGTCGTATCTTTTGGGATTGATCTTATCAAATAGTACGACATCATTATAAATAATACATAGTATTGTAACTTTGAGTGTCCCAATATGTCGGTTCCAACATATGATAACTTTAGACACGTCAAGGTGGACAACGTTGTGCGTCAGGATTGTAAACTAAGACAGAAAGTAGAAAATATAGTCAAAAGATTAGAGAACGAGAATGTGTTAAGGAATTCAATTGTGGATAAAAGACTGTGAGAGACATACAATTCTTGCAATTTTGTGAGGATTTTACTTAATACAATTGGAACGTGGGATCACTGCCCAGATCAAATCATAATAGGCATGGAGCTGAAAAAAATTGGAACGTGGAAAGAGAATGTAGTGGGTGATAATCCCACAAAGATAGCATAGAGTACAAAGAAGGACTATAGCAGTTGAGTGGGAGTAGAGACAAACTCACTCTGGATATGCATTAGATAAGAAATGTTAGGATGAGTGACAAAAAAATAGACTAGACTCCCAATAAGATGATGACAACGAGTGGGATCTGCAATAGGCTCTTCATAAATGGGTCAAAGGTGGATATTGAACTCCATAGGAGTCTCGACAATGCATTGTTAGTGAGAGAAGTGTGATCAAGAAGATCATGGGTATACTTCTTTTGGGACAAAAATGAAGCCCTTATGTATAGAAGAAACCTCAATCTCAAGAAAGTAGCGAAGAGGACACAGATCCGACATAAGAAACTGCTCACTAAGCTTCTCCTTCACAAAAGCGATATATTGAGGATCATCACCAATAATGATCATATCATCAACATAGAGAAGGAGAAGCATCCGAGCACGAAGCTAATTGTGGATAGAAAGATCAAGATCGTGAGCACTAGTAGAATAACCAACAACAGTAATGATGGATGAGAAGAACTCAAACCAGGATCAAGTGTCTTTCTTAAGGCCACAAAGAGAGTGATGAAGGTAACCATACCCTCATAAATAGAGCATCGCGGTGCTGGTTGCATGTAAACTTGCTCACACAGCTCACCATAAACCAATGTATTCTTGACATCAAGCTGAGAGATTGATCACTCCCAAATAGAGGCCACAACAAGAAGTACTTGAACGGTGGTCATGTAAGCCACAGGAGCAAAAGTCTCATCATAATCACGACCATGCTCCTATTGAAAGCCATGAGTCACAAGATGAGCTTTCTAACTCTCAAGAGTACTACGAGAATGAGTCTTAACCTTATAGACCCACTTGCATGTGATAGGAAAAAAATACATAGGAAGATGAATAATGTCCCAAGTGCCAATACACTCATGGGTGACGATCTCCTTCGCCATTGCATGTTTCCACTCTTGATGAATGATTCCATTACAGTAAGAAGTGGGTTCCCTAAGAGAGGCAACAACAAGGTCACAACGACAAGAGGTTAAAGGGACTGACGATCAAGAAAATCATATCTGGAAGGAGGCATGCATCTGAAAAATCCTCAACTAGATAGGAAGGTGGTATCAATGGTAATAGAGGTGTTAAAGTTGGCATTAGAGAATCTAGTGGTGGAAGTTGATGTGACACACCACTACGCTAAATGAGATTACTCAAAATAAAACATGTGATTAATAGATAATTAACCACATAACAAAAAAGGGGATAAATTAAAACTGATTTAAATGTTACCAACAAGTTCAGGGATAATTACATACAAGTCCAACAAATTGCATAACAACACATACCATATCAGGTATTTACATATATGTCCAATGGATAAGGCCAGAACCTGTAAACAAAAGCATTGTTCCACATACACATGTCATATACAAACATCGGTATACTACCAAAAAATCGAGTCGATGTATATGTCATTTACAAAACATCCCCTGCCTGGACCTAAGAGTACAGGGACGACTCTAGGATACTACTAACTACTAGACAACCATCTGCTCCTACTACTCTTCAAGTTGCCCTACCTCACCTCCTCGAACTTAACCACGTCGCTAAAAGTCCCCTAAAATGATGTGGTTATGCACGAGGTGAGATCCATGTCCCAAGAAACAATGGTTGTTGATTACATCAGGTCAAATTATTAAACTTTAGAAGCAAATGAAACAGATAGAACCAATTAAATAGGTAGTATAACAACAAGTGTGATTAACAGGACTGGCGTGTTTCCACTCCCAACTGTTACAATGGAGGAAATTGAAAGACTTTGTCACAATTTCCTATGGGGTGATAAAGAGGACAACAAACACTTCCACACTGTATCTTGGGAAACCATCTACACACCTTAGATGGAAGGAGGATTGGGGATAAGGAAAGTGGTGGACTGGAGCAAAGCGGGCATGATGCGGCTACTCTGGGACATTGCCAATAAGAAAAATACGTTATGGATAAAGTGGATTCATAGCAAGTACTTGAAGAACAATACTCTGTGGTCAATAGAGATGAAAGGATCTAATAGTTGGATGTGGAAATCCATTATTAGATGCAGAGACTCGATCTTGCCTTTGGTAAGATTTCACATTGCCTCTGGTCACAACATATCTATGTGGAAAGACTCGTGGTGCAACGACATGTTCTAGGAACATTGTGTCAATGATGCAGACTTTCTGAAGATGCGAAACAATCTCGATGAGAGAGCTATGATGAACACTCTTATTACTGATAAAAGTTGGGTTGTTCCAGCTTTCAGAGGTGGTGACAAGTTGAAGAAAGTATGTGAATCTATTTCTATTTCTGCTGAAGACAAATGCTACTTCAAGGATCTAGAGGAATTCTCTCTCAAAGGTGCTTGGCAGCTATGTAGTAGTAAGAATGAGGAATCTGACTGGGCTCATTGGCTGTGGAAGTCCAAAGCTCCACCTTGAATCAAGGTGAGCTGCTGGAAGATCCTATAGGGAGCTCTTGTTACTGATTTCTACCTGTAGAGGAAAGGTAATGCCATGGCATCTAGGTGATGCCTTTGCAAAATGGCTGCTGAAACAACAAATCATATCTTTTGGTCCTACGATCTCAGCTTGGAGGTGTGGGATAGAGCTAGTTCATGGATTGCTAAACTGCCAAGAAACATGAGCGATTTGATTAGTATCAAAAACCAAAATATCAAACTTATGGGCATCCTAATCATTTACCACATTTGGTGCGTTAGGAATAGAGTTATTTTTGATAATTTGATACCTTCTAGCGATTACATTTGGAAGTGTGTCTATAGTGACTATAATGCTTTGCATAGATAGTCTTTTGTTCGAAGCTTTGCTTCTCCCACTTGTACATGATTTTTGATGAATAGATAGTTGCACGCTTACTAATCATATATATATATATATATATATATATATATATATATATATATAGTCAGGCTAGAATACACTCGAGTGTATTTAGAGCAAAATACACTCGAGTAGATTTTCACGATTTAATACTTTTTTTTTCAAAAATCTGATCTATTGATCTTCTTAATCATCTTGTGAATAACTCATATAAAAAATTTGAGCACATTTGGACATTTATAGGACATGTTATAAAGACTGTAAAAATTATGCATTTCAAATTTGTTTCGTGCGTCGATTTTGTTGCCCTCAGATGAGTGACTTATACTCATCCAAATAGGCTCAAAATTTGTGTGTAGCCTAATTACAGTATGACAATGAAGATCAATAGTTTACATCTTGCAAAAAATAGTCTTGATATGCAAACACACTTGAGTGTATTTGTGCAATATGTACTCGAGTGTATCTAGCCAGACTCTCTCTCTATCTCTCTCTCTCTCTCTCTCTCTCTCTCTCTCTCTCTCTCTATATATATATATATATATATATATATATATATATATATATATATATATATATATATATATATATATATATGGCTCCATCGCCCCAGTGAGATAGGGGAGGTCACTTGGCTCCATCTCTCCAATCAAAGGAGGAGGTCACCATTTTGTACAAGTTCCACTGTGACAAAGTGGTTTTCTGGCCTAATTCTGAGGACGGAATTTATTTTAAGGTGTGTAGGATGTGATGGAGTGGACTTTTAGAATCCTAAAATGTCCAATGACATAAGTGAATTCATGAATGGTGAGTTATCTTAAGTGTTACAAGTAATTTGATAAATATGGATGATTAGTTGTGTTGACACCAAGATTAAGATCCCTAAGTTGATTCCCTTTTGGATTAAGTTGTCTTTTAGGTCAAGTAGTGGAATCTTGGCATTGATATTTTATGGGATATAGCTTGGATGATAATAAAGACTTGGTCAAAGTTTATTAATCGTATCAATTTTCAAGATGGAGCTTTTTTAGGTTTGAAAATGATGAAAGGATGTGTATGTTTGATGAAATTGATAAATGGGACATAGTTTACATGTATATTACATAAGTAGCAAGGTTGAGGAGCAGCGTGGTCTCATGTTTGTTGTAGCATGCTGATCGGACAATATACACTTCTATGAGAGGATGGTACAGGTTACCCTGGTCATGCCCCGATCTGATCCCTTGGTTATATTTGGATGGTCAAGATATTCCTCCTCCTCGCAGCCGGTCACAGTGATCAACCCCGCAAGGCTTCATCTGATCCCACGACCTGGTCGTGGGTGGATGAAGGGAACTAAAAGAGCAGTTACTCTCACCTTTTTAACACGATTAGTCTGACCCTCCTTATCCCTCTCAAAGTAACGAGATTAGAAAGAACAAGTTCCCAACTTCCCATCGTCTCCATTACCAAAGGCAGCCAAAGGAGGAGCAATGTCCAGGGGGATCGGAGGTAGCGCTCACGCTGGTGGGAGTTGGTTCAGGATCCCATCCACGTGGAGTGATGATGGGAGGCAGGTCGTTCCACAGCCGCCACACAAACAGGCCATCTCCCAAGCAGCCAGAGCATGACCCCATCTAAGATAGACATAGCACCGGAGGCTGGATCCCAGCGGCGGCGCTCAAGGCACAACTGGAAAGGCGGGTGACTTCATCTCATCACGAGGAGGTGGAGGTCCATGACGGTGGCCAGGAGTGCGGCTCGCACTGGGGTAGCGATCTGGAGTAGCGCCAAGCAACTGGAGCTGAGGCTGTGCGGCAGTGGCGTTCGTTTTGGTGAACGCCGGTGCTCACGCACGCGGTTTGCAGGCTTGAGATCGCGTTCTACGCAAGGAGAGAGAGACAAAGTCTCGCACAGCAGAAGCACAGACTCGCGTGGGATGCAAGATAGAATGGGAGGAAGTGGACCGGGTCCAGGGCATGAACCGGCCGGCCCAAGTGAGAGCAGCGCCTCCTCAAGGTCACGTGACAGTCTTCCATTGGCCCAATGAAGGTAATTAATCCGAAATACTCAAAACTTTGATAAATCATAGTAATTAGCCCGCACATCAGAAAAATGCAAGTAAGGTACCGTTATTTCTCAAAATAATGAGAAGAATAACATGGAACCATAAAATCAGTGTTTTGATGCACTAATGTTAGGAATATCGTATAAGTGTTATAATGTTTATACTGTTGGTTATAAATAGTAAATGATGGTCTAAAATTATGAGGACTTGTTTATAAATCATAAATTATGTTGTTATGTTTATATAAGGTCAGTAAGCATGATGTTGATGCTCGAAAGCATGTAATTTGTTTAATATGGCTAATTAGGGCTGATAACACTAAAGATGATGCAATTAAATGCATACATGCTCAATAAATGATGAAATTTACAGAGTAGGCTTATATCAGTAATCTGAAGCTAAGATGTAAATCTGAGATCCGTTATATGCATAAAATCCATGTTATATGAAGATGACCCATAATACATGTAATGAAACCCTAATTTGAGTAATACATGTAACTTAGGGTTAATATGTATAAATAATGATATGGAACCTAATGTTCAGATAATGAACTATAATCTGGAAAATGACATCAGCAAGATAAATCTAAGATAAGAATATAAGTAATGATGCACATATACTAATGATTAAGTCAAACCCTAATGAATACGTTTAGGGTTAAGATGAGACGTATGATGATGAGAACCTGATGATAGTATATGATCTTGTCTTAATCAGGGTTTGACCAAGGTTAGAGTTGACATGAGGATATATATGATATCAGGAATGTGGTTTTAGAATGTCTCTTTGGAAGGTACACCATTACCTCTTACTTGGCTTATTATACAATATGCTTGTGTTATATGAGTAGTAAAATACTTGGCATATGGTATTGATTGAAATGATTGTTCTAGTATGTTATGTTGCTTGATTCTCCATACTTATTGCTATGAACACATCAAACATAATATATCTGTTCCATTATATGAAAGCACTAATTCTCTTTGGTAGCATAGTGTTGGAAAGTGATCATTCTCTTTGGTAGCAGATCACATTGTACAATGATCTAACTCTTTGGTAGTAGATCATAAGGCCTTACATCTCATTCTCGTTGGTAGAAGAGATGATGCATTATTCCCTCAGGTGGAAAATGCATAGATATATAATGGAAAATGTGCTTAAAATATGTGTTCTCTTTTGTTAATGAATATCCTTGTGCAAGTATATGCTTTTATTATATTCTTCTGTTACTGCCAAGTATATTAGTTTTATCTTATTGCCAAGATATGATGAGAGGTAAATAAAAGACACGTAGGCGTACTCAGTACAATATTCTTGAAATATTGTGCTGACGTGTACCGCATGTAATCTTTTTGTTTAGGTTGTGGTTATGCTCTTGAAGATCCAGGATAGTTGAGAGTTGCATAGCGAGCTGATGTACAGGTGGACTTGTTGTCTTAAGATCATGTTGTTTAGTTGTATCTCATGTATACATATAATTTGCTGTTCAATATGTAATATCAAATGTTATAACAATTCATGTTGTAATTATATGTTGAATGGTGAACATGTGTGTATGGTTTTATTATTGTTCATGTACATGTGCTACTGTGTTTCCTTCTGACTTCCTCTGATTTTCTTCTTCTTAGCCTAGTGTGGGATGTTTAAATTGGAATGCTCGCTGAGGTGAGGGTTTCAATTTGGACGTCACACATCAGATTAAGTTTTAGAAAATCCGGGGATGTCACAGGTGGTATCAGAGCATGAACAATAGCAAAGCCTGACATTTGCTCATTATGCAACTCAAAACCAGAAAACCTTGAACTTAATAATATCTTTAGGGTTAGATTAGTTGTCTTTTAGAGACTAGATCTAACCTAGCCTCTAGGTTAGAACCTAGATGTCGGAGAACTAGGTCTAGACTGGTGCTTGTTGAGTAGCAAGTCCTTAGATGTCGTCCTTTCCTTGTAGTGCAGTGGTATGGGACGTTGCACTATTTGGAAATGGCGTGCATCAAGGGAAGAGAAACCCTAGACATATTGTGCACGTTGTCTAGAGTAGCTACACTAGTCTACACCATGTTCTCACCCTTTTCACTAGTTTTCATGACAATGTACTCTCTACTATGTGTGGGACACTCGTTTTCAGGATTTGGTTTTTGATTCCAAACGGATCGAACCTCGATAGTTTTCTCTGACGCTTGTTTCACCGGAGAAAAACTATATAATATTTTATTATATATATGTATTACAAAAATGTGTCCCTATACATGTACGAGTAGGAGGTGGTCATGCAACCTAACTGAAAGTGAATGACATCAGTCTAGAAGAGAGAGTAGTTATAGATTAGATGTCTAGAGCCTTTTTAGAATATATGATATATAGAATAGATGATATAAGTTTGATGATATGATGTAAGTCTTATATAGATGATATAAGATGATTAAGATGATTTATGTTTGTCTTTGAGGACTTAAGTTCAGTTTGAGGATTTGAGATAAGTTTTGATGATGCAAGTATGAGTTCTTTTATGAGATGAGATAAGTTAAGTTAAGACAAAGTTGTGAGTCAGCATGAGCCTCAAGCTCTTTTACAAAGGAGGACCTCTAGTGTTAGGACCAGTTTTGGGGTTAGCTCAAGAGAGAGTGAGACCCACAGGGAGAAGGTCAGAGAACCTAGACTCCATGATATGAGAAATATGAGACACATGAGATATGTTATGTCCTAAACTAGACTACTCCTGAGTGATTGAGTTGAGTTGCTTTATGCATGATTCCGATAGTTATCTTGAACCCTAGATGTCCTTGGGAGGACCAAACCCTAGGGATAGAGAGAGGCTCGTTATATGTGCATGTGAACATGGATATGAGTGTCTGCCATCTGGGTGAGGGAGAGAGCCCAAGACCCTGGAGGAGGTAGCTACGTTAGTTTCTCTGAAGCCTCATGCTCGGGTTGGTGGTTCCTTGTAGGAATCTAGTGGTGTATATAAGAGAGTTTTGGGTAAGCATGTTTCATGGGTAGAAGACCTATGAAGAGTATATCATAGCATGTTTTAGTATGTGTTTATGTGACTAGAGATTGTAAAGCTATCACTAGTTCCAATGAGGTAATCCAAGAACCCTAGACCGAGAGGAAAGATAAATTATATGCATGTGAGATACTCATAGAGATGAGTGAGTTCAAAGAGATTGAGCATGGCACCACCTCAGGATAAGGGTTAGGAGAACCTCAGTTGGACTAGATGATGTTTTGATAGATGTTTAATAAGCCACTCATATAAGTTTGTTTAACACAACCATGAGATAATAAAGGTAAGGATGTGATCTAATCTTGAGACGTGATGCATAAACATAATATGATGGAAACCTAGAAATGGTTTAATACATATCGATGCATAAATGGTTAACCATGTACGTGAACAACGATGATATTATTGGTTAGTCGTGTGATGAAATGAGTAATGAAATAAGATCTTATGAATGAAATACGTTACACGAGGTGTTAATCTTAGTGCCTTATAAAGATGAAATATATAGTTTGATAGTTAGCACAACATAACGTTTATGACACCTTGATATGATCTGGATGGATAAAACGGGTTAACTTTAGTTAACACCCACCTAAAAGGCATATGTTAATGATGAAGATGTTCTAACAATGAGCTAAATAAAATGTTGATGACACCTTGATGTATGAGTTAATCTTCATTAACTCCTTTGGAACATGGTAATATGATGCTGAATAGTAATGCATGAGTTAAGATAAGGAAGAAAATCTAACATATGAGTTATATAACATGACATAACCTAAGCTTCTAAACCTTTGTTTGATCCTTCTATGGAGTGAGGTTTCACCCTTGATGCTTTTGAAACCTCCTAATAATGCTTTGGATACATGGTTTTAGGTAACCTTTGCGGATATGTACACATAGAATGGTGCCTACATGTGGATGGAGATGTTTAGGTTTTTTCTTGGAGTACGAGTATGATTGAATTTCGAGGACGAAAGTTCTTTTAAGATGTATATGATGTGACAAAGTGGTTTTCTGGCCTAATTCCGAGGACAGAATTTATTTTAAGGTGTGTAGGATGTGATGGAGTGGACTTTTGGAATCCTAAAATGTCCAATGACATAAGTGAATTCATGAATGGTGAGTTATCTTAAGTGTTATGAGTACTTTGATAAATATGGATGATTAGTTGTGTTGACACCAAGATTAAGATCCCTAAGTTGATTCCCTTTTGGATTAAGTTGTCTTTTTGGTCAAGTAGTGGAATCTTGGCATTGATATTTTATGGGATATAGCTTGGATGATAATAAAGCCTTGGTCAAAGTTTATTAATCGTATCAATTTTCAAGATGGAGATTTTTTAGGTTTGAAAATGATGAAAGGATGTGTATGTTTGATGAAATTGATAAATGGGACATAGTTTACATGTATATTACATAAGTAGCAAGGTTGAGGAGCAGCGTGGTCTCATGTTTGTTGTAGCATGTTGATCGGACAATATACACTTCTATGAGAGGATGGTACAGGTTACCCTGGTCATGCCCCGATCTGATCCCTTGGTTATATTTGGATGGTCAAGATATTCCTCCTCCTCGCAACCGGTCATAGTGATCAACCCCGCAAGGCTTCATCTGATCCCACGACCTGGTCGTGGGTGGATGAAGGGAACTAAAAGAGAAGTTACTCTCACCTTTTTAACACGATTAGTCTGACCCTCCTTAGCCCTCTCAAAGTAACGAGATTAGAAAGAACAAGTTCCCAACTTCCCATCGTCTCCATTACCAAAGGCAGCCAAAGGAGGAGCAACGTCCAGGGGGATCAGAGGTAGCGCTCACGCTGGTGGGAGTTGGTTCAGGATCCCATCCACGTGAAGCGATGATGGGAGGCAGGTCACTCCACAGTCGCCACACAAACAGGCCATCTCCCAAGCAGCCAGAGCACGACCCCATCTAAGATAGACATAGCACCGGAGGCTGGATCCCAGCGGCAGCGCTCAAGGCACAACTGGAAAGGCGGGTGACTTCATCTCATCACGAGGAGGTGGAGGTCCACGACGGTGGCAAGGAGTGCGGCTTGCACTGGGGTAGCGATCTGGAGCAGCGCCAAGCAACTGGAGCTGAGGTTGTGCGGCAGCGGCGTTCGTTTCGGTGAACGGCGGTGCTCACGCACGTGGTTTGTAGGCTTGAGATCGCGTTCTACGCAAGGAGAGAGAGACAGAGTCTCGCACAGCAGAAGCACAGACTCGCGTGGGATGCAAGACAGAATGGGAGGAAGTGGACCGGGTCCAGGGCATGAACCGGCCGGCCCAAGTGAGAGCAGCGCCTCCTCAAGGTCACGTGACAGTCTTCCATTGGCCCAATGAAGGTAATTAATCCGAAATACTCAAAACTTCGATAAATCATAGTAATTAGCCCGCACATCAGAAAAATGCAAGTAAGGTACCGTTATTTCTCAGAATAATGAGAAGAATAACATGGAACCATAAAATCAGTGTTTTGATGCACTAATGTTAGGAATATCGTATAAGTGTTATAATGTTTATACTGTTGGTTATAAATAGTAAATGATGGTCTAAAATTATGAGGACTTGTTTATAAATCATAAATTATGTTGTTATGTTTATATAAGGTCAGTAAGCATGATGTTGATGCTCGAAAGCATGTAATTTGTTTAATATGGCTAATTAGGGCTGATAACACTAAAGATGATGCAATTAAATGCATACATGCTCAATAAATGATGAAATTTATAGAGTAGGCTTATATCAGTAATCTGAAGCTAAGATGTAAATCTAAGATCCGTTATATGCATAAAATCCATATTATATGAAGATGACCCATAATACATGTAATGAAACCCTAATTTGAGTAATACATGTAACTTAGGGTTAATATGTATAAATAATGATATGGAACCTAATGTTCAGATAATGAACTATAATCTGGAAAATGACATCAGCAAGATAAATCTAAGATAAGAATATAAGTAATGATGCACATATCCTAATGATTAAGTCAAACCCTAATGAACACGTTTAGGGTTAAGATGAGACGTATGATGATGAGAACCTGATGATAGTATATGATCTTGTCTTAATCAGGGTTTGACCAAGGTTAGAGTTGACATGGGGATATATATGATATCAGGAATGTGGTTTTAGAATGTCTCTTTGGAAGGTACGCCATTACCTCTTACTTGGCTTATTATACAATATGCTTGTGTTATATGAGTAGTAAAATACTTGGCATATGGTATTGATTGAAATGATTGTTCTAGTATGTTATGTTGCTTGATTCTCCATACTTATTGCTATGAACACATCAAACATAATATATCTGTTCCATTATATGAAAGCACTAATTCTCTTTGGTTGCATAATGCTGGAAAGTGATCATTCTCTTTGGTAGCAGATCACATTGTACAATGATCTAACTCTTTGGTAGTAGATCATAAGGCCTTACATCTCATTCTCGTTGGTAGCAGAGATGATGCATTATTCCCTCAGGTGGCAAATGCATAGATATATAATGGAAAATGTGCTTAAAATATGTGTTCTCTTTTGTTAATGAATATCCTTGTGCAAGTATATGCTTTTCTTATATTCTTCTGTTACTGCCAAGTATATTATTTTTATCTTATTGCCAAGATATGATGAGAGGTAAATAAAAGACACGTAGGCGTACTCAGTACAATATTCTTGAAATATTGTGCTGACGTGTACCGCATGTAATCTTTTTGTTTAGGTTGTGGTTATGCTCTTGAAGATCCAAGATAGTTGAGAGTTGCATAGCGAGCTGATGTACAGGTGGACCTGTTGTCTTAAGATCCTGTTGTTTAGTTGTAGCTCATGTATACGTATAATTTGCTGTTCAATATGTAATATCAAATGTTATAACAATTCATGTTGTAATTATATGTTGAATGGTGAACATGTGTGTATGGTTTTATTATTGTTCATGTACATGTGCTACTGTGTTTCCTTCTGACTTCCTCTGATTTTCTTCTTCTTAGCCTAGTGTGGGATGTTTAAATTGGAATGCTCGCTGAGGTGAGGGTTTCAATTTGGACGTCACACATCAGATTAAGTTTTAGAAAATTCGGGGACGTCACATCCACCCTCCGAGGTGAGGAGGTCGCTTGTACCCAACATCAACATCATTATCATTATCATTATAATTCAGGCAGTCATAATGGGAATATCATTAATGTTCAAGCTTTTCCAAGAGTATATATATACAAATCAAAAGAATACTCAGTAGGGAACATTGTAGCTCAAACAAATACATAATCAAGATTTTCAACAAGAGTACATACAAGTATCATTCAATACTACTAGTCTGTTTACGGAGGATGAAATAGAAAATTGTACCTCTTTTAGAGTCTAGAGTATTATAAAAAACTATATCAACAAGTGTAATGAGATAAGGTCTCGGCACACATGGAAAACAACCATGTATCAATATATGGTTGATTTCTCCAAATGACCTACTAGGGCATTCACTCATGTATCATTATTATGCATCATATCATTTGCCACATAGTCATCAAGAGTATAGATCTAGAATCATATGACTGAGGTCAGGAACTTTTATTTCAAATCAAGGTCTGATTTGGTGTACAAAATATCCATGATTAAAGATATTAAATGATTTAGTCATTTTCATGTTCAAATATTTCAAGAGTAGATTAAGTGATGATCAAGTATTCATAGTTGTGAGTTATAGTGATCAATATATGACCAAAGTCTACAAAGTCACCATGTAACATGTTATCACATAAATTAGGGGTTTTAATAGTATTAGGTTTGAAATATCAATAGAAAACCCTAAATATGATGATAAGAGAAATATATTGGAACTTCATCAAAAACCATAGTGACAGAGTGATATTATGGTCCCATATTCAAGTAATCATTTTCTTTAGCATGTGGATATTTTTTGAGCATTTTTTGGATATTGGGGATATTTATAATCAATTTCACAAAACTGACCAATCAGATAATTGCTAGAAGAATAAAAATAAAAATAAAAATAGATAGTCAACCTAGCTTCAAAGATCAAGAGAGGGACCTAGATCAATGGATCCTCCTTCCTAACTCGCAAGATAGCCTTGGCTCAAGGGAGGCGATGAGGTACACAAAAATGAAATTTCCCACAAGAAAGAGACACAAACATGACAAGATACGAGGGCATATTAGAGAAAGACCCTGAATCTTATGACAACAACACATTACCTCAGGTCCTTACTCATGCCATTATGACAACAACAAGGGAGACACCTGATCAGAGGACTTTGAGGTGTAATCTAAGAGAGGATTATTGTGGGGGAACAATGAGAATACATACAACTTTGTGATGTCTGTAAGAACCCAACCAACCAAAAAACATGAGCAAGGGCCTTAGAAATGAGTTTGGGCAAGAAGCTTATACATATGGAACAAAGGAAAAAGGTTTAAGAGGTTTACCATGAAAAGGAGGGAGCTAGGGGGGTTCGGTGAGTCTTACGGTCTCCCTAGATCTATTAGCAAGATTCATCTCCTTCCAATGAAGCCTGATGTTTCTAGTCAGTGGCATCCTTTTAGAGAACATGAGCATCCTATCAACGACGCTCTCTAGACTCCCATGCCTACTCGTAATGGTAGCAATGGCTCCCTCAAGGTCCCTAGATGATACTGGCACAATTTATTGGGAAGAGGAAGTATGTGCTAGGAGTAGGGGGATCTAGTTCAAGAAAATGAATGTGGAGTTGGGCATAGTGGAAGAAGGGCGGTGGTGAGAAATTGAAGGCTCAACATGTTTAAAGGGGGTATGATCATGCTACAGGAGCCCTTAAATAGCTGTTTCAAGGAGGAGGGTTAGTTGGATGGTTCTCCTCCGATCAGCAGAGCCAGTCGTCATTTGGGCATTTTTGAAATATTGATCGTCAGGTACATCTTTTGGGATCATTTGAATGAGGAGAGAAAGACATATATAAAGAATCAGTTTTGACTCGGTGAGGGTTAGAGAGGAGGGAGAGTAGGGGATTCAAAAATCAATGTTGTTGTGTGTGCTCATCCCCTGCAATAGTCAATCCAGGGAGATGACTTCCTCACGAGTCACTCAGTCTGGGTTCGGTTTTGGGTCATAGGTTCATTTAGGTTAGGAATAAATAGCATTTTGAAGAGTAAAAGTGGTATTTCCTACAAAATTCACAACTCTCAATTTGTATATCTAAAATTTGTGAGATTTTATCCACAGTTTCATCAAGATATTACCTATTTATGTAAAACATTTTAGTTCCAAAAAATCAAGTTCGAGTCATGAATAAAATTCATCGATTAATAATAATAATAATTTGACTAAATTGAAAGTCACAAGGTACATTTGAGCATCATAATTGCAATTGGGTGTCCATCATCATTCAATAATTATGAGAGTGATGAAGTGAGGCCAATTGAGTAAGAATGGATAATAGAAGGGCATAATTGTAATTTGGATAAAAAATATGGAGATTCCACTTTATCACATCCTTCCTTCCTTAAAAAAATGTCCTCAAAATTCAAATAATCCATCGATCAAGATTGGGATTTCGTAATATATTTCATAACCATCTTGGTGCCAATATATTTTATAATCGAGCAATCGAGCATCAAGGTCAAGGCATGGTCACATTGTTCATTAATTAGGAAAGGTCATCACATGAGTCACAAATCAGGAGAGATCATCCTACATATCATGGATTTGGAGAGATAATATTTTAGGTCAAATAAATAGATCTCTTGAATCAAGAGTACAACATGACTTTTAGTCCCAATATTTAAGGGTCTTAGCTTCTACATTGCCCTAGGTGGGGTTATACATCCACGATCGAGATCTCATATTTCAATAGTTCGAGACAAACATCATAATAGAAATATCATGATTTCATGCTCAAAATCAATGGAAGGTCCCACCTTAGTCCTAATGAGAGCTAAACCCTATGTTATAAATTTAGAGAGTCAACATAGTCATCATTTCAAAATTTCCAAAAATTGGGATTATGAAATTCATTAGTCATATATCGAGGGTGATCTCAAGATCCAAATATTTTGATCATAAGATTCATATCATTATTGAGATTGATAATCATGAGTCAAAATTTTATTCACCAATTTCAAGAGTCAAAAATTCTAGACACTAAAAGTCATAGGTCCAAAATTTGAAGCTAGGGTTTAGATTCCTACTTTAGACCTTAGGGTGATCATTCATCCATATATAGCAATCAAGCAACAATCGAGCAACATTACAAGATATCAATATTCATTATCTTGGTATTCAAGGATGATGAATGATCTAGACCTACGTATTTTTAGGAAGTCAACCACAAGATATAGACAAAATTATCATATTTCAAGATCATCATTAAAACAATATTCAAGATCGAGTATCAATATCATCTTGGAATCAACCTATTATAGACTTTGGTCAAGCAATCAAAATCACAAGAAAGGGCTACCTTTCCAAAACTCTAAATAATCAATAATGAGAAAATTTATAGGTAGTCATAATAGGTATGTGACCTAGGTCAGGGGAGTCATGAGTCAACTACCACCCTAATATAGTACAACAATCTACATTAGTCATGAGTCATTGAGCATATCCAAATAGGGAGATTATCAATGATCAAATTGTATTCAACATGGTCATAAGATCAAAATTCAAGAGTATAATAGGGCAACCATGTCTTAGGATTTTGCAAGATAAGAGTCAATAGTTGCAAGAGTATAATAGGGACAATAATTGCATTCTCTTTCTTTCATGATCAAGGTAATGGTATAATCTAGAGATCAGGATATTGGATTGGGCACTCGAATAATCGTAGCATAATAGTGCAAGGTTTAGGTCCATATCATATCCAAATGGAGATTACAAAAAAGGCATAAATAGTCAATAGAGAAGGTGCATTTTGTATCATAGTCTTAGATCATGATTTTGAGAGTCCTAAGGCTTAGTCGTTTGATGGCATAATCATGATGTCTATCAAATAGGGAAAAAGTTCTCTTAACTATCTTTGAGGTTTAATCAACAATAAGGTGACACCGACTTAATTAAATAGGGACCTCATCAACCATGTGGTATAAGGTACAAATCCTTTTTATTTCACCACATCAAGATCATTATCATTTACCTCAAACATAGGAAGCATGTGGTCTAGTTTTGGTGAAACCGACTTCACATGATATGAGGGTTCATTCGTGAGTAATTGATTTCAATATTAATTTCATTGATCAAATTGAGTTTTAAAATTAAGGTTAGAGCATGGTATCATTATCTAAAATATATTTTATGATTCTCAAACAAATTTTACTTTTCCCCACATACAAGCTACACATAATCAAGAAATGATGTGGTAAATAGTCATGAGAGAAAAACCACACAAGGAGATGATAAGACTAGCTAATCATCATCTACTTGGGTGGCTTAGGGTAGTCCTTAAAGATAAAATGAGGTGATAGAAGACTGTCTAGGGTTTTAGGGAATTCCTTCATTCTGATCTAGATCCACTAAGGCCATGCGGAGTAGGGGAACCTTGACCATTGTGAAGACAGATTGAAGGAATTATGCCAAAACACCTTATGCTCTTTCTAGACACCTCAGTTTCGTCATCGTGAACTTTAGGTTTTCCCTTGGTTTAGACATTAGAAATACTATTTCATAAATGCATAAGATGTGTGTGGTGGCACCTTTGATACCAACTATCATGGAACCATTCTTACCCTAATCCCAATCCCACTTCCCGGGTAGGAAATGTTAAGGGGATTTGAGTGCCCGTCTCTAAGTGGCCCGAAGATCACAATAGATTTTTTGCAAAATGAAATAACAAATAGTTATTTAAAAAGGAAAAAGTTTATTATATCAAGGGATAAAAGGTAACACGAAAAGATTATATAAATGATAATAGGAAGATACAATTAGATATTACATTTCATTTATATATAATCCCAATGTGATGGGCGTTCTTGAATCTAACAGATATTGGCAAGATAAGATAGATAGCATGTATCAAGTCTTCAAATCTTCATGCCTAAAATCAATTAATTCAAGAAGCAATCAATGTAAATGCATACGTATGCTTTGAAAAGAATAGTATTGCAAAATTGAAAACATTTATAGAAAAATATTGTACTTCGCAGGAGCTATAAGCAAAATATTCAATGCTCTATTTAGAACTCAATTTTATTTCAAAAAATTAAATTTAATTACAAGTTTTCCCATTATGTTGATATCAAGAAGCATTCTTATATATATATATATATATATATATATATATATCCATCACCCCAACAAGATGGGGGAGGTCACCTAGCTCCATCTCTTAAATCAAAGGAGGAGGTCATCATTTTGTACAAGTGCCACCCTCTAAGGTGAGGAGGTCGCTTGTACCCAACATCATCATCATAATTCAGGCCGTCATAATGGGAATATCATTTATGCTTAAAGTTTTCCAAAAGTGTATAAACAAATCAAAATTGTATTCACTAGGGAACGTTGTAGCTCAAACAAATGCATAGCCAAGATTTTCAACTAGAGTACATAGGGAACGTTGTAGCTCAAACAAATGCATAGCCAAGATTTTCAACTAGAGTACATAGAAGTATCATTCAATATCACTAGTCTGTTATAGGAGGTTAAATATAAAAGCATACCTATTTTAGAGTCTAGAATATTATCAACCATATCAACAAGTCTAATGAGATAAGACCCTCATACACAAGGAAAACAACCATGCATCAATATATGTTTCATTTCTCTAAATGACCTACTAGGGAATTCACTCATGTATCATTATTATGCATCACAACATTTGTTTCTATATAGCCATTAAGAGTATGGATCTAGAATCATATGAATGAGGTCATGAACTTAGATTTTGAATCAAGGTCTGATTTGATGTATAAAATACCCAATATTAAAGATATTGAATGATTTTGTCATTTTCATGTACAAATATGTCAAGAGTAGATTAAGTGATATCAGGTATTCATAATTGTGAGTTCTTATTATCAATATATGATCAGATTCTAAAAAAGTCATCATGTAACATTTGATCACGTAAATTAGGGGTTTTAATAGTATTATGGTTTGAAATATCAATAGAAAACCCTAAATATGATGATAAGAGTCATATATTTTAAATTCATTGAAAACCATAGTGACAGAGTGATATTAAGATCCCATAGTAAAGTAATTTTTTCCTGAGCATGTGGATATTTTTTGAGCATTTTTGGATATTGGATATATTTATAATCAATTTTACAAAATTGAATAATCAGGTAATTGCTAGAAGAATACATTTGAAAAAAAGGATGGTCAACCTGGCTTCACAGATCAAGAGAGGTATTTGGATCAGTGGATCCTCCTACCCGAGGTACAACCACAACTATCCTAAATTATATCACATAATCAATATCTAAGACATGGCATCAACCACTCTCAATCTAAGGCATAACTGTAATCATCCTCCAAAACCTTAGAATCAAGATGACAATGACACACAGTCTCTTACACTAACATATACTCAACGGTATATGACTCAGAGCTTCCCTTTGAGAATACCTATTTTACCATCCAGCAAGTCCTGACACTAGAATGGTTTTACGACATAGGCACTACATGAATAGGGTTTCACTTGATTAGCTATTGCCAATTGGGTGAGTCAAGTATGCATCAATCAAGTTACATACAAACCCCAAAAGATTTCTACAAAAACATGGGTATGTCACAACTCGAGAAGATATTAAGTGTGGGCTCTGATCTCCAAACCATGACATAAACACGATTAAAACTTAGCGGCAGCGAATCGGTAATCAGCGGAAGACAAAAATCACGGGAAATTAAAACTTTTCGTGACAAGAACTTGAATCCATAGAAGCCTCTTTCATAAAGTGAGGTAAACTGTTTACATCTCAGGATAATTACTTCTTGAGTAATTATATACATCAGGATACAAAATCTCAAGATCACTTATACAAAAAGACTCCAAGACCTGAGAGTACAGAGGACACATAGGACTGACTCTAACTACACCATAGGGCAGGACAATCTCCACCTGAGATTACTGCTGCCCCTGATGCTGCTGCTGAGACTGATCACCTGTAGGCTGGTTCCTTTGTCTCTGACGTCCACCTAAAAAGTTGAAGCCTACGGGGTGAGACAATTATACATAATTGTCCCAGCGAGAGTTATAACTCTTCGCCAGAAGCTTTATTATAACATCAAAGAATATTTTAAACAGTAAAGCCTTCAAAGCATTCTGTAACAGTTGCAGGTATAACAAGATCTCAACCATTTAGGAGATATGGAGAATATAAACACTATTGCAATGTAACATCAATCAACTAACTTGGAGTTATCTCTAACAAGTTATACTATATGGTTGATTATGTTTTACAAACAACATTATGCCCTGTGGAGATGAGGCTTACCACTCATACTCCAACTGATCGCTGAGAAGCCGCATCAGTATCATACATAGGTCATTAAGAGAGCCGGATTCTCATGACCTTCACCTTCCTCAGTCAGTAAGAGGATCACTTGTAGGACATCTCGTGTCTCTACTACTATAGCTTACCAGGGTAAACTGGTCCTTCGCTATTCTAGAGTCACAGTGGCGTTCTGTACTCTCTTCGTCATCAGGAGGTTTCATATTTACCTACCACTGATACGGATATCTGTGCTTTCTTCGTCATCAGGAGGTTTCATGTTTACCTACCACTGATACGGTATGGAACTATAGTGAAGGATGGATGGATTCCACATCTACATCACTTTCCTACACTAGGATGTAAGGTTCTACACATCCATGTACCCCACATACTCAAAAGTATGTGCTCCAGGAGTTCCCTAAGGAAAACCTGTTTCACCATCACTTAATTTCTGACAATGATGGATCTATGATCAGGGTTCTACATTATACTTGATTAGTTAGGTACATTCAGTATTCTTTAACATCATACATTGTTCTTCAAACAATAACAGTAGCATAGCAGCTATAAAAGAAGAATACTAAATGTAACAGGCCTAACTTATATCAATCATCATTTCTCATTATCCTCATCACAAGTCATCTCTAAGGTATGACTTTGATGGTATTCATGGCTCTCACAGCCCATTATCAGCATAGGATGCCACTGGCAAGGCATCAGATTACTTTACTTATTCATAAGGCTAACAACATGCCTTTAATGAATATAACATCAACATCCATACCTGGATATGATTACCTTCATATCAGAACCTGCATGGTTAATACATCTGATAAAGGTAATGCAACAATAAGGAATGTACTTCCTACTCTTGTCATAAGAGTTAAATCTTTAATTTAAATCAAATAGAGTTTATTGCTCAAAAGCATGCCATTACCCTTGAATTAGGGTTTACTATTCACATTACATGTCATCACCCTTGAATTAGGGTTTACTATTCACATTACATGTCATCACCCTTGAATTAGGGTTTACTATTCACATCAAGGTGAATTAAACTCATAACATCATCATGTATGAGTAACATCTTCATTGATGCTCTTGGATTAGTTAAAGGTTCATCATTTATCATAATTAGGGTTTCTATGACCTCACACAGGTGGACCATACCCTAATTATGCTCACTTATGTGCATTGGAGATGCTTTACTTGAGTTTCCACTTAAAAAGGGTACTTTCTCTCTCTAGAAGTACTTTCTCTCTCATCATAATGCTAGGTGATGTCAACATCACTCTAAAACAGGTTGGATTGAGTCATCATAGGCTAACATAGCCAAAAGCATCACCATTATGTGATTAGAGTTACTTTCTCTCTCTAGGGTACTTTCTCTCTCTAGAGTACTCTCTCTTTCATCATACTAATGGTTGATTATAACATTAGACTAGATCAAGTTGGATAGAGTCATTATGACTAAAAACATCATTCTCATTGTAATTAGAGTTTGAATTGAGCAAGGTATAACTCAATTGACCCTTCAGGGGTATTTTGGTAATTCACCCCATTGATCATCATCATGGTCAAAAACCTTAGTCAAATAACCCCTTACTATCCTAGATTATCATTAGGGTTTGATTTGGGCAACATTGAACCATTTACATCATCAAATGATTGAATGAGGTCAACCTTGAATCACATTGATTGATTTCAATCATTAATCATCAATTGGGTTGAGATTGGTTGAAAGTGTTGACTGTTTGCCCACTTTGACTTTCCAAGACCGCGAGCCTCCTTCTAACTCCAAGACCGCGAGCCATCATGCATTCAAGACCGTGAGCCTCTTCAAGGGTTCAAGACCGCGAAGCCTCCCATTGGTTCAAGTTAATGTTGAGACCGCGAAGACCAATTTGAGTTGAGACCGCGAGGGTCAAGAAGACCGTTTGCCCTTCTTTGACCTCAGGACCGCGAGGCCCTTCGCGGTCTTGAGACCGCGAGCCTCCTCTCGGTCTTGAGACCGTGAGCCCCCTCACGGTCTTGAGACCGCGAGCCCTCTCACGGTCTTGAGACCGCGAGGCTCTCATGGTCTCAGCCGCTTGGTCCTTCAACAAGGCTCAAAGATGCAACCGATAATGTCAACCCATGTTGAAGCCCTCAAATGGTCAAAGATATGTTGACCACTTATGGATTTAGTCAATTAAGATCATGCTTGATCACTTGGTCATTCAATTGACCCATAATGGTTAACCAATTATGGTTGAAATCGATTCAATTAGGGTCTATCAATGTTCACCCATCAACACTCAACGGTGTGCATCAACACAAGGTTGAACCCTTCAATTGAGCTCCAATTGGGCCCAAACTTGGCCCAAACGGTCTTGAGGTCATGTGGGTGGACCCCACATGGTCTTAAGACCGTTTGCCCAAGATTTCATCAAAGTCTAAGGTGATTTGATAGGGGTTGAACCATGATTGAACCACAAAACAGAAATTTGGATTAAATTAATAACTTATTTGCAATTGGGTCCTCAATTGGTCAAATTACTCAACCCTAGACCTTCAAACGGTCTTGGGTGATTGTCCTCTCGGTCTTGAGACCGTTTGGATGAGTTCCAAACGGTCTTGAGACCGTTTGCCCATCCAAATTTTGGATTCTAGTGCAGATTCATCAAGGTCTGACCCATTGAGTTGATGATCATGTCAAAATTTAATTGCAATGTAATTTGATGTAATTGTACCTTCAATTGGTCAACAAATCTTGACCCCAGACCTCCAAATGGTCTTGGTTGATTGCCCTCGCGGTCTTGAGACCGTTTGGTGACCCCCAAACGGTCTTGAGACCGTTTAGGTCAATCAACCCTAAAAACCCTAATTAGGTCACCATAATTTCAGTACTGATTTCACCTAGGGTTATCCCTAGTAATCACCCTTCAAATCTTAGCCCGTTTGGAATTAGACCATCCAACTTGGTGAGTTGTTCACTAACATGATTTTGAACAGTAATATCATACGGTCAAAGCTTAGTCAACGACCTTACACGGTCTTGAGACCGTTTGCCCAAAAAGGAAATTTCAGACCGTTTGAAAATCAGCAATTAATTCATTTAAAGTTGTGACTTAAAAAGGTCATATCTCCCGATTCCTTTGGAGTTAGTCTCCCAAATTTTGAGGGTAATTAGCCTATATAATTAGGAACAGATTTATTATACAGTCCACGCTCGGTAAACGGGGCCAAACGGTCTTAAGACCGTTTTCCCTGTCGCGGTCTCGAGACCGTTTGCTCACCTCGCGGTCTTGAGTCCGAGAGAGCAAACTGTTAGGACCGTTTAAGGAAAAGAAAAGTGGTGGGTTTTCTTGGAAATCACGCCTTCATCTTCTAACTCAAGAACAGTACAGATATCCCACGGGTTTTCTTGCAAAATAACAGGGAAAAGTAGGGAAACACTAAGAGCTATCATCAAAACGCATATAAAGATGCATATAGTAAAGCATGGGTTTAGAGTTATAAAACCCGCCTAAAGCTTGCTTCTTGAGCTGCAAGCTTTCAAGCTCCAAGCTCTAATGGCGTCCTTGAGTTCCCACGGGTTGGCCAAGGTGAAAACTCCAAGGAAGGATGAAAAGAGACGGCTAGAAAGGTAGGGTTTCAAGAGTTAGCCATGAAGATGACCTTGAATTCGAGTTTTAACCATGGAATTAGGCAAGAAGAGGGGTTTAAACCTACCTTGCACCCCTTGGTCGTCCTCCTTAGCTCCAAGGCAGTCCTTGGTCGTCTTTGGTGAAATGAAACAGTAAGGGAACGAATGGTGAGTTCCCTTGCAACTAAGGGAAGGAGAGCTTATATACATGGGGTAGGATTTTCAACATTAGTTCATAAGTTTCCCTTAATTCCAACTAAGTCCTTCCTTTATTACTTGCTCGTCCCTTCCTCTTTATTCTAAGGACAAACCTTATCTTAAGTTATAGAAAAGAAGGCAAGGAATAACAATCTAATAATAAAGTTCATACTTAAAGGGATATTGCACATATACCCTGATTATTCAATCACAAAGCCTATTTCTTAACTTGATAACTCAATTGAGGTGAATTCCTCATCATTTCTTCTCTAAATGATGGCAAGAGTCTAAAAAGATACTTTAGATGACATTCTTTACAAATTGCATCCCTTTATTTGGGTAAATTGCATTTTACCCCAAATTAGGGTTTCAAGCCCTGGGATTGCTTCCACAGCTGCACCTTGGTGCTCTAGCTTGGGAAATCCCTCAAACTTTGCCAAAGAGATTCTCATGATGTCTCAACATCAGAGGAACATCTCATCATGTGCAAATTGCAAGCTAACCCTTTCAACTGGGTAAATTTCACATAGGTCCCTGTATATCAAAACAATGCTACAACTTTAAATAAAAAGGAGCAAATACTGAAATATACGTTTCTGAGAAACTTAATTACATGCTCAGAGTTAATCACAAAGATTTAATTACATATTTAGGCAAAACACCTAGGGTTGACTCATAACCCAGGTCAGGGATGTTACATTAAGCATGAGATATAATTCTTATCATATCATTATAGGATACCGATCCTTATCACACATGAAGAGGATTACACATTTGCAACTCCATCAAGGCTCAAGACTTGCCCAAATCTCAATAAGACCATCATGTTATCCCATGCAAGAACATCATTATCTTTCACACCTCATAAAAGGTTCAACATACTATCAACATACTTATGATACATAGGTTCAACATATATTGCATTAAGAGCTATGTTGTTAACATGTTAGTGTATTAGAATAACCATAATCATTAAAAGAGGACATTCCTTCACTATATCAACATACAAGGAAGCTAAGTATCATTAACCATCATCATTTGATTGTATTAGGATTAGGTTCAACAAAGCAGATTAAATTGATGTTACAATTCAACATTCAACTAACCATTGGTTCATATGCTTACTTAGGTCAAAGCAAAAACACTAACGCTAGTACCTCCATCTGATCATATGTGCATATAGTAAAACATAACCATAGGATTAGGAGCATCAAACCCAAACCATCAAATCATAGACCACACATAAACTACCATGTTCAAGGCAAATAATACCATTTAATCACAAACATTAATAACCACCATCGGATCATGACAAGCCATAGGATTATACACATATAAAGATCATCATTTTCTGAATTCATAAGTACCATCAGTTGTGGACAACA
The DNA here is from genome assembly GCA_963693085.1 of Alisma plantago-aquatica. Taxonomy (NCBI): domain Eukaryota; kingdom Viridiplantae; phylum Streptophyta; class Magnoliopsida; order Alismatales; family Alismataceae; genus Alisma; species Alisma plantago-aquatica. The sequence goes on along the minus strand of OY856413.1, from coordinate 368,105,404 downwards.
GTGCCACCATCAGATGTTCACATCAAGAAAATCATCGATCTAGCAACCAGTGAAACCATCGAGTCTTGATCCAGTGAAGCCATCAAGTTTTGACCCAGTAAAGCCATCAAGTCTTGACCCTATGAAGCAAGTTGTTGACAACACTAGGTGGAAAACATATTAGCAAAAACTTCATTTGAGGGACCATAGAATCCATTGTTTGGTAGGACCTAAACCCATCCTTTTAACCACTTGAGAGGGCACCAAGACTATTCGGTTGTGAAGGGAACTATAGCCACCGATTTTGAGCATAAAAGAATGTTTAAAGAAGAAACTAAGTAACCACCATTTGTTGGAACAAGGATCCCAACATTGGATCATGAACAAGGTAGAAATCAGTTCAAATCACTAAGGGAAATCCATCGTTTGTCACCCCTAGGAAATCCTTAAATCAAGGAACAAAGCCATCAACTTCCACATGCATTAAAGGTATAGGACTACCAATTCCATGAATAAAGTGAGTACATGGTTAAGAGGTTCATCCAAGAAGATTAACTACTCAAGTACTACCACATAAACTCAAACCCTAGGCAACGATGCAAGCTTTCTACTTAGAACTACATTTTAGAGAAAGATCTTGTACATGCAAGTTATGAGTAAGCATTAAACATGGAGAGTGTTGTATAACTTGCCTCAAAGATGATGAAGAAGGTCCAAACATCAAGGTAGCTCAAAGAGAGAGGGAAGGAACCCTAGCTTGAGCACTCCACACATTCAGGATAGCTTGTATCCTCCAATAACAAGCAAACCCTAGGTCAAAGAAGTAAGAAGAAGGTGTTTCTCAACCTCTAGCACATGATCCACTGAGAAACATCATGGATATAACCAAGAAGGGAGAGAGAGAAGGTAGGGAAGCAAGGAAAGCAAAGGGAAAGAGGAAGAGATTACTTTCTTATGCCAAGAACAAGCTAAGGAAGCTCCACAAGCTTGAAGACATGGTAGTTCCAAACCCTAGGTGCACATGCAAGCAAGATCTGCCAAGCTTCTTCTATGTTGGGCTCATTCTTCTCCACCAAGCAAGGGGGAGTTGCTCCAAGAAGAAAGGAAGAAAAAGAAGGTTCCAAAGGGTTCGTTTGCATAGAACGATGTATGTATATAAGGCTTAGGGTGAAAGAGAAAGTAAGGTAGAGGTGTCTAGAAAAGCATGTCATGTGTCCATTGTAAAAAACATCTCGTCCATGCAAACTAGGTTGAACATCGAGTGTGGTAGCTAGGAAGACCATCACATCTTAACACCAGGTGATCCATCGACCTACAATAGTAGGTGGGCCATTGGCTGCTACCTTCACTTGGTCACCAAGCAAAATGCTAGTGCCACCATCAGTTGGTGCACTAAACAAGCATAACCATTGACTTAGGTGCTTCAAGAGAAAAAAAATCATTAACCTTCAAGCACCAAGAGACCATGATAGGATACCACCACCTAGAGATGGACCATCAGATCCCAACATTCAAAGGAAAGACCATCGAGTTAGGGCTTCTAGGTGAGAAACCTTAGATTCCAACCCTAAGCTAGATGTCACCACTAAACCAAGATACAACAAGGCACCCCAAGGTACATCTATATCAAACATGATATGAAAACATGTAAGGAAAAAAAGCATGTGACAAACTGCAAAAAAAGCATGCATAAAAGCCCAAAACAAACACATATATAGAAAAACATGCTCAAATAATGTCCAAACTGGACCAAACTTGAAGCATAAGTTTGTCACATGATATCAAGGAAAATATTAGAGCTTGATTAAGGTTTTTAAGCATCCAATTAAGTTAATTAAGCATGTTCATCTAAAAATCTAGGTCAGGGGTCTTACAACCATAAATCCCTAACAAGGATTTCACCCCCGAAAGCCTACACAAACAAAGACAGGTACTTCCTATGCATCTCATCCTCTAGCTCCCACATGGCCTCCTTCACACCACAATGATTCCACAAAACCTTCACTAAGGAGATATAATTCTTCCTCTACTTTTGCACACACTTATCCAAGATCAACACAAGACCCTCAACATAAGACACGTCCTCCTCCAACTCAACCTCCACTGGTTGTATCATCTATCAGTATCTGGATGGCACTTCCTCAGCATAGAGACATGAAAGACATTAGGAAAATGGTGCAACTCTAGCGGTAACTACAACTTGTCCGCCACATTCCCAACATGTGCCATGATAGAGTATGGTCCCATAAACCTGGGAGCCAATTTACCCTTCTTACCAAACCTCAACACACCCTTCTAAGGGGAAACATTGAGATACACACAGTCTCCAACTTAGAACTCGAATGATATGCGACGGTTATCAACATACAACTTCTGTCTATCCTGATATGCCTTCAACTATTGTTGTATCACCTTGATCTTCTTTTTAGTTTGTTGCACTAGCTTAGGACCCAAAATCTGACATTCACCTATCTCATACCAACAAAAAGGGAATTGACAACGTCTCATGTACAAAGCTTCATACGCTTCCATGTCTATGCTCCTCTGATAACTATTGTTATAGGAAAACTCTATAAAAATTAGGTGAACATCCCAAATGCTAAGGAACTACAGAACACATACCCTTAAAAGATCCTCCAAATTCTGAATGGTCCTCTCAGACTAATCATCTATTTGTGGAAAGTTATGCTAAACCTCAACTATGCACCCAAGGTTATATGCAAACATTCCCAAAAATGACTCATAAATTGAGGACCTCTGTCAGATACTATACTAACCATAATGTCATGTAGGCGAACTATCTCATCAACATAAATCTGTGCCAACTTCTCTAATGTATACATCATCTTGACTAAAATAAAGTGAGCTAACTTGGTCAACCAGTCAACTATCACCCAAATGGATTCATGATCTTTGGTTGTCCTGGGAAGACCAACCACAAAGTCCATGTTAATATGATCCCATTTCCACTAAGGTATCAGTAAAAGTTGTAACATCCCTATGGGCTTGTGGAGCTAAGCCTTAATTTTCTTACAAACTAGACACTTAGCAACGAACTCTGCCACATCATGCTTTAGGCTTGGCCACTAGTACAAATCCTTTAGATTGTGGTACATATTTGTACTACCAAGAAGCATTGCATATATCGAGGAATGAGGCTCCTCAAGAACCATATTTCTCAGGCCCTTGACATCTCAAACCATTATCTTGTTGTGAAAACAAACTATTGTAGGGAAATTGGGGCGACAGATAAGGTAGCAGAAACAAAAATTTAAAGCTTCATTCCCCTTAACAACAAGATTGGTCAACAATAATGTATCTAGGAAGGAAAGTAACAAGAGTTATACCTAGTTCTGGAGTAGTTCTAGTGACAACTCTTGATGCACTATTGTTCTTCTTCTCCAAGTAGCAATGCACTTCTTTTTCTGGTAGCAACACTCAAACTGTCGTCAGCAGTGACCTCTTGGTCTATCACCATCGACGGTCGTTGACAATGTTCTCCTAGAGGTAGTCATCTCCCTCCCCTAGAGTAGTCCATGCAGACCATCGGGAACTCCATGTTGCACTACCAGAGCCACATGAAGGAGTTGTCCCTTTAGAATGTCAACCTACTAGAGTTGATTTGCTCTTCCACAATTGTCTCTCCCTTGCTATCCCTCCCTTTATTGGGTAGGACTTGCTCGAGCTCTCTATTGGTTACCACAACCAAAGAGAACAACAACCATCAAAGCAACTGTTGTGTCTTGGAAGCCCCCAATACCCCTCTATTTATAGGAGAGGCTAGGGTCAGGGTTCCCAGTCTATGCAGAAGTCAAACGAGATGGATTCACAAATGTTCTGGAACTTATGCATGGAGAACTAGTCATTTTGCATAGCCAACTGGTCAATTTGTGCGTGAATCAGTCATTTCATGTAGTTTTTTGTTTTGAGTCAAATTGATAATCAATGCCCGATTAAAGCTAAACATGACATCAACATCAATCCTTCTTCAAATAAATTGGCAACTGAATCAGGTGATCCAAGTGATGAACCGATCATTTCACTTTGTGAAATGGTCATTTCACAAGGGAAATAGCTATCCACATGTCTAGTTCAGGTAAAGTTCAACCAGTATTGATTCCAATTAACCTGATACTCCAACCAATCATTTCAACACTTGAACTAGTCGGTTGGAAGTCCATTCAGTCAATTTTGAACCTTATTTGTTTAATTGAATACCTAAATACCTTTAATAATCAAGTTAAACATCATTCATGAATATACTCCTATTCCAAGTGTATCTTATGTGTGTAACACTATAGGCTCTTAATTATGTTGGTAATGAATGTCCATATCCAGATCAACAAACAAATTTGTTGTTCGATTGGGATAAGAGTAGTATTTAACAAAATAACATCTATGCATTTTGTTGGCAAATCTTTTTAAGAAAATATTTTCTTACACAAGCTTTCAATCCTAATATTTCTAAAATACATATCGAGACACTCCCATGCTATATTGCATATGGTGTCTTTTGAACCAAATTAGAGGGTACACTATTTTAGTGTAAAGCATGTGCCCAAAAGAAATTGGAAGATCAACTAGATTTTATTGATAATTGCACCATGACTAAAAAAGTGTGACTCCTTTATGATACATTCTCATGATACACTATCATTGTGTTTTAGGTGTATTTCATCATGTTATGTTACCATGATCTCCCAGAAGGTTGTCAAACTTTTGGTTAAAATATGTCAACATCGATCATATGAAAGTATATTAATATTTTTGCCAAGTTAGTTACATACTTCATTCATGATCTACTTGAACACTTCTTTTTTTGGGGGGTAACTAGAGGTCAATTTTTATTCATTCCGCCCTCTAGCGCAGATAACAAAGCATTTACATCAATCTCCCTGAAGGCCGTGAGCCAGTCAGGTACAACTGAATTAAAGTTACAGGGCCCTCCATTAGCTAAACACTTCTTCGCAATCAGATCTGCAGAAGTGTTCCATGTGCGTGGAACATGGTTTAGAAGAATCGAGCTGCCTTCTTCCAACATGGTGCTCGCTAAACGAACATGTGGTTTGAATTTATTCGGGGCCTTCTGATGGTTGGTGAGAAGCGAGATAGCTTTCTTTGAGTCTGAGAGAATGTATACCGAGGACCAATTCAACTCCTTGCAAGTTTTCAAACCTAGAAGACAAGCCTGTACCTCTGCTTCTAGGGCGGAGGAGGCCATAGTACGTTGGCCTTTACCAAACAGAGACTGGCCATCTGCTCCAAAGACATGAAACCCCACTGCGGCGCTAGCAGTAAGGTGTTTAAAAGCAGCGTCTACGAAGATATAGTATTTCCGTGTTGTTAAGCCTCGTATTGAGGGACTTACTTCAAGAGATTCATATTTGTATTTCATTAAATAAAAACTTTCATATCTAATGATAATATCAGTAAGTATATAATGAGGTACTTGCAACTACCTTTAGCATTTCTTCTAAAAGGTCTATATACATCAGTATGTATGAGCCCTAATAGAATAGTCATTCTCCCACTACATCTAGTGAAGATATTTTTTTCATCTTTCCCAATAAATAGGACTTGCATATCACCATTGTTTCAATAAACAAAAGAGTCTAGATAACCATCATTATAGATTCTAGAAATGCATTTCTCATTTACATGCTTTAGATGACAATGCTATAGGCATTCATTGTTTTGAGTCATCAAGTCATTAAATATACATGTCAAACACATTTTTCTCTTCAACTACAAAGCATAGATTATGAGATATGGAATATACATCATCTTATAAAATGAAATATCACTTCTTGTCCAATCAATATACATTATGTTTTCATCAATGGCATATACATAATAGCAATTCATTAATTCTATTACATGCCCATGAATGATAGATTCCAACTATAGTGGTAGCAACTCCTACTCCAAATAGTTCTATCTTACTTCTTATTGGGTCTTGAAGTAAAGACCTCTATCTCTTTATTCTTTCTTTGTTCATTTAAGTGAAAATGAAATATTCTTTTTTCCACTTATCCTTCTCCTAGTCTTGAGTGTAGAAGATGTGCACTTCAGCTCAGCCTCAAAACTCTTCTTGACCTTGCCTTTTCTCTTAGACTCACTTCTACTAATCACCATCACAAAATTTTCCTTCTTCATTCTAACTTTGGCATCAACATGCCAAGCAACTCAAACAACAACTTAGCCATGTTACTCAAGTGGTATAACTCAATAAGTTGTCTATATAATATTCAAACAATGATTGTAGAATCATATTCATGGTCAACTCTTGACCTAAGAGAAATCCCAGTAACTTTAGATGTTCCAAATGCCCAATCATATTGAGAACATGGGCCTCTACTGGATCTCCCTCTGTCAGTTTGCACTCAAACAACTCTTTGAATACATTATACCTTTCTTTCTTTACATGATTCTTAAGATGTTTTACCATCTCAAGAATGTTCATGTTTTCATGTTGCTCATGCAACTCGTAGTTAATACATCATAGAATAAGGTACACAAATGTCTTTGGCATCATTGGCAGGCTTCCAGTAAGCATCCATTTATGCCTTAGGGGCATTTGGAGTAGGTTCCTCTGGCCTTGGTCTTTCAAGGACATAGAGCTTTCTCTCATTGGTGAGAACGCTTCTCAAAGTCCTAAACAAGATGTAAAAGTTAATCCCATTTAGTTTTTTCCTTCTCAATGATTGATTGCAATAATAATGTGTTTATGATTGCCATTAGATTCTATAAGGAAATATTACAACTTTTCAAAACATTTTGATTTGTTTGATTTGATAAGTTAACGATATTAATTAGGCCTTTAATTAATTATGGCCCCCATTATTTTGTTTATTTTTTTAACTGTCATGTATCGATTCAGAAGATTAAAATGTATAATGTTCTAGTGAGACAAGATCCAATACAATTAAATTATTACTAGACCAATGCTAGCGTCCATAACTAATTATTAAGGTAGGCAACTTTTTGCCAGTTACATCGCATGCCATTCTTGCATAGATGGTAGTGCAACTCCTTGCCATAGTCCATCTGGCCTCTAGGTGCGTAATCTCATTAAGGACACCTAGTTAAGCCTGACCCAAAAGCTAACATGATAGTAATGCACCCCACTTGGCAGGGCCACATAACTACCATCACACTTCCATGAGATAGACGACACACCACCCTTGGGATGCCCACGCTTAGTCGATCAAGATTTTCATGTGTGCTACTTCTGGAAAGCATCTTAGACTTAATATTTTATTGATGGATTTTATATATAAATGCATATACATATCCAATCACCACATACCTATAGTTCACATCATATACATACTCTAACCATAGTGAAAACATGCAATATAAAAGACACAATCGGTGGTTATGGCCATACTATTGTAATTCCTTGGGGCCACAAGGAATTACTACCACCTAAGGTCTACATCACATGAAACAACCTATTTTTGGTGAAAATCCATGCCCAGACCAATCTAAGTTGATCGGTTCAAGACTTGAATTGGTCGGCTCACCTCCTCGCCGCTCAGTTGGGCTGTTGAAATGGTCATTTGGTCTCAAGTTCAATTGATGTCTAAACTTCTCCAGCCGGTTGGTTGGACCACTAGTCGATCAGTTCATCATTTTGTCATCTCCTCATCAGTCCTCCAGTTGATTGGTTCGTCTCATGAGCCAGTCAGTTTGTCTGGTGCAGAACATCTTCTCACGATGAAAAATAAATTAAAACTATCCTATTTCTTATTACATTGTATATGGGAATCCTCAGGTTACATTCAAGGAGAAATAGGAAGAAGAGCATTAATTGACATTTGGAAAGGAGGAGACGGGCTTGGTATGAAAATCCAGATACAAGTAGGAATAAACAACTACAACCATACACACATATATCGAGGGTTATTGGCCATAACCAATTTAAATATCCACCATCAAAACTGATTTTAGGGAGACACATGTAAATTTCATATATATATATATATATATTAGTTTGTGGAGTCGTATGTGTAATTTAATCAGATAATTACTTCAACTAGTTTAATATTTTCATCGTATGAAATAAAATAAATCCAACCATATCGATTTAAATCTAGATACACTATAAATTGACGTGGCCTGATACCACTATAGGGAAATCAGGGTGATAGATAAGGTAGCAAAAACATAATTTACCGTGATAGCAATATCATGTCAAAAACAATGTGTCTAGGAAGGAAAGTAATAAGAGTTATGAATGGTCATAATTCATGAATATACTCCTATTCCTAGTGTATCCTATGTGTGTGACCCCATAGGTCCAAATTACATTGGAAATGAATGTCCACAACCAACTTATGACATCGCAAGGAAAGAGCGACATCTAGCAACACATCATTTCTACCCAAGTAATTAGAAAAGTTGGAGAACAACTTCAACCTAAAACCTATGATCAGTGTTACTATGATTGTATAGTTCCTTTATCTTTGATATATGTATTGAACTCGGGAAGGGAATCATTATCCTCTCAATGTTCAATCCATGTTCCTTGAACTAGAGAAGACTGTCTAAGATGCAGGTGAGCTCACATATCATATTTTGAATCACATGAATACAATTGTACATTTCTCAGTCTTTCTTATTAAGTTTCATGGATATCAATCTCCTATAGAAGGGACAAATCCCATCTAAATCACTCACACTCAATCCCCATGTGTCACAATGCACCCAAGCACCACCTTTATGGCAACCCTTATTTAGGATCATGGTGGATGGTGTCAAAATATATGAATGAAATTTGATGAATGTAGTGACTTCAAGTTTAAAATCCACCATCACCACTATCACTATGAGAGCTAATTCTAACTACCATTCCATGATCTCCATGTATCACTCACATTTTGGGTCTATACCCTACATTGTTCTCTAACATGTACTTGTGTGCTTGATTTGGTATCACATATCATGACTAATGAGATTTTGTCATCAATCAACACACACTCTAGGCTTATGTATTATTGTTGTCTATTTTTCTTCCACAGTGATATCCAACCAGGGAAATAGCAAGAATGTACATACTCTTAATATTCGTATGATCTTATTGTTCAAGTCAGGCACTTGAAGACATAAGTCATTGAGTAACATCATTCTTTAGACATCTACTATGTTTGTTTCATAATCTCATGATGAGACAAATATAATAGACAAAATTACCTTTATTATTATCAAATTAGGTATCTAATGCCACATTCCAATCATCATATGATTGGCTCTCTAGGCATTTATATGAACAACTTTCACATCACCTGACTCACAGAAGCCATTATGCTTTCTGCTACCGAACTCTGACCTAATATATTGTATAACAACATCATAGTTCTAAGAATCATTGATTTGTTGCATCAAGGTAGGTTTCACTTGCAACTGTGCTAGCAATTCTACCCACAAAGATACTTCCAATTTACATTCATTTGGCAAAGAGATATCAACATATTCTGCTTATGACATGCCATAGAGTGTAATTGTGCCTTGTATACAGATGATGACGAAGATGCCTTCCTGCTCCATGCATCAACTATCACATTCTCCTTACCTGGATGATAGTCTATTGTGTAGTCATAGTCTTTGACCAACTTCATCCATCTCCTTTGTCTCATGTTCAACTCTTATTTTGAAAAAAATATATAGAAGATTATTGTGGTTGGTGAAGTTCTGACACTTCTCCCCATTCAAGTAGTGCCTCCAAATATTCAATGCATGAACCATTAATGCTAAATGCAGATCATGTGTAGGGTAGTTCTCCTCATGTTTCTTAAGTTGTCATGAAGCAAAAGAAATCATGTTCTTGTCCTACATTAGCACACATCCCAAGCCATTCTTCGAAGCACCACGGAAGATGATGTAACCTTTTCCTTGATCTAGAAATACTAAAACTAGAGCTATGGTCAACCTATCCTTCAACGAATGTAAAGAACATTGACACATGTCATTCCAGACAATTGGAACACGTTTCTTGATATCTTTAATAGGGGTAATGTGACAACACTAAAACTCTTTATGAATCGCATGTAGCTACCTTCCTAACCTAGGAAACTTCAGACCTCCGTCGGTGTCTTGAGTTGTTCCCACTCTAGAACAGACTCTACCTTCTTAGGGCTACATAAACACCTTTTGTAGATATAACATAACCAAGAAAAGAAACCTTGATCAACTAGAACTCACACTTACTGAACTTGGCATACAACTTGTGCTGCCTCAACAAAATCAATGTCTAGTGTAGGTGTTGTTCATGTTTCTGCTTGTCCCTAGAGTATAGCAAGATATCATAAGTGAACGCTACTACAAACTGATCCAGATACAGTCAAACCACTGAATTCATTAGATCCATGAAAGTTTTTTGTGCATTGGTTAGCCCAAATGGAATAACCACAAACTCATAGTGACCATACCTAGTCCTAAATGCAGACTTGGATATGTCATCCTCCTTGATCCTTAACTAGTGATAACTTGACCTTAGATCTATATTCGAGAACACTGTAGCACTTTTCATGATCAAACATATCATCAATCCTCGACAACATATAGTTGTTCTTTGTTGTGACCTTGCTCAACTGTCGGTAATCTATGCAAAGATTTATAGATCCATACTTCTTTACGAACAACATAGGAGCACCCTAAGGGGAAGTGCTCAGTCCGATAAAACCCTTCTCTAACAACTCCTACAACTATTTCTTCAACTCCCTCATCTCTACTTGTGTCATCATGTATGGTAATTGCACTATGGGTTGTGTTCTAGGAACAAGATTGATCTCGAAATTAATATCTCTTGGAGGGGAACACCAAGAAACTCCTCCGGAAATACATCCATAAACTCTCACAGAACTAATACCTCCTAGATACTAGGACCTCTCACCTTGGTATCCATGACATGTGATAAGAAAGCCTCACACCCTTGTCTCTCAGCTTCTCTGCTAACACAACTATCACCAAACACATAGGAAGAATCTTCCTATCTCCTTGGAAAGTCCAAGAGACATCTCTATCACAAAATGTCACCACCTTGGAACTACATTCCAAAACAACCTTGTACTTCTCCAAGGTATCCATCCCTAGGATCACATCGAATCCATGCATGTCAAGTGTCATAAGATCCACTTGAATGTTGCATCCTGAGAAAGAAAGAACGCAAGAGGGACATACCTCCCATAACTCGGTAGAACCAACTAAAGGGGTTTCTAGCAAAAGGCTATCAGATGTATGACAAACAGGCAGATAACAACTATTTATCACCTCCCTAGTGATAAATGAGTGTATTGCACCCGGGTCAACCAAAATAGATACGAAAAAAGAAGCAAATAAGTTAGAATGAAAAAGTTCCATCTGACCTATCATGATATGTGGATTGACCACTCCCTCCAAATGACTCATAGCATAGATTCTAGCCATCTCCTAGTGTTTCCCTTGTCCTCTTCCAGTTGGTCCAGATGACCCCTCATGCGACGCCTGACAGCATCCTCTACCACCACCACTTCTATATTATTTCTATTGTGAACCTCGTCGACTCTGCCTTGATTGTTGTGTAACTTCCTCATTCTTCGTAGGGCATGACCAAATCATATGCCCAACCTGTCCACATTTGTAAGAGATCTGTGCATTATAACACAGCCTAGACGACTTGGTCGTTAGCACTGACACTACACTATTCACCCTTGTTACTAGAAAGTTGCAACCTCTACCCTCACTCGGGGTCCATTGTGACGGTACTCGTGATCTTGGTCCAGAAAAAGTCTATCTCTATTATGACTGTGGTGATAAAAACCTTGGCTTCATAAAGCCTCATGTTTGTCCTTGAAACTAAGATGGCCTTTTCCTAGCATTGTCTTCATGCTTCTCATTAGAAAACTTCATTCCTCCTTACGAACTCCATAAAGGTAGAGAACCTTGATTCATACTCATTGATGAACATCAAACCTTGGTTCAACTTTTCAAAATTTTGTTTTCTCTTCCAGGTATGGTTCTAGAAATTAACGGATGACAAACTCTCACTGAGACTTTTCCCAGCCCATTGCAACTCCTGGCCTTTTCTCTTCTTCTGTGGCCTACCAATGACCAACATTTCCCTTCAATAAGTAAACAATGTGCTTCACCTTGTCCTCTTCTAGGATGTTCATGATCTTGCCCGCCTTCTCAAGATTGATTAGCCACATGTTGGTGTCATTCGGGTCTATTGTACCCACATACTCGATCGCTCCCACACGTCTTAACATCTCAAAGGTCTTCCTGGAACCCTGACATTCCGCATTAGGGATGGCTACCCTAGCTTGAGGTGCAGACGCTCTGTCCGCTAAGTGCATAATCATTTCCATGAGCTGTCCAAACATGGACTAAAAGGCTAGATTTGCCATGGTTGCATGCTCAAATTGAGGCACTCTAGGCTATCCTTGCCCTGTCTTGGGCACTCAACCATCATGTGCCTGCATCCTAACACCACCTCCTAGCATGACGTCACTACTCTTTGCATGATCTTCACACTCTCGAGGCATATCTTCATAAGAATAAGCTATGATGAGATATGTTGGATTACGTAAAAACATACATAAACCCTAAGTCTTATGTCCTTGTAGACTCAACGAACCTAAAGCTCTGATACCAATTTAACTGTGACACATTGCCATGTTAAATGAGAATAGTCAAAATAAAACACGTGATTAACTGCTAATTAGCCACATAACAGAAAAAGGTGATAAATTAAAATTGATTTAAATATCACCAACAAGTTCAATGATGATTACATACGTGTCTAATAACTTGCATATGTCCAGTGGCTAAGGCCAAATCCTGTATACAAAAGCATTATTCCACATTTACATGCCATATACAAACATTGACATACTGCCAAAAACTCAAGTCAATGTAAATGTCAATTATAAAATATTCCCTACCTAGACCTAAGAGCATAGGGATGACTCTAGGACACTACTAACTACTACCCAACCATTTTCTCCTAATGCTCTCCAAGTTTTTCTGCCTCACCTCCTTAAACTTGACCATGGCGTTGACAATCACCTAAAAATGTGGTGACCCACGAGGTGAGACCCATGTCCCAGCAAGAGATATAACTCTAAAAAATGATTATTGGTTACAACATGTTATATTAATAAACAGATTAAGCAAGTGAAATAGATATAAAAGATTAAACAGGTAGTATACCAAAAACCTTGATTGACATGATATCTAAAAGTATAGATAAATCTATCACCATCTAAATAGTTGACTTCTCTTACCACATTATATAACAACTAGGCATTATAAGAAATAAGGTAAGGGTTAACAACCAATGTGAATCATGTTTAACCCTAGTAGATATGCTACACAACTAGACTACATCTTTTATTAATCTCCGGGGAGTTCGAGTCATACCACCCAAACATCCAATTGACCGCTGCAAATAACTATTTAGTTCCATACAAGATCTAGGAGAAATTCTAAGATATCTCCCTTTCGGTTAGTATGAGTCAAATACAGTGACATATAAGTCAAGATGGCAACAAAAACATATAGTCAAACTACTAACACATCATTTGTTCTTAGTACAAGTCGCAACCCTAGAAATCAAGGTATACAAAACCCCATCATCTGAGGTACAACTGTAGTTGTCCTCAATTATATAACATAACCAATACCCAAGACACGACCTCAAGTGCTCACAATCCGAGGCATGACTGCATCCATTCTACAAAACCTTGGAATTAGGATGACAAGGACACACAATCTCTTGCACCCACATATACTCAATAGTATACGACTCTGGGCTTCCCTTCTAGAAAACCCATTTCACCATCCAGAAAGTCCTAACACTAGAATGGTTCTACTTTATATGGCACTACATAATTAGGGTTTCATTTAATTAGTTAATTCCAATTGGGAGAGTTAAGAACACATCAATAAAGTTACATTTAAACCCTGAAAGAGTTATACAAAAACATGGGTACGTCAAAACTCCAAAAGATATAAAATATATGAGATACAATTCTTATCACACATGAATATAATTACACCTCCATCAGGGCTCAATACATGCCTAAAGGTCAATAGACCATCCTATTATCTCCTACAAGAACATCATTATCTTTCACACCTTATGAAAGATTCAACATACCATCACCATACTTGTGATACAAAGGTTCAACATACATTGAATTAAGAGATATGATGTTCACATGATAGCATAGAAGAATAACCATAATCATTGAAAGAGAGAATTCCTTCACTATGTCAACATACAAGGAAGCTAAGTATGATTAACAATCATCATTTGATTGCAATAGGATTAGGTTTAACAAAGCGAATTAAATTGATGTTATAATTCAACATTCAACTAACCATTGGTTCATATGCTTACTTAGGTCAAAGCAAAAACCCTAACCCTAGTACCTCCATCGGATCATAGGTGCATATAGAAAAATAAAACCATCAGATTAGTAGGGCTATACATGGGTACGGGTAAACCTGTGGACCCACAGATCCAGACCCTTAAAAACCCATCGCAAGTCTAATTTTTTATACCCACATACCCTTAGACCCATATACCCTTAGACCTGCATATAAGCGAGTCCAATAATGGGTATGCTTGGACCCAGACCCTCTATACCGGTGTACCCGCTATACATAAGTAACTACTCAAATAATATGTTATACATATTATACTTTACTAGTCTAACTAATATAATTCTTGAGATTATATCATAATCTAACCACAATAAGGTTGAGACTAGTCATATAATTAAGAATTAAGTATTCTAGTTACAATAATGAACATCATATGTAAACTTAAAATCAAAACGTCAACTAATTTACATTACTTTCTACATAAGTTAAATGTTATGATCATGACTACAAATATTGAAACAATTACTCAATTAATGTTAATGTATAAAATATAGCATTGTCCAATATATCTACTACATGTTAATATACTATATAATAGCAATATTGTATTCTATTAAATATATATTACATAGTCATTTCTCTTACATAAACAATATGATGTTTTATAGAACCGCTTACCCTCATACCCGCTATTATTATGGGTACGGGTATGGTGCGGGTCCAGGTTTTGTATTATGCTGGTCTAAAACTGGAACCGGAACCGGAACTGGACCCGCTAAATTAGATGGGTATGGGTCTGGGAATGGCCAGACCCACACCGTTTGCATCCCTACAGATTAGGAGAATCAAACCCAAACCATTGAATCATAGACCACTCATAAACTATCAGGTTTAAGGAAAACAAAACCATTGAATCATAGGCATTAATCACCACCATCAGATCATGACATGTAGTGGGATTATACACTTAGAAAGACCATCATTTTCTGACTTTAGAAGTACCATTGATTGTGGACACCATGTCTACCATCAGTTGTGGACAACACTGCCATCATCGGATGGTGATATCAATAAAACCATCGATCTAGCAACCAGTGAAACCATCCCGTCTTGACCCAGTGAAGCCATCAAGTCTTAACATAGTAAAGCCATCGAGTCTTGACCTTGTTAATCCATTGATTAACAACACTAGGTGGAAAATAGACCAACAAAACTATTATTTGAGGGACCATAGAAACCATTGTTTTGTAGGACCTAAGACCATCCTTTTAACCACTTGAGAGAGCACACCAAGACTATTTGGTTGTGAAGGGAGCTATAGCTACTGGTTCCAAGCACAAAAGAAGGTCTAAAGATAAAACTAAGTATCCATCATTGGTTGGAACAAGGATCACAACCATTAGATCATGAACAAGGTATTAATTAGTTCAAAGTGATAAGTGAAAGCCATCATTTGTCATCCCAACAAAACCCTAAAATCACTTAACAAAAACCCTTAACTTCCACAAGCATGCAAGGTCTATGACTATCACATTCATGAAGAAAATGAGTGCATGGTTTAGAGATTCATCCAAGAAGATTAACTACTCAATAACTACCACATAAGCTCAAACCCTAGGTAAAGATGCAACCTTTCTACTTAGAACTACTTTTTAGAGCAACATCTTGTACATGCAAGTTAAGAGTAAGCAATAAACATGGAGAAAATTATATAAATCACCTCAAAGATGATGAAGAAGGTCCAAGCAGCAAGGTAGCTTGAAGATAGAGGGAAGGAACCCTAGCTTGAGCCCTCCACACGTCCAAGCTAGCTTCTTTCCTCCAAGAACAAGCAAACCCTAGGTCAAAGAAGAAAGAAGAAAGTGTTTCTCAACCTCTAGCACATGCTTCACTAAGAAAAACCATGGATCAGACCAAGAAGGGAGAGAGGGAAGGCAGGGAGGTATGGAAAATGAAGGTAAAGAGGAATAGCTTACTTGCTTAGGTCAAGAATAAGATATGGAAGCTCCACAAGCTTGAAGAGAGGGTAGGTCTGAATCTTTGGTGCACATGCAAGCAAGATCGACTAAGCTTCTTCTACCTTGGGCTTCTTCTCCAAAATAAAGCGGGATGAGATACAAGATGCAAGGAAGATGAAGAGGGGTCCAAAGGGTTCGTTTGCATGAAAGGAGGGAGTGATATAAAACTTAGGATGAAAGAGAAAGGAAGGTAGAGATGTTTAGCCAAGCATGCCATGTGTCCATGGTCCAAAACATCTCATCCATGCAAACCAGGTTGACCATCAATTTTGGTAGCTAGGAAGACCCTTGGATCTTATTTCCAAGTGTGCATCGACCTACAATAGAAGGTGGCCCATCGGTTGCTACCTTCACTTGGTTAGGAAGAAAAACCATAGTGTCACCATCGATTGGTGCACTAAACAAGCAGAAGCATCGACCTAGGTGCCTCAAGATAAAAAAACCCATCGAACTTCAAGCATAAAGAGACCACCATCAGATCCCACCACCTATAGGTGGACCATTGGATCCCAACATACAAAGGAAAGACCATTGAGTTAGGGCATCTAGGTAAGGGAAACCCTGGATTCCAACCCTAAGCTATATGTCACCACTAAACCAAGGTATAACAAGGTGCCCCAAGGTACATCTATATCAAACCTGATATGAAAACACAAGACACATGACAAGCATGTGACAAACTATAAGAAAAACCCTTGATATGGGTAAATTTTATAAAAGCCCAAAACGAACACATATGTAGAAAAACCTACTGAAACAATGTCCAAACTAGAACAAACTTGAAACTTAAGTTTCTTACATGATATCAAGGCACATGTAGGAGTTGGTTTAAGTTATTAAAAATACAATTAAGTTAATTAAGCATTTTCATCCAAAAATCTAGGTTAGGGGTTTTACACATGTAGTGTGAGAGGTAGAGGTGATGATGGTGGTCTCTGCAACGTTGGAGTGGAGGTGTTGCTGAAAGTTGCATTGTAAAGATACATGTATCACAAAAAACTAGGAAAGATGGTGCCTTGAAAAGAGAATCTACAATAGAACTAGAAGAAATAATAATGTATAAAGTATGAGACTCATTAAAAGTCACATCTGAGAAATGTATATTCGTCGACCAACATGATTTTAACAATGATATCTCTTTTGTTGAGTATTATAACTCAGAAAAATGCACTCAACTAACTAATATGTCATATTGGTGCAATCACAAGGTGCCAATAAGACATAAAACACACACCTAAAGAGGAAAAGTGTTGAATAATTAGAAAGTGTACCAGAAAGATGCTTAATTAGGATCAGACCCTAAAGACAAGTTGAAGGTTATAGATTGATGAGTTGGGTGGACGTAGAAATAGATTCATCCCAAAAATGAGTCAGGACAATAGAATCAAGCATAAGAGAAAGAGTAGTGTCAAGAAAATGGTGATCCTTCCTCTCAACCACACCATTTTGAGCATGGGCACCTAGATAGTAAAACTAAGAAAGAGTGCCCTACTCTTCAAGAAATTCACATTGGTGTCCTAACAATTACTCCCCAATAGAATTAGCACAAAAACATAAATATGACTACCAAAATGAGTATGGATCTTGTTTGCAAACTTATCATAGATGGATAAGACCTCATGGTGAGAAGAAATAAAATATATCCATGTGTGGTGAGAATAATCATCTATAAATAGTATATAGTAGTGATGAACTCCTTTTGAAATGAAAATAGGCGGACCCCATATATCAAAATGAACCAAATCAAATGAACATTGTGACATCAATTCGCAAGTAGGATAGGGAAAATGTAGTTGATTCCCAAGCTTAAAACTCATACATCTAAACACATATCATCACACATAGAACCTAATAGACCAAGTAGAACTAAATATGACAAACATGACCCACAGAGATGACCCAAATAATGATGTCACCAAGAAAAAGATAATGTAGATGATGCAACTGAAGCAGAGGTGGTGGTGGTGGGAGGGAGACTCCTAGGTGCAATAAAAGGAAGGTGAAGCTAGCCAAGATCCTAAAGATATTGTGAATCATGACGATGGGGACAAGTTCCGACTAGAGTACCCTTGCACCGGTCCTGAACACAAAACAAGTCAAAATATAAGATAACAAGACAACCATGATCAGTGAGTTGAATAGTGGACATAAGTTTTATGATATGTTTGGGGTCATAAGAAACTGCAGGTGGATAAAAAAAGGATGTGGATAGAGTTCCTAGTCCTACGATAGTGCCTCTGTAGACTGAACAATGATAGGAGCAATTTGAGTACTAATATATGTATGACTAGGACCAAAAAAGATATGTATGACTCGTGGAATCATGTGTCATATGAAAAGAAGCACTAGAGTCAAGGATCTATATTGGTATACCTTAAAGTGAGGAAATGGGAGGTGGTGGCACATCACTAGGAGATAGAGCCATAGAACCAACAGAACCTGAAGGTCCAAAAGTACCAAAGTGATATAGAAACATGAGAATCTCTAGTAGAGTATCAAGACCTCCTGATCCCTTTAGAGAAGAAGAGTTTGAAGAATAAGAGCCTTCATTCCATGATTTGAAGAGTGACAACAAGTAATGTCTTTCTTCCTCTTCCAGTAGTGCTCATGCACATGCCCATCCTTTTTGCAATATCCACAATGAGGGCCTCCTAACTCTACAACCCTAGGAGTTGGCACAGAAGAAGGAAACACTTATGGAGAGGCAGAAAGAGGTATATATCATGTATAAGTCAATGGACAAACAACCAAAATTGAAGAGGGATGGAGTAGCACACCTACATCATAATGACATATCTTCTCAATACTAACAAAAACAAGGTCCTCCATAAACAACATGTGAAGCTGGCGAGCAAGCAAGTGAGCAAGAATATTCTCAAACTCATCCCTAAGACGTGTTATAAAGTCATAGATGTGATGAACTTCAAAGCTTGAACACACATTTTGACAACACTAGGAAGTGTCACAAACCTCCACTCACAATGAGTCAAGATGACACCATAAGTTAGAAAATTAAGCATAGAACCTGTCGACAGTGAGATCACCCTATCATAGCACTAAATCCTAATGCACAACAACAATGTATAGAGAATCACCAATAGTCTTGTGGTGGGCATGAAGATGCACCCACATCAGGTGAGACAAATCCAACTGAAGAGTATCAGTGAAAAAATGTGGATCCATGCTCTCAACTAGTATAGTGGAGGCACAAGCATCCTCATAAACCTAGAATTTCTAGGTCTTGTACTATAACTCAAAGGACTCCTCAATATCAAGAAAATCATCAGGATCCCTCTTCTTTTCAGCAGCAATGGCCACTAGCGCAAGTTGGGAGTAGAACAGGGAAGGCAAGACAAGGTAGAGCGGGAAGTTTTTCGGTAATAAACTCCCAAAGAAACTGATCACACATATGGAGGCACATATGCTGAACCCAATATCAATAATTGAGACCATTGAAGATTACTAGGCAACAAGGAACAAACACACTACTCAAAGAATATCCTGAAGGAAGCGTCATGGGAAGAGATCAGTCCAAACAATTTAAGAAAGGATCGATTGATAAGAAGATCAATCAGAGGAGTGGTGGTTGGGAAGAGAATAGAGAGGAGGATAAAAAGATCTATGAGAAAGAATTTATCGTAAAACAATTATAATGTCACATGCTATTAATTTTTCTTATATTTCTATGAAGCCAATAAGCCAATATATATACATGTACATGTGGTGGCATATATGCAGGAAACCTCTTATATGTTGGGTAATAAAAAGATATGTATTATGAAAAGGCATAATCCAATGAGAAATCATACAACTCTAATAGAATACATCCTCTTTTTACTTGAAAACTTTAACGTCTTTTTTCATACTTCACATGCGGGTCCATTAACAAAATTTATAACAAAACAATAATACAACCAAAGTAAAAATAGAAGGAAAAAAATTTGGCAAGTGCCAAAAAATTAGACATATTATATCGACCACGATCACCCACCTGCTCTTGGATGATGGTAATGCAAGTCATCACATTTAAGGTGTAATGGTGTGTGTGTGACATTAATGATTTCTCCTCAAAAATGAATTTTTGCACTATTAGTTTTTACACCCATCAGTGCACATTCACATACTCTTTATATCTCCTTTTTGTCCTTTCATTTTATTATTAGTTCATGAGGAAACTTATAATTTGACTAATTATGTGTTCCAAATTAAGGTGTTGGGTATTTCTTCTAGTATATATGCTACAATTAATGATATTTTAGGTCTTGTTTCATAAACATGAATACTATATGGTATTAATAACATTAAATAATATTCTTCTTGGGATACAAAAAAATGATATCATTTCCATTACCTTGAGAATAAATGTTTTGTAAAATATCAAACAATGATATCGAATAAAAGTACTCAAGATATCGAAAAAACTAGGCTAACACCTTGAGGTAAAATATCATGGGTGAGTGTGTCATCCTTGATATAATTCTCTACTTTGGTTATATTAAATATATACCCCAACAATCTTCTATGGCAGTCATTAATGATCACAAAAGACTATTCATGATTGACACATAGGTGGGTGTTGCAACTGACCATACATCCAGTGGAAGTTGAAAGACCATCTCATTAAACTTTCAATGATTGTTTAAGAAAGTAAATTGATGTGTTGTTATTTTGTGTTAGCAATTATCTCTGCAATGAACAATGTTTATGGTTTGACCATTTACTAGTCACAAAAGGTTGGATTTTTAAATAAAAGTGTAGTTTATAGAACTTTCAGAACTGCTAAAATGACATTCAGTAGTACCATTAACTATAACCTACATACACATTGAAAGAAAGATTCACATTTCCTTTTAAAATACCCTCGAAAAACTTATAAACATGTATATACTAAAACCCAAACCTAATTAAAAAAATTTGATATCACATGAAAGATTATTAAGACAAAGTGTTCATTGCAAGTCTAACAAAGTCAAAACAACCTAATAACATTTTGAGGAGGTAGTACATTCAATTTTAAAACTAGTATGGACATCCTGAAAACCAAACATTGAAGAAGACTATAGGAACCCTATTACGATATCCAATTGAACTCAATACAACCACAATATCATTTTGAGAAGGTAGTAAATTTTGGATCTCTACTAAGAGCATCTCACACACCAACCTTTGAAGAAAATTTCATATTCATGATGTGACACTATCATCAATTGTCATACTCTTTGAAATCCTAGAATAGTTCCATGTGAGGTTGCAAAGTAAATGATTTTTTATCATAGGATCACATCATGGAGTTGGAAACTACATCAAAGCCTAATAAAAAAAAAATCATTACAAGTTCCAACTAAACTCAATACAACCCTAATAACATTTTGAGAAGGAAGTACATTCATTTTATCTATACTAAAAATATCCAACATATCAACAATTGAAGTAGATTTCGTGCACCTTAATATGAATTTATCATCAACGGTCACACTCTTTGAAATATTGGAATTTTTCTATCTAATATTTCAAAGAGAATGAGTGTTGATCAGACTTCATAGCCTAGTGAATGTTCATTAAAAGTTCCAACTAAACTCAACGCAACCTTAACAACATTTTGAGGAGGTAGTAAATTTGTTTCATCTTTACTAAGATCATCTAATATATTAAACACATAAGTATATTTCAGGAACCCCTATGTGACTCTATTATCAAAGGATCCCATATTATTTCCAACTGAGATCACAAAGAAGATCAGTGATGATTAGAAGGCCACATCACGAAGTTGGAAACTCCTTCAGAGCCTAGTGATACAAATTTTTCATTATAAGTTCCAACTAAACTAAAAAACTCTAATAGCATTCCTAGTAGGTTGTAAATTCATTGCATCTCTACTAAGAGCATCCCACACACCAAGCATTGAAGTAGAATTTAGACACCCTGATGTGACTTTGCCATTGGATCCATTAGTTATTCATTCTAAGATTGCAAAGAAAATGATTTTCGATTAGAGGGTCATGTCACAAACATGGAAAGTCCTTCATAGCCTAGTGAGACAAAAAAATTATTACAATCTCCAATCAAGCTCAACACAGGCCTAATAACATTCTAAGGAGGTAGTAAGTTCTTTGCATCTCTACTAAGACCATCTAACACACCAATCATAGAAGAAGATTTCAAGCACTCCGATGTGACCTGTCATTAAGAGATCTCATAGTTTTTCCATTTGAGATTGCAAATAGAATGAGTGTTGATTAGAGGGTCAAGTCAAGGAGTTGGAAAATACTTCAAATCCTAGTGAGGAAAATGTTCACTATAATTTCCAATTAAACTCAACACAACCCTAATAACATTATGAGAATGTAGTAAATGTGTTGCATATCTGCTAAGAACAACCCAAACATAAACCATTGAAGCAAATTTTAGACACCCCAGTGTGACTCCACCATCAATTGATTGCATAATTGTTATGTCTAAGATGGAAAAGAGAATAATGTTGTTAGAGGGTCATATCACATAGTTGGAAACTCCTTCTAAGCCTAGTGAGATAAAATGTTCAATAAAAGTTCTAACTTTACTCAACACAACCCTCATAACAATTTGATGAGGTAGTAAACATGTTGCATCACTACTAGGAACATATGAGAACCAACTATCGAAGCATATTTTAGTCTCCCTTATGTAACTCTATCACCAATAGATCCCATAATTTTCCATCTAATTTTGCAAATAGAATAAGTGTTGCTCTGAGGGTCACGACATGAAGTTGGAAACTCCCTTAGATTCTAGAGAGACAAAATGTTCATTATAAGTACCAACTAAACAGAAAGGAGTTAGCAAATTCTATGCATCTCTAGTAACAACATCCTACATAGAAACCATTGAAGCATATTTCAGGCACCCTGACATGACTCCTTTATCAATGGATCACATAATTGTTATGTCTAAATTTACAAAGGGAATGAGTGATGATCAGAGCGTCACATCACGGAGTTGGAAACTCCATCAGAGCCTAGTGTGACAAAATGTTCACAAAAAGTTACATATGAACTCAACATGACATTTATAAAATAATGAGGAGGTAGAAAATTTGTTGAATCTACACTAAGAACATCCCACACACCATCCATTGAGTTAGATTTTAGGCATCCTGATGTGATTTGTCATGAACAGTGATACTCTTTGCAATCCACAATTTCTCCTTCTGAGATTTCAAAGTGACTACTATTTATTATAGGGTCACACTAGGGAGTTGGAAACTCCTTTAGAGCCAAGTGAGACAAAATGGTCATTACAAGTTCTAATTGAACTCAACACAATCCTAACGACATTCTGAGGAGGAGGAATTTCTTTTCATATATACTAAGAACATCCCACACACCAACCTTTGAAGAAGATTTATGCCTCCTAATGTGAATATATCATCAACACTCATTTTGTTATATTAAAATAATCAATTAAATAAAGGTTTACCTAGTGTCATTTCAATAATGCAACTAAGGCTATTTAAGAAATGAAATCTCATCAATTATTTTTTATCTACATATTTTAGTCTAATTCCAAAGATTAAAATATATTTAAACATACATATCTAAATTAGTCTATTATCAAATAAGTATGTTTATAGTGACATTTATTATAAACTAATGAGACCTAGCTTAATATTCCATCAATTATCACCATTTAAGTTAGTTTGAAAAGGGATTAAAACCAATCCTAGAGGGAAAGGAATAAGAAAGAAAGTATTAGGAGATATATCTAAGTTTTGGTATGTTAAAAAGTGCTCCATTTTCGTGGTATAAATCCCTCTCTTTACCTAATAATATCTCCTTTTCCCTTCTTTGTCCTACTCAGATGTAGAGTTAGCAAAGGTGGATGTTGTTGGGCTGATTGAAGGATCCTTGGAGCTAGGGTTTGTGCAGGACTTGATTATTGCATAAACTTATCAAAGGTTAAACGTTTCTCCTCTTTTTCTTGATATTTGTGTGTAATTCATACATGTGACTACTTAATCTTGTTGATTATTCAGTTTTTCCTTTTACCCGACTCAAGATCATCAAGCTAGTGTTGAGTCTTAAGGAGGGTGCAATGGTCCTCTCAAATCATCGTTATCACAGCAATATAGATCTATTTTATACAGCCATGTCCATGATTAAGTAAAAGTTCATAGTCAACATGTCCACTACATATTTATCTTCCCATATTACTCAGTGTGATTCACTTGGCGTTGTGGTTTCAAGGTTGTTCTGTAGGATGGAAGAACATTGTCAATGTCAAGCACTTTGTTGTCTTCATTGAATATGTTTTGAAATTTAGGATGTCATGATGAAGAAGATGATGACAATGAAGCCGTACAATGTTGAGGAGGGAGGTGACATGATGAAAATTATGATGAAAGATTGCAAGTTATCTTAAAGAATTTGCATTGTTGTAGGCCTACATTCTTAGTCTAGTTTTGTGGTTCTTTCTTATCGAGGATTGGCCACAAAAGTGAACTTGGTATTTTTAGCTAGTTGATGATGATAAAAGTAGGCCCTTCATAAGACATCTAGGCATAAGGGAGAATAAAGATAGACAAGGTTACCAATGTGTTGAGAGGAGAGGGAAGGGAAGATGATAAAAATAGTGGTGTGCTAGGAGGAGAAAGGAAGAGAAGAAGAGGAGGAGATAAGGAAAGAAACAACAACTACACTCATTGTAGCAACCACACCTCACACAAGGAACTCATGAGTTAGGGGTAGGAGATGTTGCATGGGGAAATATTAATTATCTTAAGTCTTGATACAGAAATGAATCAATTAACTACATTAATTACTTGCAATTTCAACCAATCAAATAGGTGGTTAAGAGATCTCCAAATCATACCAAAATTGGAAGAGTGGTGTATTTCTTAGTGCTCTATACTATGCAATACTAATTTATTTTTGGGATAAAGTAAGTTAATAAAATATCTAGGGAAACATTTTTCATTTTAGGGCTTTAGATGGTTATAGTATTTCATTCATTTTAAAATAGATCTACCACAAGTAATATATATAATGTACTAATAATACATAATATTTTCAAGGAATTCAAATGAATTATTAAATTTAAATGCCATGATTTAGAAAAAGTGTATACATTGGATGTTTCTTACATTTTTTTGTTATCTATAAATGTTTTGGCAACCAAAAAGGTGTAGTTATATTGGATATTATGTGATATTGATAAAAACACATTGGGGTTTTAGTCTAATTAAGGCATTTAATTACATTGTAGGAAAAATGTCATTCTATGTGTAAGCTTTAGATGGTAAGAGAGTAATGACTACAATTTTAGGTTATATATTATTGTATTAACTATTTTTTTAAGGTAAATTTGATTATATTCATGAGATTAGACATTTGTTCACTAAAATATCAGTGAAATTAAGTTTTACTTAATATTGTTTCAATAAAGCTACTAAATCTACTTAAAATATGAAATCTCTTCAATTATTATTTATCTATATATTTTAGGCCTATTACAAATATTATAATATTTAAAGATATTTATTCACATTTACATATTATTAAGTCAACATGTCTATAGTGGCATATCTTATACACAACATGAGGTCTAGATTAATAGTAAGACATGTATCACCATCTAAATCAGGTCGAAAGGGGATTAAAACCAATCCTCGAGGAAAAGGAATAACAAAGAAAGTGTTAGGAAATAAATCTAAGTTTTAGTTTGTTACAAAGTGCTTCATTTTCATGGTATAAATCCTTCTCTTTACATAAAAATATCTCATTTTTCCTTCTTTCTCCTACTTGGAGCTAGTGTTAGCAAAAATGAATGTTATTGGGCTAATTTAAGGTTCCTTGGGCTAGGGTTTGTGCATGAATTGGATTCTTGCATACTATTCTCAAAGGTGAGTGATTTATCCTCTTTTTAATAATCTTTACATGTAATGCATATATGAGACTTCTAAATCTCATTAATTCATGTTAAATGAGACAAATATGAAATTTTTAGGGGATTTTTTGTTTTATATTGGAGAAGTTTGGGGTTTCATCATGTTAACTATTACATTATATTCTAAAACAAAAATGATAAGATGTACTACTACTCTATTGCTAATAAAAACAATTTTACATGTGTGTGTCTTATAATCGCCAATATATGCGTGTTTACTACCTTTCCAATATTGAGCTCATGAATTGGAATTTTAAAGGAAAGCTTGCATGATGATTCTTTACTATTATCAGAAGAGATTCTTGAAATGAAAAGTGGTGTTTGATCCTCCTTTGAAATATATCATTTGTACAACCAAAGTGATGAAAGTTGACCTATGTTTATAGATTTTGAACTTGAACAAGGATTTTAATGCTTATGATGCTTGACTAGTATTATATCTTAGTGATAAGTTATAATTCATAAATTTATTAAATTATGAATGATAAGTATTAATTATACAAGAAAAACCCTAATTCATGTACTGCTTTGTGACTATACTCCCAATGTTCAGAAGTTAGGGGTAGCAACCTTAGGGTTGTGAGAATGTTCTTGAAGTTATATAATATCTAGTATACATGAGTTATTGAGAATCCATATGAGGTATAGTCACCTCAGAATCCTCAATCACCCATTTATGTGATTGTGGTCAAGGTCATATCTATTGTTGTATATGAAACTACTACTAATGTGATTGAGAAATATGTGTATGATGATATATATGTAGTTTCCTATGTGATATGATGATATACATGTATTTTCCTATGTGATATGATACAAAAATAAAGTTGAGTACATAGGATGGCCCTAATCTAGTTATGTAGGTCGTACCCCAGTGAACCACTACTTTTATACTCACACTAAGTAAAGAAACGTGGTATGATAGTTAGACTGGTAAATCTTAAGATCCTATATAATGGGATACAAGAATTTGCAGCCACTTGCCAGTAGCTTGGATGTTACACTTACCTACCAAGATTTAATAACTAAATATATAGCCATGCCATGTACCATTATTTGTATAGTGGCATATCACTTTACTTGTATTACTTTTGCTGGTATTATGAGATTGGTTATTTTTACTTGCCTTTTTATACGATCGTAACTCATATGTCTATAATTGTTTTTTAATAATAAACTAGATAATTCAACACACATTGTAGACCTTGAATAATTTGAATGATATATAGATATCTTGTTGAAACTTTAGTATCCATGTCATGATTCTCCACCCTTTTAGGTTCCTAAAACCTAACCTACTAGTTCTTTGGTGAGGGTCACCTTCCCTAGGAAAATAGGGAGATGAAGTTGGCACATATAAGGTGTGTATAGAGTTATCAATGTACACTCGAGCCCACACAACTGGTTTTAGTGTGTATAGTCATTGATGTACACTTGATCCCAGGAAAGTTTGTTTTATACAACTTATATCCATGAATTGTAGTTTTGGCGTGTATTACGTGTGTATGATGTTTAAGTAGTATAAATATGAATGTGCAATAGGTATTGACCTTTGTCATTTACGATGAACTTAGTAAATTTACATGCATATCAATTCATATACGGGCCTCTTAAAGTGATTTGTAGGTATATGATGTTGAAAATTTGATTTAGATGATTCCTTGACTTCTTGGTTTATGAAGTTATGTAGGATCTTTTTGGCTTTTCAGTTTTGAGGCTTAGTGTAGAATATTTGGCATTAGGGCATGTTAGTGTAGTGATCCTCGGGTTGGTTGTCATATTTTTTAGTATCCAATCCTAGGTTGCATAGAGTTGGAAGAACATAGGATGTCATGTACGTTCTTACATGTTTTCCATATCTAATTTGTGCTTATGGTTATGCAGATATGGTTGAACAAGTTCAAAAGAATGTAGAGAGTAGTTTTAGCCATCTACCAATGATGAGTTGTAGAGATTCAACAAAGAGTGTCTGAGAAAGGGCCTTCACAACCTCCAATGTGTCCTTTTAACCCTATTATATTAATTTATGTGAGTAGACATGCTATGTTTCAGCAAATGATGTCTAACTTCATGCATATGATCAGTTGGATATGAAGGGAAATATGGGCACAAAGTAGGCAGTGGAAATTAAAATTTCTCTATCCATATTCTCCAGAACAATAAGATCGTGTAAACAACTATGTAATGAGAAGTATGGTTTAACAAGCTCATACCTAGTCCTGGAGCAAGTATAGTGACTATAACTCATTGTAGTAGTGAAGCACTCCAAGTTTCATTGGGATATGTCTGGAGTAACTCTAGGTCTCCACCACAGACAAAAAACTCAAACGGCATCTGCAACAACTCCACCACGGACTACAGGATGATGTTGCCCTCCTAGCAATGGAAAAATGTCACGTCGCCTCTATGGAAGTCCACATAGACCGCCTATAACTCATGTTGTTCTACTAGAACTGATAGTAAGGAGTATTCCCTCATGTTGGTGTACCAGTCACCAACTTGCTCCCACACAATTATTCTCTCTTGCTATCCCTCCCCTTATTGGGTAGGACTTTCTCATGTTCTCTCAGTTACAACAACTAAAGAAGATAAACAATTTCTAGAAACAGTTGATGTGTGTTTGAGAAGCCCCCAATACCCCTCTATTTATAGGTGGGGTTAGGGTCTGGGTTCCCAGTTTGTCTGGGAGTGGAAGGCACTAGAATATCACAAAACTTGCAACCTACGAGCAGCGAACTAGTCAGTTCACAAGATTGCTAGTTGGTTCACATGCAAGCCGATCGATTCTCTTCATGTGTTTCGTCATGTTTTCAAATCGCATATGAATTGGCAATTCGAATTTAGTTAATGCACAACTTGACGTCAGTACTAACACTTGATAGAATTGAATTTCTCCATGAATATGGTGTTTACCCAACCAAACGATCAGTTGGTGAGATGAGCCAATCAGTTCACTATGTGTGAACCAATTGTTTTACTCCCCAATTCAGGAAAAACTCATCCAATTCAATTTCTAATCAACATGACATTCCAACCAGTTGGTTCAACACTTGGACTGGTCAGTTGGAAGTTCAGTCAGCTGATTTGTTGCTCAAATTGAATATCTAAACACTATAGTAATCAATTCAATTATCATTCATGATTTAAACTCCTCTTCTAGGTGAATTCCTATGTGTGTGACCCTATAGGTCCCATATCACATTGGTAGTGAATCTCCATAACTATCTATGACATCACAAGAAAAGAGTGGTGCCTAGTCACGCATCATTGCTACTCAAGTGAATGGAAAGTTGGAAAATAACTTCAATCTACAATATGTGCAAGGTATTATAGTGATTGTATACTTTCTTTGTCTCTGATATCCAGAATGAACTTGAGACATGGAATCATCATCCTCTTCAACATTCAATCTATGTTCCTTGAACCTAGAGCAGACTATTTAAGATATATGTGACCTTAATATTATATATTGATTCACATTTGCATGCGCATGCCTTTCTCAATCTCTCTTATCAAGTGGCCTGAATATCAAACTCCAGTAGGAGGGACAAATACCATCTACATCACTCACGATAATCCTCATGTGTCATAGTCCATCTGATCATCACCTTTATGGCAGTCCTTATTTAAGATCACATTGGATGATGTCAAAGTGTTCTGAATGATATGTGATGAGTGTGTAGTGACTTTAGGTTTAATAAACACAATCACCACCTTCACTATGAGAGATGACTATGACCACCATTTATGGTTTCCATGTGTCACTCTCAAGGTGGGTCTGTCCGATACATTTTTCTCAAATAAGTATCTGTGTGCTTCATTTGATATCACATATCATGACTGATGAGATTTTTTCATCAACCAACACACACTCTAATCTTATGTGATACTGCTATCTATCTAACTTCCACTGTAACAACCGACTAGGTACATAATCAGAATGTACATACTCTTAACATCTGTATGATCTCATTGTCGAAATCATGTACTCCTCATTGAGTAACATCATTCTTTAGACATTCATTATGTTTCCTCATTATCTCATAACTGACTAAAATAGAACAAATCAGAAGCTTGCCATCATTATTATTAATCAAATCCTTTATGCCATAAAGTCATCATATGATTGGGTCTCAGGGCATACATACCAAGAAACTCCCATTTGCACTTAGAGACAATCAACCACGAGTCTAATTCTTAGTGATCTAAACATGTCCATCATGTTTCCACTACACAAGTGCTAATCCAGTGTGTTAGCAACATTTCTTTTTTAGTTTGTATATTGCATGTTTCTCATCTCTTAGTTATGAGATGAATTTCCCTCATATGCTATATGATATTCCTTACCTAACCATAACCTCCTTTGTTTCCACAATATCTTTACTATTTCATCAATGGTTGGAACATATTTAAGTTCATCCATATGAATTTCTAGATCCATATAGTATCCACTCCTATGTTCATAACACTAAGGTACTCAGCTTCAATTGCAGAATTGAATTAATGGCTGGTAGTTCTGAACCCTTCCAAATCACAACTCCTTTATCAAAATTAAATATATTATATATTGCAATCACTTTCTGTCATTCCAAAAGCTTGCATCAATGTAACCCTTACAACCAACTCTTCCTATTGCTATAATCTAGCAAAGTATCCTTTAGTGTTTCTCAAGTACTTAAAGGATATACTTAATGACATTCCAATGACCCTGATTGGAATTTGATATTATCTTGTCATGTCAGTTACATACAAGATTATGGAATGATTACATTATATAGAATACATGATAGATCTAATTTCTAGTGCATATGACATCTCATTCTTAGTTTTTCATTCTTCATAAGAATCACATCATAGGGTTCTTGAGATACTAATCTCATGAATTATGGTCAAATTCTCTCTCATTGAATCCTTTATTCTAAACTCTTCCAACACCTAGCTATTCTATGTGATCATTTTATGTTATGAAATTTTCTTGATCTATCTCTATAGATCTCAATTCCTATCATATAGGATGTTTCACCTAATCCCTCATCACTAATGGTGATTTCCATTCCAGGTCTAAATTATTGAGAACCCAAATTCACCCTATGGGTCTTACTCCTTTAGGTGGTACTAGAAAGGTCATACTTTGTTATTCTACATGGATTCCTCAAAGGCCATCAAGCCATTTCTCAAATTTTGATTCTCAATAGCTTTTAGTTGATTTGTTAGCTCATCTTCTTATGACCAACACATTTGAGTTGTTGGATTCACAATCTTTCAATCTCATATGTGTTCTACTAGACCTATGATTTATGTGTTACTTGAGGAACTTGAGATTCCACAACAGTCTGTGATTTCTCATTGTACCTCCTTGTCAACCTAGAAACTTTTGAGTTCTACTTTTACTCCTACTGATTCTTTTGGAATTCAGTTATCCTAGCAACAAAACACTTTTGTTAACGGATTGAGAGTCATAGCAGTATTCAACAATTATGGTTTGTGGATAAACCTTTTCAAGAAACTACTTTCTCTATGTAGCTTTCAATCCTTAAGACATTTGGGGACATTCCCATATCATATCACATTTGATGTCTTTTATGCCATTTTAGATGGTACATTGTTTTAGTGTAAAGTATATATGAGGAGATTAGAAGATTAGATTAAATGATAATCACATAATGATCCATCAGGATGTAATTCCTTCTTTCTGATACGTCATTATGTTTCAGGTGGATTTGACTTGTGATACAATATCACGGTCTATCCAGAAGGTCTTATAAGATCTTCATACATCAACATATATAAGTTCTAATAGTGTGCTTATCCTACCATTACATCTAGTGAAGAGTATTTTGTCATATTTCTCATAATTGAGACTTGCATGTCTCTTATTGTTTCAATAATCAAAAGAATCTAGATAAATATCAATATGAATCCTAGATATACATTTATGAATATGTTCCCAAGATCACAATGATAAAGATTGTTTGAGTTATCAATTATAATCCTTTAGGTACTTAAACATTCATCTTTAAGTTCTTTCATATAAAGATCATCATATGGTTAGGGCATTGCCATACAAGATCACATCTTTTGAATAGAAACATTAACAACTATTTATTGATTTATCATACTTGTCATCCAAGATGCATGAAGTAAAATCTTTCTATTTTTGCATAATGAAATTGCAGTTTAGATTACTCTATTACATGCCCAATGGGCTAAGATAAATTCTAAATGTAGACTAAAATTGAATAAACTCTTGCTCTGCACTGTCCACTATTGGCCTTTCGTAAAGGCTTTAACTTCTTATAGAATCCTACACATCAACGTATGTTATATGTAAATATAGTATCACATACCAAGATGAAAAGGTAATCAAATTTATCTTATAACATATACACCTGAAGTAGAGGTCTCTACCCCTTCCTTCTTCTTCTTTAATTCTTCTAGGAAGAGAGGGAAATTCTGTAAGGGGGTGAGTGTGGGCTCTGATCTCCAAAGTCCGAGATGAACACATGAACTTCGAAGTAAACATAGCGGAAGCGATTCGTTTAGCAGCGGAATACCAAAAATCGGCGGAAAATAAAACTTTTTGAGATAAGACATTAAAACCATAAAAACTCCTTTCATAGATTCAAGATAAACTGTTTACATCTCTGTTAATTACTTCTTGAGTAATTATACACAGCATGCTACAAAATCTCAAGAGATGAATCAAAACTCAGACCATGACTCCAAGGACTTGAGAGTACAAAGGACGCATAGGACTGACTATCTATCTATATAACTCAGCAGTCTGAATCTCCACCTGAGATTTACTGCTGCTCCGGGTGCTGCTGCTGCTGATACTGGTCACCTGGAGATTGGTCTCTTCATCCTTGGCGACCACCTAAAAAGTTGAAATCTACGGGGTGAGACAATTTTAAATAATTGTCCCAGCGGGAGTTATAACCCTTCACCAGAAACATGATTATTACAGAATAAGAGAATAACAGTACACAAAGAAGTCATATATATTTTAGGAGTAGTTAGAACAATGTTTCACAAATTGTAATCTATTCCTCCTACTAGAAGTAAAGCATCTCTAAGCTATACCCACATATCACTTTTCTTTTAGAAATAAAAGGACATGTATAACATCTATTTATTATAAATCCATCATCACCACACTGGATCTCTTCAGGCTTATATCATATATCCATCACCTGGCATTATAATAAGGGATATCATGGCCTGTAGCCATACCCTTTCCTATAAGGTGTTAGGATTCCAAATCCACAACATAACTGTATGATTAGTACACATGAAATCATACTTAACCATACTCAAGTGACACAAGGGTTATTTACATTCATCACCCATAAGTTTGCAGTTAAGCCTTTCATAGGATTATCTTGTAATAGAACTTCACATAGTAATAGTCTATATCAGGATCACATTTCATAATTTAACATAGGGATATCAATTCCCTAAACATTTATCACTAAGAATCCGGAAAGTAAGAGTCCAAACCCCTAGACTAATTATAACATTTATTACCAACAACATATTATTTTATCTGGTCATCTAAATAATATGACCTTTGATGAACATCAGCGCATATTACTCATGACTCATTCAACCTATCAAACTCATAAGTTATCACTTATCATATAACATACATGTTATTGAATATTAAACATTAGCATAGCAGCTAAGAAAGAATGATACTAAATGTAACAAGTCTAACTTACATCAATTATCATTTCTCAATTCTCTCATCACAAGTCATCTGTTAAGCATGACCTTGATGGTACTCATGGCTCTCACGGCCCATCAATCTCATAAGATGCCACTAACAAGGCACCAGGATATATCACTATTCATAAAGCTAACAACATGCTTTCAATGAATATAGCATCATCATCCATACCTGGATATGATCATCCTCATATAGGAACCTACATGGTTAATTCAACTGATAACAATAAATAACTCATTTAAAGAAGTTGTATCTCCCTACTCTTACAAGAACTAGGTTTCCCTGGTTTTCATCAAATAGTGGTTTAAGGCACACATTACATGCCCTCACCCTAGAATCAGGGTTTACTATTCACATTACAAGTCATCACCCTTGAATTAGGGTTTACTATTCACATTACATGTCATCACCCTTAAAGTTAGGGTTTACTATTCTCATTACATGTCATCACCCTTAAAGTTAGGGTTTACTATTCTCATTACATGTCATCACCCTTAAAGTTAGGGTTTACTATTCTCATTACATGTCATCACCCTTAAAGTTAGGGTTTACTATTCTCATTACATGTCATCACCCTTAAAGTTAGGGTTTACTATTCTCATTACATGTCATCACCCTTAAAGTTAGGGTTTACTATTCTCATTACATGAATTGAACTCATATCGTCATCATGTATGAGAAAACATCACCTTTGGTGCTCTCAGGTTAGGTTAAGATTCATCAATTATCATAGTTAGGGTTTCCATGATTTCACATAGTGGATCATACCCTATTCACGCACATTCATGTATATTGAAGGTATTTTACTTGAATTTCCACCATAATTGGTACCTTCTCTCTCCTCTAACTAGTAGATGGTGATTACACCACTCTATATTAGGTTGGGTTAAGTCCTCATTGACTACCACAAGTCAAGACATCACCATCATGTGATTAGGGTTTGATTAAAACAAGGTATCACTCAATTGAACCCATTTAAGTTGAAACGAGTGTGAACCCATTTAAATTGAAACGAATGTGAACCCATTTGAGTTGAAACGGGTGTGGACTCGTTTGAGTTGAAACGGGTGTGAACCCATTTGGATTGAAACGGGTGTGGACTCATTTGAGTTGAAACGGGTGTGAACCCATTTGGATTGAAACGGGTGTGGACTCGTTTGAGTTGAAACGGGTGTGAACCCATTTGGATTGAAACGGGTGTGGACTTGTTTGAGTTGAAACGGGTGTGAACCCATTTGGATTGAAATGGGTGTGGACTCGTTTGAGTTGAAACGGGTGTGAACCCATTTGGATTGAAATGGGTGTGGACTCGTTTGAGTTGAAACGGGTGTCAACCCATTTGAGCCTAAACGAGTGTGGTCATGAAAGGTGACATAAAGGTTATGATAGAATAGGATATCCTTTGTTGAAGCCTTCAATTGGCCCAAGCCATGTTAACCACTTACAAATTGAGTCAATTAAGATGAGCCTCAAACAATTGGACGCCAATTTGACCTTCAATTGGAAGCCAATTAGAGTTAAGTCTAACTCAATTAAGGTTTCCAATCGGCTAATCATCAATTTTCAACAATGTGAATCAAATCAAGGTTGAACCTATCAATTGAACTCCAATTGGGACCAAACTTGGCCCAAACGGTCTTGAGATCGTTTGGATGACCTACAAACGATCTTGAGACCGTTTGCCCAAAGTTTGACCAAAAACCAAGTCGGTTGGATTAGGGTTGAACTTGAATTAGGTCTAAAATCAGCATTTTTATCGATTCAACAACTTATTACAATTGGACCCTCAACCCATCAAATTACCTCAACTTTAGACCTTTAAACGGTCTTGAGTTGTGCCCAAATGGTCTTGAGACCGTTTGGAGGAACCCCCAAACGATCTTGAGACCGTTTGGGTCCTTCAACCCAAAACTCAACAAAATCTATATATGAAAACAGCAATTTCAGCCCGATTAGGGTTAGGATGTTGAACTGCCTTCAACTCTCAATTGGTTAAGAATTTAACTTTGATTCTTTTCAGGAATGAAATTCAACATATTATGAACAGGAATCTCAAATGGTCAATGCTTGGTCAACTCACTCAAACGGGTTGAACCCGTTTGCCCAAAAAGTTCAAGTTAATCAGTTTGGAAAAATCAGCACTTAATTCAATTCGATTGCCTAATTGATTGGCCTTCAACCTACGATTCCTTTGGAGTTAACCCCTCACATTTGGTGGGTCATTAGCCTACATGATTATAAACCGGAATACCAAACGCTAAATGCTTGGTCAACGCCCTCAAACGGGTTGAACCTGTTTGCTCCAACCGACCATGTGAACCCGTTTGCCCTTCAAACGGTCTGGTCAAAGGGGGGGGAACAAGACCGTTTGATAAAGTAACTTTGGTAATCACGCCCACCTTCTTCAACCTCTGTCAAGGTCGGTTACTCCACCATTTTACTTGCAAAGTGCAAGGAAGAAGGGAGGTAGAAGAAGAACTAAGTACTAGAATTGCAAGAACAAAACATGCATATAAAGTGTAGAGTTTAGAATTATAAAACCCGCCTTAAACGATGTTCTTGGAGCTCCAAGCTTCCAAGATTCAAGCCTATAATGGCGTCTTGAACTCCACAACTTGGTCAAGTGTGATTCCTCCAAAGAAAGGTAGAAATGGATGGCTAGAACAAGAAAACTAAGTGAGTTATCCACAAAACCAAGCTTGCATGATGAATTCACCCAAGAATCCGAGCTTGAAGATGGTTCTTCTCACCTTAGAACTACTTGGTCGCCTCCCTAAGCTCCAGAGATTTCCTTAGAAGTTTTGAGAAAGAAGATAAGTGAAGAGAAATGAAGGATCGTTCACTTGGTTTACAAGGAAAAAGGGATTATATACTTTAGGCCATTTTACACCATAAGGACCTCTAAAGCATGGGATTTTCATCTAAATCCCTCCTTGCTTCTTAGGCACGTACAAGCCATCTAAACTTAAACCAAGTTCATCAAAGCTCAAGATTTAAGGGTAGAAAAGATCAACTTTCAACTAGGGTACACATATGAAGGTCTTCATACACATACATGGTGAATTTTATGCACAAAGATTACTTTTCTTATCTGATTATTTATTGGTGCATCTCTTTCATCATTTATACTCTAAATGATGACAAGAGTCATATAAGATGCTCTAGAAGGTGTAATTTACAAGTTTCACCCATAATTTGGGTAAATTGCACTTTACTCCAAATTAGGGTTTTTAAGCACCAGGATCATTCCACAAGCTGCATCTGAATGCCCAAGCTTGAAAAATCCATCATGCCTCATCAGATTCACTCTTATGATGTTTCATCATCAAGGGTACATCTTAACTAGTGAACTTATGCAAGTTAAACCTCTTAACTGGATAATTGCACATAGGTCCCTGCATTGCAAAACAATACTACAACATTGTTCCTAGGGGACAGGAATGGAAACATATGTTCCTTAGGAGCTTTTATTACCTGTTAAAAGATAATTACAAGTGTTTAATTACATATTTAGGAAAAACTTCTAGGGTTAGGTTATAACTCAGGTCAGGGATGTTACAGTGAGATCACCCCCTTACTAAAATTTTGAAGAATTAACATCCATTCCAAACACACTCAAAGGTATGTTGGAATACGTATAAATTTTCCAAATTTATTATAATGGTATGCAAAAGACCAAATTATAGAAACGGAATAAAAATAATGACTATATTCAATTTTCACAAAAGATTATAAAAGTACATCATAATATCCCATAAGGGTTTACATGTATGATACACCATAAGGATCTAAGTAGATGGAAGTCTAAACCATAACAACTTTGTCTGCAAGCTTTAACTCCTTAAGCTAGTCCAAAACTTAATGCCTTATCATCCAAGTCCTTCACCTAGGGTTGGAAGCATACCCCAGCAAGAAGAGAAAATAGATGACATCAGTAAAGGTTGGTATGTGCATACTAAATAGGAAATTGAGAAATATATGGAATAAAGGACATCAAATATAAATGGCTTCCCATAGAAAGGATAAGGACCACCCAAATGGGTATCAAGAGAAAAGGAACTGAAATCATATGATAACAAAAGAATACTTGCTATTAACAAAACATAAAGATTATGACACACAAGAACATGTAAGGAATTAGGGCACACACCCCCATATCATCAACCTGCATGCATGTGAGATAAACATAGGCCTAGAATAATATAAACACAAAGGAGGCCAAGTCTCATAAACTTGAAACCTGGTAGAGAAAGGAATATTGCCAATCTCCCAAATATATAAAACATGGGCCAAGAATCACACATCTTGCCCTGGGTATGAGGTTCCTTTCGATCCTAAAAGAGTAGAAAATATCACATCTTCTCAGCAGGAAATAATACATCCGTCATAAAAACCAATGCAATTACACTACTCTAGTGCTACTGAATCACATAGCATGTTAAATGTAGAGGCAAATAGAATGTGACATCCCACCATCACAAAGACAGCGAAACGCCACATGAAAATGTGCGGAACCACCATAAACATCATATTACCAAAAACACGTGTTAATTACAATTGATTGTGGAAAACATCATAAGGAAAGGAATTATCACAACTAGATACACATCCTGCAAAGAACATGTTATATATATAATCATGATATATGTCCACCAACACATAGGATCCAGTCATTCCATATCCATCAAGGGTGCATCACCTGTTTATGTACAAAATAGGCCTTATCGGGGCCAACAACAGGATACAAGAAACCATATTAGGATCATACATCGTGAAATCTCATCAAAACACCTCCAAGGACCTGAGAGTATAGGGAAGACTCTAAAACTCTACTACAAAACAACCACAACAACAACATATCCAAGCTTGCCTTCTACTGATCTTCTTTCTGTTCAGCCGCAACACTACGATCACCACCATGTTCAGCTCGATCACCTACAAAGGTTGAAACCAACAGGGTGAGACACATAGTCCCAGTGAGAAACATAACTCCCCGCCGAACTATAAAACCTCAGAAAAGCTAGAGCAGTATATAGCAGATAACCAGATCAGTTATGAAATATGAAGAATAGGATTATATGTATATAGCAGCTTACCATGATATCAGAGAGGCATAAAGCTAACTGTAAGAAATACTTAGAGCATGTATATAAGACAATCATACATTATGCAAGGCCTCAATCAATGTTCCAGGTTTTCCCTAAGCAAATATACTATATGGCTAGATTACCATTTATTATGCCCTGAGGAAGTGAGTCGTACCGCTCAAATTCAACCTTTGGTTTCAAAACCCAAAGTAGGTGCCCTACAAGGTCAATGGAAGAGCCGGACTCCACGACCTCATCCTCTTTGTGGTCAGTGCATGATACCAAAGCAGGACCACAATCTCTTGCTTAAGTGACCTCAGTCACAGGGTCAGCTCGTGCAAGCTACCCTTTTCTCTAGACCACCTTGGTATAGGTAATGGCGCTAGTATACATTGAGCCACATGCCTGTTTACCGTGCTCCTGAGCCA
Organism: Alisma plantago-aquatica; assembly: GCA_963693085.1. Lineage (NCBI taxonomy): Eukaryota > Viridiplantae > Streptophyta > Magnoliopsida > Alismatales > Alismataceae > Alisma > Alisma plantago-aquatica. The sequence goes on along the minus strand of OY856413.1, from coordinate 368,065,872 downwards.
TGAATGCATTCATGCTCTATCACACTGAGACATGGGCCTGTTCACCATGCTCTTATACACATCTTAAGTCTACAATCGAAGTTGCACTCTAATCCTCCTATTTTTGACTAGGAGAAATTCCACATATTCAACAATATGCGCTCCGGATTAACCCGTAGGAGAAATCCCACATCTTGAGTCTACAACCGAAGTTGCACTCTAATCCACATCTATGATGGATCTATGGCCTATGCAAACAACATGAAAGGTTCATCTGTAATTAATTAATACATTTTAAGTGGATTGTTGGGGTCAACCATGTTATCATAAACAAGAATAAACAACATAGATTCCATTATCTTGTGTCGCATTATTACTGCTATTCTTAATGCCATAAACATCATCATGATCCCTCTCAAGGATTAAACATCACATGTTACCACTTGGACTCTTGCTAATCATCATGATCCATTTCAAGGATTCAACATCATAGGGATTCAATCCCACCAGTAAGCACATGTTACCAACACATAGGCAACACTCATCATGTGTCATTATAGTCCACATAACACATAGTGTTCCTCATTATCTCAATATCAAGAGAATGTCACCAATGACATCATTATAGCTCATACCTGATTACACATCTCAATTGATGAAACCTGCATGGTTAGCATGCTCAAGAGTAGATAAACACTTCATCATCAAGATATATTTGTGCAACATTAGATGACCATGCATATACATAACATCCCCATATAAACATTCCAAATGATATTAGGGTTACAAACCGATTATAGAGCATAACCCTCACAATGACACATCGGGTAAGGGATAACCCTCACCAAATGTTACGACCCCAGTTTTGTATGCGTTTTCATCATTGAAATATAATGATTTTTGTAGGTTGGATGCTTTACTTCAAAGAATGGATTAATTTGCAAATGTCCATTTTGATGGGAATTTCGTGGTTCCTATTAATATATTAATCCATTAATGGATATAAAAGAGAATAAAAGAAGAAAAGTCCAAATAATGAAAAAAGATAAGAGATAATGGATATTAAGCAAAGTATTTATGGGAAATACTTGGAAATATCTAGAACGTGGCATTAATGGTCACAATTGAGTAAAATTTGTTTACATATGATTCCTAATAAAAGAAATATGAAAAGAGGAAAAGGAAAATGAAAGATAATGAGAAATTCTTGAAAAAGAGTATTTTAATAATGGAAATAAGAAAATAAGAAAGAGAAAGGATATCGTATGAGAATATGTTTTCTTTGATGTCTTTCGTCAGCCAAATTTAAGATTTAATAAGAATATAATAAATGTTAAGAGTCGCATATAAATGATATGACTTTTTAGAAAGTGGTAAATGAATTTATGGAATATCATGTATATCCTATATTTTGGGGGCATCTCCTTGTAATGATGGAGAAAAGGAAGGAAAGAGTGAGAAAGGAAGTTAAAAGAAACAACTTCCTACGCGGATAGATCGTGACCCATGAGATTTATCAGGAAGGAACGCATGCCTCCTCTTCCATGTCCCTGGCTCTTCCCCTCTCTCCTCATGGAAATTGTTAGGACTCCTCCTTTGATGCCTATATAAGGAACCATGGAGGGACATAATTTGCACCCTTCCCGGTCCAAGGAAATTGTTGCCTTGTTACTCTGTTAACCTATAGTAGGCGGAGGAGAAGACACATTTGTTGGTTTCTTGAATAGACCCACAGGTTCACCCTAAACTCGTCATACCATGATAGGTTGGGTGGCTACCAGAGCTCTGTTCACCAAAGCAAAGCCAAAGCAGCAGGTGCTGAGTCGGATCTAGGATGACGTCGTAACCCATGGGTGACTCCCATATAGGTCATTGGAAGGCTTCTTTGGCCGCTGCAGCACCTCGCTACACAAGAAGGCAAGGAGGAGTACCCGGCGACATGGATAGCTAGGGAAGCAATGCTTATGTACCCTACAGATCTGGGTAGACGACCATGTTGCAGACGAGGCGGTGGCACCCAAACTTTTGGTGTTGATTGTGGGGAGGGTGAACAGTGACAGGCGTTCTAGTAGGTGCATGGAGAGAAGCCTGTCGGAATCCATCGGCCGCTCCACACAGGGGTTGCGTGAAACAAAAACCCCTCCTCACGCAAGGAGGAGGGTGACGGGCGAAGCCGAGGGTGGCCCGTGCAAGGGTCTGGTTCCTTGCGGCTCCGGCGGCCGTGATCGTGGAATACGTTGGCGCCTGATCGCGGAAAGCAACGAGGAAGAAGATAAAGAGCAAATGACCCGCGGGCCCCTGGTGCTGTGTTTCCCCCTCAAGGGCAAAGAGGTAATTTTGGGCGTTTTAGTTATAGCTGGCGAGAATAACAAAAGGAAATAATAAAAGCTGATGTGGCATCGTCTGATTGGTCCAAATTCGATTATCTTGCAAAATATGTAGTTAATTATTGGTGGGTCGAATAAAGACATGCTATATATGAAAATTGATCAAGAGAATGAGAGGAATCCAATAAAAATGATATGAAATCCAAATTCCTTTCCTAATTACAAAAGTATATTAAGATGATGAAAAGTGCATTAAAGTTAAGTTAAAAACCCTATTTGTGATTAAAGGTTGAATCTAGTATGCTTAATGGGTTAATTGAAGTATTAATAACCTGTTGAATGATAATGTTATATCTGAACTTGATTTATATGTAAAATTGCATGATTTAGGGTTTTAACCCCATATGAGAATGATTAAGTATTTAGAAACCCTAATTTAGGGTAAAAGAGGATAAGATCATATTTAATTTGAAAAATATGAAAATATATTGTTATATGATGGTTCTAATCTATTTCGAGCGTTAAAGTTCCTAATCATGGATAAAAACCCTAAAAGTAGTAATTAGGGTTTTCTCATGAATAAAAGGTAGTATTAATGGCAAATCGAGTTCATATGTGATTAGACCATAATGAACTTTGAATTAATGATAAATGAGCATAGAAATCTTGTCATGGATTAAAAGGATAAAAATGGTAGATTTAATTTAAAAGAAGCTTAATGAAATTAATTGATGGTTAATGGTGCATTTAAATCTGAGAATAGGGTTATATGTTGTTAAGATAACCTTAATATTGAAGAATAGATAAGATAATAAGGGTTTATGAGTAATGGTGTAAAATTAGGGTTTGAAATAGTAAAAGATGAAGGGAAACCCTAATTGCAATGGAAACCCTAAAAGTGAATTAGAAACCCTAGGAAGCGAGCTAGGTTTAATAGATCTTGATGACATGAATAATAAAAAGGGAATTACATGATTATTTCAGGATCTTGTTGAAAATGCTTGCTTGCTTGGATTCTTATTTGCGTGAATATTTCTGTTCAAATCATCAGATCAGGTATGTGGTTACGCTTATGAATAATCGCTCTAGTTTCATGGCGATTCCCAAAGTTTTAATCGGTTGCTTGAAAATAACTGTTGGATGTTTATTTATTTCATGCAACTATAAAGTGACTATGATTATCACTATAAATGTGCGTATATAACTGACTAGATCCGGGTTCACCTCTATTTCTTTGAAAAGGCTAAGAAAAAGGGGTAATCCTAGAGCAAGGTCTAGGATACCGAGAGTTAGAAACTGGGCTACCTACGTGTAGTGCCATGAGACTCATTAGCCTGCCATGAGTTAAGGATTGGGCTACTTACGAGTAGTGCCATGTGACTCAACCCTAGAAATTGGTTCACTTATAGGTGGATCATGAGGGGTTTAATGGGGACAACATAGAGGATAGGGTACTCTTGGATCGCGGAGTTATATCTAAAATGTAATCTTGGTTGATTAAATGATTAATTGAATGATTACATTGTTAACGTATTTACATGATTATTATTTCCCCCACATACCAGCTTCGGCTGACCGACGTTTTGTTTGTCGGCATTTTAGGAACAAGCCAAAAGAACAAACAATAAATCGTCATATTGTGAAATACATGAAGAAAAATACAAGGAGGATTAGTTAGAGTAGAATCCTTAAGTGGATAGAAGTTTAGAGATCCAAGTTTTCAAAAAGGTATGCAAAATTTTATTTTCTTACAGTGTTTCAGTATAGTATGTTAAAATTTGATAATTATTCTTGGTTGATTGCCGAACCTTTGATCCGGAAGTTATTGGTGTGGCTTCGACCTCTCGGTCTCCCTTAATTGGGGGTTATCGGGAGGTGGGGTCGTAACACCAAAGGTATATCAGATAAGGACAATCGCTCACCAAAACATGTCGGGTAAGGGACTAACCCTCACCAAAAGATCATGTTGAAACCCAACCTTAAGGTATCAGTTAAAAGGAAACTAACCACATCTAGCTATGTCGGCCAACACCCATATCGGGAAAGCCTCAAGCAAGATAATATCATGCAATGCCATAATGTGCAACCTGCATCGTGCAACACCCCATGATGGGCAATGCTATGATGGACAACACTCAAGAGGTTAACACCTAGGAGCATATCGCCCAAGAACTCAAACCATCCCAAGGTCCATATCAGACAGCACTACCCAAGAGGGTATCATGCAAACTATGGCAAAGCCATGACGCCCAACATCAAACTCTGTCACCCATGAGGGTCACTACAAGAAGCATGTCGCCCAAGACAAGGATCATCCCACCATAACCTTATCGGCCCAAGAGACAAGGAAGCAACAAGCTACTGTGTCACCCAAACCCTAGCACAAAAGAGAAGGGGAGAGATATCAGGAAACAAGCACCAAGACACCACCATCCATATCAGGCACACACCATATCTCCCAAGGCATCAAGAATATTGGCTCACCTCTCAACTTGAAGAGAGAGAGGGGTCTTGCACAATCTCCAAGCATATTGGGCAAGAGCTAGAGCTCACCTCACAACTCAAGGAAGGAGGATTGTTGCTCAAGGCCCACCATCAAAGGCATGGACGCACCCTATCGCCCAAGGTACCAACTAAGGGTTTAACCCTAAAGGCATATCGTGCAACTAGGGTAGGACAACACTCTATCAGCCAAGCCAACTCGTCATGTCGCCCAAACATATAGAGCATAGGCTCACCTCTCAAAAACAAAGTGAGAGAGGGGTTTTGCCTCAAGGACACACTACCAAAGGATCATCCAACACAAAGGTATATATAACATAACGCCCAACCTAATCTAGGGGATGTATCAGACAACAACGTTACTAGCTAAAGCATCAACACTATTAGCAAGATATGTATAGACGATCAAGATAACATATCAAAGTAACATATAAAAGAGATAATATAGCTAGGTTAGAAGTTATGTAACCTGCCTTAAGCACAACTTTTCCAAGCTCCAAAGCACCACCTACAACCTTCAGCCACCTCAAAGAAGAGAAGGGAAAGCAACGTCAAAAGAGAGACAACTATGGAGGGGAACCCATCACTCTCCATGGTCGAAAGATAAGATGACACCAAGAGAAAGACTTACCAACTACAGAAGAAGAAAGCAACTACAACAAGGCATATCAACCACCACCTCTTCTCCTTTTCCTCTTCTACTCGGCCACCAAGGGAGAAGAGAGCAACGAATAAAGGGAACTAAAGGGGCTACTAGTAAGCAAGGTGGGTGGTATATATACAAGAGGGTAAAGGGGGAGAGCTAGGCAAGGTGGCGTCCACTAAGGACCCCTTGTCCAAGGGCCACACTACATGCTACAACACCACTTGTCTAAGGTCTCAACACTTACTAGAAACAAGAACCATGTGTCCAAGAGAGGGTGACACAAATGATGCTAGGTGGAGGGGTGTGTGTCGCCCAACACACCAACCCAGCACACCACCAGCACCACTTGGCCGAAACACCTCAAGCATCTCCTTGCCCAACACACTAAGTAAGGGGGAAAGGTACCAAGCCCAACAACAAGCCCAAGCTTAAACAAGCAAGCCCAAACGAGGCCTAAACGGCTCAAGCAAGGCACCCAACTCATCCTTTCAACCCTAGAGGATGCAAAGAGATACAAAGAGATCTCTCAAGGTGGGAATCTTGCACAAAAACCCTAAAACTTGGGTAAATTGCAAGTTGCACCTCAACCCCACAACAAAACACAACAAACACTAACCACACCTCAGGTGATTAGACAAGCCTCTAAACACCAAGTTTAGGAAAAGCAAAAAGGGTAAGCCCAAAATGAAGGTCAGGGTCGTTACATAGAAAGTATAGTCAGAATATATAAATTAGTCACCACATAAGTGACTAACATATACATCGACCTCATAAGTGGGAAAAAGGCACCACATGTCATCTTGTAGAGTTCCGTCATGAACAAAGAATAAGATAAGAGTTCAAAAGAATATACATGATCACATGATAAATATCAAATAAGGTAGTTCACATTAACAATGATTTTCAAAAGAAAAGACATTGTGTATAGGCTAAGGTCCATAGGACAAAGAGAATGAATAAGCATAGGTGAATTGCTCAACATAGATGAATAGGGGATACATCATACATTTAGAGAGAAGAATTAGAAACTTCTCAATATAAAAATAATGTGGGATGCAATCATACCTCAACTTCAGAGTCTAAATAGTCCAATTCATTCCTAGATCCAAGCTTAACGGGTCCAATAAGTAAGGTTCCCAAGCTTAGAGAGGCTAGTTTCTCCAACAAAGCTCTTATCTCGAGCAAGAAGCACCTACTCCACTTTAGAGGTGAAAAACCCTAACAAAAGAACATGGAGATGAGGTGTTTATGGGTTCTAGGTGGGGTTTCACCATGGAAAGCCATGGTTTTGACTTGGAGCAAGGTGGAAGGAAGACTAACAACATGAAAATAGGGAAGGAAAGGAGGATACGTACTAGTTTTAGTCAAAATCACCAAGGAGGAGCTTAAGAAATCCTAGATAGAGAAATTTGGAACCCTAGGAGCCTTCTTCACCAAGGTAGGCACCTCCTTTTACCTTGGGACAAAACCTTCATGGAAAAAATAGAGTAGGAATGATTCTATAAGCTAGAGGAAATAAAGGAGAGCAAGAGTTTTCAAATTGGGAGTTGGAAAGGGGTAGATATGGTTATATAAAGAAAGAGGTCAAGTATGAGGTGTCTATGAGACTTTCCATATGTCATGTATAAGGGTGTCCATGGGCATGCAAGCCTTTATGGATAAGGAAGAAGTCAAGTATGAGGTGTCAAGTTACTTTCCACGTGTCCAATGCTAAGGGCGCCTATGGACATGCAAACTTTATGGATAAGGAAGAAGTCAAGCATGAGGTGTCCATGGAGCTTTCCATGTGTCCTTAGCCTAGGGATTTCATGGACATGTAAGAGTATAGCTCATAGAGGCATCTTGAATATAAAATTTAAGTTTATGGACACTTATAGGCCATCCCAACCAACCTCCAATCAAAGAAATAACCCCATTGGTTAATAGGTTCTAAAGATACGCTCATTTATAAAGAGAGTAATCCCTAAAATGCACTTGGAAAGAAACACCTTCAAACCAAGGTGCAACTAGGTTCCCCATGGTTCAAAAACTTGAGAATGGTAAGGGAATATATAAGGATTATAAGGCATGTGACAATTTGCAAAGAAAACCTCCCAATTGGGTAAATTCCAGACTAGTCCAAAACGTACCTAAAATTGCATAACCTGCACAAACAACATCCAAATTGGACCAAACTTCATCCAAAAGTTATCTTTGATGTGTTGAATATGAATTTTCCATTATTTCCATATTTTGAAGTTATATAATTACATTACTCATTACTTATGCCTTTTACTCTTTTTTTCTCTCCTAAACTTATCCCAATATTTCAAGGTTCTCCAAATTAGATGAAATTTGACATGTAGGCTAATTTTGATATGTAGATTTTTCCACTTTTGAGACTTCTTTTTATCAGATATGTCATATGGCCCATTAATGGCCCATTATCTAAATTATTCATCCAATTAAGTTCCTTATCTTCATATTACCACCAAAATGAGTTATGTGGCATATTTTGTGTATCCATTATAAACCTAAGATTAATGTTAGAAAACTAGGTTATATTAAGGTGATCTATACATGCATTAGTTCATTGGGGTTATACTAAACATCTATTTAGGTCTAACCTTCAACCTTGTTTGGCTAAGTCCAAAATGTCAACTTCCAGGGTATGGTCTAAGATCTAGTATGTTACAACACACCACCCCTTAAAGGGATTCGTCCTCGAAATCAAAACATCCACATATAAGAAAACAAATTATTCACCACCCATTAAAGGATTCATCTTATTAATTCAAAAATATTCATTAGGTACAAAATTTTCAACTACACTTCCTTACATCCAACTAAATAAGCATCATGTAAAAAAAACATAACTGGTAAAGACTAACTATGAAACTATGGGTTAACTTGCTCTTGTCCATCTTCAAACAAGTCTTTACACCTAGGAGACTAGTTCAACATATTAGGGCCCCTAAAGATAAATAATATATATGTCTAAGGCTACTATTTCCTAAAATCATGTTATTTTGAACCATTCATATCAGCTCAGGCCAGGGCGGTATCATATGGATTCGGGAGTCCTCGTAAACTAAGCTAGTGGTGCGGAGGAAAATCTTGCCAGCCCCCAAACCCTGATCCTTTATAGACACCTTTGCTTTCAACTTCATTTCCTAGTAGCTCCCTAAAGGCCAAGCTAAACAACCTCAAGTTACTATGGTTACTTATGCATCTTTTACTTGTAAGTATTTTAAGGATCTATTCATCATTATTCTAATGTGAAACTATATGATCCTAAATCTATCCTTCATCATCTATTGATCAACTCTTGGGCAAACATGTCACTTAAAGTTAAGGAAAGGATTCTAACTAGGGAGACAAAATTCAAATAGTCAGATTCCGACTACCATGGGCTCTGATACCATGGTGTAAGGAGTCGAGATCACTCCCTTACTAAAATTTTGAAGAATTAACATCCATTCCAAACACACTCAAAGGTATGTCAGAATAGGTGTACATTTTCCAAATTTATTATAATGGTATGCAAAAGACCGAAGTATAGCAGCGAAATAAAAATAATGACTATATTCAATTTTCACAAAAGATTACAAAAGTACATCATAATATCCCATAAGGGTTTACATGTATGATACAACATAAGGATCTAAGTAGAGGGAAATCTAAACCATAACAACTTTGCCTCCAAGCTTTAACTCCTTAATATAGTCCAAAACTTCATGCCTTATCATCCAAGCCCTTCACCTAGGGTTGGAAGCATACCCCAGCAAGAAGAGAAAATAGATGACATCAGTAAAGGTTGGTATGTGCATACTAAATAGGAAATTGATCAATATATGGAATAAAGGACATCAAATATAAAAGGCTTCTTGTAATGACCCTGACCTGGTTTTAGGGATAACCCTATTTGTTTAGCCTAAATAAGTTGCTTATAACTTTAATATAACCCTCTAAAGTGTTTTGCTATCAGCTGAAAAACTTGTGTTTCAAGTTTGGTTCTGTTTAAATAATGTTTGAGCAATGTTCTCTTATTTTGGACCAAAATGCAATTTACCCAAGATAATGGGTTATAGTGCAATATATCATATTTTTAACATGCCTCATGTGTTTTATCATCTTTACAGAGATAATGATGAAATGTGGTGGCTTGTGGAATGCCTAAATTCCAAGTTTGAACTTGTTTGAATAATGTTAGTGCCTTGAGCACCAATTCTGGTACAAATTGTAAATTACACAAAATGTAGGGTTGATATGCAAATTACCACCTCTAGAGTGTCCCTACTCCCTCCTAGTATCATTTATAGGAGAGAGAAATAATGAGGCACCATATTTGAATCATATTTGAGTATGATACTCTTGGTGATGAAAAGACCAAGAAAGTGTTGTATGTGAACCCCTAATTTGAGCTTGTATCGTGTTGTAGTGTCCATATGGGAGTGCCTATCGGACAAGGAGCCATATAGGGGATCCATATCGGTTTGTGGACACTTGGCCTTGTCCATGATAGGAAAAGCACCTTAAGGAGGTGATCCATGTCGAGTTAGAAGCTCCTCACAAAAGTTGTATCAGTTTGCTTAATTTATGAGATAAAGATGAAATATCTTATCAAACAAGATAAATAATGGCCGAAATATCATCTATAGATTATCATCTATTGTTTTGAATTTCAAGATAAATATGAGTGCATGAAATGACAGTAGTCAACCATGCATGGAAACGTGGCACCTAGTAGCTTAAAATGGTAACACCTCATATACACACTCTTTCATGAACCTCAAGTATATATACACTTCCTTTCACCCATAAGTGGAATTTTTCAAAATATACCACCCTCTTGCTCTTATATGTCGTGCATAGAGTCTTTATATCATGCAAGGGTGAAGGACTATAGTGCATAGAGCCTTGGTATCACCCATAGCAAAGTGATATCACCCATTGCAAAGTGATATCAGCCAAGTGAGGGATATCGGTCATAAGTGACGGATATTGGCCACAAGTGGTGAATTATCATGCATGAGGCTAAGGAGCTCAAGTCTTGAACCTTTGATAAGCTCACCTTCAACCTTGGGAACGTGAAGCTTTGGATCTTGGAGCTTTGAAGTTGCTCTTGAGGCGGGTTATATAACTTGAACTCAATTATGTTTTTATTTTTCATCGATCTTGCCTTAGTTAAATTATTTACTTTCAAATAGAATTTTCTTCCATAATTTATGAATCAACGGGCTCTAGTAGTAACCTAGGACTGATTTCCATGAACTAGAACAATTATAACGAAGGTCTAGAGCTTGAAGATGATGGTATCACCTTATAAAGTGATATCGGGTTCAACCACATAAGCAAGCACCTCTAACCCGATATGGTGATGAACCTACACCACTAAAATGATATGGATATGAGTTTATACTTTCTTGAACGATATGGTGATGTAGTATACATCTCTTGCATGATATGAGGTCAAAAATACCCCTTAGGCACAATATTATGTGAAGCACACACACACCTCTTTGCCCGACATGGTGTGAAACGTACACACACCTCTTTGCCCGATATGGTGTGAAGCATACACACACCTTTTTCCCGATATGGTGTGAAGCATACACATACCTCTTTATCCGATATGGTGTGAAGCATACACACACCTCTTTGCCCGATATCGTGTGAGGCATACACACACTTCTTTGCTCGATATGGTGTGAAGCACACATACACTCAAGGGTGATATGGTAAGCACACATACACCTCTAAAGTAATATGGAAGCAAGCATACACCTCATACCCGATATGGTAAGCACACATACACCTCAAGGGTGATATGGGTATGAAGCACACACCTCATACCCGATATGGGGGAAGCACCTCAAAACCCATATGAAGGAAAGCACCTTAGATGCAATGTACTTGATGGAGTAACACATGAAGTGTCTTACATCAAGTTATACATTAAGAGGTATGAAGTTTAATGAATATTGATTAAGTAGGCTAATGTACCTTGAAGGAAAGGTTGATCCAACTGAATAAAGTATGAAGTAATCAACATCCTAGTGATGATGAGAGAGAAACTCATACTTCTGTGATAATCATGAAATGAGCATACATTAATACTCCTATTATGTGTGGAATCTGAATTAGGGTTGTGATTCTTGATGAATGTACTTGAAAACCCTACATAGCTTAAAAAGGGAAACCTTAACCCTAATGAAGGTTAATGATGTGATTCGAAACTACAATTGGTTAATAAAGGGGAATCCTTAACCATATTGAAACCATCATGATTGCATGAGATAATGAGCATAGCTAAGTATGAGATATAATGTTTCATATAATACCAATTATATGGGCCTTGTGAGTCATGTGATTAGTTGTTGCCTAGTGAGAGGTAACAATATGTTTAATGGTCCTTGTGAGCCATGTGGTTAGTTGTTACCTAGTGAGAGGTAAAAGGATGTTTAATGGGTCTTGGGAGCCATGTGGTTAGTTGTTGCCTAGTGAGAGGTAACAAGATGTTTAATGCGCCTTGTGAGTCATGTGGTTAGTTTTTGCCTAGTGAAAGGTAACAAGATGTTTAATGGACCTCGTGAGACATGAGAATAGTTGTTGCCTAGTGAGAGGTAACAAGATGTTTATAAAAGTCTCATGTAAGAAATGATAATGTTCAAAATAAACTAGGAAATGGAAACTTAGTAACATCATAATAATAATAAACGAATATAGTGATAATAATGAAATCTTGATCATACATGATTTATGCTTATAGCCAAATAAGGACTATAGTGTTTTGAATATGCTTAAAGGAGATAAGAGGAATACTTGTATTATATAAAGGATGTGAATAAGTATGATGTATTGGCCAAGGTATAATTCCTAGTAAAGGTGATGTGGTATTCAGTGATGAGATGCACATGATTGGCATAGTCCAATACCTGGAATAGATGCACATGATTGGCATAGTCCAATACCTAGAATAGATGCACAGGATTGGTAACAATCCAATACCTGGAATAGGTGCACAGGATTGGTCATAACCCAATACCTAGAATAATTGCATAGGATTGGTCATAACCCAATACCTAGAATAATTGCACAGGATTGGTCATAACCCAATACCTAGAATAATTGCACAGGATTGGTAATAACCCAATGCCTAGAATAATGTCACATGATTGGTCATAACCCAATACCTAGAATAATTGTACAAGATTGGTCATAACCCAATACCTAGAATAATTGCACAAGATTGGTAATAACCTAATGCCTGGACTAATATCATAGGATTGGTCATAACCCAATACCTGGAATAATTGCACAAGATTGGTCATAACCCAATACCTGGAATAATTGCACAGGATTGGTAATAACCCAATGCCTGGAATAATTGCACATGATTGGTAATAACCCAATGCCTGGAATAATGTCACAGGATTGGTCATAACCCAATACATGGAATAATTGCACATGATTGGTCATAAACCAATACCTGGAATAATTGCACATGATTGGTAATAATACCAATGCCTAGAATAATGTCACAGGGTTGTTCATAACCCAATACCTGGAATAATTGCACAAGATTGGTCATAACCCAATACCTAGAATAATTGCATAAGATTGGTCATAACCCAATACCTAGAATAATTGCACATGATTGGTAATAACCCAATGCCTGGAATAATGTCACATGATTGGTCATAACCCAATGCCTGGAATAATTGCACAGGATTGGTAATAACCCAATGCCTGGAATAATTACACATGATTTGTAATAACCCAATGTCTGGAATAATTACACATGATTGGCATATTCCAATACCTGGAATAGTTGCACAGGATTGGTACAGTCCAATATCTGGAACAGTTGCACAAGATTGGCATAGTCTAATGCCAAGAATAACCTCATAGGATTGGCAAATCCAATACCTAGAAAAAATATGATGATGCATATTCACATGACTGGTATAATTCAATATCTGGCTACCAGATTTGCTGAGGCCAACAAATAGAAAGAGAATGATTCATGAATGTCATACCATGATAATGAGTATCACAGGATAAGCTTGAGAGGGTGATATAGTATGATGAGTAAATTATGTGCATGTTCTTCATACTCCTTATAAAGTGAATAGATGATTTTCTGCCCTATCATAGATAGTTGCAATGCTTTAAAAGATGAGAATGTTCTAAACTGCTTATCCTCTGCTCAGTTTAATACTATTTAACTGTGATAATGACATTGTTGGCGGAGAGTTACATCTCTCGCTAGGACAACTGTCTCTCCCTGTGGGATCCACATTTTTTTAGGTGGACGTGCAGGAGTGGGGTTGAGACCATTCTGCAGAGGGAGAACATCAGCAGTAGGGACAATAGTGACAACTCAGGTTGAGTGTACTATCTATCATGTCTTGTAGATAGAAGTCCAATGTGTCAACTCAGTACTCTTAGGTCCTTGGATTTAGTACGTGTTGGTTTTCTGAACAATCTGAGATTTTGGCTTGTATGCCTCGAGGTTTGATGTTATTTTAAGTATATGTTTTGAGAAGGCAAATGTTATATGTTATCCTCGAGAAGAGATGGTACAGTGTATGTACAATATGATCAATGATGAATATCAAGTTTTGGTTCTTCCTTAAAGAGTTTTCCTAGAAATGGATCTCTTTGCAAAATGGTTTTAATTTTTAGTGATTTTTGTTAATTCGTTGCTTATGATTATTTCACATAATTAGTAACAATTTGGCTGTCAGTTTGGTGGCGGTCGTTACACTTCCCATAGAAAGGATAAGGGCCACCCAAATGGGTATCAAGAGAAAAGGAATTGAAATCATATGATAATCAAAGAATATTTGCCATTAAGAAAACATAAAGATTGTGCCACAAAAGCACATGTAAAGAATTAGATTACACGCCCCAAATCATCAACTTATATGCATGTGAGATAAACATATCCCTAGAATAATATAAACATAAAGGTGGCCAAGTATCACAAACTTGAAACCTGATAGAGAAAGGAATATTGTCAATCTCCCAAATATATAAAGCATGGGCCAAGAATGACACATCTTTTCCTAGGTATGAGGTTCCTTTCCATCCCAAAAGAGCAAGAAATATCACATCTGCTCGGTAGGAAATAACACATCTTCCATAAAAATCAATGCAATTACACTACTCTAGTGCTACTAAATCACATAACATATTAAATGTAGAAGCAAGTAGAAAGTATGGTCAGAATATATAAACTAGTCACCACATAAGTGACCAAAATATACATCCACCTCATAAGTGGGAAAAAGGCATCACATGTCATCTTTTAGAGTTCCATCATGAACAAAGAATACGATAAGAGTTTAAAAGAATATACATGATCACATGATCAATATCAAATAAGGTAGTTCACATGAATCATGATTTTCAAAAGAAAAGAAATTGTGTATAGACTAATGTCCATAGGACAAAGAGAATGAATAAGCATAGGTGAATTGCTCCACATAGAAGAATAGGGGATACATCATACATTTAGAGAAAAGAATTAGAAACTGCTCAATATAGAAATAATGTGGGATGCAATCATACCTCAACTTTAGATTCTAAACAGTCCAAGTTAGTCCTAGATCCAAGCCTAATGGGTCCAATAAGTAAGGTTCCGAATCTTAGAGAGGTTGGTTTCTCTAACAAAGCTCCTATCTCGAGCAAGAAGCACCTTCTCCACTTTAGAGGTGAAAAACCGTAACAAAAGAACATGGAGATGACGTGTTTATGGCTCTATGTGGGGTTTCACCATGGAAGTCCATGGTTACGACCTAGAGGAAGGTGGAAAGAAGACTAACAACATGAAAATAGGGAAGGAAAGGAGGATACTTACTAGTTTTGGTCAAAATCACTAAGTAGGAGCTTAAGAAATCCTAAATAAAGAAATTTGGAACCCTAGGAGCCTTCTTCACCAAGGTAGGCACCTCCTTTTACCTTGGGACAACACCTTTGTGGAAACAACAGAGTAGGAATGATGGTCTAAGCTAGAGTAAATAAAGGAGATCAAGAGTTTTTGAATTGGGAGTTGGGAAGGGGTAGATATGGCTATATAAAGAAAGAGGTCAAGTATGAGGTGTCTATGAGACTTTCCATTTGTCATGTATAAGGGTGTCCATGGACATGCAAGCGTTTTGGATAAGAAGTAAAGCATGAGGTGTCAAGTTACTTTCCATGTGTCTAATGCTAAGGGTGCCTATGGAAATGCAAACCTTTATGGATAAGGAAGAAGTCAAGCATAAGGTGTCCACAGAGCTTTCCATGTGTCCTTAGCCTAGGGATTTTGTAACATCCCTGACCTGGGTTATATTCTAACCCTAGATGTTTTTCCTAATAAGGTTGAGTAGATACTTAATCTTATCTTGGGAAAAGTAATTAAGGCTCAAGAGGAACCTGTAACATCCCTGAACTGGGTTATGAACTAACCGTAGGTGTTTTGCTTAATTATATAATTAGAAACTTGTGATTAACTTTTGGTATGTAATTAAATCTTCTGAGGAACTTATATTTCTATTTTTGCCCTTTTTAAACAATGTTATAATATTGTTTTGTTAATAGGGACCTATGTGCAAATTACCCAATTAGAGGGGTTAACTTGCAAATTTCACATGTTTAGATGTTCCTCTGATGATGAGACATCATAAGAATGAATATGAGGAAGTGTTATGGATTCTCCAAGTTTGGGCACCAAGATGCAACTTGTGGAACAATCCTTGTGCTTTAAAACCCTAGTTTTGGTGAAAAGTGCAATTTACCCAAAACCTGGGGTGCAACATGTAAAATATGCCTTTTAGAGTATCTTTTATGACTCTTGGCATCAATTAGAGTAAAAGTGATGAAGAGGGTGCTTCACTTGACTAATCAAATAAGAAGGAAAACCCTTGTAATTAAATAACTAAGTTGTAAGCAAAATGACCCTTTTAGGTGTGCAATTAGTAGGATGTTTGGCTTCTTTTCCTCTAAACCTTGGTTAAAGGAGGAGTTTTTCTTAAGTATAGAAAGGAGGGGCGTGGTCAATAAGGAGAGAAGGACCCATATGAGAAATAGAAGAAAAGATTGTCCTTATCTTGAAAACATGCCCAAAGTATATATACACCTTTCTTTTACAACCAAGGGATCGTTTCCCTTTCTCTCTTCACTTATCTCATGCCGTGGCCGACTAAGGAAGGAGCTCAGGAGCAGAGGAGAATGGCCAAGTAGAGTTGGGTAAGCTTTAACCACTATCTAGCTCGGATTCATGGAGGAAATCACGATACAAGGTTGGTTTGCTAGTTTTTCTTACTTAGTTCTTCTTTCTAGCCATCCTTTCCAACCAATTCTTGAAGAAGAAACCTTGGACGACCTGTGGAGCTCAAGACACCATTAAATCTTCGAAGCTTGGAGCTCTAGAGTTGGTTCTAAGGCGGGTTTTATAACTCTAAACCTTAAAGCTTTGATTATGCATCTTCTTTTCTTGCAAACGTTGCTAGTTCTTCTTTCTTCTATCCTTCTATGCATTCTTTCAACCAAAAACGTGAAGAACAGACCTTGATCTGGAGGTAGAAGAAGGGGGCGTGAATACCAATGTTACTTTAGCAAACGGTCTTGCACCCTTGGGCCAAACGGTTTGCAAAACCGTTTGGAGAAAATGGTTTCAAAACCGTTTAGAGCGTTGACCAAGGGTTGACCGTTTGAGATTCCTGTTCCTAATGATGTTGGTTAATAACTCACCAAATTTGATAGGTTAACTCCCAAGGAATCATGAGTTGAAGGCTAATCAATCAGTTAAACCTAATTGGATTAAGTGCTGATTTTCAACTTGATTAACTTGACCTTTTTGGGCAAACGGTTTCAAAACTGTTTAAGAGCGTTGACCAAGGGTTTACCGTTTGAGATTCCTGTTCATAATTATGTTGGTTAATAACTCACCAAATTTTATAGGTTAACTCCCAAGGAATCATGAGTTGAAGGCTAATCAATTAGTTAAACCTAATTGGATTAAGTGCTGATTTCCAACCTGATTAACTTGACCTTTTTGGGAAAACGGTTTCAAAACCGTTTGAGAGCATTGATCGTTTGAGATTTCTGATCCTAATTATGTTTGTTAATGACTCACCAAATTTGAGGGGTTAATTCCCAAGGAATCACGAGTTGAAGGTTAATCTATTAGGCAAGCCTAATTGGACTAAGTGCTGATTTTCAACTTGATTAATTTGCCTTTTTGGGAAAACGGTTTCAAAACCGTTTGAGAGGGTTGACCAAGGGTTGACCGTTTGAGATTCATGTTCCTAATTATGTTGGTTAATAACTCACCAAATTTTATGGATTAATTCCAAAGGGATCATGAGTTGAAGGCTAATCAATTAGGTAAACCCTAATTGGATTAAGTGCTGATTTTCAACTTGATTGATTTGACTTTTTGGGTTATTTAGCCCAAACGGTTTCAAAACCGTTTGGGGATTACCCAAACGGTCTAAAAACCGTTTGGGGATCACCCAAGACCGTTTGGAGGTCTAGGGTTGAGTATGGTTAAGTGTTTGAAGATCCAAAGTTATGGCATGAACCCTAATCGGCTAAGTGTTGATTTTGTAAGTGATTGAGATGATGGTTTGGGTTGATTGACCCAAACGGTTTCAAAACCGTTTGGGGATCACCCAAACGGTCTCAAGACCATTTGGGGATCATCCAAGACCGTTTGGAGGTCTAGGGTTAAGTATGGTTGCCTATTTGAAGGTCCAAAGTTATCAAGTTACAAAGCAATCAATTGTTGATTTGTTGATCGACTCAATAGACCAAACCTTGATGAATTTCACTAGAATCCAAGGGTTGGATGAGACAAACAGTCTCAAGACCATTTGGAGCTCATCAAAATAGTCTGAAGACCGTTTGGAGGTCACCAAAGACAGTTTGGAGGTCTAGGGGTGAGTATGGTTAAGCAATTGATGATCCAATGTTACTAAGTTAAAGTGTAATCAATTGCTGATTTGGTGATCAATCCAATGATCCAAACATTAATTGGTTGACTTGGATTTTGATGACATGATGGGAAAACGGTCTCAAGACCATTTGGAGGTCATCCAAATGACCTCAAGACCGTTTGGGGACAGGTCATGTTCAATTTGGATGATGGTTCAATGGTTTCCAAGTAACTAATCTTGCATTGATTAGTGTTGAAGGATCATCGATTCCAAACCCTAATTCAATTGATTCAAACCCTAGTGATGACTAATTGAGGGTCAATTGAGGGATAAATTAGTTGTAGGTTGACCTATTTAACTCAATTGTGAAAAACCACTAGAGGGGGGGTGAATAGGGTTTTAAAGATAATTCAATAAATATTTTTCTCAAACAACCACAAATGAAAAAGCAAGAAGGAGACAAGGGATTTAGAGTGGTTCCTACCTTAGCAAATACTAAGGTAGTCAGTCCACTACCCGGTTTCTTACCCAACCGGGATTTTGAAAGTATTTATTTTATTACCTCTTCAAGGATTTATATAAAATACAATACTTTCTTACACCCCTTTGGACAACCTTCACTTTGAAGTAGATGCACCAACTTGAGGCAGCCTTCTTGAAGTAACTCCAAGCTCCCCCTTGAAGTAGCCTTCCTCTTAGAAGTAGCCTCCCGTTGCACCAGCCTTCTTGAAGTAGTCCAAAGCCTCCTTCTTCACCAAGAAGATCACAACCCTCTCCAATCCGCAACCTCCAACCCTAGGAGTAGCAAGGAGAGTACAAGCAATAAGAGTGAACAAGAAAGGAAAAGGAAATTACACTTAACCTTTGAAACACAAGGCTTGATTTGCCTATATCAAGCGTGTAGATCTCCTAACCAATGTATACAGAAGTGTGATTGCTGTGGATAGGAGATACTAGCCTATAGGACATAAAATTAGAGCAAGAAGAAGAGTAGCCAATTGCAAGTATTGCTCAATTGCTCAAAACAGGTTACTAATGCAAGTGTATGCTCAAAGAGTGCTCAAGTGTAGAATAAGTGAGTTTAGGTGTCCTAAGGCATGTCATATTTATAGAAATGACCTACAAGTGCTTAAGGACATTCTAGACACTTTCTAGGGGGTTCTAAGTACACTTTTAGTTGCTTTAGCAACGGCTAGTTAATTAATTCTGCAAGTGCTGTCAAAACCCATCTCGGTCGAGGAATTGTCAACTGAGATACCTACTCGGTCGAGGGTTTGTCGACCGACAGGCTCTCTGGAGCAAGTGTTTGCAACGTTCATCTCCAACTGCCAACTACCTTGTCAGCTGTGTCTAATGGCTACTTAGGTCTTTTTCGGTCGAGAAGTTTGTCGAACGAGAGTGTCTCGGTCGAGGAATTTGTCGACCGAGATTGACCCTGTTTCAATGTTTCAAATAAAGTGCTAAGTGTATGTATGAGTGTGCATATGTGACACTGTTGAAGGGGATGACTTATCTAAGTGTGTTGATTAGCTAGAAAAGATCTAACGCTTGATTTACATGATGTCTAAGTACTTGTAAATTATATGTTTGTACAAGTTTTACAATTGATTACATTCATGAAATAACAATAATTCAAGCATATAGATTTCCCAATTCATCATCCACCTTATTCCTGCAACACTCAAGTAGCTCGTTAGATCGACAAGAATGAAATGTTTGTCATAATCAAAACAAAGGGATTTATCATAATGTCCAATTTAGCCAACAATCTCCCCCTTTTTGAAGATGACAAACATTTCCTAAATATAAATCAACTAGTCTTTAAGATAAGTTTAGTTTCATACCTGAAATTTACTTTGTGACTTTCTTCTCTTGTTTATAAAATGTGTGCTTATTATTCCCCATGAATTATGGAACATGATATCCAATTCTTTAGGGAATATAGCAACTTTCAATGTAAAGCCAAGAGTTTATGAAACTCATTGATTGAGTTTTGCATAATTACTATGTTTTAAGATTTATTTTTATTTCTCCCCCTTTGTCATTTCAAAAAGATATCCGTTAAAACAGAAAAACTCCCCCTTAATTTGATGTCCCATCAAATCCTATAAAAAGATGTCCATTTAAAAAACCAAATATGATGCGGATAAGATCATTTCTAAGAAACACAATTATCAAAGAAAACATCTTCTAAGGGAGTGATAAGCAGTTGCTTCCTTATTTTGTTAAATTGATCTAGTGGAAGTGATTTTGTAAAAATATCAGCCAATTGATCTTCCGTGTCAACATGATGAAGGGAAACATGATTCTTAGAGATATGATCCCGTAAAAAGTGATGACGGATTTCAATTTGTTTAGCTCGGCTGTGTAAAATAGGATTGTGTGCTAAGTTTATAGCGCTTGTGTTGTCACAAAATATAGGCGTAGATGAAAGAGAAAAACCATAATCGTTTAACACTTGTTGCATATAAAGAACTTGAGCACAACAAGATCCGGCTGCCATATATTCAGCTTCAGTTGTAGAGAGGGCAACCGTGTTTTTTTTCTTACTAAACCAAGATACTAAAGCTCTTCCTAACAAGAAACAACCACCACTAGTGCTCTTGCGGTCAAGTCGACAACCAGCATAACCAGCATCAGTTTAAGCTTTAAAATCTAAGGATTGTCCTTTTGGATACCATAAACCAAAACATGTGGTGCCGGCTAAGTATCAAAAAATCCATTTAATTGCTTGAAAATGAGAGTGCATGGGTTGTGCTTGAAATCGAGCACAAAGACCAACGGAAAACATGATGTCCGGTCTAGAAGCGGTTAAGTAAAGCAAACTACCAATCATGGCTCTATATAAGGAATCATCAATAGGTTCCCCATTTTCATCCTTATCAATTTTAATAGAGGTAGCCATAGGAGTAGTTGCATGTTTGCACTGATCCATCCCAAAACGTTTTAAGAGTTCTTTAGTGTACTTTTCTTGGCTTATAAAAATCCCAGTAGGTGTTTGTTTAATTTGGAAACCAAGAAAGAAAGTTAGTTCACCCATGAGGCTCATTTCAAATTCTTTTTGCATAATGTCACTAAATTGTGTGCACAATGATTCATTTGAAGCTCCAAAAATAATGTCATCAACATATATTTGAACAACTAGAAAATCAGATGTATATGTTTTAAAAAATAAAGTAGAATCTGAATTTCCAATAGAGAAACCATTATCAAAAAGATATGTCTTGAGCTTTTCATACCAGTTCCTAGGTGCTTGTTTTAAACCATAAAGTGCTTTCTTAAGTTTATAAACATAGTCTCCTTTTTCCGGTATTTCAAAACCACATGGTTGGGCAACATACACTTCTTCTTGAATGATTCCATTTAGAAATGCACTTTTTACATCCATTTGGTAGAGTTTGATGTTTTTGTGTGCAGCAATAGCTAGTAACATTCTAATAGCTTCAAGTCTTGATATTGGTGCATACGTTTCATCAAAGTCTATTCCTTCTTGTTGATTATATCCTTGAGCTACTAGCCTAGCTTTATTTCTTATTACTTCCCCTGCCTCATTTAGTTTATCCCTAAAAACCCATTTAGTGCCAATGATGGTTTTATCTTGTGGTTTAGGAAGTAAATCCCATACATCATTTTTAGTGAATTGGTTTAATTCTTCTTGCACTTCTATTATCCAATAGTCATCTTTAAGAGCTTCAGATACCTTCTTAGGTTCAATAATAGAAATAAAGGCCATGTTTGCAACATCCTTAAAAGAGGAACGAGTTTTGACTTTATCATTAGGATTTCCAATAATTAATTCTTGAGGATGATCCTTAATGAGTCTAGGTATAGGTTGTGTTTCAGCTTGGTCATTGCTTGTAGTATTTTTCTCTCTATCATTGGGTATGGATAAATTTTCAAATTGATGAGTGAGATCAACTATTTCAGGATTTTCTGATTTTGGCTCTTCATGAAAAGAAATATGAATAGATTCCTCAACTTTTCTAGAAATAGTGTTGTAGACTCTAAATGCTTTTCTAGAGGTAGAATATCCCAAAAAGAATGCTTTATGTGATTTGGAATCAAACTTATCTCTATCCTCTTTAGTGTTTAAGATATAGCATGTGGATCCAAAAGTATGAAAATAGTCAACTCTAGGTTTCTTAGTATGTATTATTTCATATGGTGTTTTCTTTAAATAGGAGTGAACAGTTATTCTATTTAACACATAGCATGCAGTGTTTACAGCTTCAGCCCAAAAAGTTTTAGGTGTGTTATGTTCGAGCATCATAGTCCTAGCCATTTCTTGTAGTGATCGATTTTTCCTTTCAACGATACCATTTTGTTGTGGAGTGCGTGGAGCAGAAAAGTTGTGAGTGTATCCTTGAGATGTGCAAAATTCTTCAAATAAATGGTTCTCAAATTCTCCACCATGATCACTTCTAATGGTACATATTTTGTTTTGTAATAGATTTTCAATCTTGGAACAAAATTTTATAAAGACATGAATAGTTTCATCTTTGGTTGCAAGAAAATGTACCCATGTATATCTACTATTATCATCAACAATAACAAAATAATATCTTTTGCCACCAATAGATTGTGTCCTCATAGATCGAAATAAATCCATATGAATCAATTCTAAGGATCTACAGGTGGTAAGTACATGTTTGGGTTTAAAAGAGGTTTTTGTTTGCTTACCCAAAGTACATGGTTCACAATTTTCAACTTGATCAAAAGATAAGTTAGGCAAACCACGAACAAGATCATATTTAACTAACTTTTTGATAACATGTGAACTAGCATGTCCTAACTTTTTATGCCATAGTTGTAAAGTATTTTCACTTGCAAGTAAGCATTTTCCTACTACAGATTTCATAGAGTTAGGTCTAAGAATATAAAGGTTTCCAATTCGTTTTCCTTCATAAACAACATTTGTAGTGTTTTCTATTAATAACTTGCAGCAATTTTTGTTAAATAAAACATCATATCCACTGTCACATAATTGAATAACACTTATTAGATTATGGTGCAAACCATCAACGAGTAAACCATTCTTTATTTCGAGGTTTGTACCAATGTTACCTATTCCAACAATTTTACCTTTACCATTATCTCCAAAGGTGACTGTTCCACTCTTCTTTTCTTCAAAAGTTTGAAACGCATCCTTGTTTCCGGTCATGTGTTTGGATCATCCACTGTCGACCACCCAATCCTGCATTAAAATGTAGGTTTTGGTACCCATGTGATGGTCCGATATGGTTAGGAGCATTTAATTACAGACTGAATAAAAAATCTGATTCAGAACTTCAGTCGGTCGACAAAATTTCGACCGACATTTTTCTCAGTCGACCAATTTTTCGATCGAGGAAGTTGCTGTATTACAGATTAAAACTGAATGAAAATAGAAGTCTTCTCGGTCGACCATTTTTTGACCGATTTTTGCCCCGATCGATCATTTTTCGACCGAAGTAGTTGATGTTTTACTCAGGTTGTTGCTGTAGATTTTGATTTGTCACAGACATCTGGTCGGTCGACAATACTTCGACCGATTGTATTTTCGGTCGACAATACTTCGACCGAATAAGTTTCTATTTCAGTATATCAGTTCAGAAAATTACCATAATGCATGAAACCTTTTGTTAAGTTGAGATAAGACAATATAATCTTCAAAGATGAGCATTGGATCATATCTCAACTGAATTTCATTCAAGTCTACTAAGTCTGAGGTTTTGGAACCCAAACTAATGCGGAATCCTTGTTCTTATAAGGGCATGAAAATGAATAATGTCCAAGACGTAGACAAAAATGACAGGTAATAGAATCAACTTCATTTCTCTTTCTAGGAATTGTGTTCTTAGGTACAAACATAGTCTGAGTCTTGGATGCTTTAGCTCTTTTGGGTTGATTTTTCTTTGGATTATATCCTAATCCTCTTCTTCCATTGAAACTAGAGGAAATTTTCAAAATATTATTAAGGATCTCTTTTCCTTTTAAGTCATTTAGGTTTCTTTGTAGCTTAGCAATGTCATCCATCTTCTTGTGTAAATCTTTCCTCGCTTGATCTAAATCAAATAATAAAGAGTCTCTTTCTTTTACAACATTATCATAGTCTAGATGATTACATAAGATTGGTTGGGTCTGAAAATCATTCAGTTTTTCTAACAAATCAATCTTTTCTTGAGAAAGAAGATCAGCATTCGTTTCTAGAGTAAGTAACTTTCTAGTGCAGTCATTTAAAGATGTTTTTAAAGACAAATTCTCAAGATCAATGTTGTTCTTTTCAGAAGAGAGATCATTTAATTTAGCATATAACTCATCCTTTGTTTTGGTAACCTTATTTAGTTTCTTTTTGCAATCAATATACTTATCATGAGTTTCTTGCAGACTAGTAATTAACTCTTCTTTAGGAAGATCAAGAAGGCTTAACTCTTGAGAGTCTTCATCATCTTCTCTTGCCATTAGACATTCCACCTTTTCTTCTCCACTTTCACTCTCACTTGACTTGTCCCATGCAACTTTATAAGCTTTTTCTCCCTTCTTTTTGTGTGATCTTTTCTTTCCTTTCTTTGTTTTAGGGCATTCGTTTTTTAGATTTCCTTTCTTTCCACACTCAAAGCACCTAGGAGGAGAAGAAGAAGAGCTAGAAATTTTGTTAGATCTAAATCTTTTATATTTCTTACCATTGACAATCAAGGCTTCTTCTCCTTCTTCTTCACTTGACTCCTCACTTTCCGGTGTGATGATCTTTGAAGCTTTTAGAGCCACATCCTTCTTTTTCCCTTGTTGAAGTTCACGTTCTCTTCTTTCTTCTTCTTCTAGGGTTGCTTCATGAGCTTCTAGGTTGCCAATGAGATGTTCCATCCTCAGTCGGGTGAGGTCATTTGCTTCTTCAATGGTTGTCACTTTGGGCTTGTATTTGGGAGGAAGTGATCTAAGAATCTTTGACACCTGATCTTCCTCACTAATCACTTTACCTAAAGCATTCAAGCCATTTACAATAGAAGAGAATTTTGCATACATTTCGCTAATAGATTCACTTTGATCCATACGGAACTGTTCACATTTCTGTTTAAGCATTCCAATTTTAGAATTTTTAACTTGTATAGTTCCTTCATAAGTTATGGAAATTCTATGACAAATTTCATAAGCCGTTTCACAATTTGATATTCTATTAAATTCTCCAACTGAAATTGAACAATAAAGTATACTTACAGCCTTTGCATTCATTTGGGCAGACTTTACCGTATTGGTGTCCCAAGCTGCATATTCCACTTGAGGAAGTTCATAGGGGGTTGACACCATCTTCCATAGATCCCAACTAATCCCTTGGAAATAAAATTGCATTCTTCTTTTCCAGTAGGTGTAGTTAGTTCCATCAAATGCCGGAGGCCTAGCCACAAGTGTTCCTGCAAGATTGAGGTTGTTGAGCAACCTGTCACCCATTCTTCAAGACTTGGTTAGAGTTCCTTGAAGCCTGCTCTGATATCAATTGAAAAACCACTAGAGGGGGGGTGAATAGGGTTTTAAATATAATTCAATAATTATTTTTCTCAAACAACCACAAATGAAAAAGCAAGAAGGAGACAAGGGATTTAGAGTGGTTCCTACCTTAGCAAATACTAAGGTAGTCAGTCCACTACCCGGTTGCTTACCCAACCGGGATTTTGAAAGTATTTATTTTATTACCTCTTCAAGGATTTTACATAAAATACAATACTTTCTTACACCCCTTTGGACAGCCTTCACTTTGAAGTAGATGCACCAACTTGAGGCAGCCTTCTTGAAGTAACTCCAAGCTCCCTCTTGAAGTAGCCTTCCTCTTAGAAGTAGCCTCCCATTGCACCAGCCTTCTTGAAGTAGTCCAAAGCCTCCTTCTTCACCAAGAAGATCACAACCCTCTCCAATCCACAGCCTCCAACCCTAGGAGTAGCAAGGAGAGTACAAGCAATAAGAGTGAACAAGAAAGGAAAAGGAAATTACACTTAACCTTTGAAACACAAGGCTTGATTTGCCTATATAAAGCGTGTAGATCTCCTAACCAATGTATATGGAAGTGTGATTGCTGTGGATAGGAGATACTAGCCTATAGGACATGAAATTAGAGCAAGAAGAAGAGTAGCCAATTGCAAGTATTGCTCAATTGCTCAAAACAGGTTGCTAATGCAAGTGTATGCTCAAAGATTGCTCAAGTGTAGAATAAGTGAGTTTAGGTGACCTAAGACATTTCCTATTTATAGAAATGACCTACAAGTGCTTAAGGACGTTCTAGACACTTTCTAGGGGGTTCTAAGTGCTTAACTAGCCGTTAGGTACACTTTTAGTTGCTTTAGCAACGGCTATTTAATTAATTCTGCAAGTGCTGTCAGAACCCATCTCGGTCGAGGAATTGTCAACCGAGATACCTACTCGGTCAAGGGTTTGTCGACCGACAGGCTCTCTGGAGCAAGTGTTTGCAACGTTCATCTCCAACTGCCAACTACCTTGTCAGCTGTGTCTAACGGCTACTTAGGTCTTTTTCGGTCGAGAAGTTTGTCGACCGAGAGTGTCTCGGTCGAGGAATTTATCGACCGAGATTAACCCTGTTTCAATGTTTCAAATACAGTGCTAAGGTTATGTATGAGTGTGCATATGTGACACTGTTGAAGGGGATGACTTATCTAAGTGTGGTGATTAGCTAGAAAAGATCTAACACTTGATTTACATGATGTCTTATGTCTAAGTACTTGTACATTATATGTTTGTACAAGTTTTACAATTGATTACATTCATGAAATAACAATAATTCAAGCATATAGATTTCCCAATTCTTTGTCATCCACCTTATTCCTGCAACACTCAAGTAGCTCGTTAGATCGACAAGAATGAAATGTTTGTCATAATCAAAACAAAGGGATTTATCATAATGTCTAATTTAGCCAACAAATTGAAGTATGAGGATTGGTCCAATTGATGATTGGTTCCATGAATTCAATGATTGAAGGAATCAACATTGAGAACCCTAAATTGATTTGATTGGTTGAGACCATATTTGGTCCATGCGGTTTTGAGGAGGTTTGGACCAAATGGTCTCAAGACCGTTTGAGTCCAAACGGTCTCAAGACCGTTTGGGATCAAACGATCCCAACCCGCTTGGAGACCCAAAGTGCAAACGGGTTCAATACCTACTTTGTCTAATTGATTTCAAGTACAACTTGTTCAAATGGTTTTCAACCAATTGATGTATAATAACCAAGATCATTGAGGGTCTAAGTAAGTAACTTTGTGAAGATCAATATGGTTAATCCATCTGAATATCTCATGTAATTGAAGGTTCAATATGATGAACCTATCTAGAGCAATGCTATGTGTGAAACCCTAATCTAGGGAAAAACTGAGTGTTATCATAATCTAGGGTGATGATGTAACCCTAACTTAGTGTCACAATGTAAGAAGCCCTAATTTAATGGGAATTGTACATCCTAACCCTAATTCAGGAATGAGGTAAGAAACTCTACTTGGATGTGAATAGTAAACCTTAATCCCTAAAATGGGGTAAAGGTGCATGAAACCCTAATACATGGTAATATTATGTGAACCCTAATACATGGTAATGTTATGTGAACCCTAATACAAGGTAATGCTATGTGAAACCCTAATACAGGTTACTGCTATGTGGAACCCAAATACAAGGTAATGCTATGTGAAGTTCTAACACTGAGTAATCCTAAGTGAAGCCCAAATATAGACTAATGGGTTATGAATATAATAAGATAACCCTTGTATTGCATGGTACTGATATGTGATTGCATCATGATTACTAATCATGCAGATATGATGAGAAGATGAGCATAGCCAGGTATGGGCTATGATGTTCTATACATTGAAAATGTTCTATAGGCCTTATAAGCTTTCATATGCCTTGTTGCCTATTACGGGGTAATAAGAGGTGGTATGAGCTTTGTGAACTATGTGCAATACTTTGTGTAGCAAGAATTATAATGTCCTTGGTCAGATGACCTGAAGGTATGAAGTTATTTAATAAGTGGTAACAAGTGTTCTATGATGAGATAAGGGTTTAAATACCCAGATTCTATAATCATAATGATATATATGTTAAGAAGTGGAATTGTACTTGATGAGTTGAGGGATTGAGATCCCAATACTTTGAGAAAAGAGTGTGGCTACAGGCTATGACTCCATTATGGCAATGCTAGGCTTTAGATATATGATCTAAGCCTGAAGAGAGTTAATGCTGTGATAATGATTATGTAGTGGATAAATGTTATACATGTTCTTCATATTCCTTAATGAACATGTGATATGTTGCTCTTTCAAGTTATAGCTGCAATCTTGAATAAGATTAATATTATGATCTGATAGACATTGAATTAACTGTTATCAAACAAATATGATTCCTCTGTTCATATTTATCTTCTTAAGATGCAATAATAATGTTACTGGCGGAGAGTTATATCTCTCGCTGGGGCAATTTACAATTGTCTCACCCCCGTGGGAACTACATTTTTAGGTGGTCGCGGATGAGGAGACAGGAATCCTTCAGTAAGAGAAGGACAGCAGCAGCAACAGGGACAGCAGTGAAGTCTCAGGTGGAGACACTGGCTGTTATGTCTTGTATAGATGTATATAGATTCCTATGTGTCGTATCTGTACTCTCAGGTCCTCGGAGTAGTAGTTAGTGCCTTTGAAATTTTGGCTTAGTGCCTCAAGATTTTATACTGCCTGTGTTTAGCTTGACAGGACAGTTAATGATTGTAATTCTCAGAAAGAGATGATACAGAATATGTACCTTCGAACAAGAATGTAAATGTCTTACTTTTGTTCTATGTGATAAAGTTTTTACTTAATGGATCTTTTGATAAAAAGGTTTTAATTTTTAGTGATTTTTGGTAATCCACTGCTTAGTGAACGCTTCCGCATTAGTTAATCTTGTTTTCGTGAATCGGTCGTTACAGATTTCATGGCCATGCAAGAGGACAACTCATAAAGGATTCTTGAATATCGAATGTCAATTTATGGACACTTATAGACTAGCCTAACCGACCTCCAATCAAATAAATAACCCAATTGGTTGATAGATTCTAAATAGAAGCACATTTATAAAGAGAGTAATCCCTAAAATGCCCTTGGAAAGAAACACATTCAAACGAAGGTGCAACTAGGTGCCCCATGGTTCAAAAAATTGAGAATGGTAAGGGAATATATAAGGATTATAATGCATGTGACAATTTGAAAAAAAAACCTCCCAATTGGGTAAATTGCATAAAAGTCCAGAATGTACCTAAAATTGCATAACTTGCACAAACAACATCCAAATTGGACCAAACTTCATCCACAAGTTATATTTGATGTGATGAATATGAATTTTACATTATTTCCATATTTTTAAGTTATATAATCACATTATTCATTACTTATGCCTTTTACTCATTTTCTCTCTCCTAAAGTTATCCTAATATTTATCCTAAATCGTAGACTTTGCCTTTGCCTTTACACTACCCCTTTGTCTCAAGGAAATTATCTAATGAATTTGCCTAATGAATTGGGCTTGTTTTTCTTTGTTTGTGCCTCAACTATTCTTAACATGCCTAATATCTCGGT
This sequence comes from Alisma plantago-aquatica, assembly GCA_963693085.1. Classification (NCBI taxonomy): domain Eukaryota; kingdom Viridiplantae; phylum Streptophyta; class Magnoliopsida; order Alismatales; family Alismataceae; genus Alisma; species Alisma plantago-aquatica. Next base: position 368,035,930 of record OY856413.1, on the reverse strand, counting down.
CATTGGCTTCTCAAAGTCATTCATATTGTAGTTCATGACAAACTAATTGTATGACTTTCGAAGAGACTACATAATCACATCAGTGGTCAACTCTTAACCCAAAGGGAATCCTATTATAGAAAGATTCTCCAAAGACCCAATGATCTTGAGCACATGAGGACCTACTGATCTTCTTCTGCCATGTTACATTTGAATAGTGCCTTAGAGACATAAAATCTCTCTTGTCTTTTCTGATCTTGGAACATGTTCTTAAGATGTGTGACCATCTTAATAACATCCATGTTTTCATGCCGCCTTTGCAAATCATAGTTTATGGAGCATAGCATCAGACACTTGACATCAAAAAAATCTTCATTATGCTTCTTGTAAGCATCCCTATCATCCTTAGGTGCATTGGGAAGGGGTTCATTTGGCTCTAGTGTCTCCAGGACTTAGAGCTTGCACTCCTGTGTGAGAATGATTCTCAATGTCTTGAACCAGTCATGGAACTTATTCCCATTTAACTTGTCCTTCTCTAGGACTAATCACATAAACACATTGTTATTAAGTGTTTCTATTTGATTCTACAAAATAATTTGCAATTTTGTCAAAACTCATTTTGATTTGATTTGATTAAAATAGACGATATTAATTAGGTCTTTAATTATCTATTACTCTCACTATTTTGATAAAATTGATAGACCTCACATTTCAATTTATAATATTGCAATGCAAAATCTTCTAGTGAGTCAAGATCCAAAATAATTCAGCTATTACCCGCCCAACGCCAACGCCCATAGTCAACTATTAAGGTAGACAACATTTGCCAATTACATCTTTATGTATATCTTAGATAGATGATATGTAAAACTATTTGCCATGGTCATATGTATGCCTCTAGTTCTTAATCTCATTAAGGTCACTCAGTTAAGCCCGACCCAAAAGCCCATACGATAATAATGGACCCCGCTTGACAGGCTCACTCTATTAACATCACATTTCCACAAGATAGACAACACACCACCCTTGGCTTTCCCACGCTTAGTCAATCAAGATTTTTATGTGTGGTTCTAGTGGAAAATATGTAAGACTTAATATTTTACTTGAAGGAGTTTGTATATATATATATATATATATATATATATATATATATATATATATATATATATATATATATATATATATATATATATATATATATATATATATGGTAGCGATCCAGTGAGAAACATCCTACGGTGAGAGCATGAGAGGCATTTGAATAACTACAAATTAGTAACTATTTTTTAAAATCCAACCGTATAGATGGAAAAAGCATCATTTCATTTACCTCGTCACAAAAATTCATTGCAATCAGACATTGTTTACATGTCCATATGTACAATATACACTTTTTACATCCAACGGTCAGCCTGAAATTCAATATAGAGCGTTGAAAAATATTTGGTTGTTGTGAATGATCTACAAATTGGATGGTGATAAAATTTTATATGAAGGTAGATATTAAGGTATATTTGTAATCTGTACGGTTGGATTATGAAAAATTGATCTATGTGGAGAGTTATTCAAATGCCTCTCATGCTCTCACCAGATATGTTTCTCACTGGATCGTTGCCCTATATGGGTAGCGATCCAGTGAGAAACATCCTACGGTGAGAGCATGAGAGGCATTTGAATAACTACAAATTAGTAACTATTTTTTAAAATCCAACCGTATAGATGGAAAAAACATCATTTCATTTACCTCGTCGCAAAAAATCAATGCAATCAGACATTGTTTACATGTCCATATGTACAATATACACTTTTTACATCCAACGGTCAGCCTGAAATTCAATATAGAGCGTTGAAAAATATTTGGTTGTTGTGAATGATCTACAAATTGGATGGTGATAAAATTTTATACGAAGGTAGATATTAAGGTATATTTGTAATCTGTACGGTTGGATTATGAAAAATTGATCTATGTGGAGAGTTATTCAAATGCCTCTCATGCTCTCACCAGATATGTTTCTCACTGGATCGTTGCCCTATATGGGTAGCGATCCAGTGAGAAACATCCTACGGTGAGAGCATGAGAGGCATTTGAATAACTACAAATTAGTAACTATTTTTTAAAATCCAACCATATAGATGGAAAAAGCATCATTTCATTTACCTCATCGCAAAAAATCATTGCAATCAGACATTGTTTACATGTTCATATGTACAATATACACTTTTTACATCCAACGGTCAGCCTGAAATTCAATATAGAGCGTTGAAAAATATTTGGTTGTTGTGAATGATCTACAAATTGGATGGTGATAAAATTTTATACGAAGGTAGATATTAAGGTATATTTGTAATCTGTACGGTTGGATTATGAAAAATTGATCTATGTGGAGAGTTATTCAAATGCGTCTCATGCTCTCACCAGATATGTTTCTCACTGGATCGTTGCCCTATATGGGTAGCGATCCAGTGAGAAACATCCTACGGTGAGAGCATGAGAGGCATTTTAATAACTACAAATTAGTAACTATTTTTTAAAATCCAACCGTATAGATGGAAAAAGCATCATTTCATTTACCTCGTCGCAAAAAATCATTGCAATCAGACATTGTTTACATGTCCATATGTACAATATACACTTTTTACATCCAACGGTCAGCCTGAAATTCAATATAGAGTGTTGAAAAATATTTGGTTGTTGTGAATATATAGAGAGTCAGGCTAGAAAACACTCGAGTGTATTTGGAGTAGAATACACTCAAGTAGTTTTTAATGATGCAATATTTTTTTCAAAAATCTAATCCATTGATCTTCTTAAACATGTTGTGAATAGCTCATATGCAAAATTTGAGCACATATGGACATTATAGGTCATGTTATAAAGATCGCAAAAAATATGCATTTCAATTTAGTTTCGTGTGTTGATTTTGTTGCCCTTGGATGAGTTACTTACACTCATCCAAATGGGCTAAAAATTTGTACGTAGCCTAGTTATATTATGACGGTGAAGATCAATGGTTTAGATTTTTACAAAAAATAGTCATGATATGAAAACACATTTGAGTGTATTTGTGTAATATGTACACTCGAGTGTATTCTAGCCTAACTAACTATATATATATATATATATATATATATATATAAACACACACATAAAAACACACTTTTTATCCAATCACCACATACTTGTATGTATCATATACATGATATATCCCACAATGTAAACATGTTATACAAAACAAAAGGCAATGGCTATGGCCATATCTATGTAATTTCTTGGAGCCACAAGGAATTACAACCACCTAGGTCTACATCATATGCAAGAACCTCTTGTTGGTGTAGATCTGTGCTTGCCATTCTGATTTAGATCGGTTCAACCCTTGAACCGATCGTCTCGCCTCTTGGTCGGTCGGTTGGTAACCTAAAACGGTTGGCTGACCTCCTATCAAACTAATGTTTGGACACCTTCAAATGATTGGTTGGGTTCACCAGCTGGTCAATTCGCTCCTCCTATGGTTCGACCTCCTCGATCCTCTAACTGGTCGGCTTGCCTGAAGTTGATCGTCATCTTTGTCATTGTAAGAAAGGAAACTGTCATATTGCAATCGTACTTATTTCAAGTTAATGAGAAACCTAAAGTTACATTCTACGGAAATAAAGGTAGGAAAGAATAATACTTTTACATTGGGAAGAAGAGGATTGAGGCTCGGTATGCACACTGAGATAAAATATGAAATAAACAAACAATGACCTTGCACATATAACTAGGACTATTGGCCATAACCATGCTACACATCCACCATCAAAACTCACTTTTAGGACAACAGTTATTATTATTATGAAGTATTCACATCATATACAATAAATAAATGATGAAAACTAAATATTCGATCATATTGATTATCTCAAAGCATAGTAAATTGATATGGCTCTGATACCACTGTAGGGAAATATGGGCACAAAGTAGGTAACAAAAACAAAAAATTATCTATCTATATCCTCAAAATAGCAAGATTGTTTTGACAACTATGTAATGAGAAGGATGGTTTAATGAGTTCATACCTAGTCCTGCAGCAAGTCCAATGACTATAACTCATTGCAGTAGTATGACACTTCTAGTTGCACTGGGACTCATCTGTAACAGCTCTTGGTGTCCCCTGTAGACAACAGACTCAGACGGCATCTACAAAAGCTCCACCACATATTGTAGGTTGATGTTGCCCTCCTAGGACTGTGAAAATACCACCTCACCTCTATGGATGTCCAAACAGACCACCTAAAACTCATTTGGTTCTAATATAACTGATAGGAAGGAGTTGTCCCTCTTGTTTATTTACTTGTCACTAACTTACTCTCCCACAATTGTTCTCCCTTTTTGTCCCTCCCTTTATTGGGTAGGACTTGCTCAGGTTTACTACAATTAGAGAAGACAAACAATTGTCAGAGACAATTGATGTGTGTCTGAGAAGCCCCCAATACCCCTCTATTTATAGGATGGGTTAGGGTCTAGGTTCCCAGTCTGTATGGGAGTGCAAGGGACCGGAATATCACTAAATTCTCAACCTACGAGTAGTGAACTAGTCAGTTCATAAGAGAGTCGATCGGTTCACATGCGAGCTGATCGGTTCACTCTATGAATCAGTCATTTCTACATGTTTCCCAATCACATATGAACTGGCAATTCAATGAATGCACAACTTGACATCAGTACTAATCCTTGATGCAATCAAATTTCTCCACAAATCGAGTGTCTCACCCAACCAAATTATTGGTCGATGAGCTGAGCTGATCGATTCATTATGTGAATCAATCGGTTTACTCCCCAATTCAGGTAGAACTCAGTAAATGCAATTGCTTATCAACCTGACACTCCAACTGATCGGTTCAACACTTAGACCGGTTGGATGGGAGTTCAGTCAGCTGATTTGTTATTCAAATTGAATACCTAAATATATTCAATCGAATCCTCTTCTACACTTCTTCCTCCATCTTCTTACCTTCTATTCCACCAAAAAGAAAATACAAAGCCACAAAAATGTGCCAAAATCTAAGTTCGGGGTGGCACACTCCCTTATTCCCTCTTACCACTTCTTCCACACCCCTCGCAAATTTAAAAGGGGTGTACCATCAAGAAAAGGTGCCAAAGAGCACATCAAAACATGCGGTCATTTTAATTGTAAATAAAGAAACATAAAGATATCGAGTCGACTTGGGGAGAGACCACGTCCTTCCATAACTCCATTCACTTCCTCTTTCTACCTATGAGCACAATGAATGCTTCAAGTATTACCCTTCTCTTGACTACACCAATGTCGGATCAAGTACATACTTGTTGTTCAATGGGTTTCGCTAAACTCTCATAGAACTCCTTGACATGCTTGATGTTGGGACAATGGTGAGAAAGTATCGTTGGGAAATGAAATCAAGACTGGAGATATAGAAATGTATGTTATGTGATCTCAGAAAGTTGGGGCAGCTTGACCATATTAGGTGGTAAGGAAAACAACATGATGGGAGGATGAGGCAATTACATGGGTCAAAAGTATAAATTTGGTGATTGTTTCAGATGTTGTGCTACTCGAGGATGAGTAACATTTAAGTTCAGGGTATTTTGATGAATGCATATTCATCCTGGTTTTAGCTGTATTTTTAGTCTAGTTAGCATTCATATAGCTTAGTTTTCATTAAAAATAACTTTATTTTGATCTACTTATGTTTTTATGATAATTTGTAGGAATTTGATATTTTTATTGACTCATTTTACATTTTTTTAATTCTATCACTCTGCTACAAGTTTGCCTAGGGGGTCCCACTGCCCTTCAACAGACAGGAGTCGAGAGGAGGACACCTCTCACATAATGTGGGGCAGCGCCCCTGATAGAAATGGATTTTGAGTACTTCTAGAAGGCACTTTAATACACATTTTTTGTGTCCAAGGCCAAAATTAACCCATCGGTCCACATGCCAATTGACCTTCAATTTTTGGAAAATATCAAGCATTGACAGATGATAAAAAAAATGCTTGACAACCTTTTTTGTTACACCCCGATCTCACAAATTCCATTAATCATGAGATTAGGGCATAAATTGAGGATTTATCGTAATACAAAGATCACCCTTAACTTTTTCTTCTTTTCTTCTTTTTCAAACTCTTTGTTTTTCTCACATCCAATCACATAAACAACTTTGCAAGAGAATCAAACTTTGATTACTTTAATATGATTTCAAAATAAATGATAAACATCCATACATTCATTCTCAGGTACATACGACATGATAATTAGATACATTCTCTCTTATTAAGAAAACAAAGATACAAAACATCACTTATAACACTCTCACATCTATACTAGGACCTAGAGTGATAGGGACTGACTGAACTTAACTAATATCATACTTAACTCATGTGGTAGATCTACTCTGATGCTTTGACCTTCTTCAAGTCCACATGGTTTCCCTAAAAATTGTGAGTAGAGGGGTGAGCCTACTCGCTCAGTGAATGAGTACTTCAAAGAAATAGTCTAAAGCACTGATATAATTATAGATATACTTTTGAGCAACTAATATCAATTATAACAGCAATAAGCTTTAAAGAGATTGATCATCGACAATCATAAATATGGCAGGATACTCTAGATATCAACAAGAGTAAATCAATATATGAGCATGCTTGATTAATTTCAACGAGAACTAATAATTCAGAAACATTAAAAGAATAATTGCTGGGAAACTGTACTCGGATCTTTCTTAGCCTTTCTTACTTATAAGAAACTCTTCAAACCTATATGAACATATTTTAGCTTATGCCCTGATCATATGCAGTGTACTCTACATATGAAGACTCGTAGTGAACTACGATCTCACCGTACAAGACTTAGCTTACAACCTAGGAAGCTAAGCCTAGAACTGAATCTGGGTCTGCTTGACTCGAACTGTCACGTCTGACTAAGGCGGCTGAACAATTGGCCTTTAACTGGACCTCTCCTTCTAGGCTGAGTACACAGGCAGAGGGTCTGAGATGCTTTGTGGGCCTCATCTTGGTACGCTCTATGGGTACCTCTGGGTTACCACCAGGATCTCCAGTTCATGTTGGGTAACCTATCTTTCTTAGGAGACTTCCTCAAGGGCTTCATCTCCCCACACGCTCTGTGGGTGCGATCTGATCCCCATATACTGATCGCTGCCAGGGTGGATTGTTTCCTCCCTACAGTGCAGACATCCGTAGGGAATCTACGGTGTTCAGTGCACCTATGTCTATTATTTCATTATTCTTGGAAAGGTCTTTCTTCATTGTACCTTTCTCTTACTTGTACTTGACTCTGATATCTCTATGGTACCACATCTATTTAATTGAAGTTTATAATACAACATATACAACATTCTAAACTTGGCAGAGCAGTATATTTAAAACATTGTAATTTACTGAGAAATCAACATATTGTAAATGCAGACAGACTAAAGTTCTTCAATAAACTAAATACATGTCAACTTGGCACATATACACTAAAATCATGCAATTGAGCTTCTAATACACTTATAAGAGTTAATTACTTGACATACGAGTAATCATCATTTGCACCTGTAAATTATTTGTACTTTCTTGGACAACATGCACCTCAACCCAAATCTTGAGTTGTGCATCACCACATCTCATATTGAGAACATTGATATCAAAATACTTGATTCATTAAACACCCTATCCTTAGGGTTTCATTTACCTCATTCACTTATCACACGACTCTCATAAGGATTTCATGTGACATAAACATTCACTGAATAAAGACTACTATCAACAAATCATATAAAATCAATATATGTATGAAACCTTGGAACTGAGCTGAATTTGGGTTTCCATGCCATTCACTGAGATATCATGCATCAATAATAAAATTGAATAAATAAATTCTATCATGTCAAGAAAATCCGTTCAAATGGATTTCATGATATCTATTTGCAAATATCCAACTTTCCTCGCATCTAGGGTTTCACCCTCTTTACTGAGATATCAAATGAACACTAATCATCTTAAATGAAATCCAAGATAGTATCTGACATATATGTACTATGCATTCAGATAAACAATCATTCATAACCAAGGAGATCCAGATAAACAATTTTCTCTATTTAATTATACAACAATTTCAGTCATAGACCAATTCCCTATATTTCAGTTTACTCTTATAACCTCTATGAATACTTAGGGAATTCTCATTAGGATGTATTATATACATTTCTAATATGATTTTATCATCTGAAATTCATCCAAACAGAGGAAAAATCTATTTCATATCATTTTGGAACAACTTAGATCAAACACACAATTCAGGGTTTGTAGTTGCATACTAAGCAATTAAAGATTGTGGATGATTTAACCAATTTTCATGCAATATACAGTTTAAAGGAAGTTCCCACTCACCCTAAGGTGTGAAAACACCTTAAAAATGCAGCTCATCCCTGAAAATCTCAATCTCATATTAAATCCCTAGCAATTCACCTGATTCTTCTTCCTTTCAACTCAGAAACCCTAGAAATGAGGGATTATGAAGAAAGAGTGAGAAAAGGGGAAGTTTTGACACCATTTCAGATCAAATCAGAGGAGGGACAGAATCTTGACATGTGAGAGAAGATTCACCATGAAAGGCTATGCAAAGAAGCTAAACTTACATGATTTCATCATTCCTCGGACTGCAAAACCCTAGGTCAGCATTTCCATCAATTTCTCCTCTCAAACCATAACTCTCTCTCTCTAGGATTTCATTTCTCTGGATTGAATCACGAATTATAAGAGCTCCTTGTGTGTTAGGTTGACCATATAGAGCAATTGAGCTGCTTGGGTTAATTGCACATTGACCCCTCACTAAACGTTTTCTTATTTCAGTAGATTATCTGTCATAAAAAGGTTTCTATGAATTCGTATATTTTAAAGATCAAACCTTCTCAAAAAATTATGATAATTTATCATGTTGTTTATAATTGAGGTACAAAGCCTCATTTAAAATTTGAGATCATTCCAATCATCCATTAAATAATTAAAAATCGAATAGTGCACTCCTATCTAGAATTCTGTAGAAATGTCAGTTATTGTAATTCGTCTACTGATAAGGTCTAATTGGATCCAAAAATTATGAAAATTTTACATGTTGTTTATGATTGAGTTTTAGATGTCCAGTTATAACTTCATATCATTTGGAGTTACCAATAAATTATTAAAAATAAAACATTATACTACTAAAAAGCACTTTGTCAGCATTTTGGTTAAAGTATAGTTTGACCGAGAACCACATTCAAAGAACACTCAAATATTCTGAAATTTTTCTCCAATATGAATGATTGAGTTATACATATCATTTACAAAATTCAATTAAACACAAAATTTTTAGAAAATACGAAAAATCATTTACCACACTACTATCCTAATCAAATTTCATACTCATGTACCATCAAAACCCTAATTTTAGGCAACTAGGGTTTATATTTCTCAAACCCTAATTTCTAAAACAATAGAACACTTAACGTTCTTATTAGATTTAAAACATCATAATTTAATTATCATCATTAATTAGATTTAAGCAATGATCAATTCAATTAAGCATATAATCATCCAGGTAAACCTTAGTGTACCAATTAAGCTCAGATGCGGTCATAACATTTTTGACCTTCCAAATTAATAACCCATCGACACCTCTGCCAATCTCTCCTATTCAACGTCATCATCGTCCAATAGTCAACAATATATTAGCCATCAATCGATAGACCCATCGATTAACAACAATGGTCAACACCGATGGAAGGAGGTTGATGACCTCGACTCTATAAATAGGCCCCCATCACTGTAGTTCAAAGAATCTCGAAATTCTAGAGATAGAAATGCCAAAAGGCTACCATCGAGACTAGAGACCAAGACAACAACTATCGACCCAATGGGTTCTGTCGACCTAGTTGGTTATCGACCTGTAGCCTTGGCGACTTCAATCAACCTTCAACAACTCCAAATGATCGATCTCTCCTTTGAGCCATTGTTCATCCACCTACTTCTGCTACAAGTCATGATTAATACCTGAATGAGAAAGAAGGAATAAAGTCTACCGTCGCTCATCACGTCAAGCCACTTATGCCACCATCATGACAATTATGGTGTCCTCTTCCTCTTCTAGTTATATTAATCTTTCTATGTCGAGGGATTACTCTTTTTACTGGGGTGTGGGGACTAACCCTACTACCAGTTTCTTGTACTTCCATTCATGTTCTAACTTTTGTATGAACTCATTTAATTCATAGCTAATCATTTATTGAATGTCTTGTGGATTGATCACCCGCTTTATATGATTCATTATAATCTTTTATCGCAAGAACTTCAACATTTAAGATTTGAGTACCGATTAACTTTGGTTAATGCCCTAATGAGAACTTCTGACGGGAAGTTTCTGGAGTAGTAGATATATGATCTGTGAGTAACAAGATATCGAGCTTGCAGGGATATCTACTCATGTATGTTTCTAACGCCGAAAGAGGAAACTCGCATAACTCCAATTATATCTTCTTACAAGTTTGAATTTATATGATTGCATAGATTTGAGTAGTGATGGTGAAACCCATGTCCACACTAATGTTTCTATCAAATGATAACTAGAACCTTAATCTAGCTCTTTTTATTCTTGCAATTTTAGCTAAATAACTCAATCTCAACTTTTGTGATAAATACTAGTTCTTGCTAAGTTACTTTGATTAGATAATTCTTAAAAATATTGTCGCTTAAGATTCTCAACTGTACTACGATAATATCAATCCACTTGTGGGTGACATTAATGCACTTTAGTTTTGATAAACTCTAGGAAATATATTCTTAGTAAAGTTGTAGTGCGGTAATATCCACATCACTCTCTCTGAAGATTGTCCATACCCACAAGCAAGAAACTAGAGAACTTTTGTAGTTTGTCAGATAAAACCGGTATGAATAGAATAGAACTACTAATTTTTTCAAATCAAAAGATATATTCTTTCCGTTGACCGGTGTTACTTGTTTTTTATAAATAATTTTTCTCCATATAAAATCTCATTTTGTTGGTGCACTAAGAAACCCACAAAATCTAATGTATGCCTCAAAAAGGGCTCAGGGGCATTACATTATCCATGATTAATTTTCTTGATCTGCTTTAGTGAATCGCGGCAACTGCAATGAGTTGTTTCCTTTGATTTTATTGCATCAAATTCTTTGATAAATTGAATATTCACCGGTAATCAATGTGAGACGCACACATTCACACATGAAGAATCATGCGGTATAAAAATATTATACATATAATCACACGGCCGGGTGGATTTGGAAGGGATCCGGATTTACAGAAGTCCTTCACAAATATTATAAACTTATTTTGATGCCATGTAACAATTAATATTATTGGGTTAGTACACTATAGTGACGGTCCACCGTATTAACTTTTAACATACTCACCAATATTTTATTTGCATCTAGTTCTCTGTCTGGGTCATAAATATGTTCCATGAAATCTCGCATCCCTTGTTATAACGAATCTTAATTTTTGTATCATGACTTATCTATTGTTACATCTCCAGCCCCTCCCCAACTAAAATTAACTGAACACATAAATAAAAATTTGTGTTGAAATTAATGAAACATCGACTCCCTAGTATAAGTTTTTAAATTCCTATTGCCCAGATCAAAATATGATAATTTATATATGAGATTATTTTTTCGACATAGTAGTATCAACATTGAAAAATCTAGTGGAAGATGTTATTAGGCATTTTCATGTAGTAATTATGACTAAAGTCGATGCGACTGAAATTGTTATTTTTAAGTTTACAATTGATGAAGAAATTCGAATGAAAATAAATCTAAAGAACCTTATTATTGCTTGTTTACTAATTTTTTTATAATTAATTTCATTTTATATCCTCGTCTTTTGTAGTTGTCAATTAGTAATATGTATGTCTAAAAATGATGTTGCAACTTATATAACATATAATGTTCAAATTAACTCCCAAAATGTAATTGATTATTTGAGTTATTTCTGTAGAATTTAGTATATATGTAGTATATAATGTTTGTATTATCTCTATGCCAATTATAAAAAACAAACAAACGACTTAATGTGGTCGCAACTCATTTCCACACCTACTATATTCATTTGAGTTATCACAATTTTTTAGCCGCCCCACTAAGGAAATAGGAAAAGTCTTACTAATTAAGGACGGGGTTTCCTAGAATAAAGCCTTCATCTAAGGAAAAAGTGTTCTGATACCATGTAGCTGTCATAATTTTATACATAAATATTTTGTCACGATGTACAGTTTGTGAGAGTACATCGTCTTACTTCTAACATTCACATCTAGCTTGGAGTTGGATCAGAAAGATTCGACTAAGAAATACTTTACTCCTCATAGACGATAAAATGACCAAACACGACGTTAATATCATTGTACCATTTTAGCCTATGATGGTAACAAATCTTGATCCGTCTCCAATCATTCAACAATAATAATTAACTTAGCAGACAAATATAATTTACTATCATCATATATTACAACTTAGGCCCTACTTTTGTAATTTTCAAGATTTGTCACTGTACATCCGTGTGTTTATTTGCGTGTATGTTAAAATTTAAAACATTCTGCAGTGACATTAAGTAATTATTGTGTTGTTTTCGTTTTGGAGCTTATCCCTGGTTTATCCAAATGATAAAAGAGGGCAAAAGCTTTAGCTAACAATCCTTAGTCGCAGTGGACAACCCCAATAGCCTACGCGATCCAAGTCTGAGATCCTACAGATCTATTTTTCTCTCTGATAGTTCCAGGTTGTTTTCTGCTACGAATATCCTCGGCAGTCGGCACCAAGCGCACATATTCACTGAACTTACCGAAGACATTTAATATATTACGACCTCTGTCTGCGGTTTTGCTCCACCACCCACCTACTAGTCAAATAATTATTGTTCAGTTTTCTTTTTACTGAAAAAACGGATTCCAATTTCCAGACGCAAGACGCCGGCAAGATACCCACTCAACCGCTGCGGCCAATTTGGCGTCTTCCGCACCCGTTCATTGAATTAGGTGTTAAATTCTCCATAATTGCTAGACAAAAAATTTGAAGAGGACCCGACACCGGCCCCACGAGCTGGTGAGCACGAGAGGCTTTGATTGAGGGAACTGACGGGGGGGAGCAATGCACGCGACTGCCACGCCCTTGCTTCATGGCTTGCCTGTGGTCCGTGCGTGGGGGTTGTGGGCTCCCCAGCCTTCCCCCGGCCTCTGCCGCAATCACAGGCCGATGGAGCATTAGGACTCTTGGAGCGGACCAGCCCACCGCGCGTGCCTCCCGAGTCGACAAGAGTACAGACAGGAGGACACGTGTCAGGTATACTGGGCCCGGATACGTTGGCCAGTACACATGATAGGCCATGGAGCACCACACGTGTCAGGTATACTGGGCCCGGATACGTTGGCCAGTACACATGGATAGGCCATGGAGCACCCCGTTTTGTAGTTCTCCTTTTCCCAGGTGTTGAAATTCAGCGTGCGGCGTGGGGAACGGGTAGAGAGTGAGATAGGTGGCGGAGTGTAGAGGAGTGAGGGCTGTTGTACTCCAATATGACCCCTTCAACGCGTCCTTTGGGACTGAGGCCAGGTGGCGGCGGACCATGAAACCATAATCCTCGCGTATCATCGTCCGTGGGAATGAGATGGGGAGATTATTAAAGCAGTGAACAAACGGTAGAGACTTTGACACTGTTGCATTAAGACGGAACTTGGATAGCAACAATCACAATACAACATAAATAGTAATTATAAATGCGATCGACTTTAGTTACTGCAAAACATGAATCAAATGCAATGTATTAACTTTGAGATTATTTATGAATATAAAATTTTCAAAGCTATTTACACTTTCAAGTGATTAATTTACCTTCATGACAAACATCTAGCCAAAAATCCAGTTACTTCTTTATAGATGAATAATATACACATATAATTTCATAAGATAATTGTTTCAAAACCCTGCTCTATTAAATAACACTACATAAAGAGATGGGGTGGATACATAAAATGAGCAAATGATTGACCACTTGTCACACCCCAGATTTTGTCAAGTATCCATGTGAATGAAAGTAATACTAGGAAAACCCTAGTTATGTGAGATCAAGACATGTGAGTCAAGTTTTACATAATTTATCATGTATTAGAGTCTAATTATGCATGTCTAGAATCCAAGGTCATTTTGGTGAATTGATCATCATGGGATGCTAGAAAGATCATACAAAAATTTAAAGTTGATTAGTTACGGTCATAATGAGGTTTTTCTAGAATTTGAGGACATTCTAACTATTAGTGGATTACATAACATACTTAAGAGTACCTTAGACTTTTTCTATGTTAGGCTCTCCAATGTATGTAGCAATGAAATTAAGGATTGATTAGATGTTCTTAATGACATAAGAGGTGACATAGCTTTGGTGATTCAATTTGTTGAAATAGGTCATCGGACGAGTGGAATTGTATTCACTATACTAGAGAAGTCTAGGTAGTGAATTAGACTGTGCAGATTTTTCTACAAGAAGATAATATCTATATGAAGTGTCGGTCGAATTTTGAGATCAATTGAAATTACGTAGTTTCCTATGGAAATTTTGGGAGAATTTGAAAGAACATAATATGCTTAGTCTTTTAGTTTGTAAAACAAGTAATTTGGCATCGAACCATTGTTTCATAGACTGGCTCGTTTGAGCACATTTCGGTTCACTGGATGGGAATGGGTTTAATAAAAAAAATAGAGGTATCAAGAGTCTCGTTCTTTCAGGACTCGGGCACAGTCCAATACAGATCAAATCTCACCCTAAGATCGGGAAGAGAGTTTATAAAAGCCTTATAGAATAGCAGCTGAGGGCAAGATCAATTAGGGTCTGCCTAAGAGAAGGGTTGGAGAAATAGGTATATGTGAGGAACCCATGCCAATAGCGGTGCTTGAAACTTAGCCGCAGTGGATTCAAGAGGACCAAACCATAACGAGGCGCCTCTTGCCGCTAGCACATAAGCCAGTACACGCGAGGGAGAGGCTGTGCCGAGGTGAGACCAGTTGTCGTTCTGCGAGCAACCTGCACCGTCTGTGAACAACATAGATCAACAAAGACCTGGGCGGTATGCCCTGTTCCTGCCGTGGAAACAGGGGAGGCGGCGCCTCCGGTCACGCCGTGCGGATGAGAACTCAACCGCCTGGGTTTCGTGTTTGTGCGCACCTGATCGTCAAGGCAAGTTGCGGCAGTGGTGTGACCCAAAGATGGTGGCTGGATCGGCCCTGGTTGGCCGGAGCTCGCTGGAGAGGAGGTCGATAGGCGGCGCTCTGTTTCTGTAGGAAAACAGGGTACACGATCCCTAATTCGTGCCCGCCCGTGCGAAGGAGAGGGAGGGGTCCGAGTATCTCCTTGCTGGGCCGCCTGTTTGAGGCCCAATTAGACTAAAACAAATAGGAAAACAAGGTAATAAGTATATTTCGATTTAAATTTGTTATAAACTTTGAGGATTTGTAGAGATTGATCTAATTGTCAGAATAGGATGTTTAAGGGCTCGTTGGAAACCTTGAGATACAAAGAACATCTTGAAGGAGATTTTGAACTCTGGAAATACATGGATAAGGTAATTTTATTTAAGAAAAGTTAGATATGTAGATTAAGTGCATATATGATGGTGCTTTGTTAAAATAGTGTTATAGGTGTGGACCTCATCATTGAACTTCAAGCAAATGTTACACCATAAGTTTTATAGGATTTAGACCCGACTAGAGGAATCTAAGATGAAGATTTTATTTTCTCTAATACAGGTAAGTGGTTCATGGCCATGAGTATTCATATTTATCAAACTCAGCATATTTTCATAAGACTTCATACTTTATGTGATCCACTGTTCTAAGATTTTATGTTAAGGTATGCATGTAAGATTTTCATACATTCATGGCTATTTCCTTACATGTGCCTAATATCTCAAGAAGAGATATGTTACTAAGATTTATAAGAACGATAGAGACTCATGAACCAGGTTCATGAGAAGACTAGAGAATTATGTTTCTATAAGAACTATTAATAATGATTCATATTGATGAATATGACTACAAGGTAAGATATGCAACCAAGACAGTCATACATGATAATGTGGGATAAGAATGTATTGCGATTTCAAGTAGAACATGTTGTTAAGATTCCCCTCATTTATAGATGTAATCGTGTGCTAAGAATTCAAATAGGAACATGTCATCAAGGTTTCTTATATATGTAGCGATCTAAGAAATTAAGAAGTGAAATAGATTCCTTAATAAGGTTGATGTTTAAAAGTTAAGTATTATGTGAGAATATGGGTGTTGCACATGGTAGACCATGGCCCAATTTCTAGGATAAATGTACTAGTGGCATTAAAGATATTGTAACATGATTTTGTGATGATATTATCAAATTATGAGATATTAAGTCATGATTGAGTTGCACGATGAGAATCTATATGATTTCTACCTTAAGGTTTAAGATTTAAGTTCATACAAATGTATTGAGATCAGACTTAATAAGATTAAATTGAGTATGATTAAGATGCAAGTTAAGATTTTCTAAGGTTTCTATTCTATGGTTTATGATTTTAAGACTTAAGTCCATTAAGATCAGATTTTGATGAGGTCTTAACAGAGAATGAGTTAGCTTGCCAAGAATCAGATATCATACTTTAGCTATACACCTTACTTAAGTTACTTTTGTATATTTAGTATTTCTATACTCATTTCAGATCTTGTCTCATAAGACATTAGACTCACGTGTGATATAATTGGTATAATGAAGTAATATTACCAAGTCAGAGTTTTAGAATAAAGTTTACCTAGATAATGAGATACATGATTAAATCCAATAATGGATTCAGTTTAGAACTCAAGAATAAGAGATTTAGATTCAGACTTAGACTACTCACTGTGTGAGTAGCCAGATGTTGAATAAAGATGCATGATAAGGGTTTTAGACCAAATCTTAATTATGAAGTAATTAAGATTCATATTCACATTTAGTTATAGATTCAGTTTATCACTTAAGAATGAAAGATTCAAATTTAGAATTTAGTACCTGCTCAGTACTCAGTACTCAGTTTCAGATAAGTCAGTTATCAGTGTTCAGTTTTAATATAAGATAAGTTCAGATTCAGTATTCAACAAAGCTATCAGTATTCAGCTTCAGTTCAGATTAAGAATTAAGTAAGTTTAGACTTAAGATAAATAAGTCGAAACCTTCACATAAGACATTATATGATAAGTCCTCATTCAGTAGTCCAGGGACGATTCAGAGGCATCTGTTGCCAATTCAGAGGAGTGTTACTCCAATTCAGAGGTGTTGCGGCACCAATTCAGGGCGTGGTCACGCCAATTCAGAGACACCTCAGTGTCATTCAGAGGCATGTAGTGCCAATTTAGGGTACTTTAGTACCAATTCAGGGCGTATATACGCCAATTTAGGAGGACTTATTGTATAATGGTGGCCACAGTCAGATAAAAGTTGTAAGTAAAAGATACCTTAGATTAGAGATGCCCATAATCTCATCCATAAGTATGATGAGAGGGAATTAGATAAGATCAGTATGACCCATGCACTGTGATGCAGGTCTTGAGACCCAGGTACTAGAGTACAAGTCTCTAGAGAAAGATAAGTAAAAAGATAAGAACTAAGCTAAAGTAAGAAGAGATATTTATGTTTCATATTTTGTAAAGTTTAAATGTTAGTATCATGTTTATAGTGTTCAAAGATATTTGTAGCATTTTATCTCTTAGTAATATGTATATTAGAATATTCATGCCACTTACGCTAACAATCATTTTTCTAATGCATGGCTGGGGACGAGATGTCCACAGGTGAGAGCAGGAGCAGAGTAGATCTCAGAGATTTAGAGCACAAGAACAGAGCAAGATAAGATCTGGTGGGGTGCCAACTATAAGATGATCCTCAAGTTTATAGACTTAGCTATATGTTTCAATGTTTAGAACTTTATAATAAAGACTCATGATGTTATATAAGTTTTACATGTAATAACATCTATGTTCCTATTGTAAGAACAATCATGAGAATATTTTAATAGTTCATCCTGCGTGATTGATTATATTGTTGTTATGAATGCCAATTTTACGTAATACCCCCCTTGAGTGCACGAGTTATGGATAACTCAGTGTTGCTTCCTCTATGTACATGTGTGTGCTTAGGGAGGGTGTTACACCACTCGTCTGGCCTGGGTTCATGCCCACAATTTGACTAAAATGTGACCCATATAACTTATATAGGTGGATCAAGCCAATAACTCCAACTCTTAGTTTTCATGGGCCAAGCCCAACCTGAGGTAAATAGAGACCAAAAATCATTTACTCATATTTATTACATATACAAATATATTTATTCATACACAGTTAGACATACACAAACACCACAAACACAGTAGATTCGTTGCCATGTGATTTCGGGATGAGGACCTAAAATTGATATCATATATATGCTAGGAGTATTCATACTTTTCCAGGTTCCTAGTCATATATTATTATGAAAGTTAGGACAATAATAATACACTAGGACTAGTATGTGTGTTGATCGATTACTATGTCTCATTAGTCATGATAATAAATATCAAATAAAACACATAGGTACTTATTATGAATAAGTTTACAAGACATACCCAACTTGAATATGTTACATGGAAGCTAGAAATGATAATCAAAAATCATATCTCAATATGAAAATGATGACTTTGTTACTTAGACCTAAAATCACTACAATAATGACATATTGATCATTGTACTTCAACACTACTCAACGTGACTTTGAATAAGGGTAGTCATACAAGTAGTGCTTAGTTGCATTGTGATACATGTAGATTATTGGGAGTGACGCAAATAGTCTATTCCAGATCAAGGAAAAAGGATTGAATACAAACTACATGACTTTTCCATTCCTCAAATTTAATCTAGATATTAGAGATGAATATATCATACGATCAGTGTAACATTGGCAAGTACACTAAGTTGAAGTTGTTCTCCAACTTTTCCAATTACTTGGGTGGCGATGAAGTCTTGCTAGATACCAATTGTTGCTTGTGAATCAAATATGACTATAGACGTCATTTTTATGTAACGTGGAGCCTTCACGTATTATGCAATAGGAAGAGGGTTATGGACATGGTGAAAATATTAGTTATTAAAAGATTTAGGCAATCAATTAAAGAAATGATAGACTGTCTAGAGTTCATTCATCTAGAAAGTCCAATCGATCGAATGGGCAAACTAGTTGATAAATTTAAAAGTCCAAAGGTCAATTGAGGTGAGATCATCATCATAGATTGACTATCCAGTCCAGTTGAATGACTAGTAAAGATCAATAAATTGGTTGATCAAATCGTGAATATATAGATACAGTGTGGTCAATCAACTGCATTGGCTAGTTGACTGACTGGCTTTCCACGAGCGGCAAATAAAATGTTGTCAGCAATCATTTCTCTAGGTTTGACAAACCCTGCTTTCTTTATCCCCTATTTAAAGGGACATGACACCTTGATTTAGATTCCAACTTTTGACACGTGAACCCTATCCATCATTACCTATAAAGGAGAGAGAGAGAGAAGGATACATAGTGTGACACTTGAATATTTCCAACCAAAAGGTTGCTCGTTCCCTGACGACTATTGCAGTACAACATGGAGTTGACTCCATCTCTAAGGACTATATAAGACGCAAGCACTTTTGTGATTCCCGTTGGGAGGGTGTCATTTGTATATGTTTGTTTGCCCCGTATTCTCTTGTGAGCAACATTTTCATATCCACTCCACACCAAGATATATCTCAAACCCCTCCTTCCCAATACATCTTGTTAACAAGATTTGCTCGTGGGTAATGTGGAAATTTACGTTACCTTATAAATAGACCCAAAAGTGCATTACATGTTTGAATGAACTGAAAGAAACACAAGACAAAGTTAGAAATGTAGACCGGATCATTACAAAGGACTTTTCTTTAAGAAATCAAGTTTATATTGTTGATACCAGATATTATACTAGTCAATATGATCCTATGGACAACCAAGATACTTATAGAATATCATCATATTTCAAGAAAGAAGATGTCAATAAAAAATATGGGTGTGACACAATGAATGTTAAGTACTTCCACCCAACAAGTCACAAGCATAGAGGAAAGCATACATAAGGAGAATTTTTTGCTCAAACATAAGAAGGAATTACCCTTAAGCAACAACCAGACGAAACCAGTGGAAGCTAAAATAGTTGAAAGATAGGAATTGATAGTGAGTTCTAAAGAAGTGTTATTAACTAAGCACCAAGGGGGCTTATTAGTGGCAAATTATTCTAGTCCATCATTCCAGAAACAAATATCTATGAAAATGACAGTCACACCTTCTCTCTTATACAAGTAACAATATATGAAGAGTCACTTTTTTGTTTGGTTTGTAAAGTTGTTAAAATTATTATTGTCCTAATAAATATGTAATTACTAGTTATAATCTTATACAAGTCATAAGGATAATCCCAATCTAATCTAGAGATATAAGATGAGGTGGCATGACATCATGTATATGAAAAAATGAGTCATCAAGGGGAGACTTCCTGACCGGCCTAAATTGCGCATCCAGAAGGAGCGGATTTGAAGTAGTCAGACTTTTAAATAACCCGACTCTTAGGACCCCGCAACGATAACGGGGTCCGAAGTAGCAATCGGGGTCGAACCATAGGGACAAGGGTGGTCGTGCTAAGAATGCAAAATCGACACTCTACACTCTGGTAAAAGAAAGATGGGGATAAAGTTCCCAACAGAATGGCAGGCGAGGATCGATAAAATAAACGAATACTATCTCCAACTAGAGTTACAAGGAAGATTGAAGTTTTTGGCATTTATCAATTTTTAGGGGTTTTGCACAACAGAATCGGAGGAGATAACACAATTGCCTCGGTAAGGAACGAAGGAGGAAAACTTCGACATAACAAGCGACAACAGGAAACATCCAGTACCCCTTCTCTTAAAGAGGGTACCTCTAACTAAGAACCAACACCCTATCTCAAGGTTGATGGACTTGGGTTAGAGTGGAAAGATAACTGAAGCAACTATGATCCTGGGTACTCTCATACTCCCTGATCGGACCAAACACTAGAGCTACAACACCTCTCTCGAGGGAGTTGCAACGGGAAACATGATTCGATAGCTAGTCAAAACATGATCCAAGCATACAAGCTAGAATTCGGATGCTAAACAAAGTAATAATCCAACAAAAAGGGACCAAACATAGAGCAATAGACATTTAAAACTCCTCTAATTCCATTAGCATAAGCATTGTATAAAAGGGTTTAGTTACATTGCGTAAATAAGGAAAGTAAATGACTGAAAAAGGGAAGATAGGTATCACATCCTTGATTTAGGAGAGAGACATACATCAGCAGATCCCTAAGACACCTCTAGCCCGAAACCGGGCGGGAGCTCTGCCCGATATGCCTGTGTCGGGCGGCATCCCCTGTCGGGCGATAGGCCATGACGGGCAGACATATCGATCAAAGCGCTCTGCCCGATACGGTCATCTCGGGATACCACCCTCTCGGGCGACGCACCATGACAGGTGATTCGTACCGGGCTCAGTATCGTGTTGGGCTAGAGACAACTTATGGTATCGGGCTCCTCGTATCGGGTGGCCTCTTTGGTCGATATCGGGCTGCTGCGGCGACCGAGATGGATTCTAAGTGAGCCATTCCCGCCCTCTCGGGTCAGGGAAGTGCTCACCTAGTATCGCCCGGCACACCTCTGGGACACAACACACTAGCTCCAGGTGCTTTCCAAAGTTAGCTCTCACGAGATTCCGCCCTGTCCCATCGGAGTCCTGTAGCTGCTATTTATAGGCCGTGGTTGGAAGAAGTTGTGGATCTCCGGACGCCACGTATCCTTCATCGACTCCCTTTACGTGGCTTCGGGGATGGAAGACACCTAGGTATCACCCGACACACCTTGGCTATCGCGTGTCGGGTTGCAGTGGTATCAGGCGGCTGTGACAGACAGGCGTTATTCTGGTGAGCGGCTCGTGTCGCGCGACATGTCCATGTCGGGATGAGTGGTCATGGCATGATAACGGCTCTCTGTCGGGTAGTAGCGTGTCGCTCGTCAGATTCCGTGCTACGTGATACACCAGTGTCAGGTTGCGGCATGTCGGGCAGCAACCGCGATGGGTAGAGGTCGTGTCGTGCAGTTGGATAAAGGCCCGTTCTTTGTAAGTGGGCCAGGACGGGCCAAATTGCTGATTTTGAGTGGAAAAGCGAGGAAAACTCTGTAAAAGACGATAAAAACGAGTTAAGAGCATAGCGTGACTCATTTATTCAATAACATGACAAAATGAAGAGGAAAACAGTTTAAAAGGGCAGTTTTGACAACGAAAAAAAGGCCATAAATACCACAAAATTGGGTGTTATCAACTCCTCCAAACATAGCATTTTGATTGTCCTCAATCAATTTTAACACTTTGTTTTGTGATACTTCTTCCTAACCGGTATAGTTTTCAGACAAGGGGTTTGAGCGAGTATCGAGATGTCTTAAAGAGAATACTGCCTGACTACGAACAACAGACTTCGTTTTTCCTGCCTTATTTATGAAAAAAATTTCTTTTCACTTCGGTGAGACTAGGGTGCATGATTTCGAAGTTAGCTTTCACACCAAATAGCTTTTTGGGAACAGAAAGTTGTGTGTTTGGGTAGGCTTAAGGCTTTTTGGGTTTTTCTTGTTTCCCATTAGTCCATCCAGGTATGGGTCCATTAGCGGGCAAGTGGTCCCTACAGTCCAAGTCAGTTGGCTTTAGAGCAGTGATTTCACATCCTACGTACCACTGCCCCGGATCTACCATGCCTAAAGATGGGTACTTTTGGAAAACAAGTGTGTATTTGTTTTTCATTTGGCACAACTCTCATGCTTTTATTCACTCTCATAGGGCTTTTCTCTCTTTTTGAGGTTTTGTTGGGTAAGGGAGAACAAGAGAAATTTTTGCTGTTTGGGCAGCTTTTTCCTTCTGCATACACATCTTTTAGCTGTAGCAAGATTATTTTTCGAAATTTTTGGCGTGGAAAGTTGTAGTCTTTTGTCTCTTGTGACTGCATTTTCAGAAAGACATAACAAAACTTGCACCTCCTTAGACACAGAGAAAACAAGTTGGCAAGAAGTCGTATCAGGTTTTTACTATAAAGTGTCATTGTACATATGTATAGAGACAAAATAAACAAAATTTTTGTATCAGGCATGTATATGTGTATGTACACATGTTATAGAAAAAGAACAAAAGGGGTAAAGTTCAAAGGGCTTTTAGTACCTCCCTCACTGGTACATAGACCCCCCCTAACTTACTCCACACTCTGTCACAGAGTTGTGAAGCAGATAAGGTAGGGTAATGTTAACTCAGTGAGGGTTAGCTGGTGAGCGCACATTTACCAGATAGAAGCTCCCACGCATATTCTCCGCATTTGCTATGGTAGTCGATGTGGTGGAGCTGGTCAGGCGTCTCTCGGTTTGATATCCATTCCAGCACGAAGATGCCATAGTCGTTGGATAGTGGAATTTGTTGTGGATTGCGGTGGCAGAACTGAAGCTTGTGCCATTTTCTCACTGCTGTCTCCAGGAATGGCTGTATCAGCGTCGCCACCTCCTCATAGTATTTTCGTACTAAGCGCTCGAGGGGTGTCAACGATGTCAATGTACACTGTACTGGGTGATCTTTGTTGCTGTCCGAGCTGTTGTAGAATATTCCTACTCGTTGGTGAGTATACATCGTCAGGGGCGTCCAGTGGTTGTAGTGTAGGATAGGTAGGAAGATGGTGCGTGGAACCCTGCACTGTAACTTTGCCAGAAAGGTCTGTTTTGCTCCTGACTCATCGGCAAGGCAGATGTCATTGAACAACATTGGATGGGCTATGTATGCATGTTCAAACTTCTTTTGTAGTATTTGGATGTAGGCGGCCGCCACTGATATCACCAAACATCCTCCTTCCTTTACCATGTCCCTTAAGACGTCAACTGGGACTATGACACTACCTTCCTCGTAGATGACGTATGCGGGGGTAGAGTCGGCTAACTTCAGAAGAACTTTATTGACCTGTTCCTGTATGAGTGTAGAACATGAGAAACGATCGAAGTTGTTGATCATTTCTTCTGAAGTGTTAGGCGAAGCGGGGTCTTAAATTCCGTATACTTCCCATAGGATTTCTAACCGCTTGCCTACCCCATAGGCGTCTGCCTCTATCTCTGCTTCTTTTTCTATAGTGCTGCTAGGTTGCGATGATTTTTCTGCTGGGTCACTATCCAACAGCTTGTCTGGTACCCCTACGTCTTGGAAGTAGCGTTTGTCTTTGATCAGCAGCAGAGAGTAGGTGCTCCTGAGATGAAAGAAGTCTTGGCCCTAGAGGTGCCTTATGTATCCAAATATGTTGAGCAGCTCCATGGCACACAAGACGACAAGGGCGCTATTCCCACTTCCTAATTTTGCTTGGACGGGGAAGTCTCCGATAGAGAAGAAGTTCCAAACGCCGCTATGACGTTGGACTCCTTGCTTGATAGCTCGGAGAAGACGCATCGGGAGAAGCCTGAGATGTTTATCCATCGGGCGACTGAAGATAAGTCCTGAGCATGGCACCTCCTCGTTGCAACAACTGAATAGTTGGACATCATGGTTCTGAAGGTCTGCCACACACAGGAACCAGTTGTTGCGGTGCTTGTATGGGGCCAACACGAGGTTCGTGTTGTGCTCTTCAATATGCCGCAGCATGTTGGCCACCGTGATGGAGTCTGATACTCCCATCATCAATCTTCTTGCCAAGGTCGGGGTGGCGTTGTATATCATTTTCCGAACTATCCTGGTGCTGACATTCTCGATGATTGCACTCACCAGGACCCTAAATAATGTTTTTCCGATGACGGCTGGCGAGCGGAACATACTTTTGAGGGTTCCCCGTCATACAAAGAAGTAGTCGTCGCTCCAGACGACGTCTTCTTCATCATGCAATAACCTTAGGACCTTGTTCCGCAGTTTCTGGTCCCTGATCGTCAGGTATCCGATGGCCCTTCTGTCGAAGTCGGCCATCTCGAAAGAAGGTATCTCCGACGGCGCAGAAAACGCATCTGCCGTCGAGTTTCTTCCTCTGGGGGGTGTCTTTCGTTAGCGGCGCAGATGTCCCCACCTCTCCCTCTGATTCGTCAGAAGAGTCCTCCCCGACGCTGATTGCTTTGTTGTTGTCCTCAGCTTCGTCTAGGGGGACGGAGGGAGCAGCTTCTTTCAAGCCACATGAGCTCGTTTGTCCGGATGGAGCTCCGTCGGCTGACTTTTGTGGCGTCCCTTCCTTGAGCGTTGTGGATGGCCCGCTGGAGGAGGAAGTGGACGACGTCCTTGGTGATGATGCTGACGAGAAGAGTTGGGAGCCTGAGCCAGGAGGTGGCATAGACTTTCTCGGCTGCGTTGGACACGGATGGTCATCCCTCCTGTTCAGACTCTCCTCGATCATGTCAAGGCGTTGGAGGGCCTGCTGCAGTGTGGCATTGAGTGCCTCTAGTTGGACGGGAAGGCCAACTAGAGTCAGCAGTTGCCGCTCCTGGCTACTTAGCCTCTGCTGGAAAATGGAAAACTTGCATGTTATCAAAGTAAAAGTAGTTGAGTGGTTTCATGTTACCTCTTGCAAGTGATCGAGTTCATGACCCAACATCTATCCGAGTGACGGAGGGGCTGCTGTAGACCTCCCTCTCATGCTCACGACACTCTGTGAAGATTGACTAGACGAGTGTGCAGCTTCACTCAGGGTCGACTCCATTTGTATTGTCCACTGGGGTGTTACTTCGGGGCGAGGCGTCAACACTTTCGCAGCTGTCTCTGCCTCACCTACTTGTGGTGGTGGAGAAGGGTGCGGTGTGGGTGGATGCTGTTCCACCTCCCTACTTTTAGCGACCTCCTCCACAGCTACCACAGGAGACACCAGTGGCAACATCGGCGTGGGTTGCGCAGCCCCAAGCTCCATCTCGAGGATCTCGACGAACACCCCATTACTGGCTTCCGGCTGCACCACTACTTCCGCCACTGAAGGCGCTACAGAAGTTTCGGGGGCTCCGACTGTCTCTTCCACGACAGCTTCCCTCGGGGCTATCGAGGTTGTCTCAGTGACCTCCACAATCACCGATACTTCTTCAACCACAACAGATGTTGTCGCGGTCACGTCTGGTATGGTAGGAGCGACGAAAAATATATCAATGGTTGTCGTCGGCTGCTCTGGAGTGGTGGGCGGCTCGACAGGAGTTGTGGAAGATTTGTCCTGCCGTGCGTCAATAGGAATTGGTCCTCCTCTTGTAGCTGACCTCTCTTGTATCCTGGTGGCGGCAGCGTAAGCAGCTTCGACTGCCACAACTTCAATCTCTGCTGTGGTGAAGACCAGCTTTTCTGCATCGTAGGTGGTGCAACGAGGGAGTGGAAGGAGGGTGTTTGTTCTCACGAATTTGTAGAAGTAGCTTCTCCCCTCCTTCTTAATGATGCTGGACCTCATGAGGAACTTGAGGTCAATCTTCTTGTCTCCCCTTGTCCTTGAAAGGTTACGCGGTTCCTTTGGGTATCCTAGCCCAAACGCAATCAGATTGACGATGCCACCCATGTAATACTCCTTGGTGGCATCCTTTATGGGGTACATACTATTCAGCAAGAAGAGTCCCAAGTTGACTACATTGCCCTCCATCATGTACCATATGAGATGGAGTTCTTCAGTGTAGATGTTGCTTAATTCGTTCTTGCTGAAGAGCAGGCATGCCACAAATTTGTGCCCTATCCTCTAGAAGTAGGAGTGCACTACCGCCACCTTACTTCCCGACTTGAACGATGACTCACCAGTCAGCTTTTTCCAGAACTCCACCGGGTTGAACCCGTCTCCTTCGGTGATCCTTGCACTGTTGTTAAGCAGTTATTTCTCTGCCTCACTGGAAGAGAAGATTTCATTAAGCAGCTTCTCAGATATGATGTGATCGACATTATACAACTACCCTTGCTGTCTGTCTGCCCCGCCATATTCTTCGATTTCCTCGGGTTTATTCTGTACCCGGTGGAGAGACGACATGAACTCCTTGGTGAGTTCAGTGTAGGAGGTGGAGTGGCTGAGGCAGATCTTCCTCAACCCAGCTGCAACTAGGACATTTTCCAGCTTGTCAAAAATTCCTAGCTGAAGGAAGGACGACTAGTGGCAGAATATGCTCGGCCTGTAGATTTTTGTTGCCAGTTCTGAGTATCGACGCCTGTGCTCATTGTCTCTGGGTACGAGCCTGCCAGGTGAGTGATCTAATGGTTCTGCCACCGTGGTTGAAGTTGTTGTTGGGGCCGTTAGTTCTTCCTTCCTTGGTCTTTTTTCGGCTGTGGATGGCCCAGTTGCTTCGGGGTTTGGACGTTTATGACCGATTGTTGTAACTTCTGTTGTGGCCTCGACGTTGATCCTCCAACCTTGTTCGTCAACTTGGACGACGATTTGCTTGGTGCGGGCCATTTGTGTTATCATAAGACAAAAGTTTATTAAGCATCTGAATGATTCACCTTACCCGATATCAGGTGACGGGATGTGTCGCATGATGTCATGTGGGTTAAAACTAAACAAAACATGTAGGCATTAAGTCGATATCGGTGACAAAAAATCGTAAAAGCTTGACACAGTCTGAGCGAAAGGTTGTTTACACGATAAGACAAAAGGCTGGGCCCGATACAAGAGCTACCCGATACCACCGTATCGTGCTACAAAACTGAATGATACGATGCTTGCTCGATATGCCTGTGTCGGGCGATATGAGGTTTGGGCCGATATCTCCATAGGTTTATCATTAAACACCAGGCATCACCGCGAACAAATATCCCGCCAGATACGGTTGCTCTGAAAAAAAAGGGTGTCACCCGACATAAGAAACACGTGAGGCGATACAAGACTGGGCGACATGGGCAAATCTGAACGACACAGGCGTTGCCCGATATAGGGTATTGGGCAGGTGCATGATAGAAATGTGTCGTTCGACACGGTCAAAAGGTAGTGCAGCCGACACAAATGTGAGTCGGGCGATACAAATAATCCACTAAAGCTGTGAATCCAATACGAAATGCATGACACGAGGGTCATGTCGGGCAAGCCAAATGATACAACTGTCGGGTTATACCTTCGTTTTATGAAGGTAGCTGCGCGATACAGGAGCAGAAGCTAGGCTGGCCGATACGTAAGCAAAGGGAGAATTAACTGCACGATACGGGAGTAGGTGGGGAGTAAATGCCAGTGCCTGATACGGTTAAACCTCAGTTACTATATATAGCAATCCAGGTTGGGGGTAAAATGGGTAAAACAGGGGAACGTGTAGGCCGAGGAGACAAATCATTCCCGAGACGAGCAGTAAAATCAGTCCCATCTGTCAAATCAAGGGTCATTACTCATGCCGCCCGACACGGATGCTCGTTGCTCGGCGTATCGTCCGACACAGCTCATTGTTGAGGTGTGATGCCCGATATGCCTAACCCGTCAGGGCATGTCCCATGATGTGCCTGGGTCTTTGCCCAATATCGGCCAGTGAGCAAGGCATCTTGGCCCGATATGAAGCTTCAAACAAGATAATTGATGAAAAACTAAAATTAAAGCGAAGGAAAAGCAATTGATGGGTAAAACATCATTGGCCTAAAGTAAAGCTCTCAGCCTCAGATAGTATTACTCATCAATGCTTTAAAACAAAGCGGTGGCCCATAAAATGAGAGAGTCCAAACATGTGGCACATGCTCTAACTCGGGCCTTATTATAATTGTAGTGTTCATAATGTTTTTCTTGCAGGAAAGGAAATAACATCCTATTCTAAGAAAAGTAAAGATTCAGGATGCCTCCCGAAGAGCGTTGTAGTTAGCGTCGTCAGCTCGACAGCTTCAGATCCCTCACTTTGTGCCTTCGGCTGTTTCAACATCCTACAAACTTATCTCGGACCTTCTCACGAACGCTTCATCTTCATAGTATATTTTTACTTTGTGCCCGTTCACTGGAAAAACTTTTGCTGGATCGTCTTTATCATGCAGCTCCATCATTCCTGATGGATATATCTTTGCCACAGTGAAGGGTCCAAACCACCTCGTTTGCAGCTTACCTGGAAAAAGACGGATAAAGGATTTAAATAATAAAACTTTGTCACCTTCACTCACATCCGTTTTCTTTAGGTGGCATCATGCCACACCTTGGTCCTCTGCTTGTAGATCCTCACATTCTCATATGCATGTATTCTCAGCTCTTCGAGTTCCTGTAACTGTAGATATCTCTTATCCCCTGCCTTCTCCAGATCCATATTCAGGAACTTGATTGCCCAAAAAGCCTTGTGTTCAAGCTCTAATGGTAGATGATAGGATTTCCCATAGATCAACTTGTAGGGGTAGTACCAATGGGTGCCTTATATGCAGTTCTGTAGGCCCAAAGAGCGTCGTCGAGCTTCATCGACCAGTCTTTCTGTGTGCGACTGACAATTTTTTCCAAAATCTGCTTAATTTCTCTATTCGAAACCTCCACCTGCCCGGAAGTTTGAGGGTGATAGGGTGTAGCGACCTTGTGCTTGACCCCATACTTCCATAGAAGTGCTTCAAACTACTTCTCCCTAAAATGTGATCCACCATCACTTATCACAATACGAGGTACTCCAAAGTGAGGGAAGATAGTTTTCTCAAACAACTTGATCACAGATTTGGAGTAACAAGTTTGGGTGGCAACAACTTCCACCCATTTAGACACATAATCT
Source organism: Alisma plantago-aquatica (assembly GCA_963693085.1). Classification (NCBI taxonomy): domain Eukaryota; kingdom Viridiplantae; phylum Streptophyta; class Magnoliopsida; order Alismatales; family Alismataceae; genus Alisma; species Alisma plantago-aquatica. Next base: position 368,006,151 of record OY856413.1, on the reverse strand, counting down.
ACTGCGACTAAAATATATTGATATCCTTTTGATGGGGGAAAGGGACCCATGTAGTCTATTCCCCAGACATCAAAAATCTCGACTTCAACCCAGTTTGCCATAGGAATCTCATTTCTTCTTCCAATGTTTTCTGTCGATTGGCATTCTTTACAAACTTTTACATAATTGGTAGCATCTTTGAACAAGGAAGGCCAGTAAAACCCCGATTGAAGCACCTTAGCGACGGTCCTTTCACTTCCCAGGTGTCCTCCATATGGTGAGGCATGGCATTCTTTCAGAATGTTTGACACTTCTGCCTCAGGAATACACCTTCTATATAGGTTATCTGCAAATCTTCTAAAGAGAAGGGGATCATCCCAATAGTAATTCTTTATATCCGAAAAGAGATTCTTCTTTTGATTGTATGTTTTTTCCAGAGGTAACTCCCCACAAGCAAGGTAATTACAAATATCTGCAAACCATGACAAACTCTCATCTTTGGTTTCTACCATTAGCAAGACCTCATTTGCATAGTTATCGTTGATAGGTGGTTCCTTCTTGTCTCTGACTATAATCCTTGATAAGTGGTCGACGACTACGTTTTCCGCACCTTTCTTATCAATGATCACGTGATTGAACTCATGGAGTAGCAAAGCCCACCTTAATAGCCTGGGCTTAGTGTCCTTTTTCTACATAAGATATCGTATCGCCCCATGGTCAGTGTAGACCTTTACCTTTGTTCCAATCAGATAAGATCTGAACTTGTCGAAAGCAAAAACAATCGCAAGCATTTCCTTCTCTATTGTCGTGTAATTTACCTGAGCTTCGTCCAAAGTGCGACTGGCATAACAAATGACATGGTGCCTTTTATCCTTCTTCTGTCCTAGGGCTTCTCCTACGGCATAGTCACTGGCATCACACATTAGCTCGAAAGGTAGCTCCCAATCTGGAGCTTGAAGGATAGGTGGGGAAACAAGTGCATCTTTCAAGGCCTGAAAAGCATTTAGACAATCGTTAGAGAAATCGAATTCAACATCCTTAACTAGAAGGTTTGACAACAGTTTCAAGATCTTCGAGAAGTCTCTTATGAATCTTCGATAATAACCAGCGTGCCCGAGAAAACTTCGCACTCCAGTTACAGACTTCGGTGGAGGTAGTTTAGATATAGCTTCAACCTTGCTCACATCTACCTCGATACCTCTCCTCGAGACTTTATGCCCTAGCACTATGCCTTCTCGTACCATGAAGTGGCCCTTCTCCCAGTTGAGGACCAAATTTTTCTCTTTATAGCGTTGCTGGACCAAAGAGATTTTTCAGACAAGCATCGAAGTCCTTCCCATAGACAAAAAAATTATCCATGAAAACTTCCACAAGGTCTTCCAGAAAATCCGAAAACATCGAGATCATGCAACGCCGAAACGTTGTTGGAGCATTGCACAATCCGAATGGCATCCTTCGGAAGGCATAAGTACCATAGAGACAAGTAAAAGTGATTTTTTCTTGATCGTCCGGCAAAATAGGGACTTGATAAAACTCAGAAAAACAATCTAAAAAGTAGAAATAATCATGATGCGCTAATCTCTCCAGAACTTGGTCAATGAAGGGAAGCGGGTAATGATCTTTATTCATGGCTTGGTTCAACTTCCGATAATCGATGCACATTCTCCATCCGGTGACAGTCTGGATCACTACTTCATCGCCTTTATCACCTTTCACAACTGTCATGCCTCCTTTCTTTGGTACCACATGGATGGGACTCACCCAATTAGTGCCTCTGATTGGGTAGATAATTCCTGCATCCCTCAGCTTGATCACTTCTTTCTTCACAACCTCTTTTAGCATCTGGTTCAACTTTCTCTGGGGTTGAGCCAGGGGTTTAGCAGATTCCTCCAAATTTATGCGGTGCATGCATAATGCCGGACTAAGACCTTTGATATACTCTACCGAATATCCTATAGCCTGCCTATGGAGCCTCAACTCCTAGAGAAGCCTTTCCAATTGTTCCTTCGTCAGATAGGCATTAACGATGACTAGATTTCTTCCTTCTTGATCTAGAAATTCATACTTTAAACTTTCAGGCAGCTGTTTCAGCTCTGGCTTAGCCTTAGGTGCCTTTTCTTCTGGTGTATCTTCTAGAGAAGCAAACTTAACTGTCTCTATTACCTCCTCCTCGTCGCTTAGATCTTCATCAAATCGATTTAGATAGCCGAGGATCTCGAGAACCTCAGGATCTTCGGAGTCATAGTCTTGATTACTCAGTGCTCTCACAAGAGGGTCTACCATTACAACATCTTCCTCTACTTCTTCACAAAAATTGTTGTAGCTTTCTACGAAGTAAGCGGATTCTAGCAGGGACGGTCCCTTCATAGCGTCTTTTACCTTGAAATCTAAGTGATCTTTTCTGACCCTCAGAGTGATGATTCCTTCAGCAACATCAATCAACGCTCTTCCTGTAGACAAGAAGGGGCATCCAAAGATGATAGGACAGTTAGGATCCTCCACAGTGTCAATGACCACAATGTCACAAGGAATGAAGAATCTTCCGACATGAATCGGAACATCCTCAACAACTCCTACGGGTCTTTTGGAAGTATGGTCCGCCAATTCAATTCTCATGTTGGTCTTGACCATATCAGTCAAACTCAAACGTTGCGCAAGGCTTAAGGGCATAAGGATGATGCTAGCCTCTAAATCAATAAGACCTTTCCACTCGATGTTATCTCCAACAACAAAAGGAATAGTGAAGGATCCTGGATCCTTCTTCTTGGTAGGTAAATCCGCCTTCACAAAGGCATAAGACATACTAGCAAGGTGCACTATCTCGATCCTTCCTCCTTTTTTCTTTTTGGTGATCAAATCCTTGAAAAACTTGGCGTAGGTCGGCATTTCCTCTAAAGCATCCAGAAATGGTACTTCGAGGTGAAGCTTCTTTACTGACTCCATAAACCTCTCGTAACACTTTTTAAGATGTGCCTTTATGAGTTTGTAAGGGAAAGGTAATCTTGGAGAGTAAGGACTTCTTTTCCCGAATAGGTCCTCCACATATCTTGTTTCTGGCTCCCTGACATGAGCTTGTTGGTTCTCTTCCTCTGCAGGATTCTCTGCCACAATCCTTGGCTCAGGTTCCTCGGGTCTGGCCGCTTCAGGGCATTCTACTGTCTTCCCTTATCTGAGCACTGCCATTTTAGTAGACTCAGTGTTGGAGGGTATCTTACCCGAGGGATTCTTTATTAACTCGGCCATCTGGGCTAGCTTCTGGCCTATCTGGCGTTGGTGTGTTTGCATATCTGCCATTTGAACCTGCATTGTATTCAGAACCCCTGAGTTGGACAACACGCTCTGTGCCAGCTGGTTGTTGATAGTATCTTGTCTTTTGACAAATTCTAACAGTTGGCCCACCAAGTCTAGTTGAATCGAGTTCTTGTCCTGACTCTGCTCCTTAGCTTGACCCTGGCCTTGACTAGGGTTAGTTGCTTGGTGGTTTTCGTACTTCCTTGCCCTTGAAAGTTTTCCTTGTTCGATTGGAAATTGGTAGCTCTGGTGAACTGACCTTGTCCGCCCATTTTCTCAAAACCTTGCGGTTTCTTGGGTGGATTATTCAACTGATGTGAGTTTTCCGCCGCATCCTTGTTGCCATATTTAAAACCAGGGTGGTCCGGTCTATTGAAGTTGACAAAAGAGACATTCTCAGCTTCCTCTGCTTCAGATTCTCTTTCACTTGACTCGTCAGGTCAGGTGTAAATGTAGTTATCAATACCGTGTCCACCTTCTCTGTAGGTGACACATTTCGTCACTTTCTCAACCTATTTCTTTCCTTTCCCTCCTGATTCTTTTAACTATCTAACGTCAGCGGCTATCTTTTGGATTTGAGTGGTGATAGCTTCAAGAGCTTTGGATTCCACCGAAGGTCCTTCATTAGCGGCCTTCTTAGCATATCCTCTATCTGACCTATCGTAGTCGGTACCGACTTGTAGCTCAGCCATGTTTTCGATGATCTTCTTGGATCTACTGGGCTTCTTCCCCAGAAAGTCACTTCCTGCAGCTGCATTCATTGATACCCTTTCTTCAGGGGTCAGGCCATTGTAGAAGGTAGTTATCAAGAAACCCTTCTTGTAGTTGTGATGAGGGCAGTCCCTCTGATACTCCTGATACCTTTCCCAGGCTTCATGAAGATTCTCATTTGGCTTCTGCATAAATGACGTGATCCTTTGCCTATTCCTGACAGTTTTCTCCGTAGGGTAAAACTTGTTTACAAAAGCGTCTGCAAGCACATTCCATCCGTTCAGAGCTTGATGCGGTAGCCTGAGGTACCAGGATAGGGCCTTGTCCTCTAAAGAGAAGATGAAGCCCTTGTAGTAAATGACTTCTTGTGGAGCTCCCCGCATTTTAATGGTGTCACAGATATTCTTAAAAGCATTAAGATGATGGTAAGTGTTATTGTTCTTTAAATTCCCTCGAAATCTCTTATTCTGGATCATAGATATGACAGATGGTTTCAGTTCAAATTTTGTTGCATTGAACCTTGGGATGACAATAGGATATCTTGAGTTATTGGCCTTCGTGGCAGCCAACTCCCCGAGGGTCTTTTCTTCTTCGTTAGAATCTTCACTGTCACTATCCCCATGGTTCTGCTCTTGATTATGTTGATTTCTTTTGTGTCTGTGGTGATGACGACGTCTCTCGTGATGATGATCATCCTTGAATTATTATGACTCAGGTTCTTCATTATTATAGAGGTCATTGTTCCCACAGGGAGGTGATTGTTGTCCAACTCTAGCGTTTCGTTCACCCTCAGAAAGAGGTGGTTCCACGTGAGGTGGCATGACCAACGATGCTCAACTAAGCAGAGTGCTTTTTCCTTGAGTACTTGAATAGAATGTTTAATCAAGTTAGAAAACTCTTATTAATGAAAAAAAGACTACTTTATACACATTTAGGTTAGGAAACTAAAGGAAATAGTGTTGTCAAGCTTATTACTAAGCTTGAGGCACAGGAGTGTCGTTAGTGGATTCGGGTTCGTTAACAATACCGTTTTGCCTTATCCCTGGCAATGGTGTCAAAAAGTTGACCGGCCTAAATCACGCGTCCAAAAGGAGCGGATTTGAAGTAGTCATACTTTTAAATAACTTGACTCTTAGGCCCCCGCAACGATGACGGGGTCCGAAGTAGCAGTCGGGGTCGAACCACATGGACAAGGGTGGTCATGCTAAGAATGCAGAATCGACACTCTACACTCTGGTAAAAGAAAGATGGGGATAAAGTTCCCAAGGGAACGACAGGCGTGGATCGATAAAATAAAAGAATACTATCTCCAACTGGAGTTACAAGGAAGATTGAAGTTTTTGGCATTTATCAGTTTTTAGGGGTTTTGCGCAATAGAACCGGAGGAGATAATGCAATTGCTTCGGTAAGGAACGAAGGAGGAAAATTTCAGCATAACAAGCGGCAGCAGGAAACATCCAGTACCCCTTCTCTCAAAGAGGGTACCTCTAACTAAGCACCAACACCCTCTCTCAAGGTTGATGGACTTGGGTTAGAGTCGAAAGATAACTGAAGCAACTCCGATCTTGGGTACTCTCGTACTCCCTGATCGGACCAAACACTAGAGCTACAACACCTCTCTCGAGGGAGTTGCAATGGGAAACACAATTCGATAGCTAGTCAAAATATGATCCAAGCATACAAGCTGGAGTTCGGATGCTAAACAAAGTAATAATCTAACAAAAAGGGACCAAACATAGAGCAACATACATTTAAAACTCCTCTAATTCCATTAGCATAAGAATTGTATAAAATGGTTTAGTTACATTGCGTAAATAAGGAAAGTAAATGACTGAAAAAGGGAAGATAGGTATCACCTCCTTGATTTAGGAGAGTGACATACAGTAGTAGATCCCTAAGACACCTCTAGCCCGATACTGGGTGGGAGCTCTGCCCGATACACCTGTGTCAGGCGGCATCCCTTGTCGGGCGATAGGCCATGACGGGCAGACGTATCTTTTAAAGCGCTCTGCCTGATACAGTCATATTGGGATGCCACCCGCTCGGGCGACGCACCATGATGGGTGATTCGTATCGAGCTCAGTATCATGTCAGGCTAGAGACAACTTATGGTATCACGCTCCTCGTATCGGGTGGCCTCTTCGGTCGATATCGGGCTGTTGCGGCGACCGGGACAAATTCTAAGTGAACTATTCCCGCCCTCTCGGGTCGGGGAAGTGCTCACCTAGTATCACCCGGCATTCCTTAGGGACGTGACACACTAGCTCCAGGTGCTTTTTAAAGTTAGCTCTCACGAGATTCTGCCCTATCCCATCGGAGGCCTGTAGCTACTATTTATAGGCAGCGGTTGGAAGAAGTTGCGGATCTCCGAGCACCACGTATCCTTCATCGAATCCCTTTATGTGGCTTCGGGGATGGATGACACCTAGGTATCACCCGACACACCTTGGCTATCGCGTGTCGGGTTGCAGTGGTATCGAGAGGCTGTGATGGACATGCGTTATTCCAGTGAGTGGCTCATGTGGCACGACATGTCCATGTCAGGATGACTGGTCATGGCGTGATAACGGCTCTCTGTCGGGTAGTAGCATGTCGCTCGTCAAATTCCGTGTTGTGCGATACGCATGTGTCGGGTTGCAGCATGTCTAGCAGTGAACGCAACGGGTAGAGGTCGTGTCGTGCAGCTGGATAAAGGCCAGTTCTTTGTAAGTGGGCCGGGACGGGCCAAATTGCTGATTTTGAGTGGAAAAGCGAGGAAAACTCTATAAAAGACGATAAAAATGAGTTAAGATCATAGCGTGACTCATTTATTCAATAATATGACAAAATGAAGAGGAAAATAGTTTAGAAGGGTAGTTTTGACAATGAAAAAGGGCCATAAATACCACAAAATTGGGTGTTATCACTTCCTCTCCTCAACCCTCATTACCTGTAGAGGCCCAACACATCTGAAACCAATCCAAAATGATGATATTAGAATTTAGAACATTCTTGATTTTTCAAACCAAGATCATCATTATTTATTGTTTGACCTAAAATTTTTAAATAAAAATCAATATCAATCTAAATCTAATAGATGTTTGATTTTTCTTTTAAGTTTTTACAAATTCCAGACATCAATTTTTCATGTATATATAAAAATGTGGTATTTTGTTATAATTTTAAAAACCATGTTCTATTAAATAACACTACTTAGAGAGATGGGGTGCATACATAAAATGATCAAATGATCGGCCACTCGTCTGGCTTGGGTTCATGCCCATAATTTAACTAAAATGTGACCCTTATAACTTTTATAGGTGGATCAAGCAAATAAATTTAATGCTTAGTTTTTATGGGCCAAGCCCAACCCGAGGTAAATAGAGATCAAAAAATTAGCTACTTATATTTATTACATATACAAATATATTTATTCATACATAGTTAGACATACACAAACACCACAAACACGGTAGATTCGTTGCCATGTGATTTCAGGATGTGGACTTGAAATTGATATCATGTGTGTGCTAGGAGTATTCATACTTGTCCAAGCTCCTGGTCATATATTATTATGGAAATTAGGACAATAATAATACACTCGGCCTAGTATGTGTGTTGACCGATGACTGTGTCTCATTATTCATGATAATAGATATCAAATAAAATACATAGGTACTTGTTATGAATAAGTGTACAAGACATATCCAACTTGAATATGATACATGGAATCTAGAAATGACAATCAAAATCATATCTCAATATGAAAATGATAATTTTGGTACTTAGACCTAAAATCACTACAATAATCACATGTTGTTCACTGTACTTCAACACTGCTCAACATGACTTTGAATAAGGATTGCCACACAAGTAGTGCTTAGTTACATTGTGACACATGTAAATTATTATGTGTGATGCAGATGAAATTTCTCCCTCCTACTGGAGTTATATCTCAACCAACTGATTAGTGAAACTATATAATGCATGGACAAGCCTTATGTGAGTCAATATATGATATTAACTCACATATATCTCAAATAGTTTATTCTAGATCAATAAAAAAAGATTGAACATAAAATAGATGACGCTTCCATTCCTCAAATTTCATCTAGACATTAGAGATGAAGGGATTATATGTTTAGTGTAACATTGGTAAGTACACTAGGTTGAAGCTGTTTTTCAACTTTCCAATTACATGTGTGGCGATGAAGTCTTTCTAGATACCATTTGTTTCTTGTGAAGTCAAATATGTCTATAGACGTCATTACCAATGTAATGTGGAGCCTTCACGTATGATGCAAATGGAAGAGGGTTATAGACATGGTCACAATATTAACTATTAAAAGATTTAGGTAATCAATCAAAGAAATGATAGATGGTCAAGAAGTCTAATTGTTCAATTGAAAGTCGAATCGATTAAATGCATAGAATGGTTGATCAACTTAAAATTTCAACATGTAAACTGAGGTGAAATCATCATCATAGATTGATTATCTAGGCCAGTTGAATGACTAGAAAAGACTAATAAATTAGTTGATGAATTCTTGAATATTCTGATATAGTCCGGGTGATCGACTACATTGGCTAGTTGACTGACTGGCTTTCCACGAGCGACAAATAAAATGTTTTCACCAATCATTTCTTTAGGTTTTATAAACCTTGCTTTCTTCCTCCCCTATTTAAAGGGACATGACGCCCTAATTTAGGCTACAACTTTTGATACATGAACCCTATCTATCATTGCCTATAAAGGAGAGAGAGAGAGACACTAGCATATTTCCAACCAAGGTTGCTCCTTCCCTAATGACTCTTGTAGTATGGCATGGAGTTGCCTTCATATCTATGGACTATATAAGACATAGGCACTTTTGTGATTGTGTTGGAAGGATGTCATCTTCATCTATTCATGTGCCCCATATTCTCTTGTGAGCAACATTGTGATATCTACTCCACATCAAGATATGTATCAAACCCCTCCTCCCCAATACATCTTGTTAATAAGTTTTGCTCGTGGGTAACATGGAAATTTACATCACCTATGATGAGCCTATCTCCTCCACATTTCCCAATAGGAACTTTAAATATAAAGATGAGAAATACTTTTCAATATTGTGGTCTTCAACGTTAGATTCCCTCTCTAAGATCTTTGTAGTTCTTTAACAAATTTGACAAAATAAGAGTTGTGTATGTCAAAAACAATGTTGGATAACTCCACAAGAAAAAATCCTTGGCACGAATGATCATTTTGCGATGATACTATTTGAACTTTAAGGGTCATTTTCATCAGGATTAGGGCCTTCCAATTCTACTATGTCCTACATGCAACCATAGTAAGCTAGATTTTCATCTAACTTTGCCAACATTTAAAGTGGTCACCTATGAACTTACTAGGAATCCCTGACAAATCAAGCATACTATGCATGTATCCTTACTATACATGCTACCTAGGAAATATAGTAATTCTTCAAGACTGTGAAATATACAAATTTTGTGCACAATAAGTAGACAAATCACAATAAGTATTAGCATATTTTAATTTATCCTGATATTCACACCCAAAAGATATTACATGATTGAATGAAGTAAAAGAAACACAAGAACAAAGTTGGAAATTCAGACCAAATCATCGTTAAGGACTTCGCTTTAAAAAATCAAGTTTATATTGTTGGTACCAGATATTATCCGAGTCAATATGATCCTATGGACAACCAAGATACCTATAGAATGTTGTCATCTTTCAAGGAAGAAGATGTCAATAAAAAATATTGGTGTTACACAATGAATGTCAAGTACTTCCACCCAACAAGTCACAAGCACAGAGGTGAACAGACATGGGGATAATTTTTTTCTCAAACATAAGAAGAAATTACCCTCAAGCAACAACCAGATTGGAATCGATGGAAGATAAGGCGGCTGAAAGATAGGAATTAATAGAGAGTTCTAAAGAAGTGTTCTTAACTAAGCACCAAGGGGGCTTATTAATGGAAAGTTATTCTAGTCTTTCATTCCAAGAACAAATATCCAAGAAACTCACAGTCACACCTTCACTCTTATACAATTAACAACATATTATGAGTCACTTTTTTGTTTGTTTTGTAAAGTTATTAAAAATATTATAATCCTAATAAATCTGTAATTACTAGTTATCATCTTATGCAAAAAGATACAAAAGACAATTCTTACAAGAGACAAGGCTAACCCCACTCTAGTCTATAGATTTAAGACTGGGTGGCATGACATCATCTATATAAAAAATGAGTCATCAAGGGGACTTCCTCTCCTCAACCCCTCATTACATGTAGAGGCCCAACATAGAAGGAGTATGGTAAACCAAGTGTGCAACCCATCCGTTCTGGAACAAAACATGTCAGGCTTAAATCCCAATTTTATTTGTCCCCATTAGGATTCAAACTTTGGGCATTTTCCTATGCCCACAGTTCAATCACCAGTGGAGCTACACCCTTGCAGGAGGCATCATGTATATGCATGTGTATGAGTGTGTGTTCAGTCCATACTCACCTTGACCTTTTTTGGAAAAAGGTTCACATGCACTCCCATATATGAACTAGTGTACCAAATTGGTGGGGAGTAATGTAGGACTAATCTACCCTTCCATTTTCAAAAAATACAAATGTAACATACCGAATTCTGAAATTTTTCCTTTTGACCCTCTTTCCCATCTTTTCCTTTCATTTCTATCCTTATTGGCCTTTCTATTTAATTAATGGAATTTATAGTGGTTTAGTGAACATTTATTCACTAATTATACCAATGGAAGGGTTTATGCACAAATACCTCAGTGAAAGATTAATTACCATAATTAAGTGCTCTAAACCTTAATCTAACTTTTTGATGTGATTTGAAAACATAAAATATGCCACATAACTCATTTTAGTGGTAATATGAAGATAAGAAACTTAATTGGATGAACAATTTAGATAATGGGCTGTTAATGGGCCATATGACATATCTCATAAAAAGAAGTCTCAAAATAGGAAAAAAACTTCAAATTTGAAATATACATATCAAAATTAGCCTACATGTCAAATTTCATCTAATTTGGACAACCTTGAAATATTAGGATAAGTTTAGGAGAGAGAAAATCAATAAAAGGCATAAGTAATTAATAATGTGATTTTATAAATTCAAAATATGGAAATAATGGAAAATTCATATTATACACATCAAAGATAACTTGTGGATGAAGTTTGGTTCGATTTGGATGTTGTTTGTGCAAGTTATGCAATTTTAGGTACATTCTAGACTTTTATGTAATTTACCCAATTGGGAGGTTTTCTTTGCAAATTATCAACTGAATTTTAATCCTTAGATATTCCCTTACCATTAACGAGATTTTAAACCATTGAAGAACCTAGTTTCACCTTGGTTTGATGGTATTTCTTTCCAAGGGCATTATAGGGATTACCCTCTTTATAAAGATGCTTATCCTTAAAAGCTATCAACCAATGAGGTTATTTCTTTCTTGAAAAACGGTGGGGATGGCCTAGAATAATATATGGGCTCTTAGAAACGACTTTTTATATGCATGAAGCCTCTATGATCTATCCTCTTGCATGGCCATCAATCCCTAGGCTAAAGACACATGGAAAGTCCCTTAAGACTCCTCATGCTTCACCTCTTTCTATATATAGCCATGTATACCCCTTCCCAACTCACAATTCGAAAACTCTTGCTCTCCTTTTCTTTCCTCTAGCTTAGATAATAGTTCCTTCTATATTTGGCCATGAATTTTCTGCCCCAAGGAAATAGAGGGAGCCTACCTTGGTGAAGAAGGCTCCCAAGGCTTCCAAATTGCTCTATTAGGGTTTCTAAAGCTCCTCCTTGGTAATTTCGACCAAAACTAGTAAGTTTCCTCCCTTAATTTCCTATTTTCATATTGATAGTCTTCCTTACACCTTCTTCTAGGTCGGAACCATGACCATACATGGTAAAACTCCACCTAGAACCCTAAAACACCTCATCTCTATGCTCTTTTGCTAGGGTTTATCACCTCTAAGTTGAGAAGGTGATCTTTGTCCAAGAAAGGAGCTAGGCTTGGAGCAACTAAACCTTCTAAGCTCGGATCCTTGCGGTTTGACCTTCTTATCTTCCCTAGAGGTGAGTTTCATAACCCACTTCTCATATATTGCTTGCTACATGCTTAAAATTCATGCATCTATGTTTAAAATCGATGATTTCCATCTCTATTTACCATGTTCATCTAGGGTTTTGGTTTCTTACTGGTATACCTTCTCTAGAAGATCTAGTTTGGATAACTATTAATCTAAAACCATGATATTTGGTCGAATGGTGTTTTCTCTCCCTCTCTCTCTTTTCTTATCTCGTTTGGTTTGATGACGTGTCGGTTTCTGATTGGCCGAATTTCAATAATTCATAACTTTTGATTTCTTTGTCCAAAAACTAAAGTAAAATACGTCCTAAACTCAGAAAAACATTTTATTTTTAATAATAATATTTCCAAGTAATGTTTTTGAGTTTTGTCGATGGTGGTTTTCTAGAAAATGATTTAATCACTTAAGAATCACCAAAAATACACTCTAATCATCGTAACTCTAAAATATGCAAAACTATATGTTTTCTTAATCAGAAGAACCTAACTAAGTCTATGGTGATGTTTTCGTAGTCTAAATCGAGGTTTTGCTATAAAAAGTAAAAATATGGGTTTTCTCTACCTTAATGCATATATATCATTCTAATACATGCATACGAATTGAAAATAGGAAAAATTGATCATGGACTCAATCAAGTGATGAAAGTGGGTAATATGAATCATAATGAAAGGTATGTGCTATGTATGTGCAATCCCTCTTTATGTATGTGCATTTACATCTTAAGTTGGAATAATTGTGCCTTAACCTATTTTTCTATAATGAGGCTTTATTAAACCCTATTTCATATACTCTTGAATCTTTTGCTATATTTGCCTCATAAATCAGTTTCAGAACATTATTCTTGGGCCTTGGAACCCCACCACCAAGTTATAATTATATGATGATTTATATTGCCACTTTACTATTTCTTGAGCATGATGGTTTATTTGGCTATTTAACTATAGTAGTGGTACTTATGTACAACCACCCACAGAGGGCATGTAAATAATCGCCCTGGGGAACATCTTATTCTCCCCCTAGGGAATGTGTTATTCCTCCCCTATAAAATTTGATAGGTGACTGGGAATGTATGAATTCTCCCCTCACCTATAGGTTGAGGTTCGGTAGGTGCCTCAACCCTACTTAGTTAATGTATTCCAATTAATATCATGCATGCTACTTCTTATATGTTTTGTAATGGTAAGAATCTATTTTGTTATGTGCCTCATTCTCTTGGCCCTCTCATCTTATGATGATTCAATATATTTATGTTTCATATGATTTCCTTTACACTTGTACTTATTCATTATTTGACGCATACCTTGTTTTCCTCTCCCTTTTGCTGGGTGCTTTCCCAACCACCCAGGTGATGAGCAAGGTGATGAATAAGACAAGGTGTATGTAGCTTTTGGCTTGGACCTAGCTCTTAGAGATGTTGCTTTGGAGATAAGATTTGAAGTAGTTTGGACTTCCCTCTATCTAGATCCTGATTGTGTGTCTTGATGTAAACCCTAATGGGAGAATTTGATGTATTTTTGTAAACCTTTTATGAAATTGAATATAGTCAGTTATGTTTTTATTCGGCTTCTTTCCAATGGTGTTTTGTTTACCATATTTTAGTAAAGGGGTGATTTCACCTCCTTACAACATGGTATCAGAGCCCATGGTAGTCGGAATCTGACTATTTCAGTTTTGTCTCCCTAATTAGAATCCCTACCTTACATAGTTCCTTTAGGAGACATGGTTTCCCTACAAATGATCTATAAATGATGAAAGGTTGATTTAGGACCCTATAGTTCCACATTAGTATCATGATGAATAAAACTCTAAAATACTCATAACTAAAATATGCATAACCTAATGTTGTTTAGGTTTGCCTTTAGGCAACTATTAGGGGATAATATTGAAGAAAAGGTGTCTAGAAAGGATCAGGTTCTGGGGGCTGGCAATATTTTCCTCCGTGCCACTTGCTTGGTTTACAAGGACTCGCAGATCCATATGATACCGGCCTAGCCTAAGCTGAAATGGATTGTATGAAATAGTTTGCTTTTAGGCAATAGTGACCTTAGACATCTATGTTGTATATCTTTGGGAACCCTAAGATTTAGGTGAATGATGACTTGTTTGAGGATGGATACCAAGATAGTCTCCTTATGTCCTTTGGGGCTACATGCTTGGATAGTTTATCCCTAGAACCTAGAATTTGAAGTTTGAGGTTAAGTCATCTATCATAGTGCACAATGGAAGTGTGATGGATCTTGTACTTGGTTTAGTTAGACTCATCCTTTAACCCTAGTGTATTTTGGCTTGATAGGTCGAACTTTTAAGGGGTGGAGTATAGTTAGTTTGATGATGTTGGGTGGTTAGATTTTGAGGAAAAAATCCTCTTTAGGGGGATGGAGCCCTATGACATCTTGAAATCTATCTACACTATCTTTAGAAACCCTAACCCCATACTTAGGAGGTTGTTGTGCTTGAAACCTTAGTGGGGTCCAAACAAGTTTTAGTTATAGCCTAAACATGCTTATTTTTATAGTAATGAACATATAATGATCATCTGAGGAATAATTTATATGTTCAAATCCTAATGAATACCTAATGCACATAATATGAGTAACTCACATATTAATTGTTACACCCCGATCTCACAATTTCCTCAAATCATGAGATTAGGGCATAAGATAGGTTTATATGTAATACAAAGGACACCCTTAACTTTTTTTTTTCTTTTCTTTCTTTAAAACTCTTGTTTCTTCACATTGAACCACATAAATCATTTTAACAAGGGAATCTGAACATTTCTTTTACTAATCAGACTTTAATAGTAAAGATACAAGTATAAACATTGATGATGTCTCTCACACCTTATGCACATAAGACCTACTAATTAGCATACAATTTCACAAGAGGAATAATATTACACATCGTAATTACAACTCTCTCTCTTATCTCTTACTGAGGACCTAGAGTGACAAGGACCGACTGACTCAACTAATCTTGTACTTAACTCTTGTGGAAGATCTACACTGATGCTCTGACCATCTTCAAGTCCACGCGGTTAACCCTAAAATGTTTGAGTAGAGGGGTGAGCCTACTCGCTCAGTGAATGAGTACTTCAAAGAAACAGTCTAAGGCACTAATGTGATTACAGATATAACTTTGAATAAATGTTATGAAATTTAACAACAATAAATACTACATTGAGCAGTTCTAAAACAATATAATCGAAATAACAAAGAATGTAAATATTGCATCCAAAGAATAACTACTAGAAGACTATGCTCTAGTCTTCCTTAACTCTTTCATTTATAAGGAACTCTGTGAACCTATATGATCATATTTTAACTTATGCCCTGATCTATGCAGTGTACTCTGCATAGAGACTCGCAGTGCACTACGGCCACACCGTACAAGACATAGCGACACACCTGGGAAATGCTAAGTCTGACTGCCAGTCCTGTTCTGCTACAGGACCCACGGGCTCTCCGGCCCACAGGCTCTCCGGCCTTCTCTGCACTCACCATGAGTGCTATGGACTCCTCCTCTAGCCTGAGCACACAGGCGCAGGGAGTCAACACTGGGTTACCACCAGAATTACTCAACTGGTTGGTGTTGGATAACCCTATCAACCCTCGTGCCACCAGAATTACTCAACCGGTTGATGTTGGACACGAGTTTCACCCCTAAGGTGCAGACCTCCCAAAGGGGTTCTACGGTGTTCAGGGCACCTAAGTCTAACATTAACATTATAGGTACATTTTAAACAGAAATCATAACTCATTTAACATTTCTCACAAGGCTCACACGGTCTGCCATATCATATCATAAGAAACATCATAACTCATGTATTCAACATATATCATGTCTCAGTAACATCCCTTTCTAGGGCATGTCATATCTCATCACCTGCAATTTACGAGATATGTATTGAAAATAAGAAGCCCTGCAGTATGTAGATATCAACTCAGAGAGAACAAGCATATAAAGTTAAATGCACTAGAAACATACAATTCAACAGTTAAGTATCACCGCATCTCATATCGAGACCTTTCATATCACCATAACATGATTCATTGAACACCCTATCCTTAGGGTTTCATTTGCCTTATTCATTCATCACATGCCAACACCCTACTCTTAGGGTTTCATTCGCCTCATTCACCTTTTCATTTACCTCATTCACTTGTCACATGGCTCTCATAAGGATTTCATAGGATATAAGCATTCACTAAATAAAGATTATTTTCAACAAATCATATACAATCAATATAGATATGAAACCATGTAAATTTAACTAAATTTAGGTTTTCCATACCATTCACTGAGATATCATGTATCAAGAATAAAATTCAATTAAGATAACCCATGAGGTACATCCTAACCACTTATAGGATTACTAGTCCTCTTTATTTAACTTTGATCTTTAAGTGTTCAATTAGGGTTTGCTCCAACACGGTCATGGTGTCACCCCACGGCCGTGGCACAGGTCATTCGAGCTTAAACTAGTGAAATCAAAGTCATAGACTTAGTGACGAATACCAAAGGTTTTAGATATTGAAATATGATAGCCTTAAGCTTGATTGAGAGCATTTAGACCTAGGTTTGGTTTAAGTCTAGATATCTCTTCAATTGGATTAAAACTCTAGTGAGATCTCAGTTAGGTTAAACCCTAATTACATCATACAATATGAATCCGAAAGGCATTCTTTCTAGAATGTGTTGTATACATTTCTAATATGATTCTATCATCAGAGAGTCTTTCAAACAGAGAAGGAGCCCATTTCATATCAAATTGCAACTACACAGAACAAATGGACATTCAGGGTTTAAAATCACATACTAAGCAATTAGGGATTTGGATGCTATAATCAAATTTCATGCATTACACTGTTTGAAGGAAGAACCCACTCACCCTAAGGTGTGAAAACACCTCAAAACTGCAGCTCAACTCAGGGTATCTCGAACTCATATCAATTCCCTAGCAAATCTCCCAATTCTTCTTCCATTCAACTCGAAAACCTTGAAAATGAGGGATTATGAAGAAAGGGTGAGAAAAGAGGGAATTTCGACATCATCTTGGATCAAATCAGAGCATGGACGGAATATTGACATGAGAGAGAAGATTCACCATAAAAGTCTATGCAAGGAATCCAAACTTACTTGATTTCACCATTCTTCGGACCGTAAAACCCTAGGTCAGCAATTCCTCCTCTTTCTCCACTCAAACCCTAACTCTCCCTCTCTCTCTAGATTTTCGTTTCTCTGGGGTGGATGATGAAGAATGAGAGCTGTGTGTGTGTGTGGTCGATCATATAAGTCAATTTGAGCTGGTTGGGTCAATTGCATATTAACCCAACACTCAACTTTAATTATATTGGCTGAATATTCAGTTTCACAATAGTTTCTGTAATTCGCCTACTGAATAGCTAACGGAAGCTCTAAAAAATCTGGAAATTTTATATGCTATACCTAATGAAGTTTCAGACCTCTAGTAAAAAGTTGAGATCATTTCTTGTTACCAATAAATAATTAAAAATCAAACAGTGCACTGCTATATTGCAGTCTGCAGCAGATTCGGTCGAGTTTGTCCTGCACAGAACTCGACCGACACCCTCACTGTAGAGATCAAAAGTCATCCAAAAATTACTCGAATTTAACAGAGTGTCTAAAACTATGTTTGTAAAGCACAGTTAAAATTTGAGATCAATTGGATATACCAATAAAAAGATAAAATTCAATTACCACACTGCTATATAAATCTGGAAATATGATCGGTCGAGTTTGAAACTCGACTGATAAACAGGTCAGAACATTCTTCAAGAATTCTAATATTTTCCAATGTTGTTCACATTTTATATATCCAAATCATATCCAAATTTTAGGTAAATCAGAGTTACACATAAAATACTAAAAATCATTTACTGAAACACTATACTTATCAAATTTTGTATTCATGTATCATTAAAACCCTATTTTGGGCCGATTAGGGTCTATGCTTCTCAAACCCTAATTCTCAAGACAAACGAACACTTAAACTTCTTATCATAGTTAAAACAATCTCATTGGATTATCATTATTCATTATATTTCAATAGTGATCAGTCCAATTAATCATGTAATCATCTTGGTAACCCTAGTTTACCAATTAAGCTCAGATGGGGTCGTAACAACTCTTCCCCCCTTAGAATGTTTCGTCCTCGAAACATAAACCTACAAGAAAGATACATTCAAGGTTATTCTAAGCTTCTAAAGCCTTCCATGCCATTATATTCTTGTATTTCATACTTGAATGTAGTTTTCAACATTAGATTTTTTTATTTTTTACTAAATCACAACATATTTCAAATAGTTCTCAATGATATCAAGCAAATTCTTTATGCCACAGTCAAACATAGAATGCAAAGATAAACCACCACGCTTTCGCTGCGCAACTCTGATACTCTGATACAACTATCTCAACTTATGCGACTCAGAAAGTTCTATTGTTCTGTATCACCCTTAAGTGACAAAAGCGAGTTCACCATGCTGTTTTAAACTTTAATAAAGTGCTATTCAAATAGCAAAATAGTCTTGAATTAAAAGGCTAGATTCAACAATCAATTGCACAATACTACTCTTGGCATCCCCATTGGGTCATGGATGCATGAGGTGAAGCATTACCACCTCATTCCATACTATCCTGTTTCGATCCTGCGACCTGTGGGTTATGGGCCCACACACAATTCAAAGTGTAACCATCATATTATATCATTTTAGGGTTTCAACCACAGTAATAAAGTAATCCAAAATTGTATCAGTCATTCAAGCATTAATCATACTCAATTACCATCACTCAGTTATATTAGAGCTAGGTATATCAAGCTACACCTCATTAGGGTTACTTGTCCAGACAATCTGATTATCATCCCTTTCTATTAATATGAGTGAGTAGGTATAACTACCTTATTCAGGATATCCCTCCATGACTTCCGTCATCATCCAAACTGTATCACCATATCACAAATACACAATACTAGGATGCATATCTGGTATGAATTACTACAACTATCATACACCTTTAATTAACATATAGCTTGCACAAATACACTGAAATCATACATAGAACCAACTTACATACCTTAGTATGCCTTCAACAAAGCATTCTTCTAAAAATGAGTTCACATATTACACAAAGCTAGTGTTTTCCTTTATCTCTCTCCTCATTCTTTACTACTTATGTTTTGCTACCTCTCCTTCTCATTTTGATCATATACAATGAACATCCCTAACATTAAAACATTCAAGGTAAGAATACATTATTCATCATTCTTGCTATCACACAAGAATTTATTTCTTATCGCACTTCATCGTAATGTATGTCACTATTACATTCACTAGATGACCCTACCAAGGTAGTTATGCATCATATATGATTCATTTTCTTATCATTTCATTCCCACCTTGCTATTGTTAAGGGATATATGAGAGAGAAGATGATTTTGAGACTTAGAATTCTTGTATTCAAACATTCCCTTAATACCTTAAATATTCTTCATTTTTAAATCAAAGGGATCATGTATGGGTCAAACACAATTTCTCTTTCAATCAAGTTTTCCCTCCTGAATATAGTCTTCCCTTGTATGACTTATTCATTCGTTAAACTACACCTATGTTCTTCACTTAGGAACTAGTTTGTTGTTCTAGTCTTATGAATTATATGATCATATGATTCTCTTCACTTTTACTCTTTTGAAGACTCTTCACTTCTATGGACCTATTGAATGCTCAACTCTATTCTTCTACTCAGCCTTTGCTTTAGAGTTCATAAAAGCATTAAACTCAATTATATGATCCATTCTTCATGATCGATTCTTGCTATCTAGAACCATACATACATTTCATATATCTTTTCTATATTTCATATGTATAGCTCATATAATATTAATCAATGAACTGATTATGAACCTTATATCATGTTCCTTTATTCCCAATTAAGGGTTTCTCATATGAGGCCCCAAAATTGAACCTCAGATACCAGTTTCAACTAATTCTTAGTTGTTCTGATCTTGCCCATATGTTTCAACATCTTACTGTATGTACATTCTTACTCTGATGTGGGTCTAATTATTCAAATTCTATTCTTATTATACTATTGATAGGATTCATTAGATCCTAGTAACGCATCCTACCAACCGGACCAAGCCAAACCTGAAGTCCTGAAGCCAAGAACTACAAAGGATTACTCAACTCCTATTCATCTCAGAAGTGTGGAAGAAAACTTATCCACTAACAAAAGCTCATTCAAAGGTCAATTCTAGTCTACTTGTTACAAAGAATGAAATCAATAAATGCTACAACTGCATAGTGTACAACAGATATTAAAGACCCATATTTCAAAGTATTGAATATTTCAATTCAAACATATAAGAGCATTTCTATACATTTCCAACAAAAACAACATTATAAAATGTAAGTTCTATCTCCTTTTACATTTATGCTCTAAATTCTTGTTTCCTTTCTTGTTTTCTAACCCTAACATATCTAGGTTTCCTCTCTAGCCCATTCTTCTACTGTATACCTGGCCAGGGTATACGTGAGAGAATAGACAGAGTAGCTTGTACTGGTTGATCCAAGTACTCAGATATCGGGCCAGGATATCCAAATACTCAAATCCCCAAAGCTAACATCAAAACATCTCCTATCTGCCACAGTTAGGACTCTAACTTACTAACTTAATGGTCCTTGACAACTCACCCCAGGCTCTGATACCAAGCTGTTACACCCCGATCTCACAATTTCCTCAAATCATGAGATTAGGGCATAAGATAGGATTTATATGTAATACAAAGGACACCCTTAACTTTTTTTTTCTTTCTTTAAAACTCTTGTTTCTTCGCATTGAACCACATAAATCATTTTAACAAGGGAATCTGAACATTTCTTTTACTAATCAGACTTTAATAGTAAAGATACATGTATAAACATTCATGATGTCTCTCACACCTTATGCACATAAGACCTACTAATTAGCATACAATTTCACAAGAGGAATAATATTACACATCGTAATTACAACTCTCTCTCTTATCTCTTACTGAAGACCTAGAGTGACAAGTGTTGGATAAATTGGACATTATGATAAATCCCTTTGTTTCGATGATGACAAACATTTCATTCGTGTCAATCTAACGTGCTAGTTGAGTGTTGCAGGAATAAGGTGAATGACAAAGTACTAGGGAATCTATATGCTTGAATGATTGTAAATGTCATGAAATGTAATCAATTGTAAACTTGTACAAATATATAATGTACAAGTACTTAGACTTCATGTAAATCAAGCGTTAGATCTTCCCTAGCTAAACACCACATTTAGATAATGCACACTCATACACACACTTAATGTCTTTATTTGAAACATTGAAACATGGTCAATCTCGGTCGACAAACTCCTCGACCGAGACACTCTCGGTCGACAAACTTCTCGACCGAGAAAGACCCAAGTAGCCGTTAGACACAGCTGACAAGGTAGTTAGCAGTTGCAAATGAACGTTGATCCAGAGAGCCTGTCGGTCGACAAAACTTCGACCGAGTAGGTATCTCAGTCGACAATTTGTCGACCGAGATGGACTCTGACAGCAACTGCAGAATTAATTAACTAGCCGTTGCTAAAGCAACTAACTTGTACCTAACGGCTAGTTAAGCACTTAGAACCCCCTAGAAAGTGTCTAGAACGTCCTTAAGCACTTGTAGGTCATTTCTATAAATAGTACATGCCTTAGGACACCTAAATACACCTAAGCTACACTTGTGCTATAGTTGAGCTTGAATACACATTGGCAATACTGTTTTGAGCAATAGAGCAATTCCTACATTTGCTATTCATTCCCATTGCTCCCATTTCGTGTCCTATAGGCTAGCATCTCCTTACCACAACACTTACACTTCTACACTCATTGGTTAGGAGATCAATACGCTTGATATAGGCAAATCAAGCATTGTGCTTAAAAGGATAAGTTGTAATTTCTATTTTCCTTCTTGTTCCTTTTATTCTTTGTATTCTCCTTGCTACTCCTAGGGTTGGAGGCTGCGGATTGGAGAAGGTTCTTCTCGGAGGAGAAGGTGGACTTCAAGCTACTTCAAGAAGGCTATCGCACGGGAAGCTACTTCAAGAAGGCTATTGCAACGGGAAGCTACTTCAGGAGGAAGGCTTCTTCAAGGTGGTGCAATTACTTCTAGGTAAAGGCTGCTTCAAGGTTGGGCGATTACTTCTAGGTGAAGGCTGCTTGAAGGGTTTAGGGAGAGAATTGTAATTTTATGTAAAGTCCTTGCGAGGTAATAAAATTAAATTCTTTCCAAATCCCGGTTGGGTAAGCAACCGGGTAGTGGACTGACAACTTTAGTATTTGCTAAAGTTGGAACCACTCTAAATCCTTGTCCCCTTGTCCAATATTCTTGTGGTTGATTGCTTGAGTTCAATAATTGTTAAAATTATCTATAAAACTATATTCACCCCCCCTCTAGTGTTTTTCAATTGGTATCAGAGCAGGCTTCAAGGAACCCTAACAAGGTCTTGAAGAATGGGTGACGGGGTGCTCAACAACCTCAACATTGAAGGGACATTCGTTGCTAGGCCTCCAGTATTTGATGGAACAAACTACCAATATTGGAAGAGAAGGATGCAGTTTTACTTCCAAGGAATAAATTGGGACTTATGGAGGATGGTGTCAACACCATACGAGCTTCCACAAATGCAATATGCAGAATGGGATGCAGACATGGTAAAATCGGCTCAAATGAATGCAAAGGCTGTAAGTATTCTTTATTGTTCAATTTCAGTAGGAGAATTCAATAGAATATCAAACTGTGAAACAGCCTATGAAATATGGCATAGATTTTCCATAACTTATGAAGGTACAGTTCAAGTTAAGAACTCTAAGATTAGTATGCTTAAACAGAAATTTGAACACTTTCGTATGGATCCGAATGAATCCATTAGTGAAATGTTTGCAAAATTCTCTTCTATTGTTAATGGTTTGAATGCTTTAGGAAAAACTATTCTTGAAGAAGATCAGGTGTCAAAGGTACTTCGATCACTTCCTCCCAAATACAAGCCCAAGGTGACAGCCATTGAAGAAGCCAATGATCTCACTAAACTGAAAATGGAGCAACTCATTGGCAATTTAGAAGCTCATGAGGCAACTCTAGAAGAGGAAGAAAGAAGAGAACATGATCGTCAACATGGGAAAAAGAAGGATATTGCATTCAAAGCTTCAACTAAAGACAATCATGACACAAGTGAAGATGATAGTGAAGAAGAAACTCTCGTTGTAAATGGTAAGAAATATAAAAGTTTTAAAACTAATAAAACTTCTAGTGTTTCTTCTTCCAGGTGCTTTGAATGTGGTAAGAAAGGACATATGAAAGGTGATTGTCCAACACTCAAGAAAGGGAAGAAATCATCTCACAAAAAGAAAGAAAGAGCATATCGAGCTGCATGGGATGATTCAAGTGATGATAATGATGATGGAAAAGGAGAAGTAGAATGCCTCATTGCTACAACAAATGAAGACGAAGAAGAGGTAAGTCTTTATGATCTACCAAAAGAAGATCTAATTGCTAGTCTTCAAGTTACTCATGAGAAATATATTGAGTGCAAGAAGAAACTTAAGAAATCAAATAAAGATTTAAATGCTAAACTTCTTGCTCTTGTATCTGAAAATGAAAATCTCAAAAAGGAAAATGAAGATTATGATCTTAAGTTAAAATTAGTAGAAGCTAATTGCAATCTTCTTTCCTTAGAAAAGTTAAAGTTGCAAACTCAAGTGAATGATCTTCAGAAACAACCTATTCTATGTTCACATTTAGATTATGATGAGGTTGTCAAAGAAAGAGACTCTCTAGTATCCGATTTAGATCAAGCAAAGAAAGATATTGCTAAGTTACAAAGAAATGTAAATGAGTTAAGAGGAAATGACATGCTTGAAAATATTCTGAAAATTTCCTCTAGTTATAATGGAAGAAGAGGATTAGGATATGATCCAAGGAGAAATAAACCCAAAAGAGTTAAAGCATCCAAGACTAAGATTATGTTTGTACCTAGGAACACAATTCCTAGAAAGAGAAATGAAGTTGACTCTATTAGTTGTTATTACTGCATGCGTCTTGGACATTATTCATTTTCATGCCCATATAAGAAAAGGAATGATGAGTTAGCTTGGTTTCCTAAGACTTAGTAGCTTAAAATTAACTAGTTGAGATTTGACCTAAACTGATTCTTGATATCATAATGTCTTATCTCAACAAAATCGAGCTCTAATTTGCATTATCTCTTTTTGTTTGAAATCGATTAACAGTTCTGAACATATTCCAGAAACTTAGTCGGTCGAGAATTTGTCGACCGAGTGAACATTCGGTCGAGAAATTGTCGACCGAGCATGTCACTGATTTTCAGACTGCTGTAAAATTGCTGAAATTGATCAAAATTGATATCTATTTGTGATTAATAATTATACAATAAAGTATAAATCATGGAAATCATCCTTGAAAGTTTATATGAGATTAATTTGGTTTATTCTCTAAATAATTTAAGTCAAAAACTAAAATTATGCTTAGTTTAAAGAAAATTTCTATTTTATCATTATATGCTTTTATTGTTCTATCATTACGTAGGCAAGCAAAATGATTCATTAGTGATATATCTCTTAGAAATGCTTGCAAAGAGCACAATGTTAATAAAAAATTTTCAATTGGTATCTTTAAAAGATTTGAAATATTCATCGTGCTTTCATGTTTTTATAGTATCACTTAAACATGCATCAAAAATTGATATGAATGCTTAATTGGAAATCTGCAATTTATGCCTCTTGGTTGAAATGTAATTTAACCAAGGGGCGCTATGGTCGTAGTCAAGGGCGACCTAAAATAAGCTTTGACAAAATGCTTATTTGGACATCATTTTATTGTACTTAATCTTAGTATACTTTTGATAAAAGTCAAAATCAAAATTTAAAATCATTTGTGATCTTAGAAGCTTTAAATTGCTTTAAATTGTAATATTAAGGGGGAGCTCATAACAACAAATTGGATTAATTGATTAAGAAGATTACAAAAACATTGTAAACATCAATTGAAGCTTGTTACGACCTTAGTACTTTTACTCTTGATTATGAAGAAATCTATGAATATCATAAAAATGATATATCTTGTACTTAAAGGAACTCTCTAAACAAATCAGGGCTTAACATCCCTTGCATTTGGTTGGAAACATTTTTATGTAATCTAAGATTAAAGGATTCTCATTTAATTCCTAGGGCTTAACATCCCTTGATAGATGAGAAATCAATATACATTCATCATAAGCTTAAAGGAATCTCATATCATTTCAAGGCTTAACATCCTTTGCAAATGATTGAGAAACAAATTGTGGATAAATTAGACAAAAATGATATTAAATCCATGTTCCTAATAGGATATCTATTTAAGGGGGAGCATAATATAAAATTAAGGGGGAGAAGAAAAATAAAATATTCAACTTGGATATCTTTTTGAAATGACAAAGGGGGAGAAAGAATATAAAATCAAAAATATAAATGAGTTTCATAACATCTTGGCCAGCACTCACTTACAAAACATGAATGGCTACAAAAGGTAATTTTCAGGTATGAAACTCACATGCTTTATATTTCCTTATTTCATATTTAGGAAATGTTTGTCATCTTCAAAAAGGGGGAGATTGTTGGATAAATTGGACATTATGATAAATCCCTTTGTTTCGATGATGACACACATTTCATTCGTGTCAATCTAACGTGCTACTTGAGTGTTGCAGGAATAAGGTGAATGACAAAGTACTAGGGAATCTATATGCTTGAATGATTGTAAATGTCATGAAATGTAATCAATTGTAAACTTGTACAAATATATAATGTACAAGTACTTAGACTTCATGTAAATCAAGCGTTAGATCTTCCCTAGCTAAACACCACATTTAGATAATGCACACTCATACACACACTTAATGTCTTTATTTGAAACATTGAAACAGGGTCAATCTCGGTCGACAAACTCCTCGACCGAGACACTCTCGGTCGACAAACTTCTCGACCGAGAAAGACCCAAGTAGCCGTTAGACACAGCTGACAAGGTAGTTGGCAGTTGCAAATGAACGTTGATCCAGAGAGCCTGTCGGTCGACAAAACTTCGACCAAGTAGGTATCTCGGTCGACAATTTGTCGACCGAGATGGACTCTGACAGCAACTGCAGAATTAATTAACTAGCCGTTGCTAAAGCAACTAACTTGTACCTAACGGCTAGTTAAGCACTTAGAACCCCCTAGAAAGTGTCTAGAACGTCCTTAAGCACTTGTAGGTCATTTCTATAAATAGGACATGCCTTAGGACACCTAAATACACCTAAGCTACACTTGTGCTATACTTGAGCTTGAATACACATTGGCAATACTGTTTTGAGCAATAGAGCAATTCCTACATTTGCTATTCATTCCCATTGCTCCCATTTCGTGTCCTATAGGCTAGCATCTCCTTACCACAGCACTTACACTTCTACACTCATTGGTTAGGAGATCAATACGCTTGATATAGGAAAATCAAGCCTTGTGCTTAAAAGGATAAGTTGTAATTTCTATTTTCCTTCTTGTTCCTTTTATTCTTTGTATTCTCCTTGCTACTCCTAGGGTTGGAGGATGCGGATTGGAGAAGGTTCTTCTCGGAGGAGAAGGTGGACTTCAAGCTACTTCAAGAAGGCTATCGCACGGGAAGCTACTTCAAGAAGTCTATTGCAACGGGAAGCTACTTCAGGAGGAAGGCTTCTTCAAGGTGGTGCAATTACTTCTAGGTGAAGGCTGCTTCAAGGTTGGGCGATTACTTCTAGGTGAAGGCTGCTTGAAGGGTTTAGGGAGAGAATTGTAATTTTATGTAAAGTCCTTGCGAGGTAATAAAATTAAATTCTTTCCAAATCCCGGTTGGGTAAGCAACCGGGTAGTGGACTGACAACTTTAGTATTTGCTAAAGTTGGAACCACTCTAAATCCTTGTCCCCTTGTCCAATATTCTTGTGGTTGATTGCTTGAGTTCAATAATTGTTAAAATTATCTATAAAACTATATTCACCCCCCCTCTAGTGTTTTTCAACAAGGACCGACTGACTCAACTAATCTTGTACTTAACTCTTGTGGAAGATCTACGCTGATGCTCTGACCATCTTCAAGTCCATGCGGTTAACCCTAAAATGTTTGAGTAGAGGGGTGAGCCTACTTGCTCAGTGAATGAGTACTTCAAAGAAACAGTCTAAGGCACTAATGTGATTAAAAATATAACTTTGAATAAACGTTATGAAATTTAACAACAATAAATACTACATTGAGCAGTTCTAAAACAATATAATTGAAATAACAAAGAATGTAAATATTGCATCCAAAGAATAACTACTAGAAGACTATGCTCTAGTCTTCCTTAACTCTTTCATTTATAAGGAACTCTGTGAACCTATATGATCATATTTTAACTTATGCCCTGATCTATGCAGTGTACTCTGCATAGAGACTCGCAGTGCACTACGACCACACCGTACAAGACTTAGCGACACACCCGGGAAATGCTAAGTCTGACTGCCAGTCTTGTCCTGCTACAGGACCCACGGGCTCTCCGGCCCACAGGCTCTCCGGCCTTCTCTGCACTCACCATGAGTGCTCTGGACTCCTCCTCTAGCCTGAGCACACAGGCGTAGGGAGTCAACACTGGGTTACCACCAAAATTACTCAACTGGTTGGTGTTGGATAACCCTATCAACCCTCGTGCCACCAGAATTACTCAACCGGTTGATGTTGGACACGAGTTTCACCCCTAAGGTGCAGACCTCCAAAAGGGGTTCTACGGTGTTCAGGGCACCTAAGTCTACCATTAACATTATAGGTACATTTTAAACAGAAATCATAACTCATTTAACATTTCTCACAAGGCTCACACGGACTGCCATATCATATCATAAGAAACATCATAACTCATGTATTCAACATATATCATGTCTCAGTAACATCCCTTTCTAGGGCATGTCATATCTCATCACCTGCAATTTGTGAGATATGTATTGAAAATAAGAAGCCCTGCAGTATGTAGATATCAACTCAGAGAGAACAAGCATATAAAGTTAAATGCACTAGAAACATACAATTCAACAGTTAAGTATCACCACATCTCATATCGAGACCTTTCATATCACCATAACATGATTCATTGAACACCCTATCCTTAGGGTTTCATTTGCCTTATTCATTCATCACATGCCAACACCCTACTCTTAGGGTTTCATTCGCCTCATTCACCTTTTCATTTACCTCATTCACTTGTCACATGGCTCTCATAAGGATTTCATAGGATATAAGCATTCACTAAATAAATATTGTTTTCGACAAATCATATACAATCAATATAGATATGAAACCATAGAAATTTAACTAAATTTAGGTTTTCCATACCATTCACTGAGATATCATGTATCAAGAATAAAATTCAATTAAGATAACCCATGAGGTACATCCTAACCACTTATAGGATTACTAGTCCTCTTTATTTAACTTTGATCTTTAAGTGTTCAATTAGGGTTTGCTCCAACACGGTCATGGTGTCACCCCACGGCCGTGGCACAGGTCATTCGAGCTTAAACTAGTGAAATCAAAGTCATAGACTTAGTGACGAATCCCAAAGGTTTTAGATATTGAAATATGATAGCCTTAAGCTTGATTGAGAGCATTTAGACCTAGGTTTGGTTTAAGTCTAGATATCTCTTCAATTGGATTAAAACTCTAGTGAGATCTCAGTTAGGTTAAACCCTAATTACATCATACAATATGAATCCGAAAGACATTCTTTCTAGAATGTGTTGTATACATTTCTAATATGATTCTATCATCAGAGAGTCTTTCAAATAGAGAAGGAGTCCATTTCATATCAAATTGCAACTACACAGAACAAATGGACATTCAGGGTTTAAAATCACATACTAAGCAATTAGGGATTTGGATGCTATAATCAAATTTCGTGCATTACACTGTTTGAAGGAAGAACCCACTCACCCTAAGGTGTGAAAACACCTCAAAAATGCAGCTCAACTCAGGGGATCTCGAACTCATATCAATTCCCTAGCAAATCTCCCAATTCTTCTTCCATTCAACTCGGAAACCTTAAAAATGAGGGATTATGAAGAAAGGGTGAGAAAAGAGGGAATTTCGACATCATCTTGGATCAAATCAGAGCATGGACGGAATTTTGACATGATAGAGAAGATTCACCATAAAAGTCTATGCAAGGAATCCAAACTTACTTGATTTCACCATTCCTCGGACCGCAAAACCCTAGGTCAGCAATTCCTCCTCTTTCTCCACTCAAACCCTAACTCTCCCTCTCTCTCTAGATTTTCGTTTCTCTGGGGTGGATGACGAAGAATGAGAGCTGTGTGTGTGTGTGGTCGATCATATAAGTCAATTTGAGCTGCTTGGGTCAATTGCATATTAACCCAACACTCAACTTTAATTATATTGGCTGAATATTCAGTTTCACAATAGTTTCTGTAATTCGCCTACTGAATAGCTAACAGAAGCTCCAAAAATTCTGGAAATTTTATATGTTATACCTAATGAAGTTTCAGACCTCCAGTAAACATTTGAGATCATTTATAGTTACCAATAAATAATTAAAAATAAAACGGTGCACTGCTATATTGCAGTCTGCAGCAGATTCGGTCGAGTTTGTCCTGCACAGAACTCGACCGACACCCTCACTGTAGACATCAAAAGTCATCAAAAAATTACGCAAATTTAACAGAGTGTCTATAACTGTGTTTTTCAAGCACAGTTAAAATTTGAGATCAATTGGATATACCAATAAAAATATAAAATTAAATTACCACACTGCTATATAAATCTGGAAATATGATCGGTCGAGTTTGAAACTTGACCGATAAACAGGTCAGAACATTCTTCAAGAATTCTGATATTTTCCAATGTTGTTCACATTTTATATATCCAAATCATATCCAAATTTGAGGTAAATCAGAGTTACACATAAAATACTAAAAATCATTTACTGAAACACTATACTTATCAAATTTTGTATTCATGTATCATTAAAACCCTATTTTGGGCCGATTAGGGTCTATGCTTCTCAAACCCTAATTCTCAAGACAAAAGAACACTTAAACTTCTTATCATAGTTAAAAAATTCTCATTGGATTATCATTATTCATTAGATTTCAAGAGTGATCAGTCCAATTAATCATGTAATCATCTTGGTAACCCTAGTTTACTAATTAAGCTCAGATGGGGTCGTAACATTAATCCTAATGGATATGCATAGTGTTGCCCTTGTCATAAACCAATAAACTCTAATTAAATGACAAGTAAGATGATTGTAACCTAATCTTGGACTTAATACATGCTAAGTAAAATATAGTGATCATATTAACCTAAACCCTAAGTTGTAATCATCTAACCTTAACATATACATCCTTAATGCCTTTCATGATACATTAATTACATTAGGTGTCATAATAAATTAACATACTTTGATACACATAAATGATATATATAATCATCTAATCACATATTAATCAGGTCATCAATATGAAATGCATGGTATGTTACCTTGTTATCTAATACACACACGATTAGTCACTTAATGTGAATCAATTTGTAATATGCATCACCTTGATCATTAAAATACATGGAATGACTTCAATATGAATATGAAGTGATTCGAATCACATAAATGTGCAAATCAATAATATAAATAAATATGATAAAATGATTAATGATGAAATAAATGTGAGCAATAAAGATAATGTGGTAATGAGATAACATTAATATAAATATATGTAATTGATGTGACATAATTCAGATTGAATGAAGAATTAATGACAAATTGAATATTTCACGCAAAATAATTCGTTATAACTTAATGTGGTGATAGTATAAGGATAATGAAGTCGAAGTTCAAAATATTAAGGATAATGATCAAGTATATTGAGGTAATTGAGTAACCCATAATTTTGCTAAAATTCTTAGTAAGATAAATAAGAAATATATATGTATATATGATGTTTCATGGATGATAATTAAATATTACTTCCTTGGTAATAAAGTGATTATGACATGCCATAATTAAAATAATGGTAAATATCCTAAAAAGAATATCTAAATAATGGAACCTAGGTGATCCTTGAGAACCTAAACCTATGTCAAGATGCTTGTGGAGTATATGTTGATGAGTTGTTTGGTAGAAGTTAAGGTTGGAGAAATAACCTGAAGTTTTGTGATGAGATGTTGCACACTCACCCTTCCCTTCTTGCTTGTGATTTCGGGGACGAAATCCTCTTTAAGGGGTGGAGTGTTGTAACATACCGAATTCTGAAATTTTGTCTTTTGACCCTCTTTCCCATCTTTTCCTTTCATTTCTATCCTTATTGGCCTTTCTATTTAATTAATGGAATTTATAGTGGTTTAGTGAACATTTCTTCACTAATTATACCAATGGAAGGGTTTATGCACAAATACCTCAGTGAAAGCTTAATTATCATAATTAAGTGCTCTAAACCTTAATCTAACTTTTTGATGTGATTTGAAAACATAAAATATGCCACATAACTCATTTTAGTGGTAATATGAAGATAAGAAACTTAATTGGATGAACAATTTAGATAATGGGCTTTTGATGGGCCATATGACATATCTCATAAAAAGAAGTCTCAAAAGAGGAATAAAACTTCAAATTCGAAATCTACATATCAAAATTAGCCTACATGTCAAATTTCATCTAATTTGGACAACCTTGAAATATTAGGATAAATTTAGGAGAGAGAAAATCAATAAAAGGCATAAGTAATTCATAATGTTATTTTATAAATTCAAAATATGGAAATAATGGAAAATTCATATTCTACACATCAAAGATAACTTGTGGATGAAGTTTGGTTCGATTTGGATGTTGTTTGTGCAAGTTATACAATTTTAGGTACATTCTGGACTTTTATGCAATTTACCCAATTGGGAGGTTTTCTTTGCAAATTATCAACTGAATTTCAATCCTTAGATATTCCCTTACCATAAAGAGATTTTAAACCATTGTAGAACCTAGTTTCACCTTGGTTTGATGGTATTTCTTTCCAAGGGCATTATAGGGATTACCCTCTTTATAAAGATACTTATCCTTAAAAGCTATCAACTAATGAGGTTATTTCTTTCTTGAAAAACGGTGGGGATGTCCTAGAATAATATATGGGTTCTTAGAACTGACTTTTGATATGCATGAAGCCTCTATGAGCTATCCTCTTGCATGGCCATCAATCCCTAGGCTAAAGACACATGGAAAGTCCCTTAAGACTCCTCATGCTTCACCTCTTTCTATATATAGCCATGTATACCCCTTCCCAACTCACAATTTGAAAACTCTTGCTCTCCTTTTCTTTCCTCTAGCTTAGATAATAGTTCCTTCTGTATTTGGCCATGAAGTTTCTGCCCCAAGAAAATAGAGGGAGCCTACCTTGGTGAAGAAGGCTCCCAAGGCTTCCAAATTGCTCTATTAGGGTTTCTAAAGCTCCTCCTTGGTAATTTTGACCAAAACTAGTAAGTTTCCTCCCTTAATTTCCTAGTTTCATACTGATAGTTTCCTTACACCTTCTTCTAGGTCACAACCATGACCATACATGGTAAAACTCCACCTAGAACCCTAAAACACCTGATCTCTATGCTCTTTTGCTAGGGTTTATCACCTCTAAGTTGAGAAGGTGATCTTTGTCCAAGAAAGGAGATAGGCTTGGAGCAACCAGACCTTCTAAGCTCGTATCCTTTCTGTTTGGTCTTTCTTATCTTCCCTAGAGGTGAGTTTCATAACCCACTTCTCATATATTTCTTGCTACATGCTTAAAATTCATGCATCTATGTTTAAAATCAATGATTTCCATCTCTATTTACCATGTTCATCTAGGGTTTTGGTTTCTTACCAGTTTACCTTCTCTAGAAGATCTAGTTTGGATAACTATTAATCTAAAACCATGATATTAGGTCGAATGGTGTTTTCTCTCCCTCTCTCTCTCTTTTCTTATCTCGTTTGGTTTGATGATGTGTCAGTTTATGATTGGCCGAATTTCAATAATTCATAACTTTTGATTCCTTTGTCCAAAAACTAAAGTAAAATACGTCCTAAACTCATAAAAACATTTTATTTTCAATAATAATATTTCTAAGTATTGGTTTTGAGTTTTGTCGATGGTGGTTTTCTAGAAAATGATTTAATCACTTAAAAATCACCAAAAATACACTCTAATCATCGTAACTCCAAAATATGCAAAACTATATGTTTTCTTAATCAGAAGAACCTAACTAAGTCTATGGTGATGTTTTCATAGTCTAAATCGAGGTTTTTCTATAAAAAGTAAAAATATGGGTTTTCTCTACCTTAATGCATATATATCATTCTAATACATGTATACAAATTGAAAATAGGAAAAATTGATCATGGACTCAATCAAGTGATGAAAGTGGGTAATATGAATCATAATGAAAGGTATGTGCTATGTATGTGCAATCCCTCTTTATGTATGTGCATTTACACCTTAAGTTGGAGTAATTGTGCCTTAACCTATTTTTCTATAATGAGGCTTTATTAAACCCTATTTCATATACTCTTGAATCTTTTACTATACTTGCCTCATAAATCAATTTCAGAACATTATTCTTGGGTCTTGGAACCCCACCACCAAGTTGTAATTATATGATGATTTATATTGCCACTTTACTATTTCTTGAGCATGATGGTTTATTTGGCTATTTAACTATAGTAGTGGTACTTATGTACAACCACCCACAAAGGGCATGTAAATAATCGCCCTGGGGAACGTCTTATTCTCCCCCTGGGGAATGTGTTATTCCTCCCCTATAAAATTTTATAGGTGACTGGGAATGTATGAATTCTCCCCTCACCTATAGGTTGAGGTTCGGTAGGTGCCTCAACCCTACTTAGTTAATGTAGTCCAATTAATATCATGCATTCTACTTCTTATATCTTTTGTAATGGTAAGAATCTATTTTGTTATGTGCCTCATTCTCTTGGCCCTCTCATCTTATGATGATTCAATATATTTATGTTTGATATGATTTCCTTTACTCTTGTACTTATTCATTATTTGATGCATACCTTGTTTTCCTCTCCCTTTTGCTGGGTGCTTTCCCAACCACCCAGGTGATGAGCAAGGTGATGAATAAGACAAGGAGTATATAGCTTTTGGCTTGGACTTAAATCTTAGAGATGTTGCTTTGGAGACAAGATTTGAAGTAGTTTGGACTTCCCTCTATCTAGATCCTGATTGTGTGTCTTGATGTAAACCCTAATGGGAGAATTTGATGTATTTTTGTAAACCTTTTATGAAATTGAATATAGTCAGTTATTTTTTTTGTTCCGCTGCTTTCCTATGGTGTTTTGTTTACCATATTTTAGTAAAGGGGTGATTTCACCTCCTTACAACAAAACTACTTCTCTCCTATTCACATGTACTGTTGGTATGTATGCCTAGAGATCCAATCATATGATGATTGAGATGTGGCATTAAATACCTGATTTGATAATAATAAAGGTAATTCTATCTATTATATTTGTATCTTTCATGAGATGATGACACAAATGTAAGTACATGTTTAAAGAATGATGTTACTCGATGACGTATGTCTTCAAGTACGTGACTTGAACAATGAGATCATACAGATGCTAAGAGTGCATACATTCTTGTTATGTCCATAGTCAGATATTACTGTGGAAGAAAAATAGATAACAATTATACATAAGACTAGAGTGTATGTTGACTGATGACCGAGTCTCATTAGTCATGATATGTGATATCAATTCAAGCACATAAGTACATGTTAGAGAATAGTGTATCAGACAAACCCACCATGAGAGTGATACATGGAGACCATGGAATGGTAGTCAGAATGATCTCTCACAGTGATAGTAGTGATTGTGGTTCTTAGACCTAAAGTCACTACATTCATCACATGTTTTTCGCTATACTTTGACATCATCAAACGTAATCCTGAATTAGGATTGCCATAAAGGTGAGGATTGGGTAGCTGTGACACATGGGGACTGAGTGTGAGTGTTGTAGATGGGATTTGTCCCTCCCACAAGCCGTACTGATGTGGTTCAATATGTGGTATGTGAACTCATATGCATCTCATACAGTTTTCTCTAGTTCAAGGAACATAGATTCAACGTTGAGAGGATGACAATTCCAAGCCTCAAGTTCAATCCGGATATCAGAGACAAAGGAATTATACAATCATTGTCACACTTATCACGAATTGTAGGATGAAGTTGTTCTCTAACTTTCGAAATTACTTGGGTAGCAATGATGTGTGAATAGGCACAACTCTTTGCTTGTGATATCATAATTGGTTATGGGCATCACTACCAACGTTTCTAGACCTATAGGGTCACACACATAGGATAAACTTGGATTAAAGGAGTATATTTATGAATGATGTTTAATTTGATTACTAAATGTGTTTAGTATTCAATCAAATAATAGATCAACTGCCTGGACTCACAACATTCAAGTTCAAGTGTTGAACTGATTGATTGGAGTGTCAAGTTGATTGAAAATTGAATTGGCTAATTTCCACATGACTTAGGACACCAACCGATCGGCTCACTGGGTGAACTGATCAACTCAGGCTGGTGAGACGACTGATTCACCTAGTGAACCGATCAGCTCGGCCAAGACAATCAAAGCTTCTGGTAATTTTTGTGAATCATGAGCAAAGTTGATTCGTTTAATTTGTTCAATTCGATTGGTACAAAGATTAATGTTGTACATTAATTGTAAATGAATTACAAATTCAATTGTGAATAGGAAACTACACGATACAACCATTTTTCTAAGAGAGATGACCATTTCACTCATGAGACAACCGTTCCGCTAAGTGAAATGACCATTTTGGAGTTTGTAGGTTCTAGAAGATTCACGATTCCATACTCTTCTACTCCCACACTGATAGGGAACCATGACCGTGGCCTCTACTATAAATAGAGGGGTATTGGGGGATTCCAAGGACACACAATTGGGAATTAGTTTCTCTGACAATTATTGTCCTCTATAGTTGTGGTAACCAATAGAGAGCCCAAGCAAGTCCTACCTATTAAATGGATGGATAGTGAGGGAGAGAGAAATTGAGGATCAATCGTGGGAGAGCATGTCGACGACTAATACACTGATAGAAGGAAACAACTCCTTTCCTTTGGCTCTAGTAGTGCAACTTGGAGTTCTCAGTGGTCCATGTGGACTACTCTAGAGGCGGGAGGTAGTCATCTACTGCTAGGTGGACATCGTCATCCGCTATCCATGGTGTTGCACCAGGAGGTAGGTGAAGACGACTATTTGAGTGTTGTTGCTGCTAAATGAGTGTGTTGCTTCTAGAAGAAGAAGAAGTACAATGCTACTACAAAGATAATGTCACTGAACTTACTCTAGGACCTAGTATAACCTTGTAAAACTTCCTTCCTAGATACATTGTTGCCGACACAATGTTGTTATTCTAAGAAATAGGGATTTAATTATTATTTTTCTGTTGCCTAAATTTGCACCCTATTTCACTACATGTACTAGTTGTACCTACTGATGTGCATCATTATAATCTCTTTACCTACTCTTGTATACATTTTCAATTCATTTTCTGGCTCAAGTTGTCTCTAATCATGCTGGATTTCCCACTTTGTTGCTATCTTAACTTGTTCCATGATTTTGATCACATGTGCAATATTTTGATGACAAAATGGGGGTAATTTAATCACAATTCAACCTTATTCAGATTCCCTAAGAGATTCCCTAACTTTGAAAATATTCCTAAAGATTATGACAGAAACACACTGTGTGGTTTAAAAACACGACATATCAGTAGCAGGTAAGAACACATTCTCACTGACATGCAGAAACACAATTGTTGACCAGATAACACGACATGTCCCCTCATTCTAGGAAGTCGCCAAGTTCCCTAACTTGCAACAACACGGTGTGTTGGCCAACCAACATGTTGTGTCTCCTTAATCCAGAAGATGTTAAGGATCATAGTAAATAAAGAACACATCATGTCAGCACATATACATGTTGTGTCCACTCTCTCCAAAAGTGCCCAAATTTTCCTAACTTCTAGCAACATGACGTGTTGGTCAACCGACACGCTATGTAATCCTTGATCAGAGTTGTTCAACTTCATTTATTGCAACTAATACATTGTGAACATGCCTTGTTACTTGTAGTTTCAATTTAAAATTAAAAGAAAACCATCCCTCAGTTTTATATACAAATACAACTCACTTGGGATGATTATCATGAGTCATTTGAAGTAAGATACGTCCAAAGTAAATCCAAGGTTAAAGGAGGGTGATTTTGGAGAGAAAAGCATGGTTACTCAAGGAAGAACCACTTTCTCCACAATTTTTCTTCAACCATTATAGCGGGGATCTTCATTCTCTATTCCATCCAGTTGAAAGCGAAGGTTGTTAGAGAAATAGATTTAAAGAGGACAAAATTTCCACTCCTAGTTAGGGTTCCACTTCATCCCACTTGTACCGTGGAAATTTTTATTCTTTTTCTTCTTCTACCATGTTTTGCTCTACATCCTACTACTTGTTTATGCCTTCTCTAGACATGGACACTTAGAGCCTTTGTTATTTTACGGCTCCATCCCGACGCTTCCGTCGTCGGACCTTGTCATTAGACCACGACATATGCATGTATTTTCCGCCTTGACTCTCGAATCGTTTGCTTCGTGCCTTGGAAACACTACCATGACCACAAGAGTGGTTGGGATGTGTTGAGGAGAAACATTTGCAATCTAAAATTTGGTATAAGCATGAGAGTGCTATATGAAATTAGGGTTGTTCTACACTACTAAGAGGTGTGTGTAGGATGAAAACCACCTTTGTTTTGTTTCTAGCATAGTTAAATTTTGTAATTCATATTGTTGTGATATGTTGTAAAATCATGTTCCCTAGACCTCTTTATGAACTAAAATCTTTTGAATCAAGTGATATCTATATTAATTTCATTGTCTAGTTCTCTTAGTTCACTAATGTAAAAACAAAATCATCCTTTGAAACTGATTTAGATTTTTTTTTTAAATTTAATAATCTTGCGCCTATCAATACCTTGTTCCTTAGATAACCTCTGTTATAATACACACACCCATATACTTGCGGGGTAGTGTTCGAGTTTATAAATTTTGACTTGTGCACAATATCTAAGTAGTTTCTGGCATCGTCAAAGTGGAAGAAGACCCAAGTAAACTGGCTGAGCCTTTTGTTATGTTACATTTCCAACTTCTTGGTAATGGTTATAAACTCATTTTTAAACAATTTGAATGATGCATAACAATGTACTTATGGAGGAAGTATAATGATGCCTGATACTTTTAGTAACAATGAATTATGGAGACAAATAACTAAAGATACAATTCATGAACCCACTTCTTCTAGGGCATCACATAATCTTCTGCTACATTCATAGATTCCTTAGCACTTGTGTTTTGTCTAGGAAAGAAACACAAGGTGTGTGTGGGAATCATGGCTTACTCTTCTTATGAGCCATGCTACAAAACTACAAAGTCAGTGCACACAATTATATCCTCCAATGCTTCTTTAAGATCAAAAAAGAAATACCAGGTGATATCATGAATGTAGGATTAGTAACCCACATTGCCACAAGCTCAATATAGACATGACATGCTTAGAAACCATCACTGGGAAGAATAAAATTGACCTCAAATTTCTAATTTCTTCAAGCTTAATTTTTAGAGACCATTATGATGAAAGTATGTTCAGATAATATAACCATGGACATAAAGAGTACATTGAACTACCAAATATAGAGGGCATCACATTGACAAATCCTAAAAATTGGAAGTTGGACTTTTGATGATGATGATGATTCTAGAAATAGACTTGAGACTTCCAGTATAGTCAAGGCATCTGTACCTCCTCCTCCTCCTTCTACTGACACACAAACTGAGTACAATTGGGTGATGCTAGATGTGAAACATCTCTATGGGTATGTCGATCAATGTTTCGACCATAAGGACACCCACTTGGCCAGCTCAGGTATCAATACACATATATGCAGTCGACGATTTAGAGGATGGATATGTGGCACATCTCTTAAGGCCACTATATTATGCCAACTCTGCCTCCACTACCACTACAAGAGCCTTCATTCTCTGACATTCCATATGACAAAACTTTGAGGCAACATTTCTAGGCTTCCGATGAGAGCACTGATCCCTCATTCTAATTTTCTTCACGATAGGTATCAGGTTGCAAGCCACTTGAGTTTGATCTATGCAGTGTGGCACTATAAATTCAAGATTTGGGGTGGGGGCGAGAAACCATCTAGTAGTTTTAGTTTTAGTTTCCCTTTGCATTTTTTTGTTAGTTTTTGTTTTAGACAGTAGTATATCTAGTGTTTTTTGAGGCTTGTTCTCTTTATTGGGTTGATTTTTCTTTATGCTAAACTATTTGTCCCAAATTGTTTTTAAGAAGTAATAGATGAAGAAAAATTATACAAGCCTTGCATTAACCAAATGAAATATGTTACCTGCCACATTTACTTCATCTTAGTTAATTTTTGTTAGCCTTCTTATGCATCTTTCCCACTCTTGATTATTTAATAGATGTAGTGGCTTAATATTTCTAGATTAACCAACATTAGAATATTGTTTAGCATTATATATGCCATTGTCAAATTCTTAATGTGTTTTCAACCACCCTCTCAATAATTTTTTTGTGAAATTTAGTTGATTATGCAATCCAGTTAGTTTGTTTGTGCTTGAGAAATAAAAGCTCTATTTTAGGCCTCATGGTTTTAAAGCAGAGCCCAACTCACTTTTGATCATTTTGTCTACTTGTTAAAAAATGTTCTTCTACACATTTTCTCCACATAAGATGGCTAAACTACTAACTTATCATGCTGGCCTAGTGTAAGTTTGATTTGAAAATCATAATTAGGTGTTACATCTGTAAGAGGGTAAATAAACTCCAATTAGAA
Source organism: Alisma plantago-aquatica (assembly GCA_963693085.1). Taxonomy (NCBI): domain Eukaryota; kingdom Viridiplantae; phylum Streptophyta; class Magnoliopsida; order Alismatales; family Alismataceae; genus Alisma; species Alisma plantago-aquatica. The sequence continues at coordinate 367,966,001 of OY856413.1, read as the reverse complement.
TTCCACATCTATTTTAGCTACCCAATGTATGAACCCATGCTTCATTATATTATTCTTATTCTAAAAGAAAAGAGGAGCATTGCTGAATTATTTATGTTAACTCAAATTCATTTTTATATCCTTTATAATTGAGAGAGTTAGTTTGCATACTCACTGGTTATTTGGCTTGGTCATCTAAATTATACTTATTATTTTTTGTTGACTCTTCTAGTTAGATTTTTGCCACTTCTGCTAAAATAAATTTCCTTCTTGGGTGTTTGAATTGAACTCATGGCTAATAGCATAAACCCATTGATTATGGTTGGGTTGGCTTGATACACTTCTTTCATTTTATTTGATTGATACATGTACTTGCCACTTTCTTCAATTGCTTTTCTATATTATTTTTGCTTGAGGACAAGAAATGGTTTAAGCTTATTGGGATTTGATATGCATGATTTCTATACTCTTTTTTTCTACTCTTGCTTGCATTTTCAATCCATTTTCTACCTCAAGTTGCCTCTGATAATGTTTGATTCCTACTTTGTTGTTATATTTACTTGTTCCACAATTTTGATGGACGATAAAATATTTTAACAACAAAATGGGGATAATTTTATCACAATTCATACTCATCCAGATTTCCTAAGAGATTCCCTAACCTTGAAGTTATTCCTATAGATTCTGACAGAAACATGTTGTTTTGTTTAACCAACATGATGTGTCAATAGTAGGAAAAAGAACATTCTCACTAATGTTCAGAAACACAACTTGTTGGCCAACTAACACACTGTGTCCCCTCATTCCAAGAAATCACCAAGTTTCCTAACTTGTAGCAATGACGTATTGGCTAACCAACACGATGTGTCTCCTCAATCCAAGATGTGAGGGATCACTGTAAAGCAACAACACATTGTGTTAGCATGTATACAAACCATTTTTACTCACTCCAGACCTTCTTAGATTTTCCTAACATCCAACAAACACAGCATGTTGGTCACCCAACACCATGTGTCATCTTTGATCAAAGAAGTTTGGCTTCATTTATCAAAATAAAACACCGTCTTGGCCAATCAACATGCCATGCTACTTGCGGTTTCAGCTCAAAATTATAAGAAAATCGTTCCTCAGTTTTATATACAAATGCAACTAACTTGAGATGGTTTTCATGAGTCGTTTTAAGCAAGAGATGTCCAAAGCAGATCCAAGAATAAAGGAGAACAATTTTGGAGATAAGAGCATGGTTACTCAAAAGAGAACTACTTTCTGTACAATTCTTCTTAAGCCATTGCAGCAAGGATCTCCATTCCCCACTCCAACCACTTGGGAGAGAAGGTTTTTGGAGAAAGAGATTCAAAGAGGACGAAATTGGCACTCCTAGTCAAAGTTTCAATTCATCCCACTTGTACCTTGGAGATGTTTGTTCTTTTCCTTCTTCTACCATGTTATGCTCTACATCGTACTGCTTGTTTCTTCCTTCTTTAGCCATGGACGAGTAGATCTTTTATTCTTGGTAATGGGGAGTGACTCCCATATCATAACTTTGTTGAACTTAAATTTTATGGTTAATGCTATTTCATTTCACTATTCTAAGGTTCATCAGTGGATCTTTCTTCTTACATGCATGGGAAACCATTATGTATGTTTGAATATGCTCCTAATTTGATCTGGGAAGATATGCACAAGAGTAAGGAGGTGTGTCTTAGAAAAAATACCTTGAACATGAGAGTGGCTGGGGTGTTTTGAGGAGAAAGGTTTGTAGCTTGAAATTTTATATAAGCACGGGAGTGATATATGGGATTAGGACTATTCTATACTACTAAGAGTGTGTGTTAGGACGTAAACCTTGTTTGCATTGTTTCTAACATAGTTGATTTCCATAGTTTATATTGTTGTGATAGGGTTGTAAATCCTATTCTCAAGGCCTCTTAATTAACTAAAATCTTTTATCACAAGTGATCTCTCTTTTCATTTAATTCTCTAGTTTGCTTAGTTTACTAGTGTGAAAACTAAATCATCCTTTGAAACTGATCTAGATTGTTGAAAATTAATACTCTTGAGCCTAGCAATGCCATGGTCCTTGGATGACCGTGAAGATACTGCACATACCTGTATGCTTATGGATTAGTGTTTGAGTTTATCAGTTTAAGACTTGTGCACAATAAATGACACCAAAAAGATTTTTAGGAACTTGTAGAATTAAGAGCAAGGTAACAAAACATAATAACCTACAACTGATAGGAAATTATGAACTGTTATGTCTTGTTTATTTTAGGCCTAGTTTGTGTTCATCGAACATTGTGGACTACACGCATGCTCAAAAAGCTTCATCGTTCAAGGGACAATGATAAACCATTTTTTTGATACTTACATGTCTAAAATATATATAGACACCATATTTCAAAAGATTCATTTTTTTTGAAATGTTTCCTTTCTAGGACAATGAGACGAGCATAAGAAGGACAATATCAATAATATATGTAAATGTAAATAAAATAATTGAAACAAAATCTAGTGGATAAATAGAAAATTTCTATGTAAATATTAGAAAAGAAAAAAAGCAATTATTTCTGGTCTAACTTGAGATTTTGCATTCGATTTGGTAGATGGGGTTCATTTTTCATTTAAGATACTCATGTTACTTTATTTTAAAATATACAAAATATAGTATAGACTTAGATATTCCATAGCAATTGTATGGAAATTAAGGTTTGGGCCATGGGAGAAATTGTTACTTCTAGTTTCTTAAAACACAAGGTGGATGAGAAAATTGTATATTATTATTAAGTTTTTCATCACAATACAAGAGGATATGTCCAATCATTTCTATTTGGTTTTATCATCACAAGTTTAGGGTAACTAGAGGATATGCCTTTGTATTAGTTCACATTTGAGAAGATATTAGTTTCCAAGTAGACACATAAATATATTAAACCTATTCAAGAACTCCAACTTCCAATATGATTATTCGAAATAGGAAGTGTAAGGACCCTGACCTTCATTTAAGGTTTACCCTGTTTGTTTTGCTTAACCCTGGTGCTTTGGTGCTTGCTAATCACCTTTAGTGGTGATTAGGGTTGGTTATGCTTTGTTGAGAGTTGGAGGTGCTACTTGCAAATAAACCAAGTCTAGGGTTTTGCTGGAAAGTTTGCCACCTTGTGAGGTGTTCCTCCCTCTCTTTTCTTCCTCTTGTGTAGAGAGGAAGGCTTGGGTCCGTTGCTTGAGTTCTTTTGGGCCTTGAGGTGCCTTGCTTTGTTTTGGTTGAGCCTTGTATCGGCCATGATGTGGATGTGTATCGTCTAAGGGAGTGTGTCACCCATGAGGATGAGGTGTGTCACCCTAGGAGCAAGTTGTTGTGTCGCCCATGATGCTTGACCTAGCCTTGACCTTGTTTAGTGGACACTTGGTGCATACCTTGGACATGTGTATAGAGCTTACTTGAGTGGTGGCTCGTGCACTAGGACAAGTGTCCCTAGGCAAGTGACACCTTGCTTGGACCAACCTTGTTTTCTCCTCCCATTCCTTCTATATAGGTGGTTCCTTTCCTTAGCTAGGAGTTCCTTTGGTCCCTTGGTTCCTCTCCACCTTGTTGCACGACACAACCCTCTTCCTTGCTAGTGGTGGATGATACCCCCCCCCCCCCTTGAAGGAGCAATCTTGGTATCCGACACACCTTGGAGGAGCAAGTGGTTGCCGATAGCCTTGGAGTCTCCATCTTCCTTGCTTGGTGGTGCTTGGAGCTAGGAGCTTGAAGTTTCTTGAGGCGGGTTGCATAACTTCTAACCCTAACTACATTATCTCTCGCTATGATCCTATTTATATGTTAGTAGCTAAGTTTCTTGCTTAGCTTTCATGTTGGCTGATCCTTGTGATCTAGGGTTTCTCAGTGAGCAATACTCCTTTCTCTCCTTGGTCTAGAGGAGTGAGCTTGAACTCCTAGTATCATGAGCAACACCCCTCTTTCCTAGCCGATTGAGGTGCGCTTGTGTTCTAGTTGTTTGAACAATACTCTCCTCTCACCATGGACTAGAAGGGTGAGCTTGGTTGTGGTGGTGACTATTTTTAGGGGTTTCCCTTGTGATGACCCGTTCGGTGGTGGTTGATGTGCAAGACCCCTCTTTCCTAGTCGATTGAGGTGAGCCATCTTCTAAGGTTTCAGGTACCTTGTGCTTGAGGTAGAAGATGACCATGAATAAGTGATGGGCGATAGTCCATGAGTGTGTGTTGGCCGACAGGCCTGTGTTGGGCGGTATGTTGTGGTGTCGGGCGACACCCTTTGTTCCTGTGACAGGCGATATGCCTTGTGGTTGTGACGGGCGTCACCACTCTTTCCTTGCTTCATGTCGGCTGTTAGGCCTTGATCTGTGGTTGCACGTTTATAAGGTTGGGTTCTCTCTCCCTTTGTTGTTAGCTTTTGGTGGTGACCTGGCCGATAGCCCATGTGTCGGGCGTTGCTGGGTAAGTTGTGACGGGCGTTGCCGATAAGTGAGTGCCCGCAGCTGCACGTAACGCAACGTTGCTGCTTGCTTATATACCGGCCTTTGTGCGTTAAGCTTTGGGTGAGGGCAGGTGACCGACACAACCTTTTAGTGAGGGTTCGTGGTGACCTATAGTGAGGGTCCCCGGTGCTTTTTATGATGGTTAATACCATTATGAAAATAGCCTTGTGGTTATGTTCTTAGTAAAACGATGGTAACTCCTTATATACATAATGATGCTCGTTACCATAAGCTTGTATATTTATCTTAGCCTGGCTACACATATGAAAATGATTATCTGTTAATGCTTAGAATGGTAATGGTAGAGGTAATGCTAACGCTTGTTCTGTATATCTAGCATGACTATATGCATGAAGTGATCACCTTGATTATTTGTATAAAAATGAGATGAGGATGAGCATAGATATGGTTTTCTTAATGATGTGCTTTATGCACATGATCATCAGTTGATGTGTAATTGATAAGTATAGAATCTTGAATGACATCTCAGGATGGTAAGCATAGTCCTTATGTTGAAACTATGATTATTGTATACCCTAACCATGCAAGTGATGATTAGCCAAGAACAGGCTATGAGAAATATGTGATGAGTAAAATCACTTTGATAATTACTCTTGTTGAAGAGATTGCATATATGATGTGTTTGTCCCATGATGATGATGTAAGTAAGCCTTGAGAGGCAGTGGCAATACATGATGAGGGATTGAGATCCCATGGTATGTGATGATCCTTGAGATGGATCTAGATGATTGGCAAGAGGCCAAGTGATAACATGTGATGTTGGATCCTTGAGATGGATCAGGTTGATGTGATTACCATAAAAGCATAATGTTGAGTTTTATGTTGTTTACTTCTATTATAATTGCATGTTATACAACTTGGTTGAATCTTGCAATCCATATAAAAGATACTAATTAATCACAGTGAAATCTATCATGTAGTTGCCCTGGCCATAGATCCATCATCGTCAGGAATTTGGTGATGGTGAAATTAGTTCTCCTGCGGGTTAACCCAGAGCGCATATTGTTGAGTATGCGAGGTTTCACCTAGCCTAAAGTGAGGAGGTAAGAGTGCAACTTCGGTTGTAGACTCCAGGGTGCAGATTCAGGCCCGTAGCCCAATTGTGATAAGAGCATGGTGAATAGGCCCATGGCTCAGGATATGTGATATGAGGAGCATGAATGCGTTCATGGCTCAGAGCACAGTGAACGGGCCCGTGGCTCAGTTTCACTAGCACCAAGACCTGTACCGAGGCGGGCTAGGCAGAGGGTAGCCTGACCCTGTAGCTAAGACCACTTCAGCATGAGACTGCGGTCCTGCTTGTGTTGTACTCATGCACTGACCATGAGGCGGAGAGGTCGTGGAGTCCGGCTCTTCCATTGACCTTGTATGGCACCGGCTGGGTTTCGCAACCGAAGGTTGGATTTGAGCGGTACAGCTCACTTCCTCAGGGCATAATAATACGTAATCCAGCCGTTTAGCATTTACTGCTTAAGACAAAAACGAAATATTGGTTGAGGCCTTGTTTGTGTAGTTAACTTTGTTACATCTTGAAGATGATTATATGTTTCTCATGTGTGGTAGATCTTTATAAATCTTATCTTGATAATCATGTCCCTTAAACAAATAGTTGAATATATGCTGGAATACATCTGGTAAACTTGATAAGTATGAACAACTTTATCTTATAACTGCTCTTGTTATACTCTTTACCAGTTAACTGCTTTACATATATCTGAGGTTTTGTAGTTTCAGCGGGGAGTTATGTTTCTCGCTGGGACAATGTTCAATTGTCTCACCCCACTGGTTTACACCCTTTTTAGGTAGTCGAGCTAGGCGTGGTGGTGGTTGCAGAGTTGCGGCCGAGCAGCAAAAAGAGAAGTAGAAGGCAAGCGATGGAAATGCTGCTATTTTGGATGCTTTGTAGTAAAGTCTAGAGTCATCCCTGTACTCTCAGGTCCTTGGGGGTGTTTTGTCATTTCTTCACGATGTATGATCATTGATGTTTTGTATATCCTACTGCTGGCCAGAGGTGGGCCTTTATGTATATAAACAAGTGGTGAACTCATGTGATGGATAGACAGCTATTCCTGTAAGTTGTGGACACGTATCAGATCTTGTATATGTATATAACCTATTTTCTTGCAGGATGTGGACTGGGATGTAATAGTTTTCTCAGTTTATCAGCTTTCCAAAAAAGGTTTTAATTAACCCGTGTTTTTGGTAATCTATGGTTATGGTGATTTTCGCACGTTTTCGCGTAACACCTCACTGTCTGTGTGATAGTGGGATGTGTTGCCACAAAGTTTGGTATCAGAGCTTTAGGTTCGCTGAGTCTATAGGGATCTAGGACTAGGTTGAGTTTGTTCTTATGGGTTTTTCCATATTTTCTTACAATCATCTTCTGCCTCAGCGGAAGAAAAGCCAAGATGTCTGGAAACCATGAAGAACATGCTGATGAGCACAGTGATGCTGCATCAGTTGATGGAGCTTTTGGGCAGGCACACGAAGATCGGGTGCCTGAGGTCCCCCAACCTGACCCGGCCATACTTGAACATCCTGCCTACCAACAACTTATGGCGCATATGATGTCTATGATGAATCTCATGGTTGAGCGACTGCCAGTGCCTCCTCTGAGAGCACAGGCTCCCCATGGAGAAACATCGGGTATTGGGAAGACCTTCGAGCAGCTTCGCCGAGTCGGAGCTTCAGATTATGCTAGAACGGATAATCTAGCGGATGCGGATTTGTGGCTGACAAGTCTTGAGAAGGCTTTTCAGATCCTCGACATCCTCGAAGCAGACAAAGTAAAGCACGCTGTCTACCTTCTGAAGGGTAGTGCTGGTCACTGGTGGACCATCGAGGAAGAGAAGCGGCCAAGTGAGGTGATCTATTGGGAGGTTTTCCGGTGCGAGTTTGTCACCAGATACTTCCCGAAGACGTATCTGGATGAGAAGATCAGTCAGTTTGAGAGCTTGCGACAAGGGACGATGAACATTACCGAGTACGAAGCCAAGTTCATGGATCTGTTGAGGTTTTGCCCTCACATGGCAGCGACAGATGAGGAACGGATCAGACGTTTCGAGAAGGGTCTGAGTTCTGAGTTGACAACACCTGTGTCTGCGTTGGAGAATCAAGAGAGGTTTGCTAGGTTTGTGGAATCTGTCTGGAGGATCGAACGATCAGTTAGGGAGAAGAGAGAGTCTATGGCTAAGAAGAGACCTGCTCAGTTCTAGGGATAGAGATTTGGTGGCTTCAAGAAGCCAAGGTTTGCAGCACCGTCAGTAATGAGAGGTTCTGGTGGACCATCTCAGTGGTTTCCGAGTAAAGGAAGAGGTTATGTTTCTTCACCATCTAAGGCACAAAGTACAACTTCCGTGGAAGTGACAGGGCCATCTAGACCACGGGTTGATGATAGGGCATGCCATCTGTGTGGTCAGATCAGGAATTGGAGGTTCAACTGCCCGAATAAAGATGTTGAAGTTTTGCAGCAGCTGAGGCAGAATCATCAAGGATCAGATCGACAGTAGCCCAGTGGTAGCAGAGGACGAGGACACGGTCAAGCGTCTCAAGTTGGATCGTCTGCTCAAGGAAGCAGAGGGTGTGGACAGCAAGCAACGGCTCGATTCTACGCTATGAATCAGCCGGAGGCGATAGTCAACCCATGAGTGGTGACAGGTCAGATGGAGTTATTTCATTCTAATATGTCTTCTTCTTGATTTATATCTGTTCTGGTTGACCCGGGTGCTACGCACTCTTTTATCGCCTATAGTATGCTTGAGAACTGTCATTTACTTGTTAGCTGTAAGAAGGATAGTTTGTTGTTAGAAACCCCTCTTGATGGTTCGTCGTTGCTTCGAGAAGAGTGTCCATCTTGTGTCTTATCTTTCTCGGGACACCGCATTCAAGTGGATCTCATACCACTTGATATGTATGGTTTCGATGTCATCCTTGGGATGGATACCTTAGAGAAGTATAAGGTCGTTTTGGACTGCGGTTCGAAGCAGGCTGTGTTTGATGATGCTGGAGAGAAGTGGATCTTCCAGGGAGATAGGAAGATTCTTCTGATGTGTCTAGTATCAACTATGGTGACGGAGAAGTTGTTACGATGGGGATGTGAGGCGTTCTTAGCTCACGTGGTGGATACCGTCGTGGCTACCAAGGCAAAAGGTCCGATGCTCGAGGAGGTGTCAGTCGTCCGAGAGTTTGCCGATGTGTTTCCTGGTGTTCCCCCACCCCGAGAGATTGACTTTGAGATCAATATGGTCCTAGGGACGCAGCCAGTTGCACAGACACCATATAAGATGGTTCCAGTAGAGATGGCAGAGCTGAAGAAGCAGTTGCAAGAGTTGTTGGAGAAAGGTTTTATCCGACCGAGTACGTCGCCTTGGGGTGCTCCCATGTTGTTTGTCAAGAAGAAGGACGGTTCGATGCAATTTTGTATAGACTACCGATAGTTGAACAAGGTCACAATCAAGAACAAATACCCGTTGCCGAGGATAGATGATCTGTTTGATCAGTTGCGTGGTGCTACAATGTTTTCGAAGATTGATCTACGCTCTGGTTATCATCAGTTAAGGATTAAGGCGGGTGCCATACCAAAGTCAGCTTTCAGGATGAGGTATGGTCACTATGAGTTTGTGGTTATGCCGTTCGGGTTAACCAATGCACCTGCTGCTTTCATGGACTTGATGAACAGAGTGTTCCATCCGTTCTTAGATCAGTTTGCTGTAGTCTTTATAGATGACATCTTGATCTATAGTCGGGACAGGCTAGAGCATGAGCAACATCTTCGACGAGCGTTGACTCTTTTTCGCCAACATCAGTTGTATGCCAAGTTCAGTAAGTGTGAGTTCTGGTTGGAAGAAGTGACTTTATTGGGTCACGTGATATCTTCTGAAGGAGTCAAAATAGATCTGAAAAAGGTGGAATCCATTGCAGAATGGGAGCAGCCGAAGACGTCGACATAAGTTTGTAGTTTTCTTGGTTTAGCAGGATACTACCAGAGGTTTATCAAGGACTTCAGTGCGATTGCATTACCGATGACGAAGTTGACTAGGAAGGATGTACCTTTTGTTTGGGATGATCGAGGTGAACAAGCTTTCCAGAGTTTGAAGGAGAAGCTGACCAGTGCTCCAGTGTTGGTCCTGCCCAAGCCTGGGAAGGGCTATGTTGTTTTCTGCAATGCTTCCAAGAAAGGTTTGGGTTGTGTGCTGATGCAGGAAGATCATGTGGTTTGTTTTGCTTCGCGACAACTTAAGAAACACGAGGAGAACTATTCGACTCATGACTTAGAACTGGAAGCAATGGTTCATGCGTTAAATATTTGGAGACACTATCTGTATGGGGAAGTGTGTCAGATCTTTATGGATCATAAGAACCTGAAGTACATCTTTACACAGCAAGAGTTAAACATGCGACAATGGCGATGGATGGAGTTGATCAATGATTACGACTGCACTATCAAGTATCATCCTGGTAAGGTGAATGTGGTAGCTGATGCGCTTAGTTGAAAGTCTTCTTTTTCTTCCAAGAAGGGACAATTGAGTTCCCTGATATGCCCCATGCGGGATATGTTTGTTTCCTTGCGACAGATGAATGTGCAGATGGAAGTTTCCTCGTTAGATGGACTCTTAGTGCAGATGCAAGTCAAACCTATGCTGAGACAACAGATCAAAGATGCCCAACAGACAGATGATGCGGTACAGTTGATCAGATCAGAGTTCGGCAGCAAAAAGCATGATGGATTTCAAGAATCCGAGGATGGGCTAGTTTTCTATCATGATAGGATGGTGGTCCCAGATGCTGATGATCTAAGGAAGTTAGTGCTCGAGGAAGCACGCACGTCGATATATGCTATGCATCCAGGTGTCACCAAGATGTATCAAAGTCTGAAGAACTTGTATTAGTGGCCCGGCTTAAAGAAAGATGTAGCAGAGTTCGTGGCTAGATGTGCGGTTTGTCAAAAAATGAAGGCTGAACATCAGAAGCCGGCAGGTACGTTGCAACCTTTGCCGATACCGCAGTGGAAATGGGATCATATAACCATGGATTTCGTAGTTGGTCTACCCAGGACAACTAGAAATCATGATTCCATTTGGGTGATAGTGGACAGATTGACAAAGTCTCCCCACTTCCTACTGGTAAAGACGACGCATACAACCGAGAAGCTTGCTAGAATGTATGTGGATGAGATAGTACGTTTGCATGGTGTGCCAGCGACGATAGTTTCTGATAGAGGTCCGCAGTTTACAAGTCATTTCTGGGAACAGTTGCACAAGGAGTTGGGAACGCAGTTAAGGTTTAGTACCGCTTTCCACCCACAGACAAATGGACAGTCTGAGAGGACTATTCAGATTTTGGAGGATCTCCTTCGAGCTTGTGTTTTGTAGTTCCTAGGCAGTTGGGACATGCATCTTAGTTTGATAGAGTTTGCTTATAACAACAACTATCAGTGGAGCATCGACATGGCCCCTTATGAGGCCTTGTATGGAAGGAAGTGCAGATCTCCTTTGTTTTGGTATGAGTCTGGCAAGTATCAACTTTTGGGTCCTGAGTTGGTACAGCAGACAACAGAAAAGATCAAAGTGATACAACAACAGTTGAAAGTGGCACAGGACAGGCAGAAGTCTTATGCAGACAATCACCGATGACCTTTGGAGTTCCAGGTAGGAGACAAAGTGTATCTTAAAGTCTCGCCATGGAAAGGTGTGCTAAGGTTTGGTCAGAAGGGTAAGTTAGCACCCAGGTATATGAGGCCTTACCCAGTCACAACACGAGTCGGTAAGGTCTCCTATGAGATAGAGCTTCCTCCAGAGTTGCACATGTTACATCCAGTGTTCCATGTCAGTATGCTGAAGAAAAGTCATCCAGATTTAGGAATAGTGATACAACCATTGGAAGTTGAGCTTGTTGAAGATGTGACCTACGAGGAAGGTCCTGTGACGATCCTTGACAGAAGGGTCAAAAAGCTGAATAGGAAGGACCTGGTTCTTGTGAAGGTTCTTTGGCATCATCGTGGCGTTGAGGAAGCTACGTGGGAGCTTGAGGAAGAGATGAAGAGGAAGTATCCCTTGCTTTTCTCTTCGGATTTCAGGGACGAAATCCCTTAAAGGGGGTTAGCTTGTAAGGACCCTGACCTTCGTTTAGGGTTTACCCTGTTTGTTTTGCTTAACCCTGGTGCTTTGGTGCTTGCTAATCACCTTTAGTGGTGATTAGGGTTGGTTATGCTTTGTTGAGAGTTGGAGGTGCTACATGCAAATAAACCAAGTCTAGGGTTTTGCTGGCAAGTTTGCCACATTGTGAGGTGTTCCTCCCTCTCTTTGCTTCCTCTTGTGTAGAGAGGAAGGCTTGGGTCCGTTGCTTGAGTTCTTTTGGGCCTTGTTGAGCTAAGTTGGGGCTTGAGGTGCCTTGCTTTGTTTTGGTTGAGCCTTGTATCGGCCATGATGTGGATGTGTATCGGCCAAGGGAGTGTGTCGCCCATGAGGATGAGGTGTGTCGCCCTAGGAGAAAGTTGTTGTGTTGCCCATGATGCTTGACCTAGCCTTGACCTTGTTTAGTGGACACTTGGTGCATACCTTGGACATGTGTATAGAGCTTGCTTGAGTGGTGGCTCGTGCACTAGGACAAGTGTCCCCAGGTAAGTGACACCTTGCTTGGACCAACCTTGTTTTCTCCTCCCTTTCCTTCTATATAGGTGGTTCCTTTCCTTAGCTAGGAGTTCCTTTGGTCCCTTGGTTCCTCTCCACCTTGTTGCACGACACAACCCTCTTCCTTGCTAGTGGTGGCCGATACCCCCCCTTGAAGGAGCAAGCTTGGTAGCCGACACACCTTGGAGGAGCAAGTGGTGGCCGATAGCCTTAGAGTCTCCATCTTCCTTGCTTTGTGGTGCTTGGAGCTAGGAGCTTGAAGTTGCTTGAGGCGGGTTGCATAACTTCTAACCCTAACTACATTATCTCTCGCTATGATCCTGTTTATATGTTAGTAGCTTAGTTTCTTGCTTAGCTTTCATGTTGGCCGATCCTTGTGATCTAGGGTTTCTCAGTGAGCAATACTCCTTTCTCTCCTTGGTCTAGAGGAGTGAGCTTGAACTCCTAGTATCATGAGAAACACCCCTCTTTCCTAGCCGATTGAGGTGAGCTTGTGTTCTAGTTGTTTGAACAATACTCTCCTCTCACCATGGACTGGAAGGGTGAGCTTGGTTGTGGTGGTGACTCTTTTTAGGGGTTTCCCTTGTGATGACCCGTTTGGTGGTGGTTGATGTGCAAGACCCCTCTTTCCTAGTCGATTGAGGTGAGCCATATTCTAGGGTTTCGGGTACCTTGTGCTTGAGGTAGAAGATGACCATGAGTAAGTGATGGGCGATAGTCCATGAGTGTGTGTTGGCCGACAGGCCTGTGTTGGGTGGTATGTTGTGGTGTCAGGCGACACCCTTTGTTCCTGTGATGGGCGATATGCGTTGTGGTTGTGATGGGCGTCACCACTCTTTCCTTACTTAGTGTCGGCCGTTAGGCCTTGATCTGTGGTTGCACGTTTATAAGGTTGGGTTCTCTCTCCCTTGGTTGTTAGCTTTTGGTGGTGACCTGGCCGATAGCCCATGTGTCGGGCGTTGCTCGGTAAGTTGTGACGGGCGTTGCCGATAAGTGAGTGCCCGCAGCTGCACGTAACGCAGCGTTGCTGCTTGCTTATATACCGGCCGTTGTGTGTTAAGATTTGGGTGAGGGCAGGTGACCGACACAGCCTTTTAGTGAGGGTTCGTGGTGACCTATAGTGAGGGTCCCCGGTGCTTTTTATGATGGTTCATCCCGTTATGAAAACAACCTTATGGTTATGTTCTGAGTAAAACGATGGTAACTCCTTATATAGATAATGATGCTCGTTATCATAACCTTGTACATTTATCTTAGCCTGGCTACACATATGAAAATGATTATCTGTTAATGCTAAGAATGGTAATGGTTGTGGTAATGATAATGCTTGTTCTGTATATCTAGCATGACTATATGCATGAAGTGATCACCTTGATTATTTGTATAAAATGAGATGAGGATGAGCATAGATATGGTTTGCTTAATGATGTGCTTTATGCACATGATCATCAGTTGATGTGTAATTGATAAGTATAGAATCTTGAATGACATCTCAGGATGGTAAGCATAGTCCTTATGTTGAAACTATGATTATTGTATACCCTAACCATGCAAATGATGATTAGCCAAGAACATGCTATGAGAAATATGTGATGAGTAACATCACTTTGATAATTACTCTTGTTGAAGAGATTGCATATATGATGTGTTTGTCCCATGATGATGATGTAAGTAAGCCTTGAGAGGCAGTGGCAATACATGATGAGGGATTGAGATCCCATGGTATGTGATGATCCTTGAGATGGATCTAGATGATTGGCAAGAGGCCAAGTGATAACATGTGATGTTGGATCCTTGAGATGGATCAAGTTGATGTGATTACCATAAAAGCATAATGTTGAGTTTTATGTTGTTTACTTCTGTTATAATTGCATGTTATACAACTTGGTTGAATCTTGCAATCCATATAAAAGATACTAATTAATCACAGTGAAATCTATCATGTAGTTGCCCTGGCTATAGATCCATCATCGTCAGGAATTTGGTGATGGTGAAACGGGTTCTCCTGCGGGTTAACCTGGAGCGCATATTGTTGAGTATGCAAGGTTTCTCCTAGCCTAAAGTGAGGAGGTAAGAGTGCAACTTCGGTTGTAGACTCCAGGGTGCACATTCAGGCCCGTAGCCCAATTGTGATAAGAGCATGGTGAACAGGCCCATGGCTCAGGATATGTGATATGAGAAGCATGAATGCGTTCATGGCTTAGAGCATGGTGAACAGGCCCGTGGCTCAGTTTCACTAGCGCCGAGACCTGTACCGAGGCGGGCTAGGCAGAGGGTAGCCTGACCCTGTGGCTAAGACCACTTCAACATGAGACTGCGGTCCTGCTTGGGTTGTACTCATGCACTGACCATGCGGCGGAGAGGTCATGGAGTCTGGCTCTTCCATTGACCTTGTATGGCACCGGCTTGGGTTTATTTGAGTGGTACGACTCACTTCCTCAGGGCATAATAATATGTAATCCAGCCGTTTAGCATTTACTGCTTAAGACAAACATGAAATATTAGTTGAGGCCTTGTTTGTGTAGTTAACTTTGTTACATCTTGCAGATGCTTATATGTTTCTCATGTGTGGTAGATCTTTATAAATCTTATCTTGATAATCATGTCCCTTAAACAAATAGTTGAATATATGATGGAATACATCTGGTAAACTTGATAAGTATGAACAACTTTATCTTATAACTGCTCTTGTTATACTCTTTACCAGTTAACTACTTTACATATATCTGAGGTTTTGTAGTTTCGGTGGGGAGTTATGTTTCTCGCTGGGACAATGTTCGATTGTCTCACCCCGCTGGTTTACACCCTTTTTAGGTAGTCGAGCTAGGTGTGGTGGTGGTCGCGGAGTTGCGGCCGAGTAGCAAGAAGAGCAGTAGAAGGCAAGTGATGGAAATGCTGCTGTTTTGGATGCTTTGTAGTAAAGTCTAGAGTCATCCCTATACTCTCAGATCCTTGGAGGTGTTTTGTCGTTGCTTCACGATGTATGATCATTGATGTTTTTTATATCCTTCTACTGGTCGGAGGTGGGCGTTTATGTATATAAACAAGTGGTGAACTCATGTGATGGATATACAACTGTTCCTGTAAGTTGTGGACACGTATCAGATCTTGTATATGTATATAACCTGTTTTCTTGCAGGATGTGGACTGGGATGTAATAGTTTTCTCAGTTTATCAGCTTTCCAAAAAAGGTTTTAATTAACCCGTGTTTTTGGTAATCTGTGGTTATGGTGATTTCCACACGTTTTCGTGTAACACCTCGTTGTCTGTGTGATAGTGGGATGTGTTGCCATAGGAAGGACACCATATAAATGAGAATGCTCAGGTATGATGAAGTATTAAGGATTCATATTTATTTATGATTTATTTCAAGGAGGTAAAGGAAACTATTGATGTTTCCTTGTAAAGGAGTCACTTGAGAGACAAATTTTATATCGGAGAACATTTGGTGTGTTTTGGAAAGCAGACAGCAAAATGCTATATTGACTCAAATTTGTATTGGGATTTGTCCATATGGGTAGTACTAGGAGATTTTTCGATGAATTAGGTAGCACAAAATTTTAGAGATATTATATGACGTCATCCCCATATAGGTCTAGGGATTGTATCACAAAACCATCAAGTGTGAGCAATGCTTTTGGTTGAAAGAACCTGAAATAGAATTACATCAGAGCTTGTATATGTTTAATAAGGAAAGAGATGGTATTAAATAGAGATCAAGAGGTGTGATTTTGGATGGAATAATCAGGTGTTAAGTATGACTAGTCATATATAATTAAAGTGGAAAAACTCTTTACAAACTTCAACACAATGTAATATTTTCCCAACTTTGTATATCAAGAAAAATGGGTCGAGGAGAAAGAGGGAGTCTTATATATTACACATTGAAAGGTGAAACATGAAATTCAAAGAGTCTTTTAGATTATAAATAATGAAATGGTAGAAATTTAAATGTTTACATGATATCATTGGTTATGTGAAATTTGAAGGATGTTTCTAAAGTATTATGTGATAGAAAAAACAAGTGAGGGGAAACATGGTCACATAAATGCAACAAGTATTTACTAGGAAAAGGTTCAAAAGGAAATACATAGATAATGACAGGGAACTGATGCATGGGCATGCCTGCATGAATCTGGTAAATCCATATGGTAGGGAACCCCATGTTAGTATTCAAAATTGAAAATTCATAGTTATTGTGATTGTTGTCTTTCTTAATCATTATAAAGAACTAGGGATATAAAAGTTCACTTGTTATATATGTGAAATTCATGTATATATATGGATCAATGCTTTGAATTTTTAAGAAAGAATAATGGTTGTGTGATATTAGATGATGGAGGTGATGAACTACCCCGATTCTAATCGCTTGGACATTAGTAGAATTTTTTTGATTAGTTCATGTCTAAGTATAGATGTTGCATCATCTATAATAGTCTAGCCCGATAGTTTAGACACAATACTATTACCATGTATTAAACACAATTACTAAGTATAAACATAACAACAATGTGAATCATTTTTACAAATAAACCAAATATAAAGTTTCAAAGCAAATTTTTTATAAGTAGTATTATGAAATATTAACAACTAGAATTATAAACATAAATTCCATAATTTTACTCAGATTCCAACAATGATTTTATTTTTTATGTAATACTACCATAAAAACTATTGAAATGATTTGTAACATCCTTGTTCTTCACCTTTGTTTGGAGCATCATATTCATTTTCACCCCTCTCAATGCATGAAATTTCTAGATTGTTCAATATTTAGTGTTATTTATATAGGTTGTTAATAGTTTCTGACTCCATAGATTATGGTGGTGGTCCTAACCCTAAATTGATACACTTAAAAAAATAACAAAACTAAAATGATCATGAAGAAGAAGAAAATAAATGATGACTTTTCAAGATCTTTTCACAATTAATCAGTTTCCATGATTTTCAATGATCACAGACTCTTGATTTTAACGACTTCTAAGAAATTTGAAATCTTATCTATATTTCACATCCACCTTTTTCTCATTAAGACATGAATTAGTGAGAAAACTAGAAATGTTGATGCAATAACCTGGAATGATGATATGATAATCACACTACAAATGAAGTGCAAATGGTTCATCATCACTCCATAGGATGCATGATTGGTTAGATACAACTAACAATCCCCAGTAGTTGTCCTTTCTTAGTAGAAATCATTAATACCCAATCTTATTTTATTTAAGAATGATAGTTTCATTAATTCATCTTTAAAAGGAAAAGATATCACCTACACTTCCCACTCTCTACATGATTTGTCAAAACATCTTTGACGAGCCCAACCTTTTTGTAATTTTCTGACCAAAAATGGGTTTCTGTAAAGAGGCAAGATCACCTCCTTACTAAAATTTGAAGGAAATACAAAACATTCATCTTTTCACCAAGATAATAGATATTGAGGGATGCATGTATAATATTCCTAGTAAATAAGCATGCACCAGATACATATAAAATGTCAATAGCATCAGAAAGGAAAAGACACTAAAGCTATTACATGGCTTTCATCATTGTTCACTACATAGGTTTTTCATAAGAAAAAGATGAGCAAAAAAAGGATCTAGCTTTAGCAACCTAGACATCCTTCAAGCAAGTCTTGAATCTACTCCTGGTCCTGCTTTCATTGATCTTGTTCAACACCTTGTCCAAAATATGGGTGGTTGGGAAATCACCCAGCAAGAGGAAAAACAAACAAGGTATGTGTCAACTATATGAACAAGAATAAAAGAAAGAAAATAACATGGAAGTAAAGGCTATAAGTTCATTAATAGATGAAGAGGTCAAGAGTATGAGGCATAATAAAAATAGATGCTTTCCATAACACTAAAATAGTAAATGAATTGCATGCATGATTAATATTGAGTACATTAACTAAGTAGGGTTGAGGCACCTAGCAGACCCCAACCTATAGGTGAGGGGAGAAATAACACATTCCTCATCACCTACACAAATTATATATGGGGGATAATAACACATTCTCTAGGGAAAATAACACATGCCCTATCTATGGGTGGTTGTAGATAAGTACCACTACATTAGATAAGTAATCTAATAAAATCAACGTGCTAAGAGAAGCTATATCAAGTACAAGCATCATATATTTGAAACATGACACTAGTGTACAAGACCTAAGAAATAGAATATCAATACTTATTTTTGAGGTAATTTAGCAAAAGGGTCATGGATAGAGAAAATAGGGTTCATATAGTGCCTCATTAGGGAATATAGGGTTTGGATTACAAATATCCCAACTTAGGGTGTAAGAATGAACATACCTCTTTGCTGTGTTCAAATACCAAGTTCCACCACTTCTAGATGTTCCAGGTTCAAATTTGGCCTTTTTCATTTTATTAACATTCATTAGTGTACATATTGCAAATTATTGCATAGAAACCCTAAGATTGGACCTTTTTAAAAAAACTCAGATTTAGACTCTAAAAATATCACAATTGGAGTAATTAGGTTCTCGTGATCAAGAAAACATATCTTTGTGTCAATTTTGGAGTTATGGTGATTAAGTTGTAATTTTTATGGATTTCATGTATTAAAATCATATTCCAAAAATCACCTTCCAAAAAACCTTGAAATCAGACTAGAGAGAATTTTAATTAGATAGATCTTAATTTTCCAATTCCAAAACATATTTTTTACTAATTTTGAACAAGCGGTTTAAAAGATTCACATTTTCCAATTCTGACCAAACAAAAAATGACATGTCAGCAATTTAGTTGCAAGCGAGGAAGAGAGAGAGGGAGATGGGGCAAACCATGACTTTTCCCCTCCCCCAACAACCCGTCCTAGTTCATACTTTACCCTAGAGGGATGTATCAATCATTTCAGGTTCATCTAGTACTAGTAACAAAGTATAAAATAACAAAACCTTAAACCGTAAATAAGAACATCATCTCAAGGTGGAGATCATCATTTAAGCATAATAATATGAACTAAAAAGCTTATAATAAGCCAAACATGTGAAAAAAAGTTATATAACTTGCTCATAAGAAGAAGATTAGATTCCAATCAACAGGAAACTCGAGCAAGATGGGTTTGTAGATCCAAGCACAAGCTCGAAACTCGAGCAAGAATCACCTTCTTCTCCAAGGATACAAACACTAAGAAATAAGAGCATGGAAAGAAAAGCTTTTGAGCTTTAGATGGAGTTTCATCATGGAAGACAAGGGTTATGACATGGAGGAAGGTGGAAGGAAGAATAACAGAAGGGAAAATAGAGGAGAAGGGGAAGAAACCTACTTGCCTTGGTCGAAAATGCCAAAAGGTGACTTTAGAAACCCTAAATGAGCTTAGATGAAACTCTAGAAGAATTTCTTCACCAAGATGGAATCTTGATATACCTTGGAATAGATCCTCCATGGAAAAATAGAGAGAGGATGAAGTTCTAAGTAGGAGGGAGGTGATATGGATCAAATATTTTTGTTGGGAGGTATGGAAGGAATATATAAAGCTTTATGGTTAAGGAAGAAGCAAGACATGAGGTGTTCAAGCTACTTTCCATCTATTCATGTCTAAGGGTGCCCATGGTCATGCAAGACTTTATGGATAAGGAAGAAGAAAATAATGAGGTGTCAAATTACTTTCCATGTGTCCATGGCTAAGGATGCCAATGTAAATGCAAGACTTTATGGATAAGGAAAGAGTCAAGCATGAGGTGTCCATCGAGCTTTCCATGTGTCCATCACCTAGAGCTTATATGGCCATTCAAACAAATGTTCCACATATTGTAGAGAGTTCTTACCCATTAATTGTTGGTTCTCCAGGCCCACCACCGACCTCCAAACAAAGAAACCACCCCATTGGTTGATAACTCCTAAAGATAAGCTCATCCATAAAGGGGGAGATCCCTAAAATACCCTTGAAGAGAAACACCTCGGAACCAAGGTACAACAAGGCGCCCCATGGACATCAAGATATATAATGATAAGGAAACATATAAGGATAATAAGGCATGTGACAATTTGCAAAGAAAACTTCCCAATTGGGTAAATTATAAAAAAGTCCAAAATGTGCATAAAAGTTGCATAATATGCACAAACAACATCCAAATTGGACCAAACTTGAAACTTAAGCTTATCTCCTAATTTCAAAACACCTCACAAAGTTAGATTAAAGTTTAGAACACATAAGTATGGTAATTAAGATTGTTCAACACATTAAGCAAGGTTTGGGGCCTTACACTTCTAGCACAAATTTATTTACCATTTTTCCACTTAAGTGGTAATATTGCATTTAAGATCCTAAAATAAGCTTTCACTAAGGAATTTGTGAATAAACCATTCCATTGGTATAATTATTAAACAAATGTTCATCAAACCACTATAAATTCCACTAATTCATCAACAAGGACATACACTACAACAAAATTTCCCATTAGTGACATTTATTCAAGTGGCTTTCATAAAAAAAAGCCACTATCTTTGTAATATACATGAATTTTTAATTAAAATGCCTCTAAACCACCTATTATAGAGTTTCTAAAAAGGACATAACATTAAAGGCATTTTTATTGTTAATTAGTGGCAATCTTAAATTTCCATACCAAGTTAGAAAGTAATTACTAATGCAATATTTACTTCCCGCGTGCTCCATCACTTTCCCTTCATGCTCCAACAGATTGTGAACAGATCATGAGTATTGTGAGGGACATCGATCTCTCCACTCTCTCCATGTCCCTGCTTCCTCACTCACCAGCTAGACCAGCACGCGCGTGGAGGAGATAAAGAGTCCTGGCCGATCATCGACCTAGGTGTTGGTGGACTGGTGGCAGCACGCGGAGTGCCAGTTGTCGGAGGAAGGAGTGCCAAGTTGCCACAGTTTCTGGTGGCAGAGTGACAAGTAGCCGGCCACAGATTTCCAAGTTGCCGGTGCCGGAGTGAGACATTGCCTGTGAGTCCCAACTATATGTATCTCTAATCCTCTTCCCCCACCATTTTCATACAAAGAGTCATCTATTTTCCCCATTGTCGCCAATTGAAAGTAGGAGTGCAACGACTGGGAGAGGAGTGCCATCCACTGGGAGAGGAGCTGTTGGGTTTTAGGGGAGACAAAGAAGGCAATAGAAATAAAAAAATTTCTTCTCCCAAACCCAGAATAAAGGAATCACGTCAACATCTATACAATAGGAAGGATGGTTTGTAGAGTCATACCTTATCTCGAGGCTTGCTCGACGACGTTACCTCAATGTTTGTACGGGCTTCACCTCCGTTCTTCGACAGTGCCTATGCTGCTCCTGGTCTCATCAGAACTGTCGAGATTTACAGCTGTCCTCTGAGCGGCAAAAGTCTCCTACCTCTGAAGTGGTCCACATAGAACACCTGGAACTCCGATCTCCTTGTCCCACAAGGAATCAGAAGGAGTCACATCCTCCTGTCGGTGTACTAGTCACCAACACACTCTCCTGCAACCAGTTGCTTTTCTGCAGTTGTCTTTCCCTGGATGTGCCTCCCTTATCGGGTATCACTTGCTCGGGCTCTCTCAGTTACCACAACAAGAGAGAACGTCAACTTTGCAGAGCAACTAGTGTTTTGAGTTGTTGTTCCTGAGAAGCCCCCAATACCCCTATATATATAGGAGGGTCATGGGACAGGGTTCTCTACCTCAGGCAATGCGGGATTAAAGGAGTAGAAGGGTTCGAGATTTTCCACAAAACAACCAACTACGCCACCTGAACTGATCGTTTCAAGCATGAACTGATCAGTTGGGGACCTGAGTCGATCGGTTCACACCTGAACCGATCGGTTGGGACACCTGAGCCAATCGGTTCATGGTCCTGGTCCAACTCAAATTGACTTTCAAATTTGCTTCCAACTAATCAAATATTAATCCTTGTCCAAAATGAATTTGTACAAGTGAAACAAATTGTATTTGCAAAATAGTCTTCTGACTTTCCAAACGATTTCGGTTGGTCACACGAATCGACCGGTTCAACAATTGAGCTGATCATTTCATGACACATGAGCCGATCGACTCACAACTTGAGCCGACCGGTTCACCAGCCTGAGCCGATCGGTTCAACCCTGTGAGCCGATCGGTTGGGGCAGCAGATTGTGCAAATCAGTCAATTGCAGTTTCAATCAATCTGATACTCTAATCAATCGGTCCAACTCCTTGAACACTATGATATTTAGCTATCAATTGATTAAGTGTTTAATCGAACTACTAAACTCCTTTAGTAATCAATCTAAACATCATTTGTGGAAAAACTCCTCTTCTAGGTTAAATCCTATGTGTGTGACCCTGTAGGTCCATTTCACGTTGGCAGTGAAAGTCCATAACACTTATGACTTCACAAGGAAAGAGCGGTGCCTAGTCACGCATCACTGCTACCCAAGTGAAAAGGAAAGTTGGAGAACAACTTTAAATTCTACAATCCGTGAATGATGTTACAACGAATGTATAATTCCTTTGTCACTGATATCCAAAATGAACTCAAGGCATGGAACATTCATCCTGTCAACGTTCATTCGCTTTCTTGATCTCAGAGTAGATTTGAGGAGATATGCATGACATCAGTATCACATATTGATTCACACATGCGTGCATGCCTATCTCAATCCAACTCATCAAGTGGCCATGGATATCAAACTCCCTCAGGAGGGACAAATCCCATATCTATCACTCACCCCTCAAAAGCCCCATGTGTCAAAGCCACCCAATCATCACCTTTATAACAACCCATGTTTCAGGACTGCGTTTGATGATGTCAAAGTGTGCCCAACGACATGTGTTGAGTGTAGTGATTTCAGGTCAAAGAATCACACTCACCACCATCACTGTGAGAATTGACTATGACTACCATGTCATGGTTCCATGTCTCAAACTCACGGTGGGTCTGTCTGGTACACTTGTTCTCTAACAAGTACCTTTGTGTTTGGTTTGATATCTCCATATCATGACTAACGAGCTTCTGTCATCAACCAACACCACAATCTAGTCTTGTGTGTCATTGTTGTCTATCTTCCTTCCACGATGACATCCGACTAGGGACATAATAAGAATGTACAAACACTTAGCATCCGTATGATATCATCGTTTAGGTCCTGAACCTGAAAGCATACATCATTGAGTATTGTCATTCTCTATACATTCAATCTTTCTATCATTATCTCGTATGACTGAATCAGAAAGAATTTGAAGCTTGCCTTTGATGTTTATCATATCAATCTTAATGTATCCCACCAATCATCCCATGATTGACTCTCAGGGCATACATACCAATAGACTCCCACTTGCACTACGAGCCAATCATCCTTATATCATATTCATAGTGATCTTCAAACATGTCCCAAATGTTATTGTTCTATAGTGCTAACATAGTGAGTTATGGCAACACCTTGCCAAAGTCGGTATTAACTGCATGTCTCTCATCTCTTCGTTGTACGTCACACGTATGAGATGGAGTTTCCATAATATGCAATCTAGTATTCCTTTGCTAACCTTTAGCCACATTACTTGACCAAGAACTCCTAACTTGTCATCAATGACCGGAATATCTATAAGTTCATCTCTATGAACTCCTAGATCCATACAATATCCACTGCTCTTCTTTAACACATGGATACTCAACATTTCCTTTTAAAACAAATTTATTGGAACATTTCCATTATTCAACAAACATTCACTTTTATATATCATATATATATTTTGTGATTAATTTGCTATCCTTTTCAGAAGTTCGCATTAGTGTAACTCTTTACAGTGAATCCTTCCTAATTTCCATAGAACGAGTACTTATCAAGTACTTATCAAGTTCTTATGGTATTCCAGTAACCCTTACTGGAACTAGACATACATCCACTCGTCATGTCCCACATACGAGTTATCAGGATGAGCACATCATATTGTCATGTGCTACATACAAGATGATGAATGCATTTTGTTCTTGCTATGTCCATTCATGCAAGATAATGGGATGATTAGATACATGATAGATCCTTATCTATTCTTAGTGTTTCCATTCTTCATAAGAATTGGACACTTGGCTTTGGGATACTAACATCATGTTACATGCATAAGTTTTCTCCCACTGAATCTGTGCATACTGAACCCTTCAATATAGATTGCCAATGTATGCTTTATTTTTTAGGTCAAGAGGTTTTCGAGAACTATCTCTATAGATCTCTATTCCTATCACATAGGAAACGTCTCTATCTTCCCTAAAGATAATTTCCACTTTGGATTTCCATTCTAGAACATTTCCATTTCACATCAACATGTGGAATGTGAATATGCTCCCACTAAATCACAGATCTCTCTTTATCTTTGCCATATTAGTCAAACGCTTTGACTATATTATCAAAGTAAAGATCCCAACTCTGAGTTTCTTGTACTCAATCAATCACATTGATTAATCCACTGTAACTTATAGACTTCATTTGCATTAATGGATTCATTAACCTTATAGGTTGTGTCACGTACACATCCTTGTTTTATTCCTTACAGGAATGCGGTTTTAGTATCCATATGCCAAATCTCTTAGTCATTAAGTTGCAATTAACAAGCATCATCCTTCTCAAAATGTTATCCATGTGTCTTAATGCTTAAGACTCATTCACACTTATGGATTTTATCCCAATGGGTGCTACCGTCAAGGTCATACCTTATGGTCCACATGGAAGTCATTTAGGAAGTAATGGTCATAAACCATAACTCAAAATCTGGTTCCTCATATTCATCTAGATAATTGACTCATCGTATGATCAACTCATCACATAGATAATCAAGGTGTATTAGTCAAGGATATAAGAACTCACAACCCTTTGTGATTCTTAATGTCCTTTATTAGTGTGTGGTATTCTCTATTTAAGAAGAAATTAGTTATTTGATAATCATCCTCTAACTCCTTAGAGTATGACCCCTTTTGATTTAGACATCACCATGCCTTAATCACGAGCTCACTATGATACATTAGCATACTCACTCACAAGGATCTCAAACATTTGGTTCAAGTATTTCATTCATTGATCTCATCAAGAATTAACACTTTACCAAATTCGTACTTCATTTATGATATTCTTGAACACTTCAAGATATTCATATTGGTATTTCTATAAACACCGTTTGAAGTATTAGCATTAACTCTAATAGGTATGTAAATACATCTCATGTATTATACATAATAGGAAAATCATTCTCTCACTACCTTAGTGAAGATTGATTAATCATGTCCAAGAGATTCATGTCTCTTACTGGTTCTCTAACCGAAAGAGTCTAGATTTATCCATCATATGGTAACTAGAAATGAATTTCTCATGATTTATGATAATTTGATTGTTTGAGTTATCAATAACTTTTAGGTATCACTTTATCTTATGCATACCAAGTACCACAAGATAAAAAAGGCATTGCCATAAAGATTGAAACATCAACTTAATTAATTTCCATCATTATCATACAATATGCAAAAATTAAGATGTTTCTATCCATTGACAAATATGAAATAGCAGTTCATAACTCTATTACATGCCTTCAAGGCTGAAAATAAACTAAAGTACTCCTCTCTATGGCGGAAATCCATTGAGTGCTTTACATTTTATATCTTGGTATCATATACCTCAAAAATGTTACAAGTTTATTTCATGACACCTTCAAGTGGAGACGTCTGTCACCTCTTTATTCTTTAGTTCTTCCAGATAGATTGGACAATTCCTTTTCCAATGTCCTGGCTTTTGACGATGGTGGCAATTGCCTCTCTTGGTCACGCCTCCCTTGGCATTGAGAGTTGAAGACGACTTGGGCTGCTGGCTAGCATCATAACCTTTCTTAGAATTTCCTTTTCCCTTACGCTTGGACTTGCCTTTCTTGCTACTGATCATCATCACAAACTTAGGTTTGTCCTTCTTCATTTGTGCCTCATCTGTCCTCAACATGCCCAACAACTCTGTCAACGTCTTGTCAAAGTTTTTCATGTTGTAGTTCATCACAAACTGACTGTAGGATTCTAGCAACGATTGCAGTATCATGTCAGTAGCCAACTCTTGGCTCAGGGGAAATCCCAGTCTTGTCAGGTTCTTCATATACCCAATCATCTTGAGCGTGTGAGGACCAACTGGTTCTCCTTCTAATATGACACACTTGAACAACGCCTTAGAGACATCATATCTCTCTTGCCGTGCTTGATCTTCATACATGTTCTTGAGATGCTGTATCATCTCAATGACACCCATGTTCTCATGTTGTCTTTGCAACTCGTGGTTCATGGAGCGCAACATCAAGCACTTTGCATCAATGGAATCATCAGAATGATTCTTATAAGCATCCCTTTATGCCTTTGGTGTGGTAGGAGCAGGTTCCTCTGGAACTGGAGTATCCAGGACATAGAGCTTTCTCTCTTGAGTGAGAACAATTCTCAATGTCCTAAACCAGTCATGGAAGTTAGTCCCATTCAGCTTGTCCTTTTCAAGGACCAAACAGAACAAAAAGTGATTGTTGTTTGTTGTCATTTGAACTACAAAAGGAAATATATGCAATTTAGTCCAAAACTCAATTTTGACTTATTTGATTGATTTGAAAAGGTTGACGATATAATTAGGACTTTAATTAATTATCACTCCCACTAATTTTATTCAAATTGATAGACCTCACTATCAATTTGGAAGATTGCAGCATACAACCTTCTAGTGGGTCAAGATCTATATTTCATCAAGTCATGAGTCAGCTTTGGCTGATCGCCCATAATCTTGACTATCTAGGTAGGCCATCATGCCAATTGCATCATATGCAACTCTTGATGAATGAACATGTGCAACACCTTGCCATGAACATTCTGTGCCTCTGGGCTTACAAGCTCTAAGAATCACCAGTTAAGTCTAACCCAAAAGCTGACACGGTAAACATGCACCCTGCTTTGGCAGAACCTACATGTTTACCCTTCACACTTCCACGAGATAGACGGCGCACCACACTTTGGCATAACCTACGCTTGGTCGATCAAGTTTTTTATGTGTGCCGCTAATGGAAGGCGTATAAGACTTAATATTTAATGAGGGATTTGGTTTTATAGGTACATATACATATCCAATCACCACAACACATAGTACGTATCATATACATGCAATATCCCATAGAAAACATGTGAAATGATAAAAGCAATGATTATGGCCATCCTAATGTGATTCCTCAAGCCAGGAGGAATCACGGTCATCTAGGTCTACATCACATGCAACCTGTCCATGATGAAGTGCTATAGCCATCTAAGTTGATCAACTCATCACATGAATGACCTGCTCGCCCTGGGCAGTCGTCTGGGTGCCACTAGCCGATCGGTTGGCTCCTCCAACCGATCAGTTCGCCTGGTCATCATGCATCTCCTTATGGCCGCCACCCGATCGTCTCGCTCCTCGAAATGGTCGTCTGGATCGCCAACCGATTAGTTCACTCATTGAACCGATCGTCTCATTCGTCGTCAGATTGTCCTCCGTTCTTTGACATAACAGGAAATAAAAGTTCTATCCTATTTACATTTAAAAAGGGATACCTCGAGTTACATTCGGGGGGAGAAAAGGTAGGAAAGAAATCTCGAGTTATCTCGAGTTACATCAGGAATAAGGAGGTAGGGAATCAGTGCGCAGACTGAGATGCAAGCAACCACATACAACCAAGCACATATATAGGGTTTATTGGCCATAACCACACTATACATCCACCACAAAACTCATTTAAGGGCGACGTGTATCGAGTGCATTCATATTACATATCATATATGTATATTGGGATTTGTGGATTTAGGATTGGACATGCAAAAAGCCAATTTTATTCGCATCATATGCAATAAATAAAGGAGACAAACCGAAATTGATCACATCGATACTCCTAAAGTATAGAGCAGTTGACGTGGCTCTGATACTACTGTTGGGTTTTAGGGGAGACAGAAAAGGTAGTGGAAACAAAAAAATTTCTTCTCCCAAACCCAGAATAATGGAATCATGTCAACGTCTATACAATAGGAAGGATGGTTTGTAGAGTCATACCTTGTCCTGAGGCTTGCTCGGAAACGTTACCTCGTGGTTTGCATGGTCTTCACCTCCGGTCTTGGACGATGTCTATGTAGCTCCTGGTCTCACCGAGATTGTTAGGATTGACAACTGTCCTCCGAGCGGCAGAAGTCTCCCGCCTCTGAAGTATTCCGCACGGACCACCTGGAACTCCGATCTCCTTGTCCCACCAGGAATCGGAAGGAGTCGCACCCTCCTGTCAGCGTACTAGTCACCAACACACTCTCCTGCAACCAGTTGCTTTTCTGTAGTTGTCTTTTCCTTGTTGTGCCTCCCTTATCGGGTACCACTAGCTCGGGATCTCTTAGTTACCACAACCAGAGAGAACGACAACTTTGTAGAGCGGGATTATGGGATAGGGTTCTCTACCCCGGGAAATGCAGGATTAAAGAAGGAGTAGAAGGGTTTGAGATTTTCCACAATACAATATTAATCCTTGTCCAGATCAAATTTGTACAAGTGAAACAAATTGTATTTTTGAAATAGTCTTCTGACTTTCCAAACGATCTCGGTTGGTCACACGAATCGATTGATTCAACAATTGAGCTTATCATTTCATGACACATGAGTCAATTGACTCACAACTTGAGTCGACTGGTTCACCAACCTAATCTGATTAGTTCAACCCTGTGAGCCGATCGGTTGGGGCAACAGACTGTGCAAATCAGTTAATTGCAGTTTCAATCAATCCGATACTCTAATACTCATGTACATATCTTCCCACATTAACCAATGAGCATATATTAAACATACAAAGTGGACAACCATGCATGTAAGAAGAAAGCTACACCGATGAACCATATAACAATACAAGTTACTAGCATTAATCATGAAATTTGAGCTCAAAAAAGTTATGACATGGGATTCACTCGGTCCTACTCGTTGAACACCGTGATATTGAGCTATCAATTGATTAAGTGTTTAATTGAACTACTAAACTCCTTTAGTAATAAATCTAAACATCATTTGTGGAAAAACTCCTCTTCCAGGTTAAATCCTATGTGTGTGACCCTGTAGGTCCATTTCACGTTGGCAGTGAAAGTCCATAACACTTATGACTTCACAAGAAAAGAGCGGTGCCTTGTCACACATCAGTGCAACCCAAGTGAAAAGGAAAGTTGGAGAACAACTTTCAATCCTATAATTAGTGAATGGTGTTACAGTGAATGTATAACTCCTTTGTCACTGATATCCCGAATGAAATCAAGGCATGGAATAGTCATCCTATCAACGTTCATTCACTTTCTTGATCTTAGAGTAGATTGGAGGAGATATGTATGACATAAATATCACATACTGATTCACACATACGTGCATGCCTATCTCAGTCCTACTCATCAAGTGGCCATGGATATCAAACTCCCTCAAGAGGGACAAATCCCATATCTATCACTCACCCCTCAAAAGTCCCATGTGTCAAAGACACCCAATCATCACCTTTATAACAACCCATGTTTTAGGATTGCATTTGATGATGTCAAAGTGTGCCCAACGACATGTGTTGAGTGTAGTGATTTTAGGTCAAAGAATCACACTCACCACCATCACTGTGAGAACTGACTGTGACTACCATGTCATGGTTCCATGTGTCAAAGTCACGGTGGGTCTGTCCGGTACACTTGTTCTCTAACAAGTACCTATGTGTTTGGTTTGATATCTCCATATCATGACTAACAAGATTCTGTCATCAACCAAGACCACAATCTAGTCTTGTGTGGCATTGTTGTCTATCTTCCTTCCACAATGACATTCGACTCGGGACATAATAAGAATGTACAAACTCTTAGCATCCGTATGATCTCATCGTTCAGGTCCTGAACCTAAAAGCATACGTCATTGAGTACTGTCATTCTCTAGACATTCAATCTATTCTATCAGTGTCTCATATGACTGAACCAGAAAGAATTGGAAGCTTGCCTTTGATGTTTATCAAATCAATCTTAATGTATCCCATCAATCATACCATGATTGGCTCTCAGGGCATACATACCAACAGGAGCGCCATCGGTTGGGAGAGGAGCGCACCAACTTTGTCCTCCACCACAATTTGTGCAATGTATGTGGGTTGATTTTGGTCCATTCAGTGATTGTAGTACTAGTGCGTTATATAAAAAATTGTTCTGAAACACCATGTAAGCTTTAGTCAATTAGGCTTCTTAAGTATATCTGGATCATCCATGTTCTTTGTTAGTGTTAGCATCCCTCTTTAGAATAGAATCTACAAAAGTATTGTTCACTCTCTCAATAAGAACCTTTTGGCAGGAAATAAACCCCTTCAAAGTTGTCCTTGTACATCTCAAGTCATTATCCATATAGAGATGCCAATTATAACATACAATCCATTGAACTACTTTGACTTGTGATATACTACACATTCAAATATAGAAACAAAGAAAAACTTTCTACGGGTAGGTCCTAACAATAATATATTATCTATATTTTGTAGATCTTACAAATGAATACATCCATTGAATATCCATGAACATACAAAGTCTGTTCACGTTGCATTCTTTCATTTTTTTGGGAACTATGAGGAACAATGATGGATCCTAGGGTGGGAGATCTTAAAATTAACTAGAGAAATGATGAACTAGAGGAACTAATTTGAGGCTAGGATTAGTAATAAATTATGTATTGCATGAGTGAAACATACAAAGGTGAATTTAAAATGAATTTTCTTAACAATTACCAATGCAAATGTTGTAGAGTTTATCTTTAGTTTTAGTCTAACGACTTTTGAAAATTCCTTTTCCAAAAACTTATTAAGGAAGGGAAAGTTTGAAAACTCTAGGTAATTATTCTTGTCGATATCCCCTACACTTTTTATGCAAGGAAGTCCTATGTTCTCATACACACCCTTTTTTGCATCAATGGCTAGAGTATCTGCAACAAGATGTAACATTTTACAAAGTTATCATTCTGACACACACTTCATGCCTATATGTTAGTTTCAACTCATATTAAGAAGATTGTAAGATTAGAAGAAAAAGAAAAGGTTAAAGGAATAGCTCAAAACTGCATTGTAGATGCATAGTTATAGTTAAACATAGTAGCATGAAAATAGATGAAATTCCCTGATGAACTAAACTTTTAGGGCCAATAAGTAGGAAAAATAGAATACCTTTTCATCCAAGGATAGAGATTGTGCTTTATAAAGGAGAGAGTAGCCTGCAAAAACTCCAATGTTGATTGTGCTCTTGGCATTTGTTGAGTTAAGTATGAGGATCGCAAATGACCCTTCAATATGAGTTAAGCACATCATGGCCCTGCATTTATATTCTAGATAAAAGCATCATGTTAGATTCAAAAGAAATTAAATTGACAAACTATGCTACAGACTTGCACTAATT
The DNA here is from genome assembly GCA_963693085.1 of Alisma plantago-aquatica. Lineage (NCBI taxonomy): Eukaryota > Viridiplantae > Streptophyta > Magnoliopsida > Alismatales > Alismataceae > Alisma > Alisma plantago-aquatica. The sequence continues at coordinate 367,934,478 of OY856413.1, read as the reverse complement.
TTTACTTCCAATGACATCATGAATGGTGGGTATCAATTAAGTACAATAACCATTCCTCTAAAGTTAATTACATCTCACCCCTACAACTATAAATGCTAGAACATCATAAAAATCTTATGAATAGGTTCTTATATTGAAAAACTACATGATCTTTATAAAAGAGAACTATCCTACTGCTAATCTATTAATATGGACTACTTGGTCGAGACTCAAGCATTCATTTGTAACCAAATAGCTTTATAAATGGCCACCTCATGCACATCATGGCCGTACAATGAAAAATTGGTGTCTTTGCAAGGACATGGCCATTGGCGGCTTCCTAAATATAATCACACCTTACCATTGTAGTGCCTCAAACATGAACATGAGCCTACAAAACAATCATGATCCCCTCATTAACGAAGCCCCATCATCAAGTATAATTGCAAGCAATAGAGAAACAATAAACACTAAAACATTTATATAAATGCATGCCTACTGCATAAAGTTAGAAAAAATTAACAACATATATCTCAATCTCACATGATACTCTATCTTTACCTCCAATATCTACAACTACGAATCCTCTAGCTCCATACCTTTTACATGTCCTTAGTTGCCACCATGAAAAACCATCAGAAAAAGCTCGTGTGATGGTAACTGCAGTGAGCTAAATATTTTTATCATTCAGATATGTAGAGATTATATAATTTTTACATAATAGAGATGTTTCATTAGTCATCATTGTTTGATAGATGGGGTACCTCCTCATCTAGTTGTTCAAACACAATGTGAATATGTAGTTCTTTTGTCTCTTCCAAATAGTAGAAATAGAAGGAAAAAAACACATAAAAATTTCCCACTTGTAAATCTACATTGAATGATCCTAACAATATGCTTTCCCCAGTTGTAAATCTAAACTTACCTGGTAAATGGTCTTTCATCACGCAAGTACCAATAGTGCTTGACACCATACTAGATCTCTGATGCGGAAGTTGGCAATTGTTGCTTAATTATATGTGAAGGTGTTTAATCTTCTTGTGATCCTTTCAAAATGCTTGCCTAAATCCGTTGAAGTGTGTTTAAATTGCACCTTACTTTTCTTGAGTTGGAATAGGATGTAGATGGAAATGCTTCCAATGTGAACCCATCTTCATTTCAATGTATTTGTGTGAACAGAGTGTCACATCAATATCATTGGTTTGATTACGAGTCTTATTTCAAAACATAATTTGCCAAATAAAAGCCACACAATTCCTTTAATTTTACTAGAAACATGTGATGAAGTTTAATCAACATGTGATCTTGTCAGGTGTTTGCTAACACTAGAAAACCTCATAAAAATTTGTTCCTAAATTCGTTGGAGTGTTTTGTAATTTCATCTTACTTATCTTGAGTTGGAATAGGATGCAAATGGAGATGTTCTCAGAGTAGAACCATCTTCATTTCAATGTATTTGTGTGAAAAAAGTTCTGCATCAGTATCATTAGTTTGATTATGTGTCTTATTTCAAGACACAATTTGTCAAATAAAAGATAAACCATTCCTTAAATTTCACTGTATCTCTAAAGATTATGCAAATTTGTATGATGTGCTTATCATTTTATTCAGTTGTACATGTTTGACTAGAGTACTTGTGATGGAGAAAACCTCATAAAATTTCTCTTGAATTCATTGGCGTGTGCTATAATTGTAGCATACTTATATTGAGTTGGAATATGATGCAGTTGGAGATGCTTCTAGTATAGGACCATCTTCATTTCAATGTATTTGTGTGTACAAAGTTCTGCATCAGTATCATGGGTATCCAATCACCACTTTTTTTAGTGGTCTAACTCTTACTAAAATGCTATCCATCAATGTAGATTTTGATGGCAACTTATTGGGTTTAGATGTTGAAAACTTGGTTATGATAACTAACAATATGGAATCCCATCAATTTGGGTGGGACTAAATAAGAGGAGTGGTTGGAAATAGATCTTCATTACCAACTGCTAATCACACAACAATGAAGGATTAGTGAACATTGGACCAATTGAAAAGATGTAGGACATGATCTCCTCTTTTAGATTTCTTTTCAAGCTATCATGTCCACCACAATAAAGTTGGTTATGACAAGCAAAAAAAGGTTAACTAATGTTATACTACTTTTTCTAAAAATATATAACATAATTATATATACTTACAATTGTTAGTACTTATATTTTTCAGTCTCTATCCACTCACAACAGTCACTATGAATTGGGCCTCTATGCCGTTGTTAATGTTCCCTGATGAAGAACAATTGAACATCATCCTAGATGATCATTCCTTAAACCAACTAACCATACCCGAACATTGGTGTTTTCTAAACGGAAGACACTACATGCCTGGTGAAGTGACCCTAAATTTTGGCAATTGTTCACATGTTATCGAGGTTGAGTATGATTTGGCAGGAAATCTTGTATTAAAATATGGTTGGCGTGATTGTATTACAAAGATGCTAGTGGGCCATAGGGACAAGATTTTTCTCTGTCCAGTTGGCCATAATACCATCAATGTTTGGATAACCACCATCAACAACGAGACCCCCGATCATCTATGGCAGTATCAGCACATGATGGAGCAAACCAGCTTGGACGAAGATGGTGATGAGATCCCTATTAGTTCAGATTTGACTAAATATAGTGAGGATCTCCGCGGCACATCATCATCATCAAAAAGACCACGGTAGGTCCAATTAGCAAATATAATTCTCCTGTCTTGTTTTGTGTTTACACTTTTTATCTTAAAGTAATCAATCTTCATAGCTACTTTATTTTCTGAACTTCAGGAGAAGAACGCCACAATGAAAAGGCCTCTCAGTTACTGATGGGGGACCATGTTGGTATAGTATTTAGTTGTCTATCTATCTAGACTTGTCTGTATTAACAATTATTTTAATTATGCGCATGTTTAGGGGTACACCAACCCCTTTGTTTAGTTACTGTTTAGGGGTACACCCCTGTGGGTGGATGTAAAAAGAGATTAATGAATAGAACTTAAAGTTTCTACATGAATGCTTATAATTGTTTACATATGATTTCTGGTAAAAGAAGTATGATGATAAAGAAATGAATATATGTTGTAGTTCATAAAATTCAAGCACATGTCCATAATGATGGTAGTAGCAGATATTCCATCAATAGAAATAGAAGAAATTGTAGACCCAAAGTTATTTGGGATGTCCCCAAGCAATAAATGAAGTGTGTGTTCCCATGAATGTTCCAAATTCACAAAACCATCCTATCTAATGATACATTCGAAACCCAACAACAAAATAGAAATATGCATATCCTATTATGTTACAAATTAGTGATAAATTTCATTATAAATGTTCTTTTATCCTTATGATAACTATGCTCTTTTATCCTTATTATAAGTATTTCAAAAATTGCTTGGGCGCCCGCCTAATTGGATACGTTCACGTGAACTTCATTTGCATGATTACACTAGTATTTTCTCATATTGTATATTATTTTTTGATATGACATACTTACTCATATATGCTATATGTTTTATTATTTTTATAGAATGGATAAGTCTTCGATAGAAGAGGATGTCCGAACGAGTAGTAAATACTTATGTGGAGTATCAAAATTTTTGGATTTCACTTTTGAACATTCAATGATTGGAGACAAGATTGTATGCCCTTGTAGAAAGTGTGCTAATGTATACCATGTCACCAGAATGACTGCATTGAGTCATCTATTATGGCATGGCTTCTTATCAAGCTCTATTTCTTGGGCTTTTCATGGTGAAGATGCTGATGTTCAAATGGATGCTCCAACTGATCAGGGTGATTGCCTAAATGCTGAAAATTTACAAGATATGTTGCATGATGCTTTTCCAAGTTTCAGTGAAGACATAAATATGGAAGGAGTGGAGCCATCTAGTGATCAACATTTCAATGCTGACAAATTTTATATCATGTTAAAGGATTCTGAGACATAATTATATCTAGGGTGTAAGAAATATAGCAAACTTGCTTGCATCCTAGAATTCTATCACCTGGTTTGTCTTAATGGATTGAGTAAGAAATCGTCATCTATGTTTCTTATGTTCTTTAAGAAGATGCTACCAGAAGGAGAACTATTACCTAATTCATTTTATGAGCTAAAAAAGATGATTACAGGGTTGGGCTTAGATTATGTGAAGATTCATGTTTGTCCAAATGGTTGCATGTTGTTTTGGAAGGATTCTGGTGATAAAGACATCTATGATACATGTGGATCATCAAGATGGAAAACGATTACAATCCCAGATGATGATGATGAGCTTGCAAAAAAAAACCCAAGAGAATACCTTTCAAAGTGCTCAGACACTTTCCGCTTATACCACACCTAATGTGTTTGTTCATGTCATCACAAACCTCTTCCTTAATGAGGTGGCATGCAGAAGAATATGAAAAAGATGACAAGTTAAGACACCTATTAGATTCACCTGCATGGAAAACAATTGATGTGATGCATCAAGAATTTGCTGCAGATGCTAGAAATATTCGATTGGGACTTGCAACTGACGAATTTAATCCTTTTGGGACAATGAGTACATCTTACATTACATGGCCTGTTGTGATTATTTCATATAATTTACCTCCTTGGTTGTGCATGAAGCAACCATATTTTATGTTGTGCCTACTCATTCCTAGACCAACTTCACCAGAAAATATAGATGTGTACTTGCGTCCATTGATTGATGAGTTGAAAGAACTATGGGATACTGGTGTACATACATATGACGCTGGAACCAAGGAATTCTTTCTGATGTGTGCTTCTTTATTATGGACTATTAGTGATTTTCCAGGATATGAACATCTATCTGGTTGGAGTACTAAAGGCTACAAAGCATGTCTTTATTGTAATAATGCACTATCTCACATTGGTTGCCACATAGCCATAAAGTTTGCTACATAGGACACCATAGGTTTTTACCAACTAGCCATAGATTTTGAAAAGAAGCAAAGGCATTTGATGGTGATCAAGAATTTAGGTTTCCACCTAAACCTCCTTCTGGAGCTCAAATCTTGTCACAGTTGGAGGACAGAAGAACTATAATTGGTAAGAAAAGGCCAAGAGGTAAAGATTCAACACACAATTGGGATAGGAAAATCATATTTTTTGAGCTACCATATTAGAAATCTAACATTGTAAGGCACAATCTTGATGTCATGCACATTAAGAAGAATATATGTGAGAGTATTGTTGGAACATTGCTAGGTTTGAAGGATAAAAGTAAGGACAACTTGAATGGAAGGAAGGATTTAGAGGATATGGGAATCAGATTTCTGCTTCATCCAAAAACTATTGGTAAATATACCATCCTACCTCCAGCTTGCTATACAATGAGAAAAGATGAAAAAATATTATTTTGCAACCTCCTAAAATCTGCCAAAGTTCCATACGGGTATGCATCTAATATATCTAGATGTGCACGGCCGAAGGATCAGAAGATGCTACCAATGAAAAGTCATGATTATCACATGCTGATGCAACAACTTCTGCCATTAGCTGTCACTGTGTCTTTACCCAATAAGAATGCTAAGTCATGCATTATTAATATTTGTCACTATTTTCAAAGGTTGTGCACTAAAGTCATAGATCCAAATGATTTTGCTGCATTGGAAAATGCAATAGCTGTGACACTTTGTGAGATGGAGAAGATATTCCCTCATTTTTTTGACATAATGGTGCATCTATTAGTCCATCTTGCTTATGCAGCTAAGATAGTTGGCCCTGCTCAGTATCATTGGATGTGTCCAATTGAAAGGTAACTTTTCATACGTCGTGATGACTTTACCTATTGGAATGTAATTTTTCATAATATTTTCCTCAACTTTGTTATCAGGTATCTGATGACCCTAAAAGGATATGTTCATAATAAAGATATCTAGAAGGATCAATAGCAGAAGGATATATAGCCGAAGAGTGTCTAACTTTTTGTTCAAGATACTTGGATGGAGTTGAAACAAAATTAAATTGGCCAAATAGAAACGATACTGACGAAGCAAATTTGGAAAATGAGCCAACACATGATAGTGATGATTGGTCTATTTTCTTGATAGTAGGTCGTGGTATTGGTAAAATGCTAACATGTGTCTTAGACGAACATACATTGCAAAAAGCACATAAGCATGTACTATTCAATTGTGAAGCAATTGAACACTACATTAAGTTAGTGACAATTGTCTTCTATTAATATAATTCTATAACATATTCCAATGACATATTGCACATATTTTTTTATTGAGGAATCACTATGATATCATTAGGCAAAAACATCCTCATAAGTCCTTAAAGGAGGTTCAGATAATACATAGTAACTCATTTGATGGATGGTTTAAGGAACATGTAAGTTTAGTTGTGCTAATTAAATTTGTTATGTTTCATGAATAAAGTCTAACAAACTTTTCTTTTGTTAGATTGAGACACTCCTAAGAACAGAGATGGTGGATGATTACGTCAAGTTTCTTTCTCAAGGTCCACATCAACTGGCCATTAAGTACAAGGGCTATGTTGTCAATGGTCACAAATTTCATACCAAGGCAAAAGATGCAAATCGAACAACACAAAATAGTGGAGTCTTTTTGGTAGCTAAGACTGATTGTTATTTTAAAACCACTGACCGCAATCCAATTACTAGAGATGTTACCTACTATGGTGTTTTGAAGGATGTTATTGTGCTCAATTATTATGAACACTTTAAGGTGACATTATTTAAGTGTGATTGGGTGGACATCTACTCAAAGAGGGGAATCAAGCATGATGAACATGGGTTGACTCTTGTTAATTTGAGATGACTTCAAACTATAGGAGAACCATTTGTAGTGGCATCTCAAGTTGGACAAGTATTTTATGTAGAAGATGTCACTGCAAAAGGGTGTCATTTTGCTGTAAAGATTGCCCCGCGAGATATGTTCAACATGGAAGAACAATCTTGTATTGAGAATGTCAAAGCTTATGTGCAAGGTGAAACTAGAGATGGGCCATCAATGATATTAGAGGATGAAGATACTAATTGTGACATAGTTAGATTGGATATGGAAGGAATCACTATTGATAGTTTAACAATTGAAAAAGACCAATCCCAAATTCAGCAGGATGATGAAAGTGTATCTCAAAGTGGTGATGATGATAGTTTTGAATGAGACGATTACAAAACAACAACCAATTTTTCTTTTAGTTTGTCGTTATTATTTGACTTATATAATCTTTTTTTTGCTTGATGTATCTCTTTAATTTCCTGTCTCACATTATGGTCTAGATAGGTGTATGCATTTTGCATGTCTGGCATTCTTCTTAATCAAATTTATCCTTGTCTCTGCTTCTGTTTATAATTATATTTGATTAAATATCTGTCTTTTGTTTGTAAATATTAATTATAAAATTGCTATTATGTTGTTCAATATTTTTTAAATGTCTTCATTTATATGTGACTTGATATACTCAGGATGAGAGAACAATACAGTGACAATTTCCATAACAAGACAGCCACAATGAATGATAAAAACAACAACAATGACTCTTATACAATGACTCATTTACCTAGCATTACTTGACATGGTTGTTGGAAATCTTTGAACCTGTCATCCTCAAATCGCTCCAAAAAAAATTTAGCTTCCCTTCCAGCTGAAATTCAAAATGATAGAGCAAACAAATTCAATAAAACTACTACTAGCTATGCAAAAAATACCCAATCAGCCACGTCTCCCCAAGACTCTAATATGGTTGGTGGTTTGAAATCCTCTCAAACATGCACAACTGAAAATGATACGGGAACAACGTTCCAAAATCAGAACAACAAAGAAAGTGGTGATAAAGTTACAAGATCAAGAAATTCACATTACCTTCTGATATCTTGGGCAAGAACTGTAAATCCCGAGAAGTTGAAGAAGTGCAAAGGAAGCATTTCCAGGATAAGCTTGAAGAACAAAAGTTGGAAATTGATGCAAAACTTCAAGAACAAAAGGAGGAATTCAACCAAAAATTAGAGGAGTTACTTGCCTTAACTAGAGCAGGAAACAATAAAACACAACATGTTGGCACTATCCAAGTATGAATGCATTTTATACAAGATGTGTGGTATCAATTATTTTCCATGTTGACTTTTATGGACTTATGTCAAAAATAAAATAATTGTGCAGACAAACTTATCAATGCAAACTCCACTCCACATAAGACATTCATCATTTAAGAAGGGACAATTATGTTTGTATTTGTGTAAATTGCACTTCATTTTACATTTATATAAATTTGTTATGTAAACTGTATTTTGTTCTAGGATGTGTATCTGCTGAGTTTCACAGATCTAGATGCTAGAATTGCATTCGGTCGAGTATCTGAGGTTGACCCCATGAAAAGGGTGGGAGGTGAAATTTTAGGCTCATCATTTGTTGGTGTTTTTGTAGAGGTTGCTTTGTTGGACAACGATCCTCTAGTGAGACCTTATGATCAATATCAATCTATTCATGATGTTGTTGGCAACGTCATAGTATGGCCAAAAACACATATATTTCCAAGGTGAGCACTTATAATATTACATAATTGAAAACAAAAGTAGTATCTAAAGTTGTTTCCATTTGCTGTAGGACATGAAGTTTAAACATAACTGCATTCTTGGATACTGTCTAGAGAGATGACATATATAGTTGTTTTTTTAATCCAATTTTTTATTAGTACATGACGATCCAAATAATGTTGTTTCATGTCCATTGTCGTAGACAAATGACAATCCTATTTTGACCTGCTTTTGATTTTGTTATGAAAAATCTTAGTATTATGGACAATACATTCACTATGAATGGTTTGTGGTTTTTAGATATGAGCAATGTTTGAGCATCTTGTTTGTGAGATTTACATCTGAGCAATGTTTGCATTTGTGATGGATCATCTATGCATTTGTGGTTTTTTTAAATAGAGTTACAAGAGGCATGCCTTGAGGGACAGGTACATGGAGTCTGCTTCAATACATTCAGACTGCTGAATGTGAATGTCTTTTTTGCTTCCTATTCTACACAACATATCCATGCATACTTGTGATCCTTAATCAGGCGGCACTGGTAAATGACTCATTAATGACCATGGTAGATGATTATGCACATACCTTAATATTTCTGTTTGACTCATTAAGTATTTTTAGACCTCAATTATTTTGATATTGTTACATGATATCTATGTCAAGAAAATCAATTCTCTAATTCTATCTTTATGTTGTTATTGATTCTGTCTTTTTTCCTGGCTATTCTCATATTGACTGATCTATTGTTGGCTAGCTGCATGTACTAACTACTGTGCATAGTTACTTTCATTTTTGACAGTCCCTCCACCTATGTTATGTCCTTATCTGTCATTAAATACCATATATCAATTTTGACATGAGGACACCTACAATCTTGATAAAGTGTTTCATCATTGACTGTATATTGAAATATTATATGTCTAACATCTCCTAACAATAAAGTTTCTAGGATGTCTGGAGTATGCATTTGTATATTGTATAGCTGAATTGATGCATGAGACCAACATTTTTTATTTCTGTTATTTTCTTTGAAAAAAGAAACATATTATAGTCATCTTGTTCTAATTTGGTAATTCTAGGGTCTCTCTAAATCTCGGGACCATATGCAAGGTTTCTGATAATGAAGAGCCTTTGTCATTGATATTAATATAATCATACTATCATAGACAAAATATTCTACATTTCAGTATGATTTTGATAAATGTACATTGCCAAATCAAAAGCCACAAATAAATGATTTTCATAAAACAACAACAAATATCGGGTCACATATAGTTGACTAAAATACAATAGCTAGATCAGAATTGAGAGATTGGGTTACATTTTTCAAATTAGCAGCAACATCTAGATCATAGCCAAATTTATTACCTTCCCTTTTGACATGCTAGAATAGAATGTTGAAGAATAGTGAATTCAAGACATCGATCTCCTTATCCATGGCAAGGATTCTTTCTCTACACTGACTATTGATTTTGGTTATCACACTTGGTGAATAAGACTTGCGATAGAGCTTGTGTATTTATTTCCCATGATCAGTTTGGCCCATCCTATTGAGGTAGTTACTATTTCCATAATAGCTACATCTCCTAAATTTCTTGAGGAGGTTAGTAGGCTTCCCTATAGCTATCTTTATATTTAAGTAATGTTCAAACATGATAAGCAAGTTCTTCTCTATGGATGAGGTCTTGTATGTGTTACAAGTGAGGTTTGTATTTCCATCCGGACTCCTACACTTGTTTTAGAGGCTAATATGTTGTGTGAAAGGTTTTCTCATTGTTATCACCATGATACCCTATATGATGTATTCAAGGAGAAAACATGGTGAATAATTCAGGAGGGGTGATGTTATGGGTTCTCAGTTGGATATAACATGAATTGATCCCAGAAGATCTCTGGAAAATAAATTAGTAGAAGCATTTCTGATGTGGCTGCATTAAGAGCCATGGTTCGACTTCTTCATGTTCAGGTATATCCTAGCTATTTGTTGTTATGATATATAGAATGGGCTATCATATTATCCATGAGGTTTAATGGTGTGTTGCAACTTCTGTACAAGGGTCAATTGCATAAACTTCTCTTGTATCTATGTGCATATCGGTCTTCTCTGTTCTAGATATATATTGCATATTCCTTAGTGCCACCTCCATTATCTATCTTGATTTTGTCTCTCACATGTGCATATTGAATATTTCCTTGCACTAGCTTCATAAAAAATCTCCATTTGCTCTCTCACATGTGGCAACATATTTATGTCTCACTGTATGAATAGTAATCCTTCTAAACAAAGACAACTGGAATGTCAATCTTCATAGCACGGAGAGAAGTCAAACTTTGTATCGTAAATTTTATTTCATGAGAAAGTATATTCCTGATAACTAGGAATCATGATTTTAGTTCCTAAAAACCATATTGATATCCTAAAAACTAATATACATGTGTGTAGGCATTGATTTGAAAATGGTAGGTTACATCATTCTATGAATATGTTGATAGTATGTGATTAGTCTCAGATTTGAGTTTAATATGTCTTAGATATCCAAATCACTTGTTATTCTGATGAAAAAACTCTTGCTTCTTGAGAGTTTTTTATTGTAGATCCAACTGATATTAATCTCCTAAGAACCAACCAGAATATACATATTGGATTTTGACATAAATGTTCAATTTGATTGTAAATTTGTATTTTATGTGCTTCAAGCTAAATATGTGCTTGTTGATGATCTAATAGATCTTGCTCCTGCCACAACATTTTCTCACTTGGATGCTGCCACAATTCTATTGTCACGTCAGGTCTGTGTGTAACTTTAAATGTACATTAATTATATTTTTATTTGACACTTGTGCTCTCTCCTTGTTAGATATCCAATATTGGTATCTGAGCTTGGTATTTACCCTATTGTTGATCCTCTTGATTCAACAACGAAGGGATCATTACATCAACAAAGGTTGAAGCATTTGAAGAGTTAACATGGGTAAGTTTTGAAGTTTTCAGCTAACTATTCCCTATTGGTTCAACAAGGTCAAATAACTCTCATGATTCTTTATTGTCTTATTCTTTGTGTTTGATATTTTAGATTGCTGAGAAATTTAGAAGGGACATTAATGCTGCACCTCACCTCATTCAGTAGGAGTTGCTAATGCTCTGTTGCCTCCCATGCCCCCTATTCCAAAGGTGTGTACGTATTGAAATTCTATTGCTTGAAATGGCTTTAGAATCCTATTACTCCTGATCTTCCTGGTCCAACTCGACTACCTGATGTATGCAGGTTAGTTTGAAGCTAGAATTGGTTAATTGCTTAAGATTGATCTCAGTTTATAGATCTTTTTTAGACTCCCTAAAGTTGCATATCATAGTCTTAGTATGATATTATAGTCTCTTGGCTATATTCTGATAACATTAAGTGCTTCGCTTGTTATATTATATCTAGAGCTCGTTTAAGAAATTCAAGATATGCTTACTGATATTGTAGCTCTTAATTGTAGAAACCAATAGATAATTAAAAAATTTGACACATGTGTCTATATGGTCATCCAATGAAAACTTCAAACTCAAGCTTCCCTCACCACCATCTTATATTGCACTCTATAGAGACTACTATAATCAATTGAGCACTATTGAGTGACTATTATAATAATCTGTAAGACTATTACCTTACATGTTATGCAGTGCTATTTGGTGGATAAATGTACACGTACACCGTTATCCTACCTAAATCATATTTATAGATAAATACCTAGTCCCTTTAAGGTTCTTGGTACATGATGAATGGAGCATGAGGGCAATATGCACAGCTGGTAGAAATTATATAAATCTAATCAATGGTATGTGCAATGTTGATTGGAAAGTGCATAAGCTTGAAGTAATGTTATTGAAAGAAAAAAAAAATGAATTTGTGAAGAGCTCATAAGGAGAACTCAACAATCAATAAATCCATATTGTTCCAGTATAGTTGGGGTTTAATCTTATTTGTGATCTACATCTGACTAGCAGTTGAATAACACAATAGATCATATAGTATCCAATTTAGTTGTAAAAAACACTTTCTATAAACTAAAATTTCAATTTGTGTTTAGTTCAATTTCATCCTGAATTCATTGAACCCAAACATTGAATGTAGAACCAAGCTGTATCCTTAAAAGAACCTACACAAATAGAAATATTTTCCTCTTCTAGTCTTATCGGTGTGATCTATAGGCTAAGCTAATACAAAATCAAATCATCCTACTTGATTGAAGTATGATTCTTTGGTTTGAGTTGGATCACCGACGTTGTTGAACTTCAACTAGTATTCCAATCCTGCTTCAAAATCATGTTTTGGGGGGATCACTAGCGGCATGAATATACTATTCTACTGAACAATTGAAGTATTGGAATATGCTTACATATTGCTACTTTGTTTTAAAGAATCATAATTCATCATTGTCATTCAATAGTAGCACCATTTATATCTTTTTCACTTTTTCCTCTGACAAGATATTACTTTTTGATCATATTCAATCCATTTTTGTCACATTTTCCACTTTGTCCCCAAAATCCGACCTTTTGAAATTGGTTGAATGAATCCGTACTATGCTTACTATCATTTTTTTGTGTATAAAAGTATTAGAAACTCTTCTTAATTTTACTTTTTATTGCATTGTAAATGATTCTGTTACATACACAAAAGACTTTCTTGGATGTCTACTTTTTTTTTCTTGTGGAAAATAACAATATGCTAATTTTATACAATTATCTTATAGGTGTGTGATGACATTATTTTGCTACATGGATCCATCATATCACATCTATGGACACATCAAAAGGCCTAGTTATTCCATTCCATCTACTGATCTTATAATAGATAGCAACAATGCGGAACTGTATTTTGATAACAATGAAAGGAGTGTATATTCCCATTTGTCCAGAGCTCCCAATGTAGTATGTCTTCTCTATTTCAAGCAGAAAGCCATGGCATCTAGGCTAGATTTCAATATATCCATGCAACACTCATGGTGGAATCTTGTTACAATCTTTACAAGATGAAAATAGAGGTACTTGGTTGTTCACATTTCTAAGCACATTCTTAACCATGTTGAATGCAAGAACCAATAAATTCAACAAGGGGCTTGGTGACCAACTTGTTGTTTGCATTGATCAGCTACTACTGTGCCAGTGTGTTTGCCACCACGATAATGAAAAATTATAAATGAGACATCTTTATTTCAAGCTGGCTGTGGAGTGGTCAAAGATCATGAGGTGATTCACTTCCCAACATTTCTCTCTCTCTCTCTCTCTCTCTCTCTCTCTCTCTCTCTCTCTCTCTCTCTCCAATATAGACACACTAAAAAAGTTGGAAAATAACCCAACTTAGTAGAAGTAGTTGATATATCATCAATACCCTGAATACAAGTAAAATATCTATTTCAGGTTGCATTTAATTTTTTTTCTAATGATAGGCTACTGAGAAGAAGGCACCTCCGAGTTTTTTTTTCTATTGCACTGCTGATGTAAACATGGTGTAGGTACTTAGTAGGCTAATGATGTGGATGACAAGAAAACAAATGAGGAGATGGATGGCTACCCACATTTTGTGTCGGGGCAATGCTATTAGAATTAAGATGTTTTGCTTCTATCATTGGTTGTTATGGATATGTTAGAGCTGAATGTCTTGTCAACTTCGGAAATTTGTAGTGGACTTAGGTCTTGCCTGAGAGGGTTAAAAGAAATCCACTCTGGACTTTTACCTCTCATTCTGTTTTTACTAGAATCCTGGATCCATAATCCACAATGACAATTACTATGTCAAGAAATATTGTTATTCCATATAGTTTGAATCTTCTTTTTTGCTATATGAGTTTCCTGGGTAAGTTCATCTTCCTATTTGAGGCCTCGAGTACTAATTGTTTATATTCTTATAGGAATTCGAGGCTGATCTTTACCCCTTTGTGTTACAGTTCTATCTTGATGCTGGAAAGGGACATGTATACATGTACATCTATGTGAATATTGAGTTGCATTGAATTTCAAAGATTGTTTGTTGTTGAGGCCAAATGAGCTGCAGAAAATGATTCAACTGTCTTCATCTTTGAATGCCAAAAATCCAAGACTCTCAACAGTTGTGGCAGAAAATCAAGTCAAGAAATCAAGTCAAGAAGCACCATCTGAGAAGGTGTTTGCTGAATGGGTTGTTGAAGCTATTTCCTGAAGGAGCTCTGAAGTCGACATGCTTATCATATCAGGGAAGAGACAGATCCAATGATGTAGAAGTTATTATATTGAATAGAAAAATGTTATATATATGAAAGTATATCATTGGTGTTGTATTCAATCTAAGGGGCAAGATAGAATGTCCTCCCCATGTAATTTTCATTTCATTATAAATAAAAAATATTCATACTTTTGGAAATCTGAGTTCGGCTGCATTTGGCATTCAATTAGAAAATCTGATAATGAACTGAAAATTTAATGACTAAAAACCTTGAAAATGTAGTAATACAGAACTAGTATATTATTAGTGGCTTTTTATATACACCATTACACTCAATCAGAACTGTTTCAAACAACAACATTATACAAAATAATGGCCTTTATATAAAAGCCAATTGATGGATTGTGGCTTTTTTATAAATGCCAAATGATGTTTTAGTGGCATTTATTTGGAATTTATTGGAAGCCACTAAAGCCAAATGTTTAGTGGCATTTACAACTTATGCCACTATCTTTATAGTGGCATTGGTACTAGAGGCATTTTTTTTAAGTGTCAACAAATGCCACTAAACATGTTTAGTGGCCTTTTTTTTCCAGTGGCATTTCTAAAAGGCCACTAATGGGAATTTTTACTGTAGTGATAAAGGATAGAATGAGAAGAAAACTTAGGGAAAAGGGTTACATGGAGATTACATTCAAAACTCAGTATCTTACAAAACTCCACCCCTTAAAAAAAAATTGTCCCTAAAATCTCAAACAAAAAGAGAAGGGTGAGTATGCAATATCTCATCTTTCAACTCGCAAGTCATTTCTTCCAAACCATGATATTTCCACAAAACATTCACCAACTCAATCTCCTTATTCTTCAACTACTTTGTTCAGGAGTCCATGATCTTCAAAGGTAGCTCCTCATATGTAAAATTCTTATGAATTTCCAAAGGCTCAATAATAAGCACATGTGAAGGGTCCTTCACATACTTCTTAAACACAAATACATGGAACACATTATGAATCTTATCATAGACAGGAGGAAGAGCTAAGCAGTATGCACAATCTCCAATCATATCCAAGATCTCAAATGGTCCAACATAGTGGGGACTTAGTTTGCCTTTAACTTTAGATCTATCAATAGAGCATATGGGCTTGATCTTCAAGAACACATAGTCACTCACTAAGAAGCTAACATCAGATCTCTTCTTGTCATCATACATCTTTTGTCAATCTTGAGTAGTTTTCATATGCTTCTTAATCAGTAGAACTTTATCTATCATCATTTGCATAGCATCTGTATTCACTAAGAAACATCACCAACATCATCCCAATACAATGGTGAACGACAAAGTCTACAATAGATACCTTCAAAAGGTGACATACCAATACTATCTTGGTAGTTGTTGTTGTAAGCAAACTCAGCTAATGGCAGATATCTATTCCAAGCACCTCCCCAATCCATCACAGAAACATGAAGAAAATCTTTTAGAATCTGCATTATCCTTTTTGTTTGACCATCGGTGTGTGGATGATATGATGAACTGAATCGTAGGTCAGTCCCCATCTCTTCCTGAATTTGACTCCATAACTAAGCGGTAAAATTCAAATCATGGACATAAACTACCACTTCAGGAACCCCATGGAAACAAACTATCCACTTAACATACAATTGAGCCATATCAACAACTTTGTAAGTGGATTTGAAAGGCAAGAAGTGGGCAGACTTTATGAGTCGATCAATCACCACCCAAACAACATCATAACCTCTCTAGGACTTAGGGAAGCCAGTAACAAAGTCCATGGTAATCTTCTTCCATTTCCATTCTAGAATCTCAAGAGGATGAAGAAAACCACTAGGTTGTTGATGATCTATCTTGACTTGCTGACAGGTCAAACATTTCACAGCAAACACAACTATGTCATTCTTCATATTCTTCCACTAGAAGCTTTACTGTAGGTCCTTGTACATTTTAGTTGTGCTAGGATGAATCATGTACTTAGACCCATGAGTTTCATTCAGAATCTTTTGCCTTAGATTACCAACATCAGGAACCCACAACCTATGTTGGAAGCAGACAACACCATCCACTCCAACTGAGAAGTTACATTGTGGTTTATCTGCTAAAGCCTTCATCTCCTTTATCTCATAACTCTCCAACTGTGCCTCTACAACCTCTGAGATCCTGGTCAGTGTAAGAAAACAAACTATCCATGTCCACACATAACTTATCTTCATCTTCTGAGTCAACAGACTGAGGTTGCCAACTAGAATCATGTTCCAGATTCTTCCACACAAAATACCTCATAGCATATACAACATCCTTCTTCCGACTCAGAGTATAAACAACTACATTTGCTTTACCAAGATCATAGGTGATGGTAAAGTCATAGTCCTTAAGGTACTACATCCACCTTCGTTGTCACAAGTTTAGATCTTTTTGTGTCAACAAGTACCTCAAGCTTTTTTGGTCGGAGAAGAATTCAAACTTCACTCCACAGAGATAGTGTCACCAGATTTTTAGATCATACTTCGTGGAAGCTAGCTCTAAATCATGTATAGGCCAATTTCCTTCATTTAGTTTTGGTTGGAAGGAATCATAGGCAATCACTCTACCTTCTTACATTAAGACACACCCTAAGCCTTGTTTGGAAACATCCATGTAAATGACATAGGGTATGCATTCAATAGGCAAGGCAAGAACATGTGCAGATGTAAATCACTCCTTCAGCTTCTGGAAACTGTCCTCACATTTAGGTGTCCATGAGAACTTGACCTCCTTCTGTGTCAACATGTTCAAAGGCAAGGTCAATTTTGAGAAGCTCTTGATGAATCTTCAATAGTAACCTACTAACCAGAGGAAACTACAAATCTCTAAGGGATTCTTCATAGCCTTCCACTTGGTCACATCTTCTACCTTTGCAAGATCAACAACTATATCTGTGACATCTCACTATCACACAGATAATGATAAGTCACGTGAAAATGCATGAAACCACCATGAAACCACATATTACTGAAAAAATGGGTTAATAAAAACTGATTGCGGAAAGCAGATAAAAGAAAACTATTACATCCAGATCCTCATCCTACAAGGAAACATGTTATATAAATATGCACAAGCATGGATATATGTCCACAACTTATATGGACCAACTGTCCTGTCAGCACAAGAGTTCATCACATGTTTATACATACATAATGGGCCACATCCGGCCGACAACAAAAAATACAAGACTACAACAACTATTTATCATAAAACATCGTCAAAACAACTCCGAGGACCTGAGAGTACATGAATGACACTAGGACTCTACTACTAAACAACCAAAACAACAACATATCCATCTCTTTCCTCCTACTTCTCTTCTTGCTGCTCGGCTGCAACCTCACGACCACCACCACGTCTAGCACGATCACCTAAAAAGGTTGTAAACCAGTGGGGTGAGACACACCGTCCCAGCGAGAAACATAACTCCCCACTGAAACTATAAAACTTCAGATAAAGCAAGTAACTGATGTAAGCAACATGCTGAATAGAGCTTAACCTTATTAATAACTTACCAAGAGGCATATAACCAAATATTTCTTTATGGAACATGTTTGACAAGATGAGCTTTATAAGAACTTATCACAAGATATGAGAAACATACAAAGGATATAACTAGACCAACTATACAAGAAAGGCCTCTACCAATGTTTCGTGTTTTGTCTTAAGCAATATATACTATACGGATGGATTATGATTTATTATGCCCTGAGGAAGTGAGCTGTACCGCTCAAATCCAACCTTTGGCTGCGAAGCCCAAAACCGGTGCCATACAAGGTCAATGGAAGAGCCGAACTCCACGACCTCACCTTTTCATGGTCAGTGCACGATAATTAAAGCAGGACCGCAGTCTCTTGCTTGAGTGGCCTCATCCATAGGGTTAGCTCATGCACTCTACCCTTTTATTTAGCCCGCCTTGGTACAAGTATCGGCGCCAGTATACCTTGAGCCACGAGCCTAATCACCGTGCTCTTGAGCAATGAATGCATTCGTGCTCTATCACATTGAGCCATGGGTATGTTCACCATGCTCCAACTATCCTGAGTCTGCAACCGCAGTTGCATTCAAATCCTCCTATTTTCGACTAGGAGAAACCCCACATATTCAAGCAATATGCACTCCAGGTAATTCTGTAGGATAAACCTATTTCACCATCACCAGCTACTGACGATGATGGATCTATGGCTAGGGAAAACTACATGATATGTTCCACTGTATTTAATTAGTATATTTTAGGTGGATTGTTGAGGCAACCAAGTTGTACAACATAGACTGCATCGAGTTACATTATTAATGTCATTACCATGGGATCTCAATACCTCATTGCAGAATGCCACTGCCTCTCAAGGCATACTTCACCATCATGGGATAGCAATCCCTTATCTCAACATTAGAGGATAACACCTCAACTAGGCACAAAGCCTTTGTCAGGTTAATAAACCTTTCTCATCATACTAGTGATACATGTTATCTTATCAACAAGGATTATCATCGTTGAGTGTTATATAGAACACATACACCTCATAGCTCTTACCTAGCTATGGATTCACTTGATTCACTTGCATGGTTAGTATGCATATCAAGAGAGATAACTGAATCACCAAACATAGATCTTTATGATTATCATGCTATTAGGGTTGAAGGTACATGATTGGAACAACATCCATGATCATAGTTACATGAAGCAAAAGCTGTATCTGTAGACAAATTACATTATTGTTATCAAACCATGAGCATCCACTATGCCTTTATCTTATTAACATAAACATATATCTTATCATCTTTCTTAGCACCAACATTAGGTATCAAACATATCACTGGTCACAACCTATCATTCATAACTCATCATCTACAAATGTGCGTGCACAAGATAACAAAACTCACCAACCTAAGCTTCCGAGCTAGGCATAACGCTCACCAAAGGTACCGCCTACCCTACCAAAGGTGTGGAGGGTAGTGCCACTACTCACCCAAGGAGGTATCAGGCAAGGTCATATCCCTCACTAAAGCTCTATCAGCTAGGGCATCAAATCCCTAAGGCACTAAACCACCCATATCGGTCACCAGCATAACATGCGCCCATGCACAAGGGATATCGTACAACCTGGGGCCAAGAGTTGCGTCGTGCACCCATGAATATCGGGAAACCAGGTGCAAGATGATATCAGGCAACAAATGGGCGTCACATATCGGCCATCACCCCTATCACCCATAATGGGTTAGGGTTTTATGTCGGGCAACCTGTAAGGTCATGTCATCCACAACTGTATCGTCCAAGGCTATGATGCCCAAGGTCGCCACTGTATCGCCCAACAAGCACACAACTAACAAACGAAACCATGGTGCCCAAGGTAACCTATCGTCCCACAAGGTAGGCACCACATATCGGTCAATACTAGGACACCTAACTAGGGTTCCACCACCCAAGCATCATATAGGGAAAAACCAAAACCAACCTGTATCGCCCAAGGCACAAAACAGAGATGCCTACCAAGCATCATGTCAGCCAAAGGCATAATGCCCACAAGCACCAACTAAGACAGGAGTTTGTATCAGGAAAAAGGGACAAAGAACACTTCTTAGCATATCAACCAAGACTCAACCCTAGGAGAGGGGTATCGGGAAACTCATCACAAAGGGGTATCGTGCAAGGCTTAAAGCCATATCGTGTTGCTCATCTTCAATCTCAAGATTGCCACCAAGAAGCCCTAAAGGCTCAAGAGAGTTGGCTCACCTCTCAAGACAATTAAGTGAGAGAGGGGTATTACACAACTTCCATCACCTATAGGGCAACAAGGAGGTCCATCTCCTCATATCGGCCAACTAACTGAAGCTCATCTTCCTAATGGATTAGGAGTCCCTAAGCTCACCTCTCAACAACTACGAGAGAGGGGTTTTCCCCAGGAACTCCACCTCCATGGTTCGACCAACCCAAGGCAAACCAAGATAAAAAAATCTAGGGTTTATCTAGAGCAACCTCATAACCATTATAGCAAGCAACATAGCTAGAAGAAGACATGGCCGATCAAGATATATAGCATGCAACATGAAAAAGAAGTAGTATAGAAAGGGTTAGGAGTTATGTAACCCGCCTCAAGCAAGCTCCAAAGCTCCAAGTACCCAGCTTTAAGCTCCAAGAACCACCAAAGAAGCAAGACACCTTCTAGGGTTCAGCCACCACTAGAGGAAGAAGAAGAAGACTAGAGCTTGTCTCCCACCAAGCTCCACCAAGAAGAGGGTATCGGCCACCAAGCTCCACCAAGGGGGATGTATCAACCACCAAGGAAGAAGGAAAGCAGCTAAAGGATCTAAAGAGCTTAGCTACTAAGGAGAGGGTCGTATATATACCATGGGGTGAAGAGGGAGAGCAAGGCAAGGTATCACCCACCCTTAGCACACTTGTCCAAGGAGTGTGCCACATGCAAGCACCCCAAAAACCCATGCCCATGTGTTGCCACTCTCTTAGCAAAGCAGCTGCCACTTGTCCAAATATGGTGACACAAATGAAGCTAGAAGGGAGATGTGTGTTGCGCAAGTGGCAACCCATTCACCCTTGGCCGATACAACCTCCTTGGCCAGCACACCCACCAAGCCTTGGCCGATACACCTTGGTCTTGCCTGATACAAGGCCCAACAAGGCAAAACATGGCAAAACAAAGCCCAACAAGGCTCAACAAGGCCCAAAGCTACTAAATCAACGAGCCGAACCCATCCTCTCAACACAGCACAAATAAACCCTAATCATAACCTCAGGTGATTAGCAAGAATATAAATACAAGGTTTAGGCAAAGCAAATAGGGTAAGCCCAAAATGAAGGTCAGGGTCCTTACAAGCCATAAACCTCTACAAAGGGATTTTGCTCCCGAAATATGAAGAGAAAAGCAAGGGGTACTTCCTCCTCATCTCTTCCTCGAGCTCCCATGTGGCTTCCTCAATGCCATGATGATGCCAAAGAACCTTCACAAGAACCAGTTCCTTCCTTTTCAACTTCTTCACTCTCTTGTCAAGAATCAACACCAGACCATCCTCGTAGGTCACTTCTTCATCAAGCTCAACCTCAACTGGCTGTATCATGGTCTCTGTTCCCGGATGACTTTTCTTCAGCATACTGACATGGAACACTGGATGTAACCTGTGCAACTCTGGCGGTAGTTCTAACTTATAAGCTACCTTGACAACATGTGCTATTACCGGATATGGCCCCATATACGTGGGTTCCAGCTTGCCTTTCCAACCAAACCTCAGCACGCCTTTCCATGGTGAGACTTTGAGATACACCTTGTCTCCCACCTGGAACTCTAGAGGTCATCAACGATTATCTGTATATGACTTCTGTCTATCTTGTGCCGCTTTCAACTGTTGTTGTATCACCTTGATCTTCTCTGTTATCTGCTACACATCTTTGATCTGCTACCTCAACATAGGCTTTACTTACATATGTGCCAACAATCCTTCCAACAAGGAGACTTCCAACTGTACATTCATATGTCGTAAAGAGACAAACATATCCCGCCTATGGTATACCAAGGAACTCAACTGTGTCTTCTTCATAGGAAGAGAAGAAGACTTTCTACTAAGTACATCAACTACCACATTCGCCTTACTAGGACGATACTCAATGGTGCAATTGTAATCATTGATCAACTCCATCTAGTGACGCTGTCGCATGTTTAGCTCACTCTGTGAGAAGATGTACTTCAAGTTCTTATGATCTGTAAAGATCTGACACACTACCCCATAAAGATATTGTCTCCAAATCTTTAACGCATGGACCACCGCTGCCAGCTCCAAATCATGTGTTGGATAATTCTCCTCATGTTTCTTAAGTTGTCGCGAAGCGAAAGAATTCACATGATCTTCCTACATCAGCACACATCATAGGACTTTCTTGGAAGCATCACAGAAAACAACATAGCCTTTCCTAGGCTCTGGAAGCACCAACACTGGAGCACTAGTCAGCTTCTCCTTCAAACTTTGGAAAGCTTTCTGACAACGATCATCCCAAACAAAAGGTACATCCTTCCTGGTCAATTTTGTTAGCGGAAACGCGATCACACTGAAGTCCTTTATAAACCTTCGGTAGTATCCTACTAAACCCAGAAAACTAAAAACTTCAGTAGGCATTTTCCGTTTCTCCCACTCTACAACTAACTCCACCTTCTTGGGATCTACTCTAACTCCTTCCAAGAAAGTTACTTCCTTCAACCATAACTTGCACTTACTGAACTTGGCATACAACTGATGCTGGCGAAGGAGAGTCAACGCTTGTCGAAGGTGTTGTTCATGCTATTTACTATCCCGACTGTAGATCAAGATGTCATCTATAAAAACCACAACAAACTGGTCTAGAAATGGACAAAACACCTGGTTCATTAGGTCCATAAAAGCAGCAAGCGCATTGGTTATCCCAAATAGCATAAGCACGAACTCAAAGTGATTGTACCTCATCCTAAAAGCTGACTTGGGTATGTCCTCATCCTTAATCCTCAAATGATGATATCCAGACCGTAGATCGATCTTTGAGAATATTGTAGCACCACCCAACTGATCATACAAATCATCTATCCTCGACAAAGGGTACTTATTCTTGATCATAACTTTGTTCAATTGTCGGTAATCTATGCACAGACGCATCAACCCATCCTTCTTCTTTACGAACATGACTGGAGCACCCCACGATGATGTGCTTGGTATGATAAAACCTTTATCTACCAACTCCTATAACTACTTCTTTAGCTCTGCCATCTCCACGGGAGCCATCCTATACGGTGTCTGAGCAACTGGTTGTGTCCTTGGCAATAGATTGATCTCAAAGTCAATTTCTTGAGGTGGGGGAACACTGGGAAACTCATCGGGAAACACATCCGCAAACTCTCTGACAATAGGCATATCCTCAAGGCTAGGACCCTTTTCCTTGGTATCCACAACATGAGATGAGAACACCTTACATCCTTGTTGTAACAACTTCTCTTCCAGCATTGCTGACACTAAACACGTCGGAAGGATCTTCATATCTCCTTGGAAGGCCCACTTCTCACCACCGTCAACAAAAACTGCTTGCTTGGAACCACATTCCAACACAACCTTATACTTCTCTAGGGTATCCATCCCAAGGATCACATCGAATCCATGCATATCAAGTGGTATAAGATCCACTTGTATCTCATGTCCTGAAAAAGATAGAACACAAGATGGACACACTTCTTGAAGCATCGATAAACTATCAAGAGGGGTTTCTAACAAGAAGCTATCTTTCTTATAGCTAATTGGTAAAAGTAAACTATCAAGCATACTATGTGTGATAAAAGAGTGTGTAGCACCCAATCACCTGAATAGATATAAAGCAAGAAGAAGACAAATCCGAGTGAAATAACTCCATCTGACCTGCCACCACTCGCGGGTTGACTATTGCCTCTGGCTGACTCATAGCATAGAATAGAGTCGTTGCTTGCTGTCGTCCACATCATCTGCTTGCTTGAGCAAATGATCTTGCTTGCGATGCTTGACCGCATCCTCGCCCTCTGTTACCACTAGACTGCTGTCTATCTAGTCCCTGTTGATTTTGCCTCGGTTGCTGTGTCACTTCGACATCTCTCCTTGGGCAATTTGACTTCAAATGCCCAGTTTGTCCACAGTGATAGCATGACCTATATTCAAACTGTGGCCTAGATGGCCCTGTCACTGCCACTAAAGTTGTACTATGGGCTCTAGATGGTGAAAATCCACACCCTCTTCCTTTACTGGGAAACCACTATGACAGTATGCTGGAACTCGACATCGCAGATGGTGATGAAAATCTTGGCTTCTTGAAGCCATCAAATCTTTACCTCTGGAACTGAGCAGGCTTTTTCTTGGTCATGGAATCTCTCTTCTCCTTGAATGACCATTCTATCCTTCAGACAGACTCCACAAACGTGGTGAACCACTCCCAGTTCTCTAAAGCAGCAGTAGGTGTTGTCAACTCAGCACTCAAACCCTTCTCAAACCGTCTGATTCTTTCATCATCTGTCGCCGCCATGTGAGGACAAAACCTCAGCATGTCCATAAACTTAGCTTCATACTCAGTGATGCTCATCAATCCTTGATGCAAACACTCAAACTAGTTGATCTTCTCATCCAGATAGGTCTTCGGGAAGTATCGACTCACGAACTCCCATCAGAAGATGTCCCAACAGATCACCTCACCAGACCGCTTGTCCTGCTCGATGGCCCACCAATGGCCAACACTACCCTTCAGAAGGTAGACAACGTGCTTAACTTTGTATGCTTCGGGGATGTCAAGGATCCAGAAGGCCTTCTAAAGACCTGTCAGCCATAGATCTGAATCTATTGGATCAGCTGTTCCAGCATAATCCGAACCTCTGACTCGGTGAAGACGCTCGAAGGTCTTCCCAATACCCAGAGATTCACCATGGGGAGCCTGTGCTCTTGGTGGAGGCATTGGCAATCTTTCCACCATGAGATTCATTGTAGCCATTAACTGCCCCATAAGATGCTGATAGGCATGGTTTTTGAGAATGGATGGGTCAAGTTGGGGGACCTCAAGCACTCAATCTTCATTTGCCTGCACTGATGCTCCATCAACAGATGCAGCATCACTGCTCTCGGCATCATGTTCTTCTTGGTTTCCAGACATCTTCAAGCTTTATCTTCCACGGAAGGTAGAAGGTTATTGTAAAAAAATATGGAATACTCACAAGAACAACCAAAAACCTAGTCCTAGATCCCTGTAGACTCAACGAACCTAGGGCTCTGATACCAAACTTATTGTGACATCCCGCTATCACACAGACAACGAGATGTAACGCAAAAATGCACAGAGCCACCATGCAACCACATATGAGTGAAAACACGGGTTAATAAAAACTAATTGCAGAAATAGATAAAAGAAAACTATTACATCCAGATCCTCATCTTGTAAGGAAACATGTCATATAAATAGGCACAAGAATGGATATATGTCCATAGCTTATATGGACCAGCTGTCCTATCAGCACAAGTGTTACAACCCCATTTTCTTGAAAATATAATGTAAGGTGTATTTCCCTTTTTAATGAATAAATGATATCCTTTTCTTTGAATTGTGATAAATTTCATGAGAAATGGCTTTGATTGATTGATTGTGGGCCTTGTTGGCCATTGAGCCCAATTGAAAAGAAAAGGGAATTAATAAGGAAAAGAAATTGTTTTGTAAAAGGGGAAATATGAGAAATTGACAATTAAAAGAAGATAAAGGCAAACCAATATTACCCAATATGGGAATTCGTGCCTTTATGATTTCTTGAGGTCCAAGGGACCCAAAACAACAAGATAATCACAAAGGAAAAAGGAATATAAATTAATTTTGAATAAATTAATGAGCAACTTGGGAGAGAAGTAATCCTTCTCATCCATTGCAACCTGTTTCCCAAATTTCGTATAAAGCTAGATAATGACAAGACAAAACTTTCCTTAAAATTTGAGAAAAAAAGGAGTTATGGTTTAGGAGGAATCAATTTTGCAAGTTATTTTGGTTTTGGGAATTAATTCTGAAATAACAGAATAAGATTTCCCTTTTCTTTGGCCGTGAATAATCTGATCCATTGGATCCTGATCCAGCGCTGGGCGCTCTTCGCTTGATTCCCACTGGGACTGTATTTCTGCGAGACACCAGAGGGACTTTCCCTCTTGATTCTCTCATAATCCATTGGTTTTGCCAACTGGATGAGATCTCCATTGGATCTAGGAGAAGAAAACGGGGGGAAACATCCCCGGTTTCATGCGCTTTGGCCCTGGTTTTGGGAAACGCCCAAACCAGCAGGTACCCTGCCTCGACCCTATAAAGAGGGGAGGATGATCAGAGGCACCGACACCTCTTTGGTCTATCCCAAATGTTTCGGAACGGCACAAGGATCGTGAACATGCGTTCGATTTCTCGTTTTGTGTCGACCTGCACTCTCAACTGCTCAAGGATCGTCGCCGGAGTCCGGTGGGTGGCAGACAACCTTGGAGTGTCCTCGGCGAGCAATTGGTGTCGTCGTCGTGTTCGACGAGAGGCGGCGGAGCTTCCTGGCCATTCAGCGTGAGAAAAGAAGGACGAGAGCTCGGAGTCAACACCTGAGTTGACCGCGCCGTCATTGTACCTCGACGCAAGGTTGAAGAAAAAGACTACCCGCTAAATTACCAACTTGCCCCTCGCTCCCTTCAGTCGTGACAAGGTCAGGACCGTCTTTCTATTCATTTTAATTACCAGTCCAGGCACACGCATCCGCGGCCGTCAGATCCTCAGTGGATCTGCGGACCATGGATCGGGTGGCCCTGGATTTTTCTAGAAAAGGATATATATATAAAAGGAATTATCTTGATAAAATCATATCTGGTGATAAAAAAACTCGGATGTAAAATGTCAATACATGAAAAATGATCAGAAAAATATGAGGAATACGAGAATCCCCGCCTGTCGGTGGTGGAATTCGTCTTCGGCAGTGTCCGGATCGACAAGGATGAGCTTCTGGTCTCCGTTCTCCTTTTTCTCCTTCCTCAGCACTCGTGCAATGCAAAAATGAGATGATCCTTCCTCCCGGCAGCCGTCATTAGGTATAAGTCCCTAATTAGGTCGTCAAATAACTCCAGCCGTCCGATTGAGATTAAAATGAATCCAACGCATATCTGGCGGCGTCGATACCATCGACGCGGGTCGATGGTATCGACCCAGCGTATTAGCGGCAGCCTTCTTTTCTTTTTGTCTGAGTGCTTGTGATCATCTCGATACCATCGACTTGGGTCGATGGTATCGACTCTCTTTAGCGTCGGTTGTTGTCGTTTAGCGACGCTGTAGCCTCCATGCGTCGATGGCATCGACTTGGGTCGATGGTATCGACGGATTCCTTGCCAGCAACCTGAAGGGATCTCGATGCCATCGACTTGTGTGTCGATGGAATCGACTCTGCGCTGCTCTTCTCGGCTGGCAACTTGTGGCTTGGTCGATGGTATCGACTTCCGTCGATGGTATCGACGGAAGCAGATACTTGTTTTTCCTGAAATTCCAAAACAAGACCAAATAAATCCACACAAATTATGATAATATGATAAATAATGCTCAAAATGATACAACTAAAGGAATTTGACATAAAATGATGGCAAAGACCGAAATGAGTGAATTATGCAATATTATCCATAAAAATGACTAATTAGAGAATAAAACACATATGAAAAAGGTCTATAAATGCGACTCGAAATCATCGCATCAAACTCCCCTAAGCTTAAACATTTCTCGCCCTCGAGCAACTAGTCCTTAGAATAGAATTGCAGATGTCAACTAAAAATCAACACACCAACCCAACATCCCATGTGACTCCCACTGAACGTTCTCAAACCGGACTTCTCTAACCACAGAACAGTAACTACCCTAAAGGCGACAATAATCATCAATAAGAGAAATTATCCTTCAAACAGATGAACACTATCACATAAGGCAGTTAACATAATAAAATTCGCCGATTCAGCATTGGTGCATCTTGTGATCGCCTATACTACGTTGCTCGCCCTAACTACCATCTACATGGAAGCCATTCTCCTGATAATCATTAGTGAGGAGAATTTCACGGTGGCCTACCAATCCGAGCAATGGGTGGATGGAAATGGGTGGTTCATGGAAGAACTTGGAAGTATTGTACAAATTCAACATGCATAAAACAAAAATGTCCTAAATGATGCAAATGCACATTAGAAATGCCCTAATGCCTAAAATTGGGTGAAATGATGAGTGCACTACCCTTCCACCCCAAAATGAGATGGAAATCTAAGTAAGCCACATGTACTCAATTTTCCTGTAATGCGAGTGATATCATGTTCCTTTCTCCCTCTCATTCCACTTTCTTCCAAATTCTCTTTTTTTTTTTCTTTTTCTAACTTTTTTTTTCCAAAATTGTTTTCTCTTTAGCCCACGTATCCATAATTGCTTAGAGATAAGTGTATTGGGCTATTTACTTCATGCTTAGAAATCTTTGAAATATTTCGAAGGTATGGAACAGTTTAGATCACTTTTGAGGAAAAATTGAGATACATGGTGTACTTTATGCATGAAAATCATGAGTGCAACTACATGACATGCACCTAAAATGAATGTGCATGAATACCTATATATTTTTTTTCTTTATGCAAACGTCTGGAAAATCTCAATGCAAGTCCTATCTAAATGCTATGCCACAAGAAGAAATTGAAACTGCACTTTACTTCCAATTCTTAGGTGGATTATGGAAAAATGATGTGGAATGATCACAAGATTAAATGACTGAACCTTAGAAAGATATTATGTGTCCCTCCTTACTGACCTGTGTAGTGGTTTGGAGGGTTCTCTCTCTTACATCCAATTAAGGTCTCATTACCATTTGGTTAAGTTAGGCTCAAACAACCGTTACTATCCACTTTTCATGAGTCAAAAGGAGTATAGGTGTGAAATGTTGCTTTAAAGTTGACATAATCAATCATTTTCATAGGATAAGTTCCCCAAGGACAACCAAGTCAAGCTATCCAAAGAAACAAAATTTTTTAAATTTCCCTTAAATTTCCCATGAATTAACAGCAAGATGACAAACTTTTACGACCTCCACAGTTACACTAAATAGATTTGGATCCTAAAAAAAAAACTAAAAATGCAAGAAACAAATAGCAAATAAAAACTAAAAACAACAAAAGAAAAGATAGAGCTGTTCCAGCTACCCCCCTAAGCTTGAATTCGACTATGGCCTCATAGTCAAAAACAATCTTAAGAGTGGAACAGAGATACCCTGATCATTCTTGTGGAGGCGGAGGTGGGTACTGTGGGGCCGTAGGATCCCAAGAAGGATACTCCCCCTGGAAGCTCGGATCGTAATGGGTCCTCGGCGGAGGCTGTGGATAGCCTCCAAAGTAGCTCTGACTCCAGTAGTGGTCATAAAAGGGCTCCTGTTGCATCTCCATCCTTTGCAACCGGTTGTGTATCTGTTGTTGGTTGTCGAGGAGGAGACGTTCATTCTCGAACATCGCCCTTTGGTTGTCAAGTAACCGGTTCGTAGTATCCTGAATACCAGTATACATCTCTAGATGTTGCTGCTGTGTCTGATGTATGTCCTGCAGCATCATATACATTCCCTGCATTGAGTAGGCATCCTCGCCTGGCTGCGAGGGATGTGGTGATGGCGGCGGGGGCTGGGATGATGAAGACGCACCCGAATGCATCCTAGGACGCTTCTGTGGAGCTACTCGTACGCGAAGAGGTGTGAAAGCCTCCTCTTCCTCCTCAGCCTCGCCTTCTTGGTCATCGTTACCGCCTTCTTCTTCATCGGACTCGACGGCTATGATCGGCCACCGAAAGTGCTGTGTGCCCTCGATGTGGAAGACGGCGTCCGGCAGTGCGCACTCCTGATAAGCATGGTTGACGTGGCAGTGTGCGTACGCCAACCCATCCCGGAGAAGGATAAGGTTTGAACGGTGCAGATGCTGCACGTTCACCTTACTCCTCGTGGAAATCGGAGTCATGGACTGTAAATTCAGCCCCAAGTACATCGCCAATTTGGTGATGAGCCCACCAAAA
The DNA here is from genome assembly GCA_963693085.1 of Alisma plantago-aquatica. NCBI lineage: Eukaryota > Viridiplantae > Streptophyta > Magnoliopsida > Alismatales > Alismataceae > Alisma > Alisma plantago-aquatica. The sequence continues at coordinate 367,904,186 of OY856413.1, read as the reverse complement.
TGGATCGGAGCCTTCCTTGTACTCCTCTTCACCGCCAGGACGCGCTGCAGAAAGAACGCACCCCAGTTGCATTCTTGTCGCTTCAGGAGCATGTAGAGGAAGAAAAGATCACTCTCCTGAAACTTGCTCAATGCTAAATCGCTTCGAGCAAAGAACGTAAGGCTCAACATCCAGTGTAAGACCCGGACGAAGGGATGCTCGAAGTCCGCTACCGCAGCATTGTGGTAGCTCACTGTCTTTCCCGCCGGCACTGTAACTAGCTCGGCGAAGATCTTGTCATAGTCAGTGCGGGAATCTGGGCGCCGGTGATCATGTTGGGAGTGGTTCCAGTTAAAGATGTTGTTGAACTGCGTAAGAGTGATGTTGTAGTTGATGTTGAACAGCCGGAACGATACCCGGCCCTTGATCCACTCACGATCCGATGCAACCACGTCGTTGGGCACGATGCAGACGTCGAGGGACGCCATAAATGCTGCCACCAATTCCTTGTAGGTGGGCCATTCGCCGAAGAATGGCTGCCCATCTGCATGGCGCTCCAGCTCGTCTGACCTTATGCTGGTGTGGCGTGCTTGACCCTTCAGCACATAGGCCAAGTTGGCCTCGAATCCAAGATCGCAGATCATTCCCCGGTCCACATACCGGGTCGGCTCGATCTTCCGCTTCATGATTTCATCAAAGACCTTCCTCACTTCCGTGGATGGGTGAACCAGGCATGGACGTGAGACTGAAGCAGTAGGGGGTGGAACAAACTCCACGATCTCCATAGGATTCGCGCTCGAGGACGATGATCCGGCGGCGTGCACCATTGTTGCAAGAAAGATGGGATTAGAAGAAGAGAGCTCGGGGAAGATGGAGAAGTGATTCTCCGCTTGGTGAAGATCCTTGCTCGATGTTGCTGCTCTTCAGTTTCTCGAGGGCTCGTAGAAGTGCTCGGCGCAAAGGAGGAAGTTTGCTCTGAAGGTGTGACGTCAAATGCCGTTGCAATTCTCCTTATATAGACTTGGCCGACACTACTGTCGACCCGTCGATACCATCGACGCGGGTCGATGGTATCGACACGTCTCGATGCTATCCGCCTCCCTCGCGAGTATCGACGGCTGACGATTGCTGGATCGGGAAACCCGGATTGCTGACCTGTGGATACCATCGACGCAAGTCGATAGTATCGATGCAGCACCCGGATCGCTGACGTGGACTTCGCGATCGCCGTCGATGTCTTTGTGCGGATTGGTGACATGGATGTCGATACCATCGACGGGTGTCGATGGTATCGACTTGACTTCATTGCGACACCACCACTTTTTCACTTCAACCTGTGACCATGTCGATACCATCGACGAGGCCGTCGATGGTATCGAGTTGACTGAGACAAATTGTTCTGAACTTCTCTAGAGATCTCGATGGTATCGACTGGCATGTCGATACCATCGACCATTATTGTGCAACCTGCCTGTAGGTATGTCGATACCATCGACGGGAGCGTCGATAGTATCAACTCAGAGCGATTTCTGCAGCTGTCAACCTGAACCTATGTCGATACCATCGACCAGTGTGTCGATGGTATCGACCCTGCCTGTGCCTGCACATTAAACAAACGGATCAAGGTATCTTCTTTACACTAGAATTTGAACGAAATGAAAACAATCTATGACTAGAATTAAACTATCCTAATGTACCAATGGTTGGGTTGCCTCCCAACAAGCGCCCTTCTTTAACGTCTTAGGCTAGACGTCTTTCCAGCATCTCATTCATCCACAAGTGTAATGAGTTTGACCTCATTCACTTTTCTCTTGTAATTTTCACCAAAATATAAATTCAACCGTTGTCCGTTCACCAAGAACGTGGCATCTCCATCACGCACAAGAATCGCACCGTGCGGTCGCATCTCTTCCACCACGAATGGTCCACTCCACCGGGACTTCAGCTTCCTGGGATGCAACTTGAGGCGGGAGTTAAACAATAGAACGCTATCTCCCTTTTTGAACGTGCACATCTCAATATGACGATCGTGGATCAGTTTTGTGCGCTCCTTGTATATGCGGGCATTTTCATATGCCGTCATGCGTAACTCATCTAGTTCATTCAACTCGAACATCCTCTTTCTCCCAGCTTCATCATAACTCAAATTCAGCCTTCGAAGCGCCCAATGGGCCTTGTGCTCTAACTCCACCGGAAGGTGGCAAGCCCGGCCATACGCCAACCTAAAAGGCGTGGTGCCTATAGGTGTTTTGTACGCCGTTCTATACGCCCAAAGTGCGTCCGGTAGTAAGGCACTCCAATTTTTCCTTGTGGATGCCACTGTCCGTTCTAGAATCTTCTTGATTTCCCGATTTGAGACCTCCACCTGTCCTTGCGTCTGTGGATGATATGGGGTGCCGATGTTGTGCTTAACCCCATATTTCTTCAAAAGTGTCGAAAATTTCTGATTCCGGAAGTGTGTGCCTCCATCACTTATGATCATTCGGGGTATCCCGAACCTGCAAAATATATTTTCCTTCACAAACCTGCACACTACATTAGAATCATTAGTCCTTGTGGGGATTGCTTCCACCCACTTCGACACATAATCAACAGCAAGCAAGATATATAAATTTGAATTTGAGGACACAAAGGGTCCCATGAAGTCTATGCCCCACAAGTCAAATACCTCAACTTCCTAAAAAATGATTCATGGGCATCTCTTGTCTCTTCGAAATGTTACCTGCTCACTGGCACGGGTCACATTGCCTTACAAATTCGTAGGCATCCCGGAACAAAGTTGGCCAATAAAGGTTGCTTTCCAACACTTTGGCTACTGTCCGTGAACTAGCATGGTGTCCTCCCGTAGGCGACGCATGGCAATGGTGGAGAACACTCTCGTACTCCACCTCCGCCACACACCTGCGTAGAATACCATCCCTGCACTGCTTCAAAAGAATTGGGTCATCCCAAAAATAGTATCTCAAAGAATGAAAGAATTTCTTTTTCTCTTGATAAGACCACTCTTCCGGGATGATCCCGCAAGCCAAATAGTTAACAATTTCAACAAACCATGGTTCCTTAGAATCAATTTTCAAAAGTTGTTCATCAGGAAACGTCTCGGTTATGGGTATGTGCAAATCTTTTTCATCTACCCTTTCTAACCTAGACAAGTGATCAGCCACCACATTTTCAATTCCGGATTTGTCCTTGATTTCAATATCAAATTCTTGTAAAAGCAAGATCCACCTAATGAGTCTAGGCTTCGCATCTTTTTTCTCCATCAAATATTTTATCGCAGCGTGATTGGTCCACACAACTACTTTAGATCCCACTAAGTACTGCCGAAATTTTTCAAAAGCAAACACGACGGCAAGTAACTCTTTTTCTGTAGTTGTATAGTTCAATTGAGCATCATTAAGCATTTTGGAGGCATAGAAAATCACAGCGGGCTTATTATATACCCTTTGCCCCAAAACGGCTCCCACTGCATAATCGGAAGCGTCGCACATCAATTCGAATGGTTTTGTCCAATCCGGCGTTTGAACAACCGGAGCCGAAATCAATCTTTCTTTCAAAACTTTGAATGCGTGAAGACACTTATCATTGAAATCAAAAACCGCATCTTTTTCCAACAATTCGGATAAAGGTTTTGCAATTTTCGAAAAATCCTTGATGAATCGCCGATAAAACCCAGCGTGTCCCAAAAAGCTTCTCACCCCTTTTATAGAATTTGGTGGGGGTAGCTTGGAAATCACCTCAATTTTTACTGGGTCTACCTCAAGACCCTTGCTAGACACCTTGTGTCCTAGCACTATTCCTTCCGTCACCATCATGTGACATTTCTCCCAATTGAGGACCAAGTGTGTATCCTCACAACGCTGCAACACCTTGTCCAAATTATAAAGACACTCATCAAAAGACGCCCCATAAACCGAGAAGTCGTCCATGAAAACCTCAAGGCAACGCTCCACCATGTCAGAGAATATGGCAAGCATGCAGCGTTGAAACGTCGCCGGCGCATTACATAATCCAAACGACATATGTCAGTACGCAAAAGTCCCATAGGGACAAGTGAACGTAGACTTCTCTTGATCTAAAGGATCAATAGAAATATGGTTATACCCCGAATACCCATCCAGAAAACAAAAATGCGACCGACCAGCAAGACGTTCCAAAATCTGATCGATAAATGGCAAAGGAAAATGATCTTTAAGAGTGGCGGCATTCAGTCAGAGGTAATCAATGCAAACTCGCCACCCGGTTACCAATCGGGTGGTGACAGGTTCATTCAGCAGATTTTTAGTAACAGTAATTCCCCCCTTTTTAGGGACTACCTGTGTGGGACTCACCCACGTCGAATCTGATATGGCATATATGATCCCTGCAGCAAGAAGTTTTATTACTTCCTTCTTCACAACCTCCATCATGCTCGGATTTAGACGTCTTTGAGGCTGAATGACTGGCTTGGCTCCCTCCTCGAGCCGGATCTTGTGTTGGCAAAGTGTAGGGGAGATCCCCTTGATGTCCGCAACAGACCACCCAAAAGCTCCACGGTGGTTCTTGAGCACTATCAGTAGTTGCTCCTCCTCATCCACACTCAAGTAAGCCGATACAATAATCGGTAACTTGTCCTTCTTAGCTAGAAAGACGTACTTAAGATGCGGAGGCAGCGGCTTCAGTTCCAACTCTGGCGGGCAGATAAGAGATGATTGCAGCGGTGGGGGAAGTGTACCTAAATCTTCATAGTGCCTCGTGTAGAAACATGGAAGCATCTGAAGCATTTTGGCGCACTCCTTGAGTGAAGTACTCCGCATCCAGTCATAGGTGACATTCAACAAACACGCCTCCAACGGCAATTCTGGATATGCATCAAAAACTGAAGTAATAATCGCATCATCCTCCCAAGAAGGTGGAGTGTCCTCATTCTCATCATTCGGAAACCCAACAGCTTTGCATAAAGAGACAACTTTAGTTTGCTCCATAACGTCTACAGCTAAGGTTCCATTATCCATCTTGCTCATCACATGAGCCATGTCCAAGAATGGATTCCCAAGGCAAAGTGAGATATTGTGCTCCACATGTTTCACCATGTTACAATGTGCTTTTGCTTTAGTAGACGCATTGCTAGTGGGCATGACCATCTCAAAGCGATCATCCGCTATGCCCAAGGTCAAGCGACCTCTACCCATCTCCAAGATCATATCGTCTGTAGCTTGGAATGGACGTCCAAGTAGCAGCTCATTGCCGTGCTCGTCTTGCATTTCCATAACCACGAAATCAGCTGGAAAAACAAATCGGTCGACCTTTACCAAGACATCTTCACAGATCCCATACGGTTTCACCACAGAATTATCGGCCAATTGGATAGTCATATTGCTTGGCCTTGACTCCTTTAATCCCAGCTTTTTAAATGTAGAAAGGCGCATCAAATTGATGCTTGCCCCAGAATCACATAATGCCTCTCCGAATTTGAACTTCCCGATAAAGCAAGAAATATTAAAACATCCGGGATCCTGTCTCTTCGGCGGCAAAGTGCCCATAATAAAAGCACTCACTTGTTCCTTCAATACCACCACCTCAGTGTCAGGTATTTTCCTCTTCTTGGTGATAACATCTTTTAGGAACTTCCCGTATGACGGGATTTGCTCAATCGCTTCCAACAACGGAATATTGACCGAAAGTTTCCTAAAGCTGTCCAGAAATTTCTTGAATTGTGCATCTACCTTTCTTGCCTTTGCACTATTCGGATAGGGGACCGGAACAGTATGTGCACTTTGATGAGGTGGCACATAGGGTGTCAATTTCTGCGGTTCCTCCTCAGTAGCTTGTTCTTCATTGCCCTCCTCAGCTATGTCTTCAGCTTGCTCTGTGACAGGTGTGGGCTTCTCCTTCGTGGTTGCATCTTCAACTTTGTCCTGCGGTATGCTTGTGTCATCCGTCCTTGAATTCAACACCTTCTTGCCGCTCCTCAGTAAGATGGCCTTGGCCTGCTGGTTTCCCCCGGGAACATTGGTGTTCCCCGGAAAACCCGGATGTGCTGGCTTCTTCAAACTTGCAATTTCAGCCGCCATCTGCGCCATGGAGGTCTCTATGGTCCTCATTTGAGCCCCGTGGCTCTACAAAGTCTGCCCAAATTGGTTCATATATTCACCCTGTTGCTTGATTTGTTGCCCGAATGTGTTCATTAACTCCTGGTTTTGCTTGATGACCTGATTGAGCAACTTCGTGCTCTTGTCCTCTGTGGTTGGTGTAGGCTTGGCATCTGGATCCTGCAGAAAATTGTTCGGATCCTTCCATGAGAACTTTTTGTCCTTTCGCCATGAATAGTCATTGTTCTTGTACCCTTGCTGTTGCCTCATGTACTTGACTTGAGCCTCATCTTCTGACTCATTGCCTTCCTTTTGCAGTAACTTCTTTGCGAGAAGATCCATCTTCTCATTTAACTCTCTCATTGCCTTTGACTCACTGGCAACTCTTGCTTGCTCAACTGGGCCTCTCTCTCTTTCTCCCCAAGATTGCTTCCTTGCCATGTTCTTCAATATTTCCCAGCATCTCGTATCAGTGTTATTTAAGAAAAATCCTGAACCGGCTGAGTCCAAGTTACTTCTATCATGCTCGGAGAGAGCAAAATAGAAGATCTTCACCTGTGTCTCCTTGTCCAGTCCATGATGCGGACATCTCCTCAACATGACCTGGAATCGCTCCCAGGTCTCAGAATATGTTTCACCCGCCTGTTGGGTGAAATTGTGAATCTTCCTAATCATGTCGTTGGTCTTCTCAGGAGGGAAAAACCTCTCGAAGAAAACCTCCACCATATGATCCCATGATTCAACAAACTCATCGTCGAGGTTATGTAGCCACTCTCTCGCTACTCCTGACAGGGAACTTGGGAACAACTTGAGGTACAGAACATCCTGTGGGAACCTGTCTATCTTCACCATATCGCAGTTTTCAACGAACTGACTGATGTGTGCCACTGGGTCCTCATTCTTCAACCCGTGAAATGCATTTGATTTAACCAAGTTAATCAACGCTGGATCAATCTTGTAGGTTGGAATGTTGAGCCCCTATTTCTTGATAGGCCCCTTTGAAGCTGATGAAGAAGACGCTTTGATCTTCTCCCATATCGTCTGTGGTTCAGCCATTTCTGCTGCTTGCTCTTGCTCAGATTCAGAATCTATGTCGCTTTGGTGATCTTGCTCGTAGTAATCCTCGTCCTCTGGTCCCGGAGGTGGAACCTCAGGTGTGCGATTCACGTAGTCTGCGCTACGTGTATGCACCATGCAAAGTACATGAAATAAGAAAATCGGGGTTCAGTACTATGCTTTGAACGAGTAAACACAATTATAGAGAAATTTAAGAATATTTAAATTGTTTCAAAAGAAAAAAAAATAATAAAAAAAAAATGTGGCCTAGAGTGGCCGCTCTTAGCACTCAAAGTGCCAATAATTCGCCGTGTCCCCGGCAACGGCGCCAAAAACTTGCTGTGTATTTTACTACGCGCTTAAACGCAAGTATACGCGTCGAGTAATATAGGCCTTTGTGAGGCCCGAGTCGAACACAGGGATACGTGAATTATTGGAGACTCCTACTAACTAATTGCAATCAGCTAGGCCGGATGACAAAGTAAGGTTTGTTGTCGAAATTAAAAGAAAATAAAATGAAACAAAGAAAACAATCAATTAAATGTTAATTTAATCAATTCAAAAGGGTATCTTTAGGATTGCGGTTTCACCGCGGGTCAACATTGTGTTAGGTTTTATATAATTCCTCACTCTTCTCTCTCTAACCGGGTAGTGGCCTGAAAACAGAATTACCCACTGTCGTGGTGTAATTCACTACTTAGGTTTAGGTTGATTCCACCGTCGTAGTAATCATTCCCCTAAACTAAGCGCATTACAAACGGTCTCTCAGTTTCCACCATTAATTTTACACCTCCTTTGTCAAGGGATTTATCGATTAATGTAGGTTTCGTCTCTTTTCAACCGTTAATCCTTCTGTCGAAGTGATTAAGGGCATTAAGTTATTATTATGGTGATCAGGCATAACAATATATATGGAGAAAACGAAACTATACCACAGATTTAAGAGAGAAAATATGAATTATCAATATAAAATTGTCATACAATGCATTCCCGGGCTACTCCCGGTCCTAAAGATGGAGGGTTTTAGCTTCTCATGTTCATCTCACACGAATACATGGTAGAAATAGGGGAATTCATAAAAAAAATGTGAAACAAGTGGGAAAACCCCTGAACGGAGAAGAACCGGTGGATCCTTTGCATAGAACACGAGCTTCCCTGCCTGTCGGTGGTGGAATTCGTCTTCGGCAGCGTCCGGATCGACAAGGATGAGCTTCTGGTCTCCGTTCTCCTTTTTCTCCTTCCTCGGCACTCGTGCAATGCAAAAATGAGATGATCCTTCCTCCCGGAAGCCGTCATTAGGTATAAGTCCCTAATTAGGTCGTCAAATAACTCCAGCCGTCCGATTGAGATCAAAACGAATCTAACGCATATCTGTCGGCGTCAATACCATCGACGCGGGTCGATGGTATCGACCCAGCGTATTAGCGGCAGCCTTCTTTTCTTTTCGTCTGAGTGCTTGTGATCATCTCGATACCATCGACTTGGGTCGATGGTATCGACTCTCTTTAGCGTCGGTTGTTGTCGTTTAGCGACGATGTAGCCTCCATGCGTCGATGGCATCGACTTGGGTCGATGGTATCGACGGATTCCTTGCCAGCAACCTGAAGGGATCTCGATGCCATCGACTTGTGCGTCGATAGTATCGACTCTGCGCTGCTCTTCTCGGCTGGCAACTTGTGGCTTGGTCGATGGTATCGACTTCCGTCGATGGTATCGACTTCCGTCGATGGTATCGACTTCCGTCGATGGTATCGACAGAAGCAGATACTTGTTTTTCCTGAACTTCCAAAACAAGACCAAATAAATCCACACAAATTATGATAATATGATAAATAATGCTCAAAATGATACAACTAAAGGAATTTAACATAAAATGATGGCAAAGACCGAAATGCGTGAATTATGCAATATTATCCATAAAAATGACTAATTAGAGCATAAAACACATATGAAAAAGGTCTATAAATGCGACTCAAAATCATCGCATCACGGGGTCATTACAATTAGTATCAGAGCCTAAGTTCTCCATCTAATCATCAATAATTATTAAATTTTACAAATTCCATAGAACCGAGGGAGTTGTTGGAGGAGTGTCTGAAGGACTGAGGTGTCTAGAAAAGGATCACTTCCGGGGGCTGGCAAGATTTTCCTCTGCACCGCTAGTCAGAATACGAGGACTCCCGGATTGTGTGACTGCCTGGCCGATGTCTTAGGATATGACTTGAAATAAGATACCTTTAGGAATCTCTCATCTTACTCATCCCTCCTCAACTCAATTTTCTCTTAAGGATTGTAAGGATTAGGGTTTTCTCTCTCTTCCTCACCCTCATGTGGTATGGGTTAAGGTTGATAAGTTCTAAGGGATCCTCCACCAAATTAATAAAAGATACGTAAGCAAGATGTCATTTGCACAAGTATAACTAGTTTAAAGGAAAACTAAAAGTCTGTTTGTGTGCAGATGGCTCGTACCAAAGTTGTGGCTATTCCATTTTCCACCTCTGAGGGTGGACCACCCCGTAAGGAGAACGGGTCTTCTGAGAAGAGGAAGAGGAACCACGGTGGAGAGACCTCTAAGAAGAGAAAGTGGCCTGAAGAGACTATTCATGAGGGCCCCAACCCTGAACTGATGCCTGGTTCCAACCAAGAACAAGGGGGAGGACAGGAATATGAGGAATACCAGATGCATGAAGAGGAAGCCCACATGGAGGAGGACCAGCCTAGTGGTTCAGAACCAACCTTGGTGGTTCATACAACGGATGCAATTTGGATGGAACAACAAAGGCAATTGACTGAAGCTATCCATGCCCTGGCCCTTAGAGACATAGCTAGAGCCGAGAATGGTGAGCCACTTCCTGTTTGTCCTCGACTTGGAGCCACCATCCTGGACTTCGTCAAGCTAAACGTTGAGAAGTTCTGGGGAGAAGACAAGTCAGAAGTAGTCGACAAGGCCGAAGCTTGGCTGCTTGCAGTCGAGAATGGGTTCCGTATGCTTAAAGTGCAGTCGAATAAGAAGGTTATGTTTGCTACTCACCTTTTGGAGGGTGCAGTCAAGATATGGTGGGAGAACCATATCACAGGAAGAGACCTAAGTGAAGAACCGATGGCATGGACTGACTTCAAGACCATCTTCACTGCCAGATTCCTCCTCATCTCAGCAAGGAAAGAGAAAGAAAGAGAGTTCATGAGCATGACTCAAGGAAATTCTTCAGTTGCGGATTTTAGTCGCAGGTTCGGCCTCCTGGAATGCTTCAGGCATATGTTGGATGAAGAGAGGAGGGTGGACCACTTCATGGAACGTCTACACCCTGCCATCAAGCCTCATGTGATGGCTAGTAAGCCAAAGACCTTTGCTGAAGCCTACAATACCGCCTTAGACATGGAAAGGATAGTGATGCCTGCACAAAACCAATCCAGAGGATACTTGAGTTTCACTGAAGGAGCTCAAGGGTGAGGAATGAACACAGGAAGGGACAAGGACGCAACCACAACAAGTACAAGCATGAGCACAAAGGCAAACCACGTTGTCGTCTCCAGCAATGTCGCACCTGTGTACGGGCACATCCTGGGAAGTGCCGCTTTGAGAAGAAGGTATGTTTCAGATGTCAACAAGAGGGACACTTCATCGCCAACTGCCCTCATCCTGACCCAATGGGACCTTTGGTGTCACAACCTGTAGCAGCACAGCCAGTAGCTGCAGCACCCCCGGTAGGAGCACCAGCCGGAGCACCTCCAGTTGGAGAGAGGAGGCAAGCTAGAGTGTTCGCCATCGACAATGAAGAAGCTCAGGCGAATGCTAATAAGTTGATTGAGGGTAATAACCCATAGAGTTTTTCCTTTTAGTTCAAGTAAACCATGCAATAGTTTTCTAATATGGAATAACTATGTAGGCTTGCTGGAAGTCATGGGACAAAATGTAAAAGCACTTTTTTATTCTGGTTCAACTAATACTTTTATTTCGAGAAACTTGGAAACTGTGCTTGATTTGGATATCAGGGATTTGGGTTATGTTTTGGATGTCACAACCCCGAGTGGTCGTATTTATACCTCTCTTTTGAAAACCCCTGTGTTGCCAGTTAAGTACCTGGACCATGAGCTTCCCACTGACTTCATCCTTCTCGATATGAATGATTTTGATGTAATCATCGGGATGGACTGGATTTCCACCTATAGGGCCCAGATTGACTATAGAGAGAAGAAGATTCTCATTAGAAAGACCGGCTATCCACACTTCACCATTCGAGGAAGGAAAGATGCAACAACTAGTCTTTACATATCCGCTTTGAAAGCTGAATGGATGCTATACAAGGGTTGTCGAGCCTACCTAGCCATAGTTATCGTACCCGAGGTTAAGGGGCAATCCTTAGAGGACATAGAGGTGGTTCGGGAGTACGCAGATGTGTTTCCAGATGATCTACCAGGGATTCCCCCTGAGAGGGAGGTAGACTTCTCGATTGAGTTATCTCCTGGGACTAACCCTATATCTAAGGCGCCCTATAGAATGGCCCCTGTTGAGTTGCTTGAGTTGAAAACCCAGTTGCAAGAGTTGTTGGATAAGGGGTTTATCCGACCTAGTACCTCGCCATGGGGAGCACCAGTCCTCTTTGTGAAAAAGAAGGATGGGTCGCTTCGGATGTGTATTGATTATCAGATGATCAATCAGGCAACCATTAAGAATAAGTATCCTTTACCCAAAATAGATGACCTGTTTGACCAACTCAAATCAGCTCGAGTCTTTTCCAAAATCGATTTGAGATCAGGATATCACCAGGTGAGAGTGAGGAGTGAGGATATACCCAAAACGGCTTTCAGAACCCATTATGGCCACTATGAGTTTGTGGTCATGCCATTTGGATTATCCAATGCACTGAGTGTCTTTATGAACCTCATGAATAGTGTGTTCCAACCTTTCCTTGACTCTTTTGTGATAGTGTTCATAGATGACATTTTGGTATACTCAAATGACCTAGCTCAACACCGTGACCACCTGGGTAGAGTCCTTGATATCTTGAGAAAGCATAAGTTTTTCGGAAAGTTCTCGAAATGTGAGTTTTGGTTGGACCGAGTCATGTTTCTTGGACACATCATCTCAGGAGGAACCATCGCCGTAGATCCAGCCAAAGTATCAGTAGTTCGAGACTGGCCAGCACCAAAGAACCTTTCTGAGATTCACAGCTTCTTGGGGATGGTAGGATACTACCGTCGCTTCATCAAGGATTTCTCCAAGACTGCTCTACCGCTAACCATGTTGACCAGAAAGGATGTGAAGTTCGTGTGGTCTGACGTATGTGAAGCTCGTTTCCAAGAATTGAAAGAGAAGCTGACCACCGCTCCTGTGTTGACTCTACCTTCTGGAAATGAGGGTTTCATGATATTCACCGATGCATCCAAGATGGGACTTGGCTGTGTGTTGGAACATGATCGGCATGTGGTTGTATATGCCTCCCGACAACTCAAACCAAATGAGGTGAACTACCCGACACATGACCTGGAGTTAGCTGCTATAATCCATGCCTTGAAGATATGGTGACACTATCTGTATGGTGCTACCTTCGAGATCTTCACCGACCATAAGAGTTTAAAATATCTGCTGACACAGAGAGACATGAACCTGCGAAAACGACGATGGATGGAGTACATGAAGGATTACGACTTCACCATCACCTACCATCCTGGTAAGGTGAATGTCGTAGCTGATGCGTTGAGTCGAAAACAGCTTAAGTGTGTAGCTGCTTTGTCCAGACAGTGGAAGAGTTTGGAGGAGCTTGTGGAATGGACACCACAACCGTTAGAGGACCGAGTTCGGTTGGCTAATATCCAGATTCAATCAGAGTTGTTGAGTGAGATCATAACTGCACAGTTGACCAGTGGAGAGCTAGACAAGATGAAAGGTTTAATGATGAAGCCACAGACTCGTCTATCTGTGGGAGTAGACGGAGGAATCAGGTTTGAGAATCGCGTATGGGTTCCAGCGGATTCATCGATAAAGGAACGCATCTTGCAAGAGGCTCATGGGTCCAAGTACACAGTGCACCCAGGGACTACTAAGATGTACAAGGACCTACAACGGTTTTTCTGGTGGCCAGGAATGAAGAAAGAAATTGCGTCATGGGTGGCCAGTTGTCTTACGTGCCAGATGGTGAAGGCTAAACACCAGCGACCCGGCGGACTTTTACAGTCAATAGAGATTCCAGAGTGGAAATGGGAGCAGATCAGCATGGATTTTGTGGTGGGTCTACCCCGGACCAAGAGAGGTCATGATGCGATATGGGTCGTGGTAGATCATCTTACCAAGTCAGCACACTTCCTTGCCCTGAAGACCACTGCTAAGGTGAAAGACCTAGCTGAGCTGTATATCAGAGAGATAGAACGTTTGCATGGTGTGCCATGATCGGTCATTTCAGATAGAGACCCGAAGTTCACTTCCAAGTTATGGAAGCAAGTTCAAGAGGAACTTGGTACAAGGTTAAAGTTTAGTACCGCTTATCACCCCCAAACAGATGGTCAGTCAGAAAGGACGATCCAGATATTAGAAGATATGTTGAGAGCTTGTGTACTCGATAGGTATGGCTCATGGGAGCAACACTTACCGTTGGCAGAGTTCGCCTACAACAATAGCTACCAAGCCAGTATCGGGATGCCTCTGTATGAAGCTTTGTACGGGAGACTGTGTCGGTCACCACTTCACTGGGATGATGTGCGTGAGAGGACCCTATTGAGGTCAGATGAGCTCCAAGTGTATGCTGATAAAGTGTCTTTGATCAAGCAAAGGCTAAAGAGAGCCCAGGATCGATAGAAGTCGTATGCTGATACAAAGCGGACTGATGTGCATTTCACTGTGGGAGATCATGTGTTTTTGAAAATCCGACCGCTCCGAGCTATAGCTAAGAATAGAGGAAAGCTGAGTCCCCGATACGTGGGTCTGTTTGAGGTGTTAGAACGGATTAGTGAAAATGCATACCGTTTGGCGTTACCCCCTCAGTATAGCATGATGCATGATGTGTTTCACGTGTCTAACCTGAAGTGATATGTGCAAGATCCGAGTCACGTGCTGAGCATTGAACCTATTGAGCTTCAAGGGAATCTGACTTATCCTGAGACACCTTTGCAGATTCTAGATACCAAGGTGAAATAACTCAGATGCAAGAATATAGAGATGGTAAAGGTTCTCTGGAAGCGCCATGGAGAGGATGAGGCCACATGGGAGCTGAAGACAGACATGGAGAAAACATATCCTAAATTGTTTGTTTGATTGTTTGAATTTTGAGGGCAAAATTCCTGTAAGGAGGGGAGGATGTTACAACCCCATTTTCTTGAAAATATAATGTAAGGTGTATTTCCCTTTTTAATGAATAAATGATATCCTTTTCTTTGAATTGTGATAAATTTCGTGAGAAATGGCTTTGATTGATTGATTGTGGGCCTTGTTGGCCATTGAGCCCAATTGAAAAGAAAAGGGAATTAATAAGGAAAAGAAATTGTTTTGTAAATGGGGAAATATGAGAAATTGATAATTAAAAGAAGATAAAGGCAAACCAATATTCCCCAATATGAGAATTCGTGCCTTTATGATTTCTTGAGGTCCAAGGGACCCAAAACAACAAGATAATCAAAAAGGAAAAAGGAATATAAATTAATTTTGAATAAATTAATGAGCAACTTGGGAGAGAAGTAATCCTTCTCATCCATTGCAATCTGTTTCCCAAATTTCGTATAAATCTGGATAATGACAAGACAAAACTTTACTTAAAATTTGAGAAAAAAAGGAGTTATGGTTTAGGAGGAATCAATTTTGCAAGTTATTTTGGTTTTGGGAATAAATTCTGAAATAACAGAATAAGATTTCCCTTTTCTTTGGCCGCGAATAATCTGATCCATTGGATCCTGATCCAGCACTGGGCGCTCTTCGCTTGAGTCCCATTGGGACTGCATTTCTGCGAGACACCAGAGGGACTTTCCCTCTTGATTCTCTCGTAATCCATTGGTTTTGCCAACTGGCTGAGATCTCCATTGGATCTAGGAGAAGAAAACGCGGGGAAACATCCCCGGTTTCATGCACTTTGGCCATGGTTTTGGGAAACTCCCAAACCAGCAGGTACCCTGCCTCGACCCTATAAATAGGGGAGGATGATCTGAGGCACCGACACCTCTTTTGTCTATCCCAAACGTTGCGGAACGGCGCAAGGATCGTGAACGTGCGTTCGATTGCTTGTTTCGTGTCGACCTGCACTCTCAACTGCTCAAGGATCGTCGCCGGAGTCCGGCGGGTGGCGGACAACCTTGGAGTGTCCTCGGTGAGCAATTGGTGTCGTCGTCGTGTTCGACGGGAGACGGCGGAGCTTCCTGGCCATTTAGCACGAGCAAAGAAGGGCGAGAGCTCAGAGTCAACACCTGAGTTGACCCGTCGTCGCTGTACCTCGACGCAAGGTTGAAGAAGAAGACTACCCGCTAAATTACCAACTTGCCCCTCGCTCCCTTCAGTCGCGACAAGGTCAGGACCATCTTTCTATTCATTTTAATTGCCAGTCCAGGCGTGCGCATCCACGGCCGTCAGATCCTCAGTGGATCTGTGGACCATGGATCGGGTGGCCCTGGATTTTTCTAGAAAAGGATATATATATATATATATATACATATATATATATATATATATATATATATATAAAGGAATTATCTTGATAAAATCATATCTGGTGATAGAAAACTCGGATGTAAAAAGTCAATACATAAAAAATGATCAGAAAAATATGAGGAATACATTAAAAATGGTTTGGATATCTGAATCTATATATTTTTGCAAAAGTATGTATTTTGATGGAAAAAGAGTTAATTTGTAAAAAGAAAACCCTAATTGATTATCAATGATATATTTAGTCATGTAATTAGGGTAATTCGAATATCTTTAACCTGATTAATGATTAAGATGGTTTTTAACCTATTTTGATGATAGAATTACATGTTTAGGGTTTTTAACCTAGAATGTTGATTAATATGTTTAGAAACCCTAGAATAAAGAAAAGAGAATGAAAGGTGATTATAATCTGAAATTAGAGTTTCCTTTTTGGTAAAAGATAAAATTAGATCCTTTGATGAAAAGTTAGGGTTTGCAAATGATTTGGTGAAATTAGGGTTTAAAAGTAATAAAAATGAAATAAAACCCTAATTATGGTTAAAACCCTGAAAAGAGTAAATGACCTAGGCAACAACTAGGATGAATGGATCAAGATGAAAAATTTAATGATAAATAAATTGGATGCCTTTTCAGGAATAATTGTGTGTGTGCTTGCTTGAATCCTGGTTGATTGGTTATTTCTGCTTTCAAATCTGCTTAACAGGTATGTGGTTAATTATGAATAACTGCTTTAGTTTCCTGATGGATTTCCGGATGTTTAATCGCATTGAATGCAACTAAACTATTTGGATATTCATATTTCAATTATAAAGTGACTATGACTATCACCATTTAATATAAATGTGTAAATCTTGCACCTACATGCCACCCTGATGGAAGATGCCATAAAGGTCAGGCCCAGGAGGGTAGACCAATGGGCACCATGAGAGGTGACCCTAGACACCAAGCTCGAGAATGAGAAGGTGATTGATGAGGCAAGACTAAGGAGCACCATGAGAGGTGACTCCCAGGCACCAAGCTTGGGATTGAGAAGGTGGCCTTAAGTCAAATCTAAGGTTAGGGCAAAAGCGGTGGGGATTGTCACATGGAAAATGTAAATTGACTTGTTAATTACCTTGATTGCAATACTTAAATTGTTAGACCTAATTGTGAAATTTTTGGTTGCCTCCACATACCAGCAATTGTTGATCGATGTTTTGTTTGTCGGCGTTTTAGGTAATATCCTGAAAATCACAAACAGTAAAGTGGCACATCATGAAATTAAGAAATAA
The DNA here is from genome assembly GCA_963693085.1 of Alisma plantago-aquatica. Taxonomy (NCBI): domain Eukaryota; kingdom Viridiplantae; phylum Streptophyta; class Magnoliopsida; order Alismatales; family Alismataceae; genus Alisma; species Alisma plantago-aquatica. The sequence continues at coordinate 367,887,180 of OY856413.1, read as the reverse complement.
AGTGCAAGGAGGATTAGATAGAGTATTTCAAGCTATGGATAGTTAGATTTCCCAGTTTTATAAAGGTAAGTAAAAGTTTTAATTTTTGTACCCAATTTCAGTTTAGTAGTAGAATTTCATAGTTATCATTGATTATTTGCTGAACCTTTGATCCTGTAATTGATTAACGATTCCGACCTTTGGGTCTCCCTTAATTGGGGGTTACCAGGAGGCGGGGTCATTACAACAAGAGTTCATCACCTGTTTATACATATATAATGGGCCACATCAGGCCGATAATAGAAAATACAAGGCTACAATAGCTATTCATCATGAAACGTCATCAAAACACCTCCGAGGACCTGAGAGTATAGGGATGACTCTAGGACTTTACTACTAAACAACCAAAACAACAACATATCCATCTCTTGCTTCCTACTACTCTTCTTGCTGCTCAGCCGCAACCTCACGATCACCTAAAAAGGTTGTAAACCAGCAGGGTGAGACACACCATCACAGTGAGAAACATAACTCCCCGCTGAAACTATAAAACTTTAGATAAAGAAAGTAACTGATGTAAGCAACATACTGAACAGAGCTTAACCTTATTAATAACTTACCAAGAGGCATATAACCAGATATTTCTTTATGGAATTAATAACCCGTCCCCTCGCTTCCCGTCACTCTGGCGATTAGGGTTCCGAGCAGTGGACATCTTTCCCACCCGTCTAGGGTTTCATCTCTTACTGGTTCAAGCGTTTAGGTTATCTTATGGTCCCGTCCCCAGATGGCGGCAGAGTTAGTAGACAGATATGCAGGTCTTCGGCTTTCAGATGAGGAAGAGGAACCCATTGATGTCCAACCAGTGGCCAGCGGAAATGAGGAAGACCATACGGAGTTGGCACTGATAGGGAAACTACTGACAGATCGCACATACAATTTCCGAGCTATGGAGAGGACACTAACGTAGGCATGGAGTCTCAAAGAGAAGGTTGATTTCAAGCAATTGGAACAGGAAATATTTGTAATGCAGTTCACTCACTGGTGCGATAGGCTGAGTGTCATCGACGGGGCTCCTTGGCACTTTGACGGATGACTACTAATGTTCAAAGAGGTCTGCAAGGAGGAACAACCAGGGCATGTCATCATTAACAGGAGCCCCTTTTGGATTCAGTTGTATGGACTCCCTCTAGGTTATAGATGAGAAGGATAAATTCGTGAAATTGCTGGGCGGATCGGAGACATAACTAAAGTGGACACTGATAGATCAGGGTGGGATGCATCTACCCAGGTTAGGGTTTTGCTTGATGTCACTAGACCCTTGAAGCGAACACTAAAGATCAGAATGAAAGGAGGCAACGTCGTGGAGATAGAGGTGAAATATGAACGTCTCTCCAACTTTTGCTTTGTGTGTGGAGTGCTTGGGCACATAGACAAAGACTGCCAGGGAGCCAGCGCTGAGCAATACCATGTGCAACGATGGGGTAACTGGTTGCGGGCGTCACCATGGAAGCAACGGAGGCTCGAGCGCGATAGCGGGGGGCCACAATGGACCAGCAAGGTGCAAACTCACGTTCAGAATAGATAAGACAGAGACGCAGCCCCAATAGGGAAGCTGTGCACACAGCGAATCAGGTGAGACACAGCCGGAGAATCAAAGAAATGGCGAGATGGATGGTGCACATCGATTTTTGTCGGGGCGCAGCGTCGGGGATGCATTGAGCGACACAGATGGGGTAGTGATGACAGACACGCGAGACAGAGCAACACAACATCACAATGAACGCAACGTCATAATGAACGCATCGTCGGCAGGGAGGCGATGGGCATGGGGGGGGGGGAACGACGACGCTACATCATTGGAAAGAAGAACAAAGAGGGGCGGCTCTGTTGGGGTGTCGAAGATGACTGTGGGTGGCACTGAAGGAGAGACGGCAAGGGGCAGGAGGCAACCAGAAGGAGACGGTCGTGTTTACGGTCATCGGAGCGGTGGGTGCAGCAGTGGGGATCCAGAGAACGTAGGGGTAGACGGGATGGGAAACCAACGGGGGCCAAGCGTGGCAGGAAGGGAGGGACGGAGTAACGATGGGTAACTCCAGGAAACGCCCAGCAGGACAGGGTGTCGGGGAGGTAACGGGTGATGGGGGGGTGGTAATGATACACAACAGGCAGTATGAGGAGTGTTGCATGGATGAAGGAGGAGACCAGGCTGGGAGTGTTAAGATAAATGAAGTTGCACCTGTAGTGCAGGAAGAAGAGGGCGATGGAGACGGGATAGGGAAGTCAGGCTGTCAACATGATGGTGAGGGGAAGGGCAAGCATGTGAATGTTTCCAGACCAACGACACCCCTCTTGCAACACCAACACGACGAGGGACATAGCAATGACAAAACTAAAGGGGATCATCGTGCAATCACTAAAGCACAAAGGAGGAAGGTTGCTGGACCAAAAGCAAAGCAATTGTCGAGTTCAACCCAAGCAAAAAAGAAACATCAACCATGGGTGTGCAAAATGAGTAGAGGTGCCCGACTCAGCATCCCAAAGGAGGAGGTAATGTGGGAAAAATGGGCAGGAAAGCAAGACAGGAACTCGAAGTGGTGCGACATTGAGCTTGATGAACTACCACCGACTGGGACTGGAGAGAAGAAGGCAAAGCAAACTTCAACAGGGGGATCTACCTCAACCAGGGATTATGAGACCCAAGTAGCGTAGATTGGCGGTGTCCAATCCCACGAAGAACAATGAAACTCTTCAGCTAGAACTGTCAGGGCTTGGGCGACCCTAACACGTGCACAGCTCTCTGATCGTGGTGTTGGAGAGAGAGCCCGAATATAGTTTTCATTATGGAAACTATGATTTTTGGGAAGAAGATGGAGGGAGTTCAAATAAGTTGTGGGTTAAAAGATGGTATGTGCATCTCTAGCACAGGTCGGGCAGGAGGAATCAGTTTCTGGTGGAAAGATTCAGAGGTGGAAATTATGAACTACTCTAATAGGCATGTCACCAGTCTAGTCAAAGACAATGATACAAGGACCACTTGGTGTGCCATTGGAATATATGGGTGGCAGATCAGCAGAACAAAGTAAAGACATGGGACTTGATGAGGCAGCTAAAGGCGGAGGTTGAAGAACCAGTTCTTTTCTTTGGGGATTTCAACAAATAGTTTCTAATTTTGAGAAGAAAGGTGGACCATCCAGAGAGGAAAAGTTCATGCAGAACTTCAGGGACACTATTGATGACTGTGAATTGGTGGATCTTGGTTTTGAAGGAAACGTCTACACTTGGAGACGTGGGCTGTTAGAAAGAACTCTTGTGCAAGAAAGACTTGATAGATATCTTCCGGAACTCAAATGGCGAGATTTATTTAGTCACTGCAAGATCATCCATCTTCCTATCTATGAGTCGGATCATGCTCCTATCATATTGACACCCGAGAATAGAAAACAAAAAGGGAGAAGGGGAAGAAAGTTCTTTGCCTTTGAGCCTATGTGGGCAGGAGAGGAGTGTGAAACCATTATTGGGGAAGCATGGACAAGTGGTGGCGATCTGAAGACAAAGATAAATAATTGCAAATAACAACTCAATAGGTGGGTTGTAAATAAGTTTGGGAACAGAAAAAAAAGATCAATGAGCTTGAAGGCGAGCTAAAGAAAATTCAGGCACAACATGTAGACCATGTTTATCTTCAAAGGGAAGAAGAGATTTCTAGAGAGCTACAATATTAGCTAAAGTGAGATGAGGAGTATTGGGCAGCACGGGCATGAGTAATAGAACTCAAGGAGGGAGACCGCAACACAGCTTACTTCCATCAAAAGGCATCTAGTAGGAGACAAAGAAACTAGATAGAGGGCCTTGACGATGATCAAGGGAATTTCAAAACTCATGCAGATGATATTTCAGCCATCATCACCAACTTCTTCTCTAAGTTGTTCCAAACTAGCAATCCCATGGGGTTTGAACAAGTAGCAAGAGGCATTAGAAGGATGATCAATGAAGAACAAAAAGAAAATCTTGAAAGAGAGATCACAAGTGAGGAAATCTGGGCAGCTCTTAAACAGATGCACCCTAATAAAGAGTCGGGTCCGGATGGTTTGAAAGCAATGTTCTACCAAAATTACTGGGGTGTTGTGGGTCTAGATGTGGCTAGCTACATTAAAGGATGGTGGAAAGGAGAAAGGAGTCTATAGGAGGTAAATGAAACACTGGTGGTGATGATCCCAAAGACTGAAAAACATAAAACAGTTGGAGAGTTCCGCCTGATTAGCCTTTGCAATGTGTTGTACAAACTTGCTTCTAAGGTGATGACAAATAGACTAAAGCCTCTCATGAATAATATTATAGCGGAGAATCAAAGTGCTTTTATTCCCGGGCATTTGATCACCGATAATGCTCTCATTGCTTATGAACTTTTCCATGCCATGAAGAGGGACAAAGGAAAGAAGAAAGGCAGCCTTGCTTTGAAGATAGACATGTCCAAAGCTTATGATAGGGTTGAATGGAGTTTCCTAAATTATGTGATGGAGAAAATGGGGTTTGGAGGAGTATGGAGGGAGAAGATTCAAGACTGCATCACATCTGTCCAACACATGTTTGCCATCAACGGGGACTGGACTAGGAGAACAAAACCTTTGCGGGGACTTCACCAGGGTGACCCTCTCTCTCCATACCTTTTCATCATATGTGCGGAAGCTTTTTCTACCATGTTAAGTATTGCTACTCGTGACAACCTTATACACGGCACCACTCCGTATAGAGGGGCACCATGAATATCTCACCTTTTCTTTGCATATGACAACATCCTTTTTGCTATAGCAACCTCGTCAGAATGCTTGAAGATAGCTGAAATTATTAGCCACTACAAACAGGCATCCGGTCAACAAATTAATCTATCAAAGACAGAGGTAGTTTTTAGAAAAAGGTTGACAACAACAAAACGAGAAGAACTAAAGGGTTTGTTGCAAGTAAAGGAGGTGGAAAGACACGCAAAGTATCTTGGTCTCCCAACAGCGATAGGAAGATCAAAGAAACATATTTTCAGTTTTGTGAAGGAGAGGATTTGGAAAAAACTTCAAGGTTGGTCTGAGAAGTTACTGTCCAAGCCCGGAAAGGAGTTTCTTATCGAGGCAGTGGCACAGGCTATCCTGATGTATGTGATGAGCATTTTCCAGATACCAGCGGGCATACTTGATGAAATCCAAAGAATCATTGCAAGGTTTTGGTGGGGCGCAAAAGGAAATGAAAGAAAGCTAGCATGGACAAGCTGGGAAAATATGTGTAAAACAAAAAAGGGTGGAGGACTCGGCTTCAGGAATTTTCATATGTTCAACCAAGCACTACTAGACAAACAATTATGGAGGTTAGGAGTGAATCCACAATCACTTGTGCATAAGGTGATGAAGGCCAGATATTTTCCTAGAACATCCATTTGGGATGCAAGAAGAGGCTACAATCCTAGCTATACTTGGAGGAGCTTATGGGGAGCAAAGGCACTGCTGAAGGAAGGAATGGAGTGGAGGGTAAGAAATGGGAAAGATGTGGACATGTGGGAAGATGCATGGCTTCCAGGAGAGGAAGATAGTCTAGCACGCTTCAAGAGCTCAGATGACATACCCTATGGGAAGGTGAGTGAGCTTATGACACCAGATGGCCTTGACTGGGACATGGACAAACTTGAGGCTTGTTTTCCACCGTCTTACATAGAAAGGATTAAAGCTATCCCGCTCAGTATACGTGAACATGATGATATATGGTCGTGGTGGCCGGCAAAGAAGGGTATATACACGGTGCAGTCAGCATACTGGTTAGCCATGCTTGGAAAAGAGGAGGCCCGACAGCATGTAAGGTAGCATGGTGCCAACTTATGGCAGCGCATTTGGAGAGGGGGGTGGACACCCAAGATGGCACACTTCATGTGGAGAGTATGCACGGGGGGATAGAAACCAAAGGGAGGTTGTTCGAAAGACACTGCATTGAGGATGGTACATGTCAGCTTTGCATGTCGGAAAAAGAAACAATTCCACATATGTTATTCCGGTGTCCGAATGCTACTGAGGTTTGGGAACAACTGGATAGAGAGACCCAAGAGTGGGTGGCAGAATACAAGGATGAAGACATCACTAGCACCATGGGGGTGGTTGTCGAGAGGTCAGATAAGGAAGAGAATGTGGTTGCTATGTGGGCTGTTAATTTTGAGGGGATGCAACATGCGCGTTTTTGAAGAAGGTGAAGTACACAGTGGCTACCTATATCGTTCGGCACTGACATGGGTCAAGCATGATGGAGGAGAGAAGAACCTAAGGAGGAGCAACAACGCACAATGGGGTAGTGATGGAAATCCACGGTGGGTCAAGGCAGCACCAGGACGAGTAAAGATAAATGTTGACGCTTCATGTGGGGAGGACGGAGAGATAGCCATAGGAATGGCGATGCGAGACAGTGAAGGAGTGCTAATAGGGGTCGCGGGTGAGAAGATTAGTAAACACACTGAGGTAGCAATGGCATAAGCCACAACCTTGTGAGAAACACTCCAGTGGGCACACAGCCATGGCGACATACAAGTGGAGGTGGAGACAGACGCTCTTGAGGTTTTCCAAGCTTGTAGTGACTCCTCTTCTAGGAGGGACTACGTGGGGATCCTTACAGACGATATTAGGAACCTGAAACAATTTTTTTCTTTTTGCAGCATTTCTTATGTTAGTCGTTCTTGTAACAAGCTTTCCCATGAAGTTGACACCATGGCACGAAAGGGACAAGTAGATAGCTTTAGTATTTTCCAGTCTTTTCCTTTAAGTCTTGTAAACATTGCTTTGGATGATTTAGCCTAATTAAGTTTTGTTGGCGGGGGGGCCCAATCATAGGACCCTCCGTCCCCTCTCCAAAAAAAAAAAGATATTTCTTTATGGAACATGATTGACAAGATGAGCTTTATAAGAACTTATCACAAGATATGAGGAACGTACAAAAGATATAACTAGAGAAACTATACAAGCAAGGCCTCAACCAATGTTCTGTGTTTTGTCTTAAGCAATATATACTATACAACTGGATTACGATTTATTATGCCCTGAGGAAGTGAGTCGTACTGCTCAAATCCAACCTTTTCGTGGTCAGTGCATGATAATTAAAGCAGGATCACAGTCTCTTACTTGATTGGCCTCAGCCACAGGGTTAGCTCACGCAGTCTACCCTTTTATCTAGCCCTCCTAGGTATACATCTTGGCGCTAGTATACCTTGAGCCATGGGCCTAATCATCGTGCTCTTGAGACATGAACGCATTCATGCTCTACCACACTGAGCCATGGGCCTATTTACCATGCTCCAACTATCTCGAGTCTGCAACCGTAGTTGCACTTAAATCCTCCGATTTTCGGCTAGGAGAAACCCCACATATTCAAGCAATATGCACTCTAGGTAATCCCATAGGATAAACCTATTTCACCATCACCAACTACTGACGATGATGGATCTATGGCCAGGGCAAACTACATGATATGTTCCACTATAATTAATTAGTATATTTTAGATGGATTGTTGAGGCAACCAAGTTGTAAAACATAGACTGCATCGAGTTACATTATTACTGTCATTACCTTGGGATCACAACCCCTCATTGTAGAATGCCACTGCCTCTCAAGGCATACTTCACCATCATGGGATAGTAATCCCTTATTTCAACATCAGAGGATAACACCTCAACTAGGCACTCAGCCTTTATCAGGTCAACAAACCTTTCTCATCATACTGGTGATACATGTTATCTTATCAACAAGGATTATCATCGTTGAGTGTTATACAGAACACATACACCTCATAGCTCTTACCTGGCTATGGATTCACTTGATTCACCTGCATGGTTAGTATGCATATCAAGAGAGATAACTGAATCACCAAACATAGATCTTTATGATTATCATGCTATTAGGGTTGAAGGTACATGATTGGAACAACATCCATGATCATAGTTACATGAAGCACAAGCTGTATCTGTAGACAAATTACATTATTGTTATGAAAACATGAGCATCCACTATGCCTTTATCCTATGAACATAAACATGTTTCTTATCATCTTTCTTAGAACCAACTTTAGGTATCAAACATATCACTGGTCACAACCTATCATTCATAACTCATCATCCACAAAGGAGCGGACACAAGATAACAAAAATCACCAACCTAAGCTTCCGATCTAGACATAACCCTCACCAAAGGTACCGCCTACCCTCACCAAAGGTGCGGTGGGTAGCGCCATTCCTCACCCAAGGAGGTATCAGATAGGGTCATATCCCTCACCAAAGCTCTATCAGCTAGGGCATCAAAACCCTAAGGCACTAAACCGCCCATATCGATCACCAACATAACATGCACCCATACACAAGGGATATCATGCAACTAGGGGCCAAGAGCTTTGTCGTGCACCCATGAATATCGGGCAACTAGGTGCAAGATGATATCGGGCAACATATGGGCGTCACATATCGACCATCACCCCTATCACCCATAATGGGTTAGGGTTTTATGTCGGGAAACCAGCAAGGTCATGTCATCCACAACTATATCGTCCAAGGCTATGACCCTCAAGGTCACCACTGTATCGCCCAACAAGCACACAACTAACAGACGACACCATGGTGCCCAAGGTAACATATCATCCCACAAGGGAGGCACCACATATCGGTCAACACTAGGGCACCTAACTAGGGTTCCACCACCCAAGCACCATATCGGGAAACACCAAAACCAACCCGTATCTCCCAAGGCACAAAATAGAGATGCCTACCAAGCATCATGTCAGCCAAAGGCATAACGCCCACAAGCACCAACTAAGGTAGGAGTCTGTATCAGGCAAACGGGACAAAGAACACTTCTTAGCATATTGCCCAACTCAACCCTAGGAGAGGGGTATCGGGCAACTCATCATGAAGGGGTATTGTGCAAGGCTTAAAGCCATATCGTGTTGGTCATATTCGACCTCAAGATTTCCACCAAGAAGCCCTAAAAGCTCAAGATAGTTGGCTCACTTCTCAAAACAATTAAGTGAGAGAGGGGTATTGCACAACTTCCATCACCTATCAGGCAACAAGGAGGTCCATCTCCTCATATCGGCCAACCAACCCAAGCTCATCTTCCTAATGGATTAGGAGGCCCTAAGCTCACATCTCAACAACTAAGTGAGAGGGGTTTTGCCCCAAGAACTCCACCTCCATGGTTCGGCCAACCCAAGGCAAACCAAGATACAAAATCTAGGGTTTATCTAGAGCAACCTCATAACCATTATAGCAAGCAACATAGCTATAAGAAGACATGACCGATCAAGATATATAGCATGCAACATGAAAAAGAAGTAGTATAGCTAGAGTTAGGAGTTATGTAACCTGCCTCAAGTAAGCTCCAAAGCTCCAAACACCAATAAAGAAACAAGACACCTTCTAGGGTTTGGCCACCACAAGATAAAGAAGAAGAAGACTAGAGCTTGTCGCCCACCAAGCTCCACCAAGAAGAGGCTATCGGCCACCAAGCTCCACCAAGGGGTATGTATCGGCCACCAAGGAAGAAGGAGAGCAGCTAAAGGATATAAAGAGCTTAGCTGCTATGGAGAGGGTCATATATACCATGGGGTGAAGAGAGAGAGAAAGGCAAGTTGGTACCCACCCCCAGCACACTTGTCCAAGGAGTGTGCCACATGCAAGAACCCCAAAAACCCACGTGCATGTGTTGCCACTCTCTTAGCACAACAGTTACCACTTTTCTGAAAATGGTGACACAAACGAAGCTAGAAGGAAGATGTGTGTCGCCCAAGAGGCAACCCATTCACCCTTGGATGATAAAACCTCCTTGGCCGGCACACCCACCAAGCCTTAGCGGATACACCTTGTTCTTGCCCGATACAAGGCCCCAACAAGGGAAAAAGGGCAAAAAAAAGCCAAACAAGGCTCAACAAGGCCCAAACCTACTCAAGCAACGAGCCCAACCCATCCTCTCAAAACAGCACAAACCAACCCTAATCACAACCTCAGGTGATTAGAAAGCATCTAAACACAAGGTTTAGGCAAAGAAAATAGGGTAAGACCAAAACAAAGGTCATGGTCCTTGCAATATCCTGCTGAAATCACATGACCCAGAAATATCACTTCCTTTATCTAGAACTGATATTTTAGGAATTTATCACAAAGTTGGTTTTCTCTCAGTGTGTTGAGGACAATCCTCAAGTGTTCACGATGTTGTTATTCTGGCTAGGAGTAAACCAAACATCATCAATGAAAACCACCAAAAATTGATCGAGGTAAGGGAAGAATACTCGGTTCATCAGGTCCATGAAAGAAGCAAGGGCATTAGCCAAACCGAAAGGCATGACCAAGAACTCATAATGCCCATAGTGTGTTTTGAATGTTGTCTTCAGCACATCCTCATCCTTCACACGCATCTGGTACTAGCCACTTTGTAGGTCTATCTTAAAAAAAACAATTCCTGACTTCAGCTGATTGAATAGGTCATCGATGTGAGGCAAGGGATAACGGTTCTTCATTGTCACTTGGTTTAGCCTGCGATAGTCCATGCACATCCACAACTAATCGTCCTTCTTCTTCACAAACAAGACAAGGGCTTACTAAGGTGAGATGATGGGGTGGATATAACCCATGTCAAGAAGATCTTGAGCTACTTCTTAAGCTCGACAAGTTTTTTAAGGGCCAAGCGGTAAGGCAGCTTCAAGATCAGCAAAGTCCTGGACATAAGCTCGATGGAAAATTCCACCTGGGGAGTTGGTGGCAGTCTGGGAAGCTCCTCAGGAAACACATCAGGAAAGTTCTTCACCACATCTAAATGATCTAGAGTAGGAGGTGTGGCATCAAGAACAATAGATGCTAAGCATGCTCTACACCCTTACGAGACAATTTTTTTGGCTTTGATGGCAAAGATGATGAATTGCCAATCCTATCACTTCCTACGCTTGATACATAGCCTCTCTCCATCAGTATGAAACAAGGTAACTCTCTTTTCCTAATAGAATAAGGTTGCATAATGCTTCTTCAACCATTTCGTGCCCAAGATAACATCAAAGGTAGACATGTTGACCAACATAAAATCTGAAGAAAACATCTTTCTTGACATACAAAGGACCAAGGTAGGTAGTTCGAGATAAGAAGAGAAGATCCTACCACTACGTGATTTTACTCCTAAGATATAGTCCATGTATTCAGATTCTAACTCTAACATGAAATCAATCTATTAAGACATGAAGGCATTTGAAGAGCCAGAATCAAAAAGTGCCTTGATAGGATGCATTTTGATATGTAAGATACATTTTATGACTTCATTGTCATCTCCAACTTCTTCAATATTTAGAGAAAACACCTTTCCATTCTGCCTCTCCATAGGTGGTCACTGTTGGTTTTGATTATTATTCCACATACGTGGATTCGGTCATGGATGTTGCGGCTGTTAGTCCAATTTATGGGTTGGAGCATGTCCTTGTTGAAACTGGGGACAGAAAGGTCAAAAATGTCCAACTTGGAAACACTCATGGTAGGTAGGTGTGGTTCAATCATCTCTTCCTATAGGGGCGTTGTTGGTAGGGCACCTCCTAGGAGGATAGTAGAGGGAGCACTGGTTGCACCTCTTATGACCATGATTGTCACCATGATTCTTCCTCTTGTTATTGTTGTTGTGCCCAAAAGTTGGAATATAGGGTAAGATTAAATCACCAAGACCTTGTACACCATTTTCTAGAAGGTGAGTGGAAGTTTTGGAACTAGGTTTCAGCCAACATTATAGCTCTGACCCTCTAGGAATAAGGTCTATCTTCTCTCGGCACCAAGGTCTGTGGCATAACATTCCAATAGGAGGAACCTTTGAACATAGTCGACAACACTCATGCCCCCTACTTAAGACTATATAAATTGGCCTCCTTCTTCCTCAAGAAAGCTAGGAATATGTACTTCTCCCTGAAGAGCTTGAGAAATTGGTCCCAAGTCACGGTGGTTGTGTCTCTGGTGCAGTTTATGTTGTTCCACCACACTCGGGCCAGTCCATGCAACACGTAGGTTTGCAAAGCAGAATGGTGAGAAGGACATGCCATGCCCTCAAAAGTCTGATCTTGGGCTAAAACCCAATTATCATCCTTATCAACCATGTTCAGTTCACTCTCTCCTTTGAAGTAAGGCGACTACATCTTGATGAAGTTCATTAGGATGAACTCCTTTGACTTGTTATCATTGGAAGCAACAATGGTGAGTTGCCCCACCAGGGTGGAAGAGAGTAGCTGGCACAACATGGCCAACTCCTATTCTGGGGTAAGGCCAGGGGTGTTAGGGTTCACCATACTATGTCTTGTTGTGTCATCGGGGTGTCCAAACTACTGGAGTCATTCTGGAAAGAACCCTTGGAGTTGTTGTTGTTGTTCACATTGTCAAACAAGTCAACTCTCCTGAAAGGCAAGGTCTTCATATTAGGTTTCCAAGAGCATAGCAACGTAGATGAGAAAATAATGTCTAAGGATAAAAGAATGCTATTTCAAACAATCCATATCAACTTAGGCCAAGTAGGTATCATATGGATCCGAGGGTCCTTGTAAACCAAGCTAGTGGTGCAGAGTAAAATCTTGCCAACCCCCAAACCCTGATCCTTTTTAGACACCCTTGCTTTCAACTTCATGCGCTAGTAGCTGCCCAAAGGCTCTGATACCATGTTGTAAAGAAGCGAGATCACCTCCTTACTAAAATTTGAAGGAAATACAAAACATTCATCTTTTCACAAAGATAATAGATATTGAGGGATGCATGTATAGTATTCCAAGTAAATAAGAATGCACCAGATACATATAAAATGTCAATAGAAGCGGAAAGGAAAATAAACTAAAGTGATTACATGGATTTCATCATTGATCACTACATAAGTTTTTCAAAAGAAAAAGATGAGAAAACAAAGGATCTAGTTTTAGCAACCTAGACATCCTTCAAGAAAGTCTTGAATCTAATCATGGTCCAGCTTTCCTCAATCTTGTTCAACCCCTTGTCCAAAATCTGGCTAGTTGGGAAATCACTGAGCAAGAGGGAAAGAAAACTAGGTATGTGTCAACAATATGAACAAGAACAGAAGAAAGAAAATAACACAAAATTAAAGGCTATAAGTTCATCAATATATGAAGAGATCAAGAGTATGAGGCATAATAAAAATAGATGCTTGCCATAACAGTAAAATTGTAAAGGAATTACATTCATGATTAATATTGACTACATGAACTAAGTAGGGTTGAGGCACCTACCAGACCGCAACCTATATGTGAGGGGAGAAATAACACATTTCCAGTCACCTACACAAATTATATATGGGGGAGAATAACACATCCCCCAGGGCAAAATAACACATGCCCTATATATGGGTGGTTGTTCATACGTACCACTACATTAGCTATATAGTCTAATAAAATCAACATGCTAAGAGAAACTATGGCAAGTAGAAGCATCATATAATTGAAACATGGCAGTGGGTTACAAGACCCTAGAAATAGAATATCAATACTAATTTTTGAAGGAATTTAGTAAAAGAGTCATGAATAGAGAAAATAGGGTTTATATAGTGCCTCATAAGGGAATATAGTGTTTGGTTTGCAAATATCCCAACTTAGGGTGTAAGAATGCACATACCTCTTTACTGTGTTCAAATACCAAGTTCCACTACCTCTAGATGTTCCAGGTTCAACTTGGGCCTATTTCAATATATTAACATTCATTAGTGTACATATCACACATTATTGCATAGAAACCCTAAGATTGGACCCTTTTCACTAAACTCATATTTAGGCTCTAAAAATATCACCATTGGATTAATTAGGTTCTCATGATCAAGAAAACACATCTTTATGTCAATTTTGGAGTTATGGTGATTAAGTTGTAACTTTTATGGATTTTATGTATCAAAATTATATTCCAAAAATCACCTTTAGAAAAACTTGAGATCATACCTTGAAAGAATTTTTATTATGTAGAGATTAATTTTTTGATTCCAAAACATATTTTTTTTTATTTTAGACAAGCAGTTTAAAAGATATGAGTATTTCAATTTTGACCAACCAGAAAATTGCATGTTAGGAATTTAGTTGCAAGTGAGGCAGAGAGAGAGGGAGAGGGGCCAGATGGTGACACCCCCCCACAACATGTCCTAGGTGATCCTTTACCCTAGGAGGGATGTACCAATCATTTTAGGTTCATCTAGTGCTAGTAACAAAGTATAGAATAGCAAAGAAATGAAACCCTGAACAAGAACATCATCTAAAGGTGGAGATCATCATTTAAGCATAAGAATGTGAACTAACAAGCTTATAATAAGCAATAAACGTGGAGAAAGTTATATAAAGTTGCATCTAGGAAGAAGATCAGATACCAATCAGTAGGAAACTCAAGCAAGATGGGTTGGTAGCTTCAAGCACAACCTCCAAACTCGAGCAATAATCACCTTCTTCTGCAAGGATACAAACCCTAAGCAAGAGGAGCATGGAAAGAAGAATTTTTAATCTTTAGATGGAGTTCAACCATGGAGACCAGGGTTACAACCTAGAGCAAGGTGGATGAAAGAAGAATAATACAGAAAATAGAGGAGAAGGGGAAGAAACTTACTTGCCTTGGTCAGAAACACCAAAAGGTGACTTTAGAAACCTCAACGAGCTTAGATGAAACCCTAGAAAACCTTATTATATCTTGTAATAGCTCCTTAATGGACAAACAGAGAGTGTAAAAAGTTCTAAGTAGGATGGAGGTGATATGGATCAAATATTTCGGTTGGGAGGTAAGGAAGGAGTATATAAAGCTTTATGGTTAAAGAAGAAGCAAGACATGAGGTGTCCAAGCTACTTTCCATGTGTCCATGTCTAAGGGTGCCCATGGTCATGCAAGCCTTTATGGATAAGGAAGAAGAAAAGAATGAGGTGTCAAATTACTTTCCATGAGTCCATGGCTAACAGTGCCCACAAACATGCAAGCCTTTATGGATAAGGAAGGAGTCAAGCATGAGGTGTCCATGGGGCTTTTCATGTCTCCATAGCCTAAAGATTCTATGGCCATGCAAACATCTACTCCACATCACTTAGAGACTTCTTATCCATCAATGTCAGCTATCCAGGCCCACCATCGATGTCCAAATAAAGAAGCCACCCCATTGGTTGACAACTCCTAAAGATAAGTTCATCCATAAATGAAGAAATCCCTAAAATGCCGTTGAAGAGAAACACCTCCAAACCAAGGTACAACTAGGTGCCCCATGGCCCAAAAATATCTATAATGATAAGGAAACATCTAAGGATCATAAGGCATGTGACAATTTTCAAATAAAACCTCTTAATTGGATAAATTGCAAAAAAGTCCATAATGTGCATAAAAATTGCATAACTTGCACAAACAACATCCAAATTCGACCAAACTTGAAACTTAAGCTTATCTCATGATTGAAAAACACCTCAAAAGGTTTTGTTAAGGTTTAAAACACTTAATTTTAGTAAATAAGTTTGTTCAACACATTAAGCAAGGTGTGGGGCCTTGCACTTCTAACACGAATTTATTACCATTGTTCCACTTAAGTGGTGATTTTGCATTTTAGATCCTTAAATAAGCTTTCACTGTGGTATTGGTGCATGAACTCTTCTATTGGTATAATTATTGAACAAGTGTTCACCAGACCACTATAAATTCCTCTAATTCATCAATAAGGACATAAAGGATAGAAATGAGAAGAAAACTTGGGGAAAAGGGTTACATGGAGATTACATTCAGAATTCAACATGTTACAACTTCATATTTCACTCTGGCATGCCGTTCTCACTATTGTCTTGAACCTTTCCTTGAGAGGGATGAGCTGTTGACACCGCATTTTTTCTCACTTAACAATAATTGTTAATTAATCATAATTATATGGCTAGTAATGAAGTCCATTCCCATTTCACACATTTTACGCATTTTATCATTTTGCCACATTTGTCTATTTTCCCACATTTCCCACTTGTTTAATCAACTCATTTTCATCCATTTTTCATAGTTTGGGGTTCTCCATATAGAAATCAGCTTTTCATACTTAAAGTGTAATTTTCTCATCAATTCTGCTTTCCTATAAGCCTTTTTTCATAAATTTCCATTTGAGTATCCTCAAGAAATATTCTCTTTTCCCCATGGATATTCAATTACTTTTCTCCAGATAAATATTTGAGATAATCCTAGGTTATCTTTCTCTTTCATTATTTATTTAGAATTTTTGGTTTTCTGTGATTTTCTATAGAACCTTCCAGAAATAACTAAAAAATAGAGAAATAGGCTACATCCTTCTAAGGCCATCGGGAGGATCAACGAAATTTATAGGTGACATATGGAGGTTCATGTTGATCTGTGCACCATGATTGTTGCATGTCGTGGCAAAATGTGCCACTCTTCAATAAGGTTCTATCCAGAATCCCTATTGCTAAATTATACCTATATATATATCCCATATCCACTTTATTCAGGGGCCCTTTCGACTCTTCTAGAGTCAAAGAATGAACTACCTCACTCTTTATTTCTATATTATTCATGATCAGAGGTTCCTTCCACTGACATCACCTGCTTCTGAATATCGTTAGGTTGTGGAAATGGTAATCTGACTATACTCCAAACTGTTACTTGGACTTCTCTTAATTGTTCCAACTTCTTATATCTATTCATATCCTCTTAAGTTTCTTATGTGATCTATTTGCATATCTCTGCTCATATGAAGTTGTGAAAACTTATGTTTTGTTTTTTATTCATATCTCTTATCATCCTCTAAAACTTCCTACATGTTGGTCCTAATTGACTTTGAGGGATCTCTATTACGGGTGGTCCTAAGGCAATTAGGACCAAAACTTACCTAATAATTAGGACCACTAGGCCTATGATGGAAAGGACACACACATCACCAGTCCAAAAAAACCCAACACCAATAAAGACATATTTAACCTCTTTCATTAACTTTTGGTTGTGTTTTATTTAATCCAATCTAGAATTACCACTTTCCAAAATGCTTTGAAATGGTTCACTAGGTGAGATGGGAGTGCTAATCCTTCCCCACTCATAAGAATATTATTGGACCCAAATTTGTAATATTGTCCTTTTTTATCTACTTGACTCTGATGACAAATCCATTTTCCATCGTGGATTCACAATGCTCTTTATGTTTTTTTGTGGCCCTTATAAAATGTTGTGACAACTCTGAACACATCATTTCCTCATGTTCCATGCAACCTCTGAAAAAAATTTCACTACCAAGGATACATGTCGAACACATGGATTTTTAGATAGGGTGTGACACCTTGCCCTGATAACCTTCTCATGCCTTTAGGGTTCCCAAATTAGTATGGTGATCCTTCTACGCATACCCCACACCTATGGATAGAATTCAAATTGCAAGTGGCTTCTCATAAGATCCATTTTGGGAAATGGTTCCAACTTGGCTTAGCGAAGTCCCTCAATAAGGACCCCACATGTACTTACTAAGTAACTAGGATTTACATGGATAAACGTGTACCTTTCTTATTTAATCCTTTGTTAATATAATTGATTTATGATATTTTTTAATTATGCTTGTTGAACTTGTTTATATATTGTAATCATGCTTTTGTGAAAACTTGTTAGGTTATAGTGATTTGTAAGGCTAGTTTGGGTTGAATTGGAGTCTTTTGTGAAAAATAAAATACTCTATTGATGAGACTTGTTCTTGTTGGGTTTTAGGTGAGGGAGAAGGTAGCTAAAACAAAAAAATTCTCTCACCAAAATACCATAACCACAGATCGCATCAATGACTATGAAATAGGAAGGATGGTTTTGGCAAGGCATACCTGGTCGTAAGATTTGCTTAGTTACAATACCTCACAACTAGAGCGGTCTTCAACCACCTAGTCTTCGACGGTGTCTATGCAGCTCCAGATCCTGACCCGGACTTCAGTTGATCATTGTTCTCCTGAGCGAAAGAAACCTCCCATCTCTATAGATAGCATACAAGGACCATCGGGAACTCTAGTCGTCCTGTCCTACAGGATACTAGAAGGAGGCGACCCCTTCTGTCGGCGTACTAGTCACTAATACACTCTGCCACAACCATTTGTTGTCCTACAGTTGTCTTTCCCTCATTGTTCCTCCCTGGACAGGTAGAACTTGCTTGGGCTCTCTCGGTTACCACAACCAGAGAGGACAACTTTGCAAAGCAACTGATGTTTTGAGTTGTGCTATCTGAGAAGCCCCCAGTACCCTCTATGTATAGGAGGGGTCAGGGTTCTCAGCTCTGGGCAATGCGAAACTAAAGTGGGAGTAGAATGGTATGGAATTTCCATGAACTAATTGCACTGCGGCAGTCAAACCGGTCATTTCACAAATGAACTGGTCAGTTGGGAGTGTGAGTTGGTCAATTCACTTAGTGAACCGGTCAGTTCACTTCCCAAAATTTCCTCCAATTGACTTTCCTCTTTCGTTTCCAATTAATACTAAGATCAATTCTTGTCCCAATCAAATTGTACAAGTGAAACGGAAATCTTTTCTCACAAATTGGGACAACCCAGCCTTGCTCATTTGGTCCAGTCGAACTGGTCGGCTCACCCAGTGAACTGGTCATCTCACTAACCTTGAGTCGATCGGTTCACCCAGTGAACCAATTAGTTGGTGGTCCAGATTGTGTAGAGCACAGTTAATGCAGTTCTTAATCAATCCGACACTTGAATCAATTAGTTCAACTCTTAAACTTGATGATTCTGAGTCAAGTCTATTGATTGAATGTTTGATTGAGTACCTAAACACCTTTAGTAATCAATCCAAACATCATTCATGGATAAACTCCTCTTCTAGGTTAATTCTTTGTTGTGACCCTGTAGGTCCCATTTCACATTGGTAGTGAATGTCCATAACTAGCTTATGACATCATAAGCAAAGAGCGGTGCCTAGTCACACATCAGTGCTACCTAAGTGAAAAGGAAAGTTGGAGAACAACTTTCAAATATACAGTCTATGATTGGTGTTCTAGTGAATGTATAATTCCTTTGTCTATGATATCCTGAATGAACTCAAGGCATGGAGTTGTCATCCTTTCAATGTTCATTCATGTTCCTTGATCCAAAGAAGACTACCTGAGATATGTGTGCCATCAATATCACATATTGACTCACACGTGCATGCACATGCCTTTCTCAATCTCACTTATCAAGTGGCCATGGACATCATACTCCCTTAGGTGGGACAGATCCCATGTCTCAGTCAAAACCCCATGTGTCAAAGTCACCCAATCATCACCTTTATAACAATCTATATTTCAGGACCGCATTTGATGATGTCGAAGTGTACCCAACGACATGTGATGAGTGTAGTGATTTTAGGTTTAAGAATCATAATCACCACCATCATTGTGAGAGCTAATTGCGACTACCATGTCATGGTTCCATGTGTCACTCTCACGGTGGGTCTCTCTGATACACTATTCTCTAACATGTATCTATGTGCTTGGTTTGATATCACATATCATGACTAATGAGACTCTATCATCAACCAACACACACTCTAGTCTTGTTGTGTCATTATTGTCTATCAACCTTCCACAATGACATCTGACTAGGGACAAAACAAGAATGTATAAACTCTTCACATTTGTATGATCTCATTCTTCAGGTCCTCAACATGAAGACATACATTATTGAGTATTGTCATCCTCTAGACATTCATTCTATTCTATCATCATCTCATAACTGTTTGAACCAAAATAAATTGGAAGCTTGCCCTTGATATTTATCAAATCAATCTTAATGTATCCCAATCCAATCATCATATGATTGGATCTCAGGGCATACATACCAACAGACTCCCACATGCATTGTGAGCTAATCACCTTTGAATCATATTCTTAGTGATCTCCAAACATATTCTGCTGCTCCAGAGCTAACACAGTAAGTTAGAAACACTTTGCTTTAGTTGATATATTGCATGTTCCACATCTCTTCGATGTACGACATATTGTATGAGATGGAGTTTTCAAAATATGTGATCTAATATTCCTTGCCTAACACTTAGCTCCATTGTTTGACTCACTATTTCTACTTGTCATTAATTGTTGGAATATCTATAAATTTATCTATATGAACTTATAGATCCATATAGTATCCTCTTCTGTTCATAACACAAGGATACTCAACATTCCCTTTTAGAATTAAATGGCTTTTAAGTCAGAACGTTTCCATTTTTTTAACTCATATTCACTTTTATATTTTATATTTTGCAATCATTTTCTATCATTTCAGAATTTTGCATCAGTGTAACTCTTTACACCCAACTCTTCTTTATATTGCCATAGAACTAGTACTTCACAAGTTCCAAACAATTTCTTCATGGTATTCCAGTGACTCTCAATGGAAGCAGACAGACATCCACTCGTCATATGAGTTAACAGGATGAGCATATCATATTGTCATGTCCAATACATATAAGATGATGAATGCATATTTTCTTGTCATGTCCAATACATACAAGATAATGGGATGATTACATACATGATAGATCCATATCTATCTATGTGCTCCTATTCTTCATAAGAATCTGGAACACTTGGCACTGAGATACTAACTCCATGTGACATGGACAAGTTTTCTCCCACTAAATCTGTGCATACTGAACCCTTCAGTATAGATTGCCAATGTATGCTCTCTCTTTACCAGGTCAAGAGGTTTTTGAGAACTATCTCTATAGATCTCTATTCCTATCACATAGGACATTTTTCCATCTTCTCTTAAATAATGTATTTCCATTCTAGTTTCCATTTTAGAACATTTCATTCCTCATCATCATATGGAATGTGAATACACTCCCACTAAATCTTTGTAATCATAGATCCTTTCTTTATTTTGATACATTAGTCAAACCTTTTGACTATATAATCAAAGTAAAGACTTCTAATTCTGAGTTGCTTATATTTAATCAATCATATTGATTAATTTCTTGTAACTTATAGACTGCATTTGCATTATTGGATTCATAAAACCCTTCAGGTTGTGTCACATACACAACCTTATCTTATTCCTACCAGGAATGTGGTTTTAATATTCATATGCCAAATTTCATGGTCTTTCAAGTTCCAACATCAAGCATGATCCTTTCTCGAAATGTCATCCATGTCATTCTTAACTCTTAAGACCCAATTACACTTATGGGTTTTATCCCAATCATGTGCTACCATAAGGTCATACCTTAATTGGTTCACATGGAAGTAATTTTGGATCTTATGGACTTAAACCATAACTCAAAATCTGGTTCCTCAACATCATCTAGCTTATTGGCTCATCATATGACCAATTCATCACCTAGATATATGAGGTGTATCTGTTACATAAGGAATTTTGAGAACCCACAACACTTGTGATTCTTAATCTCCTTTATTTAGTGTAAAACATGCTCTTCAGAAGAATTCTAGAAGGTTAGTTATGTGATGATCATGCTCTAACTATTTAGAGTATGACTCCTTCTTTGATTTAGACATCACTATGCCTTAATCATGAGTTCTCTATGATACATTATCATAATTACTCACAAGGTCCTCAAACATTTTGTTTAAGTATGTCATTCATTGATCATATCAATGAGTTAATACTTTTACCAAGTTTGCACTTCATTTATGATATTCTTGAACACTTCAAGATATTCATATTGGTATTTCACTAGACACCATATGAAGCATTAGAATTTATTCCAATAGGCACCAATATGTATTATACCTAATAGAATAGTCATTCTCCCACTACATCTAGTGAAAATTGACTTGTCATCATGCCCAAGGCATTCATATCTCTTATTGTCTCACAACCAAAAGAGTCTGGCCTATCCATCAACATAGAATCTAGAAATGAATTTCTCATGATAATGCTAATTAATTGTTTGAGTTATCAATAACTTTTCGGTATCATTTTATCTTATGCATACCAAGTACCACAAGATAAATAAGGCATTGCCATAAAAGATCATATCTTTGAAACAGAAACATCAACTTTATTGATAAACATCATTGTCATTACAAGATGCAGAAATAAAGTATTTCTATTTATTGGAAAATTGAAATAGCAGTTCATAACTCTATTACATGCCTTTTGGGATGAAATAAACTAAAAAGGTACTCCTATCTATGGCAGCAACATTTTCTCCGATGATGAGTTATCCTTCTTGGTCCTTTCATAAAGTCCATCACTTCTTTTCAGATCCTACATATCATATATGTCAGATCCATATCTTGGTATCATATACCTTAGATAAAGAAGTGTTTCAAGTTTATTTCAAGATACCTGAGGTGGAGATTTCCATCCCCTCCGTCTTCTTCTTTTATTCATCCAGATAGAGAGGGAAATTTCTCCTCCAATGTCCTAGCTCATGACAATGGTGACATTTGCCTCCCTTGTTCACCCCTCCTTTTCCCTTGAGAGCTGAAGATGACTTGGGCTACTGGCTAGTATCAGAATCCTTCTTTGCTTTGCCCTTGCCCTTGCCTTTATACTTACCTTTCTTTCTACTGATCAACATCACATATTTGGGTTTGTCTTTCTTCATCCATGCCTAAGTTGTCCTCAACATGCCCAACAACTCTTCCAATGACTTGTCAAAGTTGTTCATATTATAGTTCATCAAAAACGGACTGTAAGATTTTGGAAATGATTACAGTATCACATCAGTAGCCAACTCTTGGCTCAGAGGGAATCCCAATCTTATCAGGTTCTCCACATACCCAATCATCTTGAGTGTGTGAGGACCAATTGGGTCTCCTTCTATCATGACACACTTGAACAATGCCCTACAGACATCATATCTCTCTTATCATGCTTGGTCTTGATACATGTTCTTGAGATGCTGAACCATCTCAATGACGTCCATGTTATCATGTTGTCTCTGCAACTCATATTTATTGAGCACAACATCAAGCACTTCGCATCAATGGTATCTTCAGTATGCTTCTTGTAAGCATCAATCCCTTTCTGCCTTTGGTGTGGTGGGAGCGGGTTCCTCTGGTACTAGTGATCTAGGACATAGAGCTTTTTCTCTTGAGTGAGAAAAATTCTCAACGTCCTAAACCAGTCGTGGAAATTAGTCCCACTTAGCTTATCCTTCTCAAGGACTGATTGCAATGAAAAGTGATTATTGTTGACAACCATTTGTTCTACAAAAAGGAATTATGCAATTTTTAGTCCAAAACTCTTTTGACTTATTTTGATTTGATTTGAAATTTTTTGACAATATAATTAGGTCTTTAATTAATTATTGCTCCCACTATTTTATTCAAATTGATAACCCTCACCATCAATTCAGAATATTTAAGCGTACAACCTTCTAGTGAGCCAAGTTCCATATTTCATCTAATCATGAGTCAACTTTGGTTGATCGCCCACAACCAGACTATTTAGGTAGGCCATCATGCCAATTGCATCATATGAAATTTGTGGATAGATGACATGCACAACACTTTGCCATGATCATCTCCATGCCTCTGGATCATAGACTCTCTATGAATCACCAGTTAAGTGTAACCCAAAAGCCGACACGATAAACATGCACCCTACTTTGGAAGAACCTACATGTCTACCATCACATTTACATGAGATAAATTGTGCACTTCACTTTGGCGTAACCTACACTTGGTAGATCAAGATTTTCATGTGTGCCGCTAATAAAAGGCATCTAAGACTTAATATTTATGTTTGAGGGGTTCTAATATGCTAAATATGCATATAAGTATCCAATCACCACATATATTATACATATCATATACATGCTATATCCACAACAAAAACATGCAATAATGATAAAGCGATGATTATGGCCATCCTATTGTAATTCCTTGAGCCACAAGGAATTACGGTCATCTAGGTTTACATCACATGCAACATGTTGTTGATGAAGATCTTGTGCTTAAGCCATTTTGGGTTTTATCAGCTCGTCACATGTTTGATCGTCTCACCTCCTGGCCGGTCAATTTGTTGTATCCAAATGATCGTGTGGCTTCTACATATGGTCTATTTGTTAGTTCATCTACACCTTGTCAGGCCTCCAACTATACCATCAGTCGGTCATCTCGGGAAACCCCAATTTACATTTGGGGGGAGCAAAGGTAGGAGAGAAGGATTGAGTTATCTCGAGTTACATCAGGAAAAGAAGAAGAGAGCTCGGTGCGCAGACTGAGAGAAAACAACCACAACCAACCAAGCACACATACGGGTTTATAGGCCATAACCACGCTACACATCCACCATAAAAACCATTTTAGCGACGTGTATCTT
Source organism: Alisma plantago-aquatica (assembly GCA_963693085.1). Taxonomy (NCBI): domain Eukaryota; kingdom Viridiplantae; phylum Streptophyta; class Magnoliopsida; order Alismatales; family Alismataceae; genus Alisma; species Alisma plantago-aquatica. The sequence continues at coordinate 367,862,921 of OY856413.1, read as the reverse complement.
TTGCATATATATACCATATCATATATGTATATATTAGTTTGGGATCATGTGGAATTAATCGAATATTCACATTTAGCCAATTAAATATTCACATCGTATGCAATAAATAAAAGGCAGTAAAACCAAAAACCAATCATATCGATTAATCATAAAACATAGTACGTTGATATGGCTCTGATACCATTGCTGGGTTTTAGGTGAGGGAGAAGGAAGCAGAAACAAAAAATTTTCTCTAACCACAAAACCATAACCACATATTGCTTCAACGACTATGAAATAGGAAGGATAGTTTTGGCAAGGTGTACCTGGTCCTGAGGCTTGCTCACTGACAATACCTCACAGCTAGTGTGGTCTTCAACCACCTAGTCTTCGACGACGTCTATGCAGCTCCTGATCCTGACCCAGAATGTGGTTGACCATAGTCCTCCTGAGTGGAAGAAACCTCCCACCTCTATAGATAGCCCACACAGACCACTGGGGACTCTAGTCGTTATGTCCTACAGGACACTAGAAGTAGTCGTCCCCTTCTGTTAGTGTACTAGTCACTGACACACTCTCCCACAACTAGTTGCTATCTTGCAGTTTCTTTCCCTCTATGTTCCTCCCTAGACGGGTAGAACTTGCTTGGGCTCTCTCAGTTACCACAACCAGAGAGGATAACTTTATAGAGCAACTGATGTTTTGAGTTGTACTATCTGAGAGGCCCCCAATACCCCTATATATAGGAGGGGTCAGGATCAGGGTTCTCAGCCTCAGGCAATGCAGGGCTAAAGTGGGAGTAGAAGGGTCTGGAATTTCCATGAACTGATTGCACTGCAACAGCCGAACCGGTCGTTTCACAAATAAATTGGTCGGTTGTGAGTGTGAGCTGGTCGGTTCGCTTCCCAGACTTGTCTCCAATTGACTTTCTTCTTTCGTTTCCAATTAATACTAAGATCAATTCTTGTCCCAATCGAATTGTACAAGTGAAATGAAAATCTTTCCTCACAAATCGAGACAACCCAACCTTGCTCATTTGGTCCTGTTGAACCGACCAGTTCACCAAGTGAACTGGTCATCTCACTGACCTTGAGTCGATCGGTTCACCCAGTGAACTGGTCGGTTGGTGGTCAAGATTGTGTAGAACACTGTCAATGCAGTTCTCAATCAATTCGACACTCGAATCAATTAGTTCAACAGTTAAATTTGATGATTCTGAGTCAAATCTATTGATTGAATGTTTGATTGAGTACCTAAACACCTTTAGTAATCAATCCAAACATCATTCATGGATGAAATCCTCTTCCAGGTTAATACTTTGTGTGTGACCATATAGGTCCCAATTCACGTTGGTAGTGAATGTCCATAACTAGCTTATGACATCACAAGAAAAGAGTGGTGCCTAGTCACACATCAGTGCTACCTAAGTGAAAATGAAAGTTGGAAAACAACTTTTAATCCTATAGTCTGTGATTGGTGTTCCAGTGAATGTATAATTCCTTTATCTCTGATATCCTAAATGAACTCAAGGCATGGAGTTGTCATCCTTTCATCGTTCATTCATGTTCCTTGATCCAAAGCAGATTGTCTGAGATATGTGTGCCATCAATATCACATATTGACTCACACGTGTATGCACATGCCTTTCTCAGTCTCGCTTATCAAGTGGCCATGGACATCATACTCCCTCAGGAGGGACAAATCACATATCTATCACTCACAGTCAAAACCCCATGTGTCAAAGTCACCCAATCATCACCTTTATAACATCCATATTTTAGGACCGCATTTGATGATGCCAAAGTATACCCAATGAAATGTGATGAGTGCAGTAATTTTAGGTCTAAGAATCATAATCACCACCATCACTATGAGAGCTAACTGTGACTACAATGTCATGATTCCATGTGTCATTCTCACGGTGGGTCTGTCTGATACAGTGTTCTCTAACATGTATCTATGTGCTTGGTTTGATATCACATATCATGATTAATGAGACACTATCATCAACCAACACACACTCTAGTCTTGTTGTTTCATTGTTGTCTATCAACCTTCCACAATGACATATGACTAGGGACAAAAAAAGAATGTACAAACTCTTAACATCCGTATGATCTCATTCTTCAGGTCCTCAACCTGAAGACATAAGTTATTGATTATTGTCATTCTCTAGACATTCATTCTATTCTATCATTATCTCATAACTGATTGAAACAGAATAAATTGGAAGCTTGCCTTTGATATTTATCAAATCTATCTTAATGTATCCCATCCAATCAGCATATGATTGGCTCTCAAGGCATACATACCAATAGTTCTATGGGGTGAAATTTATTTTTCTTCAAGGATAAAAAAATTAGGAACAGCATACGAGGAGGCAATTTATGGTTTCATACTTTTATATAAAAAGTGAATCATTAGTTAGTGATTGTTATTATTCAATTTATTCCACTCTAGCAGATGGTGCTCTAATATCTTATATTAGAGGTTATACTTTAAAGATTAGATAGATGTTTGATTAAGTACAAATATCCTTGTATAAGGGAAGGCTTTTATGTAAGGATATTTTTAGCATTATCATATGTTTATGATAAGAGAATGAAAGTATGTAATTTTGATAGTGATTTGCCTTTCCATTTCCCTTAATACAATTTTTTATATCATCATAGAGGGGTCGATCATAACAATATGTTAATTGTGATCTCTAGATAGTATATTTTCTAGTGTACATATACTCAATATTTTGTGAGAATACATCAAAAAAATTAGAAAGGATACTTTATGTTTACATAATCTCATAAATGGATAAGGTCAATGAAGAACTCACTTAATTGTTCAATTGATTAGGATTCACACAACACATTATCTTAATAATAATTGTATATGGAATGTTCCTGCCAAAGAGGATATTAATTTACATATAAGAACTATTTCTAGATCCTTCCAACATCTTAAAACCCATTACCATACCTAAATGTACTAAACTTTTGTTGCATAGGTCATTTGATATTTATCTCAGTCCTAGTTTTATAGCCACTGCAGGTTTAAAGGCATGTAGGTTCATGAAGTGTAGTCTCCCTTTCTGTTTTGGTAGTTTATAGAGTTCTATCTCTTCAATAATAGGTGTCGCTTTCCAGATTTGTATCTGGTAAGACTCTGTTGAAATGTATTAGTTGTACAACTTATGATTTTGTGTGGAGTGTTGTACTGGTGATATCAATCTTATATCAAGAAAAGCAAGTCAATATTTCAAGAGTGAGTTAGATGCAAAGACTCATTAGGTTTATGTAGGATTCTTGAGCTCCTTTCCCTTCTATTATCTAGATTAGTAAAATATTGTCTATGGTGTTGGAGCAATTGAACACAAGAACGTGTTGGAATTGATCTTGGGGTACTAAGGTTTTTAGTGTACACACATCCCTTGTCTTCAATATTATATCAACTATATTTGTACGTAGGACTTGATGAACTCGAATTATTTAATATGAGAAAGGATTTACATTGAAGAAGAAGACAAGCGGGCAACAAGCTGCGCCACTAGTCTTTTTTGGATAGTAAATCCAATCCTTTGAAATACAACATCCATACACTTGGGAGTCATAACATTACTATTCATAACTTTTTTTACTCTTTTTAGAAGCTCCACAACTTCTGGTGATAAGAATCCAAAAGTATTAAATTCAAAGAGGATAAAAGCATGTTGATTCTCAATACATGCTTTCTCATGTCTATCCACTTTGGCTGAAGCAGCTTTAAGGGCAGCATGTCCCGCTGTAAAAGATCCACTCCTGAATCCCACCAGCGGAGAAACTCCTATAAGATCCACACATGCATGTTTCCCTCCTAACCACCCAAAAATCAAGACATCAGCAGGCCTAAGTGTCGGTCTCCCCTCTTGTGGATCAGTTAAAAAATTCACAGACGCCTCTTTCTTAGCAGCAATACCTGCACGTCTAACTACATCAAAGAGAATATATCTAACAAGATCATGTCTGTACTTAAAGCCTGAAAGCTCTCTGTAATGAATTGCATGTTCTCCAAAAGTGTCCAAACATGCCTTCACCGGTAACATAGAAAATAGAGGGATCATCAGACGGTATTTTAAGATACTACAATACTTCACCGGTAACATATACAAACCAAGTCCATCTATTAGAATAACAAGGAGAAAATCTTGAGCGTGATCAGCTTGTAGACATTTGAAAACTATTTTCGGTCTAATGGTCATGTCAAACTTAGAATGAAACACACCAGTTGCGCTACAACTAACACATAAATGCATATTGGAAGAGATTTTGTTTCTCCCATATATCATTTTAGCTAGATGCACTTTATCAAGTTTTAATAGGATTGATCAACTCCTTTCCTCCAAAGATTTTGGTATCCCTACAATAAATCTTTCCATGTAGTAGTTTACTTTTCTCATATGTCCCTGAAGTACACATTGACTGCACTACAAGTGAAACAACTGATCTGAAGACGAAATGTTACCTAAACCACGGGCAGATGTTTAAAGGAGCTAGGAAGGTTTAATGTGGCCCAATACCCAGTGAATATAAACATACGTAGAGCACTAGGGACGGAGATCGTCTGTGATCAAGTTGAAGAGGTAGGGACCCATGTCTGTCTAATTGCTTTATTAAAGCGCATATAGTTTTTGAAGATTTGTTGTTTATATGGATATGATGCGTGCTGTGTAATGACAGTACATGATAAGGCAGTGGCAGATATCTGGAAGTTATAGGATGCATCTGGCAGCCTTCATGAACCTCCTAACCACTCTATCAATTGCGGAAATCAAGCATAAGCATGATCCATTTCTTCATATACATATACTTCCTGGTTTTGATGGAGTGGATGATGCATCTCTAAGCTAAGATAATAGTTTATGTAAAGGTTATTTTGAAATAGAAACCCGATATCATCACACCCACAACATCATCCACCAGTACCGTGCCTAGAAGTTTACTGCCACCACTTTTCATGGAAATCGCAGACTGCTACTCAGTGTCTCAGCCATTATTATTCCTCTTCTTCTGTCACGAACTGCGAAAAATTTGCTTGGGATTGTAGTAGCATTTGATCACTTGAGTGCACCAGGAAGAACGCGTCCTTTTCTTTCTCCCTCTGTGGAAACAGTGATATATTATTGCCTATGCCTGTGGAATCTACCATCTAGACTGGAGATGGAATCAGTGGATGATGCTTGGACGCTGAAGTCTATGGGGCCGTAGCTAGATTTCTGAGCGCTCTCTGTTCATCTGCCCATTTTACTGCGGGGGTGAGTATTAGTGGATTGCTGAGCCGGCTGTAGTAGCAGACCGAGGTGGCCGTACCCTTTCATTTGTGTCATCACGTTCATAAATCTAATGGTGAATTGTTGGGTGTAAGATAAGATAAGTTAGTGGGGATCACGACACTCATAAAACCAAAACCTACACATCAAAGACGGGTTCATAACCCTACTAATGACAGATGTAGAATAAACTTTAGACTGATTAATCCATAATCAAAGGTCTGGAACAGGAGGAGGAGGGGCTCTCCCCATCCATACATTTATTGGTGTGGTGGGTCCAAGACTGTAAGGGGGAGTGGCTCGGGGAGGCAGGTGGGTCTTCTTTTTGGGATTAATTAATAACCGCGAGCTTTTAGCAGCTGCTCTAGGTGGGGATAATAATGCGCCATGTCGTCATGCACAGTATTACAGAAATTCGTCTTGCTTTGATGGCTAGGGTTTGCTTTTTAGCTTATCAGGATAAACGACGGCTTTGATGACGGGTTTACCGCTGGTTTTGTACTCATCTAAAAAAAAAATCTAACCACAACACGCCTATGTATGCCTATGTCATTGGTTAAGTTAAATCAGGCTACGGGGTTAATTAACAGTCCTATATAGCGCCAAGGGAAATTGGATTGGTTGAGTGAGAACGCTGAGCACTTGGGGCAGTGAGCATAGTGTACTTGGAATTCACTAAACGCAAGAAATTCTCTCGGAGTTTGTATCACGATATAAAAGGAATCATACGGTCCATGGTGATACAGCATTCCTTCTTAGGTTTCTTCAAAGGTGGACGGTCACCCTGAAATGCTAAAAATAAAAAAAAATAAAAACTCGGTTGTATATCTTTCAGGCACGTGTTGGTTTTCATTATATATATCAATACCCTGATGGCGCTTCGAAAAGAACTTTAAGGGTTTATATTTTGGAACTTCTGTTGAATGCAGAAGAGAGTATGGAATCATCTGAAACACTGAGAAGGAAAAGTAAAGAGAGGTGGGGAGGGGTACATCGAATCCTAGGCTGAAAATAAGAGAAGGTCTGATAGATAATTTGTAGGGCTTGCTTTTAATTCTACGCATCCATAGCACGTAAATGGAATAATGGGAGAAGGTTTAAAGATGACTATAGGGTGGGGCTATCTGCTACAACAGTTCACATCTGTATGTCCTTAAGGGAACAGGTGGTGTGGGGACGACGATAAGACCACAACTTGGAAGTTAATAATTTATCAAATCTATACCGATCTTTAATCGCGAGCCCTCCCCCTATTCACCACTAACTAAAGTTAAATGTCCTGTGATCACATTTGTCCACCACTTGTTATCCTGGTCCATTTACTTTTTCAGTTTTGATGTTTAAAAATCCTGTGGCTAGGTCGACCAGCCTTCTGTGTAGCTACACTAAACGGGCACCACCAAGTACTGGTCCAGTAATGCAGTGATGGAGCAAGTGGGTTCAACAGAGAGAGTGTATAGTGACAACATAGTGATCACAGGATAATAGCTCAAAGACAGTGATCCATTGTTATGAAGAAACAAAGTGTGGGGAAACGTTAACACGACCAATCAACCTCTACTAAGACGTAGGGTCAGATGTTGATTCTTTTTTCTTTCCGTGTGTCTTTGAATTTCTACTTCACCTTACGTCCAAATCAAGCTTTTATCTGTTACGTTGCTAGTAGTTCAATTAAGCTGCAGACGACCCACGACAGCCAACTGGGTGTTTTGTCATAGTCATGGTCTCTCTCAAACAACCCCACTTTCTCCCTTCCTATGGGCTATCGAATGACGAGTCTGTGTTAAAAGAGTTTATTGCCCTACACTCAGTAGCTTATGACGACATGGACGTGGACTCGAGGTAGAAAAAAAGTGTTCCATATGGCTCTGTCCAATCAACCTCTACTAAGCAACACAATGTTCTTAGCACTATCAACTAAACGTGCTGACCGAGGATGAGCCGTGTTATTCAAAATGTTCACCATGTCAGTGTCTTAGAGATATTATACTTGTTATATATCTTTCCGCTATGATGTATAAAGAATATTGCGGTTGTGCCCAATGATTTCCTATGAGATATGCAGCTAGCGGATTGTTGGGCAGGCAATATTTCTTTTATCAGATTAGCAGAAGAAAATGTTTTATTCAGTGATAGCAAACATGGATGCCCTTTATAGAGAAAAGACTATGAAGTTGGTTAAATTACAAGAAACGTAAAGTATAATTTTGTGGGAGGATCTGGTAACCTTTGAGTCCCCTATGAAGCGACTAATTTAAATTTGACCATTCTGAAATTTTACCAATGCATATAAACGTAGATTATATTGCAAGTAGAATAAGGTGTACCTTAAGATTTTACTGATGTGACTGTGTTGTAAAAATTGTTTAATTTTTTTCACACATTTAACAAGTTGGATAGCCAAAATTTACCATTTAAGTCTTGGTTAGTTACCCTTTTTGTCCATTCCTTATGCTAAAAATATTGGTTACCGGTTCAGTAAAACTGAAAGCTCAATATAATTGTATAATTAATATCCCATTATGCAAGTATAAAAAATCGTATTGTATTGGAAATCATTTTTTTAAGAAAACAAGAGCAATGAGATTAAAGAAAGGCATACAACATCTACAATAACAATCAACAGCAACACAGTTTTTCATTGGGCGATACATTTGAGAGATATGACTGGAGAGATAGAAGGCTCTTCTATTCAAGCTCCTTTTAGTAAGCTCGCAATCAGCTTTTTGGTGGATTACATCATCAGTTATTATCGTAACAACAATCACAGATTGCTCTCAGAGAACCTCGCTAGACCAAAACCTTGATGTTATAGCAATCGTCAGAATGTCTGTCATTAAGCCTCCAAAACAACTGAACGACAACCAACCAGCAACTCCTGATCATCTGAGAGGTAGTATGAAAGAGGGGAAAACTCTATCTCAACAACAATAAAAGATGGGAAAGACCACATCTCTCGAACGCTCCGGTAGTGACTGGCACAGGACTGAGATCCGGCCTTATTTCAGTAGGCACCCAGCCGAACAAGCAACCTGTAACCGACTGTTCCATTCGGACACAAACCACCAAAATAGAGATAACAAAGAAGAAAAGGGGGAAACGTGGAGAGAGCAGCCGCCACCTCTTCAGGTCGCTGACTCCCAACCAAACTTGATGGAGGCAGTGACCAGCGACGGCACATAGGGGCAAACCAGAGATGGCCACTGGGGAAGAAGAGATCTCCCCACAGCCCCTTCTGCACACTCTGGACCAGCCGCCTTGCCACCCAACAACAATTAGCTCTAATTAAGGGCGACCCTCGACCCTAGAGAGGAAAAAAAAGGAGATGTGTGACAGAGGGAGGCCCGAGGGGAGACGTGGATGAGCTCACAGGCCGCCGCCCCTCTCCCCCAAGCCCGGGAGTGCCACCCCTTCGCGAACCCTAGATCGCCCATGCGATCCCTAGAGTTTCAAAAGTCGTACACGAAATCTCACCTTAGCTACTAAGACCTCTGGCAACGACTTTCATTTTTCCAAATCCGAATCTGTCCTTTAGACTTTGATGAGCCTCGTTTGCCCTCCCAAGTTCCGTCCGCAACTCGAGTAGGTCATCAAAACGGGGGTTGAGAGATGGCTTTTTTCCAGTGAGCGTCACAGGGGGTCTCCTTCGTGAGCATTTTGATACCTCCCTGAGGTTCTTCTCCCATGGCTCATGATCACAGGATTCCCTCCGTCTTCGTAGATGAGGGGCGGGCCCGACCTGATCGGTATCCACACTTCCAGAAGTCTGAGATGGAGAAGCTGGTTCACTCAGTTTAGGGGAGTTTGCAAGAATCATGTGAAGCATGAACATATGTATTGATAAATTTTTCTAAAATAGGGAGTACCACAATCACCCTTCTAAGATGTGTCCAAGACACACTAGCTACACTTATAAGATGTATTGACATTTAGACAAGTAGAGTCAATAAAAAAAATTAAATGTAATACTTCCACAATCATATACTAACATGAATAATTTTGTAAAAAAATAGAAAGAATTTAACTCCATCAAGTGGTAGTATAACCCTTTATAAGTGTACAACAATGTCATTTATCCTAACAACCAACACTCCTATTTTATTTCCTATTAAAAGCACATACTATTCACATTTGTCATGGTCATCAATGTATTTTGATGACTTAAAGATTATTATAAGATCCTCAAATTTTATAAATTTAAATTCTATGAACATTAGACTTAATTTGATAAGCAAATTCTTTAGTTGTAACTGATAGAATGATAAAACTATCCACTTTGTGGAATGGGTTCAATCCATGACCCAAGTGAGGCCCATGAAACACTTCTTTTGCAAATAGGTCTTTGTAGCACAAGATACGAAATAAAAGGTGTGAGAACCCGTTACACTAAACGAGATTACTCAAAACATAAAACATGATTATACATTAATGAATCACAAACCCAGAAACTAGTGTAAATTAAAACTGATTTCAATATTTCCCAATTGCTTAGAAATATTTTCATAAAAACCCAACAACTTTCTTTATTTCATATAATGACAAAATCTCTTACAAATGATCAGTAGCCTCAGCTACAACATAAACTTTACAAAAGAACACTATTTGTATTTTCCACATATACAAGCATCAACAAGCTCTTGAAAAATCGATTCAGTCGAAACATTGTATACAAATTTTTCACTCAGACCTGAGAGTACAGGGATGACTCTAGGACATACTATACAACTAACAACTGTCTTTAGGGTTCATCCCCTCAGTCTCTCCTTGTTGTCATGGTTATGTTTCCGCTGCTATCGATCACCTAAAAAGATGTGGTGTCCCATGATGTGAGACCCAATCTCATTCGAGAGCTATAACTCTCTCCAACAGATATTGATTACATCATATTAAATAGTAAATAATTGAATAGTTGATGTATTTAATAGTCAATTGAGCAGATTGAACAGTTTTAGATGTTGGTATGTATGTCCTGAGAGCCAATCATATGATGATTGGATTGGTATACACCATGATTGATTTGATAAATATCAAAGGAAAGCTTCCAACTTATTCTCTCTCAATCAATCATGAGATATATGATGGAGCAGAATGAATGTCTAAGGAATGAAAATAACTCAATGACGTATGTCTTTGGGTTGAGGACCTGAAAAATGAGATCATACAAATGCTAAGATCATGTACATTCTTGTTATGTCTCTAATCAGATGTCATTGTGGAAGGTTGATAGACAACAATGACATATCAAGACTAGAGTGTATTTTGTTTGATGACAATGTCTCATTAGTCATGATATATGATATCAAACCAAGCACACAGATACATGTTGGAGAATAGTGTATCGGACAGACCCACCATGAGAGTGACACATGGAACCATGGGACAGTAGTCAGAATCATCTCTCATAGTTATTGTGGTGATTGTGATTATTAGACCTTAAATCACTGCACTCGTCGAATGTGATTGGGTACACTTTGACATCATGAAACACACTCCTAAAATAGGGGTTGTTATAAAGGTGATGATTGGGTGGTTTTGACGCATGAGATAGACTGTGAGTGATAGATATGGGATTTTTCCCTCCTTAGGAAGTATGATGCCCATGCTACTTGATAAGATAGACTGAGAAAGGCATGCACATGCACATGTGACTCAATATATGATATTGATATCACACATATCTTAGACAGTCTGCTCTAGTTCAAGAAACAAGAATGAACGTTGAAAGGATGACAACTCCATGCCTTGAGTTCATTCAGGATATCAGTGATAAAGGAATTATGCATTCACTGGAACACCAATCACATAATGTAGGATTGAAAGTTGCTCTCCAACTTTCCTTTTCACTTGGGTAGCACTGATGTGCGACTAGGTACCACTCTTTGCTTGTGATGTCATAAGCTAGTTATGGACATTCACTGCCAATGTGAAATGGGACCTATAGGGTCACATACAAAGGATTAACTTCGAAGAGTAGTTTATCCATGAATGATGTTTGGATTGATTACTAAAGTGTTTAGGTACTAAATCAAACATTCAATCAATAGACTTGACTCAGAATCATCAAGTTCAAGTGTTGAACCAACTGATTAGAGTGTCAGATTGATTGAGAACTGAATTGACTATGGTTTTCACAATCTGGACCACCAACCGACCGGTTCACTGGGTGAACCAATAGACTCATGGTCAGTGGAACTACCAGTCCACTGTGGTAAACCGATCAGTTCACTTGGACCAAACAAGTAGGGTTGTCTTTTCCCAATTTGTAAGAAAAGTTTTTCATTTCACTTATTCAATTCTATTGGGACAAGAATTAATCTTTGCGTTAATTAGAAATGAATAAGGAAAGTTAATTGTAGGCATGCCTCGGAAGTGAAATGACCAGTTCACTGTATGAACCAATCGTCTCACCTTGCCAAATGACCGGTTCGCCTGCCGCGGTGTAATTTGTTCATGGAAAGTCCAGACCCTTCTACTCCCACACAGACTGGGAACCCTGACCCTGACCCTGACCCTACCCTCTACTATAAATTGAGGGGTACAGGGGGCTTCTGCAGAGTCGCAACTCAGAACATCAATTGCTCTACAAAAATTATTGTCCTCTCTAGTTATGGTAACTAAGAGAGCCCAAGCAAGTTATACCTATCTATGGAGGAACAACGAGGAAAAGAAAACTACAAAACAACAACTGGTTGTGGGAGAGTATGTTGGTGATTAGTACACTGATAGAAGGGGACAACACCTTCTAGTCCATTCTTCAGGATGACTAGAGTTTCTGATAGTCTATGTTGACTATCTATAAAGGAGGGAGACTTCTGCCTCTCGGGAGGAAGACAGTTAACCGCAATCCGGGTCAAGACCAGGAGCTGCACAAACGTCGTTAAAGATAGGTGGTTGAAGACTGCACTTGCTGTGAGGTATAGTCACTAAGCAAGCCTCAGGACCATGTATAACTCGCTAAAACCATCCTTCCCATTACATAGATATTGATGTGATATGCTGGTTATGGGTTTATGGTCAAGTAAACTTTTTTTTCGCTTCCTACTCTGACCATGTAAAACCCAACACAAGCATGCTAAACATATTAAGCAATTAAGCTTAGCAACAAATATGATTATCAATGTATATACAGTGCTAACAACACTAGCAAACTAGTAGCATAAGTATCTCTAACATCATGAATAAGTCTTTTAGAATAACATGGCTTTCAACATTGGCATGTTTAATAGAGTGAACCAATTTACATCATAAGTAGAGCTAGCATCATAAGCACAACTAACTGCATAAGTATTTTTAGCAGTTTAAGCATTTCTAATTACAAAGGCATGACTAGCAATATTAAACATAGCTAGAAGCATCATCTTAACTATTAGTGTAAGTGTATCTAACAAACATAATCATGTTTACAACACGAGAATAACTACAACATAAGCATATCTATCATCTCTTATTGTACTATACATCTTTTTTATGTAAGGAAAGCAAACAAGGGTTATCATCTAATGTGACGCATTGTGTATAACCCTAATAATATGCTACACGGCTGTATTACATCTTTTATTACGCCTTGAGGATTTGAGTCATGCCACCCACATCCAATTGACCACTACTAAGTTGAAATCAGTGCCATAAAAGATCTAGAAAAAGTCAGATTCCAAGATCTTCTCCATACTCGGTCAGTACGAGTCTGCACTGTAGTGACATATAGTCAATCTGCAAAACAATGACATATAGTCATGTAATTAGCCCACCTTGGTACAGGTCATGATGCTAGCAACCAGGGTATTCAAACCCAAATCATTGAGGTACAACAACAGTTGCCCTCCAATCACATCATTTTATAATCACTAAGACCCAACCACAGTTGTTCTCAAATCGCAGACTAGGTATGACTGCAACCATCCTCCTGAAACATTTGGAGTTAGGATGACAAGCACCCCACATACTCAACATGTTATGTATGTGCTCTGAGTTTCCCTTAGGAATACTCATTTCACCATCCATCAAGTTCTGACACTGAAGATGGTTCTATGGCACAAGACACTACATGATTAGGGTTTCACTTGATTAGTTATCTCCAATTGGGTGAATTAAGGCTTCATCAAACAAGTGGAAATGCAAACCCTAATTCATATCTAGAAAAAAATTACTATATAACAGTTTCAGAAGATAAAAAATGTATGAGACTTATTGTTCCTCATCACATCATCACATGGTACTATTCACTTGTCATTCATGAGACTGCACTTATCATCATACTGTCACATGATATAAATCATTATCACCTCATTCAAGGATCAATCATGCCCAAGGGTCATTAAGACCATTATATCATTTCCTGCAAGTTCTTTATTATCTTTCTATGCCTTATTTCAAGGCTCAACAAACATCACCACACATGTAATTCACGTGCTCAACATAATTGGCATTAAAGAACTAAAATATGTTCATAGGATGATATTGTAGGATTATCTTAGCATATAAGAGCACTCCTTTATTATATCAACATATAAGGAATCCATGTATAATTGGTTATCATATAACACTTACAATGTACAAATTTAAAATAAGTAAACATAGACCATGAAGCTAATACGACCACCAGTTAACACATTAGACTTTCAATCAATCATTAGGAAGGATGTTCCATCATTATATTAATCATTCAAGAAAGGATAACATTATTAACCACCACATTCTAGTTGCATTAAGATTAAGTTTAGAAAGGTAGGTTACAATAAAGTTGTAGTTCAACATTCATTCACAAACCTTAACCCATATCATCCCCACATAATCTTGGATGCATAAGGCACAACATTATTATCACATTCCATACTATTCTTAAGTATGGATCCACACATAATTAAAGGTATAACCATTAGGTTGTAGTATACTAGAGCTCTACAAAAATAAGAGAGACTCCATTGTTCTATTATCCCACTAAGGAAGGTTGATCATAGTTAATCACAATTACCTGAGTTTATCAGGATTAAGTGTAACAAGCTATACCCCATTAGGGTTACATATCATCAAAATATGGTTATTATCCATTCTATTCATGTGAGGGAAAAGGTACAACTACCTTATTAAGGACAAACCTTTATTGGTTCCAGCATCATTCAACCCATATCATCATACCACAACATCACCAAGAACCATTAGATGTGGAAAAGGTAAGACCATTGGTTGTTTCATAAGAAAAAACCTTGATTAGACACCTATGAAGTCATTGAGTTGTGACCTAGAAAGAGTTACCTTTTAAACCTAGACATTCCTTATTTAATAAAATGAAGGGGCACCATAGGTTGTGGGGTTAAACCATCATTTGTTGTACATTTTAAGCACACCATCATCTCAACCATCAAGCTTCTTAAATTGATCACATAAGGGAAACCATCAAATTCGGATTATTAGAAATCACATGTAATACTATAGGTTTCAAACCAATCCATTGGATGTTGAAGCATTCAATATCAACCATTGGATCATGTCCATTATTCTAAACTAGTAGATGAAGAAGTGTTAGGACCTAACCATTGGATTGGGATCAAATTTCAAAACCATCAATTAGAGTATAGATTTAATCTTTGAATCATTTGACCCAAGAAAATATTGGTAAGAGATTAATTGATGTTACAACTACATGCTTAACTCACCATCGGTTGTGGATGCCTGATCCATCATCATTTGTGACCATTAAGTCACCATTGGTTGTTAGATCAACACTATATTCATTAATCACCATTAGATAATAAGATAATGTCATCATTGATTGATAACATCATTACGGTACTTAGTTGATAATCATTAAGCTTCTAAGGGGTGACCATAGGTTGACACCCTTGGTCACCACCATCGGTTGTCATGGTAACTACTCCATCAGTTGTCATGGTGTCATCATCGGGTGATGTGTTCATAAAATAAATCAACTTTAAACCCTAATATTGACCATAGGTTGATAGGTGCTTAGCACCATAGGTTGTGCTACCAACCTATTCTAGACCATCCTATACCTTAGTAAGGTCGTACACCTATTTATAGGTTCATCTAGACCTAGAATAGAATAGGAAACACCATAAAAATTTGATATATCAAGCAAACTTAGCTTCTCAAGACTTAAATCACCATTTTTAGGCAAGAACATGAGCAAGCAAGCTTATAATAAGCAGTATATGTGAAGAGGGTTATAAAATTTAGCTCTACAGAGAAGAACATGTTCTTAGCAGTAGGAAACTCTAGATAAGAAGGTAGAAAACTCAAGAAGAAGCTCTGAACTCGACCAAGTAGGAACCCTTCTTCACAAGGAAATAAAACCCTAGAAGAAGAAGCTAGAAAGGTAGGATCTTGAGCTCTAGAGCAACTTTACCATGGAACATTAGAGTTATGACCTAGAGGAAGGTCTGAAGAAGAATAAGAGAAAGAAAAATGGAGAAGGAAGGAAGAAAACAACTTGCCTTGGTCAGGAACCCTAAAAGATGACCTTGGAAACCCTAGGTATGGCTAGATGAAGCTATAGGAGACATTCTTCTCAAAAAGAGGGTCGTCTTCTACCTTGGACCACCTATTTCCATAGCCAAATAGAGAAAGGTAGGTGCTTCAGGTTAGAGGAAAGAGAAATCAAGCAAAGGTTTCATACTTGGGCAAGGAAGATGATAGATATATCCGACGGATAAGGTTGGACCACCTGTTTATACAACTAAATAGAGAAAGGTAGGTGCTGAAGGTTAGAGGAAAGAGAAATCAAGAAAAGGTTTCATACTTGGGTAAGGAAGATGATAAATATATCCCATGGATAAGGATGGAAGCAAGCACGAGGTGTACAAGCATCTTTCCATGTGTCAATGGCTTAAAGCTTTCATGGACGAGAAGAAAGTAGGTCCACCGACTGTTGGGGACTTATAGGCAACTGGATGATGGTCTCCCAGGCCAGCCATCACCTGTTGGTCGATGGTTACCATCATTTGTTCATGGTTTAGGTCTAAAGATGGGTGAAGCATCAGTTGATCATGTTTATAATCGAACCATGGGTTCAAGTGAACCAAACCAACAAAACCATCAACCTAGATCCTTATAGTGATGAACACCAGAATTTACCACCGTATGATGGCCACCGGTTGTTGCCCAAGCAGTGGAGCCATCGGTTGTTAGCCAAGAAGGTGGCTCATCCATTGGGGGGGGGGGGTAACCCTAATTCACCATAGAAAGTAATCAACTCCAAACCAAGATACAATTGAGCTCCCCATGGATCAAAAGCTCAATAGTGATGATAAAACATACAAGGAACAAAATTGATTTGACAAATTTCAAAGAAAACCCCTCGATTGGGTCAATTGCAGAAAAGTCCAAAATGTACATAAAATTGCATAACTTGCTCAAACAGTGTCCAAATTTGACCAAATTTGAAAATTAAGCCTGTCTTATGATTCAAAAGCACATCACAAGGTTAGATTAGTTTTATAAGCATTAAAAATCGTGGTAATTAAGCTTGTCATACACTTTAATCATGTTCAGGGGCCTTACAACTATAAACCCCTAACAGGAATTTCACCCCCAAAATCCAAGGCAAACAAAGACATATACTTATCATGCACCTCATTATTAATCTTCCACATGGTTACTTTCACCTGATGGTGATGTCACATAATTCTCATAGAAGTCATATTCTTCTTCCTCAACTCTTGCATGAGTCGCCTTGGTTCAACATAGAAACTATTGTGCCACTTGTACATGTCTGGTACTACCTTTCAACTGAGGACTCTAACTGTCATCCTAAACTATTGTTTCTATTGTATCACACATTACTCAGAGGCCACACTTGTTTTCTCCTTACCAAACTTGGAACATCATGTATCACTTATGATATGTAACTCTACATGGTTTTTGTGGCATCCAACTTACAAAACACAAAATTAACTAAGCGGAAGCGAATCATTTATTGCGGATTACTGAAAATCACTAAAAATTAAAACTTTTTGCAAAGAGATCCAATCATAGGAAATCCTTTAAAACAACAACCATATCATAACATTTACATCCTGTTTCAAAGTACATGATTTGCACTATCTCTTCTCGAGGATTACAACATCAGTTGCCCAAGAACACTATATACAGATAACATAAAACCTCGAGGCATCATGCCAAAGTCTCAGATCGATTCATTAAAACACTAACTATAGACTCCGAGGACCTGAGAGTACAGAGATGACACATAGGAATTTCTAACTATATGACTTGACAGTCAGGGTCTCCACTTGAGATCTCACTGCTGTTCGGGCTGTTGCTTTCCTTTTCCTGCAAAAGAATATCTGCTTCTTTGTCCGCGACCACCTAAAAATGTTGAATCCCACGGGGGTGAGACAATTGTAAATTTCCCCAGCGGGAGATATAACTCTCTGCCAAAACATTGTTATTACAGTTTAAAGATATGATAATGGAAAGAGGAATAGCAGTTTAAAGAATTATCATCTTTGAAAGCATTGCAACTATTTATGACAGAGCAATGTATCATCTATTCTTTTAATAAGGAAAAGGAATGACATGTATATCATTTATCCATCATATTATGTCATCATATCAAACTTTTCTTGAGACACTCATTATCTTGTCATGTCACCCATGAAACATTCTTGTTTCAATCTGTTGGCCTTAGCCAATCTGCTAAATAGATAAGGAATTACATCTACCATGTAATCATATATTATTGATACAGGCATTAGGTTATTACCAATTCTGTGTTATTAATACTACTTCCAATCATGTGTCATCATTGTAGGCATTGAGCCTATGCCAGGTATTGGACTCTTCCAAACATGATTACACCGCCAGGCATTGGACACTACCAATCCTGATTTCACAGCCATGCATTGGACTTTAACCAATCCTAATTACAGGCATTAGACCTCTGTTGAGTATTGGACTTTTCCAAACCTTATTACACCGCCAGGCATTGGACTTTAACCAACCCTGATTACACCGCCAGTCATTAGACTTTAACCAACCCTGATTACATTGCCAGGCATACGACTTTAAACAACCCTTATTACACAACCAGGAAGTGGACTCTAACCACTCCTGATTACAGGCTTCATGCCTCTGCCAGGTATTGGACTCTAACCAATCCTGATTACACAGCCAGGCAGTGGACTTTAACCACTCCTGATTTCACAGCCAGGCATTGGACTTTAACCAACCCTGATTACATGGATCATGGAATATAAATTCCTTTGACCCATCATTAATCATCTTGGTGTCTCTTACTATGCTATAATTGTTCTCATGGCTCATAAAGCCCATAAAACATCTTGTCACATCTCATTAGGCAACATCTAATCATATGGCTCACAGGGCCATTCAACATCTTGTCACCTATCATTAGGTAAAAAAATCATTTTATCTCATGTAATATAATAGTAACACCACTGCTCCCTCACTAGGGTTAGGGCTTGATGTTCACATCACATTAGGGCTTCTCATGTCCCATTACCCAATTTAGGGTTAGGGTTTTCCCATACCACATTAATTAGGGTTTCATACTCACATTATTAATTCAACTTCTAATATGTTGCTCCACACCTCTAGGAGCATTCAAAGATATCATAAGTATTTTCTTATGATCACAATTCTCATCATATATCATTAATGATCATTAATTCAAGGTATGAGTTCATTTCTCATCCTTATCATGGTATGATTACATCATACTCCTTGATTTGGCTTAGCCCCATTCTCAAGGTATATTAGTCAACATTTATCAAAGTACATTGAGTTTATTACATCTTTATTGTAATAATTGCATAACACACCCTTCATGTGTTTCTTATCCAAGAATGTTGGATTAGAGGTCCATCAAGGTATGCTTACCCTGAAATGCTGAATGTGATATCTATCATGTCATGATGTATCACTTTCTTCTCATTTCCATCTTACTTGAGTTAATCAACTAACCTTATATTAAGGTATTTCCCTCTTAATACTTTATCCACTAACTTGTCACTTTCATCATATGGTGCATAGGTTACACATTATAATTGTCCAACTTTCTTTGAGGATATGGAATTATCCAATGGTTAGGCATTGTTGAATATAGGACAAACCATTATCCACAACTTTATATATTTCAACTCTTAGGATGTTATCCACATCATTTATTTAATATGGCATACATCATTCCCTAGAGTTTCATGTCCTCATCATTGTAAGGTGTATAGGTTGTTATACATGTGTAGAGTTAGATATATAAGGATCTAGGCATCATCTTATCTCTTAGACCCTTATTCATTAGAATAACCACATTACTATTCATATGGTTCATCAACTTTACCCTTCATGGTTATAACATCCTCATCTTACTTGATTGTAATAACCACATCCTACTTTCGTGTATTAACCATTATACGATGACTATGGTTGCACATATCATTATATGGCGTCATCCTAGATTTAAGTGTCACTTCACATCATTCTTCAGGGTTTCCATAATATTACTCTTAATTAGGATTTATCATGGATTCACCCTCAATTAGGTTTTCACATGGAATCACCCTCAATTAGGGTTTTCACATCAACATTCCGTAATTAGGATTTACTATTCACATCACATCACCCTAGATTAGGGTTTACTATATACATCACACCACCCTAGATTAGGGTTTACTATTTATCCCAAGTAGGAGTGACCATCAAAATACCTTGAATTAAGGTTTAACATGTCATCATTATGAATTAAGATCATATCATCATCATGTATTAGGATTTCACCTATCAATGATCTCAATTAGAGTTATAGTTCATTAACCTTCATAATTAGGGTTTCATTATCTCACTATTAAGGATCATACCCTAATTAGACATTCATTCATAATGAAAGTCCACTACTTGATTATCATTCATGTAGGAAGTCTTCTCTTTTATCTTCTATAAGATGATATAAGCTTCAGCCTTGATAAGGCTAAGTCAACTCAATATTAAAGAAGAATTGACATCATGGGTTATGTCATTATCACCTTGATGATTAAGGCATAACTATTTAAAGGGTATTGATCACCCTACCTCATTAAATGTACCATTATTATAAACACCATTGGTTTACATCATGTAATTGTTCACTTAAACAATTAACCTTGAACCACTTTAAGTGTTCACACAATTTGATTAATTACCTTCCAAATGATCTTGGTTACTTAGACCTCAAACGGTCTTGACCATTCAGACCTCAAACGGTCTTGTTTGAGTACTCAAAACCGTTTAGTAAAGTTGAGGTTGAAACTGTTTGCTAAAGGTAGATTTTGAAACCGCATGAACTCAACCGGTTTGGGATCATTTGGTCCCAAATGGTCTTGAGACCGTTTGGACTCAAACGTTCTTGAGAACATTTGGTCCAAACCTCCTCAAAACCACATGGACCAATTATGGTCTCAACCACTCAAATTGAATTAGGGTTTCCAATGTTGATTCCTCCATCCATTGAATTCATGTAACCCATCATCAATTAAACCTATCAAAATTCTTCAATTAAGTTAGATAGGTCAAACTTCAACTGATTTGACCCTTAATTGTCCCTCAATTGATCATGAATTAGGTTTTGAATCAATTGGATTAGAGTTTGGAATTGATGATCCTTCAATGTTGATCATTTCAAAACTAATTGCTTTGAAACTATTGGACCACCATACAAAATGGACATAACATGACCCCAAAAGGTCTTGAGGTCGTTTGCATGACCTCCAAACGGTCTTGACACCGTTTTCCCATGTCAAAATCAAAATCCAAATCAACCAATTAGGGTTTGGATCATTGGATTGATCCCCAAATCAGCATTTGAATGCACTTCAACTTAGTACCTTTATATCTTCAAACACATAACCATAATTATCCCTAGACCTCCAAATGGTCTTGAGTGACCACCAAACGGTCTTGAGACCATTTTCCCATCATATCATCAAAATCCATGACATCCATTTAGGGTTTGGGTCATTGGATTGATTAACGAATCAGCACTCAATTGTATTTCAATTTGGTATCCCTGGACCTTCAAACACTTGGCCATACTTAACCCTAGGCCCCAAACGGTGTTGGGTGACCCCCAAACGGTATTGAGACCGTTTGGGTGATCCCCAAACGGTTTTGAAACCGTTTGGGTCAATCAACCCAAGTTTCAAACTCAATCAATTATGAAATCCACACTCAACCCGATTAGGGTTTTAGTGATCGGTGGACCCTCAACTCATGAACCAATTGGTGATAATCAAATATCACTGATGGGTCATTAACCTAGATCATTATGAACAAATCCCCAAATGGTCAACCCTGGTCAACATCACCAAACGGTCTGAAACCATTTGCCCTCATGCGGTTTGGTGAAACCATTTCTCCTCAAATGGTTTGAAACCGTTTGCTCCCAAACGGTTTGGGAAACTGTTTGAGCACTTGAGTTGAGACCGTTTGGTTCTGATATTTGGAGAGGTGTTTGCTTATCATCTTCAAGCTCTAAAGTCACGAAACCTACTGTGGTTTCCATGGTGATTGCACCCATCAACCAAATCAATTATCGTGAATGTGGAAATGATCATTATTTGATAAGGAATTGAATGCAATAACAAAATCAGGGGTTCAAGTTATAAAACCCGCCTCCAATTGAGCTCCAAATCTCCAAGATCACGGAAACAATGGTGGATGAATATTTTTCAACTCCCCCTAGGCTTGTCCTCAAGCTTTTGGTTGAAAAGATTGGCTAGGGTTGAAGAGGAGATCGAAATAAGAAGAAATCAATGATTTATTTTCGATTTCCACCATGGAATCAAGGTGAAAAGGGTCAAGAACCTTACCAACAGGTTGGGAGTCGTCCTCCTGGTCCTCCCTAGCTTCCTTGGTCGGTTTCCAAGAAAGGAGAAGAAGTGGGGTCGAAAAAGCCTTTGTTTGGGCTAGGAAAGGGTCTTTTTATAAGAATACCAATGAGAGAGAAAATGTTTTATAAAAGTCTTTTAATTCAAAAAAATTTGCCACCTTATCCCCCTTGGTTTCTTTTATTCAAAGGAATCTCTATCCCCACCGTGCTCCCTTCCATTATCCAAGAATAAAGGGAAAAGAAATTAAGCACCTTAACCCTTATAATAGTAATTTCCATATTTGAGTGGAAATTCTTTTTCTTATAATAATGGTGAGTGGAATTTCACCTCCTTAGGATATGAACGTGCCTTTTCAAGGCTTAATCTCATACACACACATCTGAATCCAACCATATTAATTTTTGTTGAAGGCCCTTCAATTATTTTATTTATTTTTGCATTAAATTGAATTAGGGTTTCAATTAGGCTTAAATCTTGATTATTTTAATATCAAGATTATCTCTCCTCCAACTTAATTCAAATGAGGTGCCACTCTCATTTTATTTGCTCTACATGATGCCAAGAAATATTATGGACCTTATTGAAGTGGTAATTGGCATATTGAACCCTAGGTTTTGGGTAAATTGCACTTTCCACCAAAACTAGGTTTTAATGCACAACCGTTGTTTTATCAGTTCTTTCTTCGTACTCTGGATTCCATAAGCCATTCCTATACACCATTTTCATCCCCATGATGCATCAACATATGAGGAACACATTAATATGTAACATTTGCAAGTTAACCCCTTAACTTGGGTAATTTGCACATTAGTCCAAAATAAGCAAACATTGCTTCAGCATTATCCAAACATGACCAAAATTGAAACATAAGTTCCTCCAGAGCCCTAATTACTTTTCAAAAGATAAGAGAAAGCATGTAATCAAATTTATTAAGCAAAAAACCTAGGGTTAAAACATAATCCAGGTCAGGGATGTTACAAATTATCCACCCCATATAAGGATTTCGTCCCCGAAATCCCAGATAAAGGGAGATAGATATTATTCATGCATTATATCATCATGTCTTCACATAACATCTCATTATTACAGAGACACCATAGAGTTTTGATCAATACCAAGTTATTTCACACAATATTATCATAGAATGATTCACATGGAACACATACTCCCATGCTCCTTAGTTGATTCAGCATTTCTATTTCAAGATTACAATTATATTCTATCATCCACTTGAGACTATAGGTATTTTCATACCCTGATTGTGTCATCTCACCTGATAACACCATACTGGCTTTCCTTATTACTTGCACTAACTATCTCATTAGTTGTACATTCTCTTATCATAATGAAAGGTTACTTATGAATCAAGAACTTATCTCAAAGATATCTTCAATTGATATGTTTATGAAAAACATAAACCCCTAAAATGTGGTGTTCCTACTATTTTACATGATTAATCTGATTTCATGGTTGACCATTCCAGATAGTCAACATAAATCATCAGATATTTCTTAGATTCCAGAATCTTTTACCTAGGTATCTATCACATGTATTGAAAGCACATCTCATATATATATATATATATATATATATATATATATATATATATATATATATATATATATATATATATATATATATATATATATATATATATATATATATATATATATATATATATATATATCTTCCTTTCATCTTGGGACATTACTTGTTACATATATCTTCACCTTAGAGCCAAAGTGTAGCATCCCTGACCTGGGTTATGCTTTAACCCTAGGTGTTTTAATAAATAAAGATGATTATATGCTTAATCTTATCTTGTGAAAAGTAATTAGGGCTCATGAGGAACTTATGTTTCAATTTTGGTCCTGTTTGAACAATGTTGAAGCAATGTTTGCTTATTTTGGACTAAAGTGCAAATTACCCAAGTTAAGGGGCTAACTTACAAATGTTCCATAATAATATGTTCCTCTGATGTTGAGACCTAATAATAATGAATATGATGTTGTGGTATGGTTTCCACAAGCCTGGACACCAAGATTGAGCTTGTTGGACAATGTTTGTACATTAAAACCTAGTTTTGGTGTAAAGTGCAATTTACCCAAAGCCTAGGGTGAAATATGTAAATTAACACTTCAATAAGGTCCCTAATGTTTCTTGGCACCATGTAGAGCAAAGAAAATGAGAGAGGCGCTTCATTTGAATTAAGTTGGAGGAGAGAGAATCTTGATATTAAAATAATCAAGATTTAATCCTAATTAAAACCCTAATTCAATTTAGGGCAAAAATAAATGTATTAATTAAAGGGCCTTCAACAAAAATTAAAATGGTTGAATTCAGATGTGCGTGGACATCCTTGAGACTTGCAAGGACCACGAAAATATCCAAGGGAATGGATAACTCACTCACAATTTTATAAGAAAAAGAAATATCCACTCACATATGGATATTAGTATAATATGATTTAAGGTGCTTAATTTGCTTTTCTTTAAATCATGGATAATTGATAGGAATAAGAGTCAAACAAGATATCCTCGTCCCTAAGAATGTTTAGGGGGAAGAGGCGGCCATATTGTTGGGATTAAATGGATTTTTACAAAGCATATTCTCTCTCATTGAATTTTTATAAAAAGACCTTTTACAAGCCAAATGAAAGGCTTTTTCGACCCCACTTCTTCTCGTTGCTTGGGAAACGACCAAGGGAGCTTGGGAGGGTCAGGAGGAAGACCCCCAACCTGTTGGTAAGTCCTTGACCTTCGTTCTCCTTGATTCCATGGTGGAAATAGAAAATAAATCATTGATTTCTTCTTATTTCGATCTCCTCATCAACCCTAGCTAATCTTTTCAACCAAAAGCTTGAGGACGAGCCTAGGGGGAGTTGCAAGAGCTTCATCCACCATTGTTTCCATGAGCTTGGATCTTTGGAGCTCAATTGGAAGTGGGTTTTATAACTTGAAACCCTAACTTTGTTATTGCATTCAATTTCCCATCAAATAATGATCATTTCTCTATTTACAATTATTGATTTGGTTGATTGATGCAATTTCCATGGAAATCACAGCAGGTTTCGTGGGTCTAGAGCTTGATGATGATGACATAATAATAAGCACACACCTCCCCAAATATCTATACCAAACGGTTTCAATCAAATGTCCAAACGGTTTCACAAAGCATTTGGGAGCAAATGGTTTCAAACCGTTTGGAATGAAATGGTTTCACTAAACCACATTGAAGCAAACCGTTTAAGACCGTTTGGTGATGTTGACTAGGGTTGACCATTTGGGGATTTTTTCATAATGATCTAGGTTAATGACCCATCAATTATTATTGATTAACTCCAATTGGTTCATGAGTTGAAGGTCCAACAATCACCTAAACCCTGATCGGGTTGAGTGCTGATTTCATAAGTGATTGATTTTGAAACTTGGGTTGATTGACCCAAATGGTTTCAAAACCGTTTGAGAATCACCCAAAAGGTCTCAAGACCGTTTGGAGGTCAACCAAGACCGTTTGGAGGTCTAGGGTTGAGTATGGTTAGGTATTTGAAGATTCAAACATATGGTATAAACCCTAATCGGCTAAGTGCTGATTTTGCAATTGAATGAGTTGATGCTTTGGGTTGATTGACCCAAACGGTTTCAAAACCATTTGAGGATCACCCAAACAGTCTCAAGACCGTTTGGGGGTCACCCAAGACCATTTGGAGGTCTAGGGTTAAGTTTGGTCAAGTACTTGAAGGTCCAAATACACCAAATTGAAATACAATTAAGTGCTGATTTGGTGACCAATCCTAGGATCCAAACCCTAATTGAATGACATGGTTGATGATGATATGATGGGAAAACCGTCTCAAGACCGTTTGGAGGTCATCCAAATGATCCCAAGACCGTTTGGGGGTCACCCAAGACCATTTGGAGGTCTAGGGTTGACTATGGTTAGGTGTTTGAAGATCTAAAGGTACTAAGTTGAAGTGCAATCAAATGCTGATTTGTTGATCAATCCAATGATCCAAACATTGATTGATTGACTTGGATTTTGATGTTGACATGGGAAAACGGTCTTAAGACCATTTGGAGGTCATCCAAACGACCTAAAGACCGTTTGGAGGTCATCCAAATGACCTCAAGACCGTTTGGGGTCAGGTCATGTTCAATTTGGATGATGGACCAATAGTTTTAAAAGTATCTAGTTTCACATTAGTTAATGTTGAAGGACCATTGATTCCAAACCCTAATCCAATTGATACAAACACTATTTGATGATCAATTGAGGGTCAATTGAGGGTCAAATCAGTTGAAGGTTGACCTATTTAACTCAATTGAAGTATGGTGATAGGTCCAATTGATGATCGGTTACATGAATTCAATGGTTGAAGGAACCAACATTGGAAACCCTAATTCAATTTGATTGGTTGAGACCATATTTGGTCCATGCGGTTTTGAGGTGGTTTGGACCAAACGGTCTCAAGACCATTTGGGACCAAATGATCCCAAACCGGTTGAGTCCATGCAGTTTCAAAAAGGTACTTTAGAAAACGGTTTCAAGTACTTGTTTTAGCAAACGGTCTCAAGCACCACCTTTACCAAACGGTTTCAAACCGTTTGAACTTTGAAAGACTAATACCATTTGGGGCTCAAGTAGTAAAGATTGATTGAGGATTCAATTGGTTAATCCAATTGGACACCTATTGTAATTGAAGATCCAATTGGTGAGTTCATTTGGATATCTTATGTATTGGAGGTCCAATGTAATTGAATCTCTTGAGACTTAAGATGATGAATGATCCATTGATCCAATGATGATTAGTAATGATAATCAATGAAGGTACAAAGGTTGAAATCCTAATAGTACCTAAGTGATTAGTTCCAATTAAGGGATGAACCCTAATTGCTTATAGGAACAATGAGGTGGTACTCTATGTTAATCATAGTTGTATGTACTTGATTGAAGGGTTGATATGACCTAATCAAGTCGAGAAGATGATAGCATGAAATTCATACATGAATATGATTCATGAGGTTATTAAGGGCATGATTATTAAGCAAAGAGACCATGAAACCCTAATCATGAACATAAACCCTAATTGACATGGCTATTGAACTCTAACCCTAATTGAGGGAAATTCTAAATGAAATCCTAATCCAGGGTAAGGATGTAACCCTAATCTAGGGTAATGATATATGGAACTCCAATTTAGGGAAATGAGATGTAAAACCCTAATTGGAGATGAATAGTAGACCCAAGCTGTGGGTAACCATAGCGGAAACCCTAATTGAGGTTGATTCCATGAGAAATCCTAAATGAAGGGTGATGTTATATGCCATACTATCCCTAATAAAGGGAGTTGGTATGTGAAATCATAACCCTAATAAAGTATGATAGTATGTGAAATCCTAAACCCTAATAAAGGGCGATGGTATGAGAGACCCTAATCCTAATAATGGAATGGTGATTAATACATTGATAAGAGAAATACCTAAAGTGATTAATTATAGATAACCTTATAGCAAGCAATGCCTTAACCTAAAATGGGTCCATATCATTAAAGATAGTTGGACCATTCTTATGTGTGACCTATGCACTTCATGGTAAGAGTGATAGGTTAGTGGATGAAAGGATTAAGATGGGAAATTCCTTAATCCAAGATAAGTTGATAACTCATGAAAGTTGAAAGTGATGAGGAAAGTGATACATCAAGATGTGATAGATATCACTTTTAGCATTCCAGGGCTGATATACTCTGATGCACCTCAAAGTCAATATACTTGGATAAGAAACAAATGAAGTGTGTTATGTCAATTGTTACAATGAAATGTAATGAGTTTGATATACTTTGATAAGTATAGGATAATATACCTTAAGAATGGGGTTAAGCCAAACTAATGAGTATGATGTAATCATATCATGATAAGGATGGGAAATGAACTCATACCTTGCATTAATAATCATTTAATGAAAAATGTTAAGAGTAATAAACATGATTGATTACTCAAGATATTAATGGATGCTCCTAGAGGTGTGGAGCAATGTATTAAGGTTGATTTGATAAATATGAAATCCTAATGTGAGATGGGAAAACCCTAACCCTAAATTGGGTATTGGGACATGAAAAACCCTAATGTGATGTGAAAAGTAAGCCCTAACCCTATTGAGGGGATAGTGGTGTTACTATTGTATTATATGGGGGAATATGTTGTTGTTGCCTAGTGATAGGTGACAAGGTGTGAATGCCCTTATGAGCCATATGGTTAGATGCTGTCTAGTAAGAGGTGACAAGATGCTTTAAGGGCTTTGTGAGCCATGAGATTAGTTGAGAGGTAACAAGATGATTATAAAAGTCTCTTGTAAGAGATAATAATGTTCATAATGAACCAAGGAATGGGGACTTAGCAATATAATAATAATAATAATAATAATAATAATAATAATAACAATAATAATAACAAAAGGATACAATTATAATAATGGAATCTAGATTATACATGTGATGAGAAAAGAGGAATACTTGTAATAAATAAAGAATGTATTGAGCATGATTGGCATGGCCTGAGTTTAATGTTAGAAAAAGAATAAGGTGCCTAGTGTTGTGTAATCAGGATTGGTTAAAATTCAATGCCTGGCTGTGTAATCAGGATTGGTTAAAGTCCAATGC
The DNA here is from genome assembly GCA_963693085.1 of Alisma plantago-aquatica. Lineage (NCBI taxonomy): Eukaryota > Viridiplantae > Streptophyta > Magnoliopsida > Alismatales > Alismataceae > Alisma > Alisma plantago-aquatica. The sequence goes on along the minus strand of OY856413.1, from coordinate 367,834,147 downwards.
CTGGCTGTGTAATCAGGATTGGTTAAAGTCCAATGCCTGGCTGTGTAATCAGGATTGGTTGAAGTCCAATGTCTGGATGTGTAATCAGGATTAGTTAAAGTCCAATGCCTGGTTGTGTAATCAGGATTGGTTAAAGTCCAATGCCTGGCTGTGAAATCAGGATTGATTAGAGTCTAATGCCTGGCTGGGTAATCAGGTTTGGTTAGAGTCCAATACCTGGAAGAGGTGTAATGCCTGTAATTAGGGTTGGCTAAAGTCCAATGCCTGGCTGTGAAATCAGGATTGGTAGTGTCCAATGCCTGGCGGTGTAATCAGGTTTGGAAGAAGTCCAATACCTGGCAGAGGCAAATTGCCTGCACTGATGACACAGGATTGGTAATAGACCAATGTCTATAATAGAAACACATGATAGGTATCAACCCAGTGCCTGTATTGTTGATATATGAGTACATGGTAGATATATCTCCTTATCTGTTAAACAGGTTGGCTAAGGCCAACAGAATGGAACAAGCGTGTTTCATGGGTGATATAACAAGATGATGAGTGTCATAAGAAAAGTTTGATATGATGGTATAATATGATGTATAAATGATATACATGTCATTCCTATTCCTTATTAAAAGAATAGATGATATATTGCTCTATCATAAATAGTTGCAATGCTTTCAAAGTTGAGAATGCTTTAAATTGCTTATCATCTGCCCAGTTTCATATCTTTAAACTGCAATAATAATGTTTTGGCAGAGAGTTATATCTCATGCTGGGACAATTTACAATTGTCTCACCCCCGTGGGATCTAATGTTTTTAGGTGGACGTGGACAAGGAGGCAAGAAAACTTTAGCAGAGAAAAAACAGCAGCAACATCGAGGACAGCAGTAATATCTCAGGTGGAGATACTGCATGTCTAGTCTTATAGTTAGAAAGTCCTATGTGTCGTCTCTTTACTCTCAGTTCCTTGGAGTCAGTAGTCAGTGTTTTTATTTAATTGGTCTAATATTTTGTCTTGATGCCGCGAGGTTTTTATGTTGTCGGTATATAATGTTGAATAGGACAGCTGATGTTGTAATCCTCGAGAAGAGATAGTACAGGTTGTGTACTTATGGAACAGAATGTAAATATTATACTTTGGATCTTGATGAAAAAGATTTCCTATGTGTGGATCTCTTTGCAAAAAGTTTTAATTTTTAGTGATTTTTAGCAATCCGCTGCAAATTATTCACTTCCGCTTAGTTAATCTCGTGTTTTATAAGTTGGATGCCACAATTTAGTGGTATCAGATCTCTAGGTTTGCTGAGTCTATAGAGACATAGGACTAAGGTATCGAGTCTGTTCTAAGTGTACTTCAGTGTATCTTATAGTGTCTTCTGCTTATGCAGAAGAAGATATATAACTTAAAGATGTTTGAAGGACATGAAGAATACGTTGCTGAGAGCAATGTTGCTGCACTGGTGGGAGGTGCAAGGGATCAGGAAAGGAAGGAACCAGTGCCTGAAAACCCTCATGTTGATGAAAACATGACAAGAAACCCAGATGTTCATAATCGTTTTGGGCAACTTATGACTACAATGAGGTATATAGCAGACAGGATGCCAACATCAACACCTAGGGCACCAGTTCCCAATGAGGGATATGGGTCTGGTAAGACCTTTGAACGACTACATCGTGTAGGAGCCATAGAATATGCTGGAACATCTGATCCAGTAGATGTTGATCTCTGGCTCACTGAGTTAGAAAAGCCTTTAAGATCCTTAGTATCCCGGATGCTAACAAAGTTAAACATGTTGTGTACCTTCTGAAAGGTAGTGCTGGACATTGGTGGACTATAGAAGAAATAAAAAGGAATGATGAAGAGGTTGGATGGGAGGAATTCCGTTGAGAATTTGTTAATAAGTATTTTCCAAGGACTTATTTAGATGAAAAGATCTCATAGTTTGAGAAAATTCGACAGGGAGTCATGTCAATAAGTGAATATGAGGTTAAGTTCATTGAACTTTTATGATTTTGTCCTCAGATGGCTGCTACTGAGGAGGAAAAGATTCGACATTTTGAGAAGGGATTGAATGCTGAGATGTCCATTCCGGCATCTGCCCTAGAAAGTAGAGAGAGATTTGCTACATTTGTGGAATCAATTCGAAGGATAGAAGGGTCTATGATAAAGAAACACGAGACAGACCTTAAAAGGAAATCTAAACAGTCACAAGAACAAGGAATTAGTGGTACTAAACAATCAAAGATTTCAATAGTATCGACTAAAGTACAATATAGTGCACCTGAGCAGCAGTCACCTAAAAAGCTTTGAGCTTGCTATAGATGTGGACAGAGAGGACATCTAAGGTGGCAATGTACAAATAGAAAGCGATGAGGTGACTCAACAGACAAGACACTAGATAACCTGTAATAAGGAAGACTTGTCAAGATAGAACTTTTTATTTTGAGTTACCTTCTGTTTTCTTTTATAAGAAAGGTAGTTGTTGTTTAGTTCATCTGCATAATCCTTTAAGGATATGAGGATGAGATAAGAAGAATGAAAACTTATGTTTAGTTTAATTTTCTCCTATATGTTTAAAAATTTCTTTTTAAATGCAGAAAAGGAAAAGATATAAAAGAAAACACTCAGGAAAATCTGAGATACTAAGCAGTGAATTTAAAGAGATGTTAAGAATATGGAACATAATATAAAATAAATACATACTACCTAATTTCAGTTCTTGAATACCCTGGCCAGGTATTCATTTATTGAAGGCAAGGTAAGTATGACATATTTAGATTGTTATCTCTTTGACTACCTTGATCAAGTAGTCATTCTGAAAACAATCTCCAAAGTTTAAAGAAGAAGATGATGTGGCATGGATATTTCTACCACATTCTAATTGATATATGAAGGAATTTGATTTACTCATAAATCAACTTATAAAGGAAAATGAATAGGTAATGTGTTACCAACACATGTGTAAATACCAAGGGAAGTAATTCTGGTATCTGAGATATATCAAGCTATTTTATGATGGTTTCCTGAAAAGGGGTAATGGTGAAATCAATCCAGTTACCTAATGTAGTATGAACATCACATGTTAGGGGTTTATGCTTTGCATAAACATGAAAAATGAAGATATCTTTGAGATAAGTTCTTGGTTGATAAGTATCCCTTCTTTATGGTAAGAGAATGTATAACTAATGAGATAATTAGTGCAAGTAATAAGGAAAGTTTGTGTTGTGCCATCAGGTAAGATGACACAATCAAAATATGAAAAGACTTATAGTTTCAAATGAATGGCAGAATATAGTTGTGATCTTAAAAAAATGTTGAACTAACTAAGGAACATGGGAGTATATATATCCCATGTGAATCATTCAATGATAAACTTGTATGGAATAACTTTGTATTGATAAAAACTCTTTGGTGTCTCCATAATAATGAGGTGTTATGCGAGTACATGATGATATGATGCATGAATAATAAGTATTTTCCTTTTTTTCATATTTCAGGGATGAAATCCTTATGAGGGGTGGATAATTTGTAACATCCCTAACCTGGGTTATGCTTTAACCCTAGGTGTTTTAATAAAGAAATATGATTATATGCTTAATCTTATCTTGTGAAAAGTAATTAGGGCTCATGAGGAACTCATGCTTCAATTTTGGTCCTGTTTGAACAATGCTGAAGCAATGTTTGCTTATTTTGGACTAAAGTGCAAATTACCCAAGTTAAGGGGATAACTTACAAATTTTACATAATAATATGTTCCTCTGATTTTGAGACATCATAATAATGAATATTATGTAGTGGATAGGTTTCCACAAGCCTGGACACCAAGATAGAGCTTGTTGGACAATGTTTGTACATTAAAACCTAGTTTTGGTGTAAAGTGTAATTTACCCATAGCCTAGGGTGCAATATGTAAATTACCACTTCAATAAGGTCTGTAATGTTTCTTGGCACCATGTAGAGCAAAGAAAATGAGAGGGGCGCCTCATTTGAATTAAATTGGAGGAGAGAGAATCTTGATATTAAAATAATCAACATTTAATCTTAATTGAAACCCTAATTCAATTTAGGGCAAAAATAAATGTATTAATTAAAGGGCTTCAACCAAAATTAAAATGTTTGAATTCAGATGTGCGTGGACATCCTTGAGCCTTTCAAGGACAACAAAAATATCCAAGGGAATGGATAACTCACTCACAATTTATAAGAAAAAGAAATATCCACTCACATATGGATATTAGTTTTTTTTTGTTTTGGAATAGGTAAAATTTGTATTGCCAAAACTTTGCTAAACTTTACAAGGCAGCCACACCCGGCTTAGCATCATATTACAAGGTTATGTAAAACCTGTTGTATGATTAAGAACTAAACTAAAATAGAAAATTATGGGAAGTAGCTACAAAACCCCCAACATTTTCTAGCATTGCAACTCATTCGTACAATGAGTTGTTTTCTGGTTGTGCACACAGCTCTAAAGTCCCTACTGATCTCTTCCATCAGCATCAAAAAATATTTGGGTGGGTCTCCATGCCTTCTGGTATTTCTTTCCTTCCAAATCCCATACAAAATGCTACCAAGTACTATGCCAACAAAAGAGAGTGCCCATGGATCCACAAACTTACTTTGGCACCAACGTAGAATATTAACCATATCACAAGGCAGATATGCGCCCCATCCATTCCTAATGCTAGCTATTCTCCAAAGTGGGGTAGTATAGCTGCATTTGAAAAAGAGATGCTCGACAGACTCATCTTCCTTCATGAAAAGCGTACAAACTCTGTCCACCAACATCCCCCAATTCAACAATCTATCATTGGTAGGGATGCGGTTCTTGATAATTCTGTATGTTAAAGTGCTCCATTTTGGATAGTAGAACTTGCCCCACACAATCTTCCACTAGCTGACCTCAGGTCTAGGGATCAAGTTGATCCGAGTTGGTGGGTCTATCAAGACCCCAATACCTTGATTATCAACTTGAAATCTGCTAGCAATGTTGTTATAGGACCTGCACATTCCCCTCCAAACCCGTGAAGGGTTACTATTTGTTGCCAGCATGATGTGGTTATCATATCTAACCCGCATCCATTTGACCCACGTAGTGTTAGGTTCAGTGATGAACTTCTGAATTCTTTTCCGCCTTCTTTCCTCCATGATATCTTCAGGATCCATGAGCTGCATCCCACCTTCTTTAAAAGACTTGGCAATTTCCGACCAAGCAATTCTGTGTACTTTACCACCCCAAAGAAAAGAAGCAGTGATGGATCTCATCTTATCCAAACAAGGTCCAGGGATTTTGCTAAGGCAAGCCCAGAATCTAATAGTGCTTTGTAGGACAGATCTAATAAGAACAAGCCGTCCAGCAAGAGAAATATGTAGACCACTCCAGTTATTAACTTTTTCTCTAAATTTGTCTATGCACATACCGAAATCTTTGCTATGGCCTTTACCATAAGTCAGCGGAATACCCAAGTATCTTGTGGGCAAACGCCCAGACTTTACTCCAAAAGCAGCTTTAAGTCTGCCTCTTCTATGATCACAGGATTTAGAGTTATAAATTCTCGATTTGATCTCACTAATGTATAGCCCAGTGAGCTTGCCAAACCGAATAAGAACCTTTTTGTATTCAATGAGTCTATTAGCATGGCCAGTGGAGAAAATTAACACGTCATCGACAAATATAAGATGGGACATCACCTCAACATTCTTGACCTTGAAAACTTTGATCTTCTTCTCACTCTCGGCCTTGTGGATAGCACAGGACAGCCCCTCCATCACCACTGAGAAAATCAAAGGTGATAGGGGATCACCTTGATGGATGCCATTAGAAGCAGTGAAGAGTCCAGCAGGAGCACCATTTACCAGAATAGAGAACGAAGTTGTTTGCACACACTGTTGGATAATCTTCACCCAAACCTCATCAAAGCCCTGGCTTATCATAATATTCCAGATAGAATCCCATCTAATGAAGTCATAAGCTTTAGTTATATCCAGCTTGATACACGACTTGGCAGTAGATTTATTGATACCAAAATCATTTAGGAATTCAGCGGCAAGAAGAGCACAGTGGGCTATGTTTCTACCTTGGATGAAGGCATTCTGTTCTTTGGATATAATGTCGGGTAAAATGAATTTCAGTCTTCCGGCTATAATTTTTGCCACAATCTTATAGCAAACTGAGCAACAGGCTATGGGTCTATATTCTTTCAAAGTGATAGGATTTTTTACCTTCGGAACCAATTTGATGAATGAGTGATTCACCTCCCTAACCATATTGCCACCTTTGAGAAACCACTTGACAGCCTTACAAAGATCGTTCTTTATCAGATCCCATTTACATTGATAAAATCTGCTGTTGAATCCATCCGGTCCGGGAGCCTTGGATGGATGAATGGAAAAGGTAGCTTTCTTTATCTCTTCTTCATTAGTATCTTTGAGCAATAACTTATTCATTTGCTTTGTCACTCTTCTTTCGGGTAAGATGTGGTCCCACCTGCATTCATAAGACAAAGGTTGGTTGTAGAGTCCTTGGAAGCACTCCACAATAGTGTCAGAAATATCCTCTCTGCCCCTTTTGATAACACCATTATTGTCTGTGATTTCGTGGATAGCATCTCTCATTTCTCTTCTTTTTATAGCCGATTGATAGGTTTTGGTATTTCTATCACCTTCATCGATCCATTTCAGTCTACTGATTTGCCAGGCATGGACTTCTTGGGCTTTTTCAAGTTTCAGCAGTCTTTCCTCAGCCACCGATTCCTCCAAGATGGCGTTACTATTTGAAGGATTCTCCCTTGCATTAATAGCAACCTTAGCATAATTCTCCTTAGCCTCTCTAAGCAGGTTAGGAAGATTAGTGGTCTCCCTCGCCCATTTCTTCAGTAGTAACTTGGTATTCTTTAATTTCTTCTGGAATACATACATCGGATTGCCACCAATATCTATGTTCCAGCCCTTTTCCACAGCTTCATTAAAACCATGCCACTCACACCAGTAATTAAGGAACCTAAACGGTCTCGTAATAATTTCCACCTCCTTCAAATATATTCTCATGCAAGCGTGGTCATTGAAAGGGTAGCTCTCCAACTTGACAACCTGTTGGGGGAACAGATCTAGCCATTTATCATTAACCAGCACCCTATCTAACTGAGCTGCGATTCTATTAGCTTTCTGTTTATTAGTCCAAGTGATTTTTCCACCTATCATCTTAACTTCATGGATGGCTGCACTGTCAACAGTGTCATTGAACTTTTGTAGGATTCTTTCGGGAACTCTTCTGCCTCCCATATGGATATTAGTATAATATGATTTAAGGTGCTTAATTTGCTTTTCTTTAAATCATGGATAATTGAGAGGAATAAGAGGCAAACAAGATAGCCTCGTCCCTAAGAACATTGAAGGGGAAGAGGCGGCCATGTTTTTGGGATTAAATGGATTTTTACAAAGCATATTCTCTCTCATTGAATTTTTATAAAAAGACCTTTTACAAGCCAAATGAAAGGCTTTTTCGAACCCACTTCTTCTCCTTGCTTGGGAAACGACCAAGGGAGCTTGGGAGGGTCAATAGGAAGACCCCCAACCTGTTGGTAAGTCCTTGACTTTCGTTCTCCTTGATTCCATGGTGGAAATCGAAAATAAAACATTGATTTCTTCTTATTTCGATCTCCTCATCAACCCTAGCCAATCTTTTCAACCAAAAACTTGAGGACGAGCCTAGGGGGAGTTGCGATAGCTTCATACAGAATTTTTTACATGATCTTGGGGCTTTGGAGCTCAATTGGAGGTGGGTTTTATAACTTGAAACCCTAACTTTATTATTGCATTCAATTTCCCATCAAATAATGATCATTTCTCTATTTACAATTATTGCTTTGGTTGATTGATGCAATTTCCATGGAAATCACAGCAGGTTTCGTGGGTCTAGAGATTGATGATGATGACATCATAATAAGCACACACCTCCCCAAATATCTAGACCAAATGGTTTCAATCAAATGTCCAAACGATTTCACAAACCGTTTGGAATGAAATGGTTTCACTAAACCGCATTGAAGCAAACGGTTTAAGACCGTTTGGTGATGTTGACCAGGGTTGACCATTTGGGGATTTGTTCATAATGATCTAGTTTACTGACCCATTAATTATTATTGATTAATTCTAATTGGTTCATGAGTTGAAGGTCCAATAATCACCTAAACCCTTATCGGGTTGAGTGTTGTTTTCATAAGTGATTGAGTTTGAAACTTGGGTTGATTGACCCAAATGGTTTCAAAACCGTTTGGGAATCACCCAAACGGTCTCAAGACCGTTTGGAGGTCAACCAAGACCATTTGGAGGTATAGGGTTGAGTATGGTTAGGTATTTGAAGATTCAAACATATGGTATAAACCCTAATCGACTAAGTGTTGATTTTGCAATTGAATGAGTTGATGCTTTGGGTTGATTGACCCAAACGGTTTAAAAACCGTTTGGGGATCACCCAAGAGGTCTCTAGACCGTTTTGGGTTCACCCAAGACCGTTTGGAGGTATAGGGTTAAGTTTGGTCAAGTATTTGAAGGTCCAAAGATACCAAATTGAAATACAATTAAGTGCTGATTTGGTGACCAATCCTAGGATCCAAACCCTAATTGAATGACATGGTTGATGATGATATGATAGGAAAACGGTCTCAAGACCATTTGGAGGTCATCCAAACGATCCCAAGACCGTTTGGGGGTCACCCAAGACCATTTGGAGGTCTAGGGTTGTCTATGGGTAGGTGTTTGAAGATCTCAAGGTACTAAGTTGAAGTGCAATCAAATGCTAATTTGTTGATCAATCCAATGATCCAAACTTTGATTGATTGACTTGGATTTTGATGTTGACATGGGTAAACAGTCTCAAGACCATTTGGAGGTCATCCAAATGACCTAAAGACCGTTTGGGGTCAGGTCATGTTCAATTTGGATGATGGACCAATAGTTTTAAAAGTATCTAGTTTCACATTAGTTAATGTTGAAGGACCATCGATTCCAAACCCTAATCCAATTGATACAAACACTAGTTGATGATCAATTGAGGGTCAAATCAGTTGAAGGTTGACCTATTTAACTCAATTGAAGTATGGTGATAGGTCCAATTGATGATTGGTTGCATGAATTCAATGGTTGAAGGAACCAACATTGGAAACCCTAATTCAATTTGATTGGTTGAGACCATATTTGGTCCATGCGGTTTTGAGGTGGTTTGGACCAAACGGTCTCAAGATCATTTGGGACCAAACGATCCCAAACTGGTTGAGTCCATGCAGTTTCAAAAAGGCACTTTAGCAAACAGTTTCAAGTACTTGTTTTAGGAAACGGTCTCAAGCACTACCTTTACCAAACGATTTCAAACCATTTGAACTTTGAAAGACTAAGACCGTTTGGGGCTCAAGTAGTCAAGATTGATTGAGGATTCAATTGGTTAATCCACTTGGACACCTATTGTAATTGAATATCCAATTGGTCAATTCATTTGGATATCTTATGTATTGGAGGTCCAATGTAATTGAATCTCTTGATAATTAAGATGATGAATGATCCATTGATCCAATGATGATTAGTAATGATAATCAATGAAGGTACAAAGGTTGAAATCCTAATAGTACCTAAGTGATTAGTGCCAATTAAGGGATGAACCCTAATTTCTTATAGGAACAATGAGGTGGTACTCTATGTTAATCATAGTTGTATGTACTTGATTGAAGGGTTGATATGACCTAATCAATTCAAGAAGATGATAGCATGAAATTCATACAAGAATATGATTCATGAGGTGATTAAGGGCATGATTCTTAAGCAAAGAGATCATGAAACCCTAATCATGAACATAAACCCTAATTGACAGGGCTATTGAACTCTAACCCTAATTGAGGGCAATTCTAAATGAAACCCTAATCCAGGGTGAGGATGTAACCCTAATCTAGGGTAATGATTTACGGAACTCCAATTTAGGGAAATGAGATGTAAAACCCTAATTGGAGATGAATAGTAGACCCAAGTTATGGGTAACCATAGTGGAAACCCCAATTGAGGTTCATTCCATGAGAAATTCTAAATGAAGGGTGATGCTATATGCCATCCTATCCCTAATAAAGGGAGTTGGTATGTGAAATCCTAACCCTGATAAAGTATGATAGTATGTGAAACCCTAAACCCTAATAAAGGGTGATGGTATGAGAGACCCTAATCCTAATAATGGAATGGTGATTAATACATTGAGAAGAGAAATACCTAAAGTGATTAATTATAGATAACCTTATAGCAAGCAATGCCTTAACCTGAAATGGGTCCATATCATTAAACATAGTTGGACCATTCTTATGTGTGACCTATGCACTTCATGGTAAGAGTGATAGGTTAGTGGATGAAAGGATTAAGATGGGAAATTCTTTAATCCAAGATAAGTTCATAACTCAAGAAAGTTGGAAGTGATGAGGAAAGTGATACATCAAGATGTGATAGATATCACTTTTAGCATTCCAGGGCTGATATACTCTGATGCACCTCAAAGTCAATATACTTGGAGAAGAAACACATGAAGTGTGTTATGTCAATTGTTACAATGAAATGTAATGAGTTTGATATACTTTGATAAGTATAGGCTAATATACTTTAAGAGTGGGGTTAAGACAAACTAATGAGTATGATGTAATCATATCATGATAAGGATGGGAAATGAACTCATACCTTGCATTAATAATCATTTAATGAAAATGTTAATAGTAATAAATATGATTGATTACTCAAGATGTTAATGGATGCTCCTAGAGGTGTGGAGCAATGTATTAAGGTTGATTTGATAAATATGAAATCCTAATGTGAGATGGGAAAACCCTAACCCTAAATTGGGTATTGGGACATATAAACCCCTAATGTGATATGAAAAGTAAGCCCTAACCCTATTGAGGGGATAGTGGTGTTACTATTATATTATATGATGGAATATGTTGTTGTTGCCTAGTGAGAGGTAACAAGGTGTGAATGGCCTTATGAGACATATGGCTAGATGTTGCCTAGTAAGAGGTGACAAGATGCTTTAAGGGCTTTGTGAGCCATGAGATTAGTTGAGAGGTAACAAGATGATTATAAAAGTCTCTTGTAAGAGATAATAATGTTCATAATGAACCAATGAATGGGGACTTAGTAATATAATAAAAATAATAACACAAGGATATAATTATAATAATGGAATCTGGATTATACATGTGATGAGAAAAGAGGAATACTTGTAATAAATAAAGAATGTATTGAGCATGATTGGCATGACCAGAGTTTAATGTTAGAAAAAGAATAAGGTGCCCAGTGCTGTGTAATAAGGATTGGTTAAAGTCCAATGCCTGGATGTGTAATCAGGATTGGTTAAAGTCCAATGCCTGGCTGTGTAATCAGGATTGGTTAAAGTCCAATGCTGGGCTGTGTAATCAGGATTGGTTAAAGTCCAATACCTGACTGTGTAATCAGGATTAGTTAAAGTCCAATGTCTGGTTGTGTAATCAGGATTGGTTAAAGTCCAATGCTTGGCTATGAAATCAGGATTGGTTAGAGTCCAATGCCTGGCTGTGTAATCAGGTTTGGTTAGAGTCCAATACCTGGCAGAGGTGTAATTCCTGTAATCAGGGTTGGCTAAAGTCCAATGCTTGGCTGTGAAATCTGGTTTGGAAGAAGTCCAATACCTGGCAGAGGCAAATTGCCTGTACTGATGACACATGATTGGTAATAGACCAATCCCTGTAATAGTAACACGTGATAAGTATCAACCCAGTGCCTATATTTTTGATATATGAGTACATGGTAGATATATCTCCTTATCTGTTAAACAGGTTGGATAAGGCCAACAGAATGGAACAAGAGTGTTTCATGGGTGACATTACAAGATGATGAATGTCACAAGAAAAGTTTGATATGATGGTATAATATGATGTATAAATGATATACATGCATTCCTATTCCTTATTAAAAGAATAGATGATATATTGCTCTATCATAAATAGCTGCAATGCTTTCAAAGTTGAGAATGCTTTAAAATGCTTATCATCTTCCCAGTTTCATATCTTTAAACTGCAATAACAATGTTTTTGCGGAGAGTTATATCTCCCGTTGGGACAATTTACAATTATCTCACCCCCGTGGGATCTAATGTTTTTAGGTGGATGTGGACAATGAGGCATGAGAACTTTAGCAGAGAAAGAACAACAACAGCATCGAGGACAATAGTAATATCTCAGGTGGAGATACTTCCTGTCTAGTCTTATAGTTAGAAAGTCCTATGTGTCATCTCTGTACTCTCAGGTCCTCGGAGTCAGTAGTCAGTGTTTTATTTAATCGATCTAAGATTTTGGCTTGATGCCTTGAGGTTTTTATGCTGTCTGTATATAATGTTGAATAGGATAGCTGATGTTGTAATCCTCGAGAAGAGATAGTACAGGTTGTGTACCTATGGAACAGAATGTAAATATTATACTTTGGATCTTGATGAAAATGATTTCCTATGTGTGGATCTCTTAGCAAAAAGTTTTAATTTTTAGTGATTTTTAGCAATCCGCTGCAAATGATTCACTTCCGCTTAGTTAATCTCGTGTTTTATAAGTTGGCTGCCACACAAACTCCAAGATAAACTGATACCTTTCTAAATGTCCATCAAATAAACATCTTTATATTATGCACATCAAGTGTCCTATGACCCACTTGATTTCCATGTCTCTAAAAGGAAAGAGAACAAGGAATCACATTCCTCTTATTATTTCATGTATTTTCAACTATTCATGAAACATTTACTCTTTATCTCATCCTAGGTTCCTTGCCCTAGCATAGGAATTATAAGGATGATTACATGACACTATTCTTTTCTTATGAAGATTATACTTTTAATTCCTCATACAAACATGCTCATCTAAGGTTATCTCAGATTTCTCTTTCTCAAGCTTAGGACAAGACACATTTATTTATTCCATATTTCTTATTTCATGATACTCATTAGATTGTATTAGAATGACTACTTGATCAGAGCAATAAAAAAGATTACAATCTACGAGTTTCCATACTCACTTTATCATCAATAGTTGTATACCTGGAAAAGGTATATAAATACTGAGATCATGTAGTATGCACTCATTTTATTTTATGTTTTTCATCTCTTTAGATTTAATATACTTAATATCTCAGATTTCCTCTGAGTTCCTTTTCATCTCTTCCCTTTCTTAATGGGGAAAGAGAAACTCCAAAACATATAAAAGAATATTAAACTGAACACAAGTTTTTCATACTACTATCTCTACTTCATATCCTTAAAGGATATACAGGTAAACTAGATAACATCTACCTTTCTTATAGTAAGGAACCAAAGATAAATCAAAATAGAAAGTTCTATCTTGACAAGTCTACTTTTTACAATTTATCTAGTGTCTTGTCTGTTGAGTCTCCTCATCATTTTCTATTTAGACATTGCCACCTCAGATGTCCTCTCTGTCCACATCTATAACAAGCTCGGGGCATTTTAGGTAACTGTTTCTTGGGTGCACTACATTGTGGTTGAGTTAGTGCTACTAAAATCTTTGATTGTTTAGTACCACCAATTCCCTATCCCTGTGACTGTTTACACTTCCTTTTAAGGTCTGCCTCATGTTTCTTTATCATAGACCCTTCTATCCTTCTGATTGACTCCACAAATGTGGCAAACTTCTCTCTACTTTCTAGGGAAGATGCCGGAATAGACATCTCAACATTCAATCCCTTTTTAAAACGTCGAATCTTTTCCTCCTCAGTAGCAGCCATCTGAGGACAAAATCATAAAAGTTCCATGAACTTAACCTCATATTCACTTATTGACATGACTCCCTATCGAATCTTCTCAAACTGTGAGATCTTTTCATCTAAATAAGTCCTTGGAAAGTACTTATTAACGAATTCTCGACAAAATTCCTCCCATCCAATCTCTTCATAATTTCTTTATATTTCTTCTATAGCCCACCAATGTCCAGCACTACCCTTCAAAAGGTACACAACATGTTTAACTTTGTCAGCATCCGGGATACTAAAGTTCTTAAAAGCCTTTTCTAATTCAGTGAGCCAAAGATCAGCATCTGCTGGGTCAGATGTCCCAGTGTATTCAATGGCTCTGACGCGACATAGTCATTCAAATATCTTTCCAGACCCATATCCCTCATTGGGAGCTGGTACCCTGGGTGCTGATGCTGGCACCCAGTCTGCTATATACCTTAGTGTGGTCATGAGATACCCGAAAAAGTTATGAACATCTGGGTTTCCTCTCATGATTTCATCAACATGAGGATTTTCAGGCACTGGTCCCTCCCTTGCCTGATCCCTTGCACCTCCCACTGGTGCAGCAACATTGCTCTCAGCAACGCATTCCTCGTGTTCCCCAGACATCTTGGAGTTATATATTTTCTTCTGCATAAGCAGAAGGCACTATAAGATACACTGGAGTATACTTAGAATAGACTCGATACGTTAGGCCTATGTCTCTGTATACTCAACGAACCTAGAGCTCTGATACCACTAAATTGTGGCATCCAACTTACAAAACACAAAATTAACTAAGCGGAAGCGAATCATTTGCAGCGGATTATTGAAAATCACTAAAAATTAAAAAAATTTGCAAAGAGATCCAATCATAGGAAATCCTTTACAACAAGAACCATATCATAACATTTACATCTTGTTTCAAAGTACATGATTTGCACTATCTCTTCTCGAGGATTACAACATCAGTTGCCCTAGAACACTATATACAGACAACATAAAACCTCGAGGCATCATGCCAAAGTCTCAGATCGATTCATTAAAACATTTACTATAGACTCTGAGGACCTGAGAGTACAGAGACGACACATAGGACTTTCTAACTATATGACTTGATTGTCAGGGTCTCCACCTGAGATCTCACTGCTGTCCTGGCTGTTGCTTTCCTTTTCCTACAAAAGAATATCTGCTTCTTTGTCTGCGACCACCTAAAAATGTTGAATCCCATGGGGTTGAGACAATTGTAAATTGCCCCAACGGGAGATATAGCTCTCCGCCAAAACATTGTTATTGCAGTTTAAAGATATGATAATGGGAAGAGGAATAGCAGTTTAAAGCATTAGCATCTTTGAAAGCATTGTAACTATTTCTGACAGAGTAATATATCATCTGTTCTTTTAATAAGGAAAAGGAATGACATTTATATCTTTTATCCATCATATTATGTCATCATATCAAACTTTTCTTGAGACACTCATTATCTTGTCATGTCACCCATGAAACATTCTTGTTTCAATCTGTTGGCCTTAGCCAATCTGCTAAACAGATAAGGAATTACATCTACCATGTAATCATATATCATTGATACATGCATTAGGTTATTACCAATTATGTGTTATTAATACATGCATTGGACTACTTCCAATCTTGTGTCATCATTGTAGGCATTGAGCCTCTGCCATGTATTGGACTCTTTCAAACCTGATTACACCGCCAGGCATTGGACACTACTGATCCTAATTTCACAGCCAGGCATTGGACTTTAACCAATCCTGATTACAGGAATTATACCTCTTCCAGGTATTGGACTTCTCCAAACCTGATTACACCACCAAGCATTGGACTTTAACCAACCCTGATTACACCGCCAGACATTGGAATTTAACCAACCCTGATTAGACCGCCAGGCATTGGACTTTAACCAACCCTGTTACATAGCCAGGAAGTGGACTCTAACCACTCCTGATTACAAGCTTCATGCATCTACCAGGTATTAGACTCTAACCAATCCTGATTACATAGCCAGGCAGTGGACTTTAACCACTCCTGATTTCGTAGCCAGGAATTGGACTTTAACCAACCCTGATTACATGGATCATGGAATATAAATTCCTTTGACCCATCATTAATCATCTTGGTGTCTCTTACTATGCTATAATTGTTCTCATGGCTCATAAAGCCCATAAAGCATCTTGTCACCTCTCATTAGGCAACATCTAATCATATGGCTCATAGGGCCATTCAACATCTTGTCACCTATCATTAGGCAAAAAAATCATTTTATCTCATGTAATATAATAGTAACACCACTGCTCCCTCACTAGGGTTAGGGATTGATGTTCACATCACATTAGGGCTTCTCATGTCCTATTACCCAATTTAGGGTTAGCGTTTTCCCATCCCACATTAATTAGGGTTTCATACTCACATTATTAATTCAACTTCTAATATGTTGCTCCACACCTCTAGGAGCATTCAAAGATATCATAAGTATTTGCTTATGATCACAATTCTCAACATATATCATTAATGATCATCAATTCAAGGTATGAGTTCATTTCTCATCCTTATCATGGTATGATTACATCATACTCCTTGTTTTGGCTTAGCCCCATTCTCAAGGTATATTAGTCAAAATTTATCAAAGTACATTGAGTTTATTACATCTTTATTGTAACAATTGCATAACACACCCTTCATGTGTTTCTTATCCAAGAATGTTGGATTAGAGGTCCATCAAGGTATGCTTACCCTGAAATGTTAAATGTGATATCTATCATGTCATGATGTATCACTTTCTTCTCATTTCCATCTTACTTGAGTTAATCAATTAACCTTGTATTAAGGTATTTCCCTCTTAATACTTTATCCACTAACTTGTCACTTTCATCATATGGTGCATAGGTTACACATTAGAATTGTCCAACTTTCTTTGAGGATATGGAATTATCCAATGGTTAGGCATTGTTGAATATAGGACAAACCATTATCCACCACTTTAGATATTTCAACTCTTAGGATGTTATCCACATAATTTATTTAATATGGCATACATCATTCCCTAGAGTTTCATGTCCTCATCATTGTAAGGTGTATAGGTTGTTATACATGTGTAGAGTTAGATATATAAGGATCTAGGCATCATATTGTCTCTTAGACCCTTATTCATTAGAATAACCACATTACTATTCATATGGTTCATCAACTTTACCCTTCATGGTTATAATATCATCATCTTACTTGATTGTAATAACCACATCCTACTTTGGTGTATTAACCATAATATCATGACTATGGTTGCACATATCATTATATGTCATCATCCTAGATTTAAGTGTCACTTCACATCATTCTTCAGGGTTTCCATAATATTACTCTTAATTAGGATTTATCATGGATTCACCCTCAATTAGGTTTTCACATGGAATCACCCTCAATTAGGGTTTTCACATCAACATTCCGTAATTAGGATTTACTATTCACATCACATCACCTTAGATTAGGGTTTACTATATACATCACACCATACTAGATTATGGTTTACTGTTTATCCCAAGTAGTAGTGACCATAAAAATACCTTAAATTAAGGTTTAACATGTCATCATTATGAATTAAGATCATATCATCATCATGTATTAGGATTTCACCTATCAATGCTCTCAATTAGGGTTATAGTTCATTAACCTTCATAATTAGGGTTTCATGATCTCACTATTATGGATCATACCCTAATTAGACATTCATTCATAATGGAAGTCCACTACTTGATTATCATTCATGTAGGAAGTCTTCTCTTTGATCTTCTATAAGATGATATAAGCTTCAGCCTTGATAAGGCTAAGTCAACTCAATCTTGAAGAAGAATTGACATCATGGGTTATGTCATTATCACCTTGACTGTTAAGTCTTAACTATTTAAAGGGTATTGATCACCCTACCTCATTAAAGGTACCATTATTATAAACACCATTGGTTTACATCATGTAATTTTTCACTTAAACAATTAACCTTGAACCACTTTAAGTGTTCATACAATTTGATTAATTACCTTCCAAATGATATTGGTTACTTAGACCTCAAGCGGTCTTGACCATTCAGACCTCAAACGGTCTTGGTTGAGTACTCAAAACTGTTTAGTAAAGTTGAGGTTGAAACTGTTTGCTAAAGGTAGATTTTGAAACCGCATGAACTTAACCGGTTTGGGATCGTTTGGTCCCTAACAGTCTTGAGACCGTTTGGTCCAAACCTCCTCAAAACCACATGGACCAATTATGGTCTCAACCACTCAAATTGAATTAGGGTTTCCAATGTTGATTCCTCCATCCATTGAATTCATGTAACCCATCATCAATTACACCTATCAACATTCTTCAATTGAGTTAGATAGGTCAACCTTCAACTGATTTGACCCTTAATTGTCCCTCAATTGATCATCAATTAGGTTTTGAATCAATTGGATTAGGATTTGGAATCGATGATCCTTTAATGTTGATCATTGCAAAACTAATTTCTTTGAAATTATTGGACCACCATACAAAATGGACATAACCTGACCCCAAACAGTCTTGAGGTCGTTTGATTGACCTCCAAACAGTCTTGAGACTGTTTGCCCATGTCAACATCAAAATCCAAGTCAACCAATTAGGGTTTGGATCATGGGATTGATCCCCAAATCAGCATTTGAATGCACTTCAACTTCGTACCTTTAGATCTTCAAACACCTAACCATACTTAACCCTAGACCTCCAAACGGTCTTGAGTGACCACCAAACAGTCTTGAGACCGTTTGGGTGACCTCCAAACGGTCTTGAGTGACCACCAAACGGTCTTGAGGCCGTTTGGGTGACCTCCAAACGGTCTTGGGACCATTTTCCCATCATATCATCAAAATCCATGACATCCAGTTAGGGTTTGGGTCATTGGATTGATTAACAAATCAGCACTCAATTGTATTTCAATTTGGTATCTTTGGACCATCAAAAACTTGGCCATACTTAACCCTAGGCCTCCAAACGTTCTTGGGTGACCCCCAAACGGTCTTGAGACCGTTTGGGTGATCCCCAAATGGTTTTGAAACCGTTTGGGTCAATCAACCCAAAACATCATCTCAATCACTTGCAAAATCAACACTTAGCCGATTAGGGTTTATACCATATCTTTGGATCTTCAAACACTTAACCATACTCAACCCTAGACCTCCAAATGGTCTTGGGTGACACCCAAACTGTCTTGAGACCATTTGGGTTATCCCCAAATAGTTTTGAAGCCGTTTGGGTCAATCAACCCAAGTTTCAAACTCAATCAATTATGAAATCAACACTCAACCCGATTAGGGTTTTGGTGATTGGTGGACCCTCAACTCATGAACGAATTGGAGATAATAAAATATAATTGATGGGTCATTAACCTAGATCATTATGAACAAATCCCCAAATGGTCAACCCTGGTCAACATCACCAAATGGGCTGAAACCGTTTTCCCTCATGCGGTTTGGTGAAACCGTTTCTCCTCAAACGGTTTGAAACCGTTTGCTCCCAAACGGGTTGGGAAACCATTTGAGCACTTGAGTTGAGACCGTTTGGTCCTGATATTTGGAGAGGCGTGTGCTTATCATATTCAAGCTCTAAACTCACGAAACCTACTGTGGTTTCCATAGTGATTGCACCCATCAACCAAATCAATTATCGTGAATGTGGAAATGATCATTATTTGATAAGGAATTGAATGCAATAACAAAATCTAGGGTTCAAGTTATAAAACCTGCCTCCAATTGAGCTCCAAAGCTCCAAGATCACGGAAAAAATGGTGAATGAAGCTTTTGCAACTCCCCCTAGGCTCGTCCTCAAGCTTTTGGTTGAAAAGATTGGCTAGGGTTGAAGAGGAGATCGAAATAAGAACAAATCAATGATTTATTTTCAATTTCCACCATGGAATCAAGGTGAAAAGGGTCAAGAACCTTACCAACATGTTGGGAGTCTTCCTCCTGGTCCTCCCTATCTCCCTTGTCAGTTTCCAAGCAAGGAGAAGAAGTGGGGTCGAAAAAGTCTTTGTTTGGGCTAGGAAAGGGTCTTTTTATAAGAATTTCAATGAGACAGAAAATGTTTTATAAAAGTCTTTTATTTCCAAAATTGTTGCCACATTATCCCCCTTGGTTTATTTTATAAAAATGAATCTCTATACCCACCGTGCTCCCTTCCATTATCCAAGAATAAAGGGAAAAGAAATTAAGCACCTTAACCCTTATAATAGTAATTTCCATATTTGAGTGGAAATTCTTTTTCTTGTAATAATGGTGAGTGGAATTTCACCTCCTTAGGATATGCTCGTGCCTTTGCAAGGCTGAATATCGTCCACACACATCTGAATCCAACCATATTAATTTTGGTTGAAGGTCCTTCAATTATTTTATTTATTTTTGCATTAAATTGAATTAGGGTTTCAATTAGGCTTAAATCTTGATTATTTTAATATTAAGATTCTCTCTCCTCCAAATTAATTCAAATGAGGTGCCACTCTAATTTTATTTGCTCTACATGATGCCAAGAAATATTAGGGACCTTATTGAAGTGGTAATTTGCATATTGAACCCTAGGTTCTGGGTAAATTGCACTTTACACCAAAACTAGGTTTTAATGCACAAACATTGTTTTATCAGTTCTTTCTTGGTATTCTGGCTTCCATAAGCCATTAATCTACACCATTTTCATCCCCATGATGCATAAACATATGTGGAACACATTAATATGTAACATTTGCAAGTTAACCCCTTAACTTGGGTAATTTGCACATTAGTCCAAAATAAGCAAACATTGCTTCATCATTATCCAAACAGGACCAAAATTGAAACATAAGTTCCTCCAGAGCCCTAAATACTTTTCAAAAGATAAGATCAATAATCTAATCAACTTTATTAAGAAAAAAATCTAGGGTTAAAACATTACCCAGGTCAGGGATGTTACAGTTTCATCTCTATATTCCTTTAATGGTTGTTGTGATAATCAACTCAATCAGTCAGGTAAGAATCCCCTAATTGCCAAGAACTATAAGGCATATATTCTTAGAGGATTCTTCAATCATCTAAATGATGGACTGGCAATCATTCTAGTTGAAGGATCATACACTTGTCCGCAACCTATTAAAAAATATAACCTTCTAATTGATCTTGCTAGGGGTAGGGCAACAACATTGTCTTCATCTTTCCAGGATTCACATAAACACACTTAACAGATGTATTATAACTCCAAGAGGATACTCTAGTTAACCCCCAACTCACTCTTGTTGAACCTATCACACACATAAGTATAGTTGCTTCAACATTCTCAAGGTTTAGCAAAGATGTTAACCTTGCTATTGACCATCTCTGAAATACTTTGAGATGTCATCATTCAAAGCTTGTCCCAACTAATGGAAAAGATGTAAGCACTCTATTCCTCTTATTTATAAACATTGTGATTTCATAGGTTAGTCTAAATGACATAACCCTAAGCTTATCATGTCCATGTATCCTATGTCATACACTCTAATTCTTATCCATTGATATTCTAATCCTAGGTTTATCTTAAAGGAACACGATAACACTTGTCTACCGATCAACAAACCATGTATCCATGATACTAGTCTTGTCCACCTATCAGCAGACAATACACAACATTATATAATCACTCTTCTTTTCCCAAACAACACTTGGAGGATCAACATCAACTCTCTCTCTCTATTGGAGAGGAACTCTGGATAACTCATCTAATAGATATATTTAACTCACATATAATTGGTACACTCTGGATACTAGGATTTGTTACCTTAGTATCTAGTACATGTTCTATAAAAACTCAAACCCCTATTTCATCCACTTCCTCAACATCATAACTGGTTAAGAACATATAGGAAGAATTCCCATAACTCTTGGAGGGATAAAAAAGCATGCTAATACAAAATATAAAGATCTTAGAACTATTATCCAAGGCAATCACACATCATATCAAGATATCCATCACATGATTACAACAAGTCCACATGTACCAAGTGTCATGAGATCTACTTGAAGGATACACCTCAAAAAGAAGAAACACAAAGGGTCACACACTTCCCACATCAAAGCAACATTGTACAGGGTTCACTAGAAAAAGGTAACCAGTTCTATCTTCCCCACAAAAGTTACACTTTTTATGTATCATCTTACCTTTTATAGTTTGAGTTCCTTGCCATTAGCATAGGAATTATTAAGATTATCATATCTTGTTGCTCTTTCCTCATTAACTTTTGATCATTCTTGTATATGTCCTCTCATGTTACTATGTTTTTCAACCACTGATCAAGGAATTGGTCATCATATTCCATATTTTCTTCATTAAACAAGGGGCTTCTCCCTTGATTTCATTCACATACCATGCATATATTACATTAACACTTTCTTAAACACATTGGTTGGTTTGAGATTAACTCAGGTTCCACTTAATTCCTCTATCATTTTTCTCATTCATCTTCTCATATGATACTTATCACATGAGTTCTCTCCATTTTATGTGGATTCCATACCTTGAATCACTTCATTAACATACACTAATATGTCTTTTACTTTATTACCTTCTTGAAATACAACTACAAGAATTCCTCTTTAGCTTGTTTGTATTCAGATTTAGGTTACATAGAGTTGTATCTTTCTCTCATAGTTTCCAAATATTCAAGTTTTGACAGGTTATGATAAAATTCGCATCTTCTTTAGGGTAAGATTGAGATATCTGCACCATGATTTCTTATTCTTTAGGATCTTTAGATTGTTTCAAAATGACTACTTGATCAGAGTAATAAGAAAGAAATCAATCTATGAGGTCCATACTTACCTTTTCTTCAATACCTGAATACTTGGCCAGGGCACCCAAGTATTGAGATTAGGCAGTATGCGTCATGTTTTTATGTCATGTTCCTAACATAGACATCATCCTAGTCCTTAGTCATAGTGTCCCTATAGACTTAGTGAACTTAAAGCTCTGATACCAACTTGCAAGAATCCATTACACTAAATTATATTACTCAAAAGATAAAACATGATTACACATTAATGAAACACAAACCTAGAAAATAGGGTAAATTAAAACCAATTTCAATATTTTCCAATTTCTTAGCAACATTTTCATAAAATCCCAACAACTTGCTTTATTTCATATAATGACAAAATCTCTTACAAATTCTTTGTAGCCTCATCTACAACATAAACTTTACAAAGGAACACTATCCTTATTTTATGCATATACTAGCATCAACATGCTATTGAAAAATTGATTCAGTCAAAACACTGTATACAAACTTTTCATCCGAACCTGAGAGTACATGGATGACTCTAGGACATACTAGACAACTAACAACTATCTTTAGGGTTCATCACCTCAGTCTCTCCTTGTTGTCATGGTTTTGCTACCACTGCTATCGATCACCTAAAAAGATGTGGTGACCCATGAGGTGAGACCCAAGTGGTCAAGACCCAACATAGTTTTTATCACCATCTCTTGCATGTGTGTTTTATGTGGTTGCATGTTAGTTTCTTGGGTGGACAAGTGTCCCTTTGGATCCCTATCTTGTTGACACCTCGTCTCTCACCCTACTTCACTCCTCCTTTGCTTTATAAACCCTCTTCTCTCCATGCAAGCATCTCTTTTCGACCATCTTCTTTCTCCTTCCTTGCCTGGTCGTCCTTGGAGACTTGAGGATTTAGAAGGGTTGATCGTTGGAGATTTGGTGATTGGATCCTTTATATGTGGTGATCCTTGGTCATCTTCAACCTTGGCAAGTGCTTACCTTCATTGATGGCATTTGATTTGATCTCCTACCCCATCTTCTTCTCTTTTCTCGACCCTAGACCACAGATCCTCCTTGGTGATCGTCCTTGAGAAGTGAACCCCTCATTACAAGGGTCATAGACCATGTTTTGACAAGGTGGACCCAAGTGTTAGCAAGTTTTCTTCTCTCCTTCTCATTTATCCTCTTGGTACAGCCTAGAACTTATTTTATTTTTTTCTTAATCTACCTTTGACCAAGGTGTTCTTCTTTTTGGAGGTGATATTGTGGCCGAAGTAGTGATACTTGTTGGAGCTTCATTCCCTCTTTTGGAGATTGAGCTTGGATCTTGTTTTCTTTCCAAAATAGGTGGGTTATATAACACTTTTCCCTCTGTATTATTTGCACATTTCATACATGCATGTTGTTTTCTCCCTCCAAACGTACCTCTAATGAGCTAAGAGATAATGCCATGATCTAGATTGTTTTGATGGTATTTATCTTGCTTGGTTTGCTTAAAATCCAAAACCCTAATTGATGGAACCCGTTTTAGTAGTTGTTGTGCTGTGATGGTTTTCTCCTATCTTTGGACCCTGGGTTTGATCACATGCATCATGTATGTGTTCCTATTGTAGGGAAATACAACATTGGATAGGCAGTAGAAACAAAAATTTTATAGACATATTCTCCATTAACCATTAGATCGTGTCGGTAACTATGCAATGGTAAGGATGGTTTCATGAAGATATACTTGGTCGTAGAGCAAGTCTAGTGACAATCTTCATCAATGTAGATGCACACTCTATCTTAGGTGGTGTCTGTGCAGCTCCTAGATACACTCCAACTAGTCTAACTGCTCCTCCAGGAATAGCAGACACAGACAACAGCTGTAGTGGCTCCTTAGATCTCGTCACAAACTGCAAGTTGATGTTGTCTTCCTAGCAATAGCCAAAGGACTCCTAACTCTAGAGTAGTCCACATGGACCAACTAGAACTCTTATAATCCTATTACAACAGATGGGAAAGAGTTGTCCCTCCCATTGGTGTACTGGTCACTAACATTCTCTCTCACAACAATGATCCTCAGTTGTTTATCTCCCTTGGCTATCCCTCCCTAGTCGGGTAGGACTTGCATGGGCTCTCGTGGTTACCACAACCAGAGAGGGCAACAATTGTCAGAGCAACTGATTCTCATTTGTCTATGTTGTAGTTGTATTTTGGGTAGCCACCAATACCCCTCTATATATAGAAGGGGTTAGGGTTAGGGTTGATAGTCCTCAGCCAATGCGAGACTAAAGCGGGAGTGAAAAAGACTGGAAGATCTTGAATTTTTGCAACAATTCTGGAAGTTTCACAACCTATGAGCGCCAAAATGGTCATCTCGCCCAGGGTGATAGTTGTCTGGGATGCAAGACAATCATCTTGCTAAGAAATGTGATCGTTTGGCACTTTCCCAGTCAGATATGAATTGGAAAATTCATTTCTAAATTAATGTCATACATTAATTTACTTGCACCCCAAGTAAGTGCAATTGAAACATGTTGAGGAAAACTCCAGAACCTTCATTCATCCCAATTGAGATATCTCACACAAGAAAGATGCCCGTCTCACTCATCGGACAACCATCTAGTGAGTTGGAGTCGAGTCGATCGGTTCAACAGCTTGAACTGGTCAGTTCATAAGGTGGAACTAAGCCAATTTTATTTTTGATCAACCTGACAACCCAAGCGTTAGTCTCAACACTTGAGATGTCTGTCTGGATGCCCAAATGGCCATATCACCCAATGAGATGGTCATTTGGCAGTTCAGTCAGCCAATCTATTGATCTGTTGTGTAAATTGAGTACCTAAACACTTTAGTAATCAATCCAATTGTCATTGAATTTACAACTCCTCTTCTAGATGGGTTCCTTTGCGTGTGACCCTATAGGTTACATATTATGTTGGAATGTACATAACAACTTATGACATCACAAGAAAAGAGTGGTGCCTATTCACACATCAGTGCTACCCTAGTGAATGGAAAGTTGGCGGGCAACTTCAACCTACAATATGTGTATGGTTTTACTGTGTTTGTATAGTTCCTTTGTCATTGATATCCAAATTGAACTAAAGGCATGGAGTAGTCATCCTCATTATCATTCAATCATGTTCCTTGAACCAGAGAAGACTGCATGAGATATTTGTAAGCTCAATATCACATATTGACTCACATGTGTATGGCCATACTTTTATCAGTATCGCTAATCAAGAGGCCTTGGATGTCATACTCATGTAGGAGGGACAACTCACATATCTATCACTCACAGTCAGACCCCATGTGTCAAATTCACCCAACCACCACTGTTATAACAACCCATGTTTCAGGACTGTGTTTGATGATGTCAAAGTGTTCCCAACATGTTATGGGCGTAGTGATTTTAGGTCTATAAACCACAACCACCTCCATCACTGTGAGTGTTGACTACGACTTCCATGATGATGGCTTCCATGTGTGAGTCTCACGGTGGGTATGTCTGATACACAATTATCTAACATGTATCTGTGTGCTTGGTTTGATATTGCTATATCATGACTAATGAGATTTAGTCATCAACCAACACGAACTCTGATCTTATGTGTTATTGTTGTCCATCACACTTCCACAATAACAACCAATTAGTGACATAATGAGAATATGTATATGTAATCTTAACATATGTATGATACCATGCACAGGGATAGTAACTTGAATACATACGTCATTGAGTAATATAATTCTCTAGACATTTATTATGTTATTCATTATCTCATAACTAAATATACAAAATAAATTGGAAGCTTGTCTTTTTTATTAATCAAATAATTTATATGTTATGTCATTAAAATCATCATATGATTGGCTCTGCGAGCATACATACCAATATACTCCCACTTGCACTTAGATCCAATCACCCATGGACCACATCCCAATTTATATAACATGACCATCATGCTTCTGCTGCAAAAATGCTTTTACAGTGGGTTTAGCAATGTTTGCTTTAAGTCCCTGTTTTGCAATTTCCACATCTCTTTACTGTAAAACTACTCGTATGAGATGGAAGTGCCATAATGTGCTATATGAGATTCCCATCCTAATTAGTAGCTCCATTGTTGTCATCAATATTCCTATTGTGTCATTAATGGTTGGAACCTCACATAAGTTCATCCGTATGAACTTCTTGATCCATACAATATCCTATGTTTTCTTATAACACAGAGATACTCGACTTCGTTTGTAGATTTGAACATCTATCATTCGCTCAGAAATCTTTCAAGCTTACAGTCCTCATTTGTCATCATACATAAACTTAGATTGTGATTGTTTTGTTAGTTTGGAAGCTTACATGGGTGTAACCCTTTACATCCAACTCTTCCTTATTAGCATAACCAAGGAACCAATCCTTTAAGTGCTTCACAAGCACCTAAGGATGTTCATTATGGTAGTCTTATGACTCTCAATGGTATTTGACATATACCCTCTCGTCATGTCCAATACATATGATATTTCTAGGTAGTTTTATATGTGTCCTCTCATCATGTCAATACATATGATATGACTCTATATCCTCTCACCATGTCCAATACATACAAGATAACGATATATTTTCTCATCATTTCCAATACATACGAGATAACATGATAAGTACATAACATTGCATTCAAGATAGATCCAATTGCATATGCAATCTATCTGTGTTCTTGTTCTTCATAAGAATTGGGACACTAGGCTCCTGAAAGACTAACTCCATGGAACATGGATAAGTTTTCTCTCATTGAGTCTTGCATGTTGAACCCTTCAAAATCTTTCCAATGTATGTGCTCTTACTTAGGTCAAGAAGATTTCTAGATTTATCTATATTTACATCAATCCCTATCACATTGGATGCTTCGCCTAAACCCTTCAGAGAAGGTACTTTTCTTGCCAGGTTTTAACATATGCAGGATAATGACGTCATTCCTCATCATTATGTTGAATAATAATATGCTCCCACTAAATCTTTTGTAGTCACATATTCCATTCTCATTCTGACTCAAGTCAAACCCTTTGACTTTCTTGTCAAATAGAAGATTCCAGCTCTGAGATGCTTGCTTCAATCCACAGATTGACCAATGTAGCTTATATACTTTATTTGCATTAATGGATTTATAGAACCATTAGGCTATGTCATGTACACATCCTCTTAATTATTCCACTTAAGGAATGTGGTTTTAACATCCATATGCCAAATTTCACATTCATATTAAGTTACAACAACAAGCATCATCTAGATGGATTTAACCATGGTAACTGGTGAAAGGACTTCATCATGTTCACCATCTTGAACTAATTTGAAACTCTTTTCAACCAATTTTCCTTTCCATGTTGGTCTTCTTACAAAACCCAAATGCACTATATGGGTTTTACCCCTTCAGGTGGATCCACCAAGGTCATACCTTGTTGGTTACATGGAGTCCATGGTTGATCTTATGGCCTCAAGCCATTTCTCATATTTTGATCCCTCAATAGTTTCTAGGTAGGTTGTTGACTCATCTCTATGATCAACTTGCCACCTTTTGAGTTATAATATATCATAATCTTTCAAACTTAAGGCATGTTCTACTAGAACTATGAGTTCTATGTTTACAATGTATCTTAATACTTTACCAAGTGAGTTACATACTTCATTTATGATCTTTTTGAACACTTCAAGAGATCCAACCTTGTATTTCATTAAATACAAATTTCTATTGATCGCATAAGAAAATATAATGAGGTATTTGTAATTACCTTTAGCATTTATTCTAATAGGTCTATGAACATCAGTATGTACTAGTCCTAATGGAATAGTCGATCTCTCACTACATCTAGTGAAGATGCTCTTGTCATATTGCCCAATAAATAAGACATGCATATATCTAAAGATGCAATAAACAAAAGAGTCTAGATAACCATCATATGAATTTTAGAAATGCAATTCTCATTTATGCGTTCTAGATGATAGTGCTATAGATATTTAGTGTTTGAGTTATCAAGTCATTCAATCAATGTTTCACACACATTTCTCTCTACAACTATCAAGTATAGTTTGTGAGACATAGGGCATTGCCAAGAAACATAATGTTCTTGTCATACAAGACATATGATTTTTTCATCAATGGCAAGTACATAATACGAATTCATTGATTCTATTATGTGCCCACGAATGACAATTCTCAACTGTAAAGATAGCAATCGTTTCTACGCACAGTTCTAGCTTACTTCTTTTTAGGTTCTGAAGTGGAGATTTCTATCTATATCTTATTCTTGAGATCCTCTAAGGAGTATAGTTCTTTCCAATGTCCAGACAAGTGACAACGGTGGGACTTTCTTTTCTCTATCCTTTAAGTGAAAAGACCAAATTCTTTTTACACTTGCCCTTCTCCATAACTTGAGTGTAAAAGACTTGGACTTATGCTTAGCCTCAGAACACTTCTTAGCCTTACCTTTGCCCTAGGAATCACTTCCGTTGATCATGATCAGGGATTTGTCCTTCTTCTTTCTTGATTTTGCATCAACATGCCAAGCATTTGATAAAATGACTCTATGATTCATGGAACACTTGCATAATCATATTCAAGGTAAACTCTTGACCTAAGAGAAATCCCAGTCATTTCACATGTCCAATCATATTGAGCACATGGGGTTCTACTAGACCTCCCTTTGTTAGTTTTCACTCAATTAGCACTTTGGAGACAGCATACCTTCTTTCCTTTACATGATTCTTAATATGTGTTACCATCTTGAGAATGTCAATATTTTTCATGTTGTTCATGCAACTCATAGTTCATATGACATAGCATTAGGTATTCAAATGTCTATGGCATCATTGGCATGCTTCCAATAAGAAACCATTTAGCCTTAGGTGCATTTGGAGCAGGTTCCTCTGGAATTGGTCTATCAAGGACATAGAGCTTTCACTCATTGATAAGAACATTTCTCAAAATCCTTAACCAATTGTGGAACTTTATCCCATTTTTGTCCTTCTAAAGGACTGGTCACAATTTAAACATGTTTTGTGTTTAACATTTGATTCCATAAAGATATATTACACGTATTCAAAACATTTTTTATTTGATCTAATTTGACAAATTTGAAGATATAAATTCAGACTTTAATTAACTACCGCTTCCACTATTTTTATCCAAAATAATAGCCCCCAATATCAATTCAGAAATTGCAGCGTACACTATTCTAGTTGGCTGAGATCCATATTTCATCAAGTCATGAGTCAAAATTTGTTGATTGCCCACAACATGACTATTTAGGTAGGCCATCATGCCAGTTGCATCACATTCAACTCTTGGATAGATGATATGTGCAACTTTTTACCATAATCATTTGCATGCCTCTAGACTTGGGCTCTCCAAGTCACCAGTTAAGCCTGACCCAATAACCAATATGATAAATATGCCCCATGCTTTGTGCAAATCTACATATCTACCATCACACTTCCACAAGATAGATGACGCAACATGCTTTGTGCAAAACTACTCTTGGTCCATCAAGTTTTTTTATGTTTATTTCTAATGGAAGGCATCTAAGACTTAATATTTTAATTGAGAGAGTTTGTATGTATAAATACATATACTTTATCCAAACACCACATATATAGTATGTATACATGCTATAACCACAAATGAGAACTTGCAATAATTAAAACACACAAGCGATGGTTATGGCCATACTAATGTAATTCCTTGATGCCACAAGGAATTATTACCACCTATGGTCCACATCATATGCAACATGTTGTTGGTGAAGATCTATGATCGAATGAATCTAGGTTGATCAGTTCAACTCTTGAACTGGTCAACTCACCTCTTGGTCGCTCAGTTGGGCACTTCTGAAGCAGTTTCCTAGTTCTCAGGTCCAAACAACATTTGGATACCTCCAGTTGGTCGGTTGGGCCACCAATCAATCAGTTCATCTTCCTGTTGTCTGGCCTCCTCAGTCATCCAGTCGACTGGGTCGTCTCATGAGGTGATCGTTTTGTCTTTGTGAAAATTGTCATCTCACGTCGAAACATAAATTAAAACTATCCTATTTCATATTACATTGTATATGGGGAAAACCTCGAGTTATGTTCGAGTGGAAATAGGAAGAAGAGTATTAATTTACATATGAAAAGTGGAGAGAGGCTCAGAATGCAAACCAATTAACAATAGGAAAAAATAACGAAAACCATGCAAAACACAAATATAGGGTTTTGGCCATAGCCATGCTTCACATCCACCATCAAAACTGATTTTATGCTGACGCCTGTAAATAGCAGACACACACACACACATACACACACACACACACACACACACACATATATATATATATATATATATATATATGGTTTTTTATGTGGTGATAAGACGGACGAACACATCAACCCGTTTAAATATTCGCATCACATGCAATAAATAAACTTGATAAAACCAAAAAATCTGATCATATTGATAATCTAAAAACATAATTAATTGACGTGGCTTTGATACTACTGTAGGGAAATACGACATCATATAGGAAACATAAACAAAAAATTTACTAAAATATTTCCCATTAATCAGTAGACTGTGTCAATAACTATGCAATGGGAAATATTTCTTCACAAAGATATACCAAGTCCTAGAGCAAGTCCAACAACAATCCTCATATATGTATATGCACACTCTTTCTTGGACGGTATCTGTACAACTCCTGGATGCACTCACACTCATTTGACTACTCCTCTATGGATAGTAAATACATACAACTGCTACAAGAGCTCCTCAGATCTCGCCATGGACTACGAGTTGATGTTGCCCTCCTAGAAGTCGTCAAAGGAATCCTTCCTCTAGACTAGTCCTCATAGACCAACTAGAACTCCTATCATTCTCTTAGAATGGATAGGAAGGAGTTGTCCTTCCTGTTGGTGTACTAGTCACCAAAATTCTCTCCCATAACAATGATACTCAGTTGTTTCTCTCCCTTGGCTATCACTCCCTATTCGGTTAGGACTTGCCTAGGCTTTTGTGGTTATCACAACTAGAGAGGACAACAATTGTCAGAGTAATTGATTCTCAGTTGTCTGTGTTGCAGTTATGTTTTGGGAAGCCCCCAATACCTTTCTATATATATGAGTGGTTAGGGTCTGGGTTCCCAGTCCTCATCCAATACGGGACTAAAGTGAGAGTGGAAAGGATCGGAAGATCTTGAATTTTCACAACAATTCTAGAAGTTTCACAACCTGCGTGCCTTGAAATGATTGTCTTGCCCAGCGAGACGTCATCTCGCTAAGTGATACACTCATTTTGCACTTTATGAGTCTGATATGAATTGGTAAATTTGTTTATAAATTAATGTCATATATTAATTTACTTGCACCCCAAGTAGGTTCAATTGAAACGTGTTTAGGAAAACTTTAGAACATTCACTCGTCCCAATCAGGCCATCTCACACATGTGAGATGCCCACCTCACACAGGTGAGACACCTGTCTCACTCACCCAGACATTTGTCTTGTGAGTTTTAGTTGAGCCGAATGATTCAAGAGCTTGGCCGAGCGGTTCATATGATAGAATTAAGACAATTCAATTTTTGATATGTATGACAACCCAAATAGTCGTCTCAACACTTGAGACGCACGTCTGGCTACTTAAACGGCCATCTCACCCAGTGATATGGTCATTTGGAAGTTCAGTCAACCAATTTGTTGATCTATTATGTGAATTGAGTACCTAAACATTTTGGGAATTAATCCAATTGTCATTGAAGATGAAACTCCTCTTATAGATGAGTTCCTTTGTGTGTGGCGTATAGGTCCCATATCATGTTGGAAGTGAATGTCCATAATAACTTATGACATCACAAGCAAAGAGTGGTTCCTAGTCACACATCAGTGTTATCCAAGTGAATGGAAAGTTGGTGCGCAACTTCAACCTTCAATCTGTGTATGATTTTATAGTGTTTTTATAGTTCTTTTATCACTGATATCTAGAATGAACTAGGGGCATGGAGTAGTCATCTTCATTATTATTCAATCTTTTTCCTTGAACCAGAGAAGACTGCATGAGATATATGTGAGCTCAATATCACATATTGACTCACATGTGCATGGCCATATTTTTCTCAGCCTCACTAATCAAGAGGCCTTGGATATCATACTCATGTAGGAGGGACAAATCCCATATCTATCACTCACAGTCAGTCCCCATGTGTCAAAGTCACCCTATCATCACCGCTATAACAACCCATGTTCTATGACTACATTTGATGATGTCAAAGTGTACCCAATGACATGTGATGAGTGTAGTGATTTTAGGTCTAAGAACCACAACCACTACCATCACAGTGAGATATGACTATGACTTCCATCATGATGGCTTCCATGTTTCAGTCTCATAGTGGGTCTATCTGATACACTATTCTTTAACATGTATTTGTCTTCTTAGTTTGATATTTCCATATCATGACTAATGAGATTTAGTAATCAACCAACTCACACTCTAATCTTATGTGTTATTGTTGTCTATCAACCACCCACAATAACAATCGAATAGGGAGATAATGAGAATATGTATATGTACTCTTAGCATTAATATGATCTCATACACAAGGATAGTAACTTGAATACATATGCCATTGAGTAATATAATTCTCTAGTCATTTATTATGTTATTCATTATCTCATAACTAAATATACAAAATAAATTGGAAGCTTGCCTTTATTATTAATCAAATCATTTATATGTTATGCCATTAAAATCATCATATGATTGGCTCTTTGGTCATACATACCAATAGACTCCCACTTGCACTTAGATCCAATTGCCCACGGATCTCATCCTGAGAGATATAACATGAACATCATGCTTATGCAGCAAAAGTGCTTTTATAGCGGGTTTAGCAACGTTTGTTTTAAGTCGATATTTTGCAATTTTCACATCTCTTCACTATACGACTACTTGAATGAGATGGAAGTGCCATAGTATGCTATATGATATTCCTAGCCAAACTAGTAGATTCATTACTGTCATCAATATATCTATTGTGTCATCAATGGTTGGAACCACACATAAGTTCATCCATATGAACTTATGTGAGGTTCCAACCGTTGATGACACAATAGAAATATTGATGACAACAATGGACCTACTAGTTTGGCTGGGAATCTCATATATTCTTGATCCATACAATATTCTATATTGTTCTTATAACACAGAGATACTCAACATATTTTGTAGATTTGAACAACTATCATTAGCTCAGAACTCTTTCTAGCTTACAATCCTTGCTTTCCATCAAACATAAAATTAGATTGCAATTATTTTGTCAGTTTAGAAGCTTGCAAGGGTGTAACCCTTTACATCCAACTCTTCATTATTACCATAACCTAGGAACCAATCCTTTAAGTGCTTTACAAGCACCTACATATGTTCATTATGATAGTCTAGTGACTCTCATTGGTATCTGACATATACCCTCTCTCAAATCCAATACACATAAGATTTATAGGTAGGCATATATGTGTCCTTTCATCATGTCAATACATATGAGATGACTCAATATCCTCTTATCATGTCTAATACATATGAGATAATGATATATCTTCTTGTCATGTCCAATACATATGAGATAACATGATAAGTTCATAACATTGCATTCAAGATAGATCCAATTGCATATGGCATCTATCTATGTGTTCATGTTCTTCATAAGAATTGGGACACTAGGCTCCTAAGAGACTAACTCCATGGAACATGGACACATTTTCTCTCATTTAGTCATGCTTGTTGAACCCTTTATCATCTTGCCAATGTATGTGCTCTTTCTTAGGTAAAGAATATTTCTAGATCTATCTCTATAGGCTTCAATCCCTATCACATAGGATGCTTTGCCTAAACCCTTTAGAGAAGGTACTTTCCTTGTCGGGTATTAGCATATACATGATAAGGACGTCATACCTCATCATTATGTGGAATATTAATGTACACCCACTAAATGTTTTATAATCACAGATTCCATCTTCATTCTGACTCAAGTCAAACCCTTTAACTGTCTTGTCAAATAGAAGATTCCATCTCTGAGATGCTTGCTTCAATCCATAGATTGACTTTTGTAGCTTATAGACTGTATTTGCATTAATATCTTTATAGAACTATTAGTCTATGTCACATACACATCATCTTAACTATTCCAATTAAGGAATGCAATTTTAACATCCTTATGCCAAATCTCACAGTTATATTAAGTTGGAACAACAAGCATGATCCAACTGGATTTAACCATGGTAATTGGTGAAAGGACTTCATCATGTTCAACATCTTGAGTTTCAACCAATTTACCTTTCCATGTTGGTCTTCTTACAAAACCCAAATGCATCCTATGGGTTTTACCCCTTCAGGTGGATCAACTGAGGTCATACCTTGTTGGTTACATGGAGTCCATCATTGATCTTATGGCCTAAAGCCATTTCTTAGACTTCTGATCCCTCAATAGTTTCTAGGTAGGTTGTTGACTCATATCTATAATCAGCTTGTCACCTTTTGAGTTATAAGATATCATAATCTTTCAAACTTAAGGCTTGTTCTACTAAAATTGTGAGTTCTGTGTTTACATAAGGAACTTGAGATTCCCAAACAACTTGTTATTCTCCTTGTTCCTATTGTACCTCTTTAGGTTCTATGTTTTCTTGTTTCTCTCAAACATTTCAAGTTCTATTTTTACTCCCACTAATTCCTTTGGAACTAAGTTCCCTTTTAGGAATTCAGCCATCCTATCAACAAACACTTTGTTGTTGGGTTGGAAAATAAGCAGTAATCAACAAGATAACATTCATGTGATTTATGGATATAGCTTTTAAGAAACAATTTTCTTATATTATCCTTCAATACTAATCACTACAATAAGACTCATTGGTACTCCTCCCATGCCATATCTCGTATGGTGTCTTTTGAACCATTTTAGACGGTATATTATTTTAGTGTGAAGCATGTTCCCAAAAGAATTTGTAAGGTCAACTAGATTTTATTGATAATCTCACCATGACATAACATGGTGTGATACCTTCTTTCTAACACATCAATATGTTTCATGTGGAGTTAAATGTGATACACTATCACACTCTCTCCAGATGGTCCTCAAACTCTTGGTTAAAATATTTCAACATTCATCCATTAATGTATCTTAATACTTTACCAAATGAGTTACATACTTCATTTGTGAAAGTGAACCAACCTTGTATTATAATGAGGTACTTGTAACTACCTTTAGAATTCATTATAAATGGTTTATATAATGAGGGAATAACTAAGCCAATTTGATTTGTGATCTATCTGACAACCCAAATGACTGTCTCAACACTTTTGGCACCTGTATGGCTTCCCAAACGGCCTTCTCACCTAGTGATATGGTTGTTTGGTAGTTCAATCATCCAATCCGTTGATCTGTCATGTGAATTGAGTACCTAAACACTTTAGAAATCAATCCAATTGTCATTGGATATTCAACTCCTCTTCTAGATAAGTT
Source organism: Alisma plantago-aquatica (assembly GCA_963693085.1). NCBI lineage: Eukaryota > Viridiplantae > Streptophyta > Magnoliopsida > Alismatales > Alismataceae > Alisma > Alisma plantago-aquatica. Next base: position 367,798,073 of record OY856413.1, on the reverse strand, counting down.
CCTTTGTGTGTGACCCTATAGGTCCAATATCACGTAGGAAGTGAATGTCCATAACAACTTATGACATCACAAGCAAAGAGTGGTGCCTAGTCACACATAAGTGCTACCCAAGTGAATGGAAAGTTGGGGGGTACCTTCAACCTACAATCAGTGTATGGTGTTACAGTGTTTGTATAGTGCCTTTGTCACTGATATACAGATTGAACTAGAGGCATGGAGTAGTCATCCTCATTATTATTAAATCTTGTTTTGTGATAGAGTGAATTTTACCTATATTTTCTCTCTCTTGTAATTTTATTATTTCCAATAATACCATCAACATTTTCCCTTTCTTAATGGGCTAAAAGTGATTATCAATTTCATAAAAATACAAACCCTAATTTCATAGTAGATGGAATACATGTATTAGGGTACATAGTCAATGCATACAACAAGCATTCAATTTTGACCCTCAATTTTGTACCATAGATAGATGATATCATAGTGAAGCTCCACTTAGAATTTCACTTAAAATGGATGAACCAATTGAGAGTTATAAAGGTTTGAAAATCATGCACATGATACCTCTTAATTGAACACTAGGACCTAGATTATGGTTAATAAATCTTTTACGTGACATTTGATGTCACGGGGATAAGGTGCGTATTTTAGGTTATCAACCTCTAATCTCGGCCCTCCATTTCAATCTAATGATCAGTGAGTCTTCCCCTACCTCCTGCATCTTGCGGGGTGGCAGTCGACTGAGATTGAAATCCATATCAGGCCACACCCAATGACTTAGACCCTTTTGATGTGAGATTTTTGAAGGATGAGTTCCTTTCATCAAACCAAGCTCAACCATATATTCCACACATTTCCTTGCCCAAAAATCAAGGAGAATGACCTCCTGAGACTCTGTGCCTCTCCCTGGCGGTGATGGTTAGTTTAGGGCTTCTCACCCCAGATGCTCCCTCATTTATTTAACCCCACCCCTAGCTCTACCATCCATCCTTTCTACATTCATCACCATCAATTGCGAGCAAAGCTACCCTGAACCCCTCTCCCCCATTCCATCATCTTCAACCTCTAGAACTTGCACCGCCCGATACCACAATGCTCCTCGCACCAGTAATACTCCACCAACACATTTTCCAGACCCCAAAGGTGCCCCATAGAAAATCCTTGAGGTCTCAGATACCGTTTATCCTCACAGACCTCCCCCACTCTGGTGACCATCTCCTAGAGCTTGGTGGTGCATCTACTCAGGGGGAGCCGCATAGCAAAAAGGGGTTTGTTCTACTATGACTCACCTCACTGAAGGTGAGGATGCCTCCACACGGATGAGAAGAGGAGCACGAGCCAGGCAAACCCTTGCTAGAGTTGTGAGGCGAGCTTGCTTGCAAAAAAGAAAGGGGCTAGGAGGAAGGCACGAGGTACCAGCGTGGACCTAGGTGGACCAATCGTGAGCTACCTTATTAGCTAAGGGGGTTGCGGGTCAACGTGAGAAAGAGTGGGACCGCTTGCATCGTTGGGCCAATCAATGAGTGCCAACTCAATAGTTTGGGATCTAACCCATGAGTTTTGGGATCAACGTGAGTCGTCGATCCAGTTGGATCCGACTATTAATCAACATCATACCCTTTTCTTTTTTTTATCAAAGAAAATGGGTTACTTAGAAAAATCATGGAAATTAGTATGGATATCAGATGGTAGTAAAATTATATACCATTTTCATCATAAAAATGCAATCCATTCGAATAAAATATCCTCAAGACCTAGATTTGAATCATTTCCAAAAAGTACTGGCTTAGAGCTTGATGATCATATTTATGTAATTTAATTATGTAATAATGGTTGTAAATTAATGTAACCTGAATATTTATGCATACTAACCCTAGTAGAGTCCTTAACTATCACATGGCTCAGAACCCTAGTCAAATAGGGATAGTTCACTCTAGACTTATAGAAAACCCTAATTTTGATTCTTTCTCTACAAATGAATATATATATGCATTTATATGCCTAACCCTAAATATTTTACTGACCCTTCTGATCATGGCCCATCCTGATAACCCTAGATTCAACCCTGACCTATCTGATTTATGGTAATCCTAAAAGAAATCATTAATGATCTAACCCATAGTAGAAACCCTAATGTTGGACACTTCTTTTCTTGAACATAAATAGATATCATTAAATAATGGAAACCTGAATATAAAGATTTGATCATATGACTCCAAAACAAGATAAAAGGCATGGATAATCCCTGATTAATCGTGAGAAGATGAAAGTAATAATAATTAAAGAACAAAACTTAGTCATGGGTCATATGAACCAATAGTAATAGTATACCCTTGATTTCCTTTTAGGGTGATCTTTTTACTGTCTTTCTAGATTCTTAGAATTCATGTCTAATCAAATCAGGTACGTGGTCTTAATTAAGTATACGATTAGTTTTCCATGGTTGCATAAGATATGATGTACCTTGGGTGAACCTTTTTTCTTATACTTTGTTGGATGATTACTAGAATATATGCTTCACCAAAACTTAATAGAAGATCAAAAACTTTGATGAGTTGTAGCTACTAAGGTAGGAACAAATGGGAGATGGCCCAGCATGGATGTACGATATGTTGCCTAGTATGGATGTATGATGAATTTCCCATGCTAGATGTATGATAAAGTAGTCTTCCCATACTGGATGTACGATAAAGTGCTAAAAGAGATAGTAGTACAACTGCATCTAATGATATGTCTAAAAGAGGTGTTTACCTGATTTTCTACCTTAAACAATGGTTTCTATTTCTTTCTTTTGTTTATTCAAGTATTTTTAAATATGAAATCATAGTACTATATTTTTAACCATGTACCAACCTTTTGTCGATGATTTTTGTTTCTCATATTTTCTAGGTACAAGGAACAAATAGTGCATCTCAAAGTACCGAAAGCTACTAAATAATCGTTCGTGGAGGATAGCTAGCTAGATTACTTCTTATTATCAATATTTCTTTTAGATAGTTATTTATTTTCCTATTAGATGATGTATAGCAAGAATTATCTCCTATGTATATTTTTCATTCCTTAGAACTATTCATTTCTCTATATTGAATAATATGTATGACTTTTATCCTCAATGAATGTTTCTTTGTGTGACTATTTAATGATGCTTGTGAATAAAGATCTGGATCCTTTTCAAAATTTAGTTGACTACCACTATCTCTTATATTTTCCCTTTTGACATCATTAGATATGAGTGCCACATATCTGGGAATGTCATTAAGGAAAGTATATAGAAATTGGGGTCATCACAGTTGGTCTCAGAGCCAATGTTCAGACATCATGGTCACATGAACTTCATTCACCCTATTGTGAGTCTAGGATAGTTCTTGATTTAGGGATATGAAGGGTGGAGGTATTTAGGATAGCATCTTCCATGGGTCTGGCTAAAGTCTCCAAGCCACTTATCTTGGCAATCACGAGGCTACCTATATGGCAGTATAAGTCTACCTGGCCAATACCCTAAGTGTCCCCTACTTTTGGGCATATCTTAATTAAGGACCCCTGTCATCTATAGATATTCTCTCTCACTCCCCTTCTATAGAAAAATTCCCCCTCATTATTATTTTAGACATATCTTTCCCCCTCATCTCTATCATATAAGAATAGGAAAAAAGTCACTCTATTTAGAAGTCCTAAGACCGGCTAAAAAGGATTTTAGGGTATCTTCCAAAAATCATGACATAAAGATCAGTAATAACAAGTAAAGAAAAATAATGAAATACAATATGAAAAAATGATGATGATATATCTAATATATTCCACCTAATTTTAGGATGGCTTTGAAAACCCGTAACTCCAAGGCCTCTAAAGAATCATCCTCTAAAAAGAGGAAAGAACCTGAACCTCATGAAGAGCCTAATTTTGAGAAAATGGTCAGGGATAGGTGGGAAGAATAGAATAAAGTACTCCTTGATTTCATGGAAACCATTGCCCTAAAAGGAACCCCCAAACCCAACTCTTCTAGGAAGAAGGAGGTGACTGTGTTAGACTTCATAAAACTTAACCCTGACACCTTTTGGAGGGACGACCAACCTTAGGTAATACATAATGCTGAAGCCTGGACATTGTACGTGGAAAATGCCTTCCGTGACCTAGAAGTACCCAATGAAAAGAAGGTCAAATTTGCCACCCGTTTTCTTAAGGGAGGGGTAAAAATCTGGTGCAAAAACTATGGGGGGAATAGGGGAGAAGAGGTGGATAACATGGAATGGGAAGCCTTTAAAGCCCTTTTCACTAATTGTTTCATGCCTATAGCTGAGAGAAAGAAGAAGGAGAGGATGTACACTAAGATTAAATAAGGTAGTCTCTCCGTGGCCGATTACAACTGGAAGTTTAGGCTGTTGGAGAGGTACACACCCATTAAGATGGAGGACCGCATTATAGAACACTATGTTGATTGTCTATCTGCCCACCTAAAAACCCTAATCATTTCCTCTCATCCCAGAAGCATAGATGAAGCCCTAGATATGGCCCTTAAGCAAGAAAGGGTACAAGGTTTGCAAAAACCGTCAAGCATGGGATACCTAGGGTTAACCACCACAAAGGAGGATAAGTCTAAGAAGTTCCACCCTGACCATAACAAAGGATCAGGTCAAGGAGGAGGTTCAAGTAAAGGAGGACAACTGAAGACTTACTGCAACAAATGTAACACATGTAGACGAGGACATGAGGGACCTTTTCATCATCCTAATCCTGTCTGCTACAACTATAAAAAGGAGGGCCATTTCATCACCAAGTGCCTACTGTGTCCATCCTTGGCCTCCCTCCAGTGAGTGGTCCACCCCCTTAGGGACACCGCAACACCAGAGTTTCTATAGTTACTGCAGAAGAAGCTAAGGCAAATCCCAACCAACTTTTTGAAGGTAACCTAAATTCATTTTATATATCTAATATATTTCTCAATGACTCCGAATTATTCTGGATATACTTATCATGTGTAGAGATTGTATTCTTGAACAATCATCCTGTTAAAGTCTTATTCAATTTTGGATCAACAAACACATTCATCACTCAAAATCTAGCATCTATGTTGCATCTCCATGTAAAGGATTTGGGATATATTATGGATGTGTTGACTCCTAGTGGAAAAATACTTACTACATTACAGAAAACTGATGTCCTACCTCTAAAATTCAAAAATCATGATATGCCCTTTGAATTCATTCTCTTAACTCTTAATTATGGAAGACTTTGATATTATACTTGGTATGGATTGTCTATACAAATATCATGCTCAAATTGACTATAGGAACAAGATGGTAGTTCTCTCTCAACCTAATTCCTTCCATGTGGTGATCCCTAGGGGAAGCATATTCTGTAATAACATTATAATTTCCTCTCTTAAAGATAAAAAAACTCATTTCTAAAGGATGTAAGGTCTTCCTTGCATTAGTTTGAGAGACCAATCCTAACAAAAGACATGTAGAAAGACTGGAGGTGTAAAGACCAAGTCTCTACTATTAAACATGATAAACAAATCATCAATTGTGTAGCAGCGGAAATTAAAATATTGACTTTATTCAAAATGTATAAAGAGTACATTACAAAATTTCCATAAAGGAAGTACTTTATACAAACATAGGATCTAGGTAGAGGAAAACTTAGACTAATACAACATTGTATCCAAACAAAACAACTTAAAACATAAAAACAACAATGATCAAGCCAACTATATGATCCTTTTCCTTCTTATCCTATCCTTAGCCTTGGGTCCACCAAGCTTCCACTGCGCACTCTGATCCTAACCTGGATGGTTGGGGTCATCCATCAAGAGAGAGATAAAAGGTATGTGTTAAAAAGAAAGTATTGGACAAGTAATAGACAACAACATTGCATAATAAAGGATTCTCCATGTTACAAGAGTTTAAGAGAATGAGATAGATATTCAATAAGAGAACTGCCATATACAATCACCGCAATAATAAATCACATAGCATGAATATATTAAGACACAAACTCATCTCAATGTAGGGTGAGGCACCTACCGGACCTCACCAGTGGCAGGGGGACTAAAACCCGAGTGCCTAGAAAGTGGCAGGGGGACTAAAACCCCAGTGCCTAATATATAAAATGGCAGGGGGACTAAAACCCCAGTGCCCGGTAGGGGGACTAAAACCCTAGTGCCCTATGGGTGGTTTGTACTCATGTACACTACATTTTCATTTGGCCTAAAATACGTCATGCTTAAATAGTCACTTGGCAGTATAGTGAAAAGTAACAAGATTGTAACATAGCATTGGGAATAAATACCAAGTAAATAAATAAAAAGACCATCATAGGTCACAACCATATCAAAGAGCTCCAAGAAGTAAAAGAGTCAACAAGAAACAACATTATACAACGTTCCAAATATTTCAAAAGGATAAGCCAACATAGGAACTAACAAGATTACATCATTTCCAAGTAAAGGAGGCAACATATATAGTAGCATGATTCACATGTTTCAATTGGATGAGTCACAATGGCATAAGAAAAGATAAAATAAGTAAAGAGCCAATAAATGCAATTAGAGGGATAATCAGGCTAGCACAATAAGGTTTGTGGGGTTTGGTCAAGACCCAACTGAAGGATAGGTAGTTTGCACAATTACATTCCACATATATTTCACATTCACCATGGATGTTCACATAAATATGATTCTCATACCAAATAGGTTGCACATACATAGGGTCACATACCTGTTTTTAATATTTACCATAACATTCATCAAGTTGATTGCCATCCATCCACATTTCCTAGTTACATAATTACACATGTATTAATATATGTATAAACATAAATCATAGGAAAAACCCTAATTTTACAAAACCACGATTTAGGGTTTAAAACTTAGCCCAAAAGATTAGTCATATTCTCCTGAATATTAAAACATATTTTATTACCTAATTTGGGGTTAAGATGAATTTATTATGTATTTTAGAACATTTTATATATTTCAAAAGGCATTCAAAACAACCTTCGAAAAAGGAATACAAATCAGGGGTCATATAAATTCGGATTCTACATTAAAAATCCTTTCCATCGACTATTTATTCGTATTTTTCTGACCAAGGATTCATTTATTATGAATTAAATGATCTCAGCCAATCAGAAATCAGGAAAACTATAGTGTGACAGGTATTTAAATCAAAATACAATTCGATGTAAAAACTGGTGAAATGACCAAAATACCCTTGCTCGTTAAATCAAACCGATTAACACTTTGAGGGCAGATCAGTCATTTGGACCCTACAATTGCTTGCAAGCGAGAAACAAAAACCTGGGGTGAAATGACAAAATTACCCCTGCGTCGCACAATTGGCTGGTCAGAGGGGCGAGGGTTGCCCTGGTCATTTACTGACCAGGCACCTTCTTGCTCTTGCCATGGCGCGCAGAAGCAACAGGTCAGGGAAAATCGTCGATCCGATTCGGAGCTAGGATCTCATCGAGAGCAAGCTGGAGTCGAGATCGTGTTCACCACCGTTGGACAAACTGGACAAGCCCAGAGTCGGGGCTTCCACTGCACAGGAGCTTTGCCCAGCTGCTCCGCAGGTCGAGAACAGGGGAAGGATCATTGGGGAAAACCACCACGAAAATGCGACAAAGAAGATAACTGAGATCAGGATCAGCTTCGTGGATCCAAGGCGAATCGAATGAACGCATCGCCGCAGGCGGAGGAGCATCAGGGCCAAGGAAAGGATGGCGCCGCCGAGGTGCTTCCGGCGGTCTATAGGACCTGGCGATCGGGGGCTTCGCGAGACAAAATGATCAAACAGAATGAAAGAACGAGGGTCAAGCATGCGTACTACATGGGAAATCGAACCGAGATGGCTTCAAGAGTCCAGGCGAGGTCGCCGTCGCCGGGGAAGGAGATCGAGTAGGACCTGGAGCTTCAGAGCAAAATAGAAGAAATTGGAGGGAGAGAGGGAAAGCTCGAAGCCTGAGGGTGCTCTAAGGCCCCTTAAATAGTCCGGAGGAGAACACCAGTCGCCTCTGCGACACAGAGGTGGAGAGAGGAAGGTCATTGGGTTTGGGCATTTCAAAGAGGTTGGAGGAGACAGGACGAGTTAGGGCTCGCTAGAACTGACGGCGGGAGACGGAGCCAATGGGCTTGGAATCACACGCAAAGGTGGAGAGGAGAGGAAGAACGACCCCGAGGAGCTGGGGCGCCGCACCTGTTCGGCTGGTCGGAGGTAGAAGACGGCGGGAGAGCCGTTAGATCTCAGATCGATGGTCCTCGGGCGTCGCTCAAGGCGCGTGACAGGAAAAATAACGGAACCATAGCGTGACAAATCAATATAAATGAAATCGATTAAAATCCCTAGTTAAACCTTATTAAAAGCTCATAAAATGGATTTGAAGGGTCAAATGAAGTCTAAATGACACCAAATTTGGACCAAATGCTCATGTTAGCATTTACAACGATGCTATATAATTAGATTTCATAATTATATCCAATAAGGTCCTCAATTAATATATTGCTCATTAAGTGTATTTTAACACATTAAAAGATGTGAATTATTATGAAATAACTATATTAATGCAATTAGTGAGTCAAATACGAAGTGATAGATATATATGAATATTAAGAGCAAAATATCAACCTTTAAATATGTTTTCGCACATTTATCATCAAATTGGAGGAGAGAGAAAGTAAAGAGGTTAATTTACTCATAATTAATTCAAATGCTTATTATTATTAATATATTTATCCAAAAAACTCCAAATTAATATTATCTACTTATTTCCATCATTAATGACCAAATTACATTATTAACCCTCACTTTTCTCCTTAATTGGGTTATTTGTGCAAACACCCCTCCATTATCATAAATGAGGGAAAAAGGTGATTTCAACATCAAATTATGCCCACATTGCACATAAAGTAAAAAAATGATTCAAAAGGATGGGAAATTTATGGAAAAGGTCCAAATGGACTAGAAAGCAAAGAAAAGCTCAAAAATGGGTAAATTGCAGGGAAGACCCTGAATTTCAGTATGTTACAGGAGGTGATACATGATTTTCTTGGCATATTTCCGAAGGAGCTTCCTAGGTTGCCTCCAAATAGAGACATTGAGTTCTCCATATACCTTCTTCCTAGAACGACTATGATTTCTAGGGCACCGTATAGGATGGCCCCTGCTGAGATTATGGAGTTGAAGAAACAACACAAGAACTTCTCGACAAAGGTTTTATATGCCTATGTTTCCCCTTGGGGTGCGCTTGTTCTCTTTGTCAAAAAGAAATACGGTTTTTTATGTATGTGTATTGAACACCACATGTTAAACCAAGACACTATTAAAAACAAGTATCCCCTCCCTCACATTGATGATCTCTTTGATCACCTTCGCACTGCCAAAGTTTTCTAAAAAATTAATCTCCGTTCTGCCTACCACCAACCTAAAGTCAAAGATTTTGATATATCTAAAACTGCTTTTTGAACTCGTCATGGGCATTACGAGTTTCTAGTGATGCCATTAGGGTTGACCAACACACATGGCGTATTCATGAATCTGATGAAAAAAGTCTTCCAACCTTATATTGATGGTTTGTGGTCGTCTTCATCGTTGAAATCTTGATTTACTCTGACTCCATGGAAAAACATTGTGAGCACTTGAAGGAAGTTCTTGAAATTCTTTTGAGCCCAACAATTCCTTGGCAAACTTTCTAAATGCAAATTCTAGATTGATAAAGTCATGTTTCTTGGGCATGTCATTTTTGGGGGTAATATATCTATTTATCCTGCCAAAGTATCTATTATACTTGATTGTCAACCTCCTCAACACCCGAGTGGAGGAATATGGAGGATCTTACGGGCTAGAAGGCACAGTTTTTGTCTGATCGTGTCCATGTAAACAATATCTCTATCATGTGTGACCTACATTCTGAACATCTTGATGTACAAAAGGCCAGTCCTGATCTTAAAGAGTTCTTCTCTCTCCTAGCGAAACCTCAAACACATCTGTTTGTGGTTCTAGATGGCGGTTTTCGATATAAGAATTGTGTGTGGGTTCTTGAGCAGTCAGGTGTGAAAATGAAGATTCTTAGTGAGGCATATGGGTCAAAGTACACAGTTCATACCGATACAACTAAGATGTACAAGGACCTACAATGTCAGTTCTGGTGGAGGGGCAAGAAGCATGATATTATTGAATTCGTGTCTAGATGTCTGACATGCCAGCAAATCAAGGTAGAACACTAGAGGCCAGGTGGTATACTACAACCCTTGGAAATCCCAGAATAGATATGGGAACACATCAATATGGATTTTGTGGTAGGATTGTCTAGGACCAGAAAGGGGTACGATGTTGGATGGGTTATAGTGGATTGTCTCACCAAGTTAGCTCACTTCCTCCCTGTGAAGACAACAACAAAAGTTTCCAAACTAGCCAACCTTTATATACAGGAGATATTATGTATGCATGGAGTTATAGCATCCATTGTCTCAAAAAGGGACCCGAAGTTCACCTCAAAGATGTGGAAATAGTTTCAAGAAGAACTGGGCACCCAACTGAATTTTAGTACAACCTACCATCTATAGATAGACAGGCAGTCATAGTGCACAATAGAGATTCTTGAGGATCTTCTATGATCTTGTGTTCTTGATTGAGAAGGCTCGTGGGACCACTGTTTTCTTTTAGTTGAGTTTGCATATAATAATATCTATCAGGTCAGTATTGGGATGCCTCCCTATGAAGCTATCTATGGCCAACCGTGAAAATCTTCGATACACTGGGATGATGTTGGGGAACATACCTTGATGAAATATGAGGAGATGTAGTTGTATACAGACAAAGTTGCACTAGTCAAATAGAGGATGAAGTGGACACATGATAGGTAGAAATCCTATGCAGATGCTCATTGATAGGATTGTTAGTTCAATGAAGGCGATCACATTTTTCTGAAGATACAATCTATTTGAGCTTTGGTCAAGAATAAAGGGAAGTGTTGTCCTTGCTATGTGGGACCCTATGAGATTATAGAAAGGGTTGGTGAATGTGCCTATCGTCTTGCCTCACCACAACAGTATAGTGCCATGCATAATGTCTTTCATGTATCAAATCTAAAGCCTTATGTCAAAGATCCTAGCCACATTCTGAATCATGAGCCTGTTGAAAGATTATCAGTCTTATGCTTAGTCCCTAGTCAAAATTCTTGATTTCAAGACAAAGGAGCTTCCCAATAATCGACATATAGATATGGTGAAAGTTCTCTGGAGCCACCATGATCATACTGATGCCACTAGGAGCTCAAGTTTGAGGTCAAGTAGAAATACCCACATTTTGAGCTTCTTGAATTTTTGGGACAACATTCTTAAAAACGAGGGGAGAATGTGATAGAGTGAGTTTTACCTATATTTTCTCTCTCTTGTAATTTTATTTTTTCCAATAATACCCTCAACCTTTTTCCTTGCTTAATTGACTAAAAGTGATTATCAATTTTGTAAAAATTCACACCCTAATTTCATAGTAGATGGAATATATGTATCATCATACATAGACAATTCATATAACAAACATTTGAGTTTGACCCTCAATTTTGTATCATAGATAGATGATATCATAGTGAAGATCCACTTAAAATTTCACTTAAAACGGATGAACCAATTGAGAGTAATAAGGGTTTGAAAACCATACACATTATACCTCTTAATTGAACACTAGGACCTAGATTATGGTTAATTAATCATTTGTGTGACATTTTATGTCGTGGGGATAATGTGCATATTTTGGGTTATCAGCCTCTAATCTTGGCATTCCATTTCAATCTGATGATCACCGAGTCTTCCCCTACCTCCTGTAACTTGTGGGGTGGCAGCCGACAGAGATCGAAATCCTGATCAGGCCACACCCAATGACTTAGATCCTTTTGATGTGAGATTTTTGGAGGATGAGTTCCTCTCACCGAACCAAGCTCAACCATCTCTTCCAAACGTCCCCTAACCCACAAATTAGGGAGAACAACCTCCTGAGACTCCATGCTTCTCCCTGGAGATGACAATTAGTTTAGGGCTTCTCACCTCATATGCCCCCGCATCTATTTAACCACTCCACTAGCTCCGCCATCCCTTCTTTCCTCATTCCTCACCATCAATTGCAAGCAAAGATACCCCAAATTCCTTTCCCTATTCCATCATCTTCAACCTCTAGACCATACACCGCCCTCTACCGTAGTACTCCTCGCACCAATAATACCACACCAACACATTCGCAAGACCCCAAAGGGGCCCCGCGGAAAATCCTTGAGGTCCCAGATACCCTTCTTCCTCATAGACCCTCCCCTCTTTGGTGACCATCTTCTGGAGCTCAGCGCTGCGTCGACTCAAGGGGAGCCACACAGTGAAATGGGTTTGTTCCACTGTGACTCACCTGACTGAAGGTGAGGATGCCTGCACACGGATGAGAAGATAAGCACGAGCTAAGAAGACCCTCATCGGAGTTGCGAGGAAAGCTTGCTTGCAAAGAAGAAAGGGGCTAGGAGGAAGGGATGAGGTGCCAACATGGACCTAGGTTGACCAATCGTAAGCTGCCTCATTAGCTAAGGGGGGCGCGGGTCTACGCAAGCAAGAGTAGGATCGCTCACATCATTGGGCCAATCAGGGAGCGCCAACTCAACAGTCTAGGATCTAACCCAAAAGTTTTGGGATCAACCTGAGCCGTCGATCCAATCGGATCCTACCGTTGATCATGGTAATGCCCTTTTCTTTTTACTTTTTATTAAAGAAAATGGGTTACCTTAGAAAAATCATAGAAATTAGTAGGAATATCATATAGTAGTAACATTATATACAATTTTCATTAGAAAAATGCAAGCCATTTGAATAAAATATCCTCAGGACATAGATCTGGCTCCTTTTCAAAAATTACTAGCTTAGGGATTAATGATCATACTTATGTAATTTAAGTGGCTAATAATGGTTGTTAATTAATATAACCTGATTATTTGTGCATCCTAACCCTAGTAGAGTCCTTAAATCTCACATGGCTTGGAAACCTAGTCAAATAGGGATATATCACTCTAGACTTATAGATGATGAATGCATATTCATCATGATTTTTATTCCCCTTTTTAGGACCACTTCGATTCAATACTTTCGATTTCCTCTCCTAAATCTCACAAAATACAAGAATTCTTAACTAATTCAATAATCAAGATTATTGACTAGATTTATATTGATTTTGTACAGGTCATAATGAGGTTCAACCATCATATGGAATTCACTCAAGATCCTCTCATCCTTGGTCTTGACCAAACGGTCTCGACCCCAAATGATCTCAGCCAGTCATCCATACAGTTTTAGGACCGTTTGGAGCCATATGGTTTCAAGACCGTTTGGCGCCATACGGTCTCAAGACTGATAGGCCAGTCACCCACAAGACCGTTTGGCCCCAAGACCATTTGGAGCCCCATCAGTCCTCAAGACCGTTTGGATCCCATCACTCTTCAAGACCGTTTGCATCTCAAGACCGTTTGGCCATCAAACAGTTTCCAAGACTAGTTGGAGGATATTAATCAAGACTGTTTGAACAAAGATTCAAGACTGATCAAGCATAAACGGTCATCAAGATCGATCAAAGCCTAGCGATCTATAAGACCGTTTGGCCAGCTACCGCCCAAGACAGTTTGAAGCCAGCGCATGTGAAGCCCGATTGGTGCCTATCGGTTTCACTAAACTATTTGGAGGCAAAATTCCAGGACCATATGGGCAGTTCCTTCCCTAGACCGTTTTGTCATTTGATCGGTCTGCAAGACCGTATGAAGACAGGACTCCAGACCATTTGGGCATAGCAAACCGATAGAAGACAAGACCATTTGGATGTCAAACAGTCTCCAAGACTGTTTGGATGTCAAACGGTCTCCAAGACCATTTTCTCCAAACTATTCAAGCAAATCGGTTGCTCTAAACAGTTTGGAGCAAACTCATAGCAAAAATGTGAGGCCCCCATCCAAGCCTATAAATAGGACCATAAGGGTCCTCATTTGGGCATCGATTCTAGGACGTCGAGAGGCTGCTTGAGAAAAGGATCGGTCTCCCTTCCACACCACCGCCACTCCACCATCTTCACACCATTATCACGGCACCCACATCTCCTCTTTCTGCGATCAAGGAGGTCGAGAAGAAAAAGAAGGCGGAGAAGAAGGTCTGCCCGGTCTACCTTGGTGGTTCTTCCTCCTTATCCAGATCTGCCCCGAGATGACGTAGAAGACCACATCATCTTGACCGAGATGCGACTACCTTCTACATCATGATCATGGTAGAATCTTCCTTCTCTCTTGTTCTTCTTGTTTCTCGCATCATGAGCGAGTAGTCACTTTTTTCTGGGGTGTGGGGACTAGCCCCGCTGCCCATGCTTTCATGTCTTTTCATTTAACATTCCAAGTAAATGTATATACCTTTCCATTTCGTTGTTAATTGATAATGTTTGTAGCTTGATTACCTGCTTGCATTCATCTTGTTCTTCCCAATGTTATGAGAACTTATGTATGTAGCATGGAATGTCGATTAATGAGGTAGACTCTCATACTAGAAATAGAATGAGATTCCTTGAGGTCATAAGTGTATGATCAGTGAGGGGATGAGCCATCTAGCCTACGGTGATGCTTTTGTGGCCTAAACATCCCTTACGGAGGGCCAAAGCCTTAGTTGGATTTTGTATCTTCTTTGTTAATCGTTGATGTTTGCTTGTAGATTAATCACCTGCTCGCTTGTCGGTTAGCTCAGTTGACTCCCTGACTAGAAATAGAATGAGATTCCTTAAGGTTGTAAGTGTATGATCCGTGAGGGGACGAGCCATCTAGCCCGCGGTGATGCTTTTTTCGTCTAAACATCCCTTAGGGAGGACCTCAGCCTCAGTTGGATGTTGTATCTTTGGAACCGTGAGTGCATGATCCGGATGGCAACAAGAAATTTGATGCCTAAGGGGATGCTTACACAGGCCTAAACATCCCTTAGGGAGGGTTCGCAACAGTTCCATTTGGATAGTTAGATTTTTTCCTAGATGTTTGATGTTTGGATGTGTTTGCATGTGTAGTGGTGGTGAAACCCGAGACCATCCCAGCGATTCCATATCATTAATCTAGAACATACTTTAATTCTTCTCTTTTACTTTCTTGAAATTAGTTTAATCAACCACAACCCAATCAATTGTTCTAAATATTAGTCTTACTTGTGCTAGATTCGACTAACAAAGATTCTTAAAAATGTTGTCCTTTGGGATTCGATCCTTAACTATACTGTGATAAGACCCTTCTGCTTGTGGGTGGTATTATTGCACGAGGTTTTGGTAAAATCTCAGGGATTTCAACCCCGAGTGAGTTTGTAGTGTGATAATATTCCACATCAAATTCTGGCGTCGTTGCCGGGGACAACAGAATCAGTTAGTCAAATCTAGTTCTTTTAAGGCTAATCTAGGATTTTGTTTTCTTTTGATACAATCAATCATCTACTTGAATTTCATTCCACTCCATCAATCTTACTAAATATCTTTTTGTTTCACGTACCCCCAAGACTGGTGTATGCACCGATTGAACAGTCTCGGACTCACTACCAGCTTTGATCCTGAAATAGACAGAACCTTTCATCGTCAAAATAGAGAAAACCAAGAAAGAATGGCTCAAGAAGAGGAGATAGCCTGAAGGGTGACTCAAGCCATTAATGCACAAAGAGAGAGGCTTATGCAAGAAGCCAGAGCCATAGTTCAAGAAGAAATCCTAGCAGCACAAGCAGCAGTGCACGCAACAGAATTACAAAAGGATCTTAGGGAGTTCTCAATCCCTAAATCTACTGATGTTCATCACCCAGTCCAACCCCCTCCTATCCATGCTCCCAACTTTGGGATACGAGTACATTGGATTACCTTGCTTCAAAACAAACCATTCTATGGTAAACAAGGAGAATATAGTCAAAAAAATCTTCTGAGATTCATAGATCTATGCACTGTGACAAAACAAAATGGAGTATCTGACGATGCCATTAGACTTCGTCTTTTCAAGTATTCTCTTACTGATAGAGCTATGAAATAGTACAACTCCTTGCAATGCGAACCCATCACCATTTGGGAACATCTTCAAAATGTTTTTCTAGAAAAATTCTACCCTCCTTCTCTCACCTACAAAATTAGGGGACGAATAACAATGTTCACTCAAGCCCCTGGAGAAACTCTTGTTGAAGCATGAGAAAGATATATAGAACTTCTACGCAAGTATCCACACCATGGAATCCCGAAGAATCAACTCATCGAGATCTTCTATAGAGGTGTGGATGATGGTATCAAGAGATTCTTAGATTCCTCATCTGGAGGAAACTTCATGCGACAAAGTTATGATAGTGCATGGAGGGTTGTCACCCTCGGAGCTAAAAATCAAGCTAATTGGGGTAGATCAGTAGGCAAGGGAGTGTTAAAAGTAGTTATGGCTGAAGTTATTCCATAATACAAGTCAATTGCTGAAACCCTCAAACTCTTAGTTGCCAACCAAGATCATATTGAATCATCCCTTGCTACATTTGGAAGAGGACGTTCACCCCTCAACAACAAGAACATATCAAGTCAGCTTCACTTTTCTGTGAAGCATGCAAAAGTACTGATCATTCCACTTTAGCATGCAATGTTCTTTACGATGTTATTCTATCAAAATAGGAACCATCCTGGTTTTCAATATGGAAATCCTTCAGGAGTGGAAAACTCGCGACAACTTGGTTCAACTGACCAACAAAGAGGCCCACCAGGATTTCAGTATAACCAACAAAAAAGCTTTGGAAATCAAGGGAACTTTAGGGGAAACTTTTAGAACATGAACTTCAACAATTATCAGAACAATTCTCAATTTGAGAACCCCAACCAAGTCCCTTACCAGAACCAACAACAAGGGCAACAAGCTAGCCCCAACTCTCCTGATGACAAGCTATTGGCCATTGAAAAGATGTTACAATCACAACAAACATTGATAGCTAGCTAGCAAACTATGATAGCTAACCAAAAAGCCCATCAAAAAGCTATTGAATCTCAACTAGCACAATTGGCAGCTTCTATGAAACCACCTGCTGGAACCTTTGCTGGACAACCAGAAAACAATCCCAAGCATCTGGAACAACTGAAGGCTGTCACCACCAGGTCAAGAAAAGACTATTCTGATCCTCCTGTCAAGACACCTGTGGTTATCACAGATGAGAATGAACCTGTGATCGTCCAAGACTCAACAATGCCTGAGCCTCAACCGAAAGAAACAACAACTGTTGATAAGATAGATGAGCAATGTTCTGAGAAACCAACTATGTTGAACTAGAAACACCGGAGCCAGAAGTACCAGTATACAAGCCTCGTATACCTTTCCCAGCTCGTTTATGGTAGACAAAGCTTGACACTCGATTCAACAAGTTCAAAGAAGCCATGAAGAAACTCCATTTTGATATACCTTTTCTAGATGTGCTGGATGAGATACTAGCTTGGACAAAGTACTTGAAGTCACTTCTTACCAGGAAATATATAACTGAAGAATATGAAACAATCAAGTTAGCAACAACTACTTCAGACATCATCCAGAGTAAGATGCTCAAGAAGCAGAAAGATCCAGGATCTTTTGGGATTTCCTGCCATATCAGTGATTCATCGTGTAAGAAAGGATTGGTCGATCTTGGCACCAGTATCTCCATCATGCCACTTAGCCTTTGCAAAAGGATAGGGTTTGCTGAACTTATCCCGAGTGGCATGACCATACAACTTGTAGATAACATTGTGACTCTACCTTTAGGAATCATTGAGGATGTACCTGTCAAGGTAGGAAAAGATTCCTATGTTCCATGTGACTTCTCCATCATGGACAACAAGGAAGACACCAGATACCCTCTCATATTTGGACGTCCATTTCTCACCACTGCAAGAGCTCTGATCGATGTTGAAGCAGGAACGTTGTTGCTCCGATTAGGTAAAGAAACTCTCGAATTCAAGGTTTTTGAAAGCATGCAAAGGCCAAGCATGCAGCAGGAAGTCTACTTGATTGAGTGCGTAGAGCAGATGTCACTCCTAACGCAGGAGGATTATGAACAAGAAGATCCTTTAGGTATGACCTCACCAATCTGAATGTAGAAATTTTAGATGACCAACAAGTGAAAAGTTGTGTTTTCCACCTCAATACTACTGAAGAAGATCCTGAAGCCAAGATTGAGGAACTAAAAATAGTGGATGTTACTGAAGAAGCATGTGAAAAGCCACAAGCTCCTGAAATGAAGCCCCTACCTGAAGGATTGAAATATATGTTTCTAGATGAACTCAAGGTATGTCCCGTCATCATTAATTCAGACCTAACGGTGGAATAAGAAGACAAACTTTTGAAGGAATTAAAGGAAAGAAGAAACGAAATCAGCTACAAGATGAGATCATTGGGGTTAGTCAAGTGTTGTGCATGAACAAAATCCCCATGATGGAAGATCACAAGCCAACTATTGAACATCAATGCAAATTGAATCCAAATATGAAGGAAGTAGACTGTCGTGAAGTCATTAAACTGCTCACTACTGGAATAAACTATCTGATATCAGATTCACCATGGGTGAGTCTCGTGCATGTGGTCCCAAAGAAAGGTTGAACTACTGTGATACAAAATGAAAACGATGAACTCAACCCCACTCGAACGGTTACCGGTGGTGGATGTGCATTGATTATAGGGAGTTAAACAAGACAACTCGAAAGGATCATTTCCCAATGCCTTTTCTTGATCAAGTATTAGATCGGTTGGCTCATCAAGAATATTTTGTTATCTCGATAGTTACTCTGGATTCTATCAAATGCCCATACATCCAGATGACCAAGAGAAAACTACTTTCACTTGCCCATTCAGAACATACGCATTTAGAAGAATGACGTTCAACCTCTATAATGCATCTACAACCTTCCAGCATTGCATGGCTGCCATATTCGCTGGTCTCACTAAAACTGTCATGGAAGTTTTTATGGATGATTTTTCTGTGTATGGAGAATCATTTGACTCATGCCTAAAACACCTCTCCCTTGTCCTCAAACAGTGTGAAAAAGAAGCACAACTTGTGTTAAATTGGGAGAACTGTCACTTTATCGTAAAGGAAGGCATTGCCCTCGGCCATAGGGTCAGTAATCGAGGAATTGAAGTAGACAAGGCCAAGATCGAAGTGATTTCCAAGATCTCTACCCCTATCAATGTATGGGGGTTCACACATTCCTAGGTCATGCGGGCTTTTACAGACAGTTTATAATGGATTTCTCAAAGATAACCAAGCCGATGACAAATTTTCTACTAAAGGATGTTGAATTCAATTTTGATGAAGAATGTGTTAAAAGCTTCAACCATCTAAAGCATGCTCTTACAACAACACCCATCATCAGAGCCCCTGATTGGGATCACCCTTTTGAAATTATGTGTGATTCCAGTGATTATGTTGTGGGTGTTGTCTTGGGCCAATGTATAGAAAAGAAACATTATGTGATCTACTATGCATCGAAAACCCTCGATGAAGCTTAGAGGAATTACGCAACTACATAGAAAGAATTTCTTGCGGTCGTGTATGCATTTGGAAAGTTCAGATCCTACCTTATTGGTTCAAAATTCATTGTCTACACGGATCATGCTGCTATTCATTACCTCCTGGCAAAGAAAGATGGTAAACCTAGGTTAATCAAATGGATTCTCCTCTTATAAGAGTTTGATTTGGAGATAAGAGACAAGAAAGGTACAGATAATGTCGTGGTAAACCACCTCAGTCGTATCCATGCCCTGGAAACTGAGAAGATCCCCATCAACGATTCTCTTCCAGACGACCAGCTTATGAAAGTTTCTGAAGCTATCCCTTGGTACGCGGACTTTATGAACTACCTAGCTGCGGGTGTCATTCACCCCAAATGTACCAACAATGCACTGAAGAAATTCCTGCATGATGTGAAGCAATATCACTGGGATGAGTTGTACCTCTTCAAGCTCTATGTTGATGGCCTATACAGACGATGTATCACTGAAGAAGAAGCTCAACTTATTTTAGAGCAATGTCACTCAGGCCCAGTTGGAGGCCATATGAGCCCTAAGAAAATTGCCTTAAGAGTTTTGCAATGTGGATTCTTTTGGCCAAACATAATAAAAGATTCCTACAACTTTGTTTTATCATGTGACAAGTGCCAAAGAATGGGTAACATAACCAAAAGAGATGAGATGCCACTGAACTTGTGGCAACAAGTTGAGATATTGTATGTTTGGGGTGTGGACTACATGGGTCCATTCCCATCTTCTCATGGATTTTCCTACATCCTAGTGGCGGTGGATTACATCTCAAAATGGGTCGAAGCCATACCAACTATCACCACTGATTCCAAACCTATCATCAAAATGTTCAAAGATATCATTTTCCCCCGATTCAGAGTCCCACGCACTGTGATTTCCGACGGATGTTCTCATTTCCTAGAAAGAAGCTTTGAAGCATTGCTGAGGAAATATGGTGTAACTCACAAGGTAGCCTCATCCTACCATCCAAAACTAGTAGAAAGGCAGAGGTTTCTAACCGTCTACTCAAGGCTATTTTGGAAAAGACTGTAGGCCGCAATCGGAAAGATTGGTCAGTAAAAATCAATGACGCCTTGTGGGCCTACCAAACTGCTTTTAAAACCCCCCTTAGGACTACACCTTTTCTACTAATCTATAAAAAGGCATGCCACTTGTCGGTAGAATTGGAACACAAGGCATGGTGGGCAATAAAACAACTGAATTTTGATATGAAAGAAGTAGGCCAAGCCAGGATTTTGCAACTCCAGGAGTTGGAAAAACTCTGAATGACAGCTTATGAGAATGCTAGAATATATAAATAACACACAAAGTTGTGGCACGATGGTCATCTCAAGAGGAAGGACATTCAAGTGGGAGACCAAGTTCTTCAATTTAACTCAAGACTAAGGTTATTCCCAGGAAAACACCATTCCTGTTGGTTAGGACCTTACATCGTCAAGAGCATCTCCCCACATGGTGCTTTTTCTTTATGGAGTGAAAAGTCAGGCGAATTCGTGGCAAATGGTCAACGACTGAAGAGATATTTCACCTCAGTTGACACAGGAACTAAAGCAATACTGGAACTCACTAATCCAATGTATCCACTGTGAAAGTTGAAGCATCCAAGTTGAGCCATCGACATAAAATAAAGGCGATTTTCGGGAGGCAACCCGATCAATAAATTTGTATTTAGTTTCAATTTTAAATTAAATTTTTTTCTTAATTTTGTTTTTGTTTTTTAGATAATTTGCCACCAAATAAAATTGCATCACAAGAGTCTATCTTGAGTTCTGAATGGTCTTTATGTTTGAGATTTTCAGATAGAGGATGCACGCTGATTGGAACACAACCACATTTGGTGGTCCAAACGGCATGAACTTCCCCCTCCATCTCAGATTTAGAGTTTGCTCAAGATGAGAAAATGTCTAAGTTCAGGGGGGAGGGTGGGTGGTACGTATCTTACTTTCCACATTCACCCATCTAATTAAGACTTAATATTTCATCGATGCATTTTTTACCAAAATTTACCAAAATTTTCACCTTACCAATGTTTTCAAAATTTTCAAAATTTTTAAAGTTTTCCAAAGAAATTTGAACAGATACTGGATGAAGTTTTGACACTTTTCGTTTCAATCTCTATGCATTTTGTATCATTATACCCCTCTTATTTGAAGCAGATCCTCAAAAGGACCTTCTTTTGAAAACTAGCCTTTTGATTGAAATCATCTTGTGAAGCTTATGAATCCTAACATCATGATCTTTATGTAAAAATGGAAAGATTTTGTCGAACTGATAGGGATCAAACACGTCATGCTTCCTAACAGACTAGTAGAACAAAAACATGGAATCCCCACCAGATCCTTATCAAGTAATTATTTGAGCAGAGTACGATAAAGAGAACAACCCGGTGCACGAAATTGTAAATACAGTTGCATTCTGATCTGAACTATCTTCTACACTTCTTCTATCATCTTTATACCCCTCAATCCATCAAAAAGAAACAAAAATATCCAAAATAGTTCCAAACCCTAAATTTGTGGTGGCACGTCACTTCCCTCTATATCCTCTTCTTCCATACACCTCGCAAATCAATAGGGGCATACCACCAAGAAAAGATGCCAAAGCGCACACAAAAAAATGCAATCTCAAGTTGAATAGAGGAGAGATTCGCAAAAAAAACAAAATGTGCAATAAATGAAATTTCAAATAATATAATAAAAATCTCGAGTCGAATAGAGGAGAGATTTATTTCTTCCTTCCATACCACCCTTCACTCCCTTTTCTACCTAATGGCACAATAAATGCCTCCACTACCCTGAAATACACCAGTGTCAGATCAGATGCACACTCATTATTCTGCGGGCACTACTACAGAAATGGCTTATGAAGTCACTTTCCAGTCGTCGGTTATTAACGAAGAACCGACGCCTAAAACCTACAGCGTCAGTTTAAAACACAAACCGTCATATATCGGAGAGGAGTGACCAGACACGGGTATCTCTTTCTATTTAGCGTCAGTTCTAAAATAAACAGTCGACGCCTAAAATTAACCGCCAAATCCCAAATTTCACGTGAAAAAAATTACCTCCAAAATTTGACATCTGGCGTCGGTTATTTACTAAAAAACCGACGATGAAAGGTTATTTGCGATACAAAAATTGGGAACATTTTGGTCGTCGGTTGTAATACAAGAACCGACGCTTATGGGTTTTCGCGTGTTTTCCCGGGAAAAATTTCACACCACTATGAGCGTCGGTTTTAGAAAGAAACCGAAGACTATGGTCATTAATCGAGAACAATTTTTTTAATCGGCGTATGTAGATAGACGTCGGTTGGTTTCTAGTAAAAACTGACGACTATCGTTAAGAATAGTTGTCAGTTGGTTTGTAGAACCGACACATTTAGGTTTGCGTGTCGGTTGTTTTCAATAACCGACGCCGATTGATAACTTAACAACACCCGCGAGCCCGACTCTTCCCCTTTCTCTGTTTCATTCATTATCTCGCGCAACTACTACTCTAAGGTTTGGCGATTTCTGGTGATTTCTCCTCCACCGCCATTTACTCCGGCCGCACGCTGCTCTGCTCGCTTGGGTGGTCCTCTGCCCACCTCCGCCGCTGCTTGCCCTCTGCCCCAGCTCCGGCAACCTTCTCTCCTTCTCTGGTGACCTTCTATCTTGCTTCGGCGGCCTGCTCTCCTAATCCTGTTGCTCGTTGCTGCTACTCTTCTCGCCAACGCCGCCGAAGGTACCTGCTCTGCTCTTCTTCCTCCTCTTCTTCCTCTGCCGAGGTGTGTGAAATCGCAGGTTGGCACGGTCGTGCTGGGCAGCACGGCTGTGTTGGTAGCATGGCCATGCTGCATAGCACGGCCGTGCTAGCACGGCCATGTTGGTTGATTTTGTGCTATATTACTCAATTATAATCGGATAGCCTATAATGTTGTGCTACATTACTCTTCTAAAATTATTCTTATATTGTTGAATCGGGTCAATGACCACACCTGCTATTGTGCCTGAATTATGCCATGTATGTTTGTACAAAGTGAATCTTATCGCTCTAATTGTGAATTATTGCATGTTTGAAACTATTGAATTCTTGATTTATTATTTTATAATGCTCTAATCATGAGTGATGCAATGTAAGTGAGAAAATACATGTAGTGGATATGTACTCATTAGCCTAGAAACCCGTCCAAGATTTACTCATTAGGAGAAAATCTTGGATAGTCCCCGGTTTGGGACTGTTCTTGAACACCTAATCTCACTTAGGATGTAAGTGTATAATGTGTATTGGGTTTTTGAGAAAATTTTAGTAGCATTTCCCCATTTGTTCTCTAAGTACATATGTACTTAGAGAACATCAGGGAAATGCTGTCAAAATTTTCTCGAAAACCCAATACACATTATACACTTACTAGTGAGATTAGGTGTTCAAGAATGGGATAGGTGGTACACATTTATTATATATAAGAATGACATCACATGTATTTGTTGGCCTAGAAACCCGTCCAAGATATACTCATTAGGAGTAAATCTTGGATAGTCCCCGGTTTGGGACTGTTCTTGAACACCTAATCTCACTTAGGATGTAAGTGTATAATGTGTATTTGGTTTTCAAGAAAATTTTGACAGCATTTCCCCATTTTTCTCTAAGTACATATGCACTTAGAGAACAGCGGGGAAATGCTGCCGAAATATTCTTGAAACCCCAATACACATTATACACTTACTAGTGAGATTAGGTGTTCAAGAATGGGATAGGTGGTACACATTTATTATATATAAGAATGACAACACATGTATTTGTTGGCCTAAAGTTTTAATTAACCATGCAAAAACTCTAATCTGTTAACCCTAGACCCTAATCTTGTTGTAATGTATATTTGATTTCTCTTTGATCATAGAATGGATAGATCATGGATGTCCATTCACAATCGATGCACCCCAGAGTTTATTTCTGGTCTTGACCAGTTTATTATATTTTCTGAGGAACATAGGAAAAAACCTGGAGATAGGTTCTACTGTCCATGTAGGCATTGCGGTAACAACTTGAAAGTCAGCACTGGTGACGAAATCAAAAGTCATGTCATGTGCAACGGGATTATACAAGGGTATTCAGAATGGCACTGGCATGGAGAGATTTCAAACCCGAAACTAGTGGATGTCGATAGCAGTGCTTGTGTGGAAGAAGAAATTGCCTACGATGACGTAGATGTGAATGAACCAGTTCCAGTAGACATCGTTGATGCGATGCTGGATAGTTGTGGGGTAGAGCACACCGATCCACCTCCAATTTTTAGAAACATTGTGCATGATGCTAAGATATCATTATACACAGGTTGTACTAAGTTTACGAAGCTTAGCACTGTGTTGAGATTGTATAAGTTGAAAGCTAACAATAGATGGAGCGACAAAAGCTTCACTTCATTGTTGATTTTGTTGAAAGAAATGCTTCCTGAAGGAAACGAGCTGCCAATCTCAACATACCAGGTAAAGAAATTGTTGTGCCCAATGGGAATGGATGCCAAGAAGATACACGCATGCCCGAATGATTGTGTATTATTTCAAAAGGACTATGTGGATTTGAAAGATTGTCCAAAATGTGGTGCGTCACGGTATAAATTGACGACTTCGGGGGAGTCCAAAACTGGTTCTCCTACCAAGGTGATGTGGTATCTACCTATAATATCACAGTTTCAATGCTTGTTTTCCAATCCGATAGATGTGAAGAATTTGAGGTGGCATGCAGATGTTAAGAAAAATAATGATGGGATCCTATGACATGCGTCTGATTCCCCACAATGGAAGAAGATTGATCTATTGTACCCTGAATTTGGTGAAGAAGTCAGGAATCTAAGACTTGGGCTTTGTACAGATGGGATGAATCTGTATGGGACATTGAGCAGCCAACATAGCACTTGGCCAGTCATGCTTGTTATATACAATCTTCCTCCCTGGCTGTGTATGAAAAATAAGTACGTAATGTTGTCGTTGTTGATATCGGGCCCTAAACAACCTGGAAATGACATCGATGTTTATCTTGAACCTCTGATTGATGACTTAAAGAAACTCTGGGGTGAATGTGTGATGACCTATGATGCTTCACGAAGAGAGACATTTCGTTTGCATGCTATGTTGTTTTGCACTATTAATGACTTTCCAGCATATGGGAATTTATTTGGATATAGTGTCAAAGGATCTAAAGCGTGTCCTATATGTGAAGAGAACACTGATTCAACAAGACTAAAACATGGCGGTAAGACTGTATATCTCGGTCATCAAAGGTTTCTTACAAAATTTCATCCGTATCGTAGGAAGCGCAAAGCATTCAATGGATTGAATGAGGAACGGAGTGCACCTAAACCTATACCAGGGGAGGTTGTTTATGAAAGAGTAAAAGACTTTGTCAATGAATTTGGTAAGAGATCACAATGTACTATGGCCACATGGAGTGACAAATCTTTATTCAAGAAGAAGTCAATATTTTGGGATCTTCCTTATTGGAGTTCTTTGACAGTCAGGCATTGTATCGATGTCATGCACGTTGAGAAAAATGTATGTGATAGTGTCATTGGTACTTTGTTGAATATACCAGGTAAGACTAAAGATGGGATAAAATCCAGACTGGACCTACGTGAAATGGGAATAAGGCCAGAATTAACAGAAATTCGTGAAATGGGAAATCGGAGAACATACTTACCTCCCACTTGTTACACATTGTCTAGAAAGGAGAAGAAAGTTTTTTATGAATGTTTGGTAAATGTTAAGGTGCCACAGGGTTACTCATCCAACATCCGTAGATTGGTATCAATGAAAGATCTGAAGTTGATAGGTCTTAAATCGCATGATTGTCACACTCTAATGCAACAAATATTGCCTGTGGCAATTAGATCTAGATTGCCGAAGCATGTAAGGTTTGCAATCACCAAACTTTGTTTCTTTTTCAACAGTCTGTACAGCAAAGTTATTGACCCTGATACTCTCGATAAATTGCAAAGAGAAGTGGTTGTTACCCTATGACAGGTTGAGATGTATTTTCCTCTGTCGTTCTTTGATATCATGGTACATCTTGTTGTCCACTTGACTAGGGAAGTGAAAATGTTGGGACCAGTTTTCTTGCATTGGATGTATCCCTTTGAATGATACATGAGCATTTTTAAAAGTGATGTTCGAAACTGTTATCGGCCTGAAGGGAGTATTATCGAGGATTATGTGGCAAGAGAGGTTATGGATTTTTGCAATGACTTTCTCAGTGGTAACGACACTCATGATAATGACAAGAATATTGACGAGCAATTTGGCAAAGGAATTTTGGGATCACGAGTGTAAGAAATCAGCCGTGAGCAGTTGGAACAAGGTCACTTGTATATTTTACACAACATGGACGAAGTGAACGTTTATATCGAGGAACATACCAATTTCATCAAGAGACAATATCCTCGAGCCAATACAATGTGGCTTGCTAGAGAGCATAACAAGACATTTATTAAGTGGTTTGAAAATAAAGTCTTACATCAACTATCTCAAACACCAGATGATATTACTGAAACTATCAAATGCCTCACCTTTAAAGCAAAATTGACTATTATGTCTTATGAAGGGTATGACATTAATGGATTCACATATTACACAAAGCGCCAAGATGATAAGAGTGTCGTCCAAAACAGTGGGGTCACCCTTCAAGCATCGACTATGTTTTTTGCAAGTGCAAAGGATAAGAGTCCACGTGAAGCGAAAATGTCATATTACGGTGTCATTGAAGACATATGGGAGTTTGACTACATAGATTTCAGAATTCCGCTCTTCAAATGTAATTGGTTTGATAACACCAAAGGAGTTATAGTGGATGAATTGGGTTTCACTTTAGTGAACTTTGAAAATATTGGCGAGAAGGATGAACCATTCATATTGGCATCACATGCGAAACAAGTATTTTATATCAATGATCCTGCAAATGATAAATGGTCGGTTGTTCTTCATGGTAAAAGACAGTTCATTGAAGATCCTATAGATGAAGAACAGTACTATGATAAGTATGATGACTCCAGTCCATTCTCAGTTGGGTTGCCAATACCAGCAAATATTGAAGCTAATGATGACTTGTATGTGCGTGGAGATCACAATGAAGGATTGTTAATTGATAAAAAATCGCAATATTAGAGGCATGTTTATATTTTTTATATGTTTTATTTTTCTGAATGTGAATGTGAACTTTACAATATGAATTACTTTACAATGTGAATGTGAACTTTACAATGTGAATTACTTTATAATGTGAATTACTTTACAATGTGAATGTGAACTTTACAATGTGAGCTTTACAATGTGAATTACTTTACAATTTGAATGTGAACTTTACAATGTGAGCTTTACAATGTGAACTTCACAATGTGAATGTGAACTTTACAATGTGAATTTTACAATGTGAATTACTTTGTAATGTGAACTTTACAATGTGAATGTGAATTTTCAGATGGCTGAGCATTCTCCTGATGACTGTGCTGATGATTACCGTGAGGGTGAGGACATCAATGCGCCGCCTCACAATGTATGTTTTAAAAATATATCATATATTTATATCTATATGTCCATTTATAGTTATATCTTGTAAATGTGTTTATTTTGTCAAATTTTAGGTTGATGATGCACATGTACCATCTGAAGCACTTGAGGCACTTGATCAGCAACACCAAAAAGTTTACAGGAGAAGGGGAATCACTATGATGAAGAAGTTAATAGCGCAAAAGGGCAATGGACCCAAACTTGTTGTGGATTTTGATAATGCAGGAAATGCATCTGGTGTGAATCGCAATTCATTTGTTTCATATCTTGGGTATGTTACTCGTAGCCATTGCGGTTGTAAGATATATTCTTGGCATAAAGTTTCTAAGGAGAAGAAAGACGTAATATGGAAGGATTTATGCGTGAGTTATTATTAATTTGCAATTCTATTTTGTAGATTACTAATTTTTCGGATACTAGTTAATAGCAATTCTAATTTGCAGAGTATATTTGAATTGGATGAAAAGGTGCATCGTCAATGCATGATGCAACGCTGTGGGAGAGTCCTAAGGAACTATAGGACAAATCTCACCTGAGAATACATAAAAGAAGCTGACAAGAGGAAGAAGACAGCCACTGAATAGTGGAACTTCCTGGACAAAGAAGAATGGGACGCATTTGTTGCTTCAAGACAAACGGATGAATTCAAGGTATTAGGCGTCAGTCCCAATCTCATTAATATATGTTGAATTCACCTATTCAAGATTAACATTTACTGTTACTAACCAAATCATTAATGTGCATACTAACTAGGCCCTTAGTGAGGCACAAAGATCAAGGTGTGCATTGAATGTGCATGACCACACAATGGGTCCAAAGGGGTATGCATGCATCCGCCAAAGACTACAGTCTGAGGCTACTGCTCAGTCTACTGCTACTCAGGAGTCCTCCACGATAGGTAGCACACCTCTGCCTTGCCATGATATCTGGATAGCTGGGAGGCAAAATAAGAAGGGAGAAATAAGGAAGCCCGCAACTGCTGAGGCGGCTGCAAAAATGGTAAAATACAACTCTTATAGCAATCGTTCGAATATTGATTATTTGTGGTGTTTACTTAATTACAATTTTTTGTTTTGGTGATTAACGGGAGCTGCACGAGCTGAGGAAACAAGGCAAGTTCATCCCTGAGGGCACAAGGGATGAATTGATAGTTGCTCTGGGTAACCCTAAGCATCCTGGACGTGTTAGGGCTACAGGCGCTGGTCTGGGCATCAAAGCTTTTTTTGGGCCATCCCTGCGCAAACATGTCCCAAAAGTGGGACTTTCACAAGAAGAGGTAACATATTTTTTCCTTGTAGATGTTACTGTAAAAGAGAATTCAATAATTAGAATTTGACATTTCTTTTATCCATGTATAGGTAGATAAGCTATTTGATAGGAAACTCGAAGAAGCAATGAAAAAGTGGCAGGCATCTCAGACTGCCACTTACCAGACAGTACTTATGGTGTCTCCTACTGCAGGCTCTACTCCTACTACAGAGGTTGGGAGTAATCTTGTAGACCCACCACCAAGCAAATCCGCTGTAAGTATTTTTATGACATAGTAACTATTTTTTTAATTCAAGATGATATGTTTTCAAGATGATATGTATATATGAAATTGTAGTCGTTTCAAAAAAATATGATATGTATATATGTATATAACATTCTTTACACAAACATTTGTAGGGGTTGAAGCCATGCCGTCTAAAAGTCAATGAATATGTCGTTGTAGAGGCGTCGACTTACCTATCCCTACCAGGGCATATGTTCCACGGGTCTCCATTACCAGTTGGTTGGATTCGTGTGAGCCCAGTACATATATTCCCCAAGTGGATGGATCTTCCATTGCCATATGCCCACCCAGATTGTGAAACACTTGGTGAGCCAGAAGGCGGAGTGATATTGTGGCTAAAAGCGGATGTCATCTTTATTGAAATTGTATGGCAAATTTACATTACGTTAAATTTTTAGTGTGTGTATATGATGTCAGTTGATCTGAAATTATTATATATATATATATATATATATATATATATATATATATATATATATATATATATATATATATACAGGTTAAAAAGAAGACACCCACAACATCTAGGCCTCCACTTCCACCTCCTACATTACCCAGTTGGGTTCCACAGGACCTACCTATCCCGTTAGGTCCTAACTGTAGGGGTATGGCAATATGGTTAGGCGAACATGATATAAATTGCCCTATAACTGTTTCTATAGATTCAAATGTTGCAGGTCAATCATACGAAACCAAACTATTTATACAAGATATTTTGGAGTTGTTTCGATATGATTGGCTAAATACATCTGTGATAGAGCTATGGATAAGGTGAGATCTTCTTTATACATCCATATACCTTGTGTAGGATCTGGTGATCTGGTTTCTTATTTATTAATGCATGCGTAATTAATACATATTTTGCAGCTACTTAGACAAGATATGTGCAGATTTTGCATTCGAACATGTAGGATTTTTGATTCCATCTTTGATTAGTCTAGTAGCTAAAGACCCTTTGTCAGTTCAACAATACTGCTGTGAGGCTTTTACAATTTTTGCTCAAAATAAGAAGACGATGATAATGGCTCCATTCAATGTAGAGTAACTTTACTTTGCTTATTATAATTTGGACTTAAGAAAATTACATTTTTATTGTGGATTTTGAGTTATTAATTTTTAACTTTTTTACCTCTAGTGGTATGCATTGGGAGTTACTGGTTATTGTCCCCAAGATGTTCACTGTCTATTATCTAGATCCTAAGGGGAGTAAATTGAATACAAATATGGACACATAATGAAAATGGCATTATTCTGGTGAGAAATATTTCATTTTCATATCCGTTAACATATGTTATTACATTACTATTTAATTATGCAATGTATTGTGTTACATTAACATGTAGGGGTTTTGATGAGTTCAAAAAGGCTGGAGGAAAGGTCCCCACGAAAAAGAACCAGCCAATAATTTGGAAGAACGTGAAAGTAAGTTCCCGACAGCAATATATGTATATATTATTTATGTGAACAATGCTTAATTAGTTGTATTTTTTAATATTTTGTATGTTTGAATTTATAATGTGCTACACAAGACAACAGATGGGCATGTGGATACTATGTGATGCGATTTATCCACATGATTATCAAATATGCCGCAATGGACATCGATTGTATTGCTGAGGTATTATATAGTCTCATTGGATATATAATATGAAATATATCAATCTTATTTATAGCTCATTAATTATATATATACGTCATTCTCTTTACAGGTGTTTAAAACTGACCACACTATAGGAACGGCCTTACCAGATGTACATGCTCCGTATACGATGGGAGAATTAAATGAAGTAAGAGAAGAATGGGCAACAGTCATACAAGTAGTGGGGGATTTAAGATATAATTGGGATGTTGATAGCGAATAATGACTAAAGAATGATATTTTGTAAATGAATTTCTGAATTATAATATATGTGTGAATGTTTCTACATGTCTGGATGTTTCTACATGTGTCTGAGTGAAAATCAAATGGAACTGCAGGTTGCATTGCTAAATGTGTGAATATTTTTGTTGTTAATTTTGCAGGTTTGTGGCCTGTTGTTGGCTGATATCAATGGATGTCGTAAAACCTGCAGTTCATAACTGAACTGCAGGTTTCTCATCCTGCGACCAGCCATACAGCAGGTCTGCAGACTGACAGAAAAAAAACAAAAAATAGGCGTCGGTTATTTGTATAAAATCGACGCCACATCGTTACAGTGTAGGTTTCTAATAGTAACCGACATCTATTTCCTTAACACCACGGCCATGTTGGCCAGCATGGCCGTGGCAGCAGACCAGACTCCACGGCCGTGCTGGCCAGCACGGCCGTGTTGGGAGTGCACGGCCGTGGCAGCGGACCAGACACCACGGCTGTGCTGGCCAGCACGGCCGTGTTGGGAGTGCACGGCTGTGGCAGCGGACTAGACAACACGGCCGTGCTGGCCAACACGGCCGTGTTGGGTTTTATATGACGTCAGTTCTTATTTAATAATCGACGCTGATAGTGCCCAAGATGGCACCCTTCTGTGGTGCGAAGGTATATGGCGTCAGTTTCTTACCTAATAACCGACGCTGATAGTACCCTGCTGGCATCTTTTCGGTGGCACGCGAAGGGTTTTGGCGTCGGTTTTTGAACTGACGCGTAACGACTGGGCTTTTAGCGTCGTCCACATAGGTGTCGCTTAGAAACCGACGCTAAAGGCCTTAAATAACTGACACTAAATGTCGGTTATGTACTAGTGGGGTACCTCTGGACTCTTACGAAACTCTTTGACATGCTTGTTGTTGGAAAAAGTTAGGAGGAAGTGATGTTGGAAATCAAACTCAGGAATGAAGATATGGTAAGATGTGTTCAGTGGTCTCAGGAAGTTGAGATGCTTATTCATACTGAGCAGAAAAGAAATAATCGTGATGTGAAGAGGAGGTAATCACATGATCAGAAAGTATTCATTTGGTGACTATTTTAGATTTTGTGTTACTCGAGGATGAGCAATGTTTAAGTTTGTGGTATTCTGATGAATGCATATTCATCATGATTTTCAGTCGCCTTTTTGGGACCAATTCGATTCAATACTTTCGATTTCATCTTCTAAATCTCACAAAATACAAGAATTCTTAACTAATTCAATTATCAAGATTATTGACTAGATTTATATTGATTTTGTGCAGGTCGTAATGAGGTTCAACCATCATATGGAATTCACTCAAGATCCTCTCATCCTTGGTCTTGACCAAACAGTTTTGACCAAACGGTCTTGACCGCAAACGATCTCAGCCAGTCATCCATACAGTTTTAAGACCGTTTGGAGCCATATGGTTTCAAGACCATTTGACGCCATATGGTCTCAAGACCGATAGGCCAGTCACCCGCAAGTCCATTTGGCCCTAAGACCATTTCGAGCCCCTATCGATCCTGAAGACCGTTTGGATCCCATAGGTCTTCAAGATTGTTTGCATCTCAAGACCGTTTGGCCATAAAATGGTTTTCAAGGCCGGTTGCAGGATATTAATCAATACCGTTTGAACAAAGATTCAAGACCGATCAAGCAGAAACAGTCTTCAAGACAATTCAAAGCCTAGCGATCTGTAAGACCGTTTCTCCAGCTACCGCCAAAGACCGTTTGAAATCAGCACAAGTGAAGACCAGTTGGTGCATATTGGTTTCACTAAACAATTTGGAGGCAAAGTTCTAGGACAGTATGGGTAGTTCCTTCCCAAGACCATTTAGTCATTTGATCGGTCTGCTAGACCGTATGAAGACAGGACTCTAGACCATTTGGACGTAGCAAACCGATAGAAGCCAAGACCGTTTGGATGTCAAATGGTCTCCAAGACCATTTGCTCCAAACCGGTTTCTCTAAACCATTTGGAGCAAACTCAAAGAAAAAACGTGAGGACCCCATCCAAGCCAATAAATAGGACCACAAGGGTCCTCATTTGGGCATCAATTCCAGGACGTCGAGAGGCTGCTTGAGCAAAGGAATGATCTCCCTTCCACGCCACCTCCACTCCACCATCTTCACACCATTTTCATGCCACCCACACCTCCTCTTGCTGTGAGCAAGGAGGTTGAGAAGAGAAAGAAGTCGAAGAAGAAGGTCTACCCAGTCTGCCTTGGTGGTTCTTCCTCCTCGTCCAGATCTGCCCCGACATGATGTAGAAGACTGCATCAGCTTCTCCGAGCTGCGACTACCTTCTACATCATGCTCATGGTGGAACCTTCCTTCTCTCTTGTTCTTCTTGTTTCTCTCATCATGAGCAAGTAGTCATTTTTTGCTGGGATGCAGGGACTAGCCCTGCTGCCCTTTAAAATTCCAAGGCAATGTATATAACTTTCCATTTCTTTGTTAATTGATAATGTTTGTAGCTTGATTACCTGCTTACTTTCATCTTGTTCTTCCCTATGTTATGAGAACTTATGTATGTAGGGTGGAATGTCAATTAATGAGGTAGACTCTCATACTAGACATAGAATGAGATTCCTTGATGTCGTAAGTGTATGATCTGTGAGGGGACGAGTCGTCTGGCCTATGGTGACGCTTCTGTGGCCTAAACATCCCTTAGGGAGGGCTACAACCTTAGTTGGATTTTTTATCTTCTTTGTTAATCATCGATGTTTGCTTGTAGATTAATCACTAGCTCGCTTGTCTGTCAGTGCGGTTGACTCCTTAACTAGAAATAGAATGGGATTCCTTGAGGTTGTAATTGTATGATCTATGAGGGGACGAGCCATCTAGCCTGTGGTGACACTTCTGTGGTCTAAACATCCCTTAGGGAGGACCTCAGCCTTAGTTGGATGTTGTATCTTTGGAACTGTGAGTGCATGATCCGGATGGCGATGAGAAATCTGATGCCTAAGGGGATGCTTACGCTGGCCTAAGCATCCCTTAGGGAGGGTTTGTAGCAGTTCCATTTGGATAGTTAGATTCTTACCTGGATGTTTGATGTTTGGATGTGTTTTCATGTGTAGTGGTGGTGAAACCCGAGACCATCCCAGTGATTCCTTATCATTAATCTAGAACAAGCTTTAATTTTTCTCTTTTACTTTCCTGCAATTAGTTTAATCAACTACAACTCAATCAATCATTCTAAATATTAGTCTTACTTGTGCTAGATTCGACTGACAAAGATTCTTAAAAATGTTGTCCTTTGGGATTCGATCCTTAACTATACTGCGATAAGACCCATCCGCTAGCGGGTGGTATTATTGTACGAGGTTTTGGTAAAAGCTCAGGGATTTCAACCCCGAGTGAGTTTGTAGTGCGATAATATTCCACGTCAATAGAAAACCCTAATTTTGGTTCTTTCTCTATATATGAATACCTCCATGCATTTATATGCCTAACTCTAAATATTTACTAACCATTATGATCATGGTCGACCCTGATAACCATAGATCCAATCCTAACCTATATGATTTATGGGAATCCTAAAAGAAATCATTAATGATCTAATCCATAGTAGAAACCCTAATGTTGGACGCTTCTTTTCTTGAACATAAATAAGTATCATTAAATAATGGAAACCCTAATATAAAGATCTAATCATGTGACTCCAAAACAAGATAAAAGGCATGGATAATCCCTGATTAATCATGAGAAGATGAAAGTAATCATAATTAAAGAACAAACCTTAGTCATGGGTCATATGGACCAATAGTAAAAGTATAACCTTGATTTCCTTTCAGGGTGATCTTTTTACTGTCCTTCTAGACTCTTAGAATTCATATCTAACCAAATCAGGTACATGGTCTTAATTAAGTATAAGACTAGTTTTCCATGGTTGCATAATATATGATGTACCTTGGGTGAACCTATTTACTTATACTTTGTTGTATGATTACTAGTATTTATGCTTCGCCAAAAATTAATAGAACATAAAAGAACTTTGATGAGTTGTAGCTACTATGGTAGGCACAAATGGGAGATGGCCCAGTATGGATGTACGATATGTTGCCTAGTATGGATGTATGATGAATTTACCATGTTAGATGTACGATAAAGTAGTTTTCCCATACCAAATGTACGATAAAGTGCTGAAGCATATAGTAGTGCAACTGCATCTAATGATATGTCTAAAAGAGGTGTTTACCTAATTTTCGACCTTAAACAATGGTTTCCTTTTATTTCTTTTGTTTCTTCAAGTATTTTGAAATATGCAATAATATTAATGTATTTTTAACCATGTACCAACCTTGTGTTGATGATGTTTATTTCTTGCATTTTCTAGGTACAAGGAACAAATAATGCATCTCAAAGTACCTGAAGATACCAAATAATTGTTCGTGGAGCATAGCTAGCAAGATTACTGCTTCTTATCTCTATTTCTTTTAGATAGTTAATTTTTTCCCATTAGATGATTTATAGGAATAATTATCTCGTATGTGTTTTTTTCATTCCTTAGAACTATTCATTTCTCTCTATTGAATAATATATATGACTTTTATCCTCAATGAATGTTGTTTCGTGTTACTATTTAATGATGCTTGTGAACAAATATCTCACTCCTTTTCATAATTTAGTTGACTACCACAATCTTTAATTTTTTCCCTTTTGACATCTTTACATATGTGTGCACGCATATCTGGGAATGTCATTAAGGAAAGTATATGGAAATGGGGGTTGTCACATGTTCCTTCAACTAGAGAAGACTGCATGCGATATAAGTAAGATCAATATCAGATATTGACTCACATGTGTATGGCCATACTTTTATCAGTCTCGTTAATCAAGAGGCCTTGGATATCATACTCATGTAGGAGGGATAAATCCCATCTTTATCACTCACATTCAGTCCTCATGTGTCAAAGTCATCCGATCATCACTATTATAATAACTCATGTTATAGGAATGTGTTTGATGATGTCAATGTATACCCATCGACATGTGATGAGTGCAGTGATTTCAGGTCTAAGAACTACAACCACCACCATCACTATGAGAGCTAACTATGACTTCTACGATGATGGCTTCCATGTGTCAGTCACATGATTGGTCTGTCGGATACATTGTTCTCTAACATGTATCTGTCTACTTGGTTTTATATTGCCATATAATGACTAATGAGATTTAGTCATCGACCAACTCACACTTTGATCTTATGTGTTGTTGTTGTTGTCTCTCAACCTTCCACAATAACAACCAATCAGGGACACAATATAATATGTATATGTACTCTTGACATCTGTATGCTCTCATCCACAAGGATATTAACTTGAATACATACGTCATTGAGTAATATAATTCGCTAGACATTTATTATGTAATTCATTATATCATAACTGAATATAAAAAATAAATTAGAAGATTTCCTTTGTTATTAATCAAATAATTTATATGTTATGCCATTACAGTCATCATATGATTGGCTCTCTGGGCATACATACCAACACCTATATGATTGTAAGAGTTTAGGTTCTATTTCGGATGTCTTAAACATGCTTTCCTCTCTCTTGTATGTGGCATTTTGATGATGGTTTCATGATGCACTTATAGGGTTTTGGTGGCCGGTTTTCTTGGGGTTTTCTTCTCCTTTTTCTTGATGGTTTGCTTTAGTTTTATCTTCTATTTTGGCCGAAGGAATCTTATATTTTGATCGTGCTTAATTGTTGTGTGAGGATGAACCTTTGTTTTGGTGGTTCTTTAATCTTTAGTGGCTCTTATACCTTATTTTACTTCAAGTCAAGACCCCTTGACATGGTAGGTTGGGTCAAGAAATCACCCCTAGTGATGATCACGACGCCTAGCTTCAGATTGGTCGCAACCTAGGCCTGGTTTTGGTCGAGGCTCTTCGTTTGAGGTCAAGACGGGTCCTTGCGATGAGGAGTTCACTTCTTAAGAATGACCACAATGGAGGATCCATGGTATATGGCTGAGGAAAGAAAGAGAATAAGGTAGAAAATCAAAAGAAATGTCATCAATAGAAGGTAAACACTTACCAAGGTTGATGATGAGCAAGAATCACAACATGCAAGGGATCTTGATCACCAAGGTTCCAAGGATCAACTCTTCTTGCTCCACCAAGAACCAAGGACGAGCTAAAGAGGGGGACGAAGAAGGAAGGCCAAAAAGGGTCACTTGATGGAGATAAAAGTGTTTATATAGAAAAGGAGGAGAGAGCTAGGATGATATATGAGGTGTTAACAAGATAGGGCTCCAAAGGCACACTTGCCCACCCAAGAAACTAACATGAAACCACTTAAAACACACATGCAAGAGATGGTGATAAAACCTATGTTGAGTCTCGAAAACATAGGTCACCCAACATATGGTCACGGTCACAACACCTCAAGGACACACCCCATGGTTGAGACAAAGCACCAAAACATCACCTGGTTGAGACAAAAAGGATCACCCCTGCTAGGTCGAGACACACCTTAAAGAGACCACTATCTCGACCCAAGACACACCCTAGACCATCAAGGTTGAGACAAAAGAAACCAAGGGTAATGTCTTAGTCGAGACACTCATAAGACAAACCTCAAGGTCGAGACAAAAGGGTCAATACACATACCTAAGGTCAACACCAAGCAACCCTAGAAACCCTAATCACCTCTAGTGAGGTCACCACTCATCCAAGGCCAAACCATAACACCAAAAAGCACCAAACTCTGTCTCATTAAGTAAAGAGATATAAGGAACACTATAGATTGGAAAAGTGCAAGATAACCCTCATATTTGAGTAAAATTGCAATTTGACCCAAAACAAGCACAAAAAGCACAACCATCATCCAAACAAGCTCAAACTAGAAACTTAAGCTCTCCACAACCTATAAAAGCATCCTAGAGGATTAGATTAACAATAGAAGCACTCAATCAAGACAAAAAATATGGTGATCCAAAAACCCACGTTAGGGGTCTTACAAGCCATAAATCTCTAACAGGGATTTCGCCCCCGAAATCCAAGGCTAAAAGAGATGAGTACTACCTCTGCATATCTACCTCAAGCTCCTACT
This sequence comes from Alisma plantago-aquatica, assembly GCA_963693085.1. Taxonomy (NCBI): domain Eukaryota; kingdom Viridiplantae; phylum Streptophyta; class Magnoliopsida; order Alismatales; family Alismataceae; genus Alisma; species Alisma plantago-aquatica. The sequence continues at coordinate 367,759,508 of OY856413.1, read as the reverse complement.
CAGGTCAACCAAAATAGACATAAAATATATGTAGACATATAAGAATGAAATAAATTCATCTAACCTATCTCTACTTACCAGTTGACCTCTCCTTCTGGGTGACTCAAGGTGTATAGCCTTATTGTCGCCTGTCTAGAAGAACCAGTCTACAATGTCTGTCCACATCCTCAGCCTCCACCGCTACTAAAATTATATCTTTGCACACCCTACTGGCTCTTCCTCGATTGTTGGGTCACCTCATCACCTTTCACTGGACACGACCACCTTATATGTCCCACTTCCCACACTTATGGAAAGTCTTGGTCTTGTACTGTGGCCTAGACGCCCCCATCACTAACATGGACATTGTGTTATGGGCTCTAGTAAGTGGAAAACTATGACCTCTACCCTTACTCAGAGACCACTATGTTGGTGCATTAGACCTCTACTGTGCTGGCGGTTATGAGAACCTAGGCTCCTTAAAGCCACCTAACGATTGTTCTTGGTACTGTACTAGTCTCTTCTTGGCACCTTTCTCACACTTCTCAACCAAAAATCTCTCCATCCTCCTAAGAGACTCCACAAACATGGAAAAACACTCTGTTTTGTAAGGTGTCTACTGACGTCATCAACTTTGTACTTAACCCCTTCTCAAAATGTCTGATCCTCTCCTGATCTGTAGAAGTCATGTGAGGGAAAAACCTCAACAACTCCATAAACCTTACCTCACACTCGTTGATAGACATAGATCCCTACTGGATCCTCTCAAACTGGCCAATCTTCTCATCTAGGTATGTTCAACAAAAGTACTGATTCACAAACTCCCATTGGAACTCCTCCCAACCGATCATAGTACATGTCTTTTGCTCCACTTCTATGGCCAACCAATGGCCATCACTCCCCTTCAAAAGGTACAAAACATGCTTCACTCTGTCTTCTTAGGGGGTGATAAGGATATTGAAGGCCTTCTCTAACTTCATCAACCACAAATCAACAATCACTGGATCTACCATACTAAGATACTCCACAGCCCCAACACATCTCAACTACTTAAAGGTCATCCCCGAGACCGAGGATTTCATAATGGGGACTGCTACTCTCGCTTGTAGAATGGGCATTCTGTCTTCCATATGTGTCATCATCACCATGAACTATCTGAACAAGGAGTGAAAGGAATGATTTTCCAACATGGCTTGGTCAAAGTGGGGAGCATTAGGCACCCTCTCATCAACAACCTGCCTCCTTGCACCTCCACCTGGTGCAACAACACCACTCTCAACAATGTGTTCTTTGTGTTCTCTAGCCATCTTTTCAACTCTTCTTCTTTTTCTTCTTCAGCATAAGAAGAAGTCATGATAAGATATACTAGAGGACACTAGAACAAACACAAACCCTAGTCCTAGATCCCTGTAGACTCAGTGAACCTAAAGTTCTGATACCAAACTGAAACTGTGACGCCCCGCGCCACACAAAGTGACATTGCCCAAAACTAAAAGTGGAAACAACATTTACTATGTAGATTACCAAAAGAACAAGAAATTAAAATCAATTTTTCAAGAGAACCACAAGCTGAAAACCTTCACATATAAGTCTTTAACAAGACACCTACATAACATGTCATATATTACAAGGTGTTGACATCATTGTTCTCGAACATTCCTATCATCGACCTGTTACATGAAGAATATATTTCACATATATACATGCACACTTACCATAACTATACAACAAAGACACACATGACAAAAACGTCGTGAATAAAACATAACCACAAACACACCAAGAACAACCCAAAGGACCCGAGTGTATAGGGAGAAATGTAGAAGTCTAACACCAAAAGACTGGCAATGCTTCCAACCTAATCAGCTACTAGTCTTGTTGCTTCTCTTCCTCAGATGTAGGATCACCATCTATTCATGCACGAACACCTAAATTATGCAGAAACCCACGAGGTGAGACAAAACAACCCAGCAAGAGATATAACTCTCCGCCAAAATCTATTACAACATAGATAAATTGAGGCAAACATATAACATGGATACTAACTGAACAGATTCAGCTAAATGTTATGTATCTAACATATAAAGTAGATTAAGAAATACTAGGTAGTTGTCACTGAGTAGTAGAACAATTGATATTCTAAGAATGAATATGAAGAACATGTATATTTTCTATCAATAAAACTATACAAAAGTAAGGAAAGGCTTCAACAAATGTCATCTGCATTTGTTCCTATAAACATACACTACACAATTGTATTACATCTTTTATTAATGCCCTAAGGAGATGAGGTATACCACTCATACTCCTACTAACTACTGCTAAGTCAAAATTATTGCCATATAAGATTAATGGAAGAGTCAAAACCCATGACCTCTCCAACACCTCTTGGTCAACACAAGAGAACACCGTAGTGACATAACATATGAGTCATCCGCAAAACAACCTAGCCCACCTTGGTGTATAGGCACAACGCTAGTGAAACTAAGATACGATTCGAGGTCACACTCCCTCCAGGGTATGGCCCGTTGACAATCTTGTGAAAGTATATATTGAGTCACATCACTGAGCTACGACATGTAGGCAAATTCCTACCAGGGTATAGCCCTTAGCCCATCCTTTGAAAGTATATACTGAGTCACATCACTAAGTTATGGCTCGTAGCCACACTCCTACCATGGTATGGCCCACAATCAATCCCATGAATGTGTATACTCAACAGTATACGACTCTAAGCTTCCAATAAGGGAGAACCCATTTCACCATCCAACTCTAAGACTGACACTAGAATGGGTCTATGGCCAGGGCAACTATATGATTAAGGTTCCACTTGATTATTTATGCCAATTAAGTATCCTTTAGCATCAATCAAGTTACAATGCATGAAGTCTAAACAAACTCTACAAGAATAAGAGCATAATACAACCTTATAAGATATAAAACGTATAAGGTGTGAACTTGTCACATCATCACCACATCACTATAGCACTTCCATCCACAAGGCCATCATCATTGTCACACATCCACACAAGTCTATCACTAATGTCACATCATTGTGGGATATCAATCCATCAGTCATGTATGTAGAGGTTATCACCTCAAATCATGCACAAATCCCGACCAGGTCATAAGACCCAACCATATAATCTTTGCATATAACACATCACATCATACCTAAACATTGCTCATCATCACCATCCTATATAATATACGATTCACCATAGCATTCACATAGCTAAGTCATTCAAGTTCATATCACCTGTAAGATTAGGGTTCTATAAACCAGAGAGAGAATACATATAATTACATGCTATACATTTTTGTACATCCAACAAGTATAACATACCCTAGGATTAGGGTTAGGGTGCACACACATAGCCGATTAGGGTTTTATAGTTATCTTCAACCACCAAACTCTAGTTACATAACCTCCCACTTTCTTTGAGAATTTTGGGATCATCAAATTATTTTCACCTAATCTTATTAGGTATCAACATCATGAACATGTATTGGGTATTAGATTAAAGGAGGTAGCTATGTACATGTGTACATGTATCATCTCATAGTTATGCATGTGTTAAGACCTACAATCACACATAGAGGTCTCAAACATATACCATATACATGTCGTGACCACCATCCATATGGGTCACGACCACCCACTCATCCAGGTGTCTTGACCAACCACACAATGCCTGTCTCGATCTCACAACAACTTGGCATCATGACCACCAACAACATGGTGTCACGACCGGAATAGGAATAGACATCATGAACTAGGCATTGCGATCAAGACCCAAATGACGTCTCGACCAGAAACAACACAACATCGTGACCACAATCAAGGCAATGTCATGACCGCAACACCCTTTGGTCACGACCAACACCAAGACCAGCTCATGACTCAAGAGCACCATGTACCATGTATTGATCCAAACTACACACACATCATGACCAAACACCAAGAGAAGGCATTTCAATGGGAACCAAATGATGTGTCACGTCCAAATAGAAATAATGTCACGACCGCGACCAAGGGTAATGTCGCGGTCGTGACCAAGAGAATTGGGTCTCGACCAAGATGAACCCAAGATACAAGACACACCACCAAACCAAGGATGAACCATCATCATAATAAAGGGTAAACTAGTCCACAATAGGAGGTAATCATCAAAGAAAATCACCATCAACTAGGAGGAAAAACTCCTCCTATAATGATCACCAAAAACCCTCAAACATGCACTATGAGAGTCATCATGAAGAACCTCTTATAAGAGAGAGACTCCATCTTTAACACATCCAAAACATAACTTGAACTCCAAGATACATCAAGGAACACGATCCTCATGCATGCACTCAAAAACCAAGGTCAAAGGCAGGAAGATAACCACCATAACACATTCATCTCCAAAATCGGGTACCTTAGATGTAGGGTTTCAGATTGTAAGCTAACAAAGCATGTCAATCACCATCAAAGAAGATCTAGAGCATGGTATTATCTACTATCACATTAGGGTTACATTTTAGAGAGAGAACCAATATCATGCAAGTAAGGGAAAGTGCCATAATAGAGAAGGTAGAGGGTTATATCATCCACCTTAAAGAGGATTAACTCCAAGGATCACAAGCTCCAAGCACACAATAACCAAGGATGGTGAAGCTCCACCAAAGTCTCCACTCTTTTCTACAAGATCACCTCAAGAAGAAGAATACAACAAGGTCAAAGAAAATCCAAGAAAAGAGGTCAAGAAGCTCTAGGCCGAACTAAAAGAAGAAGGGAAAATGAAATTTCCTCACACTTGGGTCCACCTTGTCAGAACATGGCCTATAACCTTTGTGATACCATGGAGGATCCATGGTCTATGACTAAGAAAATAAAGAAAAGAAGGTAGAAGATCAAAAGAAATTCCATCAAGGGAAGGAAAACACTTACCAAGGTTTAAGATGAGCTAGAATCACCACAAGCAAGGGATCTTGATCACCAAGGCTCCAAGGATCTACCCTCCTTGATCCACCAAGCTCCAAGGATGACCAAAAGAAAGAGAGAGGAAGAAGGAAGGCCGAAAAGGGTCACCTACATTGAGAGAAGATGGTTTATATAGCTAAGAAGGAGAGAAGTAGGGTGAGAGATGAGGTGCCAACAAGATAGGGCTCTAAAGACACACTTGTCCACCCAAGAAACTAACATGCAAACACTTAAAACACACATGAAAGAGATGGTGATACAACCTATTTTGGGTCTTGACCACTTAGGTTACCCAAAATATGGTCAGGGTTGCAACACCTCAAGGATAGACCACATGGTTGAGACAAAACACCAAAACATCACCCAATCGAGACAAAAAGGATCACCCCCACTAGGTCGAGACACACCTTAAAGAGACCAATGTCTCAACCCAAGACATACCCTAGACCATCCAATTTGAGACAAAAGAAATCAAGAGAAGTGTCTCGGTCGAGACACTCCCAAGACAAACCTCAAGTTCGATACAAAAGGGTCACTACACACACCCAAGGTCAACACCAAGCAACCCTACAAATCCTAATTACCTCTAGTAAAGTCACCACTCATCCAAGGCCAAACCTTAATTCCCAAAAGAACAAGACTCTCTCACATGAAGTCAAAAGAGAGAAGGAAAATTATTGACATGGAAAATTACAAGATAACCTTCATATTTGGATAAATTGCAATTTGACCCAAAACAAGCACAGAAAGCTCAACCATCATCCAAACAAGCTCAAACTGGAAACTTAAGCTATCCACAAGCTCTAAAAGCATCCCAAAGGATTAGATTAAGGTCTAAGCACTTAATAAAGACAAACAAATAGGTTCAGCCCAAAACCCTAGTTAGGGGTCTTATATTATGTTCCCCATACCCATGTTTTGTGCCCACCTAATTTATTAGGGAGTTTGGTTTTATGCCATACTCTATCTGGTTTTAGGGTTATGTTCCATGACCACCATTTCTTATATACATTGGGCTAATGCTATATCTATCTCACTTGTATATATGTTGATTATTATTGATGATGGGTTATGTGCCATGACATATTTGATTATGATTATGTGTCACATATTAGTATCTTGTTATATGGGAAGTGGTTCTTTTGTATACCTTTTATGGTTTCTCTTTAATATGCACTTGGATGTTTGCTTTCTCTCTTTGATGGAATCCTTGAATAATTATTTTTCGTCCTAGCCTATAATATTTCCCAATCCATATTAATATGCTCATACCAGCCTTTTTGAGCTGGCAACTTTGATTTTGTCTTTTGTTATGGGTTATGCTTCCAACCCTTTATGTGAAGGACGTGGTGGAAATGAAATGAAGACATGGAGCCAATTTAGTGGAGTTGACTCATCTTAGGATATAGAATTGAGATAGTTTGGACTACCCTCTACCTAGTTTTTGAAGTAGTTTCCTTCATGTAAGCCCCTAGTGAGAGATTATCTTGCATCTTGTAAAATTGACTTTAGTCAATACATTTATTTATGCCACTATACTTTGGTCTTTTGTAACATTTGTTTGAGAAAAAATACACATATCCTTGTATACCTATTAGAGAGTTTGGACTATATGGTTTATTCCTCAAATTAAGTGAGGAGTGGATCACCTCTCAGGTCCTACTCCTCAAACGATGGTATCAGATCCGTGGCAGTTAAATTCTGACTATTTCTATTTAATCTTCCTAAGTAGAACCATTACACTATGTGAAAACCCTAGGTAATATGTTTACACTAGAATTTATCCATGTTATTCATGTGTTGATGAGTGAAATTTTTTAAATCATATGAGGCTTGACGAGCAAACCCAAATGTGGAGAGAGTTAGGTGTACTTACACCATGATGTAGGTTAATTGTGATATATATTTTTGTATTATATGAGATTTAAATTTATAATGGAGATATCTAATATGGATGAAAAAAAGTAGTTGATCAGGGGATACTATGTGGAAAAATTGTGACTTGGTTCTTGCATTGATATTGGGCCCTTCTATATCGGGATTAGCAAGTTACGGACCCGTCAGGAAGGAGGATGGTCGGGCGGGGAAAATAGGGTTCAAACCTGTGACTTTTGGCATGACAGACCAGAACTCTAACCAACTGAGCTATTTCCCCCTAACCACCTCAAAAGTCACCCACCGTTCCCTTTTGAGAATATACAAAAGGGAGTACGACACTTCTTCTTTTTTCTTTTTCCCTTTTTTGCCACACTTTGTCTCCATTTTTGCCAAATATTGATAAAAAATAAATCAAAGTTTTTGTGTGTACCTGATTAAAATTATTAAAACCAGAGGTGTTATTAGAGACATTATTAAATATATATTATTAAAATAAATTCATTATTATTATATTTATTATTCCTGATCGGTAATTTAAATTGAAAAATAAAAAAATATTAAATTAAAATATATAATATAACTTTTAACTTTCTTTCTTTATGTTATTTTCTTTATTTTATCGTAAAAAATGCATTCATCTCAGCAATTTCATAAGAAGAAAAAGAAGAAAACAAGGGATCAGTTGAATTTCAAGTATTTAGTCATCTAGACGCACTAAGACGACAATGGAAGACAGAGGAAGTTGATGTTGTTTGTGATTTGTCTTCCTTCCACACCACCTCTCCCCGAGACAGGATCACCTTTGGCCTTCCAATTCTGGCAATGTGACACATAGTGGACAACCTTATATCAACCCTATTCAAGGCCCACCTTATGACCTATATCCATCTTGGCCCACAATTTGACTTCCCTATGTTGGGCCAAGAAACTCTATCGTCGGTCTTGTTCAACTAACCAAGGATAGCGATCTTCGCTCTTTTCTGGGTCTAACTGGATATTCTTAAGTTTTATATGGTAAAGTTTTAACATCTGATTTTTCTTCATTATGATATTATATGTATAAAAGAATTTTTTATCTATATTTTATCGATGTTTTGTTGAACTAACTCACAAGAAAGGAATGTATGAAGTTGGGAACTGAAACTGTGGCACTAGTTAGAGTAGAACTCTAAAACCCTAGTTTCGAGTGGGAGTGATTACTAGAAAGATGTGGCTAGTAATAAATGTTCAATGGGACTACCCTTATGTCCCCCCTAAGTTGTAAAGAGTTGTACCCAATGACATTTTAGATGCTCATGTGGACCTTGGGGTTGTTATGTTAGAAATAAAAGGACTCAATTGTTTTTATCAGGTTATGTGCCCTTTGTATTTTGGGATGGAGGTTATGTTCCCCATACCCAACTTTTGTGCCCATTTTATATATTGAGGAGTTTGGCTATGCGTCATAATCTATCATGTTTTAGGGTTATATGCCCCAACTGCCATTTCTTATTTATATTCCACTAGTGCTATGTTTATCTCACTTGCATGCAAGTTGATTATTATTGATAATGTGTATGTGACTTGACAAATTTGATTGTGCTTACATGGCTCATATTGATATTTTGTTATATGGAAAGTGCTTCTTTTATATACCTTTTATTGTTTCTCTTTGATATCCACTTGGATGTTGACTTTTCCTCTTTGATTGAAGCCTTGAATAATAATTTCCTATCTTTTCTGATAATATTGATCAAATTATATTAATATGCTCATATCATCATTTTTGTGTTGACAACTTCCATTTTGTCTTCATTTATGGGGTATAATTCCAACCCCTTTGGTGAAGGCCATGGTGGACATAACATGATGACATGGGCCAAGATTAGTGGAACTAACTCATGAGGGATAGACTTGAGATAGTTTAAACTATCCTTTGACTAGATGTTGAAGTAGTTGTTGGTATGTATGCCCAGAGAGCCATTAATATGATGATTGTAATGGCAAAACTTGTGAATTATTTGATTAATAATAAAGGAAAATCTTCCAATTTATTCTATTTTATTCAGGTATGAGATAATGAAGTAACACGTCTAAAGAATGATATTACCCAATGACTTATGCCTTCAGGTTGATGACCTGAACAATGCGACCATACAGACACAATGAGTATATACATTCTTGATATGTCCATAGTTGGATGTTATTGTGGAAGGATGATAAATAACAATAACACATAAATACTAGAGTGTGTGTTGGTTGATGACAAAATCTCATCAGTCATGATATGTGATATCAAACAAAAGACATAAATACTTGTTGGAGAATGAGTGTATCAGATAGACCCACCATAAGAGTGATACATGGAAACCATAATTGGTAGTTAGAATCAACTCTTATAGTGATGGTGCTGATTGTGGTTCTTAGACCTGAAGTCATCACGCTCATCACATGTCGTTCAGTGTACTTTGACATCATCCACCATAACCTTGAATAAGGGTTTCCATAAAGGTGATGATCAGATGCATTGTGACACATGGTGATGACTGTGAGTGATGTAAATGGGATTTGTCCCTCCTATAAGAGTATGATATCCTGACCACTTGATCAATGAGATTGAAAAATGCATGGCCATGCACATGTGAGTTAATATGTGATATGGAGCTTACATATATCTCAAAAGGTTTTCTCTGGTTCAAGGAGCATAGATTGAATGGTGAAGAGGATGGCCTCTCGATGCCTCAAGTTCAATTTCGATATCAATAACAAAGGAACTATACAAACACTAAAACACCAAAAACATATTGTAGGTTGAAGTTGTTCTCCAACTTTCCATTTACTTGGGTAACAATGATGTGTTTCTAGATACCACACTTTTCTTGTGATGTCATAAACTAGTTATGGACATTCATTGCCAATGTAAATTGGAACCTATAGTGTCACACACAAAGGATACACTTGGAATAGGAGTGTGCTTCTGAATGATGTTTAATTTGACTAGTAAAAGTGTTTAGGTATTCAATTTAAACAACAATTGACTAACTCGACTCTGAACTGACTAGTTCAAGTATTGAACATATCAGTTGGAATGTCAGGTTGATTGAAATTGCATTGACTAAATTATGGATTAACTAGGGCATGAACCGGACGATTCACTCAGTGAATCGATTGGCTCAAGGTTTCCAACCTACCAACTCATGGATGAGACACCCGATTCATGGATCAATTTGATTGCATCAAGGATTAATGCTGACGTCATGTTGTGTACTAATTTTTTTTTTTGGTTAGTAAAAAAAGCGTGTTACTAAAACCAAAACTTGAGGTACAAAAAAGTGCCCCTAAAAATTAACTACCCCTTGATACTCAAGATAGCAAGGTATAAAGGTACAAAATCTGTCACTCATGGGCACATACAAAGAAAACCCTCCAAACATCCCATACACCCAGATACAAAATGAAGGAGAGGCCAAGTCCCCAAAACCGCTAAGCACACCCACAAAGGAGGGGACCCCAACCCACCAAAACCTTGAATCCAAAGGAATAGAAAGCACAGAAAAGGAGATCCCTACATACACCCATGATAACAAACCACTGCCAGAAAAAACAAATCCAGCAGACCAGAAATAGAACACAAGAAAACCGAAGGCAAACCAAACTAGATCTAACCCGCCACTGATCAGCCAGGAAAGAAGATGGAGGACAAGCAAGCCCCCTTCACTGCAATAAAGAGCACCCACAAACATGGAAGAAAGACTAACTCCCTTCTCCATCAGCCTCCCTGTCTCAAGCAGCAAGAAAGAAAAGGTTGTAGAAATAGGGCAGCTCTGCCACCGCCGACCCACTAGGAAGAGTCTCCCACTTCTCCTCCCTTTGCCTTAGACTTCTTCCAAATCTTCTTATGCCTTGGACTGCCATTAACCTTAAAGTCAACCACGGGGTCCGGTTCAAGATCACAGGAACAGCAAGACTCCTCATCAATATCCTTGTTCACTGTCCTGGAATAATCCAGGAGGATCACTGATGCAAGCCTCAGATTCTTGGCTCCTTGCGAGGAAAGATTCATGTTGGCCAGGGACAACTCCCAGTCTAGATTCAGACCTTCCAACGTCTCCAAGTGATGAGAGGATACCATCTCCGGTTCTTGGAAGCATGGACAAACCTTACTAGCTGCAACATCTCTCTGAACCTGCACAATTGTCTCCTTTACGACGCTAGGGAGAGCCCCCAAGACTGAGTTCTTCTCCTTAGCCATCTGTCAAGCACCTTGAGTGCTGCTTCCTTTCCCAGTATGCAGCTGCAGTTCTTTGAAGTCAGGTATGCGCCCAACTAACAACGGACAAGAAGACTGCCTGTGCCCGAAGCAGCGGCACCTGGAACACAGGGTCGGCCTTGAGATGAACTCGAGTTTGAGCTTCCTGGGAGATCCCTCCATCTCCACTGTGACGTCCTGGGGAAATCCAACTTCTGCTGGTAGATCCACATAGACTAGTGCCTCCTTGAGGCAGTTGACAGTGAGTGCTGAATCATCAAAATCAACAGGCCTCCCAAGCAAGCTTGCAATCCCATTCAGGTTGCTCAATGTCCATGGAAGGTTGGGATTCTCAACCTTGACCCAGACCGGGAGCTTGTGGAAAGATAGGGGCTCGAGGACGATACCCAGCTCCCAGGGATGGACGATGACAAGAGCACCATCAACCATCCAAGGTGCTTCATCCAGAACCCTCTCCCTCTCCTTAGCCGTCGGGAGCTTAACGATGAAGCCTTCTGACTCCTCTGCTACGATTTGGACCTCGCCACTTAGCCTCCACTGCCGCTTGATCCACCCAAGGATCTGGCTCTTGAAGGGCTTCCGCGCCGTGAAGCGAATCAACACGTACTCTCTCCAAGACGGCGTGACTGCATCCTTTCTTGAGATCACAAAGAGCTTTGACCCATTTCTGATGGTCGGCTCTATGAATTCCATGACGTCAGGAGAGAAACTCGCTCGTCCAGGGCGACTAGCGTGCACCCAGTCGCTCTACGACGGTGAAGCCTCCACTCCTCTGTCCTTGGACGGCGTTGGGGAAGGGGGCCTAGGGTTCGAGGTTGAGGGCGACGCAGAGACGATCGGAGATCTGCCATTCTGCAAGCTTTGGGGTTCTCCTCTCCGCCGACCTCTCGTGAGCCCGTCGGAGGGGTCGATGTAGTCTTCGCCCCTTGAGAATCAACACCATCGCCTGCTCCATCGGAACCCCTGGAAAATCACCCGCCACCGCGCCCTTTCCCTCGCCCTCTACCTCGCCCGTGAGCCATCTTATGTTGTGTACTAATTGGATTAGAAATGTCAATCAATTGTGATTAAGAAACATGATGAATCACATGCCAACTGATCAGTTCACTCATGAACTGATCGTTTTTCTACTCATAGATTGAGAAAGTTCATGAAATTCTTGTCTTTTTCACTCCCACACAGACCGAGAACTCTGACCTAACCCTCCTATAAATAGAGGGGTACTAGGGGCTTCCTAGAGACACAACTCAATTGCTTGTCTTCTCCAGTTGTGCTAACTGAGAGAACCCCAACAAGTCCTACAAGATAATAGGAGGGATAGCAAGGGAGAATAATTGTGGGAGAGTAAATTGGTGCTAGTACACCAACGTGGAGGGACAACTCCTTCCTGTATGTTATCCTAGAATGAATAATTTCCTGGTGGTCTGTGTGGACTACTCTAGAAGTGAGGAGCTTTTCTCTCTAGGTGGACCACGTCAAGCTATTCTCTATGGTGATCAACCAGGAGCTACTACAGATGTTTTTCGAGTACAATTTGAAGAAAGACACATAAGACGATAGGGGGATTGTTGCTGGGCTTGCTCCAGGACCAGGTATATCCTAAAAACTATCCTTTTCATTATATAGTTGTTGAAGCAATCTACTATTATGTGGGGAATATGACAGTTAAATTTTGTTTCCACTGCACATTCTGTAGCCATATTTCCCTACAATAGTTCCCTTCATGTAAGCCCCTAGTGGGAGATCATATTGAATCTTGTAAAATTGAATATATCCATTTCATTTATCTCTTCTGATGTAATTAGGTATTGTTTACTATTCATTTTAGAGAGAAAAATACATCCATTTTAGAATATCTATTAGTATGTCTGGATTAGATTGTTTATTCCTCAAACTAAATAAGGAGTGGACCCCCTCTTGATCCTCACTCTTTATAACGACATTGAGCAACAAACTGATGCGACTAAATAAACATTGGGTAGTGCCACCCAATAGCACATACCTTATTAAGTGTGTAAAATACAAGTAGCCTCTATGATTGTGGAAGAGAAGAATTCTCAAAAAATAACAAATAGGTAGGGATGATGTGGAAAATGCAAGACAACGACCACAAGTAGAGATAATCACAACAGTGAGCGCAAATTATTTTATCCTAAGTGCCAAAGATTTTATTTATAGCACACATATTTCCACATTCACATAAAGCTTTCTAAAAGGATGCAAATATACATTCTTTCTTCATATTTTTTTAAAAACAGATCCTTACCTGTATAATTTAACAATCTGTTCAGAAAGTATCACACTCCTAATTAAAATTTAATTTAAAATCATCATTTTGTGTAAAAAGAGACAAAATAAGAAAAAAAATCCAACAACTCATGTCCCACGAGTCATCTTCCCATGCCTGAGCCGAGTCTAGCCTGAAGAGGGGATCCCGACATGGCATGACCCCTACAGATAAACCAACATATCATCCTTAGACAGTTGCAACCACAGAACATGACGTTGACTTTGTATCGACTTCGAAAAGTGTGGAAGTGAAAGTTTGTTTGAATTTTAAGGAAACTTTGAACAAGTTACGGAGTAAACTACAATGAAAAATAAGCTAAAAAAGTGACATATGAGGGAACTCAACGTAAAACATGAAGTTTATATAAAAAACTGATCCATATATGATATTTTAATTTTTTTTCTGGTAATATACTTGCATAAAGCATGATGCATATATATGTCATATTTATAAAAATATGAGTTTCATTTTCAAATTTATAATTGCAAATAAGAGGTGAAATAGAGTTAGATCTACAAAAAATGTTGTAAAACTAATGATGTACCAGAGAGATGTATCTACAATTTAGCTACAAAAAGCTACAAAAATGGTTACATCAAGGTCAAGAATACTTTCATACAAAGTGTCTCTTAGCCTTCCATGGTTGTGGTATGACAACTACAATGATCATGGGAAAGATGGAAATTTTTAAACTAGGTTGGGTTGTTATCGTTGACAACTACGACAAAGTCATGGATGTCGACAAGTAGACCACAAATTGAATATGGAAGTTTACCGGATTTTGATATACATAGCAGTAGATATTGACAACATTGAGATTAATCACCTAATGCCAAGGAAGTCAACTAATCTCTTTGATGAATATAATTTCTAAGTTGATATAAAACTCACTTAGATTCTCTTGTTAATGAAGTATGCAAAATGGATTACAAATAATTACATAAACACAAACCCAATATAGTTTTTTTTTTGGGCAATACCTACTAGGGCCGGTTACATCAGCAATCTAAACTAGAGAATAAACGACTAAAGAGGGATTTGTCCGAGATATAAGTTTGAAAAACACTAGTAGGGCATCTACTCCAGTCCATAGGCAGAGATGGTTGCTTTAGGCAGAATTTGGCTAGCATGTCGGTGAGCTTGTTTTGATCCCTCTTCAAGTGCACAATGTCTTGAATCTTCGCCCTCTGGAGGTACTCGCGGGTTCTCATTGTAATCGTGAGGTACTTCAGAGGAGGTTCAACATTTCCTTTGATCCATTGTATTGCATTCCAGGAGTCCGAGATGATGATCCCAGCCTGGATATGGTTTTTCAAAGCCAATTTCGTGCCCTGTAATATAGCTTTCAGTTCCCCTTGCATTGCATCTACGCCTGCTATCAGCATTGCAGACCCTGTGATCCAGTCTCCAGCAGCAGTCCTAGCGATTGCGCAAGCACAAGATTGATTGGTAACTGAAGAAGTAGCCACATCCACGGTGATGATAGAAGACGAGCATCGATTGTTCAGAACAATATTTTGAACCTGCGTTTCATCGGGCGACTTGGACATCTGACAGAAAGCCTTCCGTATAGAGTTTGCTTCTGCATAGCATTGCACCGCTAGAACATGGTGCGGGATGGCTCTGTGCTAAAAAATGAGGGTGTTCCTATTTTTCCATAACTTCCAGCAAGTAACCGTGAATAGTGTACTCCAATCCCTCACATTACGTAGTGCTTGGAGGTTATAATCCAGCCAATTGTTGACAGTGGTGCTTGAGAAGAAATGGATAGCTTCAGGCGGCAGTAAAATGGACCAGGTCAATTTGGCTTCCTTGCAGTCCCAGAGGACATGAATGCAGTCTTCTACTAACGCTTCACATTGCAAGCATCTGGCATCGTCTGTCATCTTCCTTTGGGCACGAAGAGAATTCGTGAGGAGACGATTATGTAGCAGCAACCATAAATGGGTTTTGATGCGATGAGGGAGGGGAAGTGACCAGATGGTTAGGAAAGGCGCCTGATCTGTATCGACATGTGTTTGGTTAATGATCGTATACATTATGCTTGCGGTAAATCTACCATGTGCCTCCGGTTTCCAAATACAGACATTCTCCCCATAGGAAGATCTGGGGGTCGGCATGTCTGTGATAAGGTTAATAGTTTCAGGAGTGAACCATGAATTCAGGAACTCGAGGTCCCACGAACCATCATCTTTAACAAGACTTGAAACCTTGAGGTCCATCAGGTCATCAAGGGGGGATAGACCTGCTTTTAAGGATGGTGCTTGCCCATGTCCGATCCATTCGTCCGACCACACAAGAGTATCTTGACCCGATATGGCAATGCGGCTTGAATGTTGCAAGAGAAAGGGGATATGGCTCCGTATACTCTTCCAGAGATGTGAACCAGTAGACTTGTACTGTCCTCTCAAGACATATTTTCCCATCATGACCTCCACCCATGGTATTCTGCGCCTTTGGATGAATTCCCATGCGAGCTTCATTATCAGTGCAACGTTGAAGTTTCTGGTCTTTTTGATGCCCAGGCCACCCAGCTTTTTAGGTAAGGTGATCTGTTTCCAAGCAACTAAATTTAGGCGTCCCACATATGAGGACCCGTTCCAGATGAAATTTCTCACGATCTGGTCGATCTTATCACAGGTAGAGATCGGGAGATGTATTGATTGCATAATATAGCAGGCCTGAGATTGGAGCACTGATCTGGCTAGTATTATCCTTCCTGCGAGGGACAATAGATTATTCTGCCAAGAGTTAATGTGCTTGTGAAATTTCTCCACTAGGGAAAGGAACAATTCTTTGCTTCCTTCTATGGATGATGGGAACACCCAAGTGTCTGCCCAGGTTGCTGGTTTCCTAAACTCCCAGTTTCCTGCAGATTTGGTTTCTAGAGCTTCTAGGCGTGTTATGGGAGTAGAACACAGTTGATTTTTCATAGGAAAGAAACAATCCAGAGGCGTCACTAAATTTCTGGAGACATCGACCCATAACCTTGGCTTGGTGTAGAGAGGCTTCTCCAAACAGGATAATGTCGTCAGCAAAGCTGACATGTGTGATTGGCACCTATGCTTTTGAGATAAGAACAGGTCTCCAGTTTCCTGTAGTTGTTTCCATCTCTATAAGTTGACTGAAGCGTTCAAGGCAGAGAACAAAAATGTAGGGCGAGAGGGGATCTCCCTGCTTAACACCACAAGAAGGATGGAAGGAGCCTGCTATCTCCCCGTTCCAAAGAATAGACGATTTCCCAGAACAAATGATCTGCATAATGATATCAACGATATTCCTGGGAATGGAGGTGCGGACTAGAGTGTCGTGGATAAATTGCCAGCTGAGTTTATCGAATGCCTTTACCGGATCCAGTTTGAGAGCAAGGTACTTCTTGGAGCTTGTTTTGGACTCCATAGAGTGGATAATTTCTTGGACGAGCGATGTGTTATCTTCAATCCTCCTTCCTGGCACAAAGCTTGACTGGAAGGGCAAAATCCAGTCCTGTAAGTATGGTTTGATTCTAGTCGCAATGACCTTGGATAAAATCTTGGTACAATCATTATTTTGAGAGATAGGTCGGAACTGAGAGCACTGCTCCGGTGAGGGAACCTTCGGAATGAGAATAATAGTGGAGTCCGTCAAGGCAGGAGGAAGGGTGGCGCTGGCGAACGGCTGTTGTATAAATTTGTAGAGCTGAGCTTTCAAAAGCGACCAATTTTTCTGATAGAAGGCGGCATCCACACCATCTGGCCCCGGCGCCTTCACCGGTGACATGGAGCTGAGGGCAGACCAGATCTCGTCCATTAAGGGGACTGCTGACATCTTCTCACGTTGCTCCGGTGTTAGGCGTAGAAAGGAACCCACGAATCGTGGGCTTTCCATCCGCCTTAGCTCCTCATTGTTTTCCTGATAAATAGAAGAAAAGAAGTTAATAATAAGGAGTTTCATTTCCTGTTCATCATCTTGCCAGGCGCCTGATCCATCCTTCAAACGTGTTACTCTGTTACGTTGTCTCCTCGCTTTGGTTATTGAGTGGAAAAATCAGGTGTTATTATCACCAAGCTTAAGCCATTCACATTTGGCTCGCTGTTGGCTCTCCGCCTCCTCCCGTCGGAGAATGGAGTCTAATTGGGCCTGTAGAGCAACCGTTTCTTGTGCCATTGCATGGTCGAACTGGAGGGCGAGATTCATCTGATACCATTTGATCTTATTGGAAATTTGTTCCTTTGTTCGTCTATCAGCTTTGTGGATCACAGTGTCCCAGCTAGAGGCTGTGGCGAGGAACTGTGCGTTGGCAGCCAAGAGGTCCTGGTCCCCGGGCCATGACCATTTCAGAAGATCATCAAACCCAAGCGTGGTGTACCATCTCATAGAGGTGCGGGTAACTTGCGTCCGATTCAACTTGGATAGTGCCTCTGATGACACCAAGATGGGTGCGTGTCTGAATGGTTCTTCTCGAGTACCTGGACCGAATTGCGGGTGGGTTGATCGATCCAGTGTCTGTTCCCCAGCGCTCTGTCTAGCCGCTCATGGAGGAGGCCCCACCTGAAGGTGGTGCGTGCTCCGCTAGCTCCCAGGTCATGCAGAAAGCATGCCTCAGTGGCTTCGATAAAATCCTGACTGTTAGCGCTATCGCAGGTATTGCTTCCAAATTTTTCCAATGGGTACATAACCACATTGAAATCCCCCACCACCACCCAGGGATCAGTGATGGAGGATGCCAACATAGCGAGTTGATTCCAGAGGAGTTTCCTTCCGCTCCTAAGCGTGCTTGCGTAGACGAAGGTGAAGTAAGATTGATGAATTCTGCAATGAACAAATTGTTTGTGCGACACTATGATTTCCAAAGGGATGTCATTCTTCCAGAGAATCCAGATTCCTCCAGAGTAACCAACACCCTCGACTCTGTGTGACTGAGCGAAACCCATCTTCTTGATGATGCTCAGAGCTCGATCACCACTGCACCTCAGTTCGAGGATACAAAGGATTGAAGCTCCGTACTTCCTCGAAAGTTCTGTAACTGCATTTTGGGTGTCCTTATCACAGACACCTTGAACGTTCCATGAGATAATCTTCATGAACTAGGGTCAGTAAGGGTGGAGTTTCCCATCGATCTCGCCTCTTCCTCCAAATCTTATAGAAGAGAGGTTTTCCCGTGTTTCCTGGTGGATGTCTTGCTGCCTTCTCCAGAATTTACAACCTTTCTGTTGCGCAGATGGATCCCTACTGAGTTGTGACTCGGACTCCTGTAAGGATGAGACGGGCCATCTTTTCCAAAGGAAAAGGGTGTGGTGACAAAAGGGTGGGTTGTGCTTGTTCTTCCGGGGATTATGGAATCTGTTGTGGGGCTAACTGCAGAATGAGACGGATGGGGTCACTCTGTTCTTTGAACCTGCGGTGGTGCCTGTGTCGGTTGCTGTAAGGGAACTGGTTGGGAAGATTCATTGCTCCTCTTGGTCTGTTTGAAGTTTTTCTTTCGTGTGCTCTAGTCAATCTCAGTAGTTACTTTCTCCGCCACCATGTCGACATCGATTACCTCCGTATCTCCCTCTTCTTCTTCCTGATTCCCTAGGTTCGAGAACCTATTTGTAAACCTAGACTGGTCCTTCTTTTGAGCGGGCCTTTTCTTGCACGGGATGGGACGGGCATGGATGTAGTCCATGAATCCTTGCATGGGGGTAGGAAGGGCTGGCGTTGACGAGCCTTCGGTCGCGGCGGCGTTCCTTTTCGTGTTCTCTTCAGTGACACGTTTTGAGAAATCTTTTTCAAGGTGTCCCGCCCGCCCGCAGTACATGCAGATGCAGGGGATATTCTCGTACTCAATGCGATAGCGATTTCCCTCGATCATCACTTGAGGTGTGAGGGGTTTGGCCATGTCCAATTCCACTGCAATTCTTGCAAATCGTCCTCGCCGTTGTGAGATCGTGTTAAGATCAACTTTGATCATTTTCCCAATATGGTCCCCAATCTGCGCTAGCAGCACCTCCCGGTATAGGTGTATTGGTAGGTTAGGTATTCTTAGCCAAGCGACCAACTTGGGTGGAGATGATGCTTCTGGCGAGAAGTCCGGCTGCCAACGTTGCACCATCAGGTATGAGCCGAAGAGCGGCCAAGGTCCTCCTGTTAGGGCATGCATAAAATCATCTTCTCTTTGGAGTTGGACAACAAATAAGTCATTGGCGAGATCGATGAGATTAAACCCTCTTGTTGGTTTCCACATAGATTTTATCCTGTCCCGTAGAGTCAGGAATCCAATTTCCTTTGAAAGCAGCTTTACAATCACCGTATATTGCCATGGCTTTAACAGACAGTCCCTGGCGTCCTTCTTCAAGTCGAAAGCCAGAACTCCATTATCAGATGAAACTACTATGTCCTCTGGCTTCAGGGTGATTCCGCAGTCTTCTGCGTCGATGTGGATATAGCTGTGATCGTCAGTCGCGCCTTTCCCCACCTTATCCCGATACGAAGGCTTTGTGTTTTGGGAATTGACCAGTCTGGTGGATTGAGGGTCGGATCCAGGTAGATCAGGGTATTGTTGTTCAATGTTCTTTCCGGCGTCAACGTCCATAGCCTGGTTAGAGGGTTCCGCAGCCTTTTCATGGTTTCATGCATAGCTAGCAAAGTTCAGACTCAATCCAGTATTGCCCAGCGCAACCGTGGACCGACGTGACGGAGGTCTTCCATCCCCATCATCGTCCAGAAGGACGTCGCCTTCCTGATCGCCGCTCTCGCCAGACGCTCTAGGGTTTACCATCGTTTCTACTTTATAACCCTAATTGACTCATTAAGAACTAAATCATCCCCCAATATAGTGTAGTTAATAAAGATATTGAATAGTAGTTACTAATAAAATGAAGTTTATACTTTTTGTTAATTAAAAAATGACAATGTAATATCTAGAATATGGTGTCTTAGAAGAATAAATAAGAATGTAATCATGTGATAAAGACTTAGTTCAAGATTTTTTAATAAAGAAGACAATCATTAGAGTATATGCTTACGCGTACAACTCTAGAGATTACAAAAATACTTAAAATGAGCATGATGTTCATATTTTTCTCATTTTGAGAACTATATTACCCATGGTAATGACATGAGCCATTATACCTATATATCTCATAAGTATTCACTTCGTATCCCACAAGGACAACAACATGAAAGAATTTTTTTTCGCACTGTCATACACATGGAGGACATACTTTGGGGGATCCATGACGAAAAACGAAAAGATAATCTAGGTCCCTTGATAAAGGCACTATAATAATAAATTTAATGTTAGACTTAACAACCTGCATCTCTGAGTAACTCATCTCAATCTACATCACATTGTAATTATCAATAACAAGTGCGACATATGTTCATGTTGGGGACAATAACAAGTAGACATACTTTCATATTGAGGTTTAGGAGTTTATTTAGTTAATATTAAACACACATGACATACACACATAAAAATAATTGTTTCGAACGTTCCTTGAAAGAATAATCTAGATAAAAAAAATTATGTTTTGTTTTAACATCCAAACTCAATCAAAATATTTAAGATGGAACACCGAGATAGTTAGATTCTTGATCTATTACACGAGTTTGACGTTCAATTACGGCCATGGCATCCATAGAATCGTCAATTTCTTTTTTAAAAACTCGGTTGTAGTGAATTCAAAAGGATGCTCAGAAAAATTAGAATAATAGTTCCTTGATCTCGCTTCACAACATTTTCTTCTAATTGTAGCTTTCTAAGGTCGTATAACATATTTGAAAGATATATACAAATAGATTGAAACTAAAAAGCTTGCAATTATACAATTCTTGTTCATTTTGTTGTGTTCACTGCTCATAATTCATCTATTAGACATGACCAACCAATGAATTCCAAAATATACAGACTCCTTCCTAAAAAAATTCGCAGAACACTAACACGTTCTAGCTGCTACTGTGCCGGATGCTAAGAGATTGACCAATAGACTGATAGCAAGCGTCAAATTCTGCAAAGCTGCAATGTAACAGGTTGAAATGTAATAGACATGAACATGACTTTAAATATTTGTGGGCTATGGCGAGTTAAACCAAACTTGCTAAACGACAAATATTAATACGACGAATAATTGCTTCCAGAAGATGACGTGCTCACCCTTGATATCAACATGGAATACTCGTTTGGTTTCTGGAATATAGTTACAGGAGTTAAAAAGAAAATTTCATTCTGCTAAACAATCAATACACCCGCAGACCCGCATATGCACAAGAATAATGCGTTAATAATGGCTTTACCCATACCCCACGACTGGTTTGAGTGGCAGAAAACAAGGGGACCGTCTTTTTGACTTTTGATTATATCAAAGTAGTGTGCCTTTATTGCTGGTATAAAAAGCTCACCTAATCTCTCGAGCAAAGTGGAGGATGGATCTTATAGCAGGACACGGCCTTACTAAATTATCAGTTGTGGGCCTTGTGGCTATTCTTGCAGGGCATACGAGATACAACAATTCTTTTTTGCAACCATCTATTCACATTCACCAGTGTATTCGTAGCATATTATGCGCTGCTTGTTAAGAGCAATCTCTGTGTCTCAATTGCGTACAGTAGTACGAGTTTTTTTTTTTTTTGCTTAAGTGCTGCTCCCATTTCTTTGTGGAAATACAACAATCTTTTTTTGCTTTAAGTGTTGCTCCCATTACTTTGTTAAGAGCAATCTCTCTGTCTCAATTGCGTACATCAGTACGAGTTCTTTTTTACTTTAAGTGTTGCTCCCATTTCGGTCGGCATTACTGTCGATCATACCATCAATTTCTGTCTCTTGTGACGCGCGTGAAATCATGTAGCTCACCAGGCTGCACATAAAACCAACACAACAACACTCCATCCCTCCATCAAAATCCTCTGTAAATTATTTCTGTCTCTAGTATGTTCAGTTCACCATTTATCTCAGAACAAATCATGCAGTACGGTATGCCACTACCTTTTCCTTCAACCGTTTTATTTCGACTAGGAACAAATCTCTTTCAGAAACTTCAGACGCATGTCTTTCACCGAAAAGGAAACGCACGTTGAAGAAGGTGGTTGAATGCAGTAATCCTGTTTGTCAGAATACCACTGTGAGATGGCAAACAGCAAACCGTCGCCATCAGCCATGTCGTTCTTGTATTGCTTGCTTAGCTGCCCTCGACGGGCCGGCCTTCCTCATTAAGTCAAGATGGGTATGTCCCTCTTGTAGCTGACAAGTGTAAAGATGCTACTGTCTGTCCGCATGGGTCGCTTTCTTAGATGAAGTTTTTATTATGACTAGAGCCGCATCAGGCTATCTTCCTCTGCTACGCGCATCTTGGTGTTAATTGTCTTTTAATTGACAATGATACGACGTTTGGTGTGCATTGGATTCTTAATTGTTGAAAGAACCTCTTATTATTGGAAACCGCCAGATTTATACTTAAACAAAAGCGGCTGAAACTGTTTGAGAACAGCTGCAAAACTGTCTGAGAACAGATCTTGACATATCTGTAGTGTTTCTTAAAGACAAACCATATCTTCTAAAATCTTTCGAAAAATAACCACAAATAATGCGGTCACTAAATTTTCTAGGCGCACTGATTGGATATGGAAACCTGTAAATTATGCAGAAAATAACCACACATAATTTGAATATGTAAGATCTTAGACTACTGTACATAAAAACAGAATTCGCTACTCTTTTGTATGAGCATGAGTATTTGGTTCTCAAGAGTTTTGTCACTTCCAGCTTCTGGTATGACTTCTAGAGGTACAACATGGAATGTTCAGGAGCGAATCCTTATTAAGGCGATGATTTCGACTTGATCTTTTGATTTATACTGAGTGCCAACTAGGTTAAAAGTTATCCAAATCGAATCCAAACCTTGTGCCGAAACGTTGCCAACGTTAAAGTGTGTACAATAGCGGACAAGTTCATTACTTGCTTGGATTTTTTCGATTGCAGAAACAGAAGCCACTAAGGAGGGGAGACGGGGAGATGGGTTTGGGAAGGAACTTGGAACATATCTTGCTTGAAGTGCAAGTTGTTGTAAATTTTAGATTTATGTTGTTACATGCAACAACAATAGATGTAATTTTATTAACAGCTTCAGGTCAGATCTAGAGAAAAAAATAAAAAAATAAACAGTGCAGGAGAAAATAAAAATGAAGTTAGGAACTCAGACCACATCGTTCGTTGAAAAACGAACGTGTTACTTAAAGAAATCAGTAGCATGCAATCCTTCCGAATAAGCGTCGTTCTTCTAATTGTCCAATCACGAACCTATAGCAAGTCTCCCTCGTGCTCGCGCTCAATGATGATCAGAGTGCACCACCAGTGCATCTCAACGGTCGCAGATACCACCACCCGTACACACCACGTCAGGAGGAAAGGAAAAAAGTCGATGCTTCTCGTAGGAGACGATTCTCCAGAAGCGGCAGAGAGCAACAACGGCTAAGGAATGTCTTCCTAGGGTTCACAAAAGCCAATCACAAACTATTGACGAATGTGCATTCGTATGCAGAAAGAGATATCTTTAACCCTAATGACCAGACATATTTATAGCCTAACATGCTCCCTAATCTTATTCCCATTAAGACGTGATCACTCGATCACTCATTCACACGTTGCTGAAAAATTTACAAGGCAAACACTTTCTAATTATGATTAATACATCTAGTTTAAAAAGAAATAATTAATTTAATTGATAATTAATTACGTAATTGTATTGTAATGTAAAAAGAAGAGTGAAGATAGAAGACATTCTCACAACCCACAAGTCACAAGCTCGATCCCAGGTCTGGGTAGGCCAGACCAGGTCAGGCGAGGTTTAACGTGGCATGCATGTGTGTGTGTGTGTGTGTTGTGGTCACCATACCTATCAAGGAGGTGAACATACTATCATAGAACTATTTGTTACCCTAGGTCCACACTCCTAATAGCTACAAAGCCAAAGGCGAGTGGACTTAGGCGTTCGTCCTTAAAATGGCACACAGTTTCACAGAAGCAATGTATATAAAAAGGTTATAACAAACCAAAGAGAAAACAAGATACTAAATAAGGATATAAGAGATATTTACCCATTTCTATATTCAAGCATACCCATTTGTATTGCATTTCAGAGATGAGAGTCTTGAGTGTAGCAGATACTTATTTGAAAACTACAAATTTGATAAACAAAATATATTAATACTAAAGCATTACATACACTATGAAAAGCCATGTGAACAATTTAAGAATACTATAAAAGTTTGCTTGGCTAGAAACATCATATAAACAAGAAGATGACATATGGCTAGAACAACTAACAACACTCTTTTATCCAAAGCATATTTTAGGTGTATTTCCATTATACTCAACAACATATTATGGCCATTGACCAGCTTCCCATTGGAAGGGTCAGTAAGGGTGCTCAAGATTAGCTACCCTTTTATCAACATGGTCCGCCTTATCTTGACATCTCATGTAAGACGCCCAACCTTATGCCCTTGCCCCGAGAATATAGGTAGGTACACTAGGTTTGTATAATGGACAAGTTTAATTATGTTCAAGGTTTGTTCAACATATTTTAAGCAAAACAAACACACTAATCGTAGGGAACAAGTAGCTCAAAAAAGTAATTAACTAACCAAGAATTTATACGAGCATACATACAAATAAGCCAATACCATAGTATGATCAAGAGATTAAGCGTACCTTTTGAGTCATGATTTCTGAGTAAGATACCTAGACATAATCCAAACCAAGGGAACCTCACAAAGAAAGATACAGAAAGGTGTCTTAGTTCACTAGGTTTTATCAAGATAAGCATCATATGAGTTATGTGGATGATCCCTTAGTCCCAGGGTTCAATTAGATCAAACATTATTTCTAAAATTTCCAACGTGCATATACTGATTCCACATAGCATAAGTGACAACATTAAGGTCTAGGTTTGGGCAAATCATCCACATTATAAATGATACAAGATAGAGGTAAGGTATGATTTGGAGTTAGGGAACATGACATTTTGACTATCATCAAGGTTTAGACGAGCAAGTCCATAATTAGTCACATTAGATCCATTTCCTATAATAGGGTCTTAATTCCAAGTAAATGAAACATTAAGTAGAACAAGTTAAGATGTAGATCTAAAACATGATGATTCTACTAATTAGAGTCATTAAGATATCATGGATAACATTGGATCAAGATCTAGCATGCTTAGAGCCCAACAATTAACACATGCATTACCATCACATTAATTGTCACATGCATGCCATGAGATGTCACAAAGAAATTCATCTTACAAGTCATTTTAGGACTGATTTTAGGTTCATAATATAGGTTTGAGCACTTGAGTTCCACATTTCATAAAGATTAAGGATGCTAGGTTGTAAGTACCAAACATCATATAATAGGGAATCATAGTGTACAAAGGTGAGTCTACATGTCTTAATGAGCCATTCATGGCAAAAGCACAAGAACTAAGTTGAAGATGTCATTAAGCACAACAAGGATTATTGATACAAGGGGGTTAGGGTAGCTAGGATCATAAAATATACAAAAGCACATCATTCAAGTTGATTACTAATCAAAAGATAACAAGGTCATCATTTATACTAAAAATAGGGATGAACCAAGCAAAACTAGCAACAAATATTGTCATCATTAGAAAGGGGGCGATTTTCTGAACAAAATGATATAGAAAACCATAGGGTTTGGTTTAGGGATCAAGGAGATAGAACCAATTCAAGTTTGCATATTTAAATCAGATTTGTTAGGGAATTTACCCCAGAGGGGGCCGAGATCGGGCCTGCAAGCTCGCTGGACTGACTGTGAAGCCCTAGCCCTGACTGGCTGTGTGTCTCCCCCAAACGTCAGGGAGCGGTCGCTAGAGTTTGGCGGCTGTTTCCCACTGCTGGGTGCCGCCGCCCACCAAGGTGGGTCTGGGTTCGCAAGAGTATCCAGGTACCTAATCTGGGATGTCAACCGAGTGGAGGCCCTAAATCTAACGCCCACATGTTCCTCACCTTCGTCTAGCCAGCCTGAGGCATCAAGCTTCTTCACCACGACGACGCCCTCACCATCAAGAAGGGAAATAGCAACACCAGGGAGTTAGAGCCCTAGACGAGTGGTCATCCACCATCGTCATAGTTCCTCGGATTGGTTGTAGGCCCTAGATGCAAATGGAGTGGGAGAGAGGGCCATCGCCCAAGAAGAGATATCAAGGCAACGCTGCCAACGACAGAAGAAGGAGGAGGAGAGAAAAGAAATCTAGGGTTCACGAAAGGCCACCAAAAGAGGGGCAACAATTTCGGGGAGTGATTTTATAGGAAGAGAGGGGATAAAATGGTGCTAAAGAGACGGGAAAATAAAACACCATGGAGGTGGTAGTGTCGCAACACTACTTTTTTTGGTCGTTGTACGAAGGTTTTTCGGTTGTCGGATCGGAGTGGTTGGATCCAAAAGAGGTAATCTAAGGGTCAAAAGTAGTTCACGAAGACAAGAGATGATTGGAGAGGGTATGATTCAGTGGATAGCTGACATGGCAAGAGAAAGGGGCGCCTCCCACCTAATTGAGCCGCGAACGATAAATCGTCCCAATTGGGGTCACAAATAAGCTAAAATAAGTGATAAAATAAAGATTAAATTGGAATTTTTAAAAGGTAGTATCTTGTGATATATGACTCCGATTGAAGTCATTTTTGGGTCGTTGGATTCGTAATTGAATCCTCTACATTATAAAATGCATTTCAGAGAAAGAAGAATTTATTGAAAAGGTTCAAAAGTGATTCTGAGTTGGTGATATACAAAAATAAATAAGATGCATAGTTCGAAACCCAAATTAGAGTTGCATATAGGTACAAGGTGATATTTAATCAAAATCACATCATCAATCATGCATGAAGTGACTTAAAGTCATCAAGGTGTGGTTGAGGGAGGTTGTTGAGTACAAAAGAGTATCTAAAGAGTGAAGACTTACATAAAATGAATGAGAGATAAAAACCATGTTATCACATCCTCCCCACCTTAAAAGAAATTTTGTCCCCAAAATTAGATCGAGTCATCCAATCAAGACTAAGTTTTCACATTCATCATCAAGATCATCCTATTATTCTCAAGGTATAATCACCATTTAAAATATCCATCTCATTTTGAAATTGAGCAATCGAGTATCATGGTAAACACATAGTCACATGGATCATCAAATTTGGGAAGATAATCACATGAGTCTTATATTTGTAAAGATTGTCATATAGATCACCAATTTGGAGATATAACATATTAGGTCAATAAAATAGACTTTAAGAGTAAGGCATGACTTTCATTCCCAAAATTTTAGGGTTCTAGCTTCTACATTGGCCTAGGTGGGGTCCATGATTGAGATTTTTCATTTCAACAATTCAAGACCAACATCATATTTCAACATCGTGATTTCATGCTCAAAATAAATGGAAGGTCCCACCCTAGTCCACATGGAGCTCACCCTTAAGTCATAAATCAATAAATTCATCATAGTCATCATTTCAATTTTGAGATTTGGGAACATGAAGGTTAGTAGTCATATATCGAGGGTGATCTCAAGATCCAAATGGGATGATCACGAGGGATCAAGTCAAACCAAGATCAATGATCATGAGTCAAGATTTCATTATGCAATATCGAGAGTTGAGTTTGGAGATAAAAGTCATAAATCCAAACATCCCATAACTAGGGGTTATATTCCTAATTAGACCTTAGGGGTGATCATTCATCCGTATACACCAATCAAGCAACAATTGAGAAAAATTTTGAGCAAAATTCAAGACTTGAGAAACTTTTTAAGATATCAATTTGAGTCCGTTATCATTGTATTTTAAGGTTGAAGAATGATCTAGTCCTATGTATTTCTAGGAACCTAACCACTAACTATAATCACTATCATCGTATTTCAAGATCATCATTAAATAGAGATTCAAGATCAAGTATATATATATATATATATATATATATATATATATATATATATATATATATATATCGTCATGGAGTTGACCTATTAGAGACTTAGGTCAAGGAGTCAAAATTGGGTGGAGGGGTTACTTTCCTGAACTCTAAATAATCAACAACATGAAAATTTAAAGGTTGTCAAATAGAGTTGTCACCTAGGTTAGGGAAGTTATAAGTCAACTACCATGCTACTCTAGCACATCAGTCCATATTGATTTTTAGTCATCAAGCATATCTGAATAGGGTGAGTATCAACTACCAAGTCTTATTTTACAAGATCATGAGTTAAACGTCAAGATCATAATAGGGCAACCATATATCGAGATTTTCGCAAATTCAGGGTCATAGTAGAATTCCCTTCCTTTTAAGATCAAGGTAAGGGTACATTTGGAAATTGGCTAGTCAATTAGGGCATCACAAGAGTATGAGTATAATAGGGCAAGATCACGGGTCCAACATCATAGTTTCATGTCGAAATTAAGATTACATGGAGGCATAGCAATCAATAGGGAAAATGCCTTAGGTATCAGAGTCTTATCATCAAAATCTTGAGTCCAAGGGCATCATTATGTCAAGCATAATCATGGTATAAGTCAAAATAGGGGAATATTTGCCTAATTATGTTTGAGGTTTAATCAAAAATAGGGAAACATGGGTTTAATCAATAGATACCTCATCAAATGTGAGGTGTAAAACCTGAGTTCCACCGTAGTTCACCATAACAAATTTACCTCAAACATAGAAAGAACTTATACTTGGTCAGGAAACATTAAGTTTCATAAACTCTAGATATGAGTAAATCGCTTCTAAGAGTAATTTCATAAATCACATAGGGTTTTCAATTTAAATTCAGATCATGGCATAATCATCTTAATCAAATTTCATGATTTCAAGTGAATTTTACTTTTCCCATGTATAAGCTACCCAAAATCGAGATTTCATGTGATTAATAGTCATGAGAGAAGAATCACATGAGGAGATGAGAAGCTACCTAATAATCATCTACTTGGTTGGCTTAGGTGGTCCTTAAAGAAGAGATGAGATACTAGAAGACTCTCTAAACTTGAGGAAAGGATTTTAGTCCTTCCTAGGTTCTTAAGATGTGTTATGCCTTAAACATATATAGTGGCCTATGTGTATAGCTCTGATACCATTTGTCATGGAACTGTTTGTTACCCAAGGTCCACACTCCTAATGGCTACAAAGCCAAAGGTGAGTGGACTTGGATGTCCATCTGTAACAAACCAAAGAGACAACAAGATACTAAATAAGGATATAAGAGATATTTACCCATTTCCAGATTCAAGCATAACCATTTGTATTGCATTTCAGAGCTTAGAGTCTTGAGTGCAGCGAATCTTCATTTGGCATCTACACATTTGATAAACAAAATATATTAATGCTAAAGCATTAAGTATGCTATGAAAAGACATGTAAATAGTTTAAGAATACTATTAAAGTTTGTTATGATCGAAACATCATATAAGCAAGAAGATGAAACAAGGCTAGAACAACTAACAAAACTCTTTGATCCAAAGCATATTTTAGGTGTATTTCTATTATACTCAACAACATATTATGCCCATTGACCAGCTTCCCATTGGAAGGGTCTGTAAGGGTGCACAAAACTAGATACCCTTTTATTGACATGTTCCGCCTTATCTTGACATCTAAAGTAAGATGCCCAACCTCGTGCCCTTACCCTGAGAATATAGGAAGGTACACTAGGTTTGCATAATGGATAAGTTTAATTATGTTCAAGGTTTGTTCAACATATTTCATGCAAAATGAACATACTAATCATAGGGAACGAGTAGCTCAAACAAGTAATTAACTAGCCAAGCATTTATACGAGCATACATACAAACAAGACAATACCATAGTATGGTCAAGAGAGTAAGCGTACCATTCAAGTCATTATTCCTAAGTAAGATACCTAGACATAATCCAAACCAAGGGAACCTCACAAAGGAAGATACAAAAATGTGTCTTAGTTCACTAGGTTTGATCAAGATAAGCATCATATGAGTTATGTGGATGATCCCTTAGTCCAAGGGTTCAATTAGTTCAAACATTATTTCTAAAATTTCCAACGGGCATATACCGATTCCACATAGCATAAGTGACAACATTAAGGTCTAGGTCTAGGCAAATAATCCACATCATAAATGATACAAGATAGAGGTAAGGTCTGATTTAGAGTTAGGGAACATGACATTTTAACTATCATCAATGTTTAGACAAGCAAGACCATAATTAGTCACATTAGATCCATTTCATGCAATAGGGTCTTGAATCTAAGTAAATGAAACATTAAGTAGAACACGTTAAGATGTAGATCTAAAACATGATTATTCTACTAATTAGAGTCATTAAGATATCATGGATAACATTGGTTCAAGATCTATAAAGGTTAGAGCCCAACCATTAACACATCTCTTTACCATTTTTAGTATCTCTTTATATCTCGTTGTTACTACTTTTACATATATATATATATATATATATATATATATATATCCTGTGTGAAATATCGATCCAGGGACGGACGCATAGGTCCACTTGTTGTTGGTTGTGTAGCCAATAGGAGTGTTGACTTAGGGTAATAAATGGATCTGTGACACATACTCTCCCCTAGGACCCTCTGGACACTTGTGTCACATGTGATCCTACGTATAAAGACCAAAAAAGTTCTAGGAGTGAGG
Organism: Alisma plantago-aquatica; assembly: GCA_963693085.1. Classification (NCBI taxonomy): domain Eukaryota; kingdom Viridiplantae; phylum Streptophyta; class Magnoliopsida; order Alismatales; family Alismataceae; genus Alisma; species Alisma plantago-aquatica. The sequence continues at coordinate 367,728,497 of OY856413.1, read as the reverse complement.
AATGTGGGATAAAACTCTTCCTCATTTGCACTAGACAAAAAATTACATCTCCTTCATGTACTAGCTGCACTATATTGGGGTTAACCCATGCTAAATACATGGCTGCTACAGTCATATATCTAACAATCCCACACAACGTCCAATGTGTAGAGTGCTCTACCACTCAGTCCTCCATATTGTGCTTTCAGTTGATACCTTTCAATTTGAATCTACATGAGTAATCCAACGATGACTCTCGTAGGAACTAGGTGATCAAAAGTCTTGAACCTGAACCTTGGGTACTAGAGTATAAGTTGGTAACAACACAATAAAGACATCATAGAAAAGAAATCCATTGCATTAAGGTCGTGCATCCAAAAAATATATTGTAACGACCCCGTCTCCCAGTAACCCCCACTTAAGGGAGACCAAGAGATCAGATCCGTTAGCCCAATAAACAGGATCAATGGTTCGACAATTAATCCATAACAATTATCAAAATTTACCAACTAAACTAAAAACTAGTACAAAAAAGAACTTTGCATACCTTTTGAAAACTTTGTAAAACTATCTATCCACCACTTGAATTATTCTATCTAACCCTCCTTTGTACTTTACTTCTTATTTTCACGATGTGTCACTTTACTATTTGTGCTTTTCAAACTTGTACCTAAAACGCTGACAAACAAAACGTCAGTCAGCATATCGAAATATACTGGTATGTGGGGACAACCAAAAGTTTGCACATATGGATAACAATATAATTATCAAAATCAATTTAATTAACAAGCCAATTTATGCTTTCTAGTATGACATTCTCCACTGCTTTTGCCCTAACCCTGGCATACCCACCTTAGGGTTTCTCTTGCCAATGACTTAAGGCTACCTTCTCATTCCCGAGCTTGGTGTCTGGGGTCACCACTCATGGTGCCCTCTAGTCATTCAATATCATAGGCCACCTTCTCATTCTCGAGCTTGGTTCCTGGGGTCACCACTCATGGTGCCCATTGGTCTACCCATCTGGGCCTGACCTTTGGCATCATCCATCAGGGTGGCATGTAGGTGCGAGAATACATACTTCTATTATTAATGTGATAATCATAGTGACTTTATGATTTGCAAGTATGAACATCCAAACTAATAATTTGCATTCAATGTGGTTAACCATCTGGAAAATCCTCGGGAAACTAAGGCGGTTATTCATAATTAACCACATACCTGATTTGCAGATTTAATAAGCTAATAACAATTCCAAGCAAGCAAGTAATCCAAGAAGTAGTTCAATAATCTCAGAATTCTTGAAAAGCATACGTAATCTATTTACCACACTTTACCAAGAATATATCTATTTAATTGACTTGGATTCACCTTCTAGGGTTTCTAATCCAAATTAAGGTTTCATTAGGGTTCTTTTGATATTTTTACAACTTTCATCATTTATACCCTAGAACAACAATTCTAAGTGCAAAACCCTAATTACTCACATATTTACATTAGAGCCTTTTTATCATCTTAGGTTCCTTCTGGATTAACAACTTAGAGTTCATTATGATCTAATCCACATATGAACGTTATTTATTATTAATTCTACCTTTTATCCACTAGAAAACCCTATTTTCTACATTAAGGGTATTTATCCACAATTAGGAACTTTTATACTCGAAATAGCTTAGAACCATGAAAACTCAGTTCTATAATTATATTTTTGGATTTAACCCATTAAACCCCATATTTTCCCAAATTAGGGTTTCTAAACATAATCATGTGCATAAAACCCAAAAAACAAGCATGAAACTACCTTTTTCAAAATTAACTCTCCCTTTTATTATTAATAGGTTAATATTTCTCAGAATTAGGGTTCCAAACCAAATTAACCCAAAAAGAGTCATTAAATCCGAGTTCCATATCAACATTAGGGTTTTACCACAATCTTGGTGTACTTTTGAAATTGCAAGCAATATCAGGTTCCAATTATATTTTTATTGTATTCTTCACATTGTTCTGATCAACTTTCATGTATGGATCACCTTCATCCGATATTTCTATCATTAGATACATATTTTACAAAATAACTCCTCTTTCGACCAATAAGAAACGACCACATGGGTTTATTGGATTAAAAGCAAAGCGGCGGGCAATGCGCTTGTTAATTGTGAGATTACCATAAAGGACATCCCTCTTAACAGGGACATGAGGGTAGGGGAGTAATTCTCCCCCCGGTCATCTTCAATCTCGTGATCCAATTCACGATCCAGGTTCTTGGTTAGTCAACTGGAGAGTTGACCCAGAGCATCTCGCTCCCTCAGCCACCGGTGAAGGAGGATACACCTCCGTCGCACCCTATTGGAGTTAGCCATGGTGTCGGTTGGCTTGCTTCTAGCTTGAATCATCGGGATGGAGAAGCTCTCCTCTGACAAGGTACATGGTTGTTCGTGGAGTAGGTCGAGCGCCCCTCTTGCAATTGGTTGCTCTGAACGATATGGTCCCCCTTCACGAACTCGATGGAGTATATAGAGGTAATGCACATGGAATGATGTCCCTCCTTATATAGAGGAAAACCACCTGCGGTTTCCCCTGGTCTAGGGTAATCTTTCCTACACCATGGCAGGCCCCAAATCTTGGGTCGATTAGGTGCGAAAAAGGCTCCCGAAGCCAAAGGAAAAGTTTCCTACTTCGCACATTAACTATGTGGAGAGGAAATTGGATCCACAAATCTCACGTTACTGTTCTTCCTTCCTTTTCCTACGCGAGGTAGGAGAGAATGCAGCCATCGTTGGATCTTAGATCTAACGGCTGTCATGCCACACACTCAACAAGATATGGAAACAATTGTGCATTTAATATATATATCCTTTACCCTTTCCACTTTAGGAGTTTTTGTAAAAATTATAACTCTCAGACCGATTATCCAAATAATCCCAAATTTTTAAGGAAACTTAATAATGACTTAATCTACCTTTCTGCCAAATTTGAGATCATTATCTTTAGAAAACGTGCCTTTACTTAAGGTGCAAGATATCACTTAATTATTTATATTTCTCACATATTTTCTCTTTCCCTTGCTATTAAATTATTATTCTGAGTTCCTTGAACCTCAAGGAACCTTAATGGCTTGAAATCCCCTCCTGGGAATATTTTTTTAGCCTCTTTCCTTATCTTTCATCCTTTTTCTTATTATCTTTCTTTATTAAAATATCTCTTTTTGAGGATTTCTCTTTATCTCTCTTTTATCTTCCTCATTGATATTCCTTTTAATATTAGGAATCCTTAGGATAGGAAAATCCACCAAGGATAACTCAATTATACCTCTTTCCACTTATTTTCCACACTTTATCATTGTTTTTCAATTTCTTTCTTAACAAAGAAATATAGCATTGGTCTTTTCTTTTCTCTTTGCATTATCTTTGCAACTTTGGACTCCTTGGGACCCAAGGAACCCAAGAGGCATGAAATCCAACTTTGGATTATACTCTTTTGCCTTCTAGAGGTTTCCACATCTTTCTTTTATCAAAAACTCAATTATTCATTTATTAATTGAATTTCCTTGTTATTGGGCCCAATAGCCAATAAAGCCCACAACACAATCATCAAGGCTATTGTAAACGAAATCCATTTATTCACAACAAATTGTATCATTATTTTTCCAATTATCTTTAATGTGAGAAATTACATTTCTCACCCAAAGGAACCCAAAAATTGGGGTTGTAACATCCTTCCCCTCTTATAATAATTTTGCCCTCAAAATTCCATCAAGCAAGCAAACAAACAGGATAAGCCTTTCTTATGTCCATCAGGGCTCCCATGTTGCTTCACCCCTTTCCATGGAAGCTTCCCAAGAACCTTAATCATCTCATATTCTTCCATCTGAGTTCTTTCTTACCTTGGTATATTGTACCCTCATAGGTGACTTAGGGCTTTTCAGCCTCTCAAAAGATGAATAGGTTCAGGGTTCAGCACATGGCTTGGGTATCTCACATAGTGCTCTAGATTGGACTCATGGAACACATTACACATCATGTTATACTGAGGGGCAAGGCTAAACACAGCCATCTCCACCAATCCATCTCAAATGGACCAACATATCGGGGACTCAGCTTTCCCAGTTGTAGCTTAGAGAGGTCGGATATTCACATCACATATTCTCCTACAGTGAACTACATGTCAGTCTACTTTGCATCAGCTCGCGACTCATGTCACCCCTGGGCTCTCTCTCAGCCATCACACGATCAAAGTGACTTCATCTGCACACACTGCAGTTCTTTTCTGGCCTTCGCGAGGCCTCCCCCACCACATCATCTTTAATGAAGTGGTGGCCGGTACAACCTTCTTATAGAACTTCTTGCATCCCGATAAAGGCTATGGTGGTTAACATCACATCTAAAGAACTGTCTCCATGTATCTCCCTGGATGAGCACGCATGCTCTCCTCAGACCCTCTAGTCTGGATCGTACTAACCATTAGTAAGGGGTGATAAACTGTACTAACATCGAGTTCTTCATGCATCCGCTTCCACCTTATGGAAGTGAACATTTAGGTCCTACTCAAGAACTTTTGAACTCACATCATGTTGTAGTTGAACCATCTCTCTCTCATATGTAGTCTAACCAGATCTGTCCCTTGACAGTACTCTTTCTTTCTCATGTCATCTAGGTAAGGTGATCTACCATAACCCATTTTGCAGATTGACCTTCCTTGGTCTAGGAGAGACTCACAACATCCATAGTGATGAACTCCCATTCCCTCTCAGGAACTCTTTATACTTTATATCCACGCATTGCATTACTGGTGTTCGTCCTTCACCTCCTGTCTTGCATGGCCACATGCTACATGCAATTTCATATTAAGCATCCCAAGTACTACTATCACTTACTATCTTTGTAGTATCACGGCGTTTGGTGATCTTAAACCATGATCTCCTGTACGTCATGATTCCTCAAGATCGATTCCTCAGAAACCCTAAACCATTCTCATAAGGGTTTTATTACCTTCCTATCCAAAGAAGTGTATCCAAGGTTCTATCACCATCCTTTCACTATATCAAGGACTAAACTGGCTAACCAAACAACCATTAACGTGTTCAACCTATCTTGTTACATCTGTGTGTTAGCCAAAACACATATTCTTTCCAAACTTAGGGTTAGTCGAACAACTTCAACTTCTTCTAGCCTCTAGCTAAACTAGGCAGCTATATCTCAACCAGAGCATTCATTACCACTTCACCTCCTTAGGTGTCAGGTAATGTTGAAGACATACACCTCCATGTATTCCACTTATCATCACATCTCAAACTCTAAGTTTGTCTTCATCAAGAAACTCTGAGGTCATCCTCATGGTGATTCAACTCAACTTGGCATAACTTGCAAATTCCACATAGTTCATGATAAAACATCCTTACAAGATAATTTCCTTAATACTCTTAGTGTTTGTAAACCATCCATGTATCATTCGCTCCATAAAGGTATGTTATCATCTCTATCCTCATACCTCGTAGCAACGTTCCAACTCGCATCATCTTTTATCCTTGGTGTATGACATGCATATTGTTCCATCTCTCCCTCCCATAACAAGAGGAAATAAGCATTTGGCTGCAGTCCAAATATGGATTTCTTCATGTTCCAAGAGTAGAGATGGTACAACCCACCTTTCCAGTACACTTTCAAATCTAAGTTGAAACGTGCCACATATGTCTCTACAAAAATCATGATATCAAAATTTTCCTCCATGGAAAACTGATCTGGAACCTACTTGGGTCACCACACAATCCTTGGTCATCTCCTCTAGGTCTATAGGGTGCCAAAATTTTAGGGGCCATCCATCTTCCCTTATGCATCCAGAGAGTGCCCTACTCATCTCCCCTTTGGGTCCCATGAGTTCATGAAGGTGATCAATCTCCTAACCCATGGCCCTCAGACAATGATAGTTGTTACCTCTCGACCCTATGGTCATGCACAACTAGGGAATTAGGAAACTCCTACTTCCATCGGTCTTATCCCTACCTGACCCTAGGATAGACTTAGGATTCTAACATAGTACATGTCCAACCTAGAACCTTACCCAAGCCTTCATCATCTCTTTCTCTGCATTCATGGGCTGACTTCCATCCTTTCAAAGCGGTCATGGCGACCTACCTACCTTGGTCAGGCTCCATACCGGTTACCTTCATGGTAACACATCCACATGCATATAGAGATGGTAATCTATGGGTCTACATGTTCATTCTCATGCCATGTACTTTTCACTTAGCTCCTCAAGATCCTATGAAACCTCTTTAGGTTACCTCAAAACCAACAAAACTGGTATACACCCTACAAAAGGGTCCCTCTCATAGGATGGGAGGAAACTACATCTTGATAGCAAAGGTCACAAGCATCCTTATGTTTAGGGTCTACATCCACACGAGCATGCTTAGCCCTTAGCAAGCTACTAAGGTACAAGCGGACACCTACAAAACCATGCTAGGTCACACTTTATCATCCTCATCATTAGACCAACTTAGCTGTGAGGGATTCAACAAGCATACCCTAAACTTATGGGGTTTCCCTTTCCTGTAAACATGAGGAGTGCCATGCTCAAATCTATAGAAACTCAAGATCTCATTATGAGAATTAGGTACACCACTTCCCCTCTTAGGCCTAGATTCACTTTCTGGGTGTCCAACTGCATGTTCAACCTCTTAACCACGAACCAACCATGTCTAAGGTATGTCATGCACTTCCCATGATCCTTCTACTTGAACAACACTTCGGAGTGGAGTCCTCCTCAAGGACAATCAACAAGGTACAAGGCCTCACCACTTGTTACTAAACCTCTCCAGGTCTAAGGAACTCTTCTTCATAACCCAGAAGGTAAACACCTATACCATAGGCACATAGGTACTAGAAGCCTCATCCTCCCTCTAGGGTTTGGTTCCTCCAAAGGCAACCAAGATACCAATAGTCTTCAGGGATCAAGCATGAGGCAACCACTATCATACACTTAGGTTGCATCATCCTCAACTCTTCGCTGTTCCTCATGCCTTGGAATCTAAGCTTCCAACCTTCTTGCTTGGTTCCTGCTTTCTCTCTCTAGAGCTAACTCCACATCCAACCTTACTACTAGAGGTCCTCTCTCCATGAAGGATTAAGCTCACAAGCATACCTCTACATGGGTGAAGTCCATGTTTGAACTTATGTTTGCTCAAGATCATCCATGACCCTTTATGCTTATCTCATCAGCTATCCAACATAATTCCTTGGCCAGGGTTTCAACCTACTGCTCATACTATTGACGTATTCTGGGTGCCTACTATGCCCTGCTCATATAAGCTCATGGGGTTTCTATAGGTTCTTCTCTAACCTTATCAAAGAAGGTGTTCTCCTTCACTCTAACATGCTCGACCCTTCCCAGGGTTGGGTCGCCAAAGGTACTCGGCCATCCTACTTCTAATTGCTCATATGGCATCCAAGGCATGTATATCCAAACACATGGTCTACCATGTCATCTAACTCATCATGTCATCTATCTCTCTAACCTTCTCTTAGGGTTAGGGTTAACATCATCCTCAGAGGATGTGCCAGGTTTCTACTTATAGTGGAGATCTCTACCTCCAAGACTAACTCTCTTTACTTATCCTCCTGATAAGAAGGTCTAGCCTCAAGTCTCTCCTGAGGGCATGAAAATTTACGTCATACGACCTAAGCATGTATCTATTCTTTAGTTTACGCTTAATATATTAAGCTTATGTCCATGACATATTATTTACATGCTTTTCATTAATTTGGTGGAGGATTGCTTAGACCTTATCAACCTTACCCATACCTCAAGAGGGTGAGGAAAGAGAGAAAATCCTAATCCTTAAGGTCCTTACTCGCATTTGAGTTGAGAAGAGATGAACGAGATGAGAGAGTGCTAAAGGTATCTTATTTCGAGTCAAATCCTAAGACTTCGGCCAGGAAGTCACACTAATCCAGGAGTCCTCATATTCCGACTAGCAGTGTGGAGGAAAATCTTTCCAGCCCCCAGACGTGATCCTTTTCTAGACACCTCTGTCTTTTAGAAAATCCTCTAATAACTACCTTGGGTTCTATGGAGTTTGTAAAATTTAATAATTATTAACGATTAGATGAGGAACCTATGCTCTGATACCAGTTGTAACGACCCCGTCTCCTGGTAACCCCCACTTAAGGGAGACCAAGAGATCAGAGCCGTTAGCCCAATAAACAGGATCAAAGGTTTGACAATTAATCAAATTTTACCAACTAAACTGAAAACTGGTACAAAAAAGAACTTTGCATACCTTTTGAAAACTTTAGAAAACTATCTATCAACCACTTGAATTATTCTATCTAACCCTCCTTGTACTTTACTTCTTATTTTCACGATGTGTCACTTTACATTTTGTTTGTCGGCATTTTAGGTACAAGTTTGAAAAGCACAAACAGTAAAGTGACACCGTGAAAATAAGAAGTAAAGTACAAGGAGGGTTAGATAGAATAATTCAAGTGGTGGATAGATAGTTTTCCAAAGTTTTCAAAAGGTATGCAAAGTTTTTTTTGTACCAATTTTCAGTTTAGTTGGTAAAATTTGATAATTGTTATTGATTAATTGTCAAACCTTTGATATTTTTTATTGGGATAACGACTCTGATCTCTTGGTCTACCTTAAGTGGGGGTTACTGGGATACAGGGTCGTTACATATATCATGATTGGTATCAAGAAACAACTCAATTCCCAAGTTGCGGCCTACAAAACATCAATCATTTAGTTTGAGTCTCCAAGGATGTACGACTAACATCCTATACTAAAACTTGACACCATTCAGAGACTAATCTCTTACTAACTTGCAGTGATGACGCTAACAGGTTTCCCAGGGAATAGACACACAAATATAAGAAGCATCAAATAAAAAACTATAATGTCATTTGATTCACCCGAAAACTTGGTATTACCACATTGAAACCAATTTGTGGGATCTCTACTCTTTTGAGTTCGACTGCTATTTCCTGCAAATCTAAAGGGGTTTCAGTCCCAACCCCAACCTAAATTCTTGCACTAAGGCCAAAAAGACCTTTAGTCAAAGGACCAGCTGTATTATCTTGGGGACCGACGTAGTCTACAACCATAACCCCATTAAACACTAATTCCCTAACAGACTTGAGTCTGACTTGGATGTGTCTATGATGTTTTTTATTATAGTTGGTACTCTTTATCTTTGCAATGGTTGTAGTGCTATTACATTGAACTGAAATTGCAGGAAGCATATTCTTTACCATAGGCAAACTGGACATAAGTCCATGTAGCCATTCAACTTTCAATCCAATTTTATCTAAAGCAGACAACTCTGCTTCAAAAGTAGACTGAGACAATATGGTCTATTTCTTAGACTTCTAGGCAACAACACCTCCTCCCAATAGGAATACCAATCTAGAGATACCATTGCTCCTAGAGTTCATGGAAATCTAGTTTGTGTTGACTCAAGGTCAATTAGGTCAATGTTGACTCACGTCTAAATTGACTAAACCCTTGTTTTGATGATGACTAACCATTCCACATATTGGTGTCTAATGCTTCTACATTGAGTGATTTCAGATTAGGTTTAGACACACTCCAAATGCCCTAACTTGCGCATATCAAATTGGAGAAAAGACAAGTCAAAATAGCTACAAGTGTGCAATTTGGGATCTCTATGTAAATGACCTTAGAATTTCTTTGTAACCACTTGTAATGATTGTATGACTTGTAATTAAGCTTAGAAAAATTATTGGGACACAAAAATCCATCATTTGTATAGTCAAACGAAAATTCCAAAATACCCATAACAGGGATTTTGTCGGCCGAATTCCAAACTCGGCCGATCCATATATTCTGGAATTTTGGTTGCAATCGGCCGAGTTACAAACTCAGCCGATTCCCATTCGGTCGAGTTTCTAGCTAGGAAACTCGGCCGATCCACTGATCGGTCCAAGATGAAAGTCGACTGATCGGCCGAGTTTCTCCAAGGGAACTCGGCCGACAGTCTAGCTTTCAGCCTTGTCTTTTAGTGGTTCGGCCGAGTTACCTTTATATAAACTCGGCCGATCAGACTGTACGAAAAAGTGCAGAAAAGTGCTTCTAGCCGTTGTGGATTTGCAACAAGTGAAAATAGATCCGTTGCAAGCCACAAAATGGCTAGTTTTCGTTCTCATGTGTTCCCAAAGGCTAAGAGGCATCCCCAGCTATAAATAGGACCCCTTGGGCTTCATTCCAAGGTTGAGCATTCATTGCAAACTCTTTGTGAGGTTCCTATTCTATAGTTGAGTGCTTCATACAGCCTCCTCTCTCTCTCTAAGCTTAATCACTTGCTACATCCATTAGAGTGATTAGGAAATCTGTAAGAGAGCTAGTCCTACATGTATATCTTGTGAGGCTCTCACTTCCACCACCTCCTATCTCTTCTTTCAACCATGAAGATGAAGGTTCTCTCTCTTGTCCAAGAGAGGTGAAGAAGAACAAGGGAAGGAGTCCCTTGGTGAAGATCAAGGCTGAAGACTTGGAGCTAGAGTAGGTAAGTCCTTGGAGAAGGCAGAAGACTCAAGCTCAAGTGGGTAAGACCTTGGTGGAAAGCTTCTCCGAGTGAAGGCGAAGTCAAAGGCGGAAGATCCAAGAAGAGTGGGTAATTCCTACAAGGCCGAAGACTTGTGCAAGAGTGGGTAAGTCCTTGGAGAAGGCCGAAGACTCTTGCAAAGTGGGTAAGTCCTTGGTAAGGTTGAAGACTCTTTGTATTGGATAGGTAAGTCCTTTGTTGGTCATGTATTGTAAGTCTTATAAGTGAATATAAGAGTGCAATTGTTTGAAGTCCTAGAGGTTGACCTCTCTAGGCAAGTGGACTGACACACTTCTAGTTTGAACTGTGGAACCACTCTAAATAGCTTGTCTAATTGGTGCATGTTCAATCTCTCTTATCCTTGCTATGCATGATTTAGTTGCACTCAAATTACCTATTTAGCAACCTTATCTTGTCATATAATTTGAAGGTTTAATGAATTTTGTTTAAGTGCTTTCAGCTCTATTCACCCCCCCTCTAGAGCATCTAATCACCCATCTAGGATCCAACAAGTGGTATCAGAGCGGGTCTTCTCCAAGCATACTTCAACAAGTAGGAGAAGATGGGTGACTACCTAGGGGGGGGACTGTTGAGCAGCCTTCCAATCTTTGATGGGAGCAACTTCCTCTATTGGAGAAGAAGAATTCAATTCTTCATCCAAGGATCAAGTCTCGAAATGTGGCAAATGGTGAACAGCCCATACATTCTACCAAAGACAAACATTTAAGAATGGGATGAAGCCACCTTGATGAAAGCAACCTTGAACGCAAGAGCCATGCACATCCTTTATGCCTCCATGACCCCCACCGAGTTCAACCGGATTTCCTCTTGTGAGACGACCTATGAGGTATGGAGAAAGCTTTGCATCACTTATGAAGGGACAGATCAAGTGAAGGAAAGCAAAGTCTACATGCTCAAAGGGTTGCTTGAGAACTTCAAGATGGGAAAGGAGGAGAGCATAGCCAACATGTACTCAAGGCTCAAAACCATCTTGAATGGTCTTGCTGTTCTAGGACAACCTATGTCTAGTGGAGAGATCAACTCAAAGATACTTAGAACTCTCCCCAAGAGATGGGAATCCAAGGTGACTTCTATTGAAGAAGCAAGGTCGCTTAGGGATATTCCTATTGAAGAGCTCATTGGAAATCCTCAAGCACATGAAGCTACACTTGACAAGAGGGAGGAAGTAGAAAGACAAGCGAAGAAAGAGCTTAAGAGAATGAAGAAGGCTGAGATAAAGGCTCAAATTGAAGCTATCATGGAAAAAGTCTCTCCATCCTCTCAAGCTAAAGAAGATGCCATGTACTCCAAAGGTAGACTCTACAAAGGCAAGTCCTCCTCCATCCGGTGCTTCACATGTGGAAAGAAGGGTCACTACAAGGAAGATTGCCCACAAGGCAAAAAGACCCATCTTCACAAGAAGAAATGGCAATCAAGCTCAAGCGGCTCCTCCAACTCAAGCTCAAGTGAAGATTCATGTGAAGGATCAAGCTCAAGCTCTCGTGATGAAGGAGAATGTCATTTTGCTCTTATCGCATCAAAAAGTGTAGACTCAAATGAGGTAAATCTAGACTCTTTAGATAAAGAATCCTTGATCGATCTCATTCATGATATTTGTGCATCTCTTAAGTCTTCTAAAAAGAAAAAGAAAAAGCTTCCTAAAATTGTTGATAATTTGCATATAGAACTAGATGATCTTGAATATGAAAATTATTGCTTGCTTATTGATAAAAATGATTGTCTTAGCCAAGTAGACTCTCTTAAACTTGAAAATGCTAGTTTACTTGATAAGATTAAATTTCTAGAAGCTCAACCTCTCATGCCTAATTCTAATGAAGAACATACTTTAATTGTTGATTCTCTCATGCATGACATTGATGTTCTTAAATCTGAAAACAAAAACAAAGATTTTGTTTTGCATGAATTATAACTAGAAAATGCCTCCTTGCTTGCTAAAATCAATGGGCATGAATCTTGTTCTAGTTCTACTAATAGAGAGAATGATGTTTCTGCTCTTCATATTGATAGAGATTCTTATTTAACTAAAACTCTTTGCTTAGAAAATGATCTTCTACATGCTAGAGATAACATTAATCAATTGTCTTCTACTATTGCTTCTCTTAAGCATGATAATGATAGTTTAAGATCTTCTTTGCAAATATTCTTAGTTGGTAAAAAGAATCTTAATCAAATCCTAGACCATACTACTAAACAAATTGGTAGACATGGTTTAGGGTATGATAGTAGTCAAGGGAAAAACAAAGATAAAGGACCTCCAATATTCCATGGAAAATCCTCTAGTTCCAAGACTATGGGCACATGCAACTATTGCAATGATTTTGGTCATTATTCTTCATGTTGTCCTTTTAGGAAAGCACCCAAGAGCAATAGGATTTGGGTTGCTAAACTAACCCCTCCGGACCCAAAAACATGATTGGGGACCATTTCATCTTTCTTCTTGTAGGTACGTACAAATGGATTGATTTGAGCTATTGAATTGCAAATTGACTTGTCAATCCACATAAAAGAAGAAAGGTGAGATGTGTAGAGGGTGACAACAAGTGTAAAAGCAACGGTAAGCACAAAGGTAATGGTTTTATTTCTTATAACCATTTCTAACTTGTTTTTGTCAAGTTAGTATGCACTATACATATGGTTTTTGAGTCAAAAGTGGCATTTTGTGATTCTCTTCACACTCTTTCTCAAAAACTATTTCTAATGCTTCTATAGTGCATTACTAACTTGCTTAGACATGTTTGGATATGGTTTGTATATTTTAGCATGCCTTTAAATATGTTTTTATGAAATATATGTGCTTTTTGACAGCTGCTCTGTCGGTCGAGTTTTCCCTAGTGAAACTCGACCGATAGGCACCAATGGGTGTTGCCAGCAGTTGTCATCGGTCGAGTTGTCCATACACAGAACTCGACCGATAACACTGTGCACAAAATATACATTTGGCTTATTGAGTGAGAATTTCCCTCTCAACTAGATTTTCTCAACCAATAGCCTTATTCTTTGGCACTCTCATTTGGTACCTTTATATATGCATATTGCCATGTTCTAATTGCCTATCTTGCATACAACTCTATCTCTCTAATTGCTCTAAATTGGTATATCTATATCTTGAAATTACTTGCTTTGAGTTGTTTTGCAGGTTTTGATGATGATCTCTTTGGATCTCTTGGTTGTGTCTAAAATCGCTTCCGTTGTGCTCTAACTTGCTACATCTTTCTAGGTGTATATCTTGTTTTGATACAACCTTGAGGTTCTTAGGGGTAATCATCTTATGGTAAGGATGCATAACTAGTGAGTTATATCCTTTCATGCTTCTAAACTTGCATATCTCCTTGTTTGGATATATCTCTTCATCTAATCATAGCTTGCTCTATCTTGTGTATCTTTTGGCATATCTTGCTATGATCTAGATCCTACTAGTAGTACTAACTTATGATATCATCTACTAGTAGTTCATATACATGTAGTTCTAACCCTGTTTATAATTGGAATATTTGCTCATCTATATGCTATGCTTGTATCTTGTCTCATATATGCTCAAGCCCGTTCCTTGAATTGCATGTCTACTATCTTGAGTTGCTTGCATAACATTGTGATGCAGGGTACATAGATCTACATGATATGTGGGAATTGGAGTATTTTTTTGGATTTTATGCAGATTTTGCTCCAGTTTCAGTTTTTGCTGCAAGTATAGTGCTTTTTATGCAGAAACACCCTTATGAGCAAGACTCATCGCTTTGCCATGAGCTCCAATGGTTTTTGGTCAAATTCCATCATCTTGAGGGTCAAAATTGTGATTTATTGTTTTTCTGCAGCACTTCATCTTGCATTTTGGGTTGTTCAAGTATATGCTTTAACTTGCTTTTCTTTCTATGCTTGGACAAGCCCCTATCTGTGCTCTTCTACTCTCCTTATATAACGTTTGTTATCTTCTTTCTCTTAACGAGTGGTGTTTCTTAGTTTCTTCACACCCCCACCTTTTTGAAATGACAAAGGGGGAGAAAGATATGTCTTCTTTTGACAACAGGGAGAAGGCATGTCTTACATGAAGCAAAGAAGCGTGTCCATGTAAAGGGGAGAAGGTAAATGGGAGAAGACATATATGTGTAGAACATATATGAGTAGAAGACATAGTTTCTATAAATGTTATGAAAGCTAACCATGCAGGAGAAATAGCATCAATTGAGGGGGAGTATGAGAACTCCATGCGCATCAATTGAGGGGGAGCATATGAGCTCAATCCTATTGAAACCCCTAGGTTTCTCCGAAGGTATGATTTTACGTACAAGCTTTCAATACATTTATGGAATGGTTTGTCATCTTCAAAAAGGGGGAGAATGTTGACTCAAGGTCAATTAGGTCAATGTTGACTCACGTCTAAATTGACTAAACCCTTGTTTTTATGATGAATAACCATTCCACATATTGGTGTCTAATGCTTCTTCATTGAGTGATTTCAGATTAGGTTTAGACACACTCCAAATGCCCTAACTTGCACATATCAAATTGGAGAAAAGACAAGTCAAAATAGCTACAAGTGTGCAATTTGGGATCTCTATGTAAATGACCTTAGAATTGCTTTGTAACCACTTGTAATGATTGTATGACTTGTAATTAAGCTTAGAAAAATTATTGGGACACAAAAATCCATCATTTGTATAGTCAAACGAAAATTCCAAAATACCCATAACAGGGATTTTGTCAGCCGAATTCCAAACTCAGCCGATCCATATATTCTGGAATTTTTGTTGCAATCGGCCGAGTTACAAACTCAGCCGATTTCCGTTCGGTCGAGTTTCTAGCTAGGAAACTCGGCCGATCCACTGATCGGTCCAAGATGAAAGTCGACCGATCGGCCGAGTTTCTCCAAGGGAACTCGGCCGACAGTCTAGCTTTCAGCCTTGTCTTTTAGTGGTTCGGCCGAGTTACCTTTATATAAACTCGGCCGATCAGACTGTACGAAAAAGTGCAGAAAAGTGCTTCTAGCCGTTGTGGATTTGCAACAAGTGAAAATAGATCCGTTGCAAGCCACAAAACGGCTAGTTTTCGTTATCATGTGTTCCCAAAGGCTAAGAGGCATCCCCAGCTATAAATAGGACCCCTTGGGCTTCATTCCAAGGTTGAGCATTCATTGCAAACTCTTTGTGAGGTTCCTATTCTATAGTTGAGTGCTTCATACAGCCTCCTCTCTCTCTCTAAGCTTAATCACTTGCTACATCCATTAGAGTGAGTAGGAAATCTGTAAGAGAGCTAGTCCTACATGTATATCTTGTGAGGCTCTCACTTCCACCACCTCCTATCTCTTCTTTCAACCATGAAGATGAAGGTTCTCTCTCTTGTCCAAGAGAGGTGAAGAAGAACAAGGGAAGGAGTCCCTTGGTGAAGATCAAGGCTGAAGACTTGGAGCTAGAGTGGGTAAGTCCTTGGAGAAGGCAGAAGACTCAAGCTCAAGTGGGTAAGACCTTGGTGGAAAGCTTCTCCGAGTGAAGGCGAAGTCAAAGGCGGAAGATCCAAGAAGAGTGGGTAATTCCTACAAGGCCGAAGACTTGTGCAAGAGTGGGTAAGTCCTTGGAGAAGGCCGAAGACTCTTGCAAAGTGGGTAAGTCCTTGGTAAGGTTGAAGACTCTTTGTATTGGATAGGTAAGTCCTTTGTTGGTCATGTATTGTAAGTCTTATAAGTGAATATAAGAGTGCAATTGTTTGAAGTCCTAGAGGTTGACCTCTCTAGGCAAGTGGACTGACACACTTCTAGTTTGAACTGTGGAACCACTCTAAATAGCTTGTCTAATTGGTGCATGTTCAATCTCTCTTATCCTTGCTATGCATGATTTAGTTGCACTCAAATTACCTATTTAGCAACCTTATCTTGTCATATAATTTGAAGGTTTAATGAATTTTGTTTAAGTGCTTTCAGCTCTATTCACCCCCCCTCTAGAGCATCTAATCACCCATCTAGGATCCAACAAGTGGTATCAGAGCGGCTCTTCTCCAAGCATACTTCAACAAGTAGGAGAAGATGGGTGACTACCTAGGGGGGAGACTGTTGAGCAGCCTTTCAATCTTTGATGGGAGCAACTTCCTCTATTGGAGAAGAAGAATTCAATTCTTCATCCAAGGATCAAGTCTCGAAATGTGGCAAATGGTGAACAACCCATACATTCTACCAAAGACAAACATTGAAGAATGGGATGAAGCCACCTTGATGAAAGCAACCTTGAACGCAAGAGCCATGCACATCGTTTATGCCTCCATGACCCCCACCGAGTTCAACCGGATTTCCTCTTGTGAGACGGCCTATGAGGTATGGAGAAAGCTTTGCATCACTTATGAAGGGACAGATCAAGTGAAGGAAAGCAAAGTCTACATGCTCAAAGGGTTGCTTGAGAACTTCAAGATGGGAAAGGAGGAGAGCATAGCCAACATGTACTCAAGGCTCAACACCATCTTGAATGGTCTTGCTGTTCTAGGACAACCTATGTCTAGTGGAGAGATCAACTCAAAGATACTTAGAACTCTCCCCAAGAGATGGGAATCCAAGGTGACTTCTATTGAAGAAGCAAGGTCGCTTAGGGATATTCCTATTGAAGAGCTCATTGGAAATCTTCAAGCACATGAAGCTAGACTTGACAAGAGGGAGGAAGTAGAAAGACAAGAGAATAAAGAGCTTAAGAGAATGAAGAAGGCTGAGATAAAGGCTCAAATTGAAGGTATCATGGAAAAAGTCTCTCCATCCTCTCAAGCTAAAGAAGATGCCATGTACTCCAAAGGTAGACTCTACAAAGGCAAGTCCTCCTCCATCCGGTGCTTCACATGTGGAAAGAAGGGTCACTACAAGGAAGATTGCCCACAAGGCAAAAAGACCCATCTTCACAAGAAGAAATGGCAATCAAGCTCAAGCGGCTCCTCCAACTCAAGCTCAAGTAAAGATTCATGTGAAGGATCAAGCTCAAGCTCTAGTGATGAAGGAGAATGTCATTTTGCTCTTGTAGCATCAACAAGTGAAGACTCAAATGAGGTAAATCTAGACTCTTTAGATAAAGAATCCTTGATCGATCTCATTCATGATATTTGTGCATCTCTTAAGTCTTCTAAAAAGAAAAAGAAAAAGCTTGCTAAAATTGTTGATAATTTGCATATAGAACTAGATGATCTTGAATATGCAAATTATTGCTTGCTTATTGATAAAAATGATTGTCTTAGCCAAGTAGACTCTCTTAAACTTGAAAATGCTAGTTTACTTGATAAGATTAAATTTCTAGAAGCTCAACCTCTCATGCCTAATTCTAATGAAGAACATACTTTAATTGTTGATTCTCTCATGCATGACATTGATGTTGTTAAATCTGAAAACAAAAACAAAGATTTTGTTTTGCATGAATTAGAACTAGAAAATGCCTCCTTGCTTGCTAAAATCAATGGGCATGAATCTTATTCTAGTTCTACTAATAGAGAGAATGATGTTTCTGCTCTTCATATTGATAGAGATTCTTATTTAACTAAAACTCATTGCTTAGAAAATGATCTTGTACATTCTAGAGATAACATTAATCAATTGTCTTCTACTATTGCTTCTCTTAAGCATGATAATGATAGTTTAAGATCTTCTTTGCAAAGATTCTTAGTTGGTAAAAAGAATCTTAATCAAATCCTAGACCATACTACTAAACAAATTGGTAGACATGGTTTAGGGTATGATAGTAGTCAAGGGAAAAACAAACATAAAGGACCTCCAATATTCCATGGAAAATCCTCTAGTTCCAAGACTATGGGCACATGCAACTATTGCAATGATTTTGGTCATTATTCTTCATGTTGTCCTTTTAGGAAAGCACCCAAGAGCAATAGGATTTGGGTTGCTAAACTAACCCCTCCGGACCCAAAAACATGATTGGGGACCATTTCATCTTTCTTCTTGTAGGTACGTACAAATGGATTGATTTGAGCTATTGAATTGCAAATTGACTTGTCAATCCACATAAAAGAAGAAAGGTGAGATGTGTAGCGGGTGACAACAAGTGTAAAAGCAATGGTAAGCACAAAGGTAATGATTTTATTGCTTATAACCATTTCTAACTTGTTTTTGTCAAGTTAGTATGCACTATACATATGGTTTTTGAGTCAAAAGTGGCATTTTGTGATTCTCTTCACACTCTTTCTCAAAAACTATTTCTAATGCTTCTATAGTGCATTACTAACTTGCTTAGACATGTTTGGATATGGTTTGTATATTTTAGCATGCCTTTAAATATGTTTTTATGAAATATATGTGCTTTTTGACAGCTGCTCTGTCGGTCGAGTTTGCCCTAGTGAAACTCGACCGATAGGCACCAATGGGTGTTGCCAGCAGTTGTCATCGGTCGAGTTGTCCATACACAGAACTCGACCGATAACACTGTGCACAGAATATACATTTGGCTTATTGAGTGAGAATTTCCCTCTCAACTAGATTTTCTCAACCAATAGCCTTATTCTTTGGCACTCTCACTTGGTACCTTTATATATGCATATTGCCATGTTCTAATTGCCTATCTTGCATACAACTCTATCTCTCTAATTGCTCTAAATTGGTATATCTATATCTTGAAATTACTTGCTTTGAGTTGTTTTGCAGGTTTTGATGATGATCTCTTTGGATCTCTTGGTTGTGTCTAAAATCGCTTCCGTTGTGCTCTAACTTGCTACATCTTTCTAGGTGTATATCTTGTTTTGATACAACCTTGAGGTTCTTAGGGGTAATCATCTTATGGTAAGGATGCATAACTAGTGAGTTATATCCTTTCATGCTTCTAAACTTGCATATCTCCTTGTTTGGATATATCTCTTCATCTAATCATAGCTTGCTCTATCTTGTGTATCTTTTGGCATATCTTGCTATGATCTAGATCCTACTAGTAGTCCTAACTTATGATATCATCTACTAGTAGTTCATATACATGTAGTTCTAACCCTGTTTATAATTGGAATATTTGCTCATCTATATGCTATGCTTGCATCTTGTCTCATATATGCTCAAGCCCGTTCCTTGAATTGCATGTCTACTATCTTGAGTTGCTTGCATAACATTGTGATGCAGGGTACATAGATCTACATGATATGTGGGAATTGGAGTATTTTTTTGGATTTTATGCAGATTTTGCTCCAGTTTCAGTTTTTGCTGCAAGTATAATGCTTTTTATGCAGAAACACCCTTATGAGCAAGACTCATCACTTCGCCATGAGCTCCAATGGTTTTTGGTCAAATTCCATCATCTTGAGGGTCAAAATTGTGATTTATTGTTTTTCTACAGCACTTCATCTTGCATTTTGGGTTGTTCAAGTATTTGCTTTAACTTGCTTTTCTTTCTATGCTTGGACAAGCCCCTATCTGTGCTCTTCTACTCTCCTTATATAAATTTTGTTATCTTCTTTCACTTAACGAGTGGTGTTTCTTAGTTTCTTCACACCCCCACCTTTTTGAAATGACAAAGGGGGAGAAAGATATGTCTTCTTTTGACAACAGGGAGAAGGCATGTCTTACATGAAGCAAAGAAGCGTGTCCATGTAAAGGGGAGAAGGTAAATGGGAGAAGACATATATGTGTAGAACATATATGAGTAGAAGACATAGTTTCTATAAATGTTATGAAAGCTAACCATGCAGGAGAAATAGCATCAATTGAGGGGGAGTATGAGAACTCCATGCACATCAATTGAGGGGGAGCATATGAGCTCAATCCTATTGAAACCCCTAGGTTTCTCCGAAGGTATGATTTTACGTACAAGATTTCAATACATTTATGGAATGGTTTGTCATCTTCAAAAAGGGGGAGAATGTTGACTCAAGGTCAATTAGGTCAATGTTGACTCACGTCTAAATTGACTAAACCCTTGTTTTGATGATGACTAACCATTCCACATATTGGTGTCTAATGCTTCTACATTGAGTGATTTCAGATTAGGTTTAGACACACTCCAAATGCCCTAACTTGCGCATATCAAATTGGAGAAAAGACAAGTCAAAATAGCTACAAGTGTGCAATTTGGGATCTCTATGTAAATGACCTTAGAATTGCTTTGTAACCACTTGTAATGATTGTATGACTTGTAATTAAGATTAGAAAAATTATTGGGACACAAAAATCCATCATTTGTATAGTCAAACGAAAATTCCAAAATACCCATAACAGGGATTTTGTCAGCCGAATTCCAAACTCAGCCGATCCATATATTCTGGAATTTTTGTTGCAATCGACCGAGTTACAAACTCAGCCGATTCCCGTTCGGTCGAGTTTCTAGCTAGGAAACTCGGCCGATCCACTGATCGGTCCAAGATGAAAGTCGACCGATCGGCCGAGTTTCTCCAAGGGAACTCGGCCGACAGTCTAGCTTTCAGCCTTGTCTTTTAGTGGTTCGGCCGAGTTACCTTTATATAAACTCGGCCGATCATACTGTACGAAAAAGTGCAGAAAAGTGCTTCTAGCCGTTGTGGATTTGCAACAAGTGAAAATAGATCCGTTGCAAGCCACAAAACGGCTAGTTTTCGTTATCATGTGTTCCCAAAGGCTAAGAGGCATCCCCAGCTATAAATAGGACCCCTTGGGCTTCATTCCAAGGTTGAGCATTCATTGCAAACTCTTTGTGAGGTTCCTACTCTATAGTTGAGTGCTTCATACAGCCTCCTCTCTCTCTCTCAGCTTAATCACTTGCTACATCCATTAGAGTGAGTAGGAAATCTGTAAGAGAGCTAGTCCTACATGTATATCTTGTGAGGCTCTCACTTCCACCACCTCCTATCTCTTCTTTCAACCATGAAGATGAAGGTTCTCTCTCTTGTCCAAGAGAGGTGAAGAAGAACAAGGGAAGGAGTCCCTTGGTGAAGATCAAGGCTGAAGACTTGTAGCTAGAGTGGGTAAGTCCTTGGAGAAGGCAGAAGACTCAAGCTCAAGTGGGTAAGACCTTGGTGGAAAGCTACTCCGAGTGAAGGCGAAGTCAAAGGCGGAAGATCCAAGAAGAGTGGGTAATTCCTACAAGGCCGAAGACTTGTGCAAGAGTGGGTAAGTCCTTGGAGAAGGCCGAAGACTCTTGCAAAGTGGGTAAGTCCTTGGTAAGGTTGAAGACTCTTTGTATTGGATAGGTAAGTCCTTTGTTGGTCATGTATTGTAAGTCTTATAAGTGAATATGAGAGTGCAATTGTTTGAAGTCCTAGAGGTTGACCTCTCTAGGCAAGTGGACTGACACACTTCTAGTTTGAAGTGTGGAACCACTCTAAATAGCTTGTCTAATTGGTGCATGTTCAATCTCTCTTATCCTTGCTATGCATGATTTAGTTGCACTCAAATTACCTATTTAGCAACCTTATCTTGTCATATAATTTGAAGGTTTAATGAATTTTGTTTAAGTGCTTTCAGCTCTATTCACCTCCCCTCTAGAGCATCTAATCACCCATCTAGGATCCAACAAGTGGTATCAGAGCGGCTCTTCTCCAAGCATACTTCAACAAGTAGGAGAAGATGGGTGACTACCTAGGGGGGAGACGGTTGAGCAGCCTTCCAATCTTTGATGGGAGCAACTTCCTCTATTGGAGAAGAAGAATTCAATTCTTCATCCAAGGATCAAGTCTCGAAATGTGGCAAATGGTGAACAGCCCATACATTCTACCAAAGACAAACATTGAAGAATGGGATGAAGCCACCTTGATGAAAGCAACCTTGAACGCAAGAGCCATGCACATCCTTTATGCCTCCATGACCCCCACCGAGTTCAACCGGATTTCCTCTTGTGAGACGGCCTATGAGGTATGGAGAAAGCTTTGCATCACTTATGAAGGGACAGATCAAGTGAAGGAAAGCAAAGTCTACATGCTCAAAGGGTTGCTTGAGAACTTCAAGATGGGAAAGGAGGAGAGCATAGCCAACATGTACTCAAGGCTCAACACCATCTTGAATGGTCTTGCTGTTCTAGGACAACCTATTTCTAGTGGAGAGATCAACTCAAAGATACTTAGAACTCTCCCCAAGAGATGGGAATCCAAGGTGACTTCTATTGAAGAAGCAAGGTCGCTTAGGGATATTCCTATTGAAGAGATCATTGGAAATCTTCAAGCACATGAAGCTACACTTGACAAGAGGGAGGAAGTAGAAAGACAAGAGAAGAAAGAGCTTAAGAGAATGAAGAAGGCTGAGATAAAGGCTCAAATTGAAGCTATCATGGAAAAAGTCTCTCCATCCTCTCAAGCTAAAGAAGATGCCATGTACTCCAAAGGTAGACTCTAAAAAGGCAAGTCCTCCTCCATCCGGTGCTTCACATGTGGAAAGAAGGGTCACTACAAGGAATATTTCCCACAAGGCAAAAAGACCCATCTTCACAAGAAGAAATGGCAATCAAGCTCAAGCGGCTCCTCCAACCCAAGCTCAAGTGAAGATTCATGTGAAGGATCAAGCTCAAGCTCTAGTGATGAAGGAGAATGTCATTTTGCTCTTGTAGCATCAACAAGTGAAGACTCAAATGAGGTAAATCTAGACTCTTTAGATAAAGAATCCTTGATCGATCTCATTCATGATATTTGTGCATCTCTTAAGTCTTCTAAAAAGAAAAAGAAAAAGCTTGCTAAAATTGTTGATAATTTGCATATAGAACTAGATGATCTTGAATACGCAAATTATTGCTTGCTTATTGATAAAAATGATTGTCTTAGCCAAGTAGACTCTCTTAAACTTGAAAATGCTAGTTTACTTGATAAGATTAAATTTCTAGAAGCTCAACCTCTCATGCCTAATTCTAATGAAGAACATACTTTAATTGTTGATTCTCTCATGCATGACATTGATGTTCTTAAATCTGAAAACAAAAACAAAGATTTTGTTTTGCATGAATTAGAACTAGAAAATGCCTCCTTGCTTGCTAAAATCAATGGGAATGAATCTTGTTCTAGTTCTACTAATAGAGAGAATGATGTTTCTGCTCTTCATATTGATAGAGATTCTTATTTAACTAAAACTCTTTGCTTAGAAAATGATCTTCTACATGTTAGAGATAACATTAATCAATTGTCTTCTACTATTGCTTCTCTTAAGCATGATAATGATAGTTTAAGATCTTCTTTGCAAAGATTCTTAGTTGGTAAAAAGAATCTTAATCAAATCCTAGACCATACTACTAAACAAATTGGTAGACATGGTTTAGGGTATGATAGTAGTCAAGGGAAAAACAAAGATAAAGGACCTCCAATATTCCATGGAAAATCCTCTAGTTCCAAGACTATGGGCACATGCAACTATTGCAATGATTTTGGTCATTATTCTTCATGTTGTCCTTTTAGGAAAGCACCCAAGAGCAATAGGATTTGGGTTGCTAAACTAACCCCTCCGGACCCAAAAACATGATTGGGGACCATTTCATCTTTCTTCTTGTAGGTAAGTACAAATGGATTGATTTGAGCTATTGAATTGCAAATTGACTTGTCAATCCACATAAAAGAAGAAAGGTGAGATGTGTAGAGGGTGACAATAAGTGTAAAAGCAATGGTAAGCACAAAGGTAATGGTTTTATTGCTTATAACCATTTCTAACTTGTTTTTGTCAAGTTAGTATGCACTATACACATGGTTTTTGAGTCAAAAGTGGCATTTTGTGATTCTCTTCACACTCTTTCTCAAAAACTGTTTCTAATGCTTTTATAGTGCATTACTAACTTGCTTAGACATGTTTGGATATGGTTTGTATATTTTAGCATGCCTTTAAATATGTTTTTATGAAATATATGTGCTTTTTGACAGCTGCTCTGTCGGTCGAGTTTGCCCTAGTGAAACTCGACCGATAGGCACCAATGGGTGTTGCCAGCAGTTGTCATCGGTCGAGTTGTCCATACACAGAACTCGACCGATAACACTGTGCACAGAATATACATTTGGCTTATTGAGTGAGAATTTTCCTCTCAACTAGATTTTCTCAACCAATAGCCTTATTCTTTGGCACTCTCATTTGGTACCTTTATATATGCATATTGCCATGTTCTAATTGCCTATCTTGCATACAACTCTATCTCTCTAATTGCTCTAACTTGGTATATCTATATCTTGAAATTACTTGCTTTGAGTTGTTTTGCAGGTTTTGATGATGATCTCTTTGGATCTCTTGGTTGTGTCTAAAATCGCTTCCGTTGTGCTCTAACTTGCTACATCTTTCTAGGTGTATATCTTGTTTTGATACAACCTTGAGGTTCTTAGGGGTAATCATCTTATGGTAAGGATGCATAACTAGTGAGTTATATCCTTTCATGCTTCTAAACTTGCATATCTCCTTGTTTGGATATATCTCTTCATCTAATCATAGCTTGCTCTATCTTGTGTATCTTTTGGCATATCTTGCTATGATCTAGATCCTACTAGTAGTCCTAACTTATGATATCATCTACTAGTAGTTCATATACATGTAGTTCTAACCCTGTTTATAATTGGAATATTTGCTCATCTATATGCTATGCTTGTATCTTGTCTCATATATGCTCAAGCCCGTTTCTTTGAATTGCATGTCTACTATCTTGAGTTGCTTGCATAACATTGTGATGCAGGGTACATAGATCTACATGATATGTGGGAATTGGAGTATTTTTTTGGATTTTATGCAGATTTTGCTCCAGTTTCAGTTTTTGCTGCAAGTATAGTGCTTTTTATGCAAAAACACCCTTATGAGAAAGACTCATCGCTTCGCCATGAGCTCCAATGGTTTTTGGTCAAATTCCATCATCTTGAGGGTCAAAATTGTGATTTATTGTTTTTCTGCAGCACTTCATCTTGCATTTTGGGTTGTTCAAGTATATGCTTTAACTTGCTTTTCTTTCTATGCTTGGACAAGCCCCTATCTGTGCTCTTCTACTCTCCTTATATAACTTTTGTTATCTTCTTTCTCTTAACGAGTGGTGTTTCTTAGTTTCTTCACACCCCCACCTTTTTGAAATGACAAAGGGGGAGAAAGATATGTCTTCTTTTGACAACAGGGAGAAGGCATGTCTTACATGAAGCAAAGAAGCGTGTCCATGTAAAGGGGAGAAGGTAAATGGGAGAAGACATATATGTGTAGAACATATATGAGTAGAAGACATAGTTTCTATAAATGTTATGAAAGCTAACCATGCAGGAGAAATAGCATCAATTGAGGGGGAGTATGAGAACTCCATGCGCATCAATTGAGGGGGAGCATATGAGCTCAATCCTATTGAAACCCCTAGGTTTCTCCGAAGGTATGATTTTACGTACAAGCTTTCAATACATTTATGGAATGGTTTGTCATCTTCAAAAAGGGGGAGAATGTTGACTCAAGGTCAATTAGGTCAATGTTGACTCACGTCTAAATTGACTAAACCCTTGTTTTGATGATGACTAACCATTCCACATATTGGTGTCTAATGCTTCTACATTGAGTGATTTCAGATTAGGTTTAGACACACTCCAAATGCCCTAACTTGCGCATATCAAATTGGAGAAAAGACAAGTCAAAATAGCTACAAGTGTGCAATTTGGGATCTCTATGTAAATGACCTTAGAATTGCTTTGTAACCACTTGTAATGATTGTATGACTTGTAATTAAGCTTAGAAAAATTATTGGGACACAAAAATCCATCATTTGTATAGTCAAACGAAAATTCCAAAATACCCATAACAAGGATTTTGTCAGCCGAATTCCAAACTCAGCCGATCCATATATTCTGGAATTTTTGTTGCAATCGGCCGAGTTACAAACTCAGCCGATTCCCGTTCGGTCGAGTTTCTAGCTAGGAAACTCGGCCGATCCACTGATCGGTCCAAGATGAAAGTCGACCGATCGGCCGAGTTTCTCCAAGGGAACTCGGCCGACAGTCTAGCTTTCAGCCTTGTCTTTTAGTGGTTCGGCCGAGTTACCTTTATATAAACTCGGCCGATCATACTATACGAAAAAGTGCAGAAAAGTGCTTCTAGCCGTTGTGGATTTGCAACAAGTGAAAATAGATCCGTTGCAAGCCACAAAACGGCTAGTTTTCGTTATCATGTGTTCCCAAAGGCTAAGAGGCATCCCCAGCTATAAATAGGACCCCTTGGGCTTCATTCCAAGGTTGATCATTCATTGCAAACTCTTTGTGAGGTTCCTATTCTATAGTTGAGTGCTTCATACAGCCTCCTCTCTCTCTCTAAGCTTAATCACTTGCTACATCCATTAGAGTGAGTAGGAAATCTGTAAGAGAGCTAGTCCTACATGTATATCTTGTGAGGCTCTCACTTCCACCACCTCCTATCTCTTCTTTCAACCATGAAGATGAAGGTTCTCTCTCTTGTCCAAGAGAGGTGAAGAAGAACAAGGGAAGGAGTCCTTGGTGAAGATCAAGGCTGAAGACTTGGAGCTAGAGTGGGTAAGTCCTTGGAGAAGGCAGAAGACTCAAGCTCGAGTGGGTAAGACCTTGGTGGAAAGCTACTCCGAGTGAAGGCGAAGTCAAAGGTGGAAGATCCAAGAAGAGTGGGTAATTCCTACAAGGCCGAAGACTTGTGCAAGAGTGGGTAAGTCCTTGGAGAAGGCCAAAGACTCTTGCAAAGTGGGTAAGTCCTTGGTAAGGTTGAAGACTCTTTGTATTGGATAGGTAAGTCCTTTGTTGGTCATGTATTGTAAGTCTTATAAGTGAATATAAGAGTGCAATTGTTTGAAGTCCTAGAGGTTGACCTCTCTAGGCAAGTGGACTGACACACTTCTAGTTTGAAGTGTGGAACCACTCTAAATAGCTTGTCTAATTGGTGCATGTTCAATCTCTCTTATCCTTGCTATGCATGATTTAGTTGCACTCAAATTACCTATTTAGCATCCTTATCTTGTCATATAATTTGAAGGTTTAATGAATTTTGTTTAAGTGCTTTCAGCTCTATTCACCCCCCCTCTAGAGCATCTAATCACCCATCTAGGATCCAACAAGTGGTATCAGAGCGGGTCTTCTCCAAGCATACTTCAACAAGTAGGGGAAGATGGGTGACTAACTAGGGGGGAGACTGTTGAGCAACCTTCCAATCTTTGATGGGAGCAACTTCCTCTATTGGAGAAGAAAAATTCAATTCTTCATCCAAGGATCAAGTCTCGAAATGTGGCAAATGGTGAACAGCCCATACATTCTACCAAAGACAAACATTGAAGAATGGGATGAAGCCACCTTGATGAAAGCAACCTTGAACGCAAGAGCCATGCACATCCTTTATGCCTCCATGACCCCCACCGAGTTCAACCGGATTTCCTCTTGTGAGACGGCCTATGAGGTATGGAGAAAGCTTTGCATCACTTATGAAGGGACAGATCAAGTGAAGGAAAGCAAAGTCTACATGCTCAAAGGGTTGCTTGAGAACTTCAAGATGGGAAAGGAGGAGAGCATAGCCAACATGTACTCAAGGCTCAACACCATCTTGAATGGTCTTGCTGTTCTAGGACAACCTATGTCTAGTGGAGAGATCAACTCAAAGATACTTAGAACTCTCCCCAAGAGATGGGAATCCAAGGTGACTTCTATTGAAGAAGCAAGGTCGCTTAGGGATATTCCTATTGAAGAGCTCATTGGAAATCTTCAAGCACATGAAGCTACACTTGACAAGAGGGAGGAAGTAGAAAGACAAGAGAAGAAAGAGCTTAAGAGAATGAAGAAGGCTGAGATAAAGGCTCAAATTGAAGCTATCATGGAAAAAGTCTCTCCATCCTCTCAAGCTAAAGAAGATGCCATGTACTCCAAAGGTAGACTCTACAAAGGCAAGTCCTCCTCCATCCGGTGCTTCACATGTGGAAAGAAGGGTCACTACAAGGAAGATTGCCCACAAGGCAAAAAGACCCATCTTCACAAGAAGAAATGGCAATCAAGCTCAAGCGGCTCCTCCAACCCAAGCTCAAGTGAAGATTCATGTGAAGGATCAAGCTCAAGCTCTAGTGATGAAGGAGAATGTCATTTTGCTCTTGTAGCATCAACAAGTGAAGACTCAAATGAGGTAAATCTAGACTCTTTAGATAAAGAATCCTTGATCGATCTCATTCATGATATTTGTGCATCTCTTAAGTCTTCTAAAAAGAAAAAGAAAAAGCTTGCTAAAATTGTTGATAATTTGCATATAGAACTAGATGATATTGAATATGCAAATTATTGCTTGCTTATTGATAAAAATGATTGTCTTAGCCAAGTAGACTCTCTTAAACTTGAAAATGCTAGTTTACTTGATAAGATTAAATTTCTAGAAGCTCAACCTCTCATGCCTAATTCTAATGAAGAACATACTTTAATTGTTGATTCTCTCATGCATGACATTGATGTTCTTAAATCTGAAAACAAAAACAAAGATTTTGTTTTGCATGAATTAGAACTAGAAAATGCCTCCTTGTTTGCTAAAATCAATGGGCATGAATCTTGTTCTAGTTCTACTAATAGAGAGAATGATGTTTCTGCTCTTCATATTGATAGAGATTCTTATTTAAGTAAAACTCTTTGCTTAGAAAATGATCTTCTACATGCTAGAGATAACATTAATCAATTGTCTTCTACTATTGCTTCTCTTAAGCATGATAATGATAGTTTAAGATCTTCTTTGCAAAGATTCTTAGTTGGTAAAAAGAATCTTAATCAAATCCTAGACCATACTACTAAACAAATTGGTAGACATGGTTTAGGGTATGATAGTAGTCAAGGGAAAAACAAAGATAAAGGACCTCCAATATTCCATGGAAAATCCTCTAGTTCCAAGACTATGGGCACATGCAACTATTGCAATGATTTTGGTCATTATTCTTCATGTTGTCCTTTTAGGAAAGCACCCAAGAGCAATAGGATTTGGGTTGCTAAACTAACCCCTCCGGACCCAAAAACATGATTGGGGACCATTTCATCTTTCTTCTTGTAGGTACGTACAAATGGATTGATTTGAGCTATTGAATTGCAAATTGACTTGTCAATCCACATAAAAGAAGAAAGGTGATATGTGTAGAGGGTGACAACAAGTGTAAAAGCAATGGTAAGCACAAAGGTAATGGTTTTATTGCTTATAACCATTTCTAACTTGTTTCTGTCAAGTTAGTATGCACTATACATATGGTTTTTGAGTCAAAAGTGGCATTTTGTGATTCTCTTCACACTCTTTCTCAAAAACTGTTTCTAATGCTTCTATAGTGCATTACTAACTTGCTTAGACATGTTTGGATATGGTTTGTATATTTTAGCATGCCTTTAAATATGTTTTTATGAAATATATGTGCTTTTTGACAGCTGCTCTGTCGGTCGAGTTTGCCCTAGTGAAACTCGACCGATAGGCACCAATGGGTGTTTCCAGCAGTTGTCATCGGTCGAGTTGTCCATACACAGAACTCGACCGATAACACTGTGCACAGAATATACATTTGGCTTATTGAGTGAGAATTTCCCTCTCAAATAGATTTTCTCAACCAATAGCCTTATTCTTTGGCACTCTCATTTGGTACCTTTATATATGCATATTTCCATGTTCTAATTGCCTATCTTGCATACAACTCTATCTCTCTAATTGCTCTAAATTGGTATATCTATATCTTGAAATTACTTGCTTTGAGTTGTTTTGCAGGTTTTGATGATGATCTCTTTGGATCTCTTGGTTGTGTCTAAAATCGCTTCCGTTGTGCTCTAACTTGCTACATCTTTCTAGGTGTATATCTTGTTTTGATACAACCTTGAGGTTCTTAGGGGTAATCATCTTATGGTAAGGATGCATAACTAGTGAGTTATATCCTTTCATGCTTCTAAACTTGCATATCTCCTTGTTTGGATATATCTCTTCATCTAATCATAGCTTGCTCTATCTTGTGTATCTTTTGGCATATCTTGCTATGATCTAGATCCTACTAGTAGTCCTAACTTATGATATCATCTACTAGTAGTTCATATACATGTAGTTCTAACCCTGTTTATAATTGGAATATTTGCTCATCTATATGCTATGCTTGTATCTTGTCTCATATATGCTCAAGCCCGTTACTTGAATTGCATGTCTACTATCTTGAGTTGCTTTCATAACATTGTGATGCAGGGTACATAGATCTACATGATACGTGGGAATTGGAGTATTTTTTTGGATTTTATGCAGATTTTGCTCCAGTTTCAGTTTTTGCTGCAAGTATAGTGCTTTTTATGCAGAAACACCCTTATGAGAAAGACTCATCGCTTCGCCATGAGCTCCAATGGTTTTTGGTCAAATTCCATCATCTTGAGGGTCAAAATTGTGATTTATTGTTTTTCTGCAGCACTTCATCTTGCATTTTGGGTTGTTCAAGTATATGCTTTAACTTGCTTTTCTTTCTATGCTTGGACAAGCCCCTATATGTGCTCTTCTACTCTCCTTATATAACTTTTGTTATCTTCTTTTTCTTAACGAGTGGTGTTTCTTAGTTTCTTCACACCCCCACCTTTTTGAAATGACAAAGGGGGAGAAAGATATGTCTTCTTTTGACAACAGGGAGAAGGCATGTCTTACATGAAGCAAAGAATCGTGTCCATGTAAAGGGGAGAAGGTAAATGGGAGAAGACATATATGTGTAGAACATATATGAGTAGAAGACATAGTTTCTATAAATGTTATGAAAGCTAACCATGCAGGAGAAATAACATCAATTGAGGGGGAGTATGAGAACTCCATGCGCATCAATTGAGGGGGAGCATATGAGCTCAATCCTATTGAAACCCCTAGGTTTCTCCGAAGGTATGATTTTATGTACAAGCTTTCAATACATTTATGGAATGGTTTGTCATCTTCAAAAAGGGGGAGAATGTTGACTCAAGGTCAATTAGGTCAATGTTGACTCACGTCTAAATTGACTAAACCCTTGTTTTGATGATGACTAACCATTCCACATATTGGTGTCTAATGCTTCTACATTGAGTGATTTCAGATTAGGTTTAGACACACTCCAAATGCCCTAACTTGCGCATATCAAATTGGAGAAAAGACAAGTCAAAATAGCTACAAGTGTGCAATTTGGGATCTCTATGTAAATGACCTTAGAATTGCTTTGTAACCACTTGTAATGATTGTATGACTTGTAATTAAGCTTAGAAAAATTATTGGGACACAAAAATCCATCATTTGTATAGTCAAACGAAAATTCCAAAATACCCATAACAGGGATTTTGTCAGCCGAATTCCAAACTCAGCCGATCCATATATTCTGGAATTTTTGTTGCAATCGGCCGAGTTACAAACTCAGCCGATTCCCGTTCGGTCGAGTTTCTAGCTAGGAAACTCGGCCGATCCACTGATCGGTCCAAGATGAAAGTGGACCGATCGGCCGAGTTTCTCCAAGGGAACTCGACCGACAGTCTAGCTTTCAGCCTTGTCTTTTAGTGGTTCGGCCGAGTTACCTTTATATAAACTCGGCCGATCAGACTGTACGAAAAAGTGCAGAAAAGTGCTTCTAGCCGTTGTGGATTTGCAACAAGTGAAAATAGATCCGTTGCAAGCCACAAAACGGCTAGTTTTCGTTCTCATGTGTTCCCAAAGGCTAAGAGGCATCCCCAGCTATAAATAGGACCCCTTGGGCTTCATTCCAAGGTTGAGCATTCATTGCAAACTCTTTGTGAGGTTCCTATTCTATAGTTGAGTGCTTCATACAGCCTCCTCTCTCTCTCTAAGCTTAATCACTTGCTACATCCATTAGAGTGAGTAGGAAATCTGTAAGAGAGCTAGTCCTACATGTATATCTTGTGAGGCTCTCACTTCCACCACCTCCTATCTCTTCTTTCAACCATGAAGATGAAGGTTCTCTCTCTTGTCCAAGAGAGGTGAAGAAGAACAAGGGAAGGAGTCCCTTGGTGAAGATCAAGGCTGAAGACTTGGAGCTAGAGTGGGTAAGTCCTTGGAGAAGGCAGAAGACTCAAGCTCAAGTGGGTAAGACCTTGGTGGAAAGCTTCTCCGAGTGAAGGCGAAGTCAAAGGCGGAAGATCCAAGAAGAGTGGGTAATTCCTACAAGGCCGAAGACTTGTGCAAGAGTGGGTAAGTCCTTGGAGAAGGCCGAAGACTCTTGCAAAGTGGGTAAGTCCTTGGTAAGGTTGAAGACACTTTGTATTGGATAGGTAAGTCCTTTGTTGTTCATGTATTGTAAGTCTTATAAGTGAATATAAGAGTGCAATTGTTTGAAGTCCTAGAGGTTGACCTATCTAGGAAAGTGGACTGACACACTTCTAGTTTGAAGAGTGGAACCACTCTAAATAGCTTGTCTAATTGGTGCATGTTCAATCTCTCTTATCCTTGCTATGCATGATTTAGTTGCACTCAAATTACATATTTAGCAACCTTATCTTGTCATATATTTTGAAGGTTTAATGAATTTTGTTTAAGTGCTTTCAGCTCTATTCACCCCCCCTCTAGAGCATCTAATCACCCATATAGGATCCAACAAGTGGTATCAGAGCGGGTCTTCTCCAAGCATACTTCAACAAGTAGGAGAAGATGGGTGACTACCTAGGGGGGAGACTGTTGAGCAGCCTTCCAATCTTTGATGGGAGCAACTTCCTCTATTGGAGAAGAAGAATTCAATTCTTCATCCAAGGATCAAGTCTCGAAATGTGGCAAATGGTGAACAGCCCATACATTCTACCAAAGACAAACATTGAAGAATGGGATGAAGCCACCTTGATGAAAGCAACCTTGAACGCAAGAGCCATGCACATCCTTTATGCCTCCATGACCCCCACCGAGTTCAACCGGATTTCCTCTTGTGAGACGGCCTATGAGGTATGGAGAAAGCTTTGCATCACTTATGAAGGGACAGATCAAGTGAAGGAAAGCAAAGTCTACATGCTCAAAGGGTTGCTTGAGAACTTCAAGATGGGAAAGGAGGAGAGCATAGCCAACATGTACTCAAGGCTCAACACCATCTTGAATGGTCTTGCTGTTCTAGGACAACCTATGTCTAGTGGAGAGATCAACTCAAAGATACTTAGAACTCTCCCCAAGAGATGGGAATCCAAGGTGACTTCTATTGAAGAAGCAAGGTCGCTTAGGGATATTCCTATTGAAGAGCTCATTGGAAATCTTCAAGCACATGAAGCTACACTTGACAAGAGGGAGGAAGTAGAAAGACAAGAGAAGAAAGAGCTTAAGAGAATGAAGAAGGCTGAGATAAAGGCTCAGATTGAAGCTATCATGGAAAAAGTCTCTCCATCCTCTCAAGCTAAAGAAGATGCCATGTACTCCAAAGGTAGACTCTATAAAGGCAAGTCCTCCTCCATCCGGTGCTTCACATGTGGAAAGAAGGGTCACTACAAGGAAGATTGCCCACAAGGCAAAAAGACCCATCTTCACAAGAAGAAATGGCAATCAAGCTCAAGCGGCTCCTCCAACTCAAGCTCAAGTGAAGATTCATGTGAAGGATCAAGCTCAAGCTCTAGTGATGAAGGAGAATGTCATTTTGCTATTGTAGCATCAACAAGTGAAGACTCAAATGAGGTAAATCTAGACTCTTTAGATAAAGAATCCTTGATCGATCTCATTCATGATATTTGTGCATCTCTTAAGTCTTCTAAAAAGAAAATGAAAAAGCTTGCTAAAATTGTTGATAATTTGCATATAGAACTAGATGATCTTGAATATGCAAATTATTGCTTGCTTATTGATAAAAATGATTGTCTTAGCCAAGTAGACTCTCTTAAACTTGAAAATGCTAGTTTACTTGATAAGATTAAATTTCTAGAAGCTCAACCTCTCATGCCTAATTCTAATGAAGAACATACTTTAATTGTTGATTCTCTCATGCATGACATTGATGTTCTTAAATCTAAAAACAAAAACAAAGATTTTGTTTTGCATGAATTAGAACTAGAAAATGCCTCCTTGCTTGCTAAAATCAATGGGCATGAATCTTGTTCTAGTTCTACTAATAGAGAGAATGATGTTTCTGCTCTTCATATTTATAGAGATTCTTATTTAACTAAAACTCTTTGCTTAGAAAATGATCTTCTACATGCTAGAGATAACATTAATCAATTGTCTTCTACTATTGCTTCTCTTAAGCATGATAATGATAGTTTAAGATCTTCTTTGCAAATATTCTTAGTTGGTAAAAAGAATCTTAATCAAATCCTAGACCATACTACTAAACAAATTGGTAGACATGGTTTAGGGTATGATAGTAGTCAAGGGAAAAACAAAGATAAAGGACCTCCAATATTCCATGGAAAATCCTCTAGTTCCAAGACTATGGGCACATGCAACTATTGCAATGATTTTGGTCATTATTCTTCATGTTGTCCTTTTAGGAAAGCACCCAAGAGCAATAGGATTTGGGTTGCTAAACTAACCCCTCCGGACCCAAAAACATGATTGGGGACCATTTCATCTTTCTTCTTGTAGGTACGTACAAATGGATTGATTTGAGCTATTGAATTGCAAATTGACTTGTCAATCCACATAAAAGAAGAAAGGTGAGATGTGTAGAGGGTGACAACAAGTGTAAAAGCAATGGTAAGCACAAAGGTAATGGTTTTATTGCTTATAACCATTTCTAACTTGTTTTTGTCAAGTTAGTATGCACTATACATATGGTTTTTGAGTCAAAAGTGGCATTTTGTGATTCTCTTCACACTCTTTCTCAAAAACTGTTTCTAATGCTTCTATAGTGCATTACTAACTTGCTTAGACATGTTTGGATATGGTTTGTATATTTTAGCATGCCTTTAAATATGTTTTGATGAAATATATGTGCTTTTTGACAGCTGCTCTGTCGGTCGAGTTTGCCCTAGTGAAACTCGACCGATAGGCACCAATGGGTGTTGCCAGCAGTTGTCATCGTTCGAGTTGTCCATACACAGAACTCGACTGATAACACTGTGCACAGAATATACATTTGGCTTATTGAGTGAGAATTTCCCTCTCAACTAGATTTTCTCAACCAATAGCCTTATTCTTTGGCACTCTCATTTGGTACCTTTATATATGCATATTGCCATGTTCTAATTGCCTATCTTGCATACAACTCTATCTCTCTAATTGCTCTAAATTGGTATATCTATATCTTGAAATTACTTGCTTTGAGTTGTTTTACAGGTTTTGATGATGATCTCTTTGGATCTCTTGGTTGTGTATAAAATCGCTTCCGTTGTGCTCTAACTTGCTACATCTTTCTAGGTGTATATCTTGTTTTGATACAACCTTGAGGTTCTTAGGGGTAATCATCTTATGGTAAGGATGCATAACTAGTGAGTTATATCCTTTCATGCTTCTAAACTTGCATATCTCCTTGTTTGGATATATCTCTTCATCTAATCATAGCTTGCTCTATCTTGTGTATCTTTTGGCATATCTTGCTATGATCTAGATCCTACTAGTAGTCCTAACTTATGATATCATCTACTAGTAGTTCATATACATGTAGTTCTAACCCTGTTTATAATTGCAATATTTGCTCATCTATATGCTATGCTTGTATCTTGTCTCATATATGCTCAAGCCCGTTCCTTGAATTGCATGTCTAATATCTTGAGTTGCTTGCATAACATTGTGATGCAGGGTACATAGATCTACATGATATGTGGGAATTGGAGTATTTTTTTAGATTTTATGCAGATTTTGCTCCAGTTTCATTTTTTGCTGCAAGTATAGTGCTTTTTATGTAGAAACACCCTTATGAGCAAGACTCATCGCTTCGCCATGAGCTCCAATGGTTTTTGGTCAAATTCCATCATCTTGAGGGTCAAAATTGTGATTTATTGTTTTTCTGCAGCACTTCATCTTGCATTTTGGGTTGTTCAAGTATATGCTTTAACTTGCTTTTCTTTCTATGCTTGGACAAGCCCCTATCTGTGCTCTTCTACTCTCCTTATATAACTTTTGTTATCTTGTTTCTCTTAACGAGTGGTGTTTCTTAGTTTCTTCACACCCCCACCTTTTTGAAATGACAAAGGGGGAGAAAGATATGTCTTCTTTTGACAACAGGGAGAAGGCATGTCTTACATGAAGCAAAGAAGCGTGTCCATGTAAAGGGGAGAAGGTAAATGGGAGAAGACATATATGTGTAGAACATATATGAGTAGAAGACATAGTTTCTATAAATGTTATGAAAGCTAACCATGCAGGAGAAATAGCATCAATTGAGGGGGAGTATGAGAACTCCATGCGCATCAATTGAGGGGGAGCATATGAGCTCAATCCTATTGAAACCCCTAGGTTTCTCCGAAGGTATGATTTTACGTACAAGCTTTCAATACATTTATGGAATGGTTTGTCATCTTCAAAAAGGGGGAGAATGTTGACTCAAGGTCAATTAGGTCAATGTTGACTCACGTCTAAATTGACTAAACCCTTGTTTTGATGATGACTAACCATTCCACATATTGGTGTCTAATGCTTCTACATTGAGTGATTTCAGATTAGGTTTAGACACACTCCAAATGCCCTAACTTGCGCATATCAAATTGGAGAAAAGACAAGTCAAAATAGCTACAAGTGTGCAATTTGGGATCTCTATGTAAATGACCTTAGAATTGCTTTGTAACCACTTGTAATGATTGTATGACTTGTAATTAAGCTTAGAAAATTTATTGGGACACAAAAATCCATCATTTGTATAGTCAAACGAAAATTCCAAAATACCCATAACAGGGATTTTGTCAGCCGAATTCCAAACTCAGCCGATCCATATATTCTGGAATTTTTGTTGCAATCGGCCGAGTTACAAACTCAGCCGATTCCCATTCGGTCGAGTTTCTAGCTAGGAAACTCGGCCAATCCACTGATCGGTCCAAGATGAAAGTGGACCGATCGGCCGAGTTTCTCCAAGTGAACTCGGCCGACAGTCTAGCTTTCAGCCTTGTCTTTTAGTGGTTTGGCCGAGTTACCTTTATATAAACTCGGCCGATCAGACTGTACGAAAAAGTGCAGAAAAGTGCTTCTAGCCGTTGTGGATTTGCAACAAGTGAAAATAGATCCGTTGCAAGCCACAAAACGGCTAGTTTTCGTTCTCATGTGTTCCCAAAGGCTAAGAGGCATCCCCAGCTATAAATAGGACCCCTTGGGCTTCATTCCAAGGTTGAGCATTCATTGCAAACTCTTTGTGAGGTTCCTATTCTATAGTTGAGTGCTTCATACAGCCTCCTCTCTCTCTGTAAGCTTAATCACTTGCTACATCCATTAGAGTGAGTAGGAAATCTGTAAGAGAGCTAGTCCTACATGTATATCTTGTGAGGCTCAAACTTCCACCACCTCCTATCTCTTCTTTCAACCATGAAGATGAAGGTTCTCTCTCTTGTCCAAGAGAGGTGAAGAAGAACAAGGGAAGGAGTCCCTTGGTGAAGATCAAGGCTGAAGACTTGGAGCTAGAGTGGGTAAGTCCTTGGAGAAGGCAGAAGACTCAAGCTCAAGTGGGTAAGACCTTGGTGGAAAGCTTCTCCGAGTGAAGGCGAAGTCAAAGGCGGAAGATCCAAGAAGAGTGGGTAATTCCTACAAGGCCGAAGACTTGTGCAAGAGTGGGTAAGTCCTTGGAGAAGGCTGAAGACTCTTGCAAAGTGGGTAAGTCCTTGGTAAGGTTGAAGACTCTTTGTATTGGATAAGTAAGTCCTTTGTTGGTCATGTATTGTAAGTCTTATAAGTGAATATAAGAGTGCAATTGTTTGAAGTCCTAGAGGTTGACCTCTCTAGGCAAGTGGACTGACACACTTCTAGTTTGAAGTGTGGAACCACTCTAAATAGCTTGTCTAATTGGTGCATGTTCAATCTCTCTTATCCTTGCTATGCATGATTTAGTTGCGCTCAAATTACCTATTTAGCAACCTTATCTTGTCATATAATTTGAAGGTTTAATGAATTTTGTTTAAGTGCTTTCAGCTCTATTCACCCCCCCTCTAGAGCATCTAATCACCCATCTAGGATCCAACAAGTGGTATCAGAGCGGGTCTTCTCCAAGCATACTTCAACAAGTAGGAGAAGATGGGTGACTACCTAGGGGGAGACTGTTGAGCAGCCTTCCAATCTTTGATGGGAGCAACTTCCTCTATTGGAGAAGAAGAATTCAATTCTTCATCAAAGGATCAAGTCTCGAAATGTGGCAAATGGTGAACAGCCCATACATTCTACCAAAGACAAACATTGAAGAATGGGATGAAGCCACCTTGATGAAAGCAACCTTGAACGCAAGAGTGATGCACATCCTTTATGCCTCCATGACCCCCACCGAGTTCAACCGGATTTCCTCTTGTGAGACGGCCTATGAGGTATGGAGAAAGCTTTGCATCACCTATGAAGGGACATATCAAGTGAAGGAAAGCAAAGTCTACATGCTCAAAGGGTTTCTTGAGAACTTCAAGATGGGTAAGGAGGAGAGCATAGCCAACATGTACTCAAGGCTCAACACCATCTTGAATGGTCTTGCTGTTCTAGGACAACCTATGTCTAGTGGAGAGATCAACTCAAAGATACTTAGAACTCTCCCCAAGAGATGGGAATCCAAGGTGACTTCTATTGAAGAAGCAAGGTCGCTTAGGGATATTCCTATTGAAAAGCTCATTGGAAATCTTCAAGCACATGAAGCTACACTTGACAAGAGGGAGAAAGTAGAAAGACAAGAGAAGAAAGAGCTTAAGAGAATGAAGAAGGCTGAGATAAAGGCTCAAATTGAAGCTATCATGGAAAAAGTCTCTCCATCCTCTCAAGCTAAAGAAGATGCCATGTACTCCAAAGGTAGACTCTACAAAGGCAAGTCCTCCTCCATCCGGTGCTTCACATGTGGAAAGAAGGGTCACTACAAGTAAGATTGCCCACAAGGCAAAAAGACCCATCTTCACAAGAAGAAATGGCAATCAAGCTCAAGCGGCTCCTCCAACTCAAGCTCAAGTGAAGATTCATGTGAAGGATCAAGCTCAAGCTCTAGTGATGAAGGAGAATGTCATTTTGCTCTTGTAGCATCAACAAGTGAAGACTCAAATGAGGTAAATCTAGACTCTTTAGATAAAGAATCCTTGATCGATCTCATTCATGATATTTGTGCATCTCTTAAGTCTTCTAAAAAGAAAAAGAAAAAGCTTGCTAAAATTGTTGATAATTTGCATATAGAACTAGATGATCTTGAATATGCAAATTATTGCTTGCTTATTGATAAAAATGATTGTCTTAGCCAAGTAGACTCTCTTAAACTTGAAAATGCTAGTTTACTTGATAAGATTAAATTTCTAGAAGCTCAACCTCTCATGCCTAATTCTAATGAAGAACATACTTTAATTGTTGATTCTCTCATGCATGACATTGATGTTCTTAAATCTGAAAACAAAAACAAAGATTTTGTTTTACATGAATTAGAACTAGAAAATGCCTCCTTGATTGCTAAAATCAATGGGCATGAATCTTGTTCTAGTTCTACTAATAGAGAGAATGATGTTTCTGCTCTTCATATTGATAGAGATTCTTATTTAACTAAAACTCTTTGCTTAGAAAATGATCTTCTACATGCTAGAGATAACATTAATCAATTGTCTTCTACTATTGCTTCTCTTAAGCATGATAATGATAGTTTAAGATCTTCTTTGCAAATATTCTTAGTTGGTAAAAAGAATATTAATCAAAACCTAGACCATACTACTAAACAAATTGGAAGACATGGTTTAGGGTATGATAGTATTCAAGGGAAAAAACAAAGATAAAGGACCTCCAATATTCCATGGAAAATCCTCTAGTTCCAAGACTATGGGCACATGCAACTATTGCAATGATTTTGGTCATTATTCTTCATGTTGTCCTTTTAGGAAAGCACCCAAGAGCAATAGGATTTGGGTTGCTAAACTAACCCCTCCGGACCCAAAAACATGATTGGGGACCATTTCATCTTTCTTCTTGTAGGTACGTACAAATGGATTGATTTGAGCTATTGAATTGCAAATTGACTTGTCAATCCACATAAAAGAAGAAAGGTGAGATGTGTAGAGGGTGACAACAAGTGTAAAAGCAATGGTAAGCACAAAGGTAATGGTTTTATTGCTTATAACCATTTCTAACTTGTTTTTGTCAAGTTAGTTTGCACTATACATATGGTTTTTGAGTCAAAAGTGGCATTTTGTGATTCTCTTCACACTCTTTCTCAAAAACTGTTTCTAATGCTTCTATAGTGCATTACTAACTTGCTTAGACATGTTTGGATATGGTTTGTATATTTTAGCATGCCTTTAAATATGTTTTTATGAAATATATGTGCTTTTTGACAGCTGCTCTGTCGGTCGAGTTTGCCCTAGTGAAACTCGACCGATAGGCACCAATGGGTGTTGCCAGCAGTTGTCATCGGTCGAGTTGTCCATACACAGAACTCGACCGATAACACTGTGCACAGAATATACATTTGGCTTATTGAGTGAGAATTTCCCTCTCAACTAGATTTTCTCAACCAATAGCCTTATTCTTTGGCACTCTCATTTGGTACCTTTATATATGCATATTGCCATGTTCTAATTTCCTATCTTGCATACAACTCTATCTCTCTAATTGCTCTAAATTGGTATATCTATATCTTGAAATTACTTGCTTTGAGTTGTTTTGTAGGTTTTGATGATGATCTCTTTGGATCTCTTGGTTGTGTCTAAAATCGCTTCCGTTGTGCTCTAACTTGCTACATCTTTCTAGGTGTATATCTTGTTTTGATACAACCTTGAGGTTCTTAGGGGTAATCATCTTATGGTAAGGATGCATAACTAGTGAGTTATATCCTTTCATGCTTCTAAACTTGCATATCTCCTTGTTTGGATATATCTCTTCATCTAATCATAGCTTGCTCTATCTTGTGTATCTTTTGGCATATCTTGCTATGATCTAGATCCTACTAGTAGTCCTAACTTATGATATCATCTACTAGTAGTTCATATACATGTAGTTCTAACCCTGTTTATAATTGGAATATTTTCTCATCTATATGCTATGCTTGTATCTTGTCTCATATATGCTCAAGCCCGTTCCTTGAATTGCATGTTTACTATCTTGAGTTGCTTGCATAACATTGTGATGCAGGGTACATAGATCTACATGATATGTGGGAATTGGAGTATTTTTTTGGATTTTATGCAGATTTTGCTCCAGTTTCAGTTTTTGCTGCAAGTATAGTGCTTTTTATGCAGAAACACCCTTATGAGCAAGACTCATCGCTTCACCATGATCTCCAATGGTTTTTGGTCAAATTCCATCATCTTGAGGGTCAAAATTGTGATTTATTGTTTTTCTGCAGCACTTCATCTTGCATTTTGGGTTGTTCAAGTATATGCTTTAACTTGCTTTTCTTTCTATGCTTGGACAAGCCCCTATCTGTGCTCTTCTACTCTCCTTATATAACTTTTGTTATCTTCTTTCTCTTAACGAGTGGTGTTTCTTAGTTTCTTCACACCCCCACCTTTTTGAAATGACAAAGGGGAAGAAAGATATGTCTTCTTTTGACAACAGGGAGAAGGCATGTCTTACATGAAGCAAAGAAGCGTGTCCATGTAAAGGGGAGAAGGTAAATGGGAGAAGACATATATGTGTAGAACATATATGAGTAGAAGACATAGTTTCTATAAATGTTATGAAAGCTAACCATGCAGGAGAAATAACATCAATTGAGGGGGAGTATGAGAACTCCATGCGCATCAATTGAGGGGGAGCATATGAGCTCAATCCTATTGAAACCCCTAGGTTTCTCCGAAGGTATGATTTTACATACAAGCTTTCAATACATTTATGGAATGGTTTGTCATCTTCAAAAAGGGGGAGAATGTTGACTCAAGGTCAATTAGGTCAATGTTGACTCACGTCTAAATTGACTAAACCCTTGTTTTGATGATGACTAACCATTCCACATATTGGTGTCTAATGCTTCTACATTGAGTGATTTCAGATTAGGTTTAGACACACTCCAAATGCCCTAACTTGCGCATATCAAATTGGAGAAAAGACAAGTCAAAATAGCTACAAGTGTGCAATTTGGGATCTCTATGTAAATGACCTTAGAATTGCTTTGTAACCACTTGTAATGATTGTATGACTTGTAATTAAGCTTAGAAAAATTATTGGGACACAAAAATCCATCATTTGTATAGTCAAACGAAAATTCCAAAATACCCATAACAGGGATTTTGTCAGCCGAATTCCAAACTCAGCCGATCCATATATTCTGGAATTTTTGTTGCAATCGGCCGAGTTACAAACTGAGCCGATTCCCGTTCGGTCGAGTTTCTAGCTAGGAAACTCGGCCGATCCACTGATCGGTCCAAGATGAAAGTGGACCGATCGGCCGAGTTTCTCCAAGGGAACTCGACCGACAGTCTAGCTTTCAGCCTTGTCTTTTAGTGGTTCGGCCGAGTTACCTTTATATAAACTCGGCCGATCAGACTGTACGAAAAAGTGCAGAAAAGTGCTTCTAGCCGTTGTGGATTTGCAACAAGTGAAAATAGATCCGTTGCAAGCCACAAAACGGCTAGTTTTCATTCTCATGTGTTCCCAAAGGCTAAGAGGCATCCCCAGCTATAAATAGGACCCCTTAGGCTTCATTCCAAAGTTGAGCATTCATTGCAAACTCTTTGTGAGGTTCCTATTCTATAGTTGAGTGCTTCATACAGCCTCCTCTCTCTCTCTAAGCTTAATCACTTGCTACATCCATTAGAGTGAGTAGGAAATCTGTAAGAGAGATAGTCCTACATGTATATCTTGTGAGGCTCTCACTTCCACCACCTCCTATCTCTTCTTTCAACCATGAAGATGAAGGTTCTCTCTCTTGTCCAAGAGAGGTGAAGAAGAACAAGGGAAGGAGTCCCTTGGTGAAGATCAAGGCTGAAGACTTGGAGCTAGAGTGGGTAAGTCTTTGGAGAAGGCAGAAGACTCAAGCTCAAGTGGGTAAGACCTTGGTGGAAAGCTTCTCCGAGTGAAGGCGAAGTCAAAGGCGGAAGATCCAAGAAGAGTGGGTAATTCTTACAAGGCCGAAGACTTGTGCAAGAGTGGGTAAGTCCTTGGAGAAGGCCGAAGACTCTTGCAAAGTGGGTAAGTCCTTGGTAAGGTTGAAGACTCTTTGTATTGGATAGGTAAGTCCTTTGTTGGTCATGTATTGTAAGTCTTATAAGTGAATATAAGAGTGCAATTGTTTGAAGTCCTAGAGGTTGACCTCTCTAGGCAAGTGGACTGACACACTTCTAGTTTGAAGTGTGGAACCACTCTAAATAGCTTGTCTAATTGGTGCATGTTCAATCTCTCTTATCCTTGCTATGCATGATTTAGTTGCACTCAAATTACCTATTTAGCAACCTTATCTTGTCATATAATTTGAAGGTTTAATGAATTTTGTTTAAGTGCTTTCAGCTCTATTCACCCCCCCTCTAGAGCATCTAATCACCCATCTAGGATCCAACAAGTGGTATCAGAGCGGGTCTTCTCCAAGCATACT
Organism: Alisma plantago-aquatica; assembly: GCA_963693085.1. Classification (NCBI taxonomy): domain Eukaryota; kingdom Viridiplantae; phylum Streptophyta; class Magnoliopsida; order Alismatales; family Alismataceae; genus Alisma; species Alisma plantago-aquatica. The sequence goes on along the minus strand of OY856413.1, from coordinate 367,684,580 downwards.
TCAACAAGTAGGAGAAGATGGGTGACTACCTAGGGGGGAGACTGTTGAGCAACCTTCCAATCTTTGATGGGAGAAACTTCCTCTATTGGAGAAGAAGAATTCAATTCTTCATCCAAGGATCAAGTCTCGAAATGTGGCAAATGGTGAACAGCCCATACATTCTACCAAAGACAAACATTGAAGAATGGGATGAAGCCACCTTGATGAAAGCAACCTTGAACGCAAGAGCCATGCACATCCTTTATGCCTCCATGACCCCCACCGAGTTCAACCGGATTTCCTCTTGTGAGACGGCCTATGAGGTATGGAGAAAGCTTTGCATCACTTATGAAGGGACAGATCAAGTGAAGGAAAGCAAAGTCTACATGCTCAAAGGGTTGCTTGAGAACTTCAAGATGGGAAAGGAGGAGAGCATAGCCAACATGTACTCAAGGCTCAACACCATCTTGAATGGTCTTGCTGTTCTAGGACAACCTATGTCTAGTGGAGAGATCAACTCAAAGATACTTAGAACTCTCCCCAAGAGATGGGAATCCAAGGTGACTTCTATTGAAGAAGCAAGGTCGCTTAGGGATATTCCTATTGAAGAGATCATTGGAAATCTTCAAGCACATGAAGCTACAGTTGACAAGAGGGAGGAAGTAGAAAGGCAAGAGAAGAAAGAGCTTAAGAGAATGAAGAAGGCTGAGATAAAGGCTCAAATTGAAGCTATCATGGAAAAAGTCTCTCCATCCTCTCAAGCTAAAGAAGATGCCATGTACTCCAAAGGTAGACTCTACAAAGGCAAGTCCTCCTCCATCCGGTGCTTCACATGTGGAAAGAAGGGTCACTACAAGGAAGATTTCCCACAAGGCAAAAAGACCCATCTTCACAAGAAGAAATGGAAATCAAGCTCAAACGGCTCCTCCAACTCAAGCTCAAGTGAAGATTCATGTGAAGGATCAAGCTCAAGCTCTAGTGATGAAGGAGAATGTCATTTTGCTCTTGTAGCATCAACAAGTGAAGACTCAAATGAGGTAAATTTAGAATCTTTAGATAAAGAATCCTTGATCGATCTCATTCATGATATTTGTGCATCTCTTAAGTCTTCTAAAAAGAAAAAGAAAAAGCTTGCTAAAATTGTTGATAATTTGCATATAGAACTAGATGATCTTGAATATGCAAATTATTTCTTGCTTATTGATAAAAATGATTGTCTTAGCCAAGTAGACTCTCTTAAACTTGAAAATGCTAGTTTACTTGATAAGATTAAATTTTCTAGAAGCTCAACCTCTCATGCCTAATTCTAATGAAGAACATACTTTAATTGTTGATTCTCTCATGCATGACATTGATGTTCTTAAATCTGAAAACAAAAACAAAGATTTTGTTTTGCATGAATTAGAACTAGAAAATGCCTCCTTGCTTGCTAAAATCAATGGGCATGAATCTTGTTCTAGTTCTACTAATAGAGAGAATGATGTTTCTGCTCTTCATATTGATAGAGATTCTTATTTAACTAAAACTCTTTGCTTAGAAAATGATCTTCTACATGCTAGAGATAACATTAATCAATTGTCTTCTACTATTGCTTCTCTTAAGCATGATAATGATAGTTTAAGATCTTCTTTGCAAAGATTCTTAGTTGGTAAAAAGAATCTTAATCAAATCCTAGACCATACTACTAAACAAATTGGTAGACATGGTTTAGGGTATGATAGTAGTCAAGGGAAAAACAAAGATAAAGGACCTCCAATATTCCATGGAAAATCCTCTAGTTCCAAGACTATGGGCACATGCAACTATTGCAATGATTTTGGTCATTATTCTTCATGTTGTCCTTTTAGGAAAGCACCTAAGAGCAATAGGATTTGGGTTTCTAAACTAACCCCTCCGGACCCAAAAACATGATTGGGGACCATTTCATCTTTCTTCTTGTAGGTACGTACAAATGGATTGATTTGAGCTATTGAATTGCAAATTGACTTGTCAATCCACATAAAAGAAGAAAGGTGAGATGTGTAGAGGGTGACAACAAGTGTAAAAGCAATGGTAAGCACAAAGGTAATGGTTTTATTGCTTATAACCATTTCTAACTTGTTTTTGTCAAGTTAGTATGCACTATACATATGGTTTTTGAGTCAAAAGTGGCATTTTGTGATTCTCTTCACACTCTTTCTCAAAAACTGTTTCTAATGCTTCTATAGTGCATTACTAACTTGCTTAGACATGTTTGGATATGGTTTGTATATTTTAGCATGCCTTTAAATATGTTTTTATGAAATATATGTGCTTTTTGACAGCTGCTCTGTCGGTCGAGTTTGCCCTAGTGAAACTCGACCGATAGGCACCAATGGGTGTTGCCAGCAGTTGTCATCGGTCGAGTTGTCCATACACAGAACTCGACCGATAACACTGTGCACAGAATATACATTTGGCTTATTGAGTGAGAATTTCCCTCTCAACTAGATTTTCTCAACCAATAGCCTTATTCTTTGGCACTCTCATTTGGTACCTTTATATATGCATATTGCCATGTTCTAATTGCCTATCTTGCATACAACTCTATCTCTCTAATTGCTCTAAATTGGTATATCTATATCTTGAAATTACTTGCTTTGAGTTGTTTTGCAGGTTTTGATGATGATCTCTTTGGATCTCTTGGTTGTGTCTAAAATCGCTTCCGTTGTGCTCTAACTTGCTACATCTTTCTAGGTGTATATCTTGTTTTGATACAACCTTGAGGTTCTTAGGGGTAATCATCTTATGGTAAGGATGCATAACTAGTGAGTTATATCCTTTCATGCTTCTAAACTTGCATATCTCCTTGTTTGGATATATCTCTTCATCTAATCATAGCTTGCTCTATCTTGTGTATCTTTTGGCATATCTTGCTATGATCTAGATCCTACTAGTAGTCCTAACTTATGATATCATCTACTAGTAGTTCATATACATGTAGTTCTAACCCTGTTTATAATTGGAATATTTGCTCATCTATATGCTATGCTTGTATCTTGTCTCATATATGCTCAAGCCCGTTACTTGAATTGCATGTCTACTATCTTGAGTTGCTTTCATAACATTGTGATGCAGGGTACATAGATCTACATGATATGTGGGAATTGGAGTATTTTTTTGGATTTTATGTAGATTTTGCTCCAGTTTCAGTTTTTGCTGCAAGTATAGTGCTTTTTATGCAGAAACACCCTTATGAGCAAGACTCATCGCTTCACCATGAGCTCCAATGGTTTTTGGTCAAATTCCATCATCTTGAGGGTCAAAATTGTGATTTATTGTTTTTTTGCAGCACTTCATCTTGCATTTTGGGTTGTTCAAGTATATGCTTTAACTTGCTTTTCTTTCTATGCTTGGACAAGCCCCTATATGTGCTCTTCTACTCTCCTTATATAACTTTTGTTATCTTCTTTCTCTTAACGAGTGGTGTTTCTTAGTTTCTTCACACCCCACCTTTTTGAAATGACAAAGGGGGAGAAAGATATGTCTTCTTTTGACAACAGGGAGAAGGCATGTCTTACATGAAGCAAAGAAGCGTGTCCATGTAAAGGGGAGAAGGTAAATGGGAGAAGACATATATGTGTAGAACATATATGAGTAGAAGACATAGTTTCTATAAATGTTATGAAAGCTAACCATGCAGGAGAAATAGCATCAATTGAGGGGGAGTATGAGAACTCCATGCGCATCAATTGAGGGGGAGCATATGAGCTCAATCCTATTGAAACCCCTAGGTTTCTCCGAAGGTATGATTTTACGTACAAGCTTTCAATACATTTATGGAATGGTTTGTCATCTTCAAAAAGGGGGAGAATGTTGACTCAAGGTCAATTAGGTCAATGTTGACTCACGTCTAAATTGACTAAACCCTTGTTTTGATGATGACTAACCATTCCACATATTGGTGTCTAATGCTTCTACATTGAGTGATTTCAGATTAGGTTTAGACACACTCCAAATGCCCTAACTTGCGCATATCAAATTGGAGAAAAGACAAGTCAAAATAGCTACAAGTGTGCAATTTGGGATCTCTATGTAAATGACCTTAGAATTGCTTTGTAACCACTTGTAATGATTGTATGACTTGTAATTAAGCTTAGAAAAATTATTGGGACACAAAAATCCATCATTTGTATAGTCAAACGAAAATTCCAAAATACCCATAACAGGGATTTTGTCAGCCGAATTCCAAACTCAGCCGATCCATATATTCTGGAATTTTTGTTGCAATCGGCTGAGTTACAAACTCAGTCGATTCCCGTTCGGTCGAGTTTCTAGCTAGGAAACTCGGCCGATCCACTGATCGGTCCAAGATGAAAGTCGACCGATCGGCCGAGTTTCTCCAAGGGAACTCGGCCGACAGTCTAGCTTTTAGCCTTGTCTTTTAGTGGTTCGGCCGAGTTACCTTTATATAAACTCGGCCGATCAGACTGTACGAAAAAGTGCAGAAAAGTGTTTCTAGCCGTTGTGGATTTGCAACAAGTGAAAATAGATCCGTTGCAAGCCACAAAACGGCTAGTTTTCGTTCTCATGTGTTCCCAAAGGCTAAGAGGCATCCCCAGCTATAAATAGGACCCCTTGGGCTTCATTCCAAGGTTGAGCATTCATTGCAAACTCTTTGTGAGGTTCCTATTCTATAGTTGAGTGCTTCATACAACCTCCTCTCTCTCTCTAAGCTTAATCACTTGCTACATCCATTAGAGTGAGTAGGAAATCTGTAAGAGAGCTAGTCCTACATGTATATCTTGTGAGGCTCTCACTTCCACCACCTCCTATCTCTTCTTTCAACCATGAAGATGAAGGTTCTCTCTCTTGTCCAAGAGAGGTGAAGAAGAACAAGGGAAGGAGTCCCTTGGTGAAGATCAAGGCTGAAGACTTGGAGCTAGAGTGGGTAAGTCCTTGGAGAAGGCAGAAGACTCAAGCTCAAGTGGGTAAGACCTTGGTGGAAAGCTTCTCCGAGTGAAGGCGAAGTCAAAGGCGGAAGATCTAAGAAGAGTGGGTAATTCCTACAAGGCCGAAGACTTGTGCAAGAGTGGGTAAGTCCTTGGAGAAGGCCGAAGACTCTTGCAAAGTGGGTAAGTCCTTGGTAAGGTTGAAGACTCTTTGTATTGGATAGGTAAGTCCTTTGTTGGTCATGTATTGTAAGTCTTATAAGTGAATATAAGAGTGCAATTGTTTGAAGTCCTAGAGGTTGACCTCTCTAGGCAAGTGGACTGACACACTTCTAGTTTGATGTGTGGAACCACTCTAAATAGCTTGTCTAATTGGTGCATGTTCAATCTCTCTTATCCTTGCTATGCATGATTTAGTTGCACTCAAATTACCTATTTAGCAACCTTATCTTGTCATATAATTTGAAGGTTTAATGAATTTTGTTTAAGTGCTTTCAGCTCTATTCACCCCCCCTCTAGAGCATCTAATCACCCATCTAGGATCCAACAAGTGGTATCAGAGCGGGTCTTCTCCAAGCATACTTCAACAAGTAGGAGAAGATGGGTGACTACCTAGGGGGGAGACTGTTGAGCAGCCTTCCAATCTTTGATGGGAGCAACTTCCTCTATTGGAGAAGAAGAATTCAATTCTTCATCCAAGGATCAAGTCTCAAAATGTGGCAAATGGTGAACAGCCCATACATTCTACCAAAGACAAACATTGAAGAATGGGATGAAGCCACCTTGATGAAAGCAACCTTGAACGCAAGAGCCATGCACATCCTTTATGCCTCCATGACCCCCACCGAGTTCAACCGGATTTCCTCTTGTGAGACGGCCTATGAGGTATGGAGAAAGCTTTGCATCACTTATGAAGGGACAGATCAAGTGAAGGAAAGCAAAGTCTACATGCTCAAAGGGTTGCTTGAGAACTTCAAGATGGGAAAGGAGGAGAGCATAGCCAACATGTACTCAAGGCTCAACACCATCTTGAATGGTCTTGCTGTTCTAGGACAACCTATGTCTAGTGGAGAGATCAACTCAAAGATACTTAGAACTCTCCCCAAGAGATGGGAATCCAAGGTGACTTCTATTGAAGAAGCAAGGTCGCTTAGGGATATTCCTATTGAAGAGCTCATTGGAAATCTTCAAGCACATGAAGCTACACTTGACAAGAGGGAGGAAGTAGAAAGACAAGAGAAGAAAGAGCTTAAGAGAATGAAGAAGGATGAGATAAAGGCTCAAATTGAAGCTATCATGGAAAAAGTCTCTCCATCCTCTCAAGCTAAAGAAGATGCCATGTACTCCAAAGGTAGACTCTACAAAGGCAAGTCCTCCTCAATCCGGTGCTTCACATGTGGAAAGAAGGGTCACTACAAGGAAGATTGCCCACAAGGCAAAAAGACCCATCTTCACAAGAAGAAATGGCAATCAAGCTCAAGCGGCTCCTCCAACTCAAGCTCAAGTGAAGATTCATGTGAAGGATCAAGCTCAAGCTCTAGTGATGAAGGAGAATGTCATTTTGCTCTTGTAGCATCAACAAGTGAAGACTCAAATGAGGTAAATCTAGACTCTTTAGATAAAGAATCCTTGATCGATCTCATTCATGATATTTGTGCATCTCTTAAGTCTTCTAAAAAGAAAAAGAAAAAGCTTGCTAAAATTGTTGATAATTTGCATATAGAACTAGATGATCTTGAATATGCAAATTATTGCTTGCTTATTGATAAAAATGATTGTCTTAGCCAAGTAGACTCTCTTAAACTTGAAAATGCTAGTTTACTTGATAAGATTAAATTTCTAGAAGCTCAACCTCTCATGCCTAATTCTAATGAAGAACATACTTTAATTGTTGATTCTCTCATGCATGACATTGATGTTCTTAAATCTGAAAACAAAAACAAAGATTTTGTTTTGCATGAATTAGAACTAGAAAATGCCTCCTTGCTTGCTAAAATCAATGGGCATGAATCTTGTTCTAGTTCTACTAATAGAGAGAATGATGTTTCTGCTCTTCATATTGATAGAGATTCTTATTTAACTAAAACTCTTTGCTTAGAAAATGATCTTCTACATGCTAGAGATAACATTAATCAATTGTCTTCTACTATTGCTTCTCTTAAGCATGATAATGATAGTTTAAGATCTTCTTTGCAAAGATTCTTAGTTGGTAAAAAGAATCTTAATCAAATCCTAGACCATACTACTAAACAAATTGGTAGACATGGTTTAGGGTATGATAGTAGTCAAGGGAAAAACAAAGATAAAGGACCTCCAATATTCCATGGAAAATCCTCTAGTTCCAAGACTATGGGCACATGCAACTATTGCAATGATTTTGGTCATTATTCTTCATGTTGTCCTTTTAGGAAAGCACCCAAGAGCAATAGGATTTGGGTTGCTAAACTAACCCCTCCGGACCCAAAAACATGATTGGGGACCATTTCATCTTTCTTCTTGTAGGTACGTACAAATGGATTGATTTGAGCTATTGAATTGCAAATTGACTTGTCAATCCACATAAAAGAAGAAAGGTGAGATGTGTAGAGGGTGACAACAAGTGTAAAAGCAATGGTAAGCACAAAGGTAATGGTTTTATTGCTTATAACCATTTCTAACTTGTTTTTGTCAAGTTAGTATGCACTATACATATGGTTTTTGAGTCAAAAGTGGCATTTTGTGATTCTCTTCACACTCTTTCTCAAAAACTGTTTCTAATGCTTCTATAGTGCATTACTAACTTGCTTAGACATGTTTGGATATGGTTTGTATATTTTAGCATGCCTTTAAATATGTTTTTATGAAATATATGTGCTTTTTGACAGCTGCTCTGTCGGTCGAGTTTGCCCTAGTGAAACTCGACCGATAGGAACCAATGGGTGTTGCCAGGAGTTGTCATCGGTCGAGTTGTCCATACACAGAACTCGACCGATAACACTGTGCACAGAATATACATTTGGCTTATTGAGTGAAAATTTCCCTCTCAACTAGATTTTCTCAACCAATAGCCTTATTCCTTGGCACTGTCATTTGGTACCTTTATATATGCATATTGCCATGTTCTAATTGCCTATCTTGCATACAACTCTATCTCTCTAATTGCTCTAAATTGGTATATCTATATCTTGAAATTACTTGCTTTGAGTTGTTTTGCAGGTTTTGATGATGATCTCTTTGGATCTCTTGGTTGTGTCTAAAATCGCTTCCGTTGTGCTCTAACTTGCTACATCTTTCTAGCTGTATATCTTGTTTTGATACAACCTTGAGGTTCTTAGGGGTAATCATCTTATGGTAAGGATGCATAACTAGTGAGTTATATCCTTTCATGCTTCTAAACTTGCATATCTCCTTGTTTGGATATATCTCTTCATCTAATCATAGCTTGCTCTATCTTGTGTATCTTTTTGCATATCTTGCTATGATCTAGATCCTACTAGTAGTCCTAACTTATGATATCATCTACTAGTAGTTCATATACATGTAGTTCTAACCCTGTTTATAATTGGAATATTTTCTCATCTATATGCTATGCTTGTATCTTGTCTCATATATGCTCAAGCCCGTTCCTTGAATTGCATGTCTACTATCTTGAGTTGCTTGCATAACATTGTGATGCAGGGTACATAGATCTACATGATATGTGGGAATTGGAGTATTTTTTTGGATTTTATGCAGATTTTGTTCCAGTTTCAGTTTTTGCTGCAAGTATAGTGCTTTTTATGCAGAAACACCCTTATGAGCAAGACTCATCGTTTGCCATGAGCTCCAATGGTTTTTGGTCAAATTCCATCATCTTGAGGGTCAAAATTGTGATTTATTGTTTTTCTGCAGCACTTCATCTTGCATTTTGGGTTGTTCAAGTATATGCTTTAACTTGCTTTTCTTTCTATGCTTGGACAAGCCCCTATCTGTTCTCTTCTACTCTCCTTATATAACTTTTGTTATCTTCTTTCTCTTAACGAGTGGTGTTTCTTAGTTTCTTCACACCCCCACCTTTTTGAAATGACAAAGGGGGAGAAAGATATGTCTTCTTTTGACAACAGGGAGAAGGCATGTCTTACATGAAGCAAAGAAGTGTGTCCATGTAAAGGGGAGAAGGTAAATGGGAGAAGACATATATGTGTAGAACATATATGAGTAGAAGACATAGTTTCTATAAATGTTATGAAAGCTAATCATGTAGGAGAAATAGCATCAATTGAGGGGGAGTATGAGAACTCCATGCGCATCAATTGAGGGGGAGCATATGAGCTCAATCCTATTGAAACACCTAGGTTTCTCCGAAGGTATGATTTTACGTACAAGCTTTCAATACATTTATGGAATGGTTTGTCATCTTCAAAAAGGGGGAGAATGTTGACTCAAGGTCAATTAGGTCAATGTTGACTCACGTCTAAATTGACTAAACCCTTGTTTTGATGATGACTAACCATTCCACATATTGGTGTCTAATGCTTCTACATTGAGTGATTTCAGATTAGGTTTAGACACACTCCAAATGCCCTAACTTGCGCATATGAAATTGGAGAAAAGACTAGTCAAAATAGCTACAAGTGTGCAATTTGGGATCTCTATGTAAATGACCTTAGAATTGCTTTGTAACCACTTGTAATGATTGTATGACTTGTAATTAAGCTTAGAAAAATTATTGGGACACAAAAATCCATCATTTGTATAGTCAAACGAAAATTCCAAAATACCCATAACAGGGATTTTGTCAGCCGAATTCCAAACTCAGCCGATCCATATATTCTGGAATTTTTGTTGCAATCGGCCGAGTTACAAACTCAGCCGATTCCCGTTCGGTCGAGTTTCTAGCTAGGAAACTCGGCCGATCCACTGATCGGTCCAAGATGAAAGTCGACCGATCGGCCGAGTTTCTCCAAGGGAACTCGGCCGACAGTCTAGCTTTCAGCCTTGTCTTTTAGTGGTTCGGCCGAGTTACCTTTATATAAACTCGGCCGATCAGACTGTACGAAAAAGTGCAGAAAAGTGCTTCTAGCCGTTGTGGATTTGCAACAAGTGAAAATAGATCCGTTGCAAGCCACAAAACGGCTAGTTTTCGTTGTCATGTGTTCCCAAAGGCTACGAGGCATCCCCAGCTATAAATAGGACCCCTTGGGCTTCATTCCAAGGTTGAGCATTCATTGCAAACTCTTTGTGAGGTTCCTATTCTATAGTTGAGTGCTTCATACAGCCTCCTCTCTCTCTCTAAGCTTAATCACTTGCTACATCCATTAGAGTGAGTAGGAAATCTGTAAGAGAGCTAGTCCTACATGTATATCTTGTGAGGATCTCACTTCCACCACCTCCTATCTCTTCTTTCAACCATGAAGATGAAGGTTCTCTCTCTTGTCCAAGAGAGGTGAAGAAGAACAAGGGAAGGAGTCCCTTGGTGAAGATCAAGGCTGAAGACTTGGAGCTAGAGTGGGTAAGTCCTTGGAGAAGGCAGAAGACTCAAGCTCAAGTGGGTAAGACCTTGGTGGAAAGCTTCTCCGAGTGAAGGCGAAGTCAAACGCAGAAGATCCAAGAAGAGTGGGTAATTCCTACAAGGCCGAAGACTTGTGCAAGAGTGGGTAAGTCCTTGGAGAAGGCCGAAGACTCTTGCAAAGTGGGTAAGTCCTTGGTAAGGTTGAAGACTCTTTGTATTGGATAGGTAAGTCCTTTGTTGGTCATGTATTGTAAGTCTTATAAGTGAATATAAGAGTGCAATTGTTTGAAGTCCTAGAGGTTGACCTCTCTAGGCAAGTGGACTGACACACTTCTAGTTTGAAGTGTGGAACCACTCTAAATAGCTTGTCTAATTGGTGCATGTTCAATCTCTCTTATCCTTGCTATGCATGATTTAGTTGCACTCAAATTACCTATTTAGCAACCTTATCTTGTCATATAATTTGAAGGTTTAATGAATTTTGTTTAAGTGCTTTCAGCTCTATTCACCCCCCTCTAGAGCATCTAATCACCCATCTAGGATCCAACAAGTGGTATCAGAGCGGGTCTTCTCCAAGCATACTTCAACAAGTAGGATAAGATGGGTAACTACCTAGGGGGGAGACTGTTGAGCAGCCTTCCAATCTTTGATGGGAGCAACTTCCTCTATTGGAGAAGAAGAATTCAATTCTTCATCCAAGGATCAAGTCTCGAAATGTGGCAAATGGTGAACATCCCATACATTCTACCAAAGACAAACATTGAAGAATGGGATGAAGCCACCTTGATGAAAGCAACCTTGAACGCAAGAGCCATGCACATCCTTTATGCCTCCATGACCCCCACCGAGTTCAACCGGATTTCCTCTTGTGAGACGGCCTATGAGGTATGGAGAAAGCTTTGCATCACTTATGAAGGGACAGATCAAGTGAAGGAAAGCAAAGTCTACATGCTCAAAGGGTTTCTTGAGAACTTCAAGATGGGAAAGGAGGAGAGCATAGCCAACATGTACTCAAGGCTCAACACCATCTTGAATGGTCTTGCTGTTCTAGATCAACCTATGTCTAGTGGAGAGATCAACTCAAAGATACTTAGAACTCTCCCCAAGAGATGGGAATCCAAGGTGACTTCTATTGAAGAAGCAAGGTCGCTTAGGGATATTCCTATTGAAGAGATCATTGGAAATATTCAAGCACATGAAGCTACACTTGACAAGAGGGAGGAAGTAGAAAGACAAGAGAAGAAAGCGCTTAAGAGAATTAAGAAGGCTGAGATAAAGGCTCAAATTGAAGCTATCATGGAAAAAGTCTCTCCATCCTCTCAAGCTAAAGAAGATGCCATGTACTCCAAAGGTAGACTCTACAAAGGCAAGTCCTCCTCCATCCGGTGCTTCACATGTGGAAAGAAGGGTCACTACAAGGAAGATTGCCCACAAGGCAAAAAGACCCATCTTCACAAGAAGAAATGGCAATCAAGCTCAAGCGGCTCCTCCAACTCAAGCTCAAGTGAAGATTCATGTGAAGGATCAAGCTCAAGCTCTAGTGATGAAGGAGAATGTCATTTTGCTCTTGTAGCATCAACAAGTGAAGACTCAAATGAGGTAAATCTAGACTCTTTAGATAAAGAATCCTTGATCGATCTCATTCATGATATTTGTGCATCTCTTAAGTCTTCTAAAAAGAAAAAGAAAAAGCTTGCTAAAATTGTTGATAATTTGCATATAGAACTAGATGATCTTGAATATGCAAATTATTGCTTTCTTATTGATAAAAATGATTGTCTTAGCCAAGTAGACTCTCTTAAACTTGAAAATGCTAGTTTACTTGATAAGATTAAATTTCTAGAAGATCAACCTCTCATGCCTAATTCTAATGAAGAACATACTTTAATTGTTGATTCTCTCATGCATGACATTGATGTTCTTAAATCTGAAAACAAAAACAAAGATTTTGTTTTGCATGAATTAGAACTAGAAAATGCCTCCTTGCTTGCTAAAATCAATGGGCATGAATCTTGTTCTAGTTCTACTAATAGAGAGAATGATGTTTCTGCTCTTCATATTGATAGAGATTCTTATTTAACTAAAACTCTTTGCTTAGAAAATGATCTTCTACATGCTAGAGATAACATTAATCAATTGTCTTCTACTATTGCTTCTCTTAAGCATGATAATGATAGTTTAAGATCTTCTTTGCAAAGATTCTTAGTTGGTAAAAAGAATCTTAATCAAATCCTAGACCATACTACTAAACAAATTGGTAGACATGGTTTAGGGTATGATAGTAGTCAAGGGAAAAACAAAGATAAAGGACCTCCAATATTCCATGGAAAATCCTCTAGTTCCAAGACTATGGGCACATGCAACTATTGCAATGATTTTGGTCATTATTCTTCATGTTGTCCTTTTAGGAAAGCACCCAAGAGCAATAGGATTTGGGTTGCTAAACTAACCCCTCCGGACCCAAAAACATGATTGGGGACCATTTCATCTTTCTTCTTGTAGGTATGTACAAATGGATTGATTTGAGCTATTGAATGGCAAATTGACTTGTCAATCCACATAAAAGAAGAAAGGTGAGATGTGTAGAGGGTGACAACAAGTGTAAAAGCAATGGTAAGCACAAAGGTAATGGTTTTATTGCTTATAACCATTTCTAACTTGTTTTTGTCAAGTTAGTATGCACTATACATATGGTTTTTGAGTCAAAAGTGGCATTTTGTGATTCTCTTCACACTCTTTCTCAAAAACTGTTTCTAATGCTTCTATAGTGCATTACTAACTTGCTTAGACATGTTTGGATATGGTTTGTATATTTTAGCATGCCTTTAAATATGTTTTTATGAAATATATGTGCTTTTTGACAGCTGCTCTGTCGGTCGAGTTTGCCCTAGTGAAACTCGACCGATAGGCACCAATGGGTGTTGCCAGCAGTTGTCATCGGTCGAGTTGTCCATACACAGAACTCGACCGATAACACTGTGCACAGAATATACATTTGGCTTATTGAGGGAGAATTTCCCTCTCAACTAGATTTTCTCAACCAATAGCCTTATTCTTTGGCACTCTCATTTGGTACCTTTATATATGCATATTGCCATGTTCTAATTTCCTGTCTTGCATACAACTCTATCTCTCTAATTTCTCTAAATTGGTATATTCTATATCTGGAAATTACTTGCTTTGAGTTGTTTTGCAGGTTTTGATGATGATCTCTTTGGATCTCTTGGTTGTGTCTAAAATCGCTTCCGTTGTGCTCTAACTTGCTACATCTTTCTAGGTGTATATCTTGTTTTGATACAACCTTGAGGTTCTTAGGGGTAATCATCTTATGGTAAGGATGCATAACTAGTGAGTTATATCCTTTCATTCTTCTAAACTTGCATATCTCCTTGTTTGGATATATCTCTTCATCTAATCATAGCTTGCTCTATCTTGTGTATCTTTTGGCATATCTTGCTATTATCTAGATCCTACTAGTAGTCCTAACTTATGATATCATCTACTAGTAGTTCATATACATGTAGTTCTAACCCTGTTTATAATGGGAATATTTTCTCATCTATATGCTATGCTTGTATCTTGTCTCATATATGCTGAAGCCCGTTCCTTGAATTGCATGTATACTATCTTGAGTTGCTTGCATAACATTGTGATGCAGGGTACATAGATCTAAATGATATGTGGGAATTGGAGTATTTTTTTGGATTTTATGCAGATTTTGCTCCAGTTTCAGTTTTTGCTGCAAGTATAGTGCTTTTTATGCAGAAACACCCTTATGAGCAAGACTCATCGCTTCGCCATGAGCTCCAATGGTTTTTGGTCAAATTCCATCATCTTGAGGGTCAAAATTGTGATTTATTGTTTTTTTGCAGCACTTCATCTTGCATTTTGGGTTGTTCATGTATATGATTTAACTTGCTTTTCTTTCTATGCTTGGACAAGCCCCTATCTGTGCTCTTCTACTCTCCTTATATAACTTTTGTTATCTTCTTTCTCTTAACGAGTGGTGTTTCTTAGTTTCTTCACACCCCCACCTTTTTGAAATGACAAAGGGGGAGAAAGATATGTCTTCTTTTGACAATAGGGAGAAGGCATGTCTTACATGAAGCAAAGAAGCGTGTCCATGTAAAGGGGAGAAGGTAAATGGGAGAAGACATATATGTGTAGAACATATATGAGTAGAAGACATAGTTTCTATAAATGTTATGAAAGCTAACCATGCAGGAGAAATAGCATCAATTGAGGGGGAGTATGAGAACTCCATGCGCATCAATTGAGGAGGAGCATATGAGCTCAATCCTATTGAAACCCCTAGGTTTCTCCGAAGGTATGATTTTACGTACAAGCTTTCAATACATTTATGGAATGGTTTGTCATCATCAAAAAGGGGGAGAATGTTGACTCAAGGTCAATTAGGTCAATGTTGACTCACGTCTAAATTGACTAAACCCTTGTTTTGATGATGACTAACCATTCCACATATTGGTGTCTAATGCTTCTACATTGAGTGATTTCAGATTAGGTTTAGACACACTCCAAATGCCCTAACTTGCGCATATCAAATTGGAGAAAAGACAAGTCAAAATAGCTACAAGTGTGCAATTTGGGATCTCTATGTAAATGACCTTAGAATTGCTTTGTAACCACTTGTAATGATTGTATGACTTGTAATTAAGCTTAGAAAAATTATTGGGACACAAAAATCCATCATTTGTATAGTCAAACGAAAATTCCAAAATACCCATAATAGGGATTTTGTCAGCCGAATTCCAAACTCAGCCGATCCATATATTCTGGAATTTTTGTTGCAATCGGCCGAGTTACAAACTCAGCCGATTCCCGTTCGGTCGAGTTTCTAGCTAGGAAACTCGGCCGATCCACTGATCGGTCCAAGATGAAAGTCGACCGATCGGCCGAGTTTCTCCAAGGGAACTCGGCCGACAGTCTAGCTTTCAGCCTTGTCTTTTAGTGGTTCGGCCGAGTTACCTTTATATAAACTCGGCCGATCAGACTGTACGAAAAAGTGCAGAAAAGTGCTTCTAGCCATTGTGGATTTGCAACAAGTGAAAATAGATCCGTTGCAAGCCACAAAACGGCTAGTTTTCGTTCTCATGTGTTCCCAAAGGCTAAGAGGCATCCCCAGCTATAAATAGGACCCCTTGGGCTTCATTCCAAGGTTGAGCATTCATTGGAAACTCTTTGTGAGGTTCCTATTCTATAGTTGAGTGCTTCATACAGCCTCCTCTCTCTCTCTAAGCTTAATCACTTGCTACATCCATTAGAGTGAGTAGGAAATCTGTAAGAGAGCTAGTCCTACATGTATATCTTGTGAGGCTCTCACTTCCACCACCTCCTATCTCTTCTTTCAACCATGAAGATGAAGGTTCTCTC
Source organism: Alisma plantago-aquatica (assembly GCA_963693085.1). Taxonomy (NCBI): domain Eukaryota; kingdom Viridiplantae; phylum Streptophyta; class Magnoliopsida; order Alismatales; family Alismataceae; genus Alisma; species Alisma plantago-aquatica. The sequence goes on along the minus strand of OY856413.1, from coordinate 367,668,830 downwards.
TCTTGTCCAAGAGAGGTGAAGAAGAACAAGGGAAGGAGTCCCGTGGTGAAGATCAAGGCTGAAGACTTGGAGCTCGAGTGGGTAAGTCCTTGGAGAAGGCAGAAGACTCAAGCTCAAGTTGGTAAGACCTTGGTGGAAAGCTTCTCCGAGTGAAGGCGAAGTCAAAGGCGGAAGATCCAAGAAGAGTGGGTAATTCCTACAAGGCCGAAGACTTGTGCAAGAGTGGGTAAGTCCTTGGAGAAGGCCGAAGACTCTTGCAAAGTGGGTAAGTCCTTGGTAAGGTTGAAGACTATTTGTATTGGATAGGTAAGTCCTTTGTTGGTCATGTATTGTAAGTCTTATAAGTGAATATAAGAGTGAAATTGTTTGAAGTCCTAGACGTTGACCTCTCTAGGCAAGTGGACTGACACACTTCTAGTTTGAAGTGTGGAACCACTCTAAATAGCTTGTCTAATTGGTGCATGTTCAATCTCTCTTATCCTTGCTATGCATGATTTAGATGCACTCAAATTACCTATTTAGCAACCTTATCTTGTCATATAATTTGAAGGTTTAATGAATTTTGTTTAAGTGCTTTCAGCTCTATTCACCCCCCCTCTAGAGAATCTAATCACCCATCTAGGATCCAACAAGTGGTATCAGAGCGGGTCTTCTCCAAGCATACTTCAACAAGTAGGAGAAGATGGGTGACTACCTAGGGGGGAGACTGTTGAGCAGCCTTCCAATCTTTGATGGGAGCAACTTCCTCTATTGGAGAAGAAGAATTCAATTCTTCATCCAAGGATCAAGTTTCGAAATGTGGCAAATGGTGAACAGCCCATACATTCTACCAAAGACAAACATTGAAGAATGGGATGAAGCCACCTTGAGGAAAGCAACATTGAACGCAAGAGCCATGCACATCCTTTATGCCTCCATGACCCCCACCGAGTTCAACCGGATTTCCTCTTGTGAGACGGCCTATGAGGTATGGAGAAAGCTTTGCATCACTTATGAAGGGACAGATCAAGTGAAGGAAAGCAAAGTCTACATGCTCAAAGGGTTGCTTGAGAACTTCAAGATGGGAAAGGAGGAGAGCATAGGCAACATGTACTCAAGGCTCAACACCATCTTGAATGGTCTTGCTGTTCTAGGACAACCTATGTCTAGTGGAGAGATCAACTCAAAGATACTTAGAACTCTCCCCAAGAGATGGGAATCCAAGGTGACTTCTATTGAAGAAGCAAGGTCGCTTAGGGATATTCCTATTGAAGAGCTCATTGGAAATCTTCAAGCACATGAAGCTACACTTGACAAGAGGGAGGAAGTAGAAAGACAAGAGAAGAAAGAGCTTAAGAGAATGAAGAAGGCTGAGATAAAGGCTCAAATTGAAGCTATCATGGAAAAAGTCTCTCCATCCTCTCAAGCTAAAGAAGATGCCATGTACTCCAAAGGTAGACTCTACAAAGGCAAGTCCTCCTCCATCCGGTGCTTCACATGTGGAAAGAAGGGTCACTACAAGGAAGATTGCCCACAAGGCAAAAAGACCCATCTTCACAAGAAGAAATGGCAATCAAGCTCAAGCGGCTCCTCCAACTCAAGCTCAAGTGAAGATTCATGTGAAGGATCAAGCTCAAGCTCTAGTGATGAAGGAGAATGTCATTTTGCTCTTGTAGCATCAACAAGTGAAGACTCAAATGAGGTAAATCTAGACTCTTTAGATAAAGAATCCTTGATCGATCTCATTCATGATATTTGTGCATCTCTTAAGTCTTCTAAAAAGAAAAAGAAAAAGCTTGCTAAAATTGTTGATAATTTGCATATAGAACTAGATGATCTTGAATATGCAAATTATTGCTTTCTTATTGATAAAAATGATTGTCTTAGCCAAGTAGACTCTCTTAAACTTGAAAATGCTAGTTTACTTGATAAGATTAAATTTCTAGAAGCTCAACCTCTCATGCCTAATTCTAATGAAGAACATACTTTAATTGTTGATTCTCTCATGCATGACATTGATGTTCTTAAATCTGAAAACAAAAACAAAGATTTTGTTTTGCATGAATTAGAACTAGAAAATGCCTCCTTGCTTGCTAAAATCAATGGGCATGAATCTTGTTCTAGTTCTACTAATAGAGAGAATGATGTTTCTGCTCTTCATATTGATAGAGATTCTTATTTAACTCAAACTCTTTGCTTAGAAAATGATCTTCTACATGCTAGAGATAACATTAATCAATTGTCTTCTACTATTGCTTCTCTTAAGCATGATAATGATAGTTTAAGATCTTCTTTGCAAAGATTCTTAGTTGGTAAAAAGAATCTTAATCAAATCCTAGACCATACTACTAAACAAATTGGTAGACATGGTTTAGGGTATGATAGTAGTCAAGGGAAAAACAAAGATAAAGGACCTCCAATATTCCATGGAAAATCCTCTAGTTCCAAGACTATGGGCACATGCAACTATTGCAATGATTTTGGTCATTATTCTTCACGTTGTCCTTTTAGGAAAGCACCCAAGAGCAATAGGATTTGGGTTGCTAAACTAACCCCTCCGGACCCAAAAATATGATTGGGGACCATTTCATCTTTCTTCTTGTAGGTACGTACAAATGGATTGATTTGAGCTATTGAATTGCAAATTGACTTGTCAATCCACATAAAAGAAGAAAGGTGAGATGTGTAGAGGGTGACAACAAGTGTAAAAGCAATGGTAAGCACAAAGGTAATGGTTTTATTGCTTATAACCATTTCTAACTTGTTTTTGTCAAGTTAGTATGCACTATACATATGGTTTTTGAGTCAAAAGTGGCATTTTGTGATTCTCTTCACACTCTTTCTCAAAAACTGTTTCTAATGCTTCTATAGTGCATTACTAACTTGCTTAGACATGTTTGGATATGGTTTGTATATTTTAGCATGCCTTTAAATATGTTTTTATGAAATATATGTGCTTTTTGACAGCTGCTCTGTCGGTCGAGTTTGCCCTAGTGAAACTCGACCGATAGGCACCAATGGGTGTTGCCAGCAGTTGTCATCGGTCGAGTTGTCCATACACAGAACTCGACCGATAACACTGTGCACATAATATACATTTGGCTTATTGAGTGAGAATTTCCCTCTCAACTAGATTTTCTCAACCAATAACCTTATTCTTTGACACTCTCATTTGGTACATTTATATATGCATATTGCCATGTTCTAATTGCCTATCTTGCATACAACTCTATCTCTCTAATTGCTCTAAATTGGTATATCTTTATCTTGAAATTACTTGCTTTGAGTTGTTTTGCAGGTTTTGATGATGATCTCTTTGGATCTCTTGGTTGTGTCTAAAATCGCTTCCGTTGTGCTCTAACTTGCTACATCTTTCTAGGTGTATATCTTGTTTTGATACAACCTTGAGGTTCTTAGGGGTATTCATCTTATGGTAAGGATGCATAACTAGTGAGTTATATCCTTTCATGCTTCTAAACTTGCATATCTCCTTGTTTGGATATATCTCTTCATCTAATCATAGCTTGCTCTATCTTGTGTATCTTTTGGCATATCTTGCTATGATCTAGATCCTACTAGTAGTCCTAACTTATGATATCATCTACTAGTAGTTCATATACATGTAGTTCTAACCCTGTTTATAATTGGAATATTTGCTCATCTATATGCTATGCTTGTATCTTGTCTCATATATGCTCAAGCCCGTTCCTTGAATTGCATGTCTACTATCTTGAGTTGCTTGCATAACATTGTGATGCAGGGTACATAGATCTACATGATATGTGGGAATTGGAGTATTTTTTTGGATTTTATGCAGATTTTTCTCCAGTTTCAGTTTTTGCTGCAAGTATAGTGCTTTTTATGCAGAAACACCCTTATGAGCAAGACTCATCGCTTCGCCATGAGCTCCAATGGTTTTTGGTCAAATTCCATCATCTTGAGGGTCAAAATTGTGATTTATTATTTTTCTGCAGCACTTCATCTTGCATTTTGGGTTGTTCAAGTATATGCTTTAACTTGCTTTTCTTTCTATGCTTGGACAAGCCCCTATCTGTGCTCTTCTACTCTCCTTATATAACTTTTGTTATCTTCTTTCTCTTAACGAGTGGTGTTTCTTAGTTTCTTCACACCCCCACCTTTTTGAAATGACAAAGGGGGAGAAAGATATGTCTTCTTTTGACAACAGGGAGAAGGCATGTCTTACATGAAGCAAAGAAGTGTGTCCATGTAAAGGGGAGAAGGTAAATGGGAGAAGACATATATGTGTAGAACATATATGAGTAGAAGACATAGTTTCTATAAATGTTATGAAAGCTAACCATGCAGGAGAAATAGCATCAATCGAGGGGGAGTATGAGAACTCCATGCGCATCAATTGAGGGGGAGCATATGAGCTCAATCCTATTGAAACCCCTAGGTTTCTCTGAAGGTATGATTTTACGTACAAGCTTTCAATACATTTATGGAATGGTTTGTCATCTTCAAAAAGTGGGAGAATGTTGACTCAAGGTCAATTAGGTCAATGTTGACTCACGTCTAAATTGACTAAACCCTTGTTTTGATGATGACTAACCATTCCACATATTGGTGTCTAATGCTTCTACATTGAGTGATTTCAGATTAGGTTTAGACACACTCCAAATGCCCTAACTTGCGCATATCAAATTGGAGAAAAGACAAGTCAAAATAGCTACAAGTGTGCAATTTGGGATCTCTATGTAAATGACCTTAGAATTGCTTTGTAACCACTTGTAATGATTGTATGACTTGTAATTAAGCTTAGAAAAATTATTGGGACACAAAAATCCATCATTTGTATAGTCAAACGAAAATTCCAAAATACCCATAAAAGGGATTTTGTCAGCCGAATTCCAAACTCAGCCGCTCCATATATTCTGGAATTTTTGTTGCAATCGGCCGAGTTACAAACTCAGCCGATTCCCGTTCGGTCGAGTTTCTAGCTAGGAAACTCGGCCGATCCACTGATCGGTCCAAGATGAAAGTTGACCGATCGGCCGAGTTTCTCCAAGGGAACTCGGCCGATAGTCTAGCTTTCAGCCTTGTCTTTTAGTGGTTCGGCCGAGTTACCTTTATATAAACTCGGCCGATCAGACTATACGAAAAAGTGCAGAAAAGTGCTTCTAGCCGTTGTGGATTTGCAACAAGTGAAAATAGATCCGTTGCAAGCCACAAAACGGCTAGTTTTCGTTCTCATGTGTTCCCAAAGGCTAAGAGGCATCCCCAGCTATAAATAGGACCCCTTGGGCTTCATTCCAAGGTTGAGCATTCATTGCAAACTCTTTGTGAGGTTCCTATTCTATAGTTGAGTGCTTCATACAACCTCCTCTCTCTCTCTAAGCTTAATCACTTGCTACATCCATTAGAGTGAGTAGGAAATCTGTAAGAGAGCTAGTCCTACATGTATATCTTGTGAGGCTCTCACTTCCACCACCTCCTATCTCTTCTTTCAACCATGAAGATGAAGGTTCTCTCTCTTGTCCAAGAGAGGTGAAGAAGAACAAGGGAAGGAGTCCCTTGGTGAAGATCAAGGCTGAAGACTTGGAGCTCGAGTGGGTAAGTCCTTGGAGAAGGCAGAAGACTCAAGCTCAAGTGGGTAAGACCTTGGTGGAAAGCTTCTCCGAGTGAAGGCAAAGTCAAAGGCGGAAGATCCAAGAATAGTGGGTAATTCCTACAAGGCCGAAGACTTGTGCAAGAGTGGGTAAGTCCTTGGAGAAGGCCGAAGACTCTTGCAAAGTGGGTAAGTCCTTGGTAAGGTTGAAGACTCTTTGTATTGGATAGGTAAGTCCTTTGTTGGTCATGTATTGTAAGTCTTATAAGTGAATATAAGAGTGCAATTGTTTGAAGTCCTAGAGGTTGACCTCTCTAGGCAAGTGGACTGACACACTTCTAGTTTGAAGTGTGGAACCACTCTAAATAGCTTGTCTAATTGGTGCATGTTCAATCTCTCTTATCCTTGCTATGCATGATTTAGTTGCACTCAAATTACCTATTTAGCAACCTTATCTTGTCATATAATTTGAAGGTGTAATGAATTTTGTTTAAGTGCTTTCAGCTCTATTCACCCCCCCTCTAGAGCATCTAATCACCCATCTAGGATCCAACAAGTGGTATCAGAGCGGGTCTTCTCCAAGCATACTTCAACAAGTAGGAGAAGATGGGTGACTACCTAGGGGGGAGACTGTTGAGCAGCCTTCCAATCTTTGATGGGAGCAACTTCCTCTATTGGAGAAGAAGAATTCAATTCTTCATCCAAGGATCAAGTCTCGAAATGTGGCAAATGGTGAACAGCCCATACATTCTACCAAAGACAAGCATTGAAGAATGGGATGAAGCCACCTTGATGAAAGCAACCTTGAACGCAAGAGCCATGCACATCCTTTATGCCTCCATGACCCCCACCGAGTTCAACCGGATTTCCTCTTGTGAGACGGCCTATGAGGTATGGAGAAAGCTTTGCATCACTTATGAAGGGACAGATCAAGTGAAGGAAAGCAAAGTCTACATGCTCAAAGGGTTTCTTGAGAACTTCAAGATGGGAAAGGAGGAGAGCATAGCCAACATGTACTCAAGGCTCAACACCATCTTGAATGGTCTTGCTGTTCTAGGACAACCTATGTCTAGTGGAGAGATGAACTCAAAGATACTTAGAACTCTCCCCAAGAGATGGGAATCCAAGGTGGCTTCTATTGAAGAAGCAAGGTCGCTTAGGGATATTCCTATTGAAGAGCTCATTGGAAATCTTCAAGCACATGAAGCTACACTTGACAAGAGGGAGGAAGTAGAAAGACAAGAGAAGAAAGAGCTTAAGAGAATGAAGAAGGCTGAGATAAAGGCTCAAATTGAAGCTATCATGGAAAAAGTCTCTCCATCCTCTCAAGCTAAAGAAGATGCCATGTACTCCAAAGGTAGACTTGATGCGATGATTTTGAGTCGCATTTATAGACCTTTTTCATATGTGTTTTGTGCCTTAATTACTCATTTTCATGGATAATATTGCATAATTCACTTTATTTGGTCTTTGCCATCATTTTATATCAAATCCCCTTTATTTCATTATTTTAAGCATTATTGATCATCTTATCATAAATCGTGTGGATTTATTTGGTCTTGTTGTACAATTTCAGGAAAAACAAGTATCTACATCCGTCGATACCATCGACGGGTGTCGATACCATCGACCAAGCCACAGGTTGTCAGCCGAGAAGAGCAATACAGAGTCGATACCATCGACGCCCAAGTCGATGGCATCGAGATGTCTCTAGGCTGCTAGCGAGGATTAAGTCGATACCATCGACGGATGTCGATGCCATCGACACAAGGAGAGCTACAGCGTCGCTAAACGACAACAACCGACGCTAAAGGAGTCGATACCATCGACACTCAAGTCGATGGTATCGAGATCACCACAGGCGCTCAGAATAAAAGAAAGGAAAGCTGCCGCTAATCCGCTGGGTCGATACCATCGACCCGCGTCGATGGTATCGACGCCGGCAGATATGCGTTGGATCTGTTTTGATATCAATCGGACGGCTGTCATTATTTGACGACCTAATTAGGGACTTATACCTAATGACGGCCGCCCAGACAAAAGGGGTATCTCATATTTTTGATTGCACGAGTGCCGAGGAGGAGAAAAAGGAGAACGGAGGCCGAGAAGCTCATACCGGGTGATTCGGACGCTGCCGAAGACAATTTCCACCACCGACAGGCGGGGGAAGCTGTGTTCTACGCCAAGGATCCACCGGTTCTTCTCCGTTCAGGGGTTTTCCCATCTATTTCACGTTTTTCTTATGAATTCCCCAATTTCTACCATGTATTTGTGTAAGATGAACATGAGAGGCTAAAACCCTCAATCTTTAGGACCGGGAGTAGCCCGGGGATACATTGTATGATGCTTTTATATTGATAATTCATATTTTTCTCTCATATCCGTGGTATAAATTCGTTTTCTCTATTGCTATTGTTATGCTTGATCACCATAATAGTAAATTAATGCCCTTAATCACTTCGACAGAAGGATTAACGGTTGAAAAGAAACGAATTCTACATTAATTAATAAAACCCTTGACAAAGGAGTTGTAAAATTAATGGTGGGAACTGAGGGACCGATCCTAATGCGCTTAGTTTAGGGGAATGATTACTACGACGGTGGAATCAACCTAAACCTAAGTAGTGAATTACACCACGACAGTGGGTAATTCTCATTTCAGGCCACTACCCGGATAGAGAGAGAAGTGTGAGGAATTATATGAAATCTAATACAATGTTGACCCGCGGTGAAACCGCCATCCTAAAGATATCCTTTTAATTGATTAAATTAACCTTTAATCGATTATTTTCTTTGTTTCATTTTTATTTTCTTTTAATTTCAACAACAAATTCTACTTTGTTAATCGGTCTAGCTGATTGCAATTAGTTAGTAGAAGTCTCCAATAATTCACGTATCCCTGAGTTCGACTCGGGCCTCACAAGGCCTATATTACTCGACGCGTATACTTGCGTTTAAGCGCGTAGTAAAATACACGTCAAGTTTTTGGCGCCGTTGCCGGGGAAACGGCGAATTATTGGCACTTTGAGTGCTAAGAGCGGCCACTCTAGGCCACAGTTTTTTTATTTATTTTAAAACAATTTCAAAAATTCCTTTATTTCTCTATATTTGTGTTGACTCGACTAAAGCATTGTACTGAACCACTATTTCCATATTTCAGGTGCTTTGCATGGTGCACACGCGTAGTCGAGACTACGCGAATCGCACACTTGAGGTTCCATCTGCGGGACCAGAGGACGAGGACAACTACGAGGAGGAACACCACAGTGATATACATTCTGAATCTGAGCCGGAACAAGAAGAAGTAATGGCTGAAGCACAGACAATATGGGAGAAGATCAAGGCGTCTTCTTCCTCGGCATCAAAGGGGCCTATAAAGAAACAAGGGCTAAACATACCTACATACAAGATCGACCCAGCACTGATTAACTTGGTCAAATCCAATGCATTTCACGGACTGAAAAATGAAGATCCAGTGGCACACATTAGTCAGTTTGTGGAGAACTGCGATATGGTGAAAATAGATCGCTTTCCGCAAGATGTGCTTTATCTCAAGTTATTCCCCAGTTCCTTGGCAGGAGCAGCACGTGAGTGGCTTCATAACCTCGACGACGAGTTTGTTGAGTCATGGGATCACATGGTGGAGGTTTTCTTCGAGAGGTTCTTCCCTCCTGAGAAGACCAATGATATGATCCGAAAGATCCACAATTTCACCCAACAGGCGGGTGAAACCTATTCTGAGACTTGGGAGCGATTTCAAGTCATGTTGAGGAGATGTCCACATCATGGATTGGACAAGGAAACCCAAGTGAAGATCTTCTACTTTGCTCTCTCCGAGCATGATAGAAGCAACTTGGACTCGGCCGGTTCTGGATTCTTTCTAAATAACACTGATACAAGATGCTGGGAAATACTGAAGAATATGGCACGAAAGCAGTCTTGGGGAGAAAGAGAAAGAGGCCCAGTTGAGCAAGCAAGAGTTGCCAGTGAGTCAAAGGCAATGAGAGAGCTGAATGAGAAAATGGATCTTCTCGCAAAGAAGTTGCTGCAGAAGGAAGACAATGAGTCCGAGGATGAGGCTCAGGTCAAGTATATGAGGCAACAACAAGGGTACAGGAACAATGATTATTCATGGCGGAAGGACAAGAAATTCTCATGGAAAGATCCAAACAACTTCCTGCAAGATCCGGACGCCAAACCTGCACCGGTCACGGAGGACAAGAGCACGGAGTTGCTAAATCAAGTCATAAAGCAGAATCAAGAGTTGATGAACACTTTTGGGCAGCAAATAAAGCAGCAGGGTGAATTCATGAACCAGTTCGGGCAGACGTTGCAGAGCCACGGGGCTCAGATGCGGACTATAGAGACTTCAATGGCACAGATGGCAGCGGAGATTGCAAGCTTGAAAAAGCCGGCACATCCGGGTTTTCCGGGGAACACCAATGTTCCCGGGGGAAACCAACAGGCCAAGGCCATATTGTTGAGAAGCGGTAAGAAGGTGCTTAATCCAAAGGCGGATGACACCAGCACACCGCAGAACACAATAGAAGAAGCAACCGCTAAGGAGCAGCGTGCACCAGTCATAGAGCAAATTGATGACACAACCGAAGATGGTAAGGAAGGACAAGCCAATGAGGTGGAGCCACAGAAATTAACCCCCTATGTGCCACCTCATCAAAGAGCACATACTGTTCCGGTCCCCTACCCCAATAGCGCAAAAGCAAGAAAGGTGGATGCACAGTTTAAAAAATTTCTGGACAGCTTTAGAAAGTTATCTGTGAATATTCCCTTGTTAGAGGCAATTGAACAAATTCCGTCTTATGGAAAGTTTCTCAAAGATGTAATCACCAAGAAGAGGAAGATACCCGACACTGAGGTTGTGGTGTTAAAGGAGCAAGTGAGTGCTTTTATTATGGGCACTTTGCCGCCAAAGCGACAGGATCCTGGCTGTTTCAATATTTCTTGCTTTATCGGGAAGTTCAAATTTGGCGAGGCGCTTTGTGATTCCGGGGCAAGCATCAATCTGATGCCCCTTTCTACATTCAAGAAACTTGGATTGAAGGAGTCAAGGCCAAGCAATATGACTATCCAATTGGCCGATAATTCTGTGGTGAAACCATATGGAATCTGTGAAGATGTTTTGGTAAAGGTAGACCGCTTTGTTTTTCCCGCTGATTTTGTTGTGATGGAGATGCAGGACGAACACGGTAATGAGTTACTTCTTGGTCGCCCATTTCAAGCTACAGCTGACATGATCTTGGAGATGGGGAGAGGTCGCTTGACCTTAGGCATTGCGGATGATCGCTTTGAGATGGTCATGCCCAACAGCAATACATCTGCTAAAGCAAAGACACAGTGCAACATGGTGAAGCATGTGGAAAGCAATATCTCACTTTGTCTTGGGAAGCCATTTTTAGATATGGCCCATGTGATGAGCAGGATAGACAATGGGACCTTGGCGGTAGACCTTATGGAGCAAACGAAAGCTGTCTCTTTATGCAAGGCTGTCGGGTTTCCAAATGATGAGAATGAGGACATTCCACCTTCGTGGGAGGATGATGTGATAATAACTTCTGTCGGTGATGCATATCTGGAATTGCCTCTAGAGGCGTGTTTGTGTAATGTCACTTATGATTGGATGCGGAGCACTTCACTCAAGGAGTGCGCCAAAATGCTTCAAATGCTTCCATGTTTCTACACGAGGCACTATGAAGATTTGGGTACACTGCCCCCACCGCTACAATCATCCCTTATCTTCCCACCTGATCTAGAGTTAAAGCCATTGCCCCCGCACTTGAAGTACGTCTTTCTAGCCGAGGAGGACAAGTTGCCAGTGATTGTTTCTGCATACTTGAGTGCGGATGAAGAGGAGCAGCTACTGATAGTGCTCAAGAACCACCGTGGAGCCTTCGGGTGGTCAGTGGCGGACATCAAGGGGATCTCCCCTACACTTTGTCAACATAAGATTCGGCTTGAGGAAGGAGCTAAGTCAGTCATACAGCCTCAAAGACGTCTAAATCCAAGCATGATGGAGGTTGTCAAAAAGGAAGTCATCAAGTTGCTTGCTGCCGGGATCATTTATGCAATCTCTGATTCGACGTGGGTGAGCCCCACGCAGGTAGTCCCTAAGAAGGGGGGAATCACTGTCACTACCAATCTTTTAAATGAACCTGTCACCACCCGACTGGTAACCGGGTGGCGTGTATGCATTGATTACCGCCGATTGAACGCCGCCACTCTGAAAGATCATTTTCCATTGCCATTCATTGATCAGATTTTGGAACGCTTAGCCGGTCGGTCGCATTTTTGTTTCTTAGATGGTTATTCGGGGTATAACCAGATTTCTATTGATCCGTTGGATCAAGAGAAGTCTACGTTTACATGTCCTTATGGGACCTTCGCCTACCGCCGTATGCCGTTTGGTTTATGCAATGCGCCGGCGACTTTTCAACGCTGCATGCTCGCCATATTCTCTGACATGGTGGAGCGGTGTCTTGAAGTCTTCATGGATGACTTCTCAGTCTATGGAGCATCTTTTGATGAATGCCTTTATAATTTAGATAAGGTGTTGCAGCGGTGCGAGGACACACACTTGGTCCTCAATTGGGAGAAATGTCACATGATGGTGACAGAAGGAATTGTGCTAGGACACAAGGTGTCTAGCAAGGGTCTAGAGGTAGACCCCGTAAAAATTGAGGTGATTTCTAAGCTACCCCCACCAAATTCTGTAAAAGGGGTGAGAAGCTTTTTAGGACACGCTGGGTTTTATCGGCGTTTTATCAAGGACTTTTCAAAAATCGCAAAGCCATTATCGGAATTGTTGGAAAAAGACGCAGTTTTTGATTTCAATGAGAAATGCCTTCACGCATTCGAGGTTTTGAAGGAAAAGCTGATTTCGGCTCCGGTTGTGCAAACGCCGGATTGGACAAAGCCTTTCGAGTTGATGTGTGATGCGTCTGACTATGCTGTGGGGGCTGTTTTGGGGCAAAGGGTAGATAACAAGCCTGCGGTGATTTTCTACGCCTCAAAAACACTTAATGATGCTCAATTAAATTACACAACCACGGAAAAAGAGTTACTTGCTGTTGTTTTTGCCTTTGAGAAATTTCGGCAATACTTAGTGGGTTCTAAGGTGGTTGTGTGGACGGATCACGCCGCAATAAAATATTTGATGGAGAAGAAGGATGCCAAGCCGAGACTAATTAGGTGGATTTTGCTCCTACAAGAATTTGATATTGAAATTAAGGACAAGTCGGGAATTGAAAATGTGGTGGCTGACCACTTGTCTAGGTTAGAGAGGGTGGATGAGCAAGGTTTGCATATACCCATTACCGAGACCTTTCCCGACGAACAACTTTTGAAAATTGATTCGAAAGAACCATGGTTTGCATATATTGTAAATTATCTAGCTTGCGGAATCATCCCGGAAGATTGGTCATATCAAGAGAAGAAGAAATTCTTCCACTCATTGAGATACTATTTTTGGGATGACCCAATATTGTTGAAGCAATGCAGGGATGGAATTCTTCGCAGGTGCGTGCCGGAGGTAGAGTACGAAAGTGTTCTACATCATTGTCACGCGTCACCTACGGGAGGACATCATGCTAGCTCACGGACAGCAGCTAAGGTTTTGGAGAGCGGCCTTTATTGGCCCACTTTGTTCCGGGACGCCTATGATTTTGTTAGGCAGTGTGACCCGTGCCAGCGTGCAGGTAATATCTCAAGGAGACAAGAAATGCCCCTGAATGTGTTTCAGGAAGTCGAGGTATTTGATCTTTGGGGCATTGACTTCATGGGACCCTTTGTGTCCTCAAATTCAAATCTTTATATTTTGCTTGCCGTGGATTATGTGTCGAAGTGGGTGGAGGCAATCCCCACAAGGACTAATGATTCGAATGTAGTCTGCAGGTTCGTAAAGGAGAATATTTTCTGCAGGTTCGGGATTCCTCGGATGATTATTAGTGACGGAGGCACACACTTCCGAAATCAAAAATTTGCGTCACTTTTGAAGAAATATGGGGTCAAACACAACATTGGCACCCCATATCACCCACAAACGCAAGGACAGGTGGAGGTATCAAACCGAGAAATCAAAAAGATCTTAGAAAGGACCGTAGCATCTACACGGAAGAATTGGAGTACATTGTTACCGGATGCACTTTGGGCTTATCGAACGGCGTACAAAACACCTATAGGCACTACGCCTTTTAGGTTGGTGTATGGCCGGGCGTGTCATCTTCCGGTAGAATTGGAGCACAAGGCCCATTGGGCGCTAAGAAGGCTGAATTTGCGCTATGACGAGGCCGGGAGGAAAAGAATGCTAGAATTGAATGAATTGGATGAGCTACGCATGACGGCGTATGAGAATGCCCGTATCTACAAAGAGCGCACAAAGCTGATCCACGATCGCCACATAGAGATACGCACGTTTAAGAAAGGAGACAGTGTCTTATTGTTCAATTCTCGTCTCAAGTTGCATCCCGGGAAACTGAAATCCCGATGGAGTGGACCCTTTGAGGTGGAAGAAGTGAGACCGCACGGAGCGATTCTCGTGCGAGATGGAGAGACCACGTTCTTGGTGAACGGGCAGCGCTTGAAGCTATACTTTGGTGAGAATTACAAGAGGAAAGTGAATGAGGTTAAACTCATTTCACTTATACATGAATGAGAAGAAGGACTGACGTCTAGCCTAAGACGCTAAACAAGGGCGCTTGTTGGGAGGCAACCCAACCAACGGTACATTAGGCTAGTTTCATTTTAGTGATAGATTGTTTTTAATTCGTTTAGATTTTAGTTTAAAAATGATACCTTGATCCGTTTGTTAATTGTGCAGGATTAGGCAGAGTCGATACCATCGACACATCAGTCGATGGCATCGACTTGGGCACAGGTTGCGATCAGCAAAAATCGCACTGTGTCGATGCCATCGACGGCCTCGTCGATGGTATCGACATGGTCACAGATTGATCTCCAGGATAAAGTCGATGGTATCGACACCCCTGTCGATACCATCGAGATCTCTGGAGATATTCAGACAAGTTTTGCTCAGTCAACTCGATACCATCGACGGCCTCGTCGATGGTATCGACATCATCACAGTTCGAGAGCCAGAAACGGAGGTGTTGCAACAAATGCAGGTCGATACCATCGACACCCGTCGATGGTATCGACGGACATGTCACCAATCCGAATGAAGACATCGGCGACGACCGCGACAGCCACGTCAGCGATCCGGGGGCTGCGTCGATACCATCGACATCCGTCGATGGCATCGACTCGTCAGCGATCCGGGTCTCGCGATCCAGCAAACGTCAGCCGTCGATGCCAGCGACAGAGACGGCTACCCGCGAGACGTGTCGATACCATCGACCCGCGTCGATGGTATCGACGGGTTAACAGGGGCGCCGATCAAGTCTATAAAAGGGGACTTGCAACGTCATATGACATCACACCCTCAGAGCAAGTACCCCCCATTGCGTCGAGCACTCCCCCGAGCCCTCTACACCTGCGGAGAAACGTCACCGAGCAAAGATCTTCATTGAGCGGAGATTTTCTCTCCATCTTCACCGAGCTCTTTTCTCTTAATCTCTTCTTCTCGCAAACATGGTGCATACGGGCGGAGCATCTTCATCGAGCGCGCATCCAATGGTGATCGAGGAGTTTGTTCCTCCTCCAACAGCTTCTATCTCTCGTCCACGCCTTATTCACGCCAACATCGACACGAGGAAAGTGTACGAGGAGATCATGAAGAGGAAGTTCGAGGCCACCCGGTATGTGGACCGGGGCATGATCAGGGACTTGGGATTCGAGGCCAACTTGGCCTATGTGTTGGCCGGGCAAGCGCGGCACACCGGTCGCTTCTATGAGATGGACTGTCATGCGGATGGGCAGCCGTTCTTTGGCGAATGGCCCACATACAAGGAACTGGTGGCCGAATTCATGGCGTCCCTTGATATCTGCGTCGTACCAAACGACGTGGTACCATCGGACCAGACGTGGATCCAGGGGAGGGTGACCTTCCGTCTATTCAACACCAATTACAACTTCACGTTGAAGCAGTTCAACGACATCTTCAACTGGAACCACAGCCGCCACGATCACCGACGTCCCGACGCCCGCACCGACTACGACAAGATCTTCTCCGAGCTTTGTACGGTACCGGCAGGGAAGACTGTGAGCTACCACAACGCCGCGGTAGCTGATTTTGAACACCCGTTCGTCCGGGTATTGCATAGGATGCTTAGCTTGACCTTCTTCGGGCGGAGCGATCTTGCTTTGAGCAAGTTTCAGGAGAGCGACTTGTTCTTTCTGTACGCCCTCCTGAAGCGTCAAGAGTGCAACTGGGGAGCATTCTGGTTACAGCGCGTCATGGCGGTGAAGCGGAGCACAAGGAAGGCTCCAATACACTTTGGTGGTCTTGTCACCAAGTTGGCGCTTTACTTGGGGCTGAACTTTCAGTCCATGACTCCGATTTCTGCGCGGAGTAAGGTGAACGTGCAACACTTGCACCGTTCAAACCTCATTCTTCTCCGGGACGGGTTGGCGTACGCTCATTGCCACGTCAACCAAGCTTACCAGGAGGCATCCCTACCGGACGACGTCTTCCACATCGAGGGCAAGCAGCATTTCCGATGGCCCATCATAGCCATCGAGTCCTCGGAAGAAGAAGGCGGAGGTGACGACCAAGAAGGCGAGGCGGAGGAAGACGAGGAGGCTTTCACACCTCTTCGAGCACGCGTGGCACCACGGAAGCGTCCTAGGATGCATCCGGGTGCATCTTCATCATCTCAGCCCCCGCCGCCATCACCACAGCAAGAACAGCCAGCTGCGGATCCCTACTCCATGCAAGGGATGTATACCATGCTGCAGGACATCCAGCAGACGCAGCACCAGCATATGACTTTGTATACCGGCATCCATGAGACAACGGGCCGGTTGCTTGATAATCAAAGGGCTATGTTCGAGAACGAGCGGCTCATCCTTGCCAACCAAGAACAAATGCACAACCGGTTGCAGCGGATAGAGACGCAGCAGGAGCCCTTCTTCGACCACTACTGGAGTCGAGACTACTTTGGAGGTTATCCACAGCCTCCGCCGAGGACCCACTATGATCCAAGCTTCCAGGGGGAGTACCCGTCTTGGGATCCTACGGCACCACATTACCCACCACCGCCTTCACAAGATTGATCAGGGTATCACTGTTCCACCCTTAAGTTGGTTTTTGACTATGAGGCCATAGTCGGATTCAAGCTTAGGGGGGTGGCTGGAACAGCTCTATCTTTTATCTTTTCTTTAGTTGTTTTAGTTTCTGCTTTGTTATTTGTTTTTGCAATTTTAAGTTTTTATTTAGGATCCACATCTATCTAGTGTAATCGTGGATGTCTTAAAATTTGTCATCTTGCTGTTTTCATGGGAAATTAAGGGAATTTAAAAATTTTCTGTGTCATTTGGATAGCTTTACTTGGTTGTCCTTGGGGAACTTTTTCTATGAAAATGATTGATTATGTCAACTTTGAACCAATATGTCATACCCACACCCTTTGACTCATGGAAAGTGGATAGTAACGGTTGTTTGAGCCTAACCTAATCAAATGGTAATGAGACCTTAATCAGATGTAAGAGAAAGCACCCTTTTTACTACTACACACGTCAATAAGGAGGGACACATAATTTTCTTTTACGGTTCAGTCACTTAATCTTGTGATCATTCCACCCCATTTCCTATAATCCACCAAGAATTGGAAGTAAAGTGCAGTTTCAATTTCTTTTGCGTGCATGGCATGTAGATAGGTTTTGCATTGTTATTTTCATGTTTTTGCATAGAATAATAAAAAAAAATATATAGTGATACATGCACATTACCTTTAGGTGCATGTCATGTAGTTGCACTCACAATTTCATGATTTTCATGCATAGGCACACCATGTATCTCAGTTTTCCTAAATAGGTGATCTAATTTGTTCCATACCCTCGAAATAAAGCAAGGATCTCCAATTGGAAAGAAAAAAAACAGAAGAAAAAAATTCTGGAAATATGAACAAATGTTAAAAAAAAAAAAAAAAAAAAAAAAAAAAAAGAAAGAAGAGAATTTAGAAGGAAATGGAATAAGAGGGAGAAAGGAATGATATCACTTGTATAACAGGGGAATTGAGTACATGATGTGGCTTGAGTAGATTTCTATCTCATTTTGAGGTAGAAGGTTAGGGCATGCATCATTCCACCCGCTTTTAGGCGGTAGGGCATTCTTAATGTGCATTTGCATCATTTAGGGCATTTTGTTATATGCATTTTGAAACTGTGTAATACTTCCAAATTCTCCCATGAACCACCCATTCCATCCACCCGTTGCTCGGATTGGTAGGCCACCGTGATTTTCTCCTCACTCATGTTTATCAGGAGAACTGCTTCCATGTAGATGGTAGTTAGGGCGAGCAACGTAGAGTAGGTGATCACAAGATGCACCATGGCTGAATCGGCGAACTTTATTATGATAACTGCCTTATGTGATAGTGTTCATCAGTTTGAAGGATAATTTCTTTTATTGATGGTTATTGTCGCCTATAGGGTAATTACTGTTCTGTGATTAGGGTAGGCCGGTTTGAGAACGTCCAGTGGGAGTCATTTGTGAGGTGGGTTGGTGTTTTGATTGTTAGTTGACATTCGCAATTTTATTCTAAGGATTAGTTGCTCGAGGGCGAGCAATGTTTAAGCTTAGGGGAGTTTGATGCGATGATTTTGAGTCGCATTTATAGACCTTTTTCATATGTGTTTTGTGCCTTAATTACTCATTTTCATGGATAATATTGCATAATTCACTTTATTTGGTCTTTGCCATCATTTTATATCAAATCCCCTTTATTTCATTATTTTAAGCATTATTGATCATCTTATCATAAATCGTGTGGATTTATTTGGTCTTGTTGTACAATTTCAGGAAAAACAAGTATCTACATCCGTCGATACCATCGACGGGTGTCGATACCATCGACCAAGCCACAGGTTGTCAGCCGAGAAGAGCAATACAGAGTCGATACCATCGACGCCCAAGTCGATGGCATCGAGATGTCTCTAGGCTGCTAGCGAGGATTAAGTCGATACCATCGACGGATGTCGATGCCATCGACACAAGGAGAGCTACAGCGTCGCTAAACGACAACAACCGACGCTAAAGGAGTCGATACCATCGACACTCAAGTCGATGGTATCGAGATCACCACAGGCGCTCAGAATAAAAGAAAGGAAAGCTGCCGCTAATCCGCTGGGTCGATACCATCGACCCGCGTCGATGGTATCGACGCCGGCAGATATGCGTTGGATCTGTTTTGATATCAATCGGACGGCTGTCATTATTTGACGACCTAATTAGGGACTTATACCTAATGACGGCCGCCCAGACAAAAGGGGTATCTCATATTTTTGATTGCACGAGTGCCGAGGAGGAGAAAAAGGAGAACGGAGGCCGAGAAGCTCATACCGGGTGATTCGGACGCTGCCGAAGATAATTTCCACCACCGACAGGCGGGGGAAGCTGTGTTCTACGCCAAGGATCCACCGGTTCTTCTCCGTTCAGGGGTTTTCCCATCTATTTCACGTTTTTCTTATGAATTCCCCAATTTCTACCATGTATTTGTGTAAGATGAACATGAGAGGCTAAAACCCTCAATCTTTAGGACCGGGAGTAGCCCGGGGATACATTGTATGATGCTTTTATATTGATAATTCATATTTTTCTCTCATATCCGTGGTATAAATTCGTTTTCTCTATTGCTATTGTTATGCTTGATCACCATAATAGTAAATTAATGCCCTTAATCACTTCGACAGAAGGATTAACGGTTGAAAAGAAACGAATTCTACATTAATTAATAAAACCCTTGACAAAGGAGTTGTAAAATTAATGGTGGGAACTGAGGGACCGATCCTAATGCGCTTAGTTTAGGGGAATGATTACTACGACGGTGGAATCAACCTAAACCTAAGTAGTGAATTACACCACGACAGTGGGTAATTCTCATTTCAGGCCACTACCCGGATAGAGAGAGAAGTGTGAGGAATTATATGAAATCTAATACAATGTTGACCCGCGGTGAAACCGCCATCCTAAAGATATCCTTTTAATTGATTAAATTAACCTTTAATCGATTATTTTCTTTGTTTCATTTTTATTTTCTTTTAATTTCAACAACAAATTCTACTTTGTTAATCGGTCTAGCTGATTGCAATTAGTTAGTAGAAGTCTCCAATAATTCACGTATCCCTGAGTTCGACTCGGGCCTCACAAGGCCTATATTACTCGACGCGTATACTTGCGTTTAAGCGCGTAGTAAAATACACGTCAAGACTCTACAAAGGCAAGTCCTCCTCCATCCGGTGCTTCACATGTGGAAAGAAGGGTCACTACAAGGAATATTGCCCACAAGGAAAAAAGACCCATCTTCACAAGAAGAAATGGCAATCAAGCTCAAGCGGCTCCTCCAACTCAAGCTCAAGTGAAGATTCATGTGAAGGATCAAGCTCAAGCTCTAGTGATGAAGGAGAATGTCATTTTGCTCTTGTAGCATCAACAAGTGAAGACTCAAATGAGGTAAATATAGACTCTTTAGATAAAGAATCCTTGATCGATCTCATTCATGATATTTGTGCATCTCTTAAGTCTTCTAAAAAGAAAAAGAAAAAGCTTGCTAAAATTGTTGATAATTTGCATATAGAACTAGATGATCTTGAATATGCAAATTATTGCTTGCTTATTGATAAAAATGATTGTCTTAGCCAAGTAGACTCTCTTAAACTTGAAAATGCTAGTTTACTTGATAAGATTAAATTTCTAGAAGCTCAACCTCTCATGCCTAATTCTAATGAAGAACATACTTTAATTGTTGATTCTCTCATGCATGACATTGATGTTCTTAAATCTGAAAACAAAAACAAAGATTTTGTTTTGCATGAATTAGAACTAGAAAATGCCTCCTTGCTTGCTAAAATCAATAGGCATGAATCTTGTTCTAGTTCTACTAATAGAGAGAATGATGTTTCTGCTCTTCATATTGATAGAGATTCTTATTTAACTAAAACTCTTTGCTTAGAAAATGATCTTCTACATGCTAGAGATAACATTAATAAATTGTCTTCTACTATTGCTTCTCTTAAGCATGATAATGATAGTTTAAGATCTTCTTTGCAAAGATTCTTAGTTGGTAAAAAGAATCTTAATTAAATCCTAGACCATACTACTAAACATATTGGTAGACATGGATTAGGGTATGATAGTAGTCAAGGGAAAAACAAAGATAAAGGACCTCCAATATTCCATGGAAAATCCTCTAGTTCCAAGACTATGGGCACATGCAACTATTGCAATGATTTTGGTCATTATTCTTCATGTTGTCCTTTTAGAAAAGCACCCAAGAGAAATAGGATTTGGGTTGCTAAACTAACCCCTCCGGACCCAAAAACATGATTGGGGACCATTTCATCTTTCTTCTTGTAGGTACGTACAAATGGATTGATTTGAGCTATTGAATTGCAAATTGACTTGTCAATCCACATAAAAGAAGAAAGGTGAGATGTGTAGAGGGTGACAACAAGTGTAAAAGCAATGGTAAGCACAAAGGTAATGGTTTTATTGCTTATAACCATTTTTAACTTGTTTTTGTCAAGTTAGTATGCACTATACATATGGTTTTTGAGTCAAAAGTGGCATTTTGTGATTCTCTTCACACTCTTTCTCAAAAACTGTTTCTAATGATTCTATAGTGCATTACTAACTTGCTTAGACATGTTTGGATATGGTTTGTATATTTTAGCATGCCTTTAAATATGTTTTTATGAAATATATGTGCTTTTTGACAGCTGCTCTGTCGGTCGAGTTTGCCCTAGTGAAACTCGACCGATCGGCACCAATGGGTGTTGCCAGCAGTTGTCATCGGTCGAGTTGTCCATACACAGAACTCGACTGATAACACTGTGCACAGAATATACATTTGGCTTATTAAGTGAGAATTTCCCTCTCAACTAGATTTTCTCAACCAATAGCCTTATTCTTTGGCACTCTCATTTGGTACCTTTATATATGCATATTTCCATGTTCTAATTGCCTATCTTGCATACAACTCTATCTCTCTAATTGCTCTAAATTGGTATATCTATATCTTGAAATTACTTGCTTTGAGTTGTTTTTGCAGGTTTTGATGATGATCTCTTTGGATCTCTTGGTTGTGTCTAAAATCGCTTCCGTTGTGCTCTAACTTGCTACATCTTTCTAGGTGTATATCTTGTTTTGATACAACCTTGAGTTTCTTAGGGGTAATCATCTTATGGTAAGGATGCATAACTAGTGAGTTATATCCTTTCATGCTTCTAAACTTACATATCTCCTTGTTTGGATATATCTCTTCATCTAATCATAGCTTGCTCTATCTTGTGTATCTTTTGGCATATCTTGCTATGATCTAGATCCTACTAGTAGTCCTAACTTATGATATCATCTACTAGTAGTTCATATACATGTAGTTCTAACCCTGTTTATAATTGGAATATTTGCTCATCTATATGCTATGCTTGTATCTTGTCTCATATATGCTCAAGCCCGTTCCTTGAATTGCATGTCTACTATCTTGAGTTGCTTGCATAACATTGTGATGCAGGGTACATAGATCTACATGATATGTGGGAATTGGAGTATTTTTTTGGATTTTATGCAGATTTTGCTCCAATTTCAGTTTTTGCTGCAAGTATAGTGCTTTTTATGCAGAAACACCCTTATGAGCAAGACTCATCGCTTTGCCATGAGCTCCAATGGTTTTTGGTCAAATTCCATCATCTTGAGGGTCAAAATTGTGATTTATTGTTTTTCTGCAACACTTCATCTTGCATTTTGGGTTGTTCAAGTATATGCTTTAACTTGCTTTTCTTTCTATGCTTGGACAAGCCCCTATATGTGCTCTTCTACTCTCCTTATATAACTTTTGTTATCTTCTTTCTCTTAACGAGTGGTGTTTCTTAGTTTCTTCACACCCCCACCTTTTTGAAATGACAAAGGGGGAGAAAGATATGTCTTCTTTTGACAACAGGGAGAAGGCATGTCTTACATGAAGCAAAGAAGCGTGTCCATGTAAAGGGGAGAAGGTAAATGGGAGAAGACATATATGTGTAGAACATATATGAGTAGAAGACATAGTTTCTATAAATGTTATGAAAGCTAACCATGCAGGAGAAATAGCATCAATTGAGGGGGAGTATGAGAACTCCATGCGCATCAATTGAGGAGGAGCATATGAGCTCAATCCTATTGAAACCCCTAGGTTTCTCCGAAGGTATGATTTTACGTACAAGCTTTCAATACATTTATGGAATGGTTTGTCATCTTCAAAAAGGGGGAGAATGTTGACTCAAGGTCAATTAGGTCAATGTTGACTCACGTCTAAATTGACTAAACCCTTGTTTTGATGATGACTAACCATTCCACATATTGGTGTCTAATGCTTCTACATTGAGTGATTTCAGATTAGGTTTAGACACACTCCAAATGCCCTAACTTGCGCATATCAAATTGGAGAAAAGACAAGTCAAAATAGCTACAAGTGTGCAATTTGAGATCTCTATGTAAATGACCTTAGAATTGCTTTGTAACCACTTGTAATGATTGTATGACTTGTGATGGAGCTGGGACTTACACCAAAAGATTTTTAGTCTTCCAATGGGAGTCTCAGAATTCTATCACCAAAAACCCTAGAGAGGATTGATGTCTTCCCTAGGTTTACCTAGAACTGGTGCTTAGATAACAACTCCAACCCCATAAGAGTATGGAAGCCTTATCATAGTACAGATTTAGGATCAAACCCAAAAGACAACGGTCTTGTTGCAAGCAACAAGATGGAAAACGTACAGCACTTCACTTAGTTATTTTACTAATTGGCACTTATATCAAAAGGTTGGATTTTGATTGGTTTTTAGACTAAATCATGAAAAGTAAATAAAGCAAGTAAAACTAAGATTTAACAAATGATGATGAATCACTGGGGTTAAGTAGGTATTTACCACCGCTACACATGCATTGTATATGTACTAAGCAAGCAAGACTTATAAGCTAGATGCATGGATGTTCCACAAGACCGATGCCTTATAAGACAAGAGCGATGCATTGCATCCAAGGATGTTCCACAAGACTGATGCCTTGTAAGACCAGAGTGATGCATTGCATCCTTCGATGTTCCACAAGACCGATGCCTTATAAGACAAGAGCAATGCATCGCATCCATCAAGGGTTAAGTAGCTCTCATTCAGTACATTTCTACGTGTCAATGAAGATATGTAGTCTTCCAAAGAGAGAATCTTACTCCACCTCATGAAACGTGCATCTGAAACTAACAAGCGAGCGATAATTATCAAATCGAATAGTATCTTTGTAGGCCTAGTCTCCTATTCGGATAACCTAGCTACGAGAAGTGCGGGAATGTTGCAATGCCAGCCATTCCCGAACAAATGGTCACATGCTTTACATCATTCCCCTCGCAAAGTGTGTTCCTCGACTTACCAAGGTTACTTCCATACAGATGGAAGTGCAACGGATGATAGTGAGTTTACTCCACTCTTTGAGATACACTCCTAGATACCGAAACGGATGCGTGGTGGATACACACACCAGAAACCAACACTAAATCGGTATTCGAGTCTCGAGAGCGATCATAGACAAACCACAACAAAAGACAATAGATGCATACAAGAACGTGGCCATCATTCAAGCATGTATGAAACGATTTAGTATTAAAACGAAAGGATAACATCTTTTTAGTACAAAGTACAAAACATGGGCAGGGGGGCTAGTCCCCGCGCCCCAGTGGATGGAACTACTCGCTCCTCATAGAGGGAACAACAAAGGAGGAGGCAAGAAGAGATAGAAAGAACATCATCTCCACTGTGGAGAGAAGGTTGAACCCTTGGTGGAGAGAGCAACGATCTTCACCCTTCGTGACTTGCTTGACGACGGATCTTCTCCCTTCACCTTCTTTGTTGATGAGAGAGAAGGTAGCTTTGCAATGGAACGTGAGTCTCAGACCGGCAGCCTCGGGCGGTGGATGGAGTTGTTCTGGTAGTAGAGAGACAGCCTCTGGACGTCTGGACTCCCCCCAGGGATGGCCCTTGAGGTCTTATTTATAGGCCTTGAGTGAGGTCAAACGGTCTGGAGACCATTTGGGTTCAAACGGTCTTGAGACCGTTTGGCGTCAAACGGTCTTGAGACCGTTTGGCGTCAAACGGTCTTGAGACCGTTTGGCGTCAAACGGTCTTGAGACCGTTTGGCGTCAAACGGTCTTGAGATCGTTTGGCGTCAAACGGTCTTGGGACCGTTTGAACTTCATGCGGTCTTGGGACCGTTTGAACTCCATGCGGTCTTGGGACCGTTTGGCTTCATGCGGTCTCGGGACCGTTTGAACTCCATGCGGTCTTGGGACCGTTTGGCTTCATGCGGTCTCGGGACCGTTTGAACTCCATGCGGTCTTGGGACCGTTTGGCTTCATGCGGTCTCGGGACCGTTTGAACTCCATGCGGTCTTGGGACTGTTTGGCTTCATGCAGTCTCGGGACCGTTTGAACTCCATGTGGTCTTGGGACCGTTTGGCTTCATGCGGTCTCGGGACCGTTTGAACTCCATGCGGTCTTGGGACCGTTTGGCTTCATGCGGTCTCGGGACCGTTTGAACTCCATGCGGTCTTGGGACCGTTTGGCTTCACTCGGCCTTGAGGTTGGTTTATTCTTTTATGATTTTTTTTGTGCTTTTTCTGCAAGTGTAAAAGGAAAAAGTTAGTTTGATGATGTATTTACAAAAAAGGGATAAAATTAGGTTTATGTACCGTATAAACGTAAAAAGAGTATGGAAAACTAAAGAAAAAGACTAAGATAAACTACTAAAATAGGAGGTTATCACCTTGTAATTAAGCTTAGAAAAATTATTGGGACACAAAAATCCATCATTTGTATAGTCAAACGAAAATTCCAAAATACCCATAACAGGGATTTTGTCAGCCGAATTCCAAACTCAGCCGATCCATATATTCTGGAATTTTTGTTGCAATCGGCCGAGTTACAAACTCAGCCGATTCCCATTCGGTCGAGTTTCTAGCTAGGAAACTCGGCCGATCCACTGATCGGTCCAAGATGAAAGTCGACCGATCGGCCGAGTTTCTCCAAGGGAACTCGGCCGGCAGTCTAGCTTTCAGCCTTGTCTTTTAGTGGTTCGGCCGAGTTACCTTTATATAAACTCGGCCGATCAGACTGTACGAAAAAGTGCAGAAAAGTGCTTCTAGCCGTTGTGGATTTGCAACAAGTGAAAATAGATCCGTTGCAAGCCACAAAACGGCTAGTTTTCGTTCTCATGTGTTCCCAAAGGCTAAGAGGCATCCCCAGGTATAAATAGGACCCCTTGGGCTTCATTCCAAGGTTGAGCATTCATTGCAAACTCTTTGTGAGGTTCCTATTCTATAGTTGAGTGCTTCATACAGCCTCCTCTCTCTCTCTAAGCTTAATCACTTGCTACATCCATTAGAGTGAGTAGGAAATCTGTAAGAGAGCTAGTCCTACATGTATATCTTGTGAGGCTCTCACTTCCACCACCTCCTATCTCTTCTTTCAACCATGAAGATGAAGGTACTCTCTCTTGTCCAAGAGAGGTGAAGAAGAACAAGGGAAGGAGTCCCTTGGTGAAGATCAAGGATGAAGACTTGGAGCTAGAGTGGGTAAGTCCTTGGAGAAGGCAGAAGACTCAAGCTCAAGTGGGTAAGACCTTGGTGGAAAGCTTCTCCGAGTGAAGGCGAAGTCAAAGGCGGAAGATCCAAGAAGAGTGGGTAATTCCTGCAAGGCCGAAGACTTGTGCAAGAGTGGGTAAGTCCTTGAAGAAGGCCGAAGACTCTTGCAAAGTGGGTAAGTCCTTGGTAAGGTTGAAGACTCTTTGTATTGGATAGGTAAGTCCTTTGTTGGTCATGTATTGTAAGTCTTATAAGTGAATATAAGAGTGCAATTGTTTGAAGTCCTAGAGGTTGACCTCTCTAGTCAAGTGGACTGACACACTTCTAGTTCGAAGTGTGGAACCACTCTAAATAGCTTGTCTAATTGGTGCATGTTCAATCTCTCTTATCCTTGGTATGCATGATTTAGTTGCACTCAAATTACCTATTTAGCAACCTTATCTTGTCATATAATTTGAAGGTTTAATGAATTTTGTTTAAGTGCTTTCAGCTCTATTCACCCCCCCTCTAGACCATCTAATCACCCATCTAGGATCCAACAAGTGGTATCAGAGCGGGTCTTCTCCAAGCATACTTCAACAAGTAGGAGAAGATGGGTGACTACCTAGGGGGGAGACTGTTGAGCAGCCTTCCAATCTTTGATGGGAGAAACTTCCTCTATTGGAGAAGAAGAATTCAATTCTTCATCCAAGGATCAAGTCTCGAAATGTGGCAAATGGTGAACAGCCCATACATTCTACCAAAGACAAACATTGAAGAATGGGATGAAGCCACCTTGATGAAAGCAACCTTGAACGCAAGAGCCATGCACATCCTTTATGCCTCCATGACCCCCACCGAGTTCAACCGGATTTCCTCTTTTGAGACGGCCTATGAGGTATGGAGAAAGCTTTGCATCACTTATGAAGGGACAGATCAAGTAAAGGAAAGCAAAGTCTACATGCTCAAAGGGTTGCTTGAGAACTTCAAGATGGGAAAGGAGGAGAGCATAGCCAACATGTACTCAAGGCTCAAAACCATCTTGAATGGTCTTGCTGTTCTAGGACAACCTATGTCTAGTGGAGAGATCAACTCAAAGATACTTAGAACTCTCCCCAAGAGATGGGAATCCAAGGTGACTTCTATTGAAGAAGCAAGGTCGCTTAGGGATATTCCTATTGAAGAGCTCATTGGAAATCTTCAAGCACATGAAGCTACACTTGACAAGAGGGAGGAAGTAGAAAGACAAGAGAAGAAAGAGCTTAAGAGAATGAAGAAGGCTGAGATAAAGGCTCAAATTGAAGCTGTCATGGAAAAAGTCTCTCCATCCTCTCAAGCTAAAGAAGATGCCATGTACTCCAAAGGTAGACTCTACAAAGGCAAGGCCTCCTCCATCCGGTGCTTCACATGTGGAAAGAAGGGTCACTAAAAGGAAGATTGCCCACAAGGCAAAAAGACCCATCTTCACAAGAAGAAATGGCAATCAAGCTCAAGCGGCTCCTCCAACTCAAGCTCAAGTGAAGATTCATGTGAAGGATCAAGCTCAAGCTCTAGTGATGAAGGAGAATGTCATTTTGCTCTTGTAGCATCAACAAGTGAAGACTCAAATGAGGTAAATCTAGACTCTTTAGATAAAGAATCCTTGATCGATCTCATTCATGATATTTGTGCATCTCTTAAGTCTTCTAAAAAGAAAAAGAAAAAGCTTGCTAAAATTGTTGATAATTTGCATATAGAACTAGATGATCTTGAATATGCAAATTATTGCTTGCTTATTGATAAAAATGATTGTCTTAGCCAAGTAGACTCTCTTAAACTTGAAAATGCTAGTTTACTTGATAAGATTAAATTTCTAGAAGCTCAACCTCTCATGCCTAATTCTAATGAAGAACATACTTTAATTGTTGATTCTCTCATGCATGACATTGATGTTCTTAAATCTGAAAACAAAAACAAAGATTTTGTTTTGCATGAATTAGAACTAGAAAATGCCTCCTTGCTTGCTAAAATCAATGGGCATGAATCTTGTTCTAGTTCTACTAATAGAGAGAATGATGTTTCTGCTCTTCATATTGATAGAGATTCTTATTTAACTAAAACTCTTTGCTTAGAAAATGATCTTCTACATGCTAGAGATAACATTAATCAATTGTCTTCTACTATTGCTTCTCTTAAGCATGATAATGATAGTTTAAGATCTTCTTTGCAAAGATTCTTAGTTGGTAAAAAGAATCTTAATCAAATCCTAGACCATACTACTAAACAAATTGGTAGACATGGTTTAGGGTATGATAGTAGTCAAGGGAAAAACAAAGATAAAGGACCTCCAATATTCCATGGAAAATCCTCTAGTTCCAAGACTATGGGCACATGCAACTATTGCAATGATTTTGGTCATTATTCTTCATGTTGTCCTTTTAGGAAAGCACCCAAGAGCAATAGGATTTGGGTTGCTAAACTAACCCCTCCGGACCCAAAAACATGATTGGGGACCATTTCATCTTTCTTCTTGTAGGTATGTACAAATGGATTGATTTGAGCTATTGAATTGCAAATTGACTTGTCAATCCACATAAAAGAAGAAAGGTGAGAAGTGTAGAGGGTGACAACAAGTGTAAACGTAATGGTAAGCACAAAGGTAATGGTTTTATTGCTTATAACCATTTCTAACTTGTTTTTGTCAAGTTAGTATGCACTATACATATGGTTTTTGAGTCAAAAGTGGCATTTTGTGATTCTCTTCACACTCTTTCTCAAAAACTATTTCTAATGCTTCTATAGTGCATTACGAACTTGCTTAGACATGTTTGGATATGGTTTGTATATTTTAGCATGCCTTTAAATATGTTTTTATGAAATATATGTGCTTTTTGACAGCTGCTCTGTCGGTCGAGTTTGCCCTAGTGAAACTCGACCGATAGGCACCAATGGGTGTTGCCAGCAGTTGTCATCGGTCCATACACAGAACTCGACTGATAACACTGTGCACAGAATATACATTTGTCTTATTGAGTGAGAATTTCCCTCTCAACTAGATTTTCTCAACCAATAGCCTTATTCTTTGGCACTCTCATTTGGTACCTTTATATATGCATATTGCCATGTTCTAATTGCCTATCTTGCATACAACTCTATCTCTCTAATTGCTCTAAATTGGTATATCTATATCTTGAAATTACTTGCTTTGAGTTGTTTTGCAGGTTTTGATGATGATCTCTTTGGATCTCTTGGATGTGTCCAAAATCGCTTCCGTTGTGCTCTAACTTGCTACATCTTTCTAGGTGTATATCTTGTTTTGATACAACCTTGAGGTTCTTAGGGGTAATCATCTTATGGTAAGGATGCATAACTAGTGAGTTATATCCTTTCATGCTTCTAAACTTGCATATCTCCTTGTTTGGATATATCTCTTCATCTAATCATAGCTTGCTCTATCTTGTGTATCTTTTGGCATATCTTGCTATGATCTAGATCCTACTAGTAGTCCTAACTTATGATATCATCTACTAGTAGTTCATATACATGTAGTTCTAACCCTGTTTATAATTGGAATATTTGCTCATCTATATGCTATGCTTGTATCTTGTCTCATATATGCTCAAGCCCGTTCCTTGAATTGCATGTCTACTATCTTGAATTGCTTGCATAACATTGTGATGCAGGGTACATAGATCTACATGATATGTGGGAATTGGAGTATTTTTTTGGATTTTATGCAGATTTTTCTCCAGTTTCAGTTTTTGCTGCAAGTATAGTGCTTTTTATGCAGAAACACCCTTATGAGCAAGACTCATCGCGTCGCCATGAGCTCCAATGGTTTTTGGTCAAATTCCATCATCTTGAGGGTCAAAATTGTGATTTATTGTTTTTCTGCAGCACTTCATCTTGCATTTTGGGTTGTTCAAGTATATGCTTTAACTTGCTTTTCTTTCTATGCTTGGACAAGCCCCTATCTGTGCTCTTGTACTCTCCTTATATAACTTTTGTTATCTTCTTTCTCTTAACGAGTGGTGTTTCTTAGTTTCTTCACACCCCCACCTTTTTGAAATGACAAAGGGGGAGAAAGATATGTCTTCTTTTGACAACAGGGAGAAGGCATATCTTACATGAAGCAAAGAAGCGTGTCCATGTAAAGGGGAGAAGGTAAATGGGAGAAGACATATATGTGTAGAACATATATGAGTAGAAGACATAGTTTCTATAAATGTTATGAAAGCTAACCATGCAGGATAAATAGCATCAATTGAGGGGGAGTATGAGAACTCCATGCGCATCAATTGAGGGGGAGCATATGAGCTCAATCCTATTGAAACCCCTAGGTTTCTCCGAAGGTATGATTTTACATACAAGCTTTCAATACATTTATGGAATGGTTTGTCATCTTCAAAAAGGGGGAGAATGTTGACTCAAGGTCAATTAGGTCAATGTTGACTCACGTCTAAATTGACTAAACCCTTGTTTTGATGATGACTAACCATTCCACATATTGGTGTCTAATGCTTCTACATTGAGTGATTTCAGATTAGGTTTAGACACACTCCAAATGCCCTAACTTGCGCATATCAAATTGGAGAAAAGACAAGTCAAAATAGCTACAAGTGTGCAATTTGGGATCTCTATGTAAATGACCTTAGAATTGCTTTGTAACCACTTGTAATGATTGTATGACTTGTAATTAAGCTTAGAAAAATTATTGGGACACAAAAATCCATCATTTGTATAGTCAAACGAAAATTCCAAAATACCCATAACAGGGATTTTGTCAGCCGAATTCCAAACTCAGCCGATCCATATATTCTGGAATTTTTGTTGCAATCGGCCGAGTTACAAACTCAGCCGATTCCCATTCGGTCGAGTTTCTAGCTAGGAAACTCGGCCGATCCACTGATCGGTCCAAGATGAAAGTCGACCGATCGGCCGAGTTTCTCCAAGGGAACTCGGCCGACAGTCTAGCTTTCAGCCTTGTCTTTTAGTGGTTCGGCCGAGTTACCTTTATATAAACTCGGCCGATCAGACTGTACGAAAAAGTGCAGAAAAGTGCTTCTAGCCGTTGTGGATTTGCAACAAGTGAAAATAGATCTGTTGCAAGCCACAAAATGGCTAGTTTTCGTTCTCATGTGTTCCCAAAGACTAAGAGGCATCCCCAGCTATAAATAGGACCCCTTGGGCTTCATTCCAAGGTTGAGCATTCATTGCAAACTCTTTGTGAGGTTCCTATTCTATAGTTGAGTGCTTCATACAGCCTCCTCTCTCTCTCTAAGCTTAATCACTTGCTACATCCATTAGAGTGAGTAGGAAATCTGTAAGAGAGCTAGTCCTACATGTATATCTTGTGAGGCTCTCACTTCCACCACCTCCTATCTCTTCTTTCAACCATGAAAATGAAGGTTCTCTCTATTGTCCAAGAGAGGTGAAGAAGAACAAGGGAAGGAGTCCCTTGGTGAAGATCAAGGATGAAGACTTGGAGCTAGAGTGGGTAAGTCCTTGGAGAAGGTAGAAGACTCAAGCTCAAGTGGGTAAGACCTTGGTGGAAAGCTTCTCCGAGTGAAGGCGAAGTCAAAGGCGGAAGATCCAAGAAGAGTGGGTAATTCCTACTAGGCCGAAGACTTTTGCAAGAGTGGGTAAGTCCTTGGAGAAGGCCGAAGACTCTTGCAAAGTGGGTAAGTCCTTGGTAAGGTTGAAGACTCTTTGTATTGGATAGGTAAGTCCTTTGTTGGTCATGTATTGTAAGTCTTATAAGTGAATATAAGAGTGCAATTGTTTGAAGTCCTAGAGGTTGACCTCTCTAGGCAAGTGGACTGACACACTTCTAGTTTGAAGTGTGGAACCACTCTAAATAGCTTGTCTAATTGGTGCATGTTCAATCTCTCTTATCCTTGCTATGCATGATTTAGTTGCACTCAAATTACCTATTTAGCAACCTTATCTTGTCATATAATTTGAAGGTTTAATGAATTTTGTTTAATTGCTTTCAGCTCTATTCACCCCCCTCTAGAGCATCTAATCACCCATCTAGGATCCAACAAGTAGTATCAGAGCGGGTCTTCTCCAAGCATACTTCAACAAGTAGGAGAAGATGGGTGACTACCTAGGGGGGAGACTGTTGAGCAGCCTTCCAATCTTTGATGGGAGCAACTTCCTCTATTGGAGAAGAAGAATTCAATTCTTCATCCAAGGATCAAGTCTCGAAATGTGGCAAATGGTGAACAGCCCATACATTCTACCAAAGACAAACATTGAAGAATGGGATGAAGCCACCTTGATGAAAGCAACCTTGAACGCAAGAGCCATGCACATCCTTTATGCCTCCATGACCCCCACCGAGTTCAACCGGATTTCCTCTTGTGAGACGGCCTATGAGGTATGGAGAAAGCTTTGCATCACTTATGAAGGGACAGATCAAGTGAAGGAAAGCAAAGTCTACATGCTCAAAGGGTTGCTTGAGAACTTCAAGATGGGAAAGGAGGAGAGCATAGCCAACATGTACTCAAGGCTCAACACCATCTTGAATGGTCTTGCTGTTCTAGGATAACCTATGTCTAGTGGAGAGATCAACTCAAAGATACTTAGAACTCTCCCCAAGAGATGGGAATCCAAGGTGACTTCTATTGAAGAAGCAAGGTCGCTTAGGGATATTCCTATTGAAGAGCTCATTGGAAATCTTCAAGCACATGAAGCTACACTTGACAAGAGGGAGGAAGTAGAAAGACAAGAGAAGAAAGAGCTTAAGAGAATGAAGAAGGCTAAGATAAAGGCTCAAATTGAAGCTATCATGGAAAAAGTCTCTCCATCCTCTCAAGCTAAAGAAGATGCCATGTACTCCAAAGGTAGACTCTACAAAGGAAAGTCCTCCTCCATCTGGTGCTTCACATGTGGAAAGAAGGATCACTAAAAGGAAGATTGCCCACAAGGCAAAAAGACCCATCTTCACAAGAAGAAATGGCAATCAAGCTCAAGCGGCTCCTCCAACTCAAGCTCAAGTGAAGATTCATGTGAAGGATCAAGCTCAAGCTCTAGTGATGAAGGAGAATGTCATTTTGCTCTTGTAGCATCAACAAGTGAAGACTCAAATGAGGTAAATCTAGACTCTTTAGATAAAGAATCCTTGATCGATCTCATTCATGATATTTGTGCATCTCTTAAGTCTTCTAAAAAGAAAAAGAAAAAGCTTGCTAAAATTGTTGATAATTTGCATATAGAACTAGATGATCTTGAATATGCAAATTATTGCTTGCTTATTGATAAAAATGATTGTCTTAGCCAAGTAGACTGTCTTAAACTTGAAAATGCTAGTTTACTTGATAAGATTAAATTTCTAGAAGCTCAACCTCTCATGCCTAATTCTAATGAAGAACATACTTTAATTGTTGATTCTCTCATGCATGACATTGATGTTCTTAAATCTGAAAACAAAAACAAAGATTTTGTTTTGCATGAATTAGAACTAGAAATGCCTCCTTGCTTGCTAAAATCAATGGGCATGAATCTTGTTCTAGTTCTACTAATAGAGAGAATGATGTTTCTGCTCTTCATATTGATAGAGATTCTTATTTAACTAAAACTCTTTGCTTAGAAAATGATCTTCTACATGCTAGAGATAACATTAATCAATTGTCTTCTACTATTGCTTCTCTTAAGCATGATAATGATAGTTTAAGATCTTCTTTGCAAAGATTCTTAGTTGGTAAAAAGAATCTTAATCAAATCCTAGACCATACTACTAAACAAATTGGTAGACATGGTTTAGGGTATGATAGTAGTCAAGGGAAAAACAAAGATAAAGGACCTCAAATATTCCATGGAAAATCCTCTAGTTTTAAGACTATGGGCACATGCAACTATTGCAATGATTTTGGTCATTATTCTTCATGTTGTCCTTTTAGGAAAGCACCCAAGAGCAATAGGATTTGGGTTGCTAAACTAACCCCTCCGGACCCAAAAACATGATTGGGGACCATTTCATCTTTCTTCTTGTAGGTACGTACAAATGGATTAATTTGAGCTATTGAATTGCAAATTGACTTGTCAATACACATAAAAGAAGAAAGGTGAGATGTGTAGAGGGTGACAACAAGTGTAAACGCAATGGTAAGCACAAAGGTAATGGTTTTATTGCTTATAACCATTTCTAACTTGTTTTTGTCAAGTTAGTATGCACTATACATATGGTTTTTGAGTCAAAAGTGGCATTTTGTGATTCTCTTCACACTCTTTCTCAAAAACTGTTTCTAATTCTTCTATAGTGCATTACTAACTTGCTTAGACATGTTTGGATATGGTTTGTATATTTTAGCATGCCTTTAAATATGTTTTTATGAAATATATGTGCTTTTTGACAGCTGCTCTGTCGGTCGAGTTTGCCCTAGTGAAACTCGACCGATAGGCACCAATGGGTGTTACCAGCAGTTGTCATCGGTCGAGTTGTCCATACACAGAACTCGACCGATAACACTGTGTACAGAATATACATTTGGCTTATTGAGTGAGAATTTCCCTCTCAACTAGATTTTCTCAACCAATAGCCTTATTCTTTGGCACTCTCATTTGGTACCTTTATATATGCATATTGCCATGTTCTAATTGCCTATCTTGCATACAACTCTATCTCTCTAATTGCTCTAAATTGGTATATCTATATCTTGAAATTACTTGCTTTGAGTTGTTTTGCAGGTTTTGATGATGATCTCTTTGGATCTCTTGGTTGGGTCTAAAATCGCTTCCGTTGTGCTCTAACTTGCTACATCTTTCTAGGTGTATATCTTGTTTTGATACAACCTTGAGGTTCTTAGGGGTAATCATCTTATGGTAAGGATGCATAACTAGTGAGTTATATCCTTTCATGCTTCTAAACTTGCATATCTCCTTGTTTGGATATATCTCTTCATCTAATCATAGCTTGCTCTATCTTGTGTATCTTTTGGCATATCTTGCTATGATCTAGATCCTACTAGTAGTCCTAACTTATGATATCATCTACTAGTAGTTCATATACATGTAGTTCTAACCCTGTTTATAATTGGAATATTTGCTCATCTATATGCTATGCTTGTATCTTGTCTCATATATGCTCAAGCCCGTTCCTTGAATTGCATGTCTACTATCTTGAGTTGCTTGCATAACATTGTGATGCAGGGTACATAGATCTACATGATATGTGGGAATTGGAGTATTTTTTTGGATTTTATGCAGATTTTGCTCCAGTTTCAGTTTTTGCTACAAGTATAGTGCTTTTTATGCAGAAACACCCTTATGAGAAAGACTCATCGCTTTGCCATGAGCTCCAATGGTTTTTGGTCAAATTCCATCATCTTGAGGGTCAAAATTGTGATTTATTGTTTTTCTGCAGCACTTCATCTTACATTTTGGGTTGTTCAAGTATATGCTTTAACTTGCTTTTCTTTCTATGCTTGGACAAGCCCCTATCTGTGCTCTTCTACTCTCCTTATATAACTTTTGTTATCTTCTTTCTCTTAACGAGTGGTGTTTCTTAGTTTCTTCACACCCCCACCTTTTTGAAATGACAAAGGGGGAGAAAGATATGTCTTCTTTTGACAACAGGGAGAAGGCATGTCTTACATGAAGCAAAGAAGCGTGTCCATGTAAAGGGGAGAAGGTAAATGGGAGAAGACATATATGTGTAGAACATATATGAGTAGAAGACATAGTTTCTATAAATGTTATGAAAGCTAACCATGCAGGAGAAATAGCATCAATTGAGGGGGAGTATGAGAACTCCATGCGCATCAATTGAGGGGGAGCATATGAGCTCAATCCTATTGAAACCCCTAGGTTTCTCTGAAGGTATGATTTTACGTACAAGCTTTCAATACATTTATGGAATGGTTTGTCATCTTCAAAAAGGGGGAGAATGTTGACTCAAGGTCAATTAGGTCAATGTTGACTCATGTCTAAATTGACTAAACCCTTGTTTTGATGATGACTAACCATTCCACATATTGGTGTCTAATGCTTCTACATTGAGTGATTTCAGATTAGGTTTAGACACACTCTAAATGCCCTAACTTGCGCATATCAAATTGGAGAAAAGACATGTCAAAATAGCTACAAGTGTGCAATTTGGGATCTCTATGTAAATGACCTTAGATTTGCTTTGTAACCACTTGTAATGATTGTATGACTTGTAATTAAGCTTAGAAAAATTATTGGGACACAAAAATCCATCATTTGTATAGTCAAACGAAAATTCCAAAATACCCATAACAGGGATTTTGTCAGCCGAATTCCAAACTCAGCCGATCCATATATTCTGGAATTTTTGTTGCAATCGGCCGAGTTACAAACTCAGCCGATTCCCGTTCGGTCAAGTTTCTAGCTAGGAAACTCGGCCGATCCACTGATCGGTCCAAGATGAAAGTCGACCGATCGGCCGAGTTTCTCCAAGGGAACTCGGCCGACAGTCTAGCTTTCAGCCTTGTCTTTTAGTGGTTCGGCCGAGTTACCTTTATATAAACTCGGCCGATCAGACTGTACGAAAAAGTGCAGAAAAGTGCTTCTATCCGTTGTGGATTTGCAACAAGTGAAAATAGATCCGTTGCAAGCCACAAAACGGCTAGTTTTCGTTCTCATGTGTTCCCAAAGGCTAAGAGGCATCCCCAGCTATAAATAGGACCCCTTGGGCTTCATTCCAAGGTTGAGCATTCATTGCAAACTCTTTGTGAGGTTCCTATTCTATAGTTGAGTGCTTCATACAGCCTCCTCTCTCTCTCTAAGCTTAATCACTTGCTACATCCATTAGAGTGAGTAGGAAATCTGTAAGAGAGCTAGTCCTACATGTATATCTTGTGAGGCTCTCACTTCCACCACCTCCTATCTCTTCTTTCAACCATGAAGATGAAGGTACTCTCTCTTGTCCAAGAGAGGTGAAGAAGAACAAGGGAAGGAGTCCCTTGGTGAAGATCAAGGATGAAGACTTGGAGCTAGAGTGGGTAAGTCCCTGGAGAATGCAGAAGACTCAAGCTCAAGTGGGTAAGACCTCGGTGGAAAGCTTCTCCGAGTGAAGGCGAAGTCAAAGGCAGAAGATCCAAGAAGAGTGAGTAATTCCTACAAGGCCGAAGATTTGTGCAAGAGTGGGTAAGTCCTTGGAGAAGGCCGAAGACTCTTGCAAAGTGGGTAAGTCCTTCTTAAGGTTGAAGACTCTTTGTATTGGATAGGTAAGTCCTTTGTTGGTCATGTATTGTAAGTCTTATAAGTGAATATCAGAGTGCAATTGCTTGAAGTCCTAGAGGTTGACCTCTCTAGGCAAGTGGACTGACACAATTCTAGTTTGAAGTGTGGAACCACTCTAAATAGCTTGTCTAATTGGTGCATGTTCAATCTCTCTTATCCTTGATATGCATGATTTAGTTGCACTCAAATTACCTATTTAGCAACCTTATCTTGTCATATAATTTGAAGGTTTAATGAATTTTGTTTAAGTGCTTTCATCTCTATTCACCCCCCCTCTAGAGAATCTAATCACCCATCTAGGATCCAACAAGTGGTATCAGAGCGAGTCTTCTCCAAGCATACTTCAACAAGTAGGAGAAGATGGGTGACTACCTAGGGGGGAGACTGTTGAGCAGCCTTCCAATCTTTGATGGGAGCAACTTCCTCTATTGGAGAATAAGAATTCAATTCTTCATCCAAGGATCAAGTCTCGAAATGTGGCAAATGGTGAACAGCCCATACATTCCACCAAAGACAAACATTGAAGAATGGGATGAAGCCACCTTGATGAAAGCAACCTTGAACGCAAGAGCCATGCACATCCTTTATGCCTCCATGACCCCCACCGAGTTCAACCGGATTTCCTCTTGTGAGACGGCCTATGAGGTATGGAGAAAGCTTTGCATCACTTATGAAGGGACAGATCAAGTGAAGGAAAGCAAAGTCTACATGCTCAAAGGGTTCGTTGAGAACTTCAAGATGGGAAAGGAGGAGAGCATAGCCAACATGTACTCAAGGCTCAACACCATCTTGAATGGTCTTGCTGTTCTAGGACAACCTATGTCTAGTGGAGAGATCAACTCAAAGATACTTAGAACTCTCCCCAAGAGATGGGAATCCAAGGTGACTTCTATTGAAGAAGCAAGGTCGCTTAGGGATATTCCTATTGAAGAGCTCATTGGAAATCTTCAAGCACATGAAGCTACACTTGACAAGAGGGAGGAAGTAGAAAGACAAGAGAAGAAAGAGCTTAAGAGAATGAAGAAGGCTGAGATAAAGGCTCAAATTGAAGCTATCATGGAAAAAGTCTCTCCATCCTCTCAAGCTAAAGAAGATGCCATGTACTCCAAAGGTAGACTCTACAAAGGCAAGTCCTCCTCCATCCGGTGCTTCACATGTGGAAAGAAGAGTCACTACAAGGAAGATTGCCCACAAGGAAAAAAGACCCATCTTCACAAGAAGAAATGGCAATCAAGCTCAAGTGGCTCCTCCAACTCAAGCTCAAGTGAAGATTCATGTGAAGGATCAAGCTCAAGCTCTAGTGATGAAGGAGAATGTCATTTTGCTCTTGTAGCATCAACAAGTGAAGACTCAAATGAGGTAAATCTAGACTCTTTAGATAAAGAATCCTTGATCGATCTCATTCATGATATTTGTGCATCTCTTAAGTCTTCTAAAAAGAAAAAGAAAAAGCTTGCTAAAATTGTTGATAATTTGCATATAGAACTAGATGATCTTGAATATGCAAATTATTGCTTTCTTATTGATAAAAATGATTGTCTTAGCCAAGTAGACTCTCTTAAACTTGAAAATGCTAGTTTACTTGATAAGATTAAATTTCTAGAAGCTCAACCTCTCATGCCTAATTCTAATGAAGAACATACTTTAATTGTTGATTCTCTCATGCATGACATTGATGTTCTTAAATCTGAAACAAAAACAAAGATTTTGTTTTGCATGAATTAGAACTAGAAAATGCCTCCTTGCTTGCTAAAATCAATGGGCATGAATCTTGTTCTAGTTCTACTAATAGAGAGAATGATGTTTCTGCTCTTCATATTGATAGAGATTCTTATTTAACTAAAACTCTTTGCTTAGAAAATGATCTTCTACATGCTAGAGATAACATTAATCAATTGTCTTCTACTATTGCTTCTCTTAAGCATGATAATGATAGTTTAAGATCTTCTTTGCAAAGATTCTTAGTTGGTAAAAAGAATCTTAATCAAATCCTAGACCATACTACTAAACAAATTGGTAGACATGGATTAGGGTATGATAGTAGTCAAGGGAAAAACAAAGATAAAGGACCTCCAATATTCCATGGAAAATCCTCTAGTTCCAAGACTATGGGCACATGCAACTATTGCAATGATTTTGGTCATTATTCTTCATGTTGTCCTTTTAGGAAAGCACCCAAGAGCAATAGGATTTGGGTTGCTAAACTAACCCCTCCGGACCCAAAAACATGATTGGGGACCATTTCATCTTTCTTCTTGTAGGTACGTACAAATGGATTGATTTGAGCTATTGAATTGCAAATTGACTTGTCAATCCACATAAAAGAAGAAAGGTGAGATGTGTAGAGGGTGACAACAAGTGTAAAAGCAATGGTAAGCACAAAGGTAATGGTTTTATTGCTTATAACCATTTCTAACTTGTTTTTGTCAAGTTAGTATGCACTATACATATGGTTTTTGAGTCAAAAGTGGCATTTTGTGATTCTCTTCACACTCTTTCTCAAAAACTGTTTCTAATGCTTCTATAGTGCATTACTAACTTGCTTAGACATGTTTGGATATGGTTTGTATATTTTAGCATGCCTTTAAATATGTTTTTATGAAATATATGTGCTTTTTGACAGCTGCTCTGTCGGCCGAGTTTGCCCTAGTGAAACTCGACCGATAGGCACCAATGGGTGTTGCCAGCAGTTGTCATCGGTCGAGTTGTCCATACACAGAACTCGACCGATAACACTGTGCACAGAATATACATTTGGCTTATTGATTGAGAATTTCCCTCTCAACTAGATTTTCTCAACCAATAGCCTTATTCTTTGGCACTCTCATTTGGTACCTTTATATATGCATATTGCCATGTTCTAATTGCCTATCTTGCATACAACTCTATCTCTCTAATTGCTCTAAATTGGTATATCTATATCTTGAAATTACTTGCTTTGAGTTGTTTTGCAGGTTTTGATGATGATCTCTGTGGATCTCTTGGTTGTGTCTAAAATCGCTTCCGTTGTGCTCTAACTTGCTACATCTTTCTAGGTGTATATCTTGTTTTGATACAACCTTGAGTTTCTTAGGGGTAATCATCTTATGGTAAGG
Organism: Alisma plantago-aquatica; assembly: GCA_963693085.1. Taxonomy (NCBI): domain Eukaryota; kingdom Viridiplantae; phylum Streptophyta; class Magnoliopsida; order Alismatales; family Alismataceae; genus Alisma; species Alisma plantago-aquatica. Next base: position 367,628,284 of record OY856413.1, on the reverse strand, counting down.
ATGCATAACTTGTGAGTTATATCCTTTCATGCTTCTAAACTTGCATATCTCCTTGTTTGGATATATCTCTTCATCTAATCATAGCTTGCTCTATCTTGTGTATCTTTTGGCATATCTTGCTATGATCTAGATCCTACTAGTAGTCCTAACTTATGATATCATCTACTAGTAGTTCATATACATGTAGTTCTAACCCTGTTTATAATTGGAATATTTGCTCATCTATATTCTATGCTTGTATCTTGTCTCATATATGCTCAAGCCCGTTCCTTGAATTGCATGTCTACTATCTTGAGTTGCTTGCATAACATTGTGATGAAGGGTACATAGATCTACATGATATGTGGGAATTGGAGTATTTTTTTGGATTTTATGCAGATTTTGCTCCAATTTCAGTTTTTGCTGCAAGTATAGTGCTTTTTATGCAGAAACACCCTTATGAGCAAGACTCATCGCTTCGCCATGAGCTCCAATGGTTTTTGGTCAAATTCCATCATCTTGAGGGTCAAAATTGTGATTTATTGTTTTTCTGCAGCACTTCATCTTGCATTTTGGGTTGTTCAAGTATATACTTTAACTTGCTTTTCTTTCTATGCTTGGACAAGCCCCTATCTGTGCTCTTCTACTCTCCTTATATAACTTTTGTTATCTTCTTTCTCTTAACCAGTGGTGTTTCTTAGTTTCTTCACACCCCCACCTTTTTGAAATGACAAAGGGGGAGAAAGATATGTCTTCTTTTGACAATAGGGAGAAGGCATGTCTTACATGAAGCAAAGAAGCGTGTCCATGTAAAGGGGAGAAGGTAAATGGGAGAAGACATATATGTGTAGAACATATATGAGTAGAAGACATAGTTTCTATAAATGTTATGAAATCTAACCATGCAGGAGAAATAGCATCAATTGAGGGGGAGTATGAGAACTCCATGCGCATCAATTGAGGGGGAGCATATGAGCTCAATCCTATTGAAACCCCTAGGTTTCTCCAAAGGTATGATTTTACGTACAAGCTTTCAATACATTTATGGAATGGTTTGTCATCTTCAAAAAGGGGGAGAATGTTGACTCAAGGTCAATTAGGTCAATGTTGACTCACGTCTAAATTGACTAAACCCTTGTTTTGATGATGACTAACCATTCCACATATTGGTGTCTAATGCTTCTACATTGAGTGATTTCAGATTAGGTTTAGACACACTCCAAATGCCCTAACTTGCGCATAACAAATTGGAGAAAAGACATGTCAAAATAGCTACAAGTGTGCAATTTGGGATCTCTATGTAAATGACCTTAGAATTGCTTTGTAACCACTTGTAATGATTGTATGACTTGTAATTAAGCTTAGAAAAATTATTGGGACACAAAAATCCATCATTTGTATAGTCAAACGAAAATTCCAAAATACCCATAACAGGGATTTTGTCAGCCGAATTCCAAACTCAGCCGATCCATATATTCTGGAATTTTTGTTGCAATCGGCCGAGTTACAAACTCAGCCGATTCCCGTTCGGTCAAGTTTCTAGCTAGGAAACTCGGCCGATCCACTGATCGGTCCAAGATGAAAGTCGACCGATCGGCCGAGTTTCTCCAAGGGAACTCGGCCGACAGTCTAGCTTTCAGCCTTCTCTTTTAGTGGTTCGGCCGAGTTACCTTTATATAAACTCGGCCGATCAGACTGTACGAAAAAGTGCAGAAAAGTGCTTCTAGCCGTTGTGGATTTGCAACAAGTGAAAATAGATCCGTTGCAAGCCACAAAACGACTAGTTTTCGTTCTCATGTGTTCCCAAAGGCTAAGAGGCATCCCCAGCTATAAATAGGACCCCTTGGGCTTCATTCCAAGGTTGAGCATTCATTGCAAACAATTTGTGAGGTTCCTATTCTATAGTTGAGTGCTTCATACAGCCTCCTCTCTCTCTCTAAGCTTAATCACTTGCTACATCCATTAGAGTGAGTAGGAAATCTGTAAGAGAGCTAGTCCTACATGTATATCTTGTGAGGCTCTCACTTCCACCACCTCCTATCTCTTCTTTCAACCATGAAGATGAAGGTTCTCTCTCTTGTCCAAGAGAGGTGAAGAAGAACAAGGGAAGGAGTCCCTTGGTGAAGATCAAGGCTGAAGACTTGGAGCTAGAGTGGGTAAGTCCTTGGAGAAGGCAGAAGACTCAAGCTCAAGTGGGTAAGACCTTGGTGGAAAGCTTCTCCGAGTGAAGGCGAAGTCAAAGGCGGAAGATCCAAGAAGAGTGGGTAATTCCTACAAGGCCGAAGACTTGTGCAAGAGTGGGTAAGTCCTTGGAGAAGGCCGAAGACTCTTGCAAAGTGGGTAAGTCCTTGGTAAGGTTGAAGACTCTTTGTATTGGATAGGTAAGTCCTTTGTTGGTCATGTATTGTAAGTCTTATAAGTGAATATAAGAGTGCAATTGTTTGAAGTCCTAGAGGTTGACCTCTCTAGGCAAGTGGACTGACACAATTCTAGTTTGAAATGTGGAACCACTCTAAATAGCTTGTCTAATTGGTGCATGTTCAATCTCTCTTATCCTTGATATGCATGATTTAGTTGCACTCAAATTACCTATTTAGCAACCTTATCTTGTCATATAATTTGAAGGTTTAATGAATTTTGTTTAAGTGCTTTCAGCTCTATTCACCCCCCCTCTAGAGAATCTAATCACCCATCTAGGATCCAACAAGTGGTATCAGAGCGGGTCTTCTCCAAGCATACTTCAACAAGTAGGAGAAGATGGGTGACTACCTAGGGGGGAGACTGTTGAGCAGCCTTCCAATCTTTGATGGGAGCAACTTCCTCTATTGGAGAAGAAGAATTCAATTCTTCATCCAAGGATCAAGTCTTGAAATGTGGCAAATGGTGAACAGCCCATACATTCTACCAAAGACAAACATTGAAGAATGGGATGAAGACACCTTGATGAAAGCAACCTTGAACGCAAGAGCCATGCACATCCTTTATGCCTCCATGACCCCCACCGAGTTCAACCGGATTTCCTCTTGTGAGACGGCCTATGAGGTATGGAGAAAGCTTTGCATCACTTATGAAGGGACAGATCAAGTGAAGGAAAGCAAAGTCTACATGCTCAAAGGGTTCCTTGAGAACTTCAAGATGGGAAAGGAGGAGAGCATAGCCAACATGTACTCAAGGCTCAACACCATCTTGAATGGTCTTGCTGTTCTAGGACAACCTATGTCTAGTGGAGAGATCAACTCAAAGATACTTAGAACTCTCCCCAAGAGATGGGAATCCAAGGTGACTTCTATTGAAGAAGCAAGGTCGCTTAGGGATATTCCTATTGAAGAGCTCATTGGAAATCTTCAAGCACATGAAGCTACACTTGACAAGAGGGAGGAAGTAGAAAGACAAGAGAAGAAAGAGCTTAAGAGAATGAATAAGGCTGAGATAAAGGCTCAAATTGAAGCTATCATGGAAAAAGTCTCTCCATCCTCTCAAGCTAAAGAAGATGCCATGTACTCCAAAGGTAGACTCTACAAAGGCAAGTCCTCCTCCATCCGGTGCTTCACATGTGGAAAGAAGGGTCACTACAAGGAAGATTTCCCACAAGGCAAAAAGACCCATCTTCACAAGAAGAAATGGCAATCAAGCTCAAGCGGCTCCTCCAACTCAAGCTCAAGTGAAGATTCATGTGAAGGATCAAGCTCAAGCTCTAGTGATGAAGGAGAATGTCATTTTGCTCTTGTAGCATCAACAAGTGAAGACTCAAATGAGGTAAATCTAGACTCTTTAGATAAAGAATCCTTGATCGATCTCATTCATGATATTTGTGCATCTCTTAAGTCTTCTAAAAAGAAAAAGAAAAAGCTTGCTAAAATTGTTGATAATTTGCATATAGAACTAGATGATCTTGAATATGCAAATTATTGCTTGCTTATTGATAAAAATGATTGTCTTAGCCAAGTAGACTCTCTTAAACTTGAAAATGCTAGTTTACTTGATAAGATTAAATTTCTAGAAGCTCAACCTCTCATGCCTAATTCTAATGAAGAACATACTTTAATTGTTGATTCTCTCATACATGACATTGATGTTCTTAAATCTGAAAACAAAAACAAAGATTTTGTTTTGCATGAATTAGAACTAGAAAATGCCTCCTTGCTTGCTAAAATCAATGGGCATGAATCTTGTTATAGTTCTACTAATAGAGAGAATGATGTTTCTGCTCTTCATATTGATAGAGATTCTTATTTAACTAAAACTCTTTGCTTAGAAAATGATCTTCTACATGCTAGAGATAACATTAATCAATTGTCTTCTACTATTGCTTCTCTTAAGCATGATAATGATAGTTTAAGATCTTCTTTGCAAAGATTCTTAGTTGGTAAAAAGAATCTTAATCAAATCCTAGACCATACTACTAAACAAATTGGTAGACATGGATTAGGGTATGATAGTAGTCAAGGGAAAAACAAAGATAAAGGACCTCCAATATTCCATGGAAAATCCTCTAGTTCCAAGAATATGGGCACATGCAACTATTGCAATGATTTTGGTCATTATTCTTCATGTTGTCCTTTTAGGAAAGTACCCAAGAGCAATAGGATTTGGGTTGCTAAACTAACCCCTCCGGACCCAAAAACATGATTGGGGACCATTTCATCTTTCTTCTTGTAGGTACGTACAAATGGATTGATTTGAGCTATTGAATTGCAAATTGACTTGTCAATCCACATAAAAGAAGAAAGGTGAGATGTGTAGAGGGTGACAACAAGTGTAAAAGCAATGGTAAGCACAAAGGTAATGGTTTTATTTCTTATAACCATTTCTAACTTGTTTTTGTCAAGTTAGTATGCACTATACATATGGTTTTTGAGTCAAAAGTGGCATTTTGTGATTCTCTTCACACTCTTTCTCAAAAACTGTTTCTAATGCTTCTATAGTGCATTACTAACTTGCTTAGACATGTTTGGATATGGTTTGTATATTTTAGCATGCCTTTAAATATGTTTTTATGAAATATATGTGCTTTTTGACAGCTTCTCTGTCGGTCGAGTTTGCCCTAGTGAAACTCGACCGATAGGCACCAATGGGTGTTGCCAGCAGTTTTCATCGGTCGAGTTGTCCATACACACAACTCGACCGATAACACTGTGCACAGAATATACATTTGGCTTATTGAGTGAGAATTTCCCTCTCAACTAGATTTTCTCAACCAATAGCCTTATTCTTTGGCACTCTCATTTGGTACCTTTATATATGCATATTGCCATGTTCTAATTGCCTATCTTGCATACAACACTATCTCTCTAATTGCTCTAAATTGGTATATCTATATCTTGAAATTACTTGCTTTGAGTTGTTTTGCAGGTTTTGATGATGATCTCTTTGGATCTCTTGGTTGTGTCTAAAATCGCTTCCGTTGTGCTCTAACTTGCTACATCTTTCTAGGTGTATATCTTGTTTTGATACAACCTTGAGTTTCTTAGGGGTAATCATCTTATGGTAAGGATGCATAACTAGTGAGTTATATCCTTTCATGCTTCTAAACTTGCATATCTCCTTATTTGGATATATCTCTTCATCTAATCATAGCTTGCTCTATCTTGTGTATCTTTTGGCATATCTTGCTATGATCTAGATCCTACTAGTAGTCCTAACTTATGATATCATCTACTAGTAGTTCATATACATGTAGTTCTAACCCTGTTTATAATTGGAATATTTGCTCATCTATATGCTATGCTTGTATCTTGTCTCATATATGCTCAAGCCCGTTCCTTGAATTGCATGTCTACTATCTTGAGTTGCTTGCATAACATTGTGATGAAGGGTACATAGATCTACATGATATGTGGGAATTGGAGTATTTTTTTGGATTTTATGCAGATTTTGCTCCAGTTTCAGTTTTTGCTGCAAGTATAGTGCTTTTTATGCAGAAACACCCTTATGAGCAAGACTCATCGCTTCGCCATGAGCTCCAATGGTTTTTGGTCAAATTCCATCATCTTGAGGGTCAAAATTGTGATTTATTGTTTTTCTGCAGCACTTCATCTTGCATTTTGGGTTGTTCAAGTATATACTTTAACTTGCTTTTCTTTCTATGCTTGGACAAGCCCCTATCTGTGCTCTTCTACTCTCCTTATATAACTTTTGTTATCTTCTTTCTCTTAACGAGTGGTGTTTCTTAGTTTCTTCACACCCCCACCTTTTTGAAATGACAAAGTGGGAGAAAGATATGTCTTCTTTTGACAACAGGGAGAAGGCATGTCTTACATGAAGTAAAGAAGCGTGTCCATGTAAAGGGGAGAAGGTAAATGGGAGAAGACATATATGTGTAGAACATATATGAGTAGAAGACATAGTTTCTATAAATGTTATGAAATCTAACCATGCAGGAGAAATAGCATCAATTGAGGGGGAGTATGAGAACTCCATGCGCATCAATTGAGGGGGAGCATATGAGCTCAATCCTATTGAAACCCCTAGGTTTCTCCAAAGGTATGATTTTACGTACAAGCTTTCAATACATTTATGGAATGGTTTGTCATCTTCAAAAAGGGGGAGAATGTTGACTCAAGGTCAATTCGGTCAATGTTGACTCACGTCTAAATTGACTAAACCCTTGTTTTGATGATGACTAACCATTCCACATATTGGTGTCTAATGCTTCTACATTGAGTGATTTCAGATTAGGTTTAGACACACTCCAAATGCCCTAACTTGCGCATATCAAATTGGAGAAAAGACAAGTCAAAATAGCTACAAGTGTGCAATTTGGGATCTCTATGTAAATGACCTTAGAATTGCTTTGTAACCACTTGTAATGATTGTATGACTTGTAATTAAGCTTAGAAAAATTATTGGGACACAAAAATCCATCATTTGTATAGTCAAACGAAAATTCCAAAATACCCATAACAGGGATTTTGTCAGCCGAATTCCAAACTCAGCCGATCCATATATTCTGGAATTTTTGTTGCAATCGGCCAAGTTACAAACTCAGCCGATTCCCGTTCGGTCAAGTTTCTAGCTAGGAAACTCGTCCGATCCACTGATCGGTCCAAGATGAAAATCGACCGATCGGCCGAGTTTCTCCAAGGGAACTCGGCCGACAGTCTAGCTTTCAGCCTTGTCTTTTAGTGGTTCGGCCGAGTTACCTTTATATAAACTCAGCCGATCAGACTGTACGAAAAAGTACAGAAAAGTGCTTCTAGCCGTTGTGGATTTGCAACAAGTGAAAATAGATCCGTTGCAAGCCACAAAAAGGCTAGTTTTCGTTCTCATGTGTTCCCAAAGGCTAAGAGGCATCCCCAGCTATAAATAGGACCCCTTGGGATTCATTCCAAGGTTGAGCATTCATTGCAAAATCTTTGTGAGGTTCCTATTCTATAGTTGAGTGCTTCATATAGCCTCCTCTCTCTCTCTAAGCTTAATCACTTGCTACATCCATTAGAGTGAGTAGGAAATCTGTACGAGAGCTAGTCCTACATGTATATCTTGTGAGGCTCTCACTTCCACCACCTCCTATCTCTTCTTTCAACCATGGAGATGAAGGTTCTCTCTCTTGTCCAAGAGAGGTGAAGAAGAACAAGGGAAGGAGTCCCTTGGTGAAGATCAAGGCTGAAGACTTGGAGCTAGAGTGGGTAAGTCCTTGGAGAAGGCAGAAGACTCAAGCTCAAGTGGGTAAGACCTTGGTGGAAAGCTTCTCCGAGTGAAGGCGAAGTCAAAGGCGGAAGATCCAAGAAGAGTGGGTAATTCCTACAAGGCCGAAGACTTGTGCAAGAGTGGGTAAGTCCTTGGAGAAGGCCGAAGACTCTTGCAAAGTGGGTAAGTCCTTGGTAAGGTTGAAGACTCTTTGTATTGGATAGGTAAGTCCTTTGTTGGTCATGTATTGTAAGTCTTATAAGTGAATATAAGAGTGCAATTGTTTGAAGTCCTAGAGGTTGACCTCTCTAGGCAAGTGGACTGACACACTTCTAGTTTGAAGTGTGGAACCACTCTAAATAGCTTGTCTAATTGGTGCATGTTCAATCTCTCTTATCCTTGCTATGCATGATTTAGTTGCACTCAAATTACCTATTTAGCAACCTTATCTTGTCATATAATTTGAAGGTTTAATGAATTTTGTTTAAGTGCTTTCAGCTCTATTCACCCCCCCTCTAGAGCATCTAATCACCCATCTAGGATCCAACAGTTTGCACCACTATATCCTTCAACTATAGAAGGATATTTTTCATAATGTAGTCTAAGGGTACAAGTTCCCTTGATATACCTCAAAACTCTATCAAGAGATTCCCACTGGGTCTTGTTGGGACAATTGGTGTATCAACTTAACTTGCTCACAACAAACACAATGTTTGGACATATTTAGTTCATAATATACATCAAACTTTTGATAATCTGAGAGTATCATAATTGAGACACTGGAACCCTAGTCTCATTCTTGAATAAGGCATTGGATACATTATATGGAGTTTTAAAAGGTTTACGTGATGTGTACTCAAACTTCTAGAGTATCTTCTCAACATAGTGGGATTGTGAGAGAGTTATACCATCAGTAAATTGTATGACTTTAAGCCATAGAATTACATCAACAACACCCATATCCTTCATCTTAAACTTTCTACACAAGAATGGTTTTGTCTAATTTATTACTTTCATATTAGAACCAAAAAGAAAAATATCATCGACATATAAGAATAGCAAAATAAATCTATCATTGATGACTGTGCAATAGAGACACTTATCAAACTCATTAGAAACATAACCAAATGATGATATCACAAAATCAAGCTTTTCATACCATTGCTTAGGGTCTTCTTTCAAGCCATATGATGAGTCAACAAGTTTACACACTTTGGACTCATTCCCATGACCCACAAATCCCTCAGGTAGTTCCATATATATCTCTTCCTAAAGATTATTGTGTAAAAACATGATCTTCACATCCATATGATGGATACATAAATTATAAATGGAAGAAAATTCTATAAGCACTCAGATTGTGGTCCTACAAAAAATAGGAGAATATGTATGAAAATAATCTATTCCTTCCCTTTATGCGTAACTCTTTACAACTAAGCTAGCCTTACACTTATTTATTGTCCCATTTACATTAAGTTTCTTCTTAAAGATCCATTTTCATTCAACTGCAAAACAACCAAGAGGAAAATCCACTAATTCCCAAGTTCCATTTTAAATCCTTGATTGGATTTCATCATTGACGACTTCATATTAAAACTTATATTTAGGAGAATCCATAGCTTTTTTGAAAGATACATGATCATACTCAACATGGTAAGTGAGAAACTCTCTTAAAAAATCTTTGGATGTCCTTGGCTATTTACTTCTCCTTGGTTCAACCATTTCTTTAAAATCATCATATCCAAAAGTAGCATGTTTTGAGTTACCCGCCACATTTCTCATCCTTTTCACGTGTTTAAGAATGGAACCTTTGGAAAATGATTCCTCTTGAGATACTTCATTGGACACACCAAATTTCATGGGAAACAGATCCTCAAAGAATGTAGCATCACATAATTCCACAAATGTATTGACCTCAATGCTTGAGATATCAGATTCTACAATCAAGAATATATAGGCATGCCTTGTCTTTGCATAACACAAGAAAAAGGTATCAACTGTTTTGATCCCAATTTCATCCTTTTGTGTTCAAGGACAAGTACCTTAGCAAGGCACCTCCACACTCGAGGATATTTGAGACTCGGTTTTCTCCCTTTCCATTGCTCAAATAGACTAATTTCTCTATGTTTATGGGGAACTCTATTCAGAATATGGAAAGACGTATCCAAAGTTTCACCCACATGAAGTTGGGTAGACTGGAGGTTTTAAGTAAGGTATTTACCATATCTATAAAAGTTCTATTTTTACATTCAGCTATCCCATTAGAGTGTGGTGAATAAGGAGAACTAACCTCATGAACTATACCATGGAATTGATAAAGTTCCAAATGCAAGTTCAAGGTGTATTCTCCTTCCCTATCAAATCTTAATCGTTTAAGTACTTTGCTAGTTTGAGTTTCAACTTCTTTCTTATAAATTTTAAATTTATCCAATGCCTTATCTTCACTTTTAAGTAGATAGACATAGAAATTTCTACTAGAATCATCAATAAAAGTTATGAAATAATGCTTTTGATTCCTTGTAGTAGTCCCATTAAATTTATAGATATTAGTGTGTACTAAATCAAGAATTCCTAAGTTCCTATTCACAAAATGATAAGGTTTCCTAGTAAATTTAGCTTACAAGCCAATTTCACATTTACTAACATTAATATCATATTTAATAATCAAATCAAGATTCATCATCCTTTTTATTGAGACAGAATTTATATGTTCCAAATGAGAATGTGATACATCAGAGAATACAAGATTCAAGGAAACAAAACTATTATCATTTAAATTTAAAGTTGTATTTGAAATAGTTTCAATAAGAATCTTAAATAAATTCTCCATATTAAATAGATACCCCTTTCCAAAAAATAAAGAATCACACAGTCATGTAATAATATCCTTATTACATTTGTAATCTATTCTAAAACCATCCATAACTGAAATTATGCCACTAAGGATATTGCGTTGAATAGTTGGAACATGTATGACTCTATGAAGCACCATAACCTTCCCCGAAGGGAACTTCAAGTCCAACCATCATTCACCTTTGACTTCTGTAGATCTGGAATCACCCAAGGTCATGGGCTGATCTCTAGAGGCCTGGTAGGACACAAACAAGGACTTAGTAGCACAAACATGTATATTAGCCCAATGTCAATTGTCCAATAAAATGTTTCAAAAATAGAAAGGATTTCAGGTTTTATAGAAACGTAGCCCTCGTTGAGGTTCTAGGATGTAGTAATCATGTTGACCACCTCCTTAGTTGCGGAGTGGCATTGTTCTCTGCCTTCTTTGAAGAAAAATCCTTGTTCCAGTGGCCAACCCATCCACGAGTCCAACAAGGTTTGTTCTTTGGTTTGTTCTGGATCTTAGCCTTATGTTTATGCATATTCTTTGTTTTCTTATCTTTGGTTTTAGCAATAGTAAAATTGACTCTAGGGTTTGCATCAGTTGGTAACTTTCCAGTCTTGTCTTCAAGTGTCCTTCTTATATGTTAATATCCCTCACTAGATTATTTATTGATAAGTGTTCTTTGCGATTCTTAAGAGCCATGCCAAAAATTCCCAAGACTTAGGGAATTTTTCTATGATGGACATAAAAAAAAGCTTCTCAGAATATTCTATATTTTCATATGAGAGTTCATGACACAAGAGATTAAAGTTGTGTGCTTGATAAAAAACTGATATACTGTCAACCATATGAAATTTAGGAAATTTAGGCACGCAGTACTTTTCAACACCCTAGTTTTTAGTACTAAAATTATTTACTAGTGTCTCCCACAAAACTAATAGGCGTCTTCAAGTATGAATAACACAATTTATTATTTAAAGAAAAAAGAATCACCTCTAGACACGTCTTATAACTCTTCTTCCAGTTAGAAATTGTATTTGAATTATTAGGGACAGACTCATCAAATTTAGGCTAGTGATAACCCACATTGTTAAGCCCAATTTGCATTTGACTCTACCAATGGGCAAAGTTGGTACCAATAAAGTTCTCAGGCATATTAGTAGTATCAATTTTATTTGTAGAACCAACATGACCGACCATTGTTAATTAATGATATATAGTCATTTCTTTTAGACTATCATAAATTTTAGGTTTATGCTATTACATGCAACAACAATAGGTGCAATTTAATTAATAGGTTCGTGCTAGATCTAGATATGAAGAAGAAGAATAAAAAGTGTAGGAGAAAATATAAATGAAGTTAGGAACTCAGACCTGATCATTCCTTGAAAAGTGAATGTATTATTTAAAGAAATCAGCGACCTGCAATCCTTCTGGATAAGTGTTGTTCTTCTAGTCTACCCAGTTACGAACCTACAACAGGTTTCCATTGTGCTAGTTCACACTCAACGATGACCACCAGTGCAACTTAGCGGTCGTAGGTACCCTCACTCATACATACCACATCAAGAAGGAAACGAAGGAAGTCAAAGCTTCTCAAAGGAGGCAATTCTCTGGATGTGGTAGGGAGTGATGAAAACTAAGGAAAGTCTCTCTAGGGTTTGTGAAAGACAGTCACGACCTATTGATGGTTGTGTGTTTGTAGGATGAGAGATATATATTTAACCTTAATGATCAACCATTTTTATATACTAACATGCTCCCTAATCCTACTCCCATTAAGATTTGATCAATCGATCACTCTTATACAATTTGAAGAAAAATCCATGAGGGAAATACTTTCCAATTAGGATTAATAAATCTGGTTTAGAAAGAAATAATTAATTATGTAGTTGTATCCTAGTGCAAAAAGAATATGGAAGACATAATTTATTCCCACAACCCACAAGCCTGAGCTTGTTCCTGGCCTAACCAGTCCATGTGAGGCGAGGCAAGGTGAGGTGTGATGCACATGTGTGTGTTGTGGTCACCATACCCACAAAGGAGGTCAGAATACTCTCTCCTAGGACCCTTTGGACACTAGTATCAAATGCGATCCTACATATATGGGCCACAAAAGTTCTAGGAGTGAGCAATGTGGGTTAAAACTCTTCCTCATTTGTACTAGATACAAAACTACATCTCCTCAATGTACTAGTTGTACTATACTGGGCTTAACCCATGCTAAATACGTGGCTACTACAACCATATATCTAACAGAAGTGTTAAACCCCTTGTTTAACTTTTAAAGAAGAATACAAAAAAGACAAACATTGACAATATAATAGTTGAAGCCAAACCAATGCATCAAGTGCCGCAGGGAGTTGAGTGTCCTTCCATCTTTTAGAAAAGAACTCATGTCTTAATGATTTTGATTCAGAAATCCTTTTAGGGGGGTTGTTCCATGAAGGGAAGAGTGGTAAAAAATAAAGGTTGTAAATCTATTAAAGCTTTTCTATGTAGGTTCAAATCCTACCTCTACCACTTTTCTTAGACTCTCGAGAAGAGAAAGGATGGATTCGTCAGCATAGGAAGCCCGACATAAAACAATTTTGGTTGAACTACAACTAGGGGTCTCATTGAAAGGATGTATTAAGAAGGAACTGATTTGAAAGAGGAACCTTTGCTCACTTTGGTGTGCTGCAAAAACACTAGAGATTATATCTTATATAGAGAGGTTTGCAATTGTCTGTTAAGAATAAATAAAAGGAAAACATTAGGTGCTATTTTTTTGAAAGTTTCAAGTGTTGTTACTAAGTGACAAAGTTCAAAAAGCAAGCACACAAGGTGAATCAATTATTGATAAAATTGGCCCACAATGAATCAATTCTTAATGTGGATCGGTTGTGTGATAAATACCACAAGGTAACACAGGGTAAGATCTTAATTTAAGTAGCACATAACTATAAAAGGTAATCAATTTCAAAATCATTTGCCCCGTGGAACACTACCAAGGGATTGGATTGACATTCATATTTACTTCAGAAAGAAAAAGATTTGAGACTCATAGCAAAGGGGTTGTTTGTTAAATTTAATAGTAGGAGAATCACATTAGTTTAAGATCAACCTGAATCATTAATGGAAGCTACCGTCATATGCCATGAATTCATAACCAAGCCGCGACCTCCTCAAGGGTCAACATTTCCAAGTGACGGTAACAATAGCCCATATAAAAAAATTGATCTCACTATGAATGTTACAATAAATAATCATAAAGTTATAATAATTCTCGCGAAGAAGATAACATATAGCAGGTAGCAAGCTGTGACAACAAAGTAGGAAACTGAAAAAAAATAATGAGCACCAAATAGTAGAATGTATTATGAATAAACATACAATTTTTAGCTAGAATCCAAATTTTAGAAGTAATATAAATTGTTATTGTTTTGGAGTAGTTATAGATAGTCTGAAATGATGTATGGTAGTTAGGATAAGAGATTTTCTATTGGAATATTACATTATAGAAGGAAATCAACATGATTGAGAGGTGTAATTATAGGGAAGATGTGTTCTAATAGGTGTCAACAAAGTACGAATGAATATGTAAGAACTGAACAATATGCATCGAATCAATGATATTCTATTCTCTATCTATGTATCCTGTAACATCCCAGGATTTGAGGCCTCGGATAACATGATCTTAAAAGGAATGGTTGGACTACCCATATCACCAAGGTGCACCTCCTTTCCCGGGAACCCATCACTAAAGAACTCCATAGTTAAATGTGCTCGACTTGGAGTAGTACTAGGATAGGTGACCAGTCGGGAAGTTGACCCCGACTTGCACATGCATGAGGACAAAGAACACAGTTAAGGCTAGTGGTAGTCTGTGGGGCTAGTCGTCATTCCTGAAACTCTACTAGAGCCCTGGGCAGTGGGCCCAGGCGTTCCAAATGGTATCAGAGCCATAGCCCCTCCAGTAGGTGGGGCCCACATGGGCATGTGGCATGCCAGTCTTGAGTCGTGCGGTCCTAGCAAGTTGGAAAGGGCTATCCATAGAGATGAGATGGAGCCTCCCTTGCGTTGGTAGCTGTGGACGGGAGCTGGGTGTCCATGGGCCATTGTGGGTCTACACTTAAATGGGGTTAGATTATGAGGCCATATAGTTGAGCCTTGATGAGGACGTCAAGAGTCTAAGTGGGGGAGATTGTAACATCCCAGTATTTGAGGCCTCGGATAACATGTTCTTAAAAGGAATGATTGGACTACCCATATCACCAAGGTGCACCTCCTTTTCCGGGAACCCATCACTAAAGAACTCCATAGTTAAGCATGCTCGACTTGGAGTAGTACTAGGATGGGTGACCAGTCGAGAAGTTGACCCCAGCTTGCACGTGCATGAGGACAAAGCACGCAGTTAAGGCTAGTGGTGGTCTGTGGGGCCAGTCGTCATTCCTGAAACTCTACTAGAGCCCTGGGCAGTGGGCCCGGGCGTTACATATCCCCCTCTCACCAACTATAGAGCCTATAAGAATGCTTGTAGGTAGATAATGATAAATAGTATCCTTGGAAATCAACTACTGAACTATTGGGGTCTAGGGGGTGCAACCCCATCAAAGGGATCACGTTTACCCTCTTTGCGAGGGAGTTGAAAAAAGGGCATCTCTCGAGGGGAATTGGGGGAGGAACCCCAAAAATATGGTCTGTGATAGTTTCAAGAACAAGCTCAAGAAAAGAAAAATAGGGATTTGAGGCATATTAGAAACATGGATATGAATAGGCACATGCGTTGGCATTGGTCCGGTTGACTACTTTGATTGTTTCCAATAGCTTCATGATGTTTGACATGACTATTGAACTGAGTGCTGGTGACGGTGGCTAGCTTTGAGTCCATTGGTTCCTACTAGCCTAACTACTTATGGAAACTTCTTGTCTAGGTGCTGATATTGGTTGTGAGCCCTAGTGTCGATGAGGTTGCTGGCCCAAGCATTGATGGGGTCGTTGACCTGGATGCTGACTGTGGTTGTTGGAAACTACCAACAATGATAGTAAACTATGTTGGGTGCCCTACTGCTGGCATTGTGTCTAGGAACTATTATTGGCTATGGCACCGCTAGTAGGCATTATTGGTGACAGTAAAAAATGATGACATGGATGCTTTCATCTCCTATAACTGGTGATTGCATTTAGTGATGAGGCATCGAATCCCTATTGCCTGTGTGGTACAACATGCTCATGACTAAAGGAAATTTATAAGGGGATGCCTAATTGTGGCATGTTAAGGGAAAAGAAGTGGCCACCCACTAGCTGTTGTTACCAAATATATGAGAATTGGGTTGGGTATGATATCTTTGCTCTAATACCATGTGGCAAATATGATGGAGATAAAGAAGTTCATTCCATTAGGAAATATTATTCTCAAATATATAGGAGAGGGAGTAATAAAAAAGAAACCCTTAAGAAACCAATATTGTTGGGAACATTTACATAGTTAACTAGTAATTCTAACATCAAGCTCATAAGAGTGACACAATATAGGAAAAAACATGCAAGGCATGTTTATTGATGAATCAAGAAAAATAGTTGTTGGACAAGGATTGAATCTTTAATGCTCTTGTCAAATAATGTATTATGTTAAAAGAGTAAAAGTAGTAACATATTTACATATCTGTTTGCATCCCTAACTTGTAATTATTAAATAAATTAAACATTTGTTGAACATTACCATGAAAAAACCTATGTATTTCATCATTTCAATAATGTAGTTTATTTTTACCCCCTCTTTGCTTACAACATTGATTCCTGGTTAAACTAACTGCTATAATATGGTACAAGAGAGAATTATACTTTACATTCCCTATGAAAATGTAAGAAACACACTTAAAATATTTTTTGTACTCCCCTACATCTAGTGGTACTTGAGTCCAATTCACGTTTGTACTTGAATTTAGTTGCTAATATGATTGAAGTTATATGTTTAAATGAGATAGAGATTGTTTTGGGATAAGCCCACTTATGACATATTGATTTGTGGTCAATATTATGTTGTATCTCATGCTGATCTCATGGTATTTATTTGATATTTATTGGGTTTAAATCAACTTTTTGGGATAGGATATCTGTTAGCACCACAATTTGGTTTAATTGTCTTTATCTGAGGTGTGGGTGTTATATTTTGGTATCAAGTCATAGTTTAGGGAGTTTATAAGGACATTGATAATTTAGGGTTTGTGTTAGAGGATGAGTTAAGGAGGTAGATGCGACATGATGAGAGTTGGTGCTGATAGAAGAAACCAACTGTGATGGTTTTGTACATTGTCACATTATATTTTTTCAATAGCTATTTCATCTTGATCATTGCTTGATGTAAACATGGCTGGTAAAAAAGAAAATATAAGGGAAGGACAATAAGACAAACCTGAGAATACATTTCAACCTGCGATAATTCTTCTTGAGAAATGTATGCATGTATGTTTCATGATCGTATCTGCCAAGTTCCCTAAATTTGTGGAGCATAGAGATGTCAGGAGGATTTATGAACATCTTTGATGATTAGGAATGACAAATTTATTGAAAGTGTTGATTCAATAGAGGATGATATGTGGAGGAAAGACTTATAGGAGGTCTTTTATATCATGATGAAACTTGATAAAGATAATGCTCGAACCTCTCTTTTTGTTCAAAAATAATGCCAACTATTAGATAGAAACCCTAAACCTAAACCTAGATTAAGATTAAAGCACCAAATTCTCAATAAGAATGATGAAAATAATATACCAAAAACACAGGTAATTTTTTCCTTTTCTTCACAAACCATGAGAAAGATATTCCACATAAGAACAACCACATATTCAATAATCAACATGAGAAAAATATCCCACATAAGAACAACCACATGTTTAATAATCACAAATCTCGTTGATCGTTGTTAAATCCATAGAAGGTCTTATTACTCATATGAAATTTTATATAAAAAAAGTATATATATATAAATATAATAATAATAATAATAATAATAATAATAAAATTGAACTGCAACCCATTTAAGAAAAGTGAGAGTACATGAACATTCTAGTATAGATTATTTTGTTTACATCTTCTTTTTCATGAATTCTATGTCGGATGACATTATACCTAAATATATTTGAAGCAACCTAATGAGACACATCTAGAGCCCTAGTAAGTGGACACCTCTCACTCAAACTAAGTACATGCATCAACATCAGATTAAGTATAATGAACCTTGAAGAAACTTACAGATATTGAAAAGTCTAATAGATAATTTTATCATTTAGTCAAATCTAGGTTTTGACAATAATATAATTTATCATGAAGAAATTATTTTAATTAATTCACACCTTTTTAATCATTAGTGAGAGCATATTTCTAAATAAATTAGAAAATAATAATCATTTCAAAGTTTCAATCTTATTTCAAAGGTACCAAGTCAAGATCTAAACATTAAAAATCAAAACTTACAATAACATATTGCAACCATGAAGCTGAATTTTGCATAATACATGTCTACAAAACATGCTTACTTAAATGAAAAGTAAATTCAAATAAAAAAGTGGATGTTAAGCCTGAATATCGACTAGTTGTCACATTCAAGATCAGATTCTATACTAGACAAACATGAATAAGACACCATATCATCTTTGTAAAAGAATGGCTAATTTCCACAAAAAATATTCAACAAGATTAGATGTATCAACTAATAGTAAAATGGATGTAATGACCATTCAAATCATATTCTACATGGATTTTCATCTTTTATACATTGTCTCTAAAATTACTTAGCTCGTACATCACTAAGTTGAAGTCACCACTCCTGATTCTCATGTCAATGACTCACTATCATTATTATAGGGTTTATCTGACCACACTAAGATATCAAAAATAGACACTGGTCCACGACAATGTTTCCTAAATAGGCTCGTGTCCTCATCTAGGGTACATGAGATAGGAGCAATCACAAAAAGATCATATATCAAAAAAATTTCATGTTTTACAATTATGTCTCATCATAGTCTATTCCTTATGGACATTGACTTTCAAAACAAAAATTTAGGGCTAGATCATTCTAGATAGGTCACTCCTAAGTCATGGTGGTCTAACCTTTAAGGTTGCGATCCAGACACAAAAATCCTTCCCATAATTTTTTTGATTACTACAAGGAGGTCTGTTTTATTTCCCTAGTGTGGACCTCATGCAAACTTGCAATTTATAGAAAATCTAACTAGATGTGTCATCATTTCAATTGTTATTTAATCCTATCCTCATCTTAAAGAGAATTCATATCATCATTTATCAAGTGAGTGTATTCTCACACAACTAGAATTACATAAATTGAATTAGACTTTATATTAAAGATAATGTTCAAAACATGAAGGCCAACAATATGTAATATTCAACACAGACGGTTTTTGTTCATTTCCACATAATTTCATATAATTCATCATCAGTAGGGTATCATCTCGAGACGTAATCACATCATCCATATTTTATCATAAGAAGGTTTCTCATATATAATAAATGCATGCTAATTCAATTCCAATATATTTCTTATTAGTTCATGTTATATCAAATTTTTCATCAAATATTCACAAATACATTAGTACCAACAAAATTATCAACATATAAATGTCTATCATTATCCATCATGCTCAAAATAGATTTATATACCACATACACTTATTGCATTCAATTTCAATAGGTATGCATATATCACAATGCATAAACATGCATCTTACATTTATTAGTCCTCTTTTAAAATCTACCATTCTTCAATTAGGGTTACTATTTACCACTTATCTTATCTCAATTGAAATTCATAAGAATAAACCATTATGAGAATACAAGTATTCTAATAGACAATTACAATCCATAATGCATTCTTATGAATAAATTCACATCCTTAAACTTCATCTTTTGATTAAAATGAACTATGATTATTTACAATCCCTAATCCCTCATTTGGGAGCATTATTCATGATTATCACATAGCTCATCATGTTAGGGTTAGATCTAGGTTTTTCAATCCAAAAAGATAAATACTTATTTTTCTCCCCATTTTAGGTTTGTTAGTCTTATGTTTCTTTATTTGATGTTCATTGCATTATTCAAATCAATCATTCTTAATTTATTTTATGTGTACTTTCTCTTTCATTGTCATTGATCAAAGTCCAAGTTATTATACCTCTTTCAATTCTGGTCAACCAAAATCTAAATAAACAAATAGATTATAAACCATGACACACATTTCCTTAATTTCATCCATAGCTTTTCATCACAATTTTGTTTACTCTTTTTCATTTGCTCTCTTACATTTAGATGAGTGTACCATCTCATTTAACTTCTAATGACAATTACTAATTAAAAACAATCCTTTAGTTCCTTATACAACTACTCTCTTTAGGAAAAGAATGGATCAGGGTTACTGCTTCTTATGCCTTACCCTCTAGACATCTTATAAATTTATTTTCATGAGACTTGTATAAAAGATTTGCGTTCATGTGGGTTTTAAGAATTATTCCATAAATGTACTAGAATAGATGCATTAGAGTTAGATCTTATTAACAAGACTTATCTACTTTAGTTGAAGTAATATTACCTATAATTGAGCATTTTTCACATGTACAAGATTCGATCCAAGTTTGAACTATATGTCTCATACTCATTTAAATACGTAATTTCTACAGTTTTCAAGAAGTTTGCTTAGTTCAATACATAATAAGAACCTTATTATTCACTAATGTAATCAAGGTGTACATGGGAATCATTAATACTATTCGCAACACTTGGAAGCCAAATTTCCATTTCCACATAATTCATCCATCAATAATAAGTATGCATCAATTGATTGGTTCATTTGAGTCAATCCAACAAAGCTAACCCTAGACATGGAAATTTTCCATTTCCAGTCCTCATAATAATAATTATTTACATGCCAAATTTCATTCTAGAAAAGATTTGAAAATATAGTTGAGAGCTCATTCTTATTAAGTTTATACATGATTTTGTACATGTAAACTCGATTGCCAAGCATAACATTTATTAGGCAAATTTTTAGGTAATATATGTACAAAACAACATAGTTCTCTATCCACATGATTTTTCCTAAGTCTTAAATGGATAGATCAGGAGATAGACAAATACAACTAAATGAGAAATAATCTAAATTAGTAGAAATCATATCCCCAAAAATTTCTCATTTGATTACCCAATCAGATACTTAAATATGCAAGGATCTTATTAATTTTAGTCGGATGGAAGTAGGATTTAAACATGATTAAAAATCTTAATCGGGATATCACACTCACATCATGTTCCAAGTGTTGGGTTTTTCGAGAGGTAGAGAAGCAGCGGAAACAAAAAATTTTCTCCCTCAAACCCAGAACAAAAGGAATCACGTCAACATCTATAGAATAGGAAAGATGGTTTGTAGATGCATACCTTGTCCCGAGGCTTGCTCGACGATAGTACCTCGCGCCTTGCGCGGTCTTCACCTCCGGTCTTGGACGGTGTCTGTGCAGCTCCTAGTCGCACCAGGACTGAAGACTCCTGGTCTCACTGGGACTGTCAGGATTGACAATTGTCCTCCGAGCGACAGATGTCTCCCGCCTCTACAGTCGTCCACACAGACTGTCTGGAACTCTGATCTCCTTGTCCCATAAGTAACCAGAAGGAGTCGCACCCTCCTGTTGGTGTACTAGTCACCAACACACTCTCCTACCACCAGTCACTTTCTGCAGTTGTCTTTCCCTTGCTGTGCCTCCCTTATCGGGTACCACTTGCTCGGGCTCTCTCGGTTACCAAAACTAGAGAGAACGACAACTTCACAGAGCAACTGGTTGCACTAGGTTGTACTTTGAGAAGCCCCCAATACCCCTATATATAGGAGGATCATGGGACAGGATTCTCTATCCCAGGAAATGCGGGACTAAAGCAGGAGTAGAAGGGTTCGAGATTTTCCACAAAAACAACCAACTGCGCAACCTGAACCAATCGTTTCACAACTGAAACGGTCAGTTGGGGATCTGAACCGGTCGGTTGACACCTCAACTGATCGGTTGGGACCCATGAGCCGATCGGTTCACTTCTGAACCGGTCGGTGCGTGGTCCTAATCAGTTCCCGATTGACTTTTCTTCTTTTGTTTCTAATTGATACCAAATACCAATCGTTGTTCCAATCAAATTGGGCAAGTGAAATGAAAGGAAATTTCTCGCCAATCTTACTTTCCCAACTTGCTCGGTTGGACTTGAACCGATCGTTTCTACATTTGAACAAATCGCTTCACCCTGTCCATGAGCCGATCGACACACCATTTGAGCCGATCAGTTCACCAAGATCAGCTGATCGGTTCATCACATGAGCCGATCGGTTGGGAGTGCAGATTGTGCAGAATCAGTCAATCGCAGTTTCAATCAATCTGATACTCTAATCAATCAGTCCAAGACCTTGAACACTATGATACTGAGCTATCAATTGATTGAGTGTTTAATTGAACTACTAAACTCCTTTAGTAATCAATCTAAACATGTTTGTGGACAAACTCCTATTCCAGGTTAAATCCTATGTGTGTGACCCTACAGGTCCATTTCACGTTGGTAGTGAAAGTCCATAACACTTATGACTTCACAAGCAAAGAGCGGTGCCTAGTCACACATCAATGCTATCCAAGTGAAATAGAAAGTTGGAGAACAACTTTCAATCCTACAATCCGTGAATGGTGTTACAGTGAATGTATAATTCCTTTGTCACTGATATCCTGAATGAACTCGAGGCATGGAACAATCATCCTATCTACATTCATTCATTTCCTTGATCTCAGAGCAGACTGGGTGAGATGTGTATGACATCAATATCACATATTGATTCACACGTGCATACGCATGCCTTTCTCAATCCTACTCATCAAGTGGCCAAGGACATCAAACTCCCTTAGGAGGGACAAATCCCATATCTATCACTCACCCCTCAAAAGCCCCATGTGTCAAAGCCACCCAATCATCACCTTTTTAACAACCCATGTTTCAAAACTATGTTTGATGATGTCAAAATGTACCCAACGACATGTGTTGAGTGTAGTGATTTCAGGTCTAAGAATCACACTCACCACCATCACTGTGAGAGCGAACTGTGACTACCAAGTCATGGTTCCATGTGTCACTCTCACGGTGGGTCTGTCTGGTACCTTGTTCTCTAACAAGTACCTATGTGCTTGATTTGATATCACTATATCATGACTAATGAGATTTTGTCATCAACCAACACACAATCTAGTATTTAGTGTTATTGATGTCTATGGTTATTTCCACAATAACAACTGACTAGGGACCAAACAAGAATATATACTCTTAACATCCGTATGATATCATCATTTAGGTCCTGAACCTAAAAGCATACGCTCTCGAGTAAAACCATTCTTTAGACATCTATCATGTTACACCATCATCTCAGAAATAGTTTAAACATATAGATCGGAAATTGCCTTTATTATTATTCAAATCATTTACGAAGTATCCCATTACAATCATCATATGACTTGCTCTATGGGCATACATACCAACAGACTCCCACTTGCACTTAGAGCCAATCACCAAGGAACCTCAGTCCTTGTGACCTATCATGACCATCATGCTTCTGCTGAGCAAGGGCCTTAGTCAGTGGATCAACTATGTTGCCTTCAGTTGGTACTTTGCAAATCTTCACATCTCCTCGTTGTAGAATCTCTCGTATGAGATGGAAGTGCCGCAGTATGTGCTTGGACCGCTGATGTGATCTGGGTTGCTTAGCTTGTGCAATAGCTGCATTATTGTCACAATAAAGCTCAATTGCATCACAGCTACTGGGAACTACACCAAGTTCAGAAATGAACTTCCTGATCCACACAACCTCCTTTGTTGCATGTGAAGCAGCAATATACTCGGCCTCTGTAGTAGAATCGGCAACTGTTTCTTGCTTGGAACTCTTCCAGCTCACAACTCCACTATTAAGGAAAAATACAAATCCTGACTGCGATATGTAATCATCTTTATCGGTTTGGAAGCTTGCATCGGTGTAACCCTTTACAACCAGCTCTTCCTCGCCGCCGTAAACAAGAAACTGACCCTTAGTCCTTCACAAGTACTTGAGGATGTTATTTACAGCTATCCAGTGAGCATCCCCGGGATCGGACTGGTACCTGCTCATCATGCTGAGAGCATACGAGACATCTGGGCGTGTGCACAACATAGCATACATGATGGATCCAATGGCTGATGCATATGGCATCTCATTCATACGATCCCTCTCTTCACAAGATTGGGGACATTGATCTCTAGAGATGGTGATTCCATGTAGCATGGGGATGTTGCCTCTCTTTGAGTTCTCCATGCTGAACCGCTTCAGCACTTTGTTGATGTACGTGCTCTAACTTAGTCTGAGAAGCCTTCTAGATCTATCTTTATAGATCTTAATTCCTAGAATGTAGGATGCTTCTCCTAAGTCCTTCATTGAGAAAGTATTTCCAAGCCAAGTCTTTACCTTCTCTAAGGCTAAGACATCATTCCCCATCAAAAGTATGTCATCCACATACAATATGAGGAATGTGGTCGAGCTCCCACTAACCTTCTTGTACACACAAGGTTCATCTTCATTTTGAGTAAAGCCAAACACTTTGACTTCCTCATCAAATCAAAGATTCCAACTCCGAGATGCTTGCTTCAATCCATATATTGACCTTTGTAGCTTACATACTTTATTGGCATTCTTTGGATCTACAAAACCTTCAGGTTGTGTCATGTACACATCCTCATTTATATTCCCGTTAAGGAATGCGGTTTTAACATCCATCTACCAAATCTCATAGTCATAATAAGCTGCAATAGCAAGCATGATCCTGATGGACTTAATCATGGCAACTGGAGAAAAGGTTTCATCATAGTCAACACCTTTAACTTGTCGAAATCCCTTCACAACCAATATGCCTTTATAAGTTTGCACATTGCCATCCATGTCGGTCTTTTTCTTGAAGACCCACCTGCACCCTATGGGTTTTATCCCTTCGGGTGGTTCCACCAAAGTCCATACTTTGTTGGAGTACATGGATTCCATCTCAGATCTCATGGCTTCAAGCCATTTCTGATAATCAAGTACCTCCATAGCCTCTACGTAGGTAGTTGGATCATCATCTATGATCAACTCTCCACCTTCCTGAGTCACAAGGTATCCAAACCTCTCAGGTTCAAGGTGGGTCCTACTAGATCTACGAGGTCTTTGTGTTACCAGAGGAGAATGAGATCCCACAACACCTTGTGAATCTCCATATTTCTCTCGTACATCTACTGGTTTAATGTTTTCTTGTTGGGCTTGAACCTCTTCAAGCTCTATTTTCCTCCCACTGCTTCCTTTGGAAATAAATTCCTTCTCTAAGAACACAACTGTCCTGGCAACAAACACTTTGTTGTCAGTAGGGTGGTATAGATAATATCCCCTCGTTTCCTTGGGGTATCCAACAAAATAACATTTATCGGATTTGGGTCCAAGATTATCAGGAAACATTTTCCTAACGTAAGACTCACAACCCCAAATCTTCAAAAAAGACAAATCGGGATGCTTCCCGTACCATATCTCATATGATGTCTTTTGAACCGATTTAGATGGTACACGATTAAGTGTAAACGCGGTGGTTTTAAGAGCATGAACCCAGAAGGAAATCAGAAGATCAGCAAAATTCATCATTGATCGCACCATATCCAACAATGTGTGATTCCTTCTTTCAGACACACCATTATGTTGTGGTGTTCCAGGCGGAGTCCATTGTGATACAATACCACGGTCTCGCAGAAGGTCCTCAAACTCCTAGCTTAAGTATTCTCCACCTCGATCGGGTCGAAGTGCCTTAATACTTTTACCAAGTTGGTTATGTACTTCATTCATGAAATCCTTGAACCTTTCAAGGGTTTCTGACTTATGCTTCATCAGGTACACATAACCATACCTACTGAAATCATCAGTGAAGGTAATGAAGTACTGACACCCATTTTTGGCATTAGTTCTAAAAGGCCCACATACATCAGTATGTATGAGTCCTAATAGATCACTAGCTCTCTCACCTTTACCTGAAAAGGGAGTCTTGTTCATCTTGCCCAATAAACAAGATTCACATGTCTCTATTGATTCATAATCAAAAGAGTCTAGATAACCATATTTATGGAGTCTAGAAATGCGCTTCTCATTTATTTGCCCTAGACGACAATGCCAAAGATATGTTTTGTTTGAGTCATTGAGTTTTTGCTTTTTGGTGTTTACGTTGTATACACTTGTCTCCAAATCTATCAAGTATAGACCATAAGACACTGGGGCACTTCCATTAAAGATCCCATCTTTAGAAATGGAACAATTTCCATTCTTAATAAGAAATTCAAATCCATCTTTTTCCAAACAAGAGACGGAAATGATATTCCTATTTATGGCATGTACATAATAGTAGTTCTTCAACTCTATTATTATCCCACTTGGTAGAGTTAACTCATAGGTTCCTACGGCACTGGCGGAAACTCTTGCCCCATTGGCAACACGTAGTTCAACCTCGCCTTTCCCCAAAG
The DNA here is from genome assembly GCA_963693085.1 of Alisma plantago-aquatica. Classification (NCBI taxonomy): domain Eukaryota; kingdom Viridiplantae; phylum Streptophyta; class Magnoliopsida; order Alismatales; family Alismataceae; genus Alisma; species Alisma plantago-aquatica. The sequence goes on along the minus strand of OY856413.1, from coordinate 367,602,267 downwards.
GCCTACTTCTCTTAAGATCCTTCACATTTGAACAAATGTGAGATCTGCATCCGGTATCAAGTACCCATGACGAAGAAGTAGTAAAGTTAATCTCTATCACGTATACACCAGAAGTACAAATCTCTATCTCTGACTTCTTCTTCCATCATTCCTTCCATCCTCTCCATGTAGAAGAAATCGGTTTGGCGAGAGAACCCTTCTCTCCCTTACCTTTTGTTCCATTGATCTCTATCAATGAACTTTCTTTCTTCTTCACCAACGCATCAAGCGTACATAGAGTGGATTCAAAGGCTCCTGGTATATCTGGATTGTGCATAACACTTCTCACAGTCCTCAACCAGTTATGGAATTTGTTCTCAATTAATTTGCCCATTTTAAAAGATGATTCTTTTGCCATTCTACAAGAGAAAATTGCATTTTGTCAAAACTCCTTTTGATTTGATTTGAATAAAATTTGACCATAGTTAATTAGGCCTTTAATTAATTACCGCTCCCACTATTTTGACTCAAATTGACAGCCCTCACCATCAATTCGAAAGATTGCAGCGTACAATCTTCTAGTGGGTCAAGATCCTGAAATCCTCTGAGCCATGGACCAGCTAGGGCTGTCACCCACAACTCAGATCTCCCAGGTAGGCAACTCTTGCCAATTGCATCATATGCAACTCTTGAAATATGTCACATGCAACTCCTTGCCGTGATCATCTCCATGCCTCAAGGTGCTAGATCCTATCTAGGTCACCTTGTTAAGTCCGACCCAAAGCCAACACGATGAATATGCACCCTACTAGGGCAGACCCACACATTCATCCTTCATGCTTCCATGAGATAGACGGAGCACCACGCTAGGGCGTGCCCACACTTGGTCGATCAAGCTTTTCACATGTGTCACATTTAGAAGGCATCTAAAACTTAATATTTAATGAGGGATTTGGTTTTATATACATATACATATCCAATCACCACAATATATAGTACGTATCATATACATGCTATATCCCACAGAAAACATGCGAAATGATAAAAGCAATGATTATGGCCATCCTATTGTGATTCCTCGAGCCAAGAGGAATCACAGTCATCTAGGTATACATCACATGCAACATGTACAAGATGAAATATGTGCCTGCCTTTCTGGGTTTGATCAACTCATCTCCATGACTGATCAACTCTCCATCAAGTTGGTTTTTCGGGTGCCACCAGCCGATCGACTGGCGCCTCCAGCCGATCGGTTCACCGATCATCGTGCATCTCCTTAGGTCGCCACCCGCTCGTCTTGCTCCTCGAACCGGTCGTCTGGAACACCAACGATCGGTTCACGCCTTGAACCGATCGTCTCAGGTCATCCGTCGTTCTTTGAAATAACAGGAAGTAAAATCTATCCTATTTACAATTGAATTGTGAAACCCTGAGTTACATTCGGGGGGAGCAAAGGTAGGAAAAGAAATCTCGAATTATTTGAGTTACATTAGGAATAGGAGAACGTAATCGGTGCGTAGACCAAGATGCAAGAAACCACATACACACACAGATATAGGGTTTATAGGCCATAACCATGCTACACATCCACCACAAAACTCGTTTAAGGGCGACGCGTATTGAGTGCATTAATATTACATATCATATATGTATATTTGGGATTTGTGGATTGGACATGCATAAAGCTAATTTTATTCGCATCATATGCAATAAATAAAGGCGATAAACCAAAATCGATCATATCGATAATCCTAAAATATAGAGAAGTTGATGTGGCTCTGATACCACTGTGGGTTTTTTGGGAGGCAGAGAAGCAACAGAAACAAAAAATTTTCTCCCTCAAACCCAAAACAAAAGGAATCGCGTCAACATCTATAGAATAGGAAAGATGGTTTGTGTATGCATAACTTGTCCCGAGGCTTGCTCGGTTACAGTACCTCGCGCCTTGCACGCTCTTCACCTCCGGTCTTGGACGGTGTCTGTGCAGCTCCTGGTCAAACCAGCACTGAAGACTCATGGTATCACCGGGACTGTCAGGATTGACAGTTGTCCTCCGAGTGACAGAGGTCTCCCGCCTCTACAGTCATCCACATGGACTGCCTGGAACTCTGATCTCCTTGTCCCACAAGGAATCAAAAGGAGTCATACCCTCCTATTGGCGTACTAGTCGCCAACACACTCTCTTGCCACCAGTCGCTTTTTCCAGTTGTCTTTCCCATGTTGTGCCTCCCTTATCGGGTAGCTCTTGCTCGAACTCTCTCAGTTACCAAAACCAGAGAGAACGAAAACTTCATAGAGCAACTGGTTGCACTGGGTTGTACTTTGACAAGCCCCCAATACCCCTATATATAGAAGGGTCATGGGACATGGTTCTCTATCCCGGGCAATGCAGGACTAAAGCACGAGTAGAAGGGTTTGAGATTTTCCACAAAAACAACCAACTGCGCAACCTGAACCGATCGTTTCACAACTGAAATGGTCGGTTGGGGATTTGAGCCGGTCGGTTGACACCTCAACCTATCGGTTGGGACCCATGAGCCGATCGGTTCACTTCTGAATCAGTCAGTTCGTGGTCCTGATCAGTTCCCGATTGACTTTTCTTCTTTTGTTTCTAATTGATACCAAATACCAATCCATGTTCCAATCAAATTGGGCAAGTGAAACGAAAGGAAATTTCTCACCAATCTTACTTTCCCAACTTGCTCGGTTGGACTTGAACCGATCATTTCAACATTTGAACAAATCGCTTCACCCTGTCCATGAGCCGTTCGACTCACCAGTTGAGCCGATCGGTTCACCAAGCTCAGCCGATCGATTCATCACATGAGTCGATCGGTTGGGAGTGCAGATTGTATAGAATCAGTCAATTGCAGTTTCAATCAATCCGATACTCTAATCAATCAGTCCAAGACCTTGAACACTATGATACTGAGCTATCAATTGATTGAGTGTTTAATTGAACTACTAAACTCCTTTAGTAATCAATCTAAACATGTTTGTGGACAAACTCCTATTCCAGGTTAAATCCTATGTGTGTGACCCTACAGGTCCATTTCACGTTGGCAGTGAAAGTCCATAACACTTATGACATCACAAGCAAAGAGTGGTGCCTAGTCACACATCAGTGCTACTCAAGTGAAATAGAAAGTTGGAGAACAGCTTTCAATCCTACAATATGTGAATGGTGTTACAGTGAATGTATAATTCCTTTTTCACTGATATCCTGAATGAACTCGAGGCATGGAACAATCATCCTGTGAATGTTCATTCATTTCCTTGAGCTCAGAGCAGACTGGGTGAGATGTGTATGACATCAATATCACATATTGATTCACACATGCATGCGCATGCCTTTCTCAATCCTACTCATCAAGTGGCCAAGGACATCAAACTCCCTTAGGAGGGACAAATACCATATCTATCACTCACCCCTCAAAAGCCCCATGTGTCAAAGCCACCCAATCATCACCTTTATAACAACCCATGTTTCAGGACTGCGTTTGATGATGTCAAAGTGTACCCAACGACATGTGTTGAGTGTAGTGATTTTAGGTCTAAGAATCACACTCACCACCATCATTGTGAGAGCTGACTGTGACTACCAAGTCATGGTTCCATGTGTCACCTTGTTCTCTAACAAGTACCTATGTGCTTGGTTTGATATCACTATATCATGACTAATGAGATTCTATCATCAACCAACACACAGTCTAGTCTTTAGTGTTATTGATGTCTATGGCTATTTCCACAATAACAACCGACTAGGGACCAAACAAGAATATATACTCTTAACATCCATATGATCTCATCGTTTAGGTCTTGAACCTAATAGCATACGTTATTGAGTAAAACCATTCTTTAGACATCTATCATGTTACACCATCATCTCAGAAATAGTTTAAACATATAGATCGTAAATTGCCTTTATTATTATTCAAATCATTTACAAAGTATCCCATTACAATCATCATATGACTTGCTCTATGGGCATACATACCAACACCAAGCACCTTAAAAACATTCCCTATTTTCTGAATGTCCTAAAATGTGATCAACTTCAAAGGATTCATTTCATTTCATGGTATTTTCAACTTAAAAACTCTAGAAAAGGAGAATAGGAGAGAAAGAAAAAAAAGGAGGTTAGTTGATATCCTTTTTTATTCAAACATAGTAGGGATCTATTTTAGACATAGAGAGAAGATTCACCATGTAAAAGTATCTAGAGTTAATTCAAAGAGAGGAGGGACAAAATTTAGAAGCTAAAACTGCAAAATAAATATTTCCAACAATTTTCTCCTTCTAATGTCCAATGTTTATCTTTCTCTCAAAATTACACATCTCTAATATGAATGAAGGATTACATGATATACAAGGGTGTTTGGATAATGATATAGATTAGTAAAGGTACTTGGAACACTTAAATGTAAGTCCAACATCTATTTTTAGTAATGTTTTTTAATATAGGAGGGTTTGTCGGACAAGTTGTTACTAATAAGAAACTAGGACGCATAACACTCCGTACAGTGGCGTAGCTAGAAATTTATGGTGAGTTGGGAACCAAATAATTGCATGGTTTATCCTAGTCTTGAGGTAGGTCACTAGAGGCATTCTCCTCTTAGATTATAGTTCACGTTGTACTATGTAATGTGTATCTATAGAAAATTCGGTAGGGCACTGCCACCCGAAATCAATATGTGGCTTTTCCACTGCACTGTGATCAACCCAACATTATATAAAAATTACACTAGTTTTATATGTTTTCTTACATAAAGTAATCAAGTTACAATGTAAATTTCAGCTCCTTTGGATATAACAATAAATATCTAAAAATCAGATACCATACTGCTATACTTTAGCCTGTATAATATGGTTGGCTGAGTTTCTCCTAGGTAAACGTATCTGATGAATAGGTCCATCAAACATTCACAAATTTTGAGAACAAGAAAATTATAAATTAATTATACAAACTATATCCAAATTTAAAATAAATAAAAGTTATAGAATAAATAATAAAAATCATTTACTACACCACTATACTTATCATATTTTTATTTTCTTATACTATCAAAGGTCTCAATTCAACTGATTAGGGTTTTTCATTTGAGAAAACCTAATTGTTCAAAACAAAGCATGCTCAGAGTTTTTCATTATATTTAAAACATCATAGTTAGACTACCATCATTAATCAAGTTTAAATCAAGATCAATTTAATTAAGCATGTGAACATATAAATAAACCCTAATTAGATGGATAGTTGAATACTCGTCATTACATATAAGATCTTGCATGTTGTGTATCTTTGGAAAGGAGGTGTGCATCATTGGTGGTGTATGGAAGAGGTGAAAATACTAGATCAATCTATGAAATAGACTGACTTTAAGAAAGATTTTGAGACTCACTACTTTCTTCAGTCATTTATTAGAGAGAAGATTATTTAGTTTTAAAACACTAAGAGAAGATGATATGATAGAAAAATTGTTAACGAAATGGATGTTGAGTTTGACGGGATCATTATATAGAAAGTAGTTTTCAGGCATTTGCAAGTTGATGGGCTTCAACAACATATTACACCAATAGAGTATTGTGCTATCCTCAAGGATCACCTTATGATCCCTCTTTATCTAGTTAATGATGTATGTCCTGTTTGTCATAAGGAAATATTAGACACCTTTGGGGAGCATGTGGTTCATTGCAGGGAGATTTCAAGTTTTAAGTATAGACATTTTCTTGTTAGAGATGTCCTCTATGATTACTTAGACATGCTGAAATTGATGCTAAAAAAGAGGCACCTACAAATTTTTTGATTGATCCATGAGAGAGGAGATTGAAACTTAGACTAGAAGATGTTTTTATTTTTGGCTGGTCTGGAGGAAGACATGCGTGTTTCGATATAATAAGAGTCTCCCCATTGGGGGTCTAGGAACATGCTATCCAGAAAATTGTTGCAACCAACATGGTTAAGCATGAGAAATATTGCATTGAAAATCAACATATATTTATACCTTTCAGGTTTGATACTTTTGGATTCTTAGCACTAGAGGTAGTGGAGATTCTCAAAAGGATCCAAAAAGTTATTCATGGCAACTATATGATCTCTAGGTCAATGGATGTAGTATATAAAAGGATGGGTTTTGCCATCCAAAAGGGACTTGTGGTGCTCCTTGTGCCTATATGCCCTCTATTTCATTGTGATTGAATCCCTGTGACTGAAACACTACTAGCTTTATATTTTAAAAGAATGATTTTATATGATAGTATGAATATGAGGTGCATTTTCTTATTCTTTTTTAGAATTTTTCCCTGACTTGTAAGTGAGTTTTGGAGATAATATCACTCGTTTGGAAGACCATTTGTCTGTTGCAATGCAAGAATGGATAGTCATTACAAAATCTAGTGACAATTTTTTTATATTTACAAAAGTTGCCAAAATGGTTAGAGATTTATTGTTAAAAAGGAAGACAAGACTATGAAGAAGGAAAAGTATGATGTTGATACACCATGTTTTTCCATTTCTTGAGGTATAGAGAAGATGATCTTAGACATTGTATATATTAAGGTGAAAATCAATATGATGGTAGCAATGCTTGTTCACGAGTTGTTGTTGGGAAGTGTTGCTACTACAAAATGGGAATATGATGTTGGTTATTTTAGGCATTCCGTGTCAATTCCTAATTGAAAACCAAGTGGGCGACGATAAAACTCTACCATTCAATTATGCAAACCGATGACAATAATTTATATCACCGGTTCCTTGTTATTTATGAACCGATGATGTAACCCACTATGGCTAACATTTGTGGTCTACTTTGTCCTGTTGGTCGTCGATTCCAAGAAAAGCAACCCATCCATTACTATTTCCTCATTAGATGGGTAATGATAAATAACTGATTCCAAATTTCTTGATGTCAGTTATATCAATAATCGAATAATGAACATTTTAGGAACGTGTCATCGGTTTTTTGTAAATCAATGATAGTGAATTAGTATGTAGTTGGTTATTTACAAATAACCAACAATAAATCGATATGTTTTTTTATAGCATGTCAGTAGACCTGTTGTCTTGTCTGCTAACCTGTTTGGAGACTGCTATTTTTCAGAATTGAAAGTTCTGAAGAACAACATGCTCTCTATAAGCATCACAGCTTAACAACATGCTGACACACCTGCAAGAAAAATATTTTATACAAAGTAGGAACAAACACACCACATTCTGTAATTTTTCTCCATTTCAAATTGCACCCAAATCCATGAACTCACAACTCAATTATTTCATTTTTTAGCCACACTTCAATTCATACATATATATGCACAAATAAACATCATTCTTTTCCTCATGCTTTTACATTCAAATTCACATAACATATACACTTAACATTCAATTCACACTCACAAAATACATAGCAACATCAGATGCCGTCTCAAATTTTAACTCAAAATTTAACATTCAATTCACACTGACAAAATACATATAAAAAATCTGACATCAAAGTTTGAACTACCAAAAAATATCAATCAACTGTCAAATTTCTTTGTTCAAGTCCATATTTCTGATGAAACAGGATTCCCACTGTTCACATAGGGCATTTAGTTGCTCCAGTGTATAGTGTCCGGTCTTCAAAAAAAACTAGAAAGAGAATGAGACTTCAAATAAGATTTGATTGTTATTATCAAATGACACTACTTCATTAATATGATCCAATACTAATAACTTACATTCTCTATACATTTGATTTATTCTGCATGATATACAATAACATGCATATACAATATAACATAATATGTGCATGCCCATCCAATGTCTTATATAGGGGCATGTAGATTTACAATTTACATTAATAAAATGTAATTAAGAAGAGTTGGTTGTTTATTATGCAATTGGAATGAGAAGACTATACATCAACACTTGTCTAAGTTACTAATTTCTTTTTCTTATCTACCTTCCCTTTGTTGGAACATAATGCTTTCACACCCCTATAAGTTAAATTAACATATATGTTGCATTATTAAACTGTCATTATGATGCAAAACTTAAAAAAATATGTTGGGCACTGAAAAACTATACTTATACATGAATCACCAATTTCATTGAGTGTCCCTCATTTGGTGGAAGTTTTTCTAACAACTTCCAGTTCCTATTTTTGAGTGAATAGAAGGAAAATAAAATAAAAATTAAATCTCACAACAAAATTGTATTCATAGGTTAGACATATAAACAAGAAGCTAAATATTTACTTAATATTGAAGGGAGATAAGATCACATTCTTGGAAGAACCAAAACATCACATCATAGTAGTTACACATTCTTTGACACTACTCAGATATCTAAGTACATTTCTAATCAACGATGGCATTAGAAATCCCACATTTTCTATTCCATAGTCATTTTCGCATAATTGAAATGACTGAAATATATTATATAACCAATATTATGTTTCTATATAGAAATCAATTAAACAATTTTGACATATGACCAAATATTCACACTTACCATATCAAAAGTTCAATCACTGATGTGTTCAACCAATTATACTCAAATATCTCAAAAACATCCATCCACACTATGATATTGTCCCATTGTACACCTACCATATCCTCCTCAAGGACGAGCACAATGGTATGTGTTTGGTTTACAAAATCTAACCATCTTGTCAACTTCTGGCAATTAGGGCCTAAGGAGTCAAACAAGTCCTGTGGAATAAAATGTGGAGGCAGAGGCTTCAGAACCTTAAGGGGCTTCTTAGATGTTGTAGGCTACATGCATGTATTCTAATATTAGCTTTATATTATTTTATTTAAGTTTCAATATACATTTGTCATACTTGAAGAAATATAATGAGTTGTTTGGGCCACCCAGTAAATCTTCCTTATATCTCTTCGACTATGGTATCTTTTGGGTGCTCGTATGGGAGAGGTATGTTGCTCATTCCTAGAAAGACACATATGACACTCGCATGATAGTGACCAGTGGGAAGAGGAATGTCATGAACCACATCGACATTGTCAACCTTGGTGTATTCCATGACATTGCTCACTAGAGCATCAACGACAAGACGACATTTTACTTCCTTCTACATTTCTCTGAAACACAAAATTTAATTTGACAAACATAAATATTGACTTGAAGGATTTTTTCATCACAAGATAATATAAGCTGACTTGAATTGAATCTTACCCTAGCTATGTCCTATTGATCCGAATGACCACTCCCAATACACTATGTGTATGAGTGATGAACATGTTCTATGACTGCTAGAGAAGCTTTATATTTCTACAAGGCTACATCTACAATTCTCTGCACATACTCTTCTTCCACTCCCTCTTTCTTGCTATGTTTGCGCTTATGTTGGGATGCACTAAAAAAGATTTTATCCCAAACCCAGCTCCAGTGCCCCTAACATGTATAGGATGCTCTTCTCTCCCTAGATCAACCATAAATTTATCATGTGTATGTTGAGGGGTGAACTTGCCCTCCTTTTCTTGGGAAGCTAGCTTCAACTAATTATCATAAAATTAGACTAATCATTAAAATTTATCAATCTAGTGTAAAAAGAGCATGGTCGTTATTGTGAAACCAAGAAGTTTACCAATTTATCTGTTGCCTCCTATGTTGCTAGGATGGAGATTTTTTCGTCTTTGTTTCTCCTCGCATCTATCCACTCAATATAGCAAGGCAACCGTCTAGAAGGACTAGAAGACTTAGTGGTATAAGGGGTATAAGTAGAAGGCTCTTGTTGTTTCCCTTGCTCTTACTCTTTCTCTCCATCTTCCCCTTGGTCTTCCCCTATCTCTTGTTGTCAATGTATCTTTTTCTCTCATTGTAGCACCACTCTCATCAGGTGGTGTTTCTAATAACCACATGAACCCAACTGATGGTTGTGCACATTCTTGTCGCGCCTAGATTTTTGAGCAATGTGAAGGACCTCATTAATTCATACAAGTGATACTATTTAGTAACCATAATAAATCATAAAAATGTAATTAATTCAATACCTAGAACATATCTATTTTTCTCTACCAAACAAACTCCTTCCAATCATCATAAAAATTTAAGCCAAGGTTCCTTCTTGTCTCCAAAGACATAGTCTCTTGTGAAAATCATCCGACAATCTATATGTCTTCTCCTGATGAGTTTCATAACAAACTTGAGATGCAAATTTTCATCAAGTTCATACCAGCCCTAAAAAGGTTCAACGTTCAATACTATTTATAAATGTTAAAATAAAGAATAGGAAAAATCCTATAAAACATTACTTCATTTAGTCACCTCTAACTCCCTCCAGATGAGGTCTTTGTGGACCGTACTCACTTGTCTCCAATCCTAAATAAGGAGAAGCACTTTGCTTTGAGCAAGGATCCCACAATAGCTGACAAACTCAATAGTAAGTGGGATGCATTCTTCATTGAATTCAATGACACCCTTCCTCCCTTGCCTAGTTGTGCCATCTTTCATCACATTTATCCTATAACTCCCTTACATTTTGGGTTATCAAAACCATCAACACCATGGTCAGGATGCTCAACATCCTCATGCTCATGATCACTGTGCTCCTAGTCAGATGCCATCTATAAAATCAAAAGTAAACAAATGAAAAAGTCATATCACATATAAAAAGTCAACACTATAAAATTTCAGATCACATATGAACAAATAAACATGTTTCATAATACAAAAAAGGTCAGATCACATATGAGCAAATAAACATGTTACATAATGCAAAAAAATAATATCACATATAAGTAGTATACCTTAAACTAATATTCCTTCTGTGTGATCTTCATATTTATTGTCATTAGTGTCAGATTCAACATTTATACTTGGTAAGACAACATAAAATAGACTAGACTCATCATAGTTTGTCATAGTACTCTTTTTCATCAACAAGATCTGAAATGTAACTATCTTTTCCCAAGAAGAACCACATACCAATTTTCTTTCGTAGGATCGTCGATGTAGAATACTTTTTTTTCCTATGATGTCATCATGAAGGTTTTATCCTTCTCACCTTAGAATTCACTATTGTAAAACCAAGTTTGTCAACTATGACTGCTTTATGGTTATCAACCCATTTATACCTAAATAATTGAACTCTAAATTCAGTGTAGTCAGTTTCCTATATGTCTTCAATGACATTGTAATAAGACATCTCTCCTTCATGTGAACTCTTATCCTTGACACTAGAAAAATACAATGAAGATGCCTGAAGGGTGAACCCACTGTTTTGGATGACACTTTTATCATCTTGACATTTTTTGTAGTATGATAATCCATTTATGTCAAACCCTTTGTAAGACGTAACATGGGTCTTTGGCTTATACACGAGCCATTTGATAGTTTCTATACCATTATTTTGTGTTTGAGATAGTTTATTGAATACTTTCTTTTCAACCCACCTTATAAATGTTCAATTGATCTCTAGCAAGCCACATTGAACTAGCTCAGGGATAACTTCTATTTAGCTTGTTTGTGTGTTCGGTGATATAAATACCCACATCGTTAATGTTGTGTAAATAATACAAGTGTGATTATTCCCACTTCTCACAATTGATATTTATCTGTCGTTCTCCCCAAACACCTCTGACGGAATAAAGATCAGGGTTCACAACATCAGTAGGAGTTTTGTTGCAACTCAAAAAGTCATTGTAAAAGTCCATAACCTCCCAAACAATATAGCCCTCATTGATACTCCCTTTGGGTCAACAATAGTTTTAAACATCATCTTTAAAAGAACTCATGTACTGCTCAAAAGGATACATCTAGTGCAAGAAAATTGGACCTAACATTTTCACTTCCCTAGTCAAATTGACAACTAGATGTACCATGATATTAAAGAATGAAGGGAGAAAATATTGCTTAAGTTGAAACAGGGTAACGACCACTTCTCTTTGCAACTTATCTCAAATCTCAGAATCAATTACTTTTCTACATAGAATGTTGAAGAAGAAGCAAAGCCTAGTGATTGCAAACCTTACATGCTAAGGAAGGATGGATCAAATAGCCACAGGAAATATATGTTGCATTAGAGTGTGACAATCATGAGATTTAAGATGTATCAGATTCAGATCCTTCATTGATACATATCTATAGATATTGTATGAGTAGCCCTGTGGTACCTTAACATTATGCAATCACTCAAAAAAAGTTATCTTCTCCTTTGTAGACAAAGTGTAACAAGTAGGAGGTAATATGTGCACGAACTTTGGTAACTACTTTTGTTAATTCTTTCCTTATACCCATTTTACATAGGTCCATTCTGGATTTGATGCCATCTTTAGTCTTATCGGCTATATTCAAGAGAGTGCCAATAATGATATCACAAACATTTTTATCAACATGCATGACATCGATGCAGTGTCAAACTGTCAAAGAACTCCAATAAGGAAGATCATAGAATATTGACCTCTTTTTTAATACAGAGGATTAATATGTGTGAGTAGTACACAATCTCTTACCAAAATTATTTACAATGTTGCTTACTCTTACATAAACATCCTCCCCTATCATAGGTTTAGGGGCACTCCGTTCCTTAGTTGAGCCATTGAATGTTTTTCTTAACTTTCATTATGGATGCACCTTTGGCAGAAACCTTCAATGACCAAGATACACATTCCTGCCACAATGTTTTAGTCTAAAAGAATTTGCATTTTCCTCATATATAGTACATGATGTGATTCCTTTGATGTTGCATCCAAACAAGTTCTCATAAGCAAGAATGTCATTAATAGTACAAAACAACATAGCACATAAATTAAACATCTCTTGGTACAAAGAATCATAAGTCATCACACTTTCTCCCCATAGTTTCTTTAGGTCATCAATCAGAGGTTCAAGATAAACATTAATATCATTACCAGGTTGTTTGGGGCCCGATATCAACAATGACAACATGACATACTTATTCTTCATACACAACAATGGAGGAAGATTGTATACAACAAGCATGACAACACAAGTACTATGTTGGCTTCTCAATGTTCCATATGGATTCATCCTGTTAGTACAAAGTCCAAGTCTTCAATTCCTAGCTTCTACTCCAAATTCAGGATACAATAAATCAATCTTCTTCCATTGTGGGGAATCAGACACATGTCATAGCATACCATCATTGTTTTTCTTTAGCTATGCATGTGAAGATAAATTTTGCGCGTCTACAACATTAGCAAACAAGCGTTGAAACTGGGGTATTATAGGAAGATACATCACTATGGAAGGAGACTCGGTTTTGGTCTTACCTAATGTCATCCTTTTGTACCTAGATGCCCCAACATTATAGACATTCTTTCATATCTATAGAATCCTTTTGAAACATGACACAGTCATTTGGGAATGCATGTATCTTCTTAACCTCCATTACAATTGGGCACAACATCTTTTTTGTTGTGTATGTTGAGATTGGAAGCGAGTTGCCTTCAGGGAGAATATCTTTCAACAAAGATAATAGAGAAGTGAAGCTTTTGTTATTTCATCTATTGTTATCTCTTAGAGTATACAATTTAACACAACACACAACTCCATAAACTTAGTGCAACCTAAGTAAACTGATTTCTTAGCATCGTACACAACATTTCTAAATAAGGGAGGTGGGTCTATAACATTTACCCCACAAGTGTCTTGCGTCGCATCAACCACTTCTGTTGGAATTGGTTCATTCTTATCAATATCGTCAATCATTTATTATTGGTTACAACTACCACTACCCACATCTACTGATCTCATGCTAGGAATCTCTCCATGCCAGTATCATTCTGTATAGCCCGGTACAATCTCATTACACATGACATGATATTTGATTGGGTCAATAATGTCAACTTTCAGGTTTTTGGTACAATTCCTACAGGGGAAATAGAACCTATCTCCAAGTTATTTTCTATGTTCCTATGTAAATCTTACAAACTCATCGAGACCATTAATAAACACTAGAGTGCATAGATTTAGTTTCGACATACATGATTGATCATTTCTATATGATCAAATGAGAGACGAGTAACTCATCAGGTTCTATCTAGTAAGTTAATTTCAGGAAAAAAAATATGTTTGAATAATTGAGATCTAATCATCTAGTAACATTTAGATTCATGATACCACCTATCCCATTTTTTAGCACTTCATATCACTAGTAAATGTATAATGTGTGTTTGATTTTAATAAATTTTGATAGCATTTCTCCAAGTACACCGATGTAGATGGGCACATGTTCACCTACATATGTACCTAGAGAACAAAGGGGAAATGTTGTCAAAATTTACTAAAATTGAACACACATTATACACTTACATTCTAAGTGAGATGAAGTGCTCAAGAATAGTTCTAAAACCAGGGTCTCTCCAAGGCTTACTCCTAATGAGTAAATCTCAGACGAGTTTCTTGGCCAAATTATGTTTTATTCACAGATTAGGGTTTATTCACAAATTAAGGTTTATTCACAAATTAAGTGTTTATTTACAAATTAGGGTTTATTCACAAATTTTGAGTTAATTTAGAGTAGTCAACATAAAAATCATTGTCATATCAAGTTAATTTAGAGTCATTTTCATTCAAGCATAATCATTACAACATAGATGATATCATCATTAAATACTCATTTGTTTGCATAACTTAGCATGAATCGTCATTAAATACATGGTTATATATATGCATTCATCACAATGAGACAATTCATTACAATATAATTATTTTTCATCACAATTCACTATTGGTTTTATTTTTTTCATCAAAATACAGTGAAACTGAATTTAAAATGTCCCATCTTTTTTCAATAGACCCATAGAATAGATTACAATTAATATAACCTAATTATCTCCATATTCCTTCCCTCTTCTCCTTCCTCCTCTCTTCTCCTTCCCCTGCCCTAGTACAATTTCTTCTCAAATATGAGAAGAGATCATACTAGGGCAGGGGAAGGAGAGGAGAGGGAAGGGAGATGGAGACTGACAAACATGATCATTAGTCAATGAGAAACTAGGGATTTCGGGATAGGGGAAGGAGAGAAACCTACAATGGTAGATGAAGAAGAGAATGCGGCAGCGGAGGTAGCAACAATGTCGTCCTCAGCTCTAGTTTCCCCTCAAGGTCGTCTTCAGTCATCCTCAATAGTGGTGGAGAGGAGGCAGCGACAACGTCTCTGGCAATGTCTAGCAGTAGTGGCAGTGACAGAAGCAATGATAGAGAGGAGAGAAACCATCTACAAAATCACGGGACAAATGAATCAGAAGAAATGCTGGTAGGGGAAAGACGGGGGAAGGGTATCCTGTAGGGTTAAATAAGATATTCCTTATCAATAATTCAGAAATTTGATGAGGGACTTTATTGCTAATCTATTACAATACAAAAACATCATCATACATACAAATTTCTCACTGAGTGTCAATGACTAACCTCTACCTAACCTCACAACCCAATGATACATACGTTTTCAGTTGCATATAAAAAACTGCCGCAAAATATGACATTGAAGTGGGAGAATTTTTGTGGGTCACATGGCACGAACATCTTCCTCATCAGTCACACCAACTGTTGAGAAAGACCAATTGTTTTTTGTGGGACAAATGGTGTGTGTATCATTTTACCCTGTCAGTTGTTTTAATCAGAACCAACTACGTAGTTTTTTTTAGGTAAAGAAAATGCCCGCAAAAATTATATGCAAAATCCCTTTTCGCAGGTGATATATAGTATCAATTTTATGATAAGAGACCAATGAAAAAAAAAACTATAACTTGTGTTTTCTTTCCTGGTATTCAATAAAGGTTCTGTACTTATAACTGATTGTATAGATACTACCATCAATTTTTCTTAAAAAAAACCAATGCCATATCCCCATTATGTAGTAGCAGGTTGTGCCAATTGTTATTGTAGTTGTTTCCTGTGAATTGTTACTCCTAGTTCATGCAATAGAGAATAGTGTCCCACTTGTAAGTGCCATAACAATGATAGTGTTTGACTAACACCCGATTCCACAGTCCAAGGCTCTAGTAGAGTTTGAAGAATGATGATTGGCCCCAAAGATCATCACTAGCCTTGACTACACACTTTTTCCTCACTCAGTAACAACTGAAGATGAACTTCTCAACACGTCACCCATCATAGTACTATTCTAGGGTGAGCATGCTTAACCACAGAGTTCTTAGTGATGGGCTCCCTATAAAAGAGGTTCTCCTTGGTCATATGAGTTTTCAGTCATTCATTTGAAGATCATTTTATCTGAGGTCTCAAATTTGAAGATGCTATAATCTCCTCCACTTTGACTATATACATCCTTGTCAAGGCTAAAAAATATGGTCTTACAATCTTTTCCCATTTCACTATAGACCCTAAATATCCATGCATGCCTAGATTTTTATCACAAGTACCAACAAAAGGGTAACTACATGACCACAGATAGCCCTTCCTAACATTCCTGGACCGCATTACTCAAAGCCTTGCATGCAACATGCCTAAGTGGGCCTCACTTACTAGAGGGTAATTGACTTTGATATCATTTCAAGAATGATGAGTGGCCCTACATACCACCACTAGCCTTAGTTGCATGCTTTTTCTTCACTCAGAAACAACCAAGGATCAACTTCCCGACTAGTCATCCATCCTAGGTTTACTCTGGTATGAGTACGCTTAACCACAAAGTTGTCAGTGATGGGTTCCCTAAAAAGGAGGTGCAAATTGGTGATATGATTATTCCAATAATTCCTTATAAGTTAATTTTATTTGAGCTCAAAACCTGGGATTTTATATATGGGAAGTTGTATTTTGTGAAAGTTCCTTCAACAACAAGTCTATTAGTCCGAGGAAGGATTGCCCAATGAAGTTGTTTTCTAATCTGAGACCGATCCTGGAAGGTTGATGTGTTTCTTGTTTCTCATATCAAACGTCAAGGATGAAGTTCTTATGGGGGATATATTTATAACACATGTACCCTATTTTGCTTGATAAACATGTTTTCTAATATGATGATCACTTTTTGGTTAGATTTATTTAATTTCTAGACATGATACATTATAAAATATGTTGATGTCTTGATTATATAATTATCCAATGTATAATGAATATGATGAGCTTGTTGGATTAGATGTAATAGGTTCCTACTCGTTTAATATAATCTAGATATATAACCCATTATCAAGATAGGGCTTGAGCTTTAAGGGTGAACCATTAGTTGGTGACATTTTAATAATGTCAAGAGTATAATTTGAAACACATTAATACCTCATGAATTGTGACAAGTGTTGATGGGTTATGGTGAGTACTGATGAGATATGTTATGATGTGATTATATATATATATGTATATATATATGTATATATATAAACTTCTTGATATGTTGATCTGAGTATGGATATCCAAATGTGTTTTGTGATGATGTATTTTTACATATTCATGTTAGGGTTTGATGCTATGTGTGAATTGCATGACCAAGAGAGAGAGAGTTGGACTTAGTTATAGCTTTAGAAGGTTGGATGATATATATGGATTCTCTATCCATAAAGTATTGTCAAGTTTGATTCTATGAGGTAAAGTTGATTAAGAGTAGTTAGTATGTTATGAAATATTGTTGGGTTAAAATTGTTGTTGGGTCTTGGATCTCTATGTTGCCAAAGTTCTTTGTTATATGTGCCAACATGGTAAGTGATATTGATGTATGGTTTGATAAATGCGAATCTTATACTTGTTATGACTCTAGGCCTTAGTTGTGAACTCAAGCTGGTTTTGTGCGACCCCTATTAGGAAGGAACTTTGATATGTTATGTTTGGTATAATCGACGATAACACCTTAGGGCATGTTTGAGCCTTGTTGATGAAAATCCCTTAAGGGATGGTGAGAACCCAGTTAGGTAGAGCATTTGTGGCCATTTTGGACTAATCTAATGGAAGAACAATTGTTTTAGTTAGTTTGAGATCAAGTATACTAATCTCGGTTGGGTTAGGGTGAACTTGGATGAAGTGACATGGACCCAATTAGGGTGGATTGAGCCTAGTCTACTTTGACATAATTTTATTGAGTTGGACTAGCTAGATGAGAGTGATGTGTGGATCCTGGTGGGACCCTAGTTGAGGTGGATTTAACCCAAAAACATTTGGTAGTATATATACATGAGTTGATGACTAAGTTGAGAAAGGAGAGGGTTGGGCTTGGTCAAGTTGAGGAACTCAGTCAAACTAAGATTTTCTCTTAATTTAACTTGTGCGAGTTGAGCTTTGTGTTTGTTTAATTAGATGGCATGAACTAGATTGAGTGAAACTTTAGTCACGTTTAATTTTTTATGTCATTTAAGTGAGGAAGTCTAGGTTACTTCATGTGGTCTAGAGGTAGACTTTTACTGTTGGTATGTATGCCCAGAGAGCCAGTCATATGATGATTGGGATATGGCATTATATACCCGATTTGATAATTATAAAGGTAAGCTTCCGATTTATTTTAATATTTCATTATTAAATAATGAATTATATTATAAATATCTAGAGAATGATATTACTCAATCACGAATGTCTTCAAATGTGTGACTTGGAAGAATGAGATCATACAGATGTTAAGAGTATATACATTCTGATTATGTCCCTAATCAATTGTTATTGTGGAAGGTGGATAGACAAAAATAACACATAAGATCAAAGTGTGAGTTGGTTGATGACTAAATCTCATTAGTCATGATATGGCAATAACAAACCAAGCACACAGATACATGTTAAGGAATAGTGTATCAGATAGACCCACCATTGGACTGACACATGGAAGCCATCATCATGGAAGTCATAGTCAGGTCTCGCAATGATGGTGGTGTTTGTGGTTCTTAGACCCAAAATCACTGCACTCATCACATGTCATTGGATACACTTTGACATCATCAAATGTCGTCATGAAACATGGGTTGTTATAACGATGATTATTGGATGACTTTGACACATGGGGATTGATTGGGAGTGATAGATATGAAATTTGTCCCTCCTATATGAAGTATGATATCCTAGGCCTCTTGATTAGTGGGATTGAAAAACGTATGGAAATACACATGTGAGTCAATATGTTGAGCTCACATATATCTCATGCAGTCTGCTTTAGTTCAAGAAACAAGATTGAATAATAATGAGGATTACTGCTCCATGCCTCTAGTTCAATCTGGATATCAGTGACAAAGGAACTATACAAACACTATAACACCATACACAAATTGTAGGTTGAAGTTTCTCCCCAACTTTCCATTCACTTGGGTAGCAATGATGTGCGACTAGGCACCACTCATTACTTTTGATGTCATAAGCTTGTTATGGACATTCATCGCCAATATGATATGGGACCTATAGGGCCACACACATAGAAACTCATCTAGAAGAGAAGTTTGATCTTGAATGATAATTGAATTGATTACTAAAGTGTTTAGGTATTTCATTCACACAATGGATCAACTAACTAGACTGCCAAACAATCAGTTCAAGTGTTCACATTATTGTTTGGAGTGTCAGGTTGATTGTATTATACATTAATTGGAATTCTACCTGACTTGGGCTGCAAAATGGTCATCTGGCTTGTGTAAAACGGTCATCTAGCTTGTGAGAAATGGTCGTCTGGCTTGATGCAATATGCTCATATTAGTTTAAAAAAATTACTATTTGGTTTGGTGTGAGATGCTCATCTCAATTGCACCAAACGCCCGTTTCAGGGGTACGTCAAGTTGAGTACTAATTGTAATTGAATTGCCAACATATGTGCAGAACTGGAAGGTGTGAAACGACTATTTTTCTTAGTGAAATGACTGTCTCACGCGCGAGATGGCCATCTCTCTAGGCGGGATGACCGTTTTATCACACACAGGATGTGAGACTTCCAGAAAAGTTGCAAAAATTTAAGGTTTACTTGTCCTTTCCACTCTCGCTTTAATGTTGCTTTGGTCGGGGACTGAGAACCCCGACCCTAACCCCTCCTATATAGAGGGTTACTGGGGGCTTCCCTGAATCCAACTACTACACAGACAATTGAGAATCAGTTGCTCTGACAAGTGTTGTCCTCTCTAGTTGTGGTAACTATGAGAGCCCAGGCAAGTCCTACTCGACTAGGAAGGGATAGCTATGGGAGAGCAACAACTGAGGTTCGTTGTTGTGGGAGAGTACCTTGGTGACTAGTACACCAACGGGAGGGACAACTCCTTCTTGTCCGTTCCGGCAGGACAACATGAGTTCTAGTTGGTCCGTGTGGAATACTCCAAAGGTAGGAGTCTATTGGCTGTTGCTAGGAGAGAAACATCAACTCACAGTTTGTGGTGAGATCTGCGGTGCCACTATAGCAGTTGTCTGTGTTTGATGTCTATGGAGAAGTAGTCAAATGAGTCAGAGTGCGACTAGGAGCTGCAAAACCACCGTCTAAGACAGAGTGTGTATCTACATCGATGAAGATTGTCGCTGGATTTGCTCCAACACTAGGTATATCTTTGTGAAAGCATCCCTCCCATTACATAGTTACTGATGTGATCTGCTGGTTAATGGGAAATATGTCAGTAAATTGTTTTTCCACTACCTACCTGATGTCGTATTTCCCAACAGTGGTATCAGAGCCATGTCAATTAATTATGTTTTGAGATAATTGATATGATCGAATTTTAGTTTTAACCATATTTATTTATTGTATGCAATGTGAATATTTAAACTGGTTGATCTGCACATCTATCTAAATCACCACACAAGAACCCAAACGAATATATATATATATATATATATATATGTATATATATACAAATATATATATTTACATATATATATAGACATATATATACACACATATATATACACACATATATATACATATATATACATACACATATATACACACATATATATACATATATATAAATATATATGTATATATATATATATATATATATGCAATTTATGTTTGTTTCCATTAAATAAGTTTTGATGGTTGATGTAAAGCATGGTTATTGACAAAACCCCTGATTTTTGTGTGCATGGTTGTGGTTTTTATTCCTATTGTTAATCGGTCTGCATATCGAGCCTCTCTCTCCTTTGCAAATGTAAATTAATGCTATTATTCCTATTTCCCCTCAAATGTAACTTGAAGTTTTTCCATATACAATGTAATACAAAATAGGATAGTTTTAATTTATGTTTCTACGTGAGATGATGATCTGCACAAAGGTGAAATGAGCGACTTGTGAGATGAAACGAGCGACTCATGAGACGAACTGATCAACTGGAGGACAGAGGAGGCAAGATGACCAAAGGATGAACCAACTGACTAGTGGCCCAACCGATCGGCTAGAGATGTCCAAACATTTCTCGGACCTAAGAACTAGATGACTACTTTAGGAGAGCCCAACCAAATGACTAGGAGGTGAGCCGACTGGTTCAAGAGTTGAACCGATCAACCCAGATTAGTTTGAGCACATATCTTCACCAACAAAAGGTTGTGTATGATGTGGACCAAAGGTGGTAGTAATTCCTTTTGGCTCCAAGGAATTACAATAGAATGTCCATAACCATCATTTGTGTGTTTTATTTATTGCATGTTCTCACTTGTGGTTATAGCATGTATATGACACGTACTATATATGTGGTGATTAGATAACGTATATTTATATACTTATAAATACAAACTCCCTCAATTATAATATCAAGTCTTATATGCTTCTAACAACAACCCTCATGAAAATCTTATTTGACCAAGCATAGTTTATGCCTTCGCGAGGTGCGTCATCTATCTCATGGAAGTGTGCTGGTAGATATGTAGTTTTGGCTTTCACAGGGTGCATGTCTATCATGTTGGATGTTGCGTCAGGCTTGACTGGTGATTCTTAGAGAGTCTGGGCCTAGAAGCATACATATGATTATGGTAAGGAGTTGTGCATATCATCTATCTAAGAGTTCCATATGATGCAATTAGCGTGATTGCCTACCTTGATGATTGACTGTTGATGTTGGTGTAGGCCGGGTAACAGTTGAATTATTTTGGAACATGTCCCACTAGAATATTGTACACTACACTATTCTAATTTGATATTGAGGGCTACTCAATTTGAATAAAATAGTGGGAGCGATAATAATTAATGACCTAATTAATACCATGCAAATTATCATATCAAACCAAATAAAAATGTTTTGAAAAGGTTGTAATATTTCTTTGTAGAATCAAATGTCAAACAAAAACACGTTCAAATTTTGATCAATCTTCAAGAAGGGAAAAAGGGATTAAGTTCCACAATTGGTTAAGGACTTTAAGAAATGTTCTCGTCATTGAGTGAAAGCTCTATGTCCTTGATAGACCAATGCCAGAGGAACCCACTCCAAATGCGCCTAAGGCTAAATGGATGCTTATTGGAAACATGCAAATGATGCCATAGACATTTTGAATATCAAATGCTATGTTGTATGAACTGTGAGTTGCATGAACAACACAAATACATGGACATTCTCAAGATGGCGACACACCTTAAGAATCATGTAAAGCAAAAAAGGTATAATGTCTCTGAAGCACTAATTGAGTGCAAAATGACAAAGGGAGGTCCAGTAGAACCCCATGTGTTCAATGTGACTAGACATGTGGAATTACTGGGATTTCTCTTTGGTCAAGAGTTGACCATGAATATGATTATGCAAGCTTTGCATGAATCATATAGTCAGTTTATCAAATGTTTTGCATGTTGATGCCAAAGCAAGGAAGAATAAGGACAAATCTGTGATGGTGATTAGTGGAAGTGAGTCCTAGGGAAAAAGCAAGGCCAGGAAGTGTTCTGAGGCTCCTGGGGAAAAAGCAAGGCCAGTAAGTGTTCTGAGGCTAAGTGAAGCCCAAGTCTTCTACACTCAATATATGGAGAAGGGTAAGTGTAAAAAGAATTTGTCCTTTTCACTTAAAAGGATAAAGAAAATAAAGTGCAACCATTGTCACTTATTTGGACATTGGAAAGGAATTATCCTCTTTATAGAGGATCTCAGGAAGAAGATAGAGATAGAGATCTCTACTTCAGGACCTGAGAAGCAATAAGCTAGAACTATATGGAGCAAGAATTGCTGCCACTATAGTTAAAGGTTATCATTCATGGGAAAATAATAGAATTAGTGAATTGCTATTATGTACTTACCAAACATCATATGTTTTGTGTGACAAGAATATTATGATCTTTTATGGTGATGCCCTATGTCTCATAAACTATACTTGATAGTTGAAAATACAAATGTGTATGACACATACACTGAATGACTTGATAACTCAAACATTGAATACCTATAGCTGTGCATTTCTTGAATCCATATGATGGTTATCGAGACTCTTTTGGTTATTGAACCAATAGAGACATGCATATCTTATTTGTTGTGAAAAATGACAAAAGCATCTTCACTAGATATAGTGGGAGATCAACTATTCCATTAGGACTAGTACATAATGATGTACATAGACCTTTTTGGATGAATGCTAAAGGCAGTTACAAGTATCTCATTATATTTATTGATACTATCAGTAGATATTGAAATTTGTATTTAATGAAATACAAGTTTGGATCTCTTGAAGTGTTCTAGGATATCATAAATGAAGTACATAACTAAATTGGTAAAAGTATTAAGATACCTTGATATGATCGATGTTGCAATATTTTAAACCAAAAGATTGAGGACCTTATGGGAGATCATGAAAGTGTATCATAATGAACCCCATCTGAAACATTCTGATATGTCAGAAAGCAGGTATCACACCCTGTTAAGTCATGGTGAGATTATCAATAAGATCTAGCTAATCTTACAATTTCTTTTGGGTACATACTTAAACACTAAACAATGTACTGTCTAAAATGGTTCAAAAGACACCATAAGAGATATGGTATGGGAAGTGTCCCGATGAGTCTTTTGTAGTGATTAGGATTGAAACCTTGTATGAGAAAATAGTTTCTTAAAAAGTCTTTATCCACAAACACATGAATGTTATCTTATTGATTACTATTTATATTCCAGCCCAACAACAAAGAGTTTGTTCCTAGGATGGCTAAATTCCTAAAGGGAACTTAGTTCCAAAGGAATCAATGGGAGTAAAAGTAGAAATAAAAATGTTTGAGACAAATAAGAAAACATAGAACCTAAAGAGGTACAATAGGAACAAGGAGAATCACAAGTTGTTGCAGAATCTTCAATTCCTTATGTAATCACAAAACTCCTAGCTCTAGTAGAACACGCCTTGGGTTTGAAAGATTATCATATTTTATAACTCAAAAGGGAGACAAGTTGATCATAGAGATGAGTCAATTACCTACCTAGAAACTATTGAGGAACCATATTCTGAAAAATTAGCTTGAGGCAATGAGATCTGTGATGGACTCCATGTAAACCAACAAGGTATGACTTTAGTGGATCCACCTGAAGGGGTAAAACCCATAGGGTGCATTTGGGTCTTTGAAAGAAGACCAACATGGAAGGGTATATTGGTTGCAAAGAGTTTCAAACTAGTTCAAAATGTTGAACATGATGAAGCCTTTTACCAGTTACCATGGTTAAATCCATCTGGATCATGCTTGCAGTTTCAGACTGTGAGAGTTGGCATTCGATTGTTAAAACCACATTACTTAATTGGAATAATTATGAGGATGTATACATGACACAACATAATGGTTTTATAAATCCAATAATTCAAAATAGTCTATAAACTACAAATATCAATCTTTGGATTGAAGCAAGCATCCTAGAGCTGGAATCTTCTATTTGACAAGATAGTTAAAGGGTTTAACTTGAGTTATAATGAAGATGGAATCTATGATTACAATATATTTAGTGGGAGTGCATTTTATATTCCACATAATGTTGGGGAATAATGTCCTTATCCTGCAAATGTTAAAACTTGGCAAGGTAAAGTACCTTCTATATGAAGGGTTTAGGCAAAACATCCTATGTGATAGGGATCAAGGTCTATAGAGATAGATCTAGAAAGCTTCTTGAATTAAGTAAAAGCACATACATTGGTAAGATGCTGAAGGCTTCATCATGCAAGACTCAATGAGAGAAAACTTGTCCATGTTCCATGGATTTATTCTTTCAAGAGCCTAGTGTCCTAGTTCTTATGAAGAACAAAGACACATGGATAGATGCTATTGGATCTATCTTGAATGCAATGCTATGTACTTATCTTGTTATCTTGTATCTATCAGACATGACTAGAAGATATCTCATAATCTCATATGTATTGGACATGACGAGAGGATATCCAGTCATCTCATATGTATAAGACATGATGAGAGGACACAATTATACCTACCTAGCAATCTCGTATGTATTGGACATGACGAGAGGGTATATGTCAGATACTAGTGAGAGTCACTGGAATACCATAATGAACATCCTTATGTGTTTGTAAAGCACTTAGAGGATTGGTTACTTGGTTATGGTAATAAGGAAGAGTAGGATGTAAAGGGTTACACCCATGCAATATTCCAAACTGACAAAATGATCATATTCGTGTTTAACATTAAACAAAAACTATAATCTAGAAAGAGTTCTGAGCTAATGATAGTTGTTCAAATCTACAAAAGAAGTCGAGTATCTCTGTGTTATAAGAACAATAGAGGATGTTGTATGCATCAAGAAGTTCATATGGGTGAACTTAAGTGAGGTTCCAAACAATTGATGACATAGTAGAAATATTGATGACAACAATGGAGCTACTAGTCAGGTTGGGAATATCAACTAGCATACTACGACACTTCCAAGTCATACTAGTAGTCGTACAGTGAAGAGATGTGAAAATTGCAAAATACCGACTTAAAGAAAACATTGTTAAACTCGCTATAAAAGCACTTGCGCAACAAAAGCATGAAGGTCATGTTTGGTCATTCTAGATGAGATTTGTGTGTGATTGGATCTAAGTGCAAGTGGGAGTCTGTTGGTATGCATGCCCAGTGAGCCAATTATATGATGACTGGGATATGTCATTTGATACCTGATTTGATAACAATAAAGGCAAGCTTCCGATTTATTTTGTATATTCAGTTATGAGATAATGAATTACATAATAAATGTCTAGAGAATGATATTACTCAATGATGTATGTCTTCAAGTGTGTGACTTGGAAGAATGAGATCATACGAATGTTAAGAGTATATACACTCCCATTATGTCCCTAATCAGTTGTTATTCTAGAAGGTAGATAGAAAAAAACAACACATAAGATTAGAGTGTGAGTTGGTTGATGACTAAATCTCATTAGTCATGATATGACAATATCAAACCAAGCACACAGATACATGTTAGGGAACAATGTATCAGATAGACCCACCATGAGACTGATACATGGAAGCCATCATCATGGAAGTCATAGTCAGATCTCACAGTGATGGTGGTGATTGTGGTTATTAGAACTAAAATCACTACACACATCACATGTCATTAGGTATACTTTGACATCATCAAACACAATCATGGAACATGGGTTGTTATAATAGTGATGATTGGGTGACTTTGACACATGGGGATTGATTATGATTGATAGATATGGGATTTGTCTCTCCTATATGGAATATGATATCCTAGGCCTCTTGATTAGCAAGAATAAGAAAAGTATGGCCATACGTATGTGAGTCAATATGTTGAGCTCACATATATCTCATGGAGTCTGCTCTAGTTCAAGAAACAAGATTGAATAATGACGAAGATGACTGCTCCATGCCTCTAATTCAATATGGATATCAGTGATAAAGGAACTATACAAAAAGTATAACATCATACACAGATTGTAGGTTGAATTTGCTCCCCAACTTTCCATTCACTTGGGTAGTAATGATGTGTGACTAGGCACCACTCATTGCTTGAGATGTCATAAGCTAGTTAGTGACATTCACTGCCAACGTGATATGGGACCTATAGGGTCACACACATAGAAACTCATCTAGAAGAGGAGTGTGATATTGAATGATAATTGAATTGATTACTAAAGTGTTTAGGTATTTCAATTCACACAACAGATCAACTGACTAGACTGCCAAACGATCAGTTCAAGTGTTGAGATTGTTGTTTGGAGTGTCAATCTGATTGTACTATACATTGGTTGCAATTCTACGTGACCTGGGCTACAAAATGGCCCTCTGGCTTGTACAAAATGGCCGTCTGGCTTGGTGCAAGATGCCCATCTCAGTTGCACCAAACGACTATTTGGTTTGGTGCGAGACACCCATCTCAATTGCCCCAAACACCCATTTCAGGGGTATGTCAAGTTGAGTACTAATTGGAATTGAATTGCCAACAGATGTGTAGAACTAGAAGGTGTGAAATGGTTGTTTCACTCGCACGAGATGACCATTTCATGGCACGAAGAGTGTGAAACTTTCAAAAAAGTTGCAAAAATTCAAGATCAACTTGTCCTTTGCACTCCCTGTTTAGTACCGCTTTGGCCGGGGATTGTGAACCTTGACCCTAACCCCTCCTATATATTGAGGGGTACTGGGGGCTTCCCAGAACACAACTACTACACAGACAATTGAGATTCAGATACTCTAACAAGTTTTCTCCTCTCTGGTTGTGGTAACCACGTGAGCCTAGGAAAGTCCAACTGACTAGGGAGGGATAGCCATGGGAGAGCAAGAACTAAGGATCATTGTTGTGGGAGAGCATGTTGGTGACTAGTACACCAACAGGAGGGAGAATTCCTTCTAGTCCATTCCTACAGGATGAAAAGAGTTCTAGTTGGTCTGTGTGGACTACTCTAGAGGCAGGAGTCTATCGGCTGCTGCTAGGAGGGAAACGTTAGCTCACAGTCCATGGCAAATTCTGAGGAGCCGCTACAACAGTTGTCTGAGTCTGATGTCCATGGACGAGCAGTCAAACAAGTCTAATGTGACTATGAGATGCACAACCATCTTCCAAGATAGAGTGTGCATCTACATCGATGAGGATTTTCACTAGACTTGCTCTAGAATGATGTATATCTTTGTGAAACCATCCTTCCCATTGCATAGTTATTGACACGATCTTCTGGTTAATGGGAAATATGTCAGTAACATTTTTTTCCGCTGCCTACCTGATGTCATATTTCCCTACATTTACATCTTTATTTATGGGTTAATTTTTCATTCACTCCCACACAAAGCTTTGCCTCTCCCTAGAGCACTGTAAAGGTGATTAAAGGGTGGTTTCTACCCTATAAAATGATGGAGAAGAGAACCTCCCTAGCTTTAGTAGAGTGTTGATCCACACCATATCTTAAAGAGAACCCTAAAGAAAGGTCATATCATTTGTTTATGGTTTGTATTCTCCATCCTTTCTCTCTTCTCAACACAATGCATGCCCATTCTTTCCATATATGGAAGGATACCAAGATCCTCCTCCTTTTTATACCCTATTTATAATTCCTTGGCCATGGCCAAAAATGGAAATGATTTTGGAGATCGATGGTGTTTGAGTAAATCTTGACTGGTTAAGAGAAGGTCATTTTGTTGATGTCTAGAGATGTGAATGACTAGAAATCTTGTAAGAGAGGTGTGTCTTTTCTATTTAGTGGAAAAGCTTGTTGATTGGAGCTCCATCACCCTTGTTCAGTACTGAGCACATTTGTTGGGCCAAGCCAAGGTGATAAGATACTCTCTTATCTTAAGATTCATATAGAAAATGATTGAAGATAGCAAAAACAAACTTTTGATGCTTGTATGATCATTTTTGGTACTTTAATGTTTATATCGTAAGACTATGACTTTATTTTTCTTATTTTTTTTCGAGATATGAATTTTGAACCCCTATTTCTTGTAAATAGATATTTTCTTCGCTCTCTAACATCCCTGATATTTGAATGGTGAATAGCTACTTCCATATCTAGATTTATTTTCTAAATTTGAATTATGGTTTAAAGTTTTGATAAGGTGAAATGATAACCTTAACCAACCTACATAAGATATTGTTGTGTAAGGAACTCCATACATTGTTGGTGTTATCTTGATGTATGATGTGTTTACAAATTTTAAGGGATTTCTACATGAATGAGTTGATTCTACAATTCCTACATTGTCATGTTGTTAAGTTCTTACTTATGATATGTACAGATATGATGATTAAGCTTCAATTCACTCCCAAACTTGTTTGTAAACATTGATTAGTAAATCTAGAAATTATGATATTCATTTTGGTAGCACTGGTATTCATTTATTTTGGGACTTGATTGTGTTATCTTCATTAATCTATGCTAGCATGCCATTAGGATATGCATATATATTTAGTGGACATACATATTCATATGATAATATGGTTCTTTAATAATGATTATCAATATGTAAGAAAGAAGGAAACCTTAACGATGTTGAAAATTTCTACATGGCACAAGAAGAACGCATACAAATACATGTAAATAATACATCTAAACTGTGATGACCCTTATTTTAGGAGTTTGACATCAATAAGAGGATCATGTATATATATACATATACAAACTTGACCCAAATTGAGGATATCATGATTCAATTGTGGACTCTTTTGACCCAAAGTGTTATTGGAAATATATTTGATGACTGATAGACGTGTATTCAGGGTTTACATTTATATTAATGAAGTTATTTGAGGAACTATGCTAGAGTAACAAATATGACAAGGTTTGGTTTCAAATTTAGTAACCAGAGGCCTTGAGTGCTGAAAACCCAATGGTTCAAATTTCATTTTATTTGGAGGTGTGTCCAAGAAAGTACTACAGTATGAAGTTATTAATGTTTTGTTTTAATGTTCTTCAAAACCTTTGTCATCTCTTATTTAAGATATTATGGCATGTGAAAAACCATGTCACATGACCAATATCTCATTGGCATTAAGGAATAAGAGGTGTATTTTTTTTAATCTGAACCGTTTTAATATATCCAAAATAGGGATCTCCTTCTCAACCTCTGAGAATTGATCAACAGAACCCAAGCTGAGGTGTCTTTAGATCCGATGAAGTTGGGGGGCAATCAAAGGGAATTTGCATTGGAAAACTATGATCTACGAATCAATGGAGCACATGGAACCCTCGCTTGACATTGGAGACCTAGGGTATTGATAAACTACAGTCCTCAACCCTGCCTTCTCCCTTGTCTATCGTAGGCCCATATATCATCTCCTATCATGGCAGTATACCTAGCTTCATACCATATTCCTTGTCCTTGGTGTGCTAGGATACTTTCTATTTTCCTTCTGACTTGTCACTCCGGCCACGCACATCTACACTTCTATGGTCTACCACCATTCCAGCAGCAGTTCATGTGGCCCTATCATGAAGGTTACTAATCTGAGAACGAAGAGTTTCCCACCTCCTTTTTCTGTGGAGGAATAAGTCAGTCTTCAGATCTGTATCCTCACCCCCCCTCAAGGATCTGAGGTGCCGCCATGGAGCTCTGAAGCTCCCATTGATCTTATCACTATGACAACAACCACCGACTAGAGGAAGGGCAGTGTATATCAGGAACTACTCAGTTCGTGCAGGAGTCCCGAGGCAGAGTCCTAAGGCTTTTATGTGCCTTCTCATGAAAATTGGTGCAAGGGAACACCTTTCCCCTCTTACCTATTCCCATAGTGACGCTCGATCAACAAGGTCAATGTACCAGAGTATCACACCACTACAGAGATGAACAAGATCTCGGTGAGATGGGGATGCAAAGCACAAAGCTTTTCACCTTATATCCAACCTACGTGAGGACATGGAAGCCCTGGCGGCACTCGCCAGAGTCAGTCACAAATGCGGCGACGCACACATGGCTCGCAGGGGAGTATGGTAGAGCATCAGGGGCCTAGAGCTTCATGGAGGGAGAGGGGAGGATGTCGCCTTTTCCCCTTCCAATTCCTCCACATGCGGCAACGCCCTTAGTAGATCTCAAAACCAAAGTTCGCAAAGCGGAGGCGCACCTAGGCGTTGGTAGGAAATCATGATGAAGGAGAAGACGGCCCAACCGGTGGACCATCCAGTTCATTGGGCCCAATGCTAATCCAGTCGGTTCAATAAAATCCAACCAAGTAAATACCTTCAAATATATTAGATAATACACAGAATTTGTATAATCCACCAAAAATATCCATGTTGGCCAAAATATTCCTAAAAAATACGCACAAGCTCAGAAAAGTACCCTCTTTATTTCAAAACCCCTATATCAGTCTTTTGAGACACCAGTATTGATAATATTTAATTTAGATGAGAATGTTTCATGTAAATGGTATAATTAGAAAATGGTTGAGGTTAGATCTGAGAAAAATAAGTTTGAATCCTAATATCATCTGGAAATTAAATGTGGACTCTGGTCTTAATATTATTGAGAAATTTTAGGTCTTTTCTCATCATTACCTAATTACATGTTTATTCCTCATATGAATTCTAGAAAATAGTTCAAGAATCAGAAAAATATGCAATTTGGACTAGTCCTCTAAAATGACCACATGATCAGTAGAAAAATATCAGATATCATCCTAAGATTAGATGGAACCTAGATTTGGCAAAATCCTAATTTGTAACTAAAATACCTATAATATGATGAACATTTATTAATGATGCTTAACTTTTATTAATCAGGTGATGACTAGATATCTAGATGAGCAAAGATTATTAGAAATCTTTGAACTCTGGTACGTGGGTTTTATTTAAGTATATGACTATGGTTTTCTTGGTTGCAATCATGATATGTATGTATGCTCTCTTCTATTTGCAAATATTGGATGTAGTAGCACTATATAATACTCGATGTTTTATCACTTGAAAACATAATTGATGAGTAGATGTTTTGTAGTTATTTAAGGTGTCCACTATCCCCCTTATGAGGGAATGGATTAATGTTGACTAGTACACCTCCCTAGAGCACAAGGTGTACATGGAGTTTCCCTAGAGTACTCGTTACACGGGGATGGGCCCAATATATATGTTTTGGTACTAGTCCACCTTGATAATGCAACTTATCTAGAAAAATGATTAAAATTAGCATATTTCTCTTATTAAAGAAATGTTTTCTATGATTTTCTTCCTTTCTTTCTACAAGTCTTTTCAAATTATGAAAACCATAAATATATGTATCTTTCTACCCATGTACTCGACATCTTGTGTGTTGATTCATTATTTCACGTATGTTTTAGGTTCAGAGATAGCATAAAAGAATGGGATGTGAGCAGTTGTACAGTTTACCTATTGTGTTAAGATCCTGATTAGCATACATGTTCATAGACTTATGTAAAATTTTCTATTCAATATGTAATTGTAAACCGTGTTGTAATAACTCACTTGGTAATATATACATGTTGAATGTTGAGAAATTTTTTTATGGTGTATGTTATGGTTTATTGTTCATGTATGCATATGTATGCTTCCGCATCGCTCTCAGATATAATTGTCTAATGTTTTTGGATTCATCCTCTCGGGCCTTCTAAGTCTTGAGATGGTGAAAATCTGGGGACATTACATAAACTTAATGCATGTTCATGTCCAAAGGATTGAGAATGTGCAATTTGTTTATGATAGTTATGTGGATGATAACGTGAAATGAGATAGTTTAAGTAATGAGTGTAATGGTGTGACAATAACATGTATTGAGGTAACCATGTAATGAATGGATATGTCAAATACCTTCGAAGAATAGGTATGGGTTAGAGTAAGTCCCACTAAGTGGGATTGATCCCTCATTCCATTGGATTAGGGGTATTCCCACTAATATATGAGTGATATCATGATCCTTACTTGATATGGGGGATACTATCGAGCCCTTTTCTTCAATCTCCAATGCGTGAAATGTTGAACCTTTGTCATATTTCATTGGGTAGTTGGCCCAAGTTCCATTTCTAAGAGAGGCTAGACTACATGTGGGAACATGTCTAGTATGCGCTTAGACGATACCACATGGTTGTGCTGTAATGATGAACTATGTGATTAATGTGATAAAGACATGAGTAATAATGATGCTTAAATTAAGGAATGATAAAGAAGACAATCTTGATGTATTTTCTATGTGTTTATATCTTGGATGTTTAATTTGATCTTGTTTAAGATACCCTATCTTGTTTTTATGTTACACTTGCTCAGTAATACATGTAATAACTAAATAAACACCTTGATTGATGATATTATTTTGAGTTGGGAAGTACCTACTTACTAAGGCAATATAAACTTAAAAATTACAAATGGTTTCATAGGAATAAATGTATGCAATGGATGTGTGGAATGTGATGAAGACCTATAAGTGCTTTAATGAGTTATTCCAATTACTAATAGTTCATATACACTCAGTGTACATCTTGTTTGTTTTTGTATCACCCATTTGATGCTTGATTCTATTGTAGTATATTAGTGTTGTACATCGAGCCTTGAGTCTTGTTGACTTAGAGAATGATGTATCATGCGAGATAAATTCTTCTATATAACAATGATGCTTTTGGGGATGTTGTGTCTCAGGGCACTTTAGAAATATGAGAAATTCAGATGAGTCCAAGACGGCTTTGGGCTCAACCCACATGTTATGTATTGATTTGGGATTATGCTTCCTCTATATTTCATGTTGATCTCTTGGTTATCCAAGCTTTATTGGTTTAGCAAATGGTTTTTGGGATGAGATATCCCTTACGAACACACTTCAGATCAATTAGGTTAACTTGGGGTGTGGGTGTTGTACTATCAAAATTCTTTAGTTCTTGAATCTTTTTGTTCTCACCAATTGCATCCTATAAGAGTTTGCTTTACTACATACAATGAAATTGAAGGTGATGCTATTATTATGATCACAATTCTACTCTCCATGCAAGAAAGTTGGAATTGGATGTATCTATATCTAGATATATGATTGGGTTATTAAAACTATATTTAGTGTATATCGTGTTACGGTCTTGATAAAAATCACATATATGGGGGTGTACTTGAAGAAAAACGTTTTTGGAAGATGTAATAAGTGGAATCAAGCTTGTATTTAAAGATCAAGTTGTTGCAGTCAAGGGAAAAAGACATCCTAAAAACTTTCCTGAGACCCTAAACCTTACTTTTCTTTAATTTTCTTTTTTTTTCTAATTTCTAGTTTTATGTGATTTATAAAGAAAATTCATGTTGTGTAATAATGTAGATATATATCATAAAAATATGATAATTTGTGAAAATTGGGTAAAATGAAGTTGCAGAAGTTGCAAACTTGAAAAATACTTAGCTTATAGGTTTGATCGGTCAAATAGATCAATTGATGCAAATCTGATCAATATGTGAGGTTGGGGTGGACTATGGTTAAACCACTTTTACCCCTTTAGGTGTGTGGAATCTTGAAGAGGGTTGGTCCATCTATATTGACCCATTTGTAGGGTCAATGCATGCCTAGACTGCAACCTACTCACTTCAGCTACCTTGAACTATTAAAGGTTGTAAGTGACATTCAATGTGCATTGAGAGAGGGTATAAGTAAGTTTCATGGCAATTTCTATAGGGTTTTATGGTTGATGCATGTTGTGGAGCGTTTGAGTGGGTTTTTGGGAGTGTTTTAGTCATGTTCTTGATGATGAAGTGGGCCTTTTTGATCAAAGTGGCAGTTAAAGCACCCTATAAATGACTGAAATGTGATTTCCTTACATCCATATGTATTTGAATCTAGAAACACACTACTAGATCTATAAGAATATATTTTTACTGGAGAGCCCTTGAATGTTGGCAATTTCTCATGTTTCTTCACGATCAAAGATTGGAATCACATTTCAAAGTTGGTTTGTCACGTCAGTTGATTTTCTCCTTTCCTTCTAATTTTGTTGTTGTTTCTACTCTTCTTTGTACTCTTCAACAAACATCTCCATGTTTTGTATCATAAATACTTCTTCTTGACCTGAACCTTCTGTTATTACAAGCTAACATTGACTTTTGGCTCTTGAATTGTGGATCTTTTGGGCTACGGTTTTGTGTTCTTACTTATTTTGTGTTTTCATCTATAAGGAAACTGATTTTACTTATTTTTAGTAATCTTAGTGATGAAATTCCTACATATAATCACTAAACCTCACCAAATGCATAAAAATGAGGTAAAGATAAATTGGTTAAGTTATTTGTATCTTAAGCGTCAGAAACTTTGGGATTTCTACCATCTTTACTACTACTTCCTGCCCTTGGATGAAATGATGATCTCTTTTATTGTCATATTGCTAAAATCTTTGACCTTCACATGTAAAGTTCCGTCAATTTTCAGTCTGGGTTTATTTTATTACTTTTTCAATGTAAGACACATATAATGTGAGTTATTATTGTAAATATATAGAATGATATATTTATATTTGGTGATGACATTTTAGAAAACAATGTGGGTTGTTTTCCCTAATTAGGTATGGCTAAAATTGGAGACCACTAGCTTTATATGTGCAAGTTGTTCATAAAATTATGATTTTTTTTCTTATAATGCTTTAATTACTTGCATCATTGTGGGAAGGTTGAACTTCTTTACCCCTCTGACATGAATGATGAGGAAATGAATATTAATTACTGAAACCCTAATCCAAGTAGGCGTCCTATGTACGTATAACTCCCTATGTGTATAGAAGCCATAGAAAGCAAAATAAGTATATGAGTAGCAACTCACAGATAGTGAGAAGGTTTCTAGAGTAGTGTGTTGTTGAATACATGGGGGTTAACAAGAATTGTTATGAGGTACATCCTCTTATATCCTTGAATTATCCTATTTATATGTGTGAGGTTAATGTGAAATCTCCTGTCATTTAAGGTAGTTGTGCAAATTTGATTAAAATTCTTGTGCTATAATATATATGTCATTACTTCCATGAGTTGTGATATATGACATTACTTCTAATGAGTTGTGATAGGTGCATTAACATGAGGGCCTAGGACACACCTAATTCTTTATATAAGTTGCATCCTAATGGGTAATTTTATACTATCATCAACTAGTGAGAGGAAGGATTATAGTTGGAAAAAAAATCCTAAAACCTTCTATATTGTCTATGTGACATCATGTTTACTAGCCAATAGTTTGTCTAGTACAACCAATTGCCAATATGTATTAAAAAACAATCTAATGTAACCATATGAATTACTTGTGTAATTGTGATACATATGAATATTTGTTGTCTTTATTACTCTATTATGTTTTATAGAAGTTGATGACAAACATAGGATATACTAATCCACCAAAATTAGTAAAACTTTCATACTCTGATTACACGACATATTCTTCATCTCTTGTTGAAATTGTGGTTTCATTCTTGTGATTTTCCACCCTTTATAGGGTCTCAACAACATACCCAAAGGTTTCAGCTAGGAGTTTCCTTCACTCGACCAGGAATGAACTGAAGATGAGAGTTTAACCTTGGTGTGTCTTAGAGTCAAAACTATGAAACTATGTCCTTAGAGACGTGTTTCAACCGTTGACTTACCTACATCTATTTTTTTCTACATGCCTTTCATACAATGCTTATTATGATCCAAAAAACCGTTTCTAAAAACAAGTTGTGGCCTTGGTTGATTATGATGACTTTTTTTAGTTACCTAATGATATATGAAAATGTTTGCCATCCATATGTTGGAATTTATAGAAGTTTTTAAATATTGTTTGAGCAGTTTCCTTTCATTCTTGGATTATTAATTTGAGTGAAAATGAATATATGTCAATGTTTGCTATCCTTATGTTGGAATTTATAAAGATTTTTAAAAATTGTGTTTGAGCAATTTCCTTGCATTCTTGGTTTGATGATATTACTTTTCAATTTAAAATTTTGGTTTTCATTCTCTGACTATGGAGTACCCATCCTTTAGGTATGTTTGTGTTTTGATCCTAGGATTGAGAGTGTCACATTAATACTCTCTTATTGATAATACATTAAATCAAATAAGTAGTGTTACTTCTTAATCTATGTTTTAGAATAATAGACACATGAGCAGGAAAGGTATTTTCTATCCTAATTAAAGGGTACTAAGAAATGGAAATATTTCTAAGATTTTAGAATTCTATAATTGTTGTGTAATAAAGGAAATAAAAGAAAGTTAGTTTCTCCATGGAAGTTCTTACAGATAAGTTATTTTTTACTACATTTGTTTTGATTTTTGTGGCCCCTCTCATATTTCATCAATATGTGGTGTTAAATTCATGATCACTTCTATTGATGTGTTTTGAATGAATGTTTGGGTTTTCTTCTTAAATAGTAAATATGAAGCTTTTAAGTAGTTTAAGAAGTAGAAGACTATGACTAGAAGAAAACAAGAAAATGCTTAAATATTAAGGTAAAGTAATGGTTTAGAGCTTTATTATTTAGTCTAACAAACCACTTTGAATGTGGTATAGAAGACATTTAGTTATACAACAAAAAAATGGCGTTGGAGAGCATATGAATAGTTGATTAATGTTGGACTTAGGAGAGAATTATGGACTGGCTTATTTTCATATCCTCTTACATTGTAGATTCTCTCCATCTAGTCTTCTTTGTTTCAAACTCGTGAATAGGTTTGGTATGGTTAACATGTTAACTAGTCTAACCTCTTTATTTTTTTTTCATTTGTCTATGTCTACTCCAACAATGGAATTATTGAGCCTAGGACCAAGAAACATATTTTACATGTTTATGGTGAAGGTGGAAAAGGGTATGTGTTCTGGAATCTTAACCCTAAGTATTCAATATTCTTACTTGATAAGAATTCTACATTTTATTAGTATGCAATATCGCCCAAGGAAAATGATGATTTTGCCTAAATGATACAAATTCTTCTCCTAGAGTTTCCAAATAGGTGGATTTAGAGGTTTGTGATGTGGTGTCATCATGAAATGCTAGTTTAATACCTCTTATTTGAGATCATCATAATGCTTCACATTGTGTTGAAGATGAGGCAACAAGAATTATACCTTATGGTGTTTCTCTTGGAAGATAAATAAGACATACTAGACCACCTACAAGATATTCATACTACATTGAACTTATGATTTAGCCAATGCAAAGGAGCTTGGTAATAGTGGTGAGCCATCTACTCAAGTTATAGTTATGTACTCTACATATTCTTATATTTGGATTGCTTCTATCAATGAAGATATGCATATCTTCATAAGTGTGAGACTTGTAATCTTGTTAAACCTCTTGTTGAAAAAAAATGTAGATTGTAAATAGATCTTAAGATAAAAGGAATTTGGTCTTAGAGATATTAACGCAAGAATCAGAGCACTATTACTTGTAAAATTCTATTTTCAAGGAAAAGATGTAATTTGTAATAAGGGTATATGTTCTTTTCTCAGACATACCTTTTGTTCATATTATTTTTGAGTTGTGTTGCTAATTACTTGGTTCTTGAGAAAACATATGTGAAGACTACCTTAATGCATGGTGATCTGGAAGAGAAGATGTATACACAATAGCTAGAAGGTTTTGTGTCTAAGAAAAGTGAAGATAAAATCTTCTTATTGGATAAGTCATTTTATAGATTGAAGGAATCTTAAAAATAGTGGTACATGAATGTTTATAGCATTATAATCATACATGAATACTCTAAGAGTTGATATCATGCTTGTGTCTATTTGAAGTCAATTTCTGATTAGTCATCTATTTATTTCTTCATTAAAATTATATGTTCATTAAAAAGGATATTTCTATAATCAAAATGCTTAAATCCTTTTCTATGTGAGACATGAATGAACGACTTGGTATATGCATGAAAATAATGTAAATGAAAATTATCATACATTGGAAATTAGGAAAATCACTCCTCAATAAAGACAAACAACTATACAAGGTTGTAAAAATATCATAAATGATTGATGTTGATCCCTTGTCCAACCAAATTGATGATAGTTTCAAGAATGTTGTATCATATTCTACCATAGTCTCAAGAAGAGGTCATTTAAACTTTGTTACTCTAGTTGTTTTGGTTGTGTGATGGACATTATGATTGTACACATTAGGAAAATGCACAATATATTGACATGGTGAATCAATACATGTTAAATCAAAGGATAGTGTATAGCAAAGCAGTGAAGTGCATTCATAAGAATAATAATGGTATGTCTTATACATGCCTAGAGTTTTATAGGATACATAAGTTCTTAGTTGGTTATGTAAATAAGGATTTTGCAAAATATATTTATAAAAGATAAACTCTTTTTGGCTACTTGTTTATTTTCAATAGTTATGTTGAGAGATGGAAAGATACATTTGAGTCTATAATTTTACTATCTACCATCAAATAAGCTACATGACTTGGAGGTTTGTGTACAAAACTTCTTCGAAATTAGGAAAATAGTGGTGATCTACTACGAAATACAAGTCCCATTTATTTTTCTTAATATGTTCCTTGCATGAACCAAGCACATTGATGCCAAATATAATTTAATAAAATAATTTATCACACATGGGAAAACTATCATGAGAAAGATAGACAACAAAAACATTATCATTAATCAGACAATATATCTATAGCTAGTTTCCAAGTTCATGTTCATCTTATACATGGTTAGCCTTTAAAGTCTATCGTGATGCCCTTAGGGGATGCATGATAGGAATTCGTTTTTTGCAAGATCTAGAATGATATTCACGTTCAATATTTTCTATGGAAGAATTCTCCACAACAATAGTAAATGTGATTTGAAGTCCTTAATTATAAAGAACATATACTCTAGGTAATCAATCTCTTTTCTATTTTCTAATTTATATTGGTTGTGTTTTAGTTAAATGATAGGATATTTATAAATGAACAAGATAAGATATTTCTCAGTGGTGAGTTTTAGACGATGGACGTGGGCTCTACACAAAAAATTATGGGCATGAAGATTACTTGAGACCACATAGAAGGAAATTTTCTCATTGACCTGGAGAAATATATAAAGAATATTATACAATAATTGTACATATATAATCCACTTTGTGATCATTTCAAGAATCTCACTTATTCCACACCACACCATTTTGAAGAAGAGAATACTTATATGTCACAAGTTCGTTACTCCCGTGTTGTTGGTAGCATGATGCATGCTATATGATTAGAACTAATCCAAATACTACACAAGTAACTAACATAGTGATCTAATGCATGTATAGTTCATAGAAAGGACATACATGACACTGTGTCAAGATATCAAAGAGTATACATGGCTTGTAGGCTTGTGTGTTGTTTCTATTTCCATTGTCAAAGTTTCATCTACCTATATAAGTGTAAAGTGTTCCACAAACTAACAAATAACATTTAATTCATATATCACATAATCATAGAAGTAATCACACATGTGCACATACATATAAAAAAGATCACAAACAAAGATACCCTAATTATAAGATTAAAAAAATTAAGATTTGATGTTAATGATTTACTTAAACTTGGTTAGCCTTAATACCATACAATGTTTCCCTTAAAATATGCTCTAGAAGGAGTTTGTTATTTGCAGCTGGCTGATTGTGAGTCAATATGGATGATTGTGGTATCTCAATGACTCCAAATCCTTATCCAACTTGGGTAAATTTCTATTTTGAATTTGATCTTTATTTGCATCCAATCTATGTTTCCAAAGGTATTTAGGTTGATTTTCCTAATTGGAGATGAATGTAAATCCCTTAGAGATTCCCCTCTATGTGCAACCTGACTTATTGTTTAGTTTCAACTCGTAATAACTATTCATAGTGCAGTAGCATGATACTTATATAGTTACATATAGGAAACCCATGGGAATTGAAGGTTTCATATACGGATGAGCTCCATATCTTATTTTGGTGTAACCTTATCTTGGTTCTCTGAGAAGATCCCCTTTCAGTAGAATTTGTCTTCTCATTCTATTGAGTAACTCATCTTGACCGAAGTACATACACCTCGAGTTTAGTTGACGTGGATTATTGTTTTCCTTATCACTGCATACATATTTTTTAGTGTGTCATTATGATGTTATGACTTGAAAAAAACTACATAAGCCTATACAATTAATTAGGTCACTTTATTCAGAGAATATGCAATTATTCTATTAGATCTTCCATACCTTGCTTATATGACCATGAATTATGTCTCATATATTCATATTTTAGCCTCTTAACAATATTACCAACACCATGTATGTGATTACTTTATTATAAAAAAAATAGGTACATAAGATATGGTATTGCAACTATAAAGTTCAAATCTAAGTTGCTTCGCCATTAAACCTAACATTAAGAGAAATGTAGCGCTATGAACTTAGCTCAATGGTGGATATTACACTAATACTCTATTTGAATTTTTATGATAGACAGATAGAACCAGTGTAAAGATGGGGTTTTTGGGATCCATGGCTTTACTTTTATGCGACAAAGCACTTAAATCCCACTATTTTTATGTATCAATTGATAAGTTAGTCACATTAATAATTTAACTCTAAGAGTTTCAGAGCAATATGCAGCGGAAGGATAATTAGAAGTATCATGAAAAACCATCAACAATCATAAGTATTAAATGGAAACATTAACATATACATAATGTATCAAATACATTGAATTTACAAATTTGTTAATACACCATTCTACATAAATTTGTAGAGGGAAACACCTGATTGTCTCATTTAAGTCGCAAAACTTGAGAGACCAAAGTATGATGTCTTTAAGTCCAATTTGTATCTATATGGCCTTCCTGAACTGGGTATAAGATTATATCTAATATAAAGAATAAAATAAAGAGACATCAACAAAAGATGGTATGTACTACAAATGTTAATTGGGCGTAATGGAGAAAAATTGAGGAAGGAAATAAGAGGCAAAGAGTAAAATTTAATGAGAGTATACAGAATGAAATAAGAAGTACAAATCAAGATCAAGTAAAATTATATAATGAGTCATTTCAAGAGATTTTAAATCATTCAATCCATTGAACTTACAAAAAATAATAATGCAACAATGCATAAATATAAAACAAGCAATGCAAACGTAAACAACTCAACTAGTAATGTCTAATAATATGGAAAGTGATAGCTGCACCAGCACAAACTACCTATTTAGGGACTTAAACCCAAGGATCATGTGCAACCATGGCCATATACCCCTGATTTAGAGACTATGCTCACAGAGCGTGTGCAACTAAGGTCATACACCCCCAAATTTAGGGATGAAGCCCAAAGAACGTGTGCAACTAAGGCCATAAACACCACTCATATGTTACACTATACTAGGTAACTATCACTATTTGCTTGCAAAATATGGTATCGCAAGTAGTAAGTAAATCATAAAATGATTGAGGTTCAATATTATCAAGAATGATTTTCACATTAAAAGGAACATGTAAGGTTATGTCAAATGATCACTTGATTTAGAAAATTCAACTGATTATGCCTCATTCAAAAGAATGCAAGAGGAAAAAGTACCAAAAGCATAGAAAGCCCCAAACATCTCAATTGAGAAATACATACTTGATCTTCATGACTATCTCTATTACTAGGGATGAAGCGCACCATTCATTCATATGAACCTAAAAAATGTTTTGTACACACATTAGTCCATA
The DNA here is from genome assembly GCA_963693085.1 of Alisma plantago-aquatica. Lineage (NCBI taxonomy): Eukaryota > Viridiplantae > Streptophyta > Magnoliopsida > Alismatales > Alismataceae > Alisma > Alisma plantago-aquatica. Next base: position 367,559,941 of record OY856413.1, on the reverse strand, counting down.
TTTACCCATTCATATAGGTCACCTAATGTCATGTTATGATCTAGGAGTATTAATATTTGCATCCCCTTATATAGTGATTCTTTGAGTGATTCCTTATCTATATTTATAATCGAGTCATTTCTGCTGCAATATATCTTATTCTCTTTCTAGCATTGTAATTATATATTTCACGCCATTCATTATAGTGTGAATTAGCATGTCGTATAATTATCAATTTTGATGAAACCTAAAGTCATACTTAGATCTTGATATGTATATATGAATATGAATATATTCCATATGGTTACATAAACTGAAGTACATTCATATATGATCCATACTCACATATCATCTATAAATTCATCTTCATACATTTTTACTAAACTATACACTTTCAAAAGTTCCTTCTCTTTTATATCCTTTGATTCAAATAAGGAAAATATATCTAAACATACTTTTTAGTGCCATCAAATAGGGTTGTGAATCTAGCGCTTAAGTTCATATACAGTACATGCTAATGTGGTACATCGAATATATTAGATTAATATTATCATCAATATTATTATCATCTAGGCAAATCGATAACTATGCTTTGAGAAAGGTATTTAGAGACGAAGTAGACTGAGGCGACTCATGAGAAGGATTAGTTCTCAAGTGGAGATTACCATAAACATACATCCAATGCAGTACAAAATATATGTATATCATATTGGCCACTAAATATGCAAATGACATGGTACATGTATATTATTATGTATTTGCCAATTACTCAATTTAATTAGAATGTGAGTTTCAAAACGTGATAAGGATAAGGGACAAGCTTTACACCCATGATACTTTAGTTAGGTCATATACTTGATTTTAGTTGATAAGATGAATTCAAACTAATATCTACAAATTAAGTGATCGTATACATTGCGTTAATCTTATAGATGAACATGTGGAGAAGAAGTATGTGTTTACCTGATCTAGATCACAAGCACAGGTTGAAGGGATATTTGTTGTTAGGCTCCAACATTATATGACTTCATTATTGTAGCAGATTGTAGTCATGACGCGGAGGCAGAAGAATTCGATGCTGATTTAGATCTCATGGTGGTAACTGTCCAGGTGGAGAAGAACACTGATCTAGTTCTTCGCTTGTTCTCGTTCTCCTTGAGATAGAACTACAATTCTTGCAAGAAGTGTGGATGTATGTAGCCATCATCAAGCCAAGCAAAGTGATTCATTCTTGTTAGCCACCAATCTTCTCTACAAGAGGTGGTGGCAACGTCCAAGGCATCACGGCAGTTGCAGGTGGCGGCCATGGACAAATGCTAGAGGAAGAAGATGGATGTAGCAGAATTAGTAGCCGGTGTCTCAGAGGACTTTGATAGCAGGGCGTCGGCGATGGATAGAATAGCTGGGCATCGGCGACGGCTAGAACAAAAGGGCGTCGGCAACGGCTAGAACAACAGGGTGACGACTAGAACAGCAGGGCGTCGGCAACGGCTTGAACAGTAGGGCGTCGGCTATAGCAGCAGGGTGTGGAGCGAAGAGGGAGGAAGATGAAGAGAGTTGGTGGAGGGGAAGAGGCGCCAGTGCCATGGAGAAGAAGAGGAAGAGGAATGGGAGAGGCGCAACTGCTGAAGGGGAAAGGAGCTGCGCCGACGCTGCGTTGCTTTCAGCTGGGGTCGGAAACCCACGCGGACGTTTTTTTGTTTTTTTTTTATAAAACATCATTTATTAATAAAAGACAAAAGCAAACTAGCACCTGCTATGTCGGTTGTTACACTACTGGTATGCTAAAATAAAGGGTGGGAAGTTTTGCAGAAAGGAGAAAAATAGTCTGTGGGGGAGGCACCCCATAACTAGCCTCGAAGCTTGACAACTAGAGTTAAAAATGTAGAAAGTGCAAAAATCCTATCTATTGCTGCAGCAGGCCGGTTCTAGTTTCATCATCCATCATTGCCTTCAGGTCGCAGAGAAAACGAGCCTCTGATTCCCCCTCCTGTGAGTCATCTGAGCCCTCCTTTATCTTCTTCCCTACAGAGTGAAAGGATATGAAGATCTGAAATAATCTGGGTGATGATGGTGCTCCTTGGTTTTATGGTTTTGTTGAATATTCTGTTGTTTCTTTCTCTCCATAAGTTCCAACATATGGTGACTAGGAAATCGTCTCCATTGAGGGTGTAGTTATTTCTGATCGGTGTGAGACCAGTTGGAAAAGTTGTCAAGTTGTGGTTTAGTTTATCAACCCTAAGAAAATGCGAGAAGATGTTGCTGGAGAAGCTGCAATGGAATAACCAGTGATTCACAGAGTCAGTGTTTTCAAGACATAGAGAGCATATCGAAGGACCATAGAAACCTCTTTTATTAAAATTTTAGTCAGTTAGCAGTTTATTGTTACAAAGTCGGAAAGACATAAAAATTTAAAAGAGGTATACCAGATGTATCCGAATAAAATTTTACATATTTTTCCTGAATAAATTAGATCATTGATTATTGTTAGGTTTTAAATTAATCATTTTATGGCTATAAAAGAGCATAACGTCCTAGTCCCTCTCAAATAAGATACCAAGGACTAGGAATTAAGGTGCATTAATCCAAATAAATATTTTGAAGACATTTAAATTATTTAGCAAGTAATATAACTTAAATGTCATGATTTATAAAAAAGGGTGCAAATGAGTCACATGTTACATTATTAATTGCCTATAAATACTTGGACTACTGAAATTGAGGGAGAAAACATACTAGTCATTAATTCATATAAATAAAATAATATACTAGTGATTTGGGTAGTAAGATATTTTATTACAATAGACACATAAAAGTCATTTTATACATAAATTGAAGATGTGGATGGGTTATCTCGCAGAATATATATTGAACGTTAAATTATCATTATAAATTAAATTAATCATTTATTATTGATCATAATTAAGAGAATAAATATTTTAATATTAAATATTATTATTTTTATTTATTTGGACATTATAAAAATTGAATTATTACTTAAATTAATTATGTTGAAGGCATTTAAAATGTTTTATCAATCAAGACAAAATCAAATGTCATGACACATATTAAAAATGTAAATGAGTCATTTTCTTAAGTTTTTAATTATCGATAAATATTTTACTACAAAATTATGGAGAAAAATATATTAAACAATGATCACCTAAATAAATTGGTATGTTGCCTTTTATGATAATTATGACACTTCATTACACTAGGTTATAAAAATCATTTTCAACATATTTTATAATATAAATACATTATATATTGAAATTTAAGAAAACTCTAAATTATTGTTAAAATTAAGTTGAATACTTAGTGTTGATGATATTTATAATAAATATTTTTATACTAATTTATAGGGTCCATATTAATACCCGTGTGAGTAGCTACCCGACCCCTATTTCAGTAACTTATTTTGGAATTTTTTACTTTTGACATTTAGAGGGTTACTTTACCTTGCAAACTGTTACTTTTCATGTATAGATAGTTAAATTTGCATCAACAGATTAAAAAATGCAAATATATATATATATATATATATATATATATAAGTAACTGTGTTGATAAAAAAGTAATTATACGACTAAAAAAATAATCCCGTACAAAATCCACAATAGATATATATGTTACCGTGTTTTGAAATGTGTTGTTACAAACGTAACTATCTATGCATGAAACTCAACAGTTTTCAAGGTAAAGTAACCCTCTACATGTCAAAAGTAACCAACTTGAAAAAAAAGTAACCGAAATAGGGGGCGGGTAGGTACCTACGCGGGAATTAAAGATGGGCCATATATATATATATATATATATATATACATATACTTTGTATTTTTCCCAGATTTACCTTTTTAGTTGAATAGTTACTTTTTTATCAACATAGTTAATTTGTTGTGCACATAGTTACTTCTCTGGCCAAATAATTACTTTTGGCTGAAGGGTAACGAAAATCCAGGCTACCCACCGGGTATTGAATGAATGTTTATATATATATATATATACATATATATATATATATATATATATATATATATTGAGACACAATATTTCTATATTACTTACATTTTTAGTCTGTTACAACACTTCCCCCAAAAATATTTCATCCTCAAAATCACATATCTTATAACCAAAATCCAAAAGTTACTAGTATTTCTCAAATGATGTTTTTTTCTGTAGTATCAAATTAATATATAATTAGGTTCACATCTTGTGCATGGTTATACATATATGAAATTATTTGCACAAAATATATAATATTTATGATTTTAATCACAATTAGTTAGCACTACATGCTACCTCATTTTTTTTGTAAATTTGAAATCATGGTAGATTATTTTCTTTTCTACATTACTATTAAAGTAATAGTAAAATGTTGATATATATTTTTTTTACATTAATTACCCATTGGGTGTATGTACTCTAATATTTTAGAACTATATGTCCCAGTTGGGAAAATATTTAATCATTAGTATGTTATCAAATGCATCTGAAGTAGTCGGCATTCTAGTATGGTTTATCGATATTACTATGTATACAAAACTAATTTATGATTTCTCTGTGCTATTCTATTTATTCATTCTAGTTAGAAGTACGATGTTCTTATTTATGATTTAGAATTGTTACTGAGAATGATTTGAGTGGCTAAAAAAGATGTCCATTTAATTGATTTAGACTCATGCCTAACATAAATCAAAGGATGCTTTCACAACCATGTCCCAAAATTTCATTATAACAATTCTATTATTCATCATTCTTAATATATTTTCAAAATCCAATATGTCACCATACTCTAACCCCTAAAAAAATATCATGAGTCAAAGATAGAGGGGTGCATGGTCAGGTCTTCCATATATCAACAACCATGCTAACTTTTTTTCCTCCATTGCACTGATGTACCATCCATGGTCGCAAGGCTACTTAGTCGTAATGGTTGTGATTTAGGTCAATCAAAAATAAGATTTATACCATCTACAGTTAATATTCCAAATTCATTCCTTTGAAAAGTTATGACTTGGTCTGAAATACTTTGATAAAAGAAAGAAATATTTTTTTTACATATATTTTATATAAGAAAATAAGTTTTTACAATGGAAAAATGTGAGGTAAAGCAAAAAGTGGATCCAAAATCAATACAAAGATCAACGAACTTTTCACAGGAGTTCACTTTCATGTCTCAAACCATTTTAACACTATCCAATCTTTAATTCAACGCCTAACATGTATTAAGGTGGTAACTTCACCTTACACATAAAGGGATGATTTTCAGGACTCCAAATATTGTAGCATACATCTAATGTCTACTACATACTAAAGTTAACTAACAAGAGGTATAATAACTCAAATGATCGCTTCGTCTGCCCAAATATATGTCAAAGCATAAGCACAAATAAGATCTTGGTTCGAGTTGATTTTGTTAATACCAAATTAGTCTCGTTTGAGTGTATCTTGTAGAATTAATTTTTTTAGCTAATCAGGGTATGCTGGTGAGTTTTTAGATCATAAAGATTTTTTTCCTAATAATCGACTTTTTTTTACTACTTGATCAGGAGGTATAATGTTGAGAGTCTTGTATTTATATTATGCAATACTCAAATCTACCCTAAAACTCCCTATCTCAATTTGATTGCAAGTCCCCTTATAATACATAACTACTTCTACATTTTATGGATCTACTCCAACATGACCTACAAGGATCATCCAAAAAAAACTAGAGATAATAATGTGTCGTCTATCCTATATAATTTTCTAGGGTTCAAAAAGTGAGGTATAGAAAAGTAAGAAAACGTCTAGATTTCTATATTCTTTTTCAATCTATTTTGAGTATAAGATCAAAATATATCATGTATAGGGTCATCAAACCTATGTAAAAGTTCTTCCTAGACATCTAGTTAAACATTGAGGATTAACATAGACATTTAATGTGCAACCTCTCATCGGGTAGGTTTGAGATCAAATATAAAATTTGAATGAATTTCTCAAAGGGAAGGGATCTTGGAATAGGATTACAAATATATATAAACTATAGTTGGAGACAAAAATATAGTTAGGGTCTAATCAACCTAGAATCCTCTCACTAACTCACTCACCAAAACATTGTCTAGGAGGATTAGTACAAGACCCTAAGAAATAAATTTCTAGTTGTACCTAGCATGGTCACATAAAAATCAGACCTACATGAACATATATATGGTTATAGAGGATAGGAAAGTTGTAATGAAGGAACAACTAGGATTTTTGTATTGAGATAGTCTGATGTGTCGACTACGATGTCTCTGATACCAACCTATAAAGACAGGGTTTTGGGGTCCCCGACTTTACTTTTATGCGACAAAGGTCTGGAGTCCCACTATTTTTATGTATCAATTGACAAGTTAATCATATTAATAATTTAACCCTAAGAGATTCAAAGCAATATGCAGTAGAATGATGATTAGAGGTGTCATGAAAAACCATCAACAATCATAAGTATAAAATGGCAACATCAACATGTACATAATGTATCAAATACATTGAATTTAATTTTTTTTAATACACCATTCTTTGTAAATTTGCAAAGGACAACATCTGACTATCTCATTTAAGTCACAAAAATTGAGAGTCCAAAGTATGATGTCATTAGGTCTGATTTGTATCTGTACAGTCCTTCAAATAACCTGAACTGGTTATAAGAGTATACCTAATATAAAAGAAGAAAATAGAGAGACATCAGCAAACACTGGTATGCACTACAAATGTTATTTGAGCATACTGGAGAAAAACTGAGGAAGGAAACAAGAGGGAAATAGTACAATTTAATGAGAGTATACACAATGAAATCAGAAGTTTAAATCAAGATCAAGTAAAATTGTATAATGTGGCATTTCAAGATTTATTAAATTAATCAATCCATTCTACTTGCCATAAATAATAATAATAATGTAACAATGCATAAATATTAAACAAGCAATGCAAACGTGAACAACTCAACTAGTAATGTCTAACAATACGCAAAGTAGTAGTTGTACCACCATAGACTACCTATTTAGGGACTTAAACCCAAAGAGCATGGGCAACCATGGCCATATACCCCCTATTTAGAGACTATGCTCAAGGAGTGTGTGCAATTAAGGCCATACACCCCCAAATTTAGGGACTAATACCAAGGAGTGTATGCAACTAAGGCCATACACCCACTTATATGTTATACTATACTAGGAAAGTGTCACTATTGCTTGCAAAATATGGTATGGCAAGTAGTAAATAAGTCATAAAATGATTGAGGTTCAATATTATCAAGAATGATTTCCACATTAAAAGGAACATGTAAGGTTATGTCAAATGATCAACTGACTATGCCTCATTCAAAAGAATGCAAGAGGAAAAGATAAAAAAAGTATAGAAAGCCCCAAACATCTCATGCGAGAAATAAATACATGATCTTCATGACTACCTTTATTACTAGGGGTGAAGTTCACCATTCATTCGTCTGAACCTAACAAATGGTTTCTATACACATTAGTCCATATCCACCCATTCATATAGGTCATCTAATGTCATGTAATGATCTAGGAATATCAATATTTGCATGCTCTTATTATGGAATGTTATATATAGTAATTCTTTGAGTGATTCCTTATCAATAATTATAATCAAGTCATTTCTACTGCAATAGATCTTATTCTCTTTCTAGCATTTTATTTATGTATTGTACGACCATTCATTATAGTGTGAATTAGCATGTCATCTAATTATCAATTTTGATGAAACCTAAAGTCATACTTAGATCATGATATGTATATATGAATATTAATATATTCCCTATGGTTACATAAACTAAAGTACATTCATATATGGTCCATACTCACATGTCATCTATAAATTCATCTTCACACATTTTTACAAAACTATAGACATTCAAAAGTTCCTTCTATTTTTTATCCTTTGATTCAAATAAGGCAAATATAGCTGAACATACTTTTTAGTACCATCAAATAGGGATGTGAATCTAGGGCTTTAAGTTGATATACAATAAATACTGATGTAATGTATCGAATATATTAGATTATTATTATTATCAATATTGTTATGATCTAGGAAAATCAATTACCATGCTTGGAGAAAGGTATTTAGAGACTAAGTATACTGAGGTGACTCACTAGAAGAATTAGGTCTCAAGTGGAGATTACCATAAACATACATCTGATATAGTAGAAAATATATGTATATCACATCGACCACTAAATATGCATATGTCATGGTACATGTATATTGTTGTCTATTAGGCAATTTCTCAAGTTAACTAGAATGTGAGTATCAAAATGTGGTAAGTATAAGGGACCAACTTTACGCCCATGATACTTTAGTTAGGTCATATACTTGAATTTAGTTGACAAGATGTATTCAAACTAATCATCTACGAATTAACTGGTCATATACATAAAATTGAATGGTCAAACAATGTCAGAAAGACATAAAAATTTAAACAGAGGTATACTAGATCTAGAAGTATCCGAATAAAATTTTACATATTTTTTTTGAATAGATTAGACCATTGATTATTTTTAATTTTTAAATTAAACATTTTGTGGCATTAAAATAGCATAACAAGCTACTTGCTCTCAAATAAGATACCAAAGACTACAATTAAGGTGTATTAATCCAAATAAATATTTTGAAGACATTTAAATTATTTAGCAATTAATATAACTTAAATGTCATGATTTATAAAACGGGTGTAAATGAGTCATGTGTTACATTATTAATTGCCTATAAATACTTGGAGTACTGAAATTAAGGGAGAAAACATTTTTTTGGTCCTAGGAGAGAATATATTAGTCATTAATTCATATAAATAAGATACTATACTGGTGATTTGAGTAGTAAGATATTTTATCATAATAGACGCATAAAAGTCATTTTATACATAAATTGAAGATGTGGATGTGTCATCTCTCAAAATATATGTTGAATGTTAAAGTATCATTATTAATTAAATTAGTCATGTATTATTAACCATATTTAAGAGAACAAAATATTTTAATATTAAATAATATGACTTATTTATTTAGACATTATAAAATAGATTTATTACTTAAAATAATTATGTTGAAGGCATTTGAAATTTGTTTTAACAATCAAGAAAAAATCAAATGTCATGACACATATTAAAAAAATGTAAATGAGTCATTTTCTTACGTTTTTAATTATCGATCAATATTTGACTACCAAAATTAGGGAGAAAAATATATTAAAAATTTATCACCAAAATAAATTGGTAGGCTGGCATTGTAGGATAATTATGAAATTTCATTACACAAGGTTATAAAAATCATTTTAGATATATGTTTTAGATATAAATGCATTATATCTTGATATTTATGAAAATGCTAAATTATTGTTAGAATTAAATTGAATACTTAGTGTTGATAATATTCATACAAAATATTTTTATATTATATATATATATATATATATATATATATTGAGACACAACAATTCTATATTACTTACATTTTCAGTCTGTTACAACCAGAGTAATTAATCCTTACATCATCTACATGTTAAATTGGATGGGCCCTAGATTGACAGCTAGGGTACAAAAACTTTAAGGATGCATGATTTAAAATTGATAGAGCATTTTTGTGGGTTTTTCTTATTGCAAATGTATAAGATTTTATGTGAACCCACTCCTCAATCATCATTGTCATCTTCCTTGATGAACCCAAATAACCTATATATATGCTGAAGACACACGAACTATACTAATAACCCATGACATCTTGCATTTATTCTTCCGGCATTGATGATACTGTCTTCATTTTCTCTAAAAAACAATTGTTAGTGGAAGTCCCCGACATTTGATAGGATGATAGGGGAAATCAGAATCTTTCAAGATCCTCAAAGGGAAGAAAGACATTAAGAGGAAAATGAGGTGAAAAAAACACCATATCTACAATGGTGATTGGAGGATGCTAAACAAACTAGAAAACCAACATAAAGAAAAGGGAAAATTAGAAAGGGAAAAAATAGATGCTCACACCCATCCAAACAACCTTGATCATCATCTACCACACCACCAATAACCAATCTTAGAACAAGATCATACAAGGATCACTAGTACAACTACATGTAGCTGTGAAACTAACCACATGAACGCTATACCACCCAAAAAGGAAATGATAGAGATGTCAAAAAAACACAGACTGTTAGATTGATGAAGAAGTGATTCTAGGTCGAGACACCAACAAATGAGACAAGCACAAAGAAGAGCCTAGCGAGAGATAGAAAGAAAATCTAGACCCCTTCACACCATATCCATATAGAGGCAAGAATGCATCATTGCCCTAGATTGCATCAGTAATCACCAGAAAATTATAGAAAGCATAGTGACTCTTACTTATTGTAAGCTCTAGTGGGGGGGTTGGATAGAGAAAATCAGAATTATATGCAACTTCAAAACACAAAGACACAATTCTATCAAGGAATATAATTTGATATGTCTCAATACCAATAGAGGGATGTTCAATCTCTCACTTTAAGGAATATGAAGTCCATCATTTTCAAAGAGAACCAATAAAAGAAAATCACAATCTTTCTAAAAGATATATTAGTACCAATGAAAGGAGTGTAAAGTCCTCCATGATTGAGAAATGACATAAAGACCAAAGAGAAAATAAAAGAAGAATCTCTAGACCAATATTAAGGGATGTTAGGCCAACAATTTAGATAGAGAAGCCACTAAAAATAAAAACTAAGAAAGATAGTAAGATAAATAACATGATTTGAGCTCCCACTTAATCTCATACTAACAGCTTGAGCTCAAAGAAAGAAACTAAACACTATGATAGATATACCCATTAATGAGAAAAGACCACACTTTCAAGAAGCAAAATATTTCATTTCAAAACTTCACAAACATAGATACATGTAGAAAACTGATTATAAATACCAATTTCAAGATAGAAAAATTAAAACTTGATAGTCATCATTTTAATCAAACTATATTTTGACCAAACTACCCTCAATCGAGCTACATTTTGACTAAGAGGCAGTCTGATGGAAATTTTTATCTAGTAGAAATACAAACCTCTACCGAATTATTATATTAAATACCAATTGGAAACTAACATCAAATGCTAAGGATAAACCTATTGAAATCTAGTAAATTGTGTCATTATCAAATAAATATCCAATGAAGCCAATGATCATAGAAATTCTCCCTATAGAGAGTTTCTTTGCACCCAAACCATGTTCTTTTCACTTTTTCTCTTAAAAGGGCATGAGAAAGCATAGTGATCAAATATTCCACAAACAAAGAATGGAAAATGGTTGATGGAGAAATAAGATCTGGCATTTGATTTTAAAAATATACGCTCTTGATTCTTCTTCTAATTTTTACTTCTTGAACTGTAACCAAGACCACTTGTACCTGCATGACCATTGTGATAATGTAATATATTTTTCAATATATTTTCACTATTTGAAAGTTTATCCAAACATATCTTAAGATTTGAATTTTACATGGCAAGCATGAATGAGTCTTTGATGTAGAAATTAAGCATTTTCTTCCACTAGCAAGATCATCTTCAAGAATAGAGATGTTATCATAGAAGTTTACATTTACTTGGAGGATAAGATCATATTGAACATTTGAGTGTAGAATAGGGTGTTTCCCCATATTACTCAACTAATATAAAATAGTAAAAAATGAGTTTACATAGTAGTATTTTGACAAACAAGATCATCCTTTAATTTATTTTCACTAGCATATTGATTATTTAGCTAACTAAGTTCTACATTTAAAGAACTAATAATAATATCCAATTTATTTTGAATTTTCTTGTTTTTTCAACCTTTTTCAATTTAATTTCATCCAGTTCAATAAGTTCATATTTATAAAACATTGAGAGAGACACCTCACCATCATCACTTTGTGCACCATCTTCCTCATATTAATCAGTTTCATCATGTTTGACTATTAGACATTCAACTACATGGTAGTAAACTTCACCCTCATCATTTGAATGTGAATTTGATGAGGAATCCCAAGAATCATGATACGCCTTTTTGTTTTCATCCTGATAATTATTTTGCATTTTTGTTCTTTAAAGTTTTGGGCATTCAAGAATGACTTGTAGTAGAAAAAGATTTTTTCTAAAAGTAAAAGTTAACCTTTTACCATTGTTGTTAGTTTCTTCCGCACTACTAGACAAGACACTTGATGAAGAAGATTGACTATTTTATAACCCTTTCTTAAAATCTCTTTTTCTTGGAATGATTTCTTATTCATCTTCCATATGGAATTCTTGGAGTTTGGCTTCATATGTTTCTAACTTTACTGTAAGTTTTTCAAGATGCAAAGTAGAAAGATTCGATGATTCCTCTATGGAAGTAACTTTCTTCCCATACTTAGAGGTTAGAGAATGCAAAACATTAGTAACTCATGATCTTCATTATTCTTACCAAGAGATTTCATGACATTTATAATAGAAATAAATTTAGAGTACATTTAAAAAATAGTTTGATGTTTTGCATGAGAAATAACACTAGCTTATGATTAAGCATATTGATTTTAGTAACCTTTACTTGCTTGGTTCCTTCATGAGTAATAGAAAATTTTCTTCAAATATCATAAGTAATTTCACAAGAGAGTATTCTATTAAACTCACCAGCAGATAGGAATGAAATGTAATACTTTTGCATTTACACTTAAAGTAGGTTTTATCACCGTAACTACATATGGTAGTATGACCATACTCTAAAGGTCAAAATTGATACCTTCAATGGAGAATGGAATGCCTCTCTTCCAATATGAATAGTTGGAGCCATCAAAATGGGTTGGCTAGTTGAAATTCACACCTTCAAGGTTGAGATCACCCAAGTGATTGTCCCCCATATTCAAGGATTTTTAAAGATCCTTATTCCTTACTTTGATAACAATTGTAAGATCTAGAGGGGTGTGAATACTAAAAATTTGTATTTTTTGTAGCTTTAAATACAAGGTTGGTTAATTTCAACATGCTTAAAAGATATTTCAGAAAAAAGAGTATGCAAGTAATGGACAAGAAAGGAAACCACACAAGATACAAGATGTAGAGTGTTATAACCTTATATATTGTTAGACCACTACCTAGTTGTTTACAACAAATATTTCCAGCGTATATTTTATTACCTCTTCCATACCAATACAAAATATAATAACTAGTATCTTTTGTGGCTCTAGACTGGCCTCCTTCTCAACTCATGGGTAATTGGTCTTTTATGGCTCAAGACCAACCTCCTTTTTAGTTCAAGGATGACTATTGTATTCTTTGTGGGATGCCAGAAGACCACCCTCTTTGGGGAAGATTACAATATACCTCCTTTACATTTTGACATAATATTCTTGCAAAAAGTAGCTCCAAAGAGCTTTGTTGTACCCTTCTTGCAAGAAGCATTATGAAGCACTGAACCAAATAGGGAACAAAAATGAAGAAAGAAATAACAAATCAATCTCACAAAACAAAAAATTGAAGCACTAATGAACAAGTGATGATAAACTCCAGATGGGTTTAGGGAAGTCTATGTTTGGTGAAGTAGAACACTAGGGTTGAGCATAAGCTTAGACTAGGTTGGAAGTAGCTATAGACAACAATGCGATTTTCAAAGCATGGAAGGATAAAATTTAGTTGGATTGATCAAGTGCTACATGTTCATAAGGCATAACCCTATATTTAGGATTCATTTAGGAGTATATATGATAGATGTTGGAAGTGTTCACGATGAGTATAGAATAAAACTTGTCATTATAGGATAGTCGAGTGAGATTGAATGACTAATTGTGCACTAACTAAAAAGTTTGTAGATCATTCCTCAGTCAAAAAGAATATCAACTGAGATACATCATAGTTGAGAATTAAGTTTGATAAATATATTGCTAAGTCCACCTTTATTGTAACTATTATTTCTTAGTCAATATAAGGTGTGATAGGGATGCATTTCTATCAAAAAAGTTTGATCAAAAACACTTTGTCCAAGTATGTCCTATATTTTGAAAATGGATCAGATGAATATGGAAAAATTATGTAGCTTTTTTAAAAGTGTGTGTTAGTATAAATTTAATTTTAGGATGGTTTAGAGTCAATCATCTCTTGTTCCTACATCATTCGTATGAATTTGTACAATTTTTTCCTATATGAAGTATCAAGAAGGTACATCTTTATTTACAAGCATCCAAACACACATATGATTGCACATTCTTTGATATTGGATCTTGTTTAAGTTCCTTGATCACCTATAATACCTAATTCTGATATTAGTAATGCAAACATTGAATATTTGCATCACTAACATTAGAGTGTGTCATATCCAAAAATCAAACACAACTTTTAGGGTGATATTCAAGGAACCTCATATCCTCAAGGATTAAAAATATAAGCATTTGTTGAGGGTAGAGAGGTGATTTTGAGTTATCTACTTGTGGGCAACCGTATACCCCTTCTTGGCTTGGTCACCCATGTATCTTCTCAACCTTTGTGGTCATCTTCTTCTCTCTATTATCAATCCTTACTATCTTTAATGACCCAAATCTTATATTCTTTGTCCTCCATTTTGATGTTTCCCAAAATCCAATACATTTTTAGGAAATGATCCATCAATGTAACTAGGTATGAATGGAAGTGACTACAGACAATTCCATCTTTCTACTTTTCCCTCACCTTCTTCCGCACACCCTCTTATCCTTCAATTTTATAATCTTTTTAGATTCACCTACAATGTAATCTTCCACTGAGACCTTGAGAGAGTGAAAGTAATTCATCAATTTGAAGAAAGTTTATCTCCTCCCCATACCCTTTAAGATCTAGTGGACACAGTGATGGTTGTTGGGGGATGAGTTTACATGGGAAGATAGAGAGGGGTGGAAGATGGAAACAATATATGTTGCAACACCTATAGTGGGACTTAGTTTAATGATAATAAGAATAGGTACCCATCATACCATCCATGGTCTTGCCCCTTTGTGGTTATGGCATTTGCATTCTAGGAGAACATGTAGTGAGATATCCACTACATGAGGGTTCCTAGATGTAGTATCCCAATGGTTAGCAAGCCCCCTTATTTATTGTTATTTTATTTTTATTAGAACTTGAAGCATCTATCATTTTCTTATACCCTGGTATATTAATACCCCATATATGTTGTAGCATGAGGGTCATACAAATCTTATTTTCTACATTAGGAAAATATTCCTTATCTAATGGTCTAGATCACTTTATGTGGTCATAATGGACACTGATTTGGGTTATCTATTCATATTCACCCATAATATCCTTAATGTGGACTATCTTTAGATCTACAATTCTAGAAATTACTTCCCCCTTGTCTCTCTTCCTTTACATTCTTTTTCAAATACTCCCTAGTCTCTCCACCACACTTCTTGTCAAATGTTCCAATTTGTTGCTCATCTTCTTCCTCTACCCTCTCCCGCCCACTTTGTTATGGTGACATGCTTCTCCTCCCATCCTATCCTTTTCTTGTATTTGAGTTTTGTGTGAAGGAATATTTTTGATAAGACAACAAGATGTGATGTAATGAGCCCATCCCTACTTTGTAGATAAGTGAAGGATATATGACCCAACGTTCAATTTACAAATGTTTAATGTGAATTTGATATTTAATTCAAAAGTTATTTTATCTTTCATCATTATCTTGGATTTCAGGTGAAATCCTTGAAGGAGGGGTGATTAGTCAAACCCTAAACCTTTATTAACCTTCAATCTACATTTCTTTGCTAAATAGTGCATTTTTACCAAAATATTGTTAAACTCTTATCTATTTTGCTGATTGAGTGATTAATTTGTCATATGCCAAATATATTTGAATAGATAGAGTTTGGATAGACAAAACCCTGGATTGGTTGATATAGGGTTTTGTCTTGAATGTGTCTAAAAATAGGGTTCAAAATGATGGAATTATGGTAAATAAATTTAATAAATCATCACTAGATGAAAGGATGTTTGGTTACTAGTGGATTTTACAAAGAAATTGTAATCTATAGAAATTTAAGGATATCTATTTGGGGGTCAAATACTCAATATATACCAAATTATTTTTCTTATATTATACTCATTTCATGTGTCATTCCATATTTTCATAAGATACTAATATGAGATTACAACATAACCTAATGACTAACGAAGCCAAACATCTCTCTTCACATTTTTTATTTAAAGTTCTAATACTTGACACATTCAATCATGAATTAACATTTCATCGCCATAAACCTGATTCCCCTAAACTAGTTTCAATCTTATAAATACACAACAAAACATTCATAATAATTCTTGTTATTTAGAAGTACACAAGCATTGATAACTAAATATCTATTTAGGTAGGACTTATGTGGCATGACTCTTTTGAAAATATTTTGCTATTTTCCCATCAACAATGTTACCTAAAAATTTGTTCAGTAGAGACCGTCATCTAGTGGCTCAATCAATGGAAATTTCTCCCTAGTAAACCAGACAATACATATATTGTTGATTAAGTGGATTTAAACATATATAGAAATAATTACATATCAAATTCATCATCATTTAAAAAAACTTAGAATAAGTAAACAATACATTCCTATATCTAATTCTTAATCTACATAACCAAGCATTGATTCTTGAAACTATATTATTAATATTGTAATTGTCTTATTTATACCCTACACCCACATGAAGTGTATCAAAACATGTGAAAGAATAATATCAAGCTACAATCTCATTGTCTAAGACTTGGAGTAGACATGGGACTCTCAATCTTCTACTACATCATGGTATGTATGAGGATCTCCACTCTGGCCTCAACAACTATATTAGTAGGTCAAATAATTTGGACTCCTCCTAAAAACATGGGTACTCCTACGGAGACTTATATTAATCTGGCTAAAACTATCTAAATGAGTGGTTAAACAAATGCTCACTCACTGTGTAGTAACTGAACAAGGTAACAATGTAATATGTGATAAATGTCGGCTATCACAATGTTACTATAGTAAACTCGGTACCTGTGAGATATTTCATAAATGTTGTGTGCCACTAGATATCACTAGGATAATGTTGGATACCCCTACTATTATACAAGAGGTCGTCCGTCTTGGGCTTAACCCCTCATTCCCTATAGGAACAATCTGACTTCCTCTTCTGGACACTTCTATTGAGTAAGTTGTTTCCTCAATTGATGCATTGACTCCACAACGAATCTACCTTGTTCAGGGCATCTAAAAGTCTAATGACTCATTAGTATAATGTAAACAATGATCTAAAAATATTTCTCTTAGTCTTATGTTGTGACTAAATCATTCCTTTTTATTTTTCATTATGCTCTATATTTTGTTGTTAAAAACAAATAGAAAAAATTTCTATGTATATCGGTATTCTGAAAAAGAATATAATCAGATTTCTGATTCTCAACACTTTATTATAATTAAACTCAATAATATGAACATATATGAGTATGCTAAATTGATTTGTACTGTAATGATAATACTAGGCTTTGAAACTTCATATTCCTGATCTGATCTAACTAGATTTCACTAAATACTAGGTATTTAAAATTGTGAATAGCTTGAACTAGCTGAATTGATCATCAAATAGTAATAATATAAGGAGCTATAAAATTTAACATCTGAGATTCATAACTGAAAGGAATCCAGTTATCTAATTGAACATTCTAACATGTATTTCACTACTGAATTTTTAGAGCAAACCCATATAAACTAGTACCTCTAGAATATAGTATGTTTGAAAGTCGTACAACTCATGTACGCACATTTTATAACTCAAATCATTCACTTTAAATCAAAGTATTCTAACTATCATTACTACAGAAAATGCTTTTTACAATGGGTAAAACACAATAATTTTACTGGTTGTGTTGTCGTTTGTATATTTATTTCAACAAGTCTATTTCCGTGTTGTTTATTATATGTATTGTATGACACAAGTCATATACACCGGGCCAAACTCATCGTAGTACAGGTGACACTACAGTAGGTGTTAAACTATTGTAGTAGACTATAATATTATGATATACTCAAACCCGTTGTAAAATATCATAATTACACAACATGCTTAACATGTTGTAATACTCATGTATGCTAATCCGTTGTAATAGACCATAATTACACAACATACTCTAACCCATTATAATATACTATTATCACATAACATGCTTTCACCTATTGTAATAGTCACATGTTGTAGTAGACAACATTTACACAATAGGTGTATACACGACTCATTGTATATGTAGAACAAATAATGCATGTGATCCATAAAAAGAAATTGGTTAAGAAGTTTGAGTTGTACTTTACTTTTATGTGGTCTCAAGTTCAAAACCTGTGTTTAGGTATATTTTCCTTTTTCTCAACATGTTATATAAAACAACCCCTACTACAATGTGTGTGGAAAGTGAACTATAACATGGATTAACTGTTGTATAAAATAATTTATTACAACATGTGAAACACCTATTGTACAAAGAATCCTCCACATAACACCACACTATCTAATACAATGGTTGACACATGTTCTAAAATGGAAAAGTGAACTATTATAGAAAGAATTTTTGTAGTACTGTATTTAGATCATGTATGACATAGAAATCCAAATTTGGGCTCATTGAGATAGAAATAGATATAAGATAAGAAGATAAAAGCATGTTCTTCATGTTTTGGATTAGGTCTATGAAAATCATGGCCAAATTATAATATCCACTCACTTTGAGTTCATTCAACGAAAATATTGAACAAACAGTTTGAAATGATTGATTTCTAACAAAGATGATGATTTCAAATCTATCAATCTAAATTACAATAAAAAATATTTTAGTATCATTTAATTTATTTTATAATAGTTTATCAACTTTCATATCAAAATGTGATTTTTTGAGTTAATTTCACCATAAATGGCCAAAACCCACCAAGTTAGGGAAAAACTAATGAAAACATTGAATTTTATCAAAATTGATTTCATAACACAAATATTATGTTCAAACAGGTTTGATACCACTATAAATTTGTAAAGTAATCATAGATTCTGAATTCCATAATAAAACTACCATTTTACCTCAAAATCTACCAAATTCTCTAAAATAGGGCTAAATCAGGATCATCAATCTCAAATTGAGTTTGTTTTATACTTGAACATCTAAATGGATGTACATCCACTCCCCGTTGATGTAACAAGAAGTTGAAATACCTCTTACACTATCCCAAGACTATGAATTTAATAATTCTACAAAAAAATCATCAAACTTCTCTAAAGTTGAAATCACCACAAAATCCCTAGCATGGGATCCTTCCTAGATAAAAGCATGAGAGAAGAGACAAATTATGGAGACATTAGGGTTTTTATCCACTTTTAGACAAAATTTGGGAACACCAGTTGTACTAATGAAATTTGGAAGAAAGAACTAGAGAATAAAACAACATACTAGTTCTTGAATTTTGCGAAGAACTTGAGCTAGATCAACCCTAGGTCAACAACATCCATTGAAATCCACTCAAAATCACCTCTCTATCATCAACCGCAACATTTATGAAAAGAACAGTGTGGTGTGAGTATTTTCAGGTGGAATAAGGATTATAAGTTCATTTTAGGTGAGTGCACATTTATTAAAGAGGTCCATAAAAGGAGTTTTTGTTTAAATTTATATCATACACATATGTTCTTTGGATATATGCCATTAGGTTGTTTCCTCCTTCCGCTTGTTTTCATTTGTGCACATTGACTCTATACTGATTGTCCAAACCCATATTTGAGTTGGCTTTCCATGGTGTTTCTATGCTTTATGAATGTCGACTCTCTTTCGCCTATCCACACCATTGTGCATCTTGATTTTTTCACAATTTGCATAGACTATATGAGCATTGATCTCTAGTTGTCTATTCTTTGTTGTGCATGCTGATGATTACTACGGATCTACACTATCAGAAGATTACTATGTGTTCATAAACACTCTCTATTTACTTGATGATGCTTGGGACTATGTTGATATCACCTTCTTTGATTATAGATACATAACAATGCTCCATCTGCTACTTATTCTTGACTAAGGATTATTTAATACCAACTTGTGTCTATGTGACATGCTTCCTCTCTCATGTTTATCGACTATTACGTTCATTACCAACTTCTTGCCCTTCATTTGATGTGTATATTATACTTGATGCATGATAAGATTCTCAAAGATTTATTTGACACGTTGATTCATGATGCTTATATTATCATCTTGAGCCAGATTTCATGAGTGTTTGACTACTCGGATTATAGTACTATGAGATTCAGGGGGAGAAGTCTTTACTTGTATGGGTTGTTCCATTTGTTTCATTATATATTTTTTGTTTATGACACTACATGGTTATGCATGTCTACAAGTTGGGTTTGAGGTTTTCACCCATGATCCAACTTGAGGGTGGATGGCTAGAGTTATTTAGTTAACAGAATTATCATTTAGTTATTAAATGTGCCCAAGTGTGGGGACCCATTGTCGTTTTTTTCTCTATAGTTACATCCTTCTTCTATATATAAGAGTAGGTATTCTCTAATGCAAAATCATCCTTTCGCCATCAGATTAAATCTCACTCGTAGTTTAAATGGAAATGTTTTTCAGATATAATTTTAATTGAAAATCCTCCATGTAACTATGTCCCAAATCAATAATATTGCATTGGATGCACCAAACAATTTTCTACTTTCCATCCGACCCGTTATATAAGGTGGGGGTTATATGGGGCAATGTTTTTGTTTGTAGTATTATGTGTATAATGTGAATTTTAGTAAATTTTATATGTAAACCCAACCTTAATGTAAACTAGTTATATAAAAAAAATTTCTAGTTATGTTTCATGTATGTTAAAGTTGTTCATACACCACAAGACCATTTTGAGAAACACCAAGGAAACAATTTTGTGCACATTTCCAAAACATCATTAAATAATAAAAAATATTATAATTAGTAATTCATGAAGAACTTCTTTTCATAATGCTCAAATATTTAATTAGAAGTGTATTGGTACACATATTCAACATCTTTTCAATTTGAGTTTTAGAATATTTTTAAGTTAACAACGTTCTCTTATTGCATATATGTTCACATGTCCTAGAGGAGCATGCAAAAATAGAACTACAATCTTCTCAAAAATAAGAAGAGCTATTACAAGAATGTAGATGAACTATCACAAGACATTCAAAAAGTACAATCTATCTACTAAAGATACAAGTTGGAGAAGACAACTATATTTACTTGATTAAATTAAAAAACCCTCAAGTTTAAATCTAGAACTTAACTAATAAAATTATCAAAAAAAGAAGGTATATACTAAATATTATGTCGTATAAAGACACTACCATATGTGATATGTATGGATATTCATCTAAATACAACAATCTAAATTGCAACTAATTATGTTTCTTCATCTGTTGAATCTATGAATATAAAAAAATACATGGAAAAAGAAGAAATGTCAATATTGTTAATGAGATTGCACCATAATCTAGTAACCAACTAGTAGATGAACTAGAAGGAAAATCCAAAGGATTCTAGTCCAATAAAATCTTTAAATGGTAATACCATAATGATTATGTTAAATTTCGAGATAAGTCAATGTTTGTTCATAGATCCATGTCGCTATTTGGAGACATACTCTAGTAGACTAAGCTTGACACTAACAAAGAAAACACAATTTTTACCTTGTCATTGTTGTTATCTTAGTTTTATTTCATGCATGCAACCATAGAAGGATGATTTATTGTTACTAAAACTAACTTCTTATAAATTCCATCGAAGTTCTATTTTCTATATCATGTTTTACATGAATGAATGAACTTTATAGGGACTTCACTGTGTATGGCATGATACCTTTTTACACTTGTGGTGCATTTTTGGAGAAAGAATATTTATCATAACAAAATCTTCTTATACGATTTAACCTAATATGATACCTTTGATTATTGGCTTAGTAAGAAAAGTAGAAATACTAAACAATTTAATTCTATATTCTTTCTACCTCTTTTATTGATAACGATATAGTTTCATTTTGAACATTTACCCTCTAAAATAATATTATTTTAATGAATCCAAGATCAAGGGATGTAATTAGGTAATTGTATATATTATACAACTCATTGGATAAAAGTATAATATGTAAGACCACACGAAGAACTAATTTTATTAGAAACAATTTTGAAATGCACAAAAACTAAAACATTTGAAGACGGTGATCCTCATTTTTTGATATCATATTGTTAGTTGCATGCTTACCAAAATATGCATAATATTAAGTACAAATATAGTAACATAAAGTAGAAATATAGTTCATCATAATTTGCTATTATATTTCCATATTTGAAGATTTAAAATAGTTAAACTTGCCATATCATTAAGATCTAATGTCACACGGAAAAATTGATCTCTTAGCTCCATACTCAAGGGTTCATATGAAATTATGTAGTGTAGGATGGGGTGATGGTAAAATATCCTAGAGGAGTAGAGGGTGAAGAGGATTTTAATTATTTTAGAAACACACATACAAAAAGAATATCTTATAGTATAATGAAACAAAATTTAATCAAAGAAATGAAATTAGAACAAAACAAGATATATTGTTGTTCACAATACTAAAAGGATCCAGTAGTAGTAATACATCCACTAACTACTTGCATCCAAAAAATATTTCTTAACAAGTTACTTTATTATTTTTTTGCATAAAATTGATGTGTCAAACCTTCAACCTAATTGTGAAATACTAACAGAATGGATGTCAACCTTGGGTCTTGGACACTCTCTTGGTCAAATAAGAAAACATCTCCCTTGGAGTACAATACTCTAGGAACTATATTCAAAGGATTACCTTCCAATATGACGCAGTGATGCATTTTAAGAAAATCATTTATGTATAAGTAAGAAGTTTTATTTTGATAGTATACATGCCAGAACATTCTGGAAGCTTTCTAGATGCAGTAGTCGGATACACCAATAGATTGTTCACTTTATATATGATGTACTCATTCTTTCTTCACTATCATACGTCATTTTGGAGCATTAATGAATAAATAAATATATTTATATATATTTATTTATATATATGTATGTATATATACATACATATATATATATATATATATATATATATTAATAAATTAATATATATACATATACATATACATACACATACATAAATGCATATACATATGCCACCTTGATTTACATTTACCACCCTCCTGGGCATTTGGCCTCCGCCACGAGCATGGGAGAAGGGGGGGGGGATCTTTCTCTCTTAATCCCAAAAATGCATACAAATACATATATACATACATACATATATACATATATAAGGGTATTCCGATTGGTGAATTCCGCTGGTCCCCAATGAAGGGACCCAGGTTCGAAACCACACGGAGAAGCATCTCTTGATTTATCACCCTCCCGGGCGTCCGGCCTCTGCCACGGGTTATGGGAGAGGGGGGTAGAAATCTTTCTCTCTTAATCCCATATATAAGGGTATTTTGCCGACAAGGAGTGGCTCAAGTGGTCAAGCACGGTGTCTCCTCATGAACGGACCCGGGTTTGAATCCCAGTTGTCGCCTTGATTTACCACCCTCCCGGGCATTCGGCCTCTACCACAGGCATGGGAGAGGGGGGAATCTCTCTCTTAATCCCATATATAAGGGTATTTTTGGCCTCTGCCACGGGCATGGGAGAGGGGGAAAGAAATCTTTCTTTCTTAATCCCATATATAAGGGGATTTGTTGACAAGTATTGGCTCAAGTGGTCAAGCATGGTGTTCGCTAACAAAGGGAACCATGTTCGAATCCCAGTTGCCGCCTTGGTTTACCACCCTCCCAGATGTTCGACCTCTGTGACGGGCATGGGAGAGGGGGAAATAATGTCTCTTAATCTCATATATAAGGGGATTTGAGCCAACAAGGAGTGGATCAAGTGGCCAAGCATGATGTCTCCTAACAAAGAGACTCGGGTTTGAATCCTAGCTACCACCTTGATTTACCACCCTCCTGGGCCTCTTCCACGAGTGTGGGAGAGGGAAAGAGAATGCCTCTCTTTATCCCATAAGGGGGTTTATTTGTTTCCCGCATGGGTAACTAAGTTTACATTATGCTTGCAGTCCAAAAGGAACTATTTGGCTAGAAAAATAACTCACTGGATAAAAATGTAACTGTATTGTCAAAAAAGTAATTATTATCTTGAAAAAGTAAAAATGAGTAGAATACACAGTAAAATTTAAGGGATAAAAGTGGAACTAGAATTTTTGTTGAGTGTTATACTTATTTCACGTTTTTAGTGGTATAGTTATTTCCTTGACCAGATAGTTAGCTTTTTGTTCAAATATTTACACTTCTGACCATATAGTTACATTTCAAGATGTGGGGTAGTGAAAACTTATCTACACACACAAGTAATAAAGCTAGACCCTATATGAACATAGATTTAACCAGATGACAAATGATTTAACCAGATGACAAATTCCCTGGGGATGAGATCTCTATATTTTACCTTTACTCAGAGGATAACAATTCTACCTTTAGGAAAGAAGATATTATCTCTAGTATAGTTCAAGATTGAACCCAAGTAGAAAGATATTTAAGAATACCTGATCACAATAGCCAAGAAGAACTGGTAGTTAGCGCAACAGTTTGATCTAATTAATTCAACAAAGTTTTTAAATAAAAGGGACGAGTTATTGTTTTAATTATCAATTGACAAAAAATAGGATGAATGGGTTTTCCCACCACTATATGAGATTCACTCTCTCATTACATCATATATAGCATGAACATACATATTTTGAGGCTGAATAAGTCTCGCTTTCCACATTAGGATGAAAAACAAACAAATATTACTCTAAGATCCCAGTGTGTCATCTGGTATCATATACCCATCACCTCATACAATTTCTCTATGAAGTTCTCATGAAGGGCTTAGCATGATACATAGCTTTTCCTAGATTTTAGATTTTAAGTTCTCCATTTTAATGCTCTGATGATCATGCAAAATAGTCGGTTAAATAACAATTATGAGCATGCAATTTTTTATTCCTAACATAACATGGTTCATACAAAAGTGGATGAAGCAAAGAGAATAGAATTGAATAGTATGGCTACTCCCCACAACCTAAATAGAGAACTAAGCACACATGAAAATAGTACGAGTCTTATATGGAAAAATAGGGAGGCAACAATCACCATAGTATAAGAAGGAGGCACAACCCCATTATGTAGAAGAATTTTCTAAATTTTCAATATGAGAGTGTTAAAAAAAAAAAGCAAGAACACCTTTAGTGTCCCTAGAAGTTAGCTAAAAGTCATTGATCTACTTCTTTGTGGCTTGGACTAGTCGCAGTAATGGAAGAGTAGGTGAATGGTGATAGTGGAATATGTTTACGCTTGATGTGTCATCAATCGATTGAAATGGCAGATGGAAGTTGGAGATTGAAGCTAGAAATATAATTTGAAAGTATGTATGCATCAAGATGTGATCCCTTTCTTAGAGGCCAAGTATCTCTTTACATGTAGATACTAGGATCTAGTTTTGATTAAACTAAATCTGTGAATAACAAAAAAGTTAGATTAAGACTTAATATCAATAGATGAATATAATAAGGTGAATGGAGTTCTCCACCACTACCTATTATTCACTCTCTCATTGCATCATAAATAGTATGGACACATATATTTTATAATTAGATAAGTATCCCTTTAGATTGAAACCAAATAGATATTACTCTAGGCTCCCCATTTCTTGCCTACACATTAGTTACTTATCCCCTTAGGAAAAAGCTAACATAAGTTTGCATGAAGGGATAAACATGGAACAAATGTTATCCTAGATCTTAGGTTCAAATATCTCTACATTCTAGACTTTATAAACATGCAAAACAATTTACCAAAAAAATATTTCAAGCATAAGATGTTTGTTTCATAATATAGCATGGTTGATACAAAAGTAGAAGTCGTAAAGACAATAAAAATAGAAAACAAGGCTACTCCCCCTCCCAAGCTATAGAACTACCCACACATGAATATAATTTGAGTTCAATTAGGAAAAAGGAATGCATCATGAAGAACTTCAAAGTTTAGCATTCTCAGCTTGGAGTAGTACTAGGATGGGTGACTAGTTGAGAAGTTGATCCCCTCTTATGTGTGAGTGAGGACAACACACTTAGTTAAGGCCAATGGTGGTCAGTGGGGCTATTTCTCCATCCTAAAACTCTACTAGAGCCTTGGGAAGTGGGCTCAAGCTTTAAAAAGGGCATTAGAGACAAACCCCCTTCATAGCTGGGGCCCACATGGGCATGTGGCATGCAAATTCTCATAAGAAAAAATGACCATTTCTTCCTATTCTTCTTCTATAGTGGGAAAAACACAATGATGATTTTGAATGGCACCTACATAGAGGTCAAATAGAAGATGTCTGAATCACATAAGGAGGATTGCATATAAATTATAGAGAAGGATGGTTGCATTACTAACAAGTGTAGTACTAGGAAATATGATCTATCACCTAAGGATCCATTAGTTCCATAACATCTTCCCAAGTAGATAAGAAACCTCCGTTGAAGTTAGATGATACCTATAAAATTTCCTAGTCACCCTAGTTATGAGTTGGAGGGCCCTGGGTGAACAAACGACAAGCTAAAAAGACCTTGTATAACTATAGAACTAGCTATATGCACAATTTGACTGATGTCATGACTCAATGGAGGAGATCTTGGCATACCTTATATAGTCAGAGTACCTTCTATCACTCAATACCCTTGAAGTCGATACATAACCTCATAGTAGCCAATACAGTCCTCCTCATTTTATTTTTCATCACATATTAACACTTGGGATATAGAAAATCTTTAGGAGTACTAAGATAAAGTTGAAGAGATTAGTTATTTTAGAAACAAATTATATATGATAAGTAGCTCATATTCCCAATAATTGTTTCTTGTCATCAAATAAGGTGTTCTAAATATGAAGAATCACACTTTCAAGGATATAGACACTCAAGTAACCTATTTCCAAGGTGAGAGAAATCTGTGCCAACTAAAGTCCCTCTAGACAGATAAGGGAGTGTTAATATGAAACTCTTCTATTGGTGAGTCACATACTCCTCACAATATCATCACATCCATTATGAGTAGTCTAGCTATCTACAACGGGTTTATGACTCCATAAAATATTTTCTAGTTATCCAATGATTGACGTGATCTGCAACAAGAGTGTTACTGAAAATTTATAAGAATACCTACATGAAAAAAACACTTTCTAGAATTTCAATATATAAACAACAATAATAGTATCATAAGGATCAATTGATGGAACAAAAATCATTTTCCTTTCTTAACTCTCTTTAGTTCCTAGCCATGTTTCTGATCTGTCAAGGAGTTGTTGAATAGTTATGCATAGGGTTATGGAAGGAATGCCATATTTTCTCTTCCTAAACCATCTATGTGCTACCAACAAAAAGGTTCTTAAACCACTATATGTACATTAGAAAATAACATGTATAGTAAAGGCAATATAGAAAATAACATGTATAGTAAAGGCAAGGCTTTGCTAAATAATGGGTTATAAGAAATATATGGAGTCAATCACCTACTCTCGATATTCGCCAACATCACCTTTAAGGAACAACCCTTTAATAGGAAAAGGTGTGAAATGTCTTCCTCATACCATTGGTAGGTTGGATTTTATGTGCTAATCCCTCATGTATGACAACCTTCATCCTAAACAAAAAAAAATCACTGAGAAAATTTAACTTATCTCTAACTAGTCTATAGATATAACTAACATATACACCTCACTTGCACATAAAAACTACAAAATTGGGTGTTACTCCACTAAACTTGAATTCCTAAATTCTATGATGTCCATGATGGGGTTAGTATCAGTACAACAATTGTGTACGACATCAAAAATACCTATAATGTCCCACCTAGGTACCTTATTTATAGCAAGATCCCCACACCCTACCCCAAAAGCCCCATAAATTCAAAGAGAATTAGTAATATCCATTATACCAAGAGGTGGATGATGTTGGTTTATGGCCTAAACCTATTGAACAACATTTGTAGGTCTATCTAATGAAGTAACTGCGGTTAATGCTTAACATTATACTATGATGGTTAATCCTAAGAGTTCCTTATACAAGTCACTCAACATGAGATGCACCTGAAAAGGTTCTTCCCATATTCAACATACATTGAAGGAGTTTTCTCTAGCACATGGAAGAAAAGAGCAAATACTTATCATTCTAAAACATACAAATATATACACCAACGTAAGTAGACATAAATTATACTCATATCCCATCCCTACTACAATCTTTGAGATGGTGCAGAAAACATAATGGCCTCAATATAATGTGCATATCCCAAACAAGAGGTTAAAATCTAATAATGTAGGACCTCCCTAGGAAATTGAATTATAAGAAGATATATGTCCTAGGAAGAATAGTGATTGTAATTAACAAGGAAAAGTAATGCACATAGAGAGAATATATCCCTAGTAATAATCTGATGTGATATTGTGAATGAATTTTCTAACACCATCTAGATGGTTAGCATTTTAAGTACCACGACCTAATGATGCTATTTTTATCTCCTAAAGAATTCATATGACTCAATATTAAATTTATAAAAATGGTCAAAATAATTTTTTTACATTATATGGCTAAAACTATTACTAAAAAAAGCATATTGTTTAATTCATCTTAATGTTGTAGTACTATTAGGACAACAACAACATTAGGAATATAATTGTTTCATTTCTCTGATGGAGTTCTGCCTGGGCCAAATCTTGCCTATGGGGATGATGTTAGGGACAAATTTCTTGGAATGAAGATATTGTTTGAGTAAAATCAACTTTATAGATGTCATAACCACCTTCCATACCATTTCTAAACACCACCTGTCCATTTAGATCCCAAACTTTAACATTATCATAAAATTTCAGCAAATACCACTTAATAGAAATATTTTCAATCATCCTAGAATAATGTCTAAATTTGGAACATTTACAGAGTTTGCACATTATAATTATGATATCAAAAATCATAAAAAGAGCATTTGAAGGCATAAAATAGCCATTTGTAAGCACAAATGAGCTACTTTTAAGTGTTATTTTAGTATTTCATGAAATTCCATCAGTATAAAAGTTAGTAAATCATCCTAATTCCATCTTAGAAACACATGAAAATAATAGAAAATGTTTCATATTTCATTTCCACCAGCATGACATCTATAAGGCTCAAAAGGTGCATTTTTAAGGCAATAATTCTTGTATTTCAAAATATCCAACCCTTACGCTTATAAGAGGACACATTAATACCCTGGTGAATCATCATATAGAGAGTAGTGTGGAAAAATAAATTCATGATCATATACCATTATGCAAAATTAGTCCATTAATGTTTATCTTTTAAGCATATAAGGAAATACTAGGGCATCACTACTACATAAATGGCTTATAACATCACATTTACAGGCGTCGGTTGTTAACAAAAATCGATGCCTAAAACCTACATCGTTGGTTGAATACAAAACCGACATATATCTATGGGGAGTGGCCAGACACGGGTATCACTTTTTATTTAACGTCGGTTCCTCAATAAGAAACCGACTCCCAATAGCGACAGCCAAATCCTAAATTTCCAATGAAAAAAAATTACCTCCAAAATTTAACATACGACGTCGGTTGTTAACAAACCAACCGACGACTAAAGGTTTTTCACGAGAGAGAAATTAGGCCCATTTTTATCATCATTTTTCATGCAATAAATGATGCCTATGTGTTTTCGTGTGTTGTCCCCGTGAAAATTTTCACCCCCTTTGGTGTCGGTTTTCTATGGCAACTGACAACTATGGTCAGAATTCGAAAACATTTTTTTTGTCGACATATGTATATAGACGTTAGTTTTTCATTTTGAAATCGACGACTATCATTGAGAAGAGGTGTCAGTTTTTTTGGTAACCGACGCCTATTTTTATAAGCGTCGGTGTTTTTAATAACCGACGCTGATGGTTAACTTAATATCACCCGCGCGAAGCCGACTCTTCCCCTTTCTCTGTTTCATCCCCATGAGAATAGGTTTGGCGATTCCTTGTGCGCCGTCGCCCGCTGCTCCCTGCTGCTCTGTGCTCGCTGCCGCCACGCCGCTCCTTCTCCTTGCTCGTCGTCGCCACTGCCATTCTCCCTGTTCACCGCTGTCGGCGTTGTGCTCACTGACTCCCTACTCGCCGCCACCCTTCTCCTTGCTCGCCAACTCCCTGCTCGCAGCCACCCTTCTCCTTGCTAGCCACCGCCGACGTTGTGCTCGCCGGCTCCCTACTCACTGCCACTGGCTCCCAGCTAAGACCTGCTCATCCTCCTCCACCTGCTCCCTGCCCTCCGCTACCCAAGGTTAGCCCCCCTACTCCCTGCCCTCTGCCTGCTCCTAATTCTTTGAGTTTACTTATTTAGATGTTGCCATTGTAAATCAACCTAGGATATGAACAAATCTTGTGCTTACATATATTTGTGCTTCTAATCCTCATGCTTGACCTAATTCAGTAAATTTGGATACATGTTGAAATAAGATTCAAACTTGTCCATTCTTGCATCCTAATTTCATTTGATTATGTGCTTTGAACCTTGAAACATGCATATTAAAGATACATTGATGTCTCAAACTTAACTCACATGTAGGTCTTCTATTTCTAAAATGATTATATCTTCAATCTACTTTTTTCACCTTTATATTATATGTATTACCTCTAAATTAGAAGATCTATTTGGTAGAACTGTCGACCTTTGTCCAGACCCTAAAGTGGACTCTATGAACATAGCCAATTAAAGTATCATATTTATACATAATAGTTTATTTATGGAAGTTACTTAGAGACATGCAATTTTTAGTAACAAAATGATCAAAATAACCGCTATTATATTTTTCTACTATAAAAAATAAAACCCTAGGAATTGATAGTATAAATGCATCTAAACATTCATATGCTATTAATGTGTCACTTGGAGAGAAATGGACATATTCCTATTTAAGTAAAACTTGCATAGGACATAATATGAAGTAATGATTAGTAACATAATGTGGTGGTTATCTATATGAAATTGGTTATATATGCAATTCAAGTAGAAATACTAGAAAGAAAGATAATGAAACAAGCATGAAATTGCAAATAACCTTAGATGGGAAAGAAAACTTCAAATGAATGCATGGTGTTTCATGGTCTCTCTCCTAATGAGTTATGTTACAAATATCTATATATTAGGTTAAGGACATGTTTCTGTTGTGACATGTTGAGTTTTTTGCTATGTTGATGCGATGATTTTGAGTCGCATTTATAGACCGATTTCATATGTGTTTTGTGCCTTAATTACTCATTTTCATGGATATTATTGCATAATTCACTTTATTTGGTCTTTGCCATCATTTTATATCAAATCCCCTTTGTTTCACTATTTTAAGCATTATTGATCATCTTATCATAAATCGTGTGGATTTACTTGGTCTTGTTGTGCAATTTCAGGAAGAACAAGTATCTGCTTCCGTCGATACCATCGACGGATGTCGATACCATCGACCAAGCCACAGGTTGTCAGCCGAGAAGAGCAATACAGAGTCGATACCATCGACACCCAAGTCGATGGCATCGAGATGTCTCCAGGCTGCTGGCGAGGATGAAGTCGATACCATCGACGCAAGTCGATGCCATCGACACAAGGAGAGCTACAACGTCGCTAAACGACAACAACCGACGCTAAAGGAGTCGATACCATCGACACCCAAGTCGATGGTATCGAGATCACCACAGGCGCTCAGAATAAAAGAAAGGAAAGCTGCCGCTAATCTGCTGGGTCGATACCATCGACCCGCGTCGATGGTATCGACGCCGGCAGATATGCGTTGGATTTGTTTTGATTTCGATCGGACGGCTGTTGTTATTTGACGACCTAATTAGGGACTTATACCTAATGACGGCCGCCCAGACGGAAGGAGATCTCATTTTTGGATTGCACGAGTGCCGAGGAGGAGAGAAAGGAGAACGGAGACCGAGAAGCTCATCCCGGTTGATTCAGACGCTGCCGAAGACAATTTCCACCACCGACAGGCGGGGAAAGTTTGTGTTCTACGCCAAGGATCCACCGGTTCTTCTCCGTTCAGGGGTTTTTCCCATCTATTTCACGTTTTTCTTATGAATCTCCCAATTTCTACCATGTATTCGTGTAAGATGAACATGAGAGGCTAAAACCCTCAATCTTTAGGACCGGGAGTAGCCCGGGGATACATTGTATGATGATTTTAGATTGATAATTCATATTTTTCTCTCATATCCGTGGTATAAATTCGTTTTCTCTATTGCTATTGTTATGCTTGATCACCATAATAATAAATTAATGCCCTTAATCACTTCGACAGAAGGATTAACGGTTGAAAAGAGACGAATTCTACATTAATTAATAAAACCCTTGACAAAGGAGTTGTAAAATTAATGGTGGGAACTGAGGGACCGATCTTAATGCGCTTAGTTTAGGGGAATGATTACTATGACGATGGAATCAACCTAAATCTAAGTAGTGGATTACACCACGATAGTGGGTAATTCTCATTTCAGGCCACTACCCGGATAGAGAGTGAAGTGTGAGGAATTATATGAAATCTAATACAATGTTGACCCGCGGTGAAACCGCCATCCTAAAGATATCCCTTTTAATTGATTAAATTAACCTTTAATCGATTGCTTTCTTTGTTTGCTTTTTATTTTCTTTTTAATTTGAACAACAAAACCCTACTTTATTAATCGGTCTAGCTGATTGCGATTAGTTAGTAGAAGTCTCCAATAATTCACGTATCCCTGAGTTCGACTCGGGCCTCACAAGGCCTATATTACTCGACGCGTATACTTGCGTTTAAGCGCGTAGTAAAATACACGTCAAGTTTTTCGCGCCGTTGCCGGGGATACGGAAAATTATTGGCACTTTGAGTGCTAAGAGCGGCCATTCTAGGCCACATTTTTTTTTATTTATTTTAAAACAATTTCAAAAATTCCTTTATTTCTGTATAATTGTGTTGACTCGTTCAAAGCATTGTACTGAACCCCTATTTCCATATTTCAGGTACTTTGCATGGTGCACACACGTAGCCGAGACTACGTGAATCGCACACCTGAGGTTCCATCTGCGGGACCAGAGGACGAGGGCTACTACGAGGAGGAACACCATAGTGATATAAATTCTGAATCTGAGCAAGAACAAGAAGAAGTAATGGCTGAAGCACAGACAATATGGGAGAAGATCAAGGCGTCTTCTTCCTCGGCATCAAAGGGGCCCATAAAGAAGCAGGCGATCAACATACCGACATACAAGATCGACCCGGCACTGATTAACTTGGTCAAATCTAACGCATTTCACGGGCTGAAAAATGAAGATACAGTGGCACACATTAGTCAGTTTGTTGAAAATTGCGATATGGTGAAGATCGACAGGTTCCCGCAAGATGCGTTGTATCTCAAGTTATTCCCAAGTTCCTTGGCTGGAGTAGCAAGAGAGTGGCTTCATAACCTCGACGACGAGTTTGTTGAATCATGGGATCACATGGTGGAGGTTTTCTTCGAGAGGTTCTTCCCTCCTGAGAAGACCAATGATATGATCCGGAAGATCCACAATTTCACCCAACAGGCGGGTGAAACTTATTCTGAGACTTGGGAGCGATTCCAGGTCATGTTGAGGAGATGTCCACATCATGGATTGGACAAGGAAACCCAAGTGAAGATCTTCTACTTTGCTCTCTCCGAGCATGATAGAAGCAATTTGGACTCGGCCGGTTCTGGATTTTTCTTAAATAACACTGATACAAGATGCTGGGAAATACTGAAGAACATGGCTAGGAAACAGTCATGGGGCGACAGAGGTGCAGTGGAACATGTCAAGGCTGCCGGCGAATCCAGAACAGTTAGGGAGCTGAATGACAAGTTAGATCTTCTAGCCAAGAAGTTGCTAACTAAGGAAGATGCATCTGATGATGGGGAGGCCCAAGTGAAGTTCATGCAACAACAAGGCTATAGAAACAATGACTATGCATGGAGAAAGGATAAGAAGTTTTCATGGAAGGATCCGAATAATTTTCTGCAGGATCCGGATGCCAAATCACAGCAAAAAGCCGAAGACAAAAACACTGAATTGCTAAGTCAAATGGTTCAGCAAAACCAAGAGATGATGACCATGTTTGGTAAACAATTGCAATCTCAAGGTGACATACTAACCAAATTTGGGCAGACGCTGCAAAGACATGGAGCACAAATGTGGGCATTAGAGACCACCG
Organism: Alisma plantago-aquatica; assembly: GCA_963693085.1. Classification (NCBI taxonomy): domain Eukaryota; kingdom Viridiplantae; phylum Streptophyta; class Magnoliopsida; order Alismatales; family Alismataceae; genus Alisma; species Alisma plantago-aquatica. The sequence goes on along the minus strand of OY856413.1, from coordinate 367,525,630 downwards.
TGGCACAGATTTCAAATGAAGTGGCGGCCATCAAGCACGCCAATCAACAGAAACCAGCGGAGAATGCGAACGTGGCTCAAGCACATCATCAGGTTAAGTACATGTCGGTGGTAACAAATGAGGAATCTCAGGTGCAAGAAGTTGTAGAAGAAAGAAAGATGACTTTCAATGTGAATGCAACACCGGCGATACCATATCCACGCACGTACTATAGATTGCCGGGCGGAAACCATTTCTTCAGAAAATCTGAGAGAGTTGTGAGTATGGTATCTCCATCTAGGCAAGAGGAGCAGGTGCAGGTTGTTTGTGCACATGTGGAGACATCTAAGGCGAGAGAGGAACCAAAACAAGCTGCTACTATTGATGATGTCTCGCCAAAACCCTGTCCGAGGGAATGATTGAAGCAAGCTTAGGGGAGGTACCCCCGAAAAACTCTTATGTGCCACCTCATAGGCGTGTTGATGCAGCTGATGTTTCGGATCCGGTAAATCCGAAGTCAAAGAAAGAGCATCGTCACTTTAAGAAATTTCTGGAGATATTCCGAAAACTCCACATCAATATTCCATTAGTGGAGATGATCGAGAAAGTACCCGCCTATGGGAGGTTTATCAAGGAAATCATCAATAAGAAGAGGCAGATAAAAGATGATGAAATTTATTGGATGAATGAGATAGTGAGCTCTATGATTCACGGGAGTTCACCACAGAAGAGAAAGGACCCAGGAGGTTTTTACATTCCGTGTTCAATAGGTGGTCAACATGTTTCTAAAGCGCAATGTGATTCCGGCGCTAGTATAAATCTCATGCCTTTGGCTACATTTCAAAAGCTGGGGTTAAAAGAGATAAAGAAGTTGGCTGCAACAATTGAATTGGCGGATGGGTCTACAGTGAGACCCTATGGAGTATGTGAAGATGTTCTCGTCAAAGTGGATAAATTCATATTCCCTGTGGACTTTGTCGTCATGGATATGCCACCACTCCAAAGCTGTGAAATTCTCCTTGGAAGACCGTTTCAAGCAACGGCAAACGTTGTGACTGCTTTAGGGAGAGGTACTTTGTCCTTGGGTATTGAAGGAGATCGAGTCGAATTCAAATCACCGAATGATCCTCTAAGCCCAGTTCCCAAGGTGAAAAGATGATGATTGTCACACCGTCTAGCCTAAGACGCTAAAGAAGGGCGCTTGTTGGGAGGCAACCCAACCATCGGTACACTAGGATAGTTTAATTTTAGTCATAGATTGCTTTTATTTCGTGTGAATTTTAGTGTAAAGAAGATACCTTGATCCTTTTTGTTCAATGTGCAGGCACAGGCAGGGTCGATACCATCGACACACTGGTCGATGGTATCGACATGGGTTCAGGATTGACAGCTGCAAAAATCGCACTGAGTCGATACTATCGACGGTCCCGTCGATGGTATCGACATACCTCCAGGCAGGCTGCGCAATAAAGGTCGATGGTATCGACATGCCAGTCGATACCATCGAGATCTCTGGAGATTTTTAGAAGAAATAGACTCAGTAGAGTCGATACCATCGACACACAGGTCGATGGTATCGACATTTACAAGTGAAAACGCGGCAGCCGGACTCGCGAGGCAGTTGCCCTAATCAGCGAGTCGATACCATCGACTTCTGTCGATGGTATCGACGGGCCCACAGCAGTGTCGGTGTCAGTTATTCAAGACGGGGTTATTGGCCAAATGATGTCACATCATCCAGAGCAAATCCGGACCCCACGACCCTGGCAGTACCCACCACCGCCTCCGCATGATTGATCTGGTATCACTGTTCCGCACTTAAGTTGGTTTTTGACTATGAGGCCATAGTCGGATTCAAGCTTAGGGGGGTGGCTGGAACAGCTCTATCTTTTATCTTTTCTTTAGTTTTCTTTAGTTTTTGCTTTGTTATTTGTTTTTGCAATTTTAGTGTTTGTTTAGGATCCACATCTATCTAGTGTAATCGTGGATGTCTTAAACAAATTGTCATCTTGCTCTTTTCATGGGAAATTTAAGGGAATTTAAAAATTTTTGTGTCTTTTGGATAGCTTTACTTGGTTGTCCTTGGGGAACTTGTTCTATGAAAATGATTGATTATGTCAACTTTGAAGCAATATGTCATACTCACACCCCCATTGACTCATGAAAAGTGGATAGTAACGGTTGTTTGAGCCTAACCTAATCAAATGGTAATGAGACCTTAATCAGATGTAAGAGAAAGAACCCTTTAAACTACTACACATGTCAATAAGGAGGGACACATAATTTTCTTTTAAGGTTCAGTCACTTAATCTTGTGATCATTCCACCCCATTTCCTATAATCCACCCAAGAATTGGAAGTAAAGTGCAGTTTCAATTTCTTTTGCGTGCATGGCATGTAGATAGGTTTTGCATTGTTATTTTCATGTTTTTGCATAGAATAATGAAAAAATATATAGTGATTCATGCACATTACCTTTAGGTGCATGTCATGTAGTTGCACTCATACTTTCATGATTTTCATGCATAAGTACACCATGTATCTCAGTTGACCTGAAAAGTGATCTAAATTGTTCCATACCCTCGCAATAGTAAAAGATTTCCAATCATGAAGAAAATAGCCTAACACATGTATCTCTAAGCAATTATGGATATGTGGGCTAAGAGGAAAAGAAAAAAAATCTGAAATTTGAAAAAAAAAAATAATATGAAAAAAAAAGAGAATTTAAAAGGAAATGGAATAAGAGGGAGAAAGGAACATGATATCACTTACATAACAAGGAAACTGAGTACATGATGTGGCTTAATTAGATTTCTATCTCTTTTTGAGGTGGAAGGTTAGTGCATGCATCATTCCACCCAATTTTAAGCATTAGGGCATTTTCAATGTGCATTTGCATCATTTAGGACATTTTGTTATGTGCATTTTGAAACTGTGTAATACTTCCAAGTTCTCCCATGAACCACCCATTCCATCCACCCATTGCTCGAATTGGTAGGCCACCGTGATTTTCTCCTCACTCATGATTATAAGGAGGACTGCTTCCATATAGATGGTAGTTAGGGCGAGCAACGTAGTTTAGGTGATCACAAGATGCACCATGGCTGAATCGGCGAACTTTATTATGTTAACTGCCCTATGTGATAGGGTTCATCGGTTTGAAGGATAATTTCTTTATTGATGGTTATTGTCGCCTATAGGGTAATTACTGTTCTGTGATTAGGGTAGGCCGGTTTGAGAACGTCCAGTGGGAGTCATTTGTGATGTGGGTTGGTATTTTGATTGTTAGTTGACATCTGCAATTCTATTCTAAGGATTAGTTGCTCGAGGGCGAGCAATGTTTAAGCTTAGGGGTGTTTGATGCGATGATTTTGAGTCGCATTTATAGACCGATTTCATATGTGTTTTGTGCCTTAATTACTCATTTTCATGGATATTATTGCATAATTCACTTTATTTGGTCTTTGCCATCATTTTATATCAAATCCCCTTTGTTTCACTATTTTAAGCATTATTGATCATCTTATCATAAATCGTGTGGATTTACTTGGTCTTGTTGTGCAATTTCAGGAAGAACAAGTATCTGCTTCCGTCGATACCATCGACGGATGTCGATACCATCGACCAAGCCACAGGTTGTCAGCCGAGAAGAGCAATACAGAGTCGATACCATCGACACCCAAGTCGATGGCATCGAGATGTCTGCAGGCTGCTGGCGAGGATGAAGTCGATACCATCGACGCAAGTCGATGCCATCGACACAAGGAGAGCTACAGCGTCGCTAAACGACAACAACCGACGCTAAAGGAGTCGATACCATCGACACCCAAGTCGATGGTATCGAGATCACCACAGGCGCTCAGAATAAAAGAAAGGAAAGCTGCCGCTAATCCGCTGGGTCGATACCATCGACCCGCGTCGATGGTATCGACGCCGGCAGATATGCGTTGGATTTGTTTTGATTTCGATCGGACGGCTGTTGTTATTTGACGACCTAATTAGGGACTTATACCTAATGACGGCCGCCTAGACGGAAGGAGATCTCATTTTTGGATTGCACGAGTGCCGAGGAGGAGAGAAAGGAGAACGGAGACCGAGAAGCTCATCCTGGTTGATTCGGACGCTGCCGAAGACAATTTCCACCACCGACAGGTGGGGAAAGTTTGTGTTCTACGCCAAGGATCCACCGGTTCTTCTCCGTTCAGGGGTTTTTCCCATCTATTTCACGTTTTTCTTATGAATTCCCCAATTTCTACCATGTATTCGTGTAAGATGAACATGAGAGGCTAAAACCCTCAATCTTTAGGACCGGGAGTAGCCCGGGGATACATTGTATGATGATTTTAGATTGATAATTCATATTTTTCTCTCATATCCATGGTATAAATTCGTTTTCTCTATTGCTATTGTTATGCTTGATCACCATAATAATAAATTAATGCCCTTAATCACTTCGACAGAAGGATTAACGGTTGAAAAGAGACGAATTCTACATTAATTAATAAAACCCTTGACAAAGGAGTTGTAAAATTAATGGTGGGAACTGAGGGACCGATCTTAATGCGCTTAGTTTAGGGGAATGATTACTATGACGATGGAATCAACCTAAATCTAAGTAGTGGATTACACCACGACAGTGGGTAATTCTCATTTCAGGCCACTACCCGGATAGAGAGTGAAGTGTGAGGAATTATATGAAATCTAATACAATGTTGACCCGCGGTGAAACCGCCATCCTAAAGATATCCCTTTTAATTGATTAAATTAACCTTTAATCGATTGCTTTCTTTGTTTGCTTTTTATTTTCTTTTTAATTTGAACAACAAAACCCTACTTTATTAATCGGTCTAGCTGATTACGATTAGTTAGTAGAAGTCTCCAATAATTCACGTATCCCTGAGTTCGACTCGGGCCTCACAAGGCCTATATTACTCGACGCGTATACTTGCGTTTAAGCGCGTAGTAAAATACACGTCATATGTTATACCCACGAGATTTGTGTTATATATAAAATAATGCATTGATTAATTTAGGAAGCATTGATATTTTGTTATGGCTGTCCACAAGTGTTTTTATAAGAAAATTGTGTGTTGAATGGGGTTGTGAACAAGGGACTGGTGTTATATTTTGTTGGCCTAGAAACCCATCCAAGATTTACTCATCAGGAGTAAATCTTGGATAGTCCCCAGTTTGGGACTATTCTTGAACACCTAATCTCACTTAGGATATAAGTGTATAATGTGTATTGGGTTTTCAAGAAAATTTTGGTAGCATTTCCCCGTTTTTTTCTCTAAGTACATATGTACTTAGAGAATAGTGGGGAAATACTGCTGAAATTTTCTTGAAAACCTACTACACATTATACACTTACTAGTGAGATTTGGTGTTCAAGAATGGGATAGGTGGTACGCATTTATTATATATAAGAATGACAACACATGTATTTGTTGGCCTAGAAACCCGTCCAAGATTTACTCATTAGGAGTAAATCATGGATAGTCCCCGGTATGGGACTGTTCTTGAACACCTAATCTCACTTAGGATGTTTTAACAATTAATTACATATAAGACCTTGAACCCTAAAGTTTTAACCATAAACTCTAATCTGTTAACCCTACACATTAATATTGTTCTAATATATACTTGTTTTCTCTTTGATCATATAATGGATAGATCATGGATGTCCATTCAAAATCACTGCACCCCAGAGTTTATTTCTGGTCTTGATCAGTTTATTAGATTTGCTGAGGAACATAGGAAACAACCTAGAGATAGGTTCTACTGTCCATGTAGGCATTGTGGTAACAACTTGAAAGTCAGCACTAGTGACGAAATCAAAAGTCATGTCATGTGCAATGGGATTGTACAAGGCTATACAGAATGACACTGGCATGGAGAGATTTCAAACCCGAAATCAGTGGATGTCGATAGCAGTGCTTGTGTGGAAGAAGAAATTGCCTCCGATGACGTAGATGTGAACGAACCCATTCCAGTAGACATCATTGATGCGATGATGCACAGTTGTGGGGTAGAGCACACTGATCCACCTCCCATGTTTAGAAACATTGTGCATGATGCTTAGATATCGTTATACAAAGGTTGTAAGTTTACGAAGCTTAGCGATGCGTTGAGATTGTATAAGATGAAAGATAACAATAGATGGAGTGACAAAAGCTTCACATCATTGTTGTCTTTATTAAAAGAAATTCTTCCTGAAGGAAATGAGCTACCAATCTCAACATACCAGTTAAAGAAATTATTGTGCCCAATGGGAATGGAGGCCAAGAAGATACACGCATGCCCAAATGATTGTGTATTATTTCAAAAGGACTGTGTGGATTTGAAAGATTGTCCGAAATGTGGTACGTCAACGTATAAATTGACGACTTTGGGGGAGTCCAAAACTGGTTCTCTAGCCAAGGTGATGTGGTATCTACCTATAATACCACGGTTTCAACGCTTGTTTTCCAATCCTATAGATGCAAAGAATTTGAGGTGGCATGCAAATGTTAAGAAAAATAATGATGGGATCCTACGACATGCGTCTGATTCCCCGCAATGGAAGAAAATTGATTTATTGTACCCTGAATTCGGTGAAGAAGTCAGGAATCTAAGACTTGGGCTTTGTACATATGGGATGAATCTATACGAGACATTGAGCAGCCAACATAGCACTTGGCCAGTTATGCTTGCTATATACAATCTTCCCCACTAATTGTGTATGAAAAATGAGTATATTATGTTATCGTTGTTGATATCAGGCCCTAAACAACCTAGAAATGATATCAATGTTTATCTTGAACCTCTGATTGATGACTTGAAGAAACTCTGGGGTGAAGGTGTGATGATCTATGATGCTTCGTGAAGAGAGACATTTCGTTTGCACGCTATGTTATTTTGCACTGTGAATGACTTTCCAGCATATGGGAATTTGTCTAGATATAGTATCAAAGGATCTAAAGTGTGTCCTATATGTGAAGAGAACACTGATTCACTACGACTATAACATGGCGGAAAGACTGTATATCTTGGTCATCGAAGGTTTCTTCCAAAATTCCATCCGTATCGTAGGTTATGCAAAGCATTCAATGGACGGAATGAGGAACGGAGTGCACCTAAACCTATAGCAGGGGAGGAAGTTTATGAAAGAGTAAAAGAAATTGCCAATGAATTTGGTAAGAGATCACAATGTACGATGGCCACACAGAGTGACAAATCTTTATTCAAGAAGAAGTCAATATTTTGGGATCTTCCCTATTGGAGTTCTGTGGCAGTCAGGCATTGTATCTGTGTCATGCACGTTGAGAAAAATGTTTGTGATCGCGTCATTGGTACTCTGTTGAATATAGCAGGTAAGACTAAAGATGGGATAAAATTCAGAATGGACCTACGTGAAATGGGAATAAGGTCATAATTAACAAAAGTAGTTAGTAGTGATCGGAGAACATACTTACCTCCCGCTTATTACATGTTGTCTAGAAAGGAGAAGAGAGTTTTTTGTGAATGCTTGGTAAATGTTAAGGTGCCACCGGGTTATTCATCCAACATCCGTAGATTGGTATCAATGAAAGATCTGAAGTTGATAGGTCTTAAATCTCATGATTGTCACACTCTAATGCAACAAATATTGCCCATGGCAATTCAATCTATATTACTGAAGCATGTAAGGTTTGCAATCACCAGACTTTGTTTGTTTTTCAACAGTCTGTGTAGCAAAGTTATTGACCCTGATACTCTTGATAAATTGCAAAGAGAAGTGGTTGTTAGCCTATGTTAGCTTGAGATGTATTTTCCTCCTTTGTTCTTTGATATCATGGTACATCTTATTGTCCACTTGACTAGGGAAGTGAAAACGTTGGGACTAGTTTTCTTGCATTGGATGTATCCCTTTGAACAATACATGAATATTTTAAAGGTGATGTTCGAAACCGTTATCATCCTGAAGGGAGTATTATTGAGGGTTATGTGGCGAGAGAGGTTATGGATTTTTGCAATGAATTTTTGAGTGCTAATTATGCTCATGTTAATGACAAGAATATTGAGGAGTATTTTGGCAAAGGAATTTTGGGATCAAGGATGAAAGTAATCAGCCGTGAGTAGTTGGAACAAGGTCACTTGTATATTTTACACAACATCGATGAAGTGAGTGTCTATATATCAAGGAACATACCAATTTCATCAAGAGACAATATCCTCAAGCCAATTCAATGTGGCTTGCTAGAGAGCATAACAAGACATTTATTAAGTGGTTTGAAGATAAATTCTTACATCAACTATCTCAAACACCAAATAATCTTACTGAAACTATCAAATGCCTCGCCTTTAAACCAAAATTGAATGTTATGTCTTATGAAGGGCTTGACATAAATGGATTCTTGTATTACACAAAGCGTCAAGATGATAAGAGTGTCGTCCAAAATAGTGGGGTCACCCTTCAAGCGTCTTCATTGTTTTTTGCAAGTGTAAAGGTTAAGAGTCCACGTGAAGCTAAAATATCATATAACGGTGTCATTGAAGACATATGAGAGTTTGATTGCGTAGATTTTAGAATTCTACTCTTTAAATGTTATTGGGTTGATAACACCAAAGGGGTTATAGTGGATGAATTGGGTTTCACATTAGTAAACTTTGAAAAGATTGGAGAGAAGGGTGAACCATTCATATTGGCATCATAGGAGAAACAAGTATTTTATATCGATGATCCTGCAAATGATAAATGGTCGGTTGTTCTTCATGGTAAAAGATAGTTCATTGAAGATCCTATAGATGAAGAACAATACTATGCTAAGTATGATGACTCTAGTCCATTCTTAGTTGTGTTGCCAACACCACCAAATATTGAAGTTAATGATGACTTGTACGTGCGCAGAGATCACAATGAAGGATTGTTAATTGATAAAAGATCACAATATTAGAGGCATGCATGATTAGATTTTTTATATGTTTTATTTTTCTAAATGTGAACTTTACAATGTGAATGTGAACTTTACAATGTAAATTATTTTACAATGTGAATGTGAACTTTACAATTTGAATTACTTTACAATGTGAATGTGAACTTTACAATGTGAATTACTTTACAATGTGAATGTGAATTACTACTTGCACTCCAAAGACTGGGAGGAATTTGTTACCCAAAGAAAAATGGATGAATTCAAGGTATTAAGCGCCACTCCCAATTTAATTAATATATGTTCTTATGTATTCACCTATTCAAGATTAACCTTTAGTGTTACTAACCAAATCAATGTGCTTACTAACAAGGCTATCAGCGATGCTCAAAGAGCAAGGCATGCACTGAATGTGTGTGACCACATAATGGGTCCAAGAGGCTATGCAGGCATTCATCAAAGACTACAGGCTAAGTATACTGCTCAGTCTACTGCTCAGTCTGCTACTACTCAGGAGTCCTCTACTATTGGTCTCGCACCTCTGCCTCGCCATGCTATGTGGATAGCTGGGAGGAAAAACAAGAAGGGAGATATAAAGAAGCCCACAACTACTGAGGCGGCTACAAAAATGGTAAAATTCAACTCTTAGAATAATCGACCGATATTTATTATTGTTATGTTTACTTACCAATTTCTGTTATGGTGATTAGCGGGAGCTGTACGAGTAGAGGAAGGAAGGCAAGTTCATTCATGAGGGCACAAGGGATGAATTGATAGTTGCTCTGGGTAACCCAGAGCATCCTAGACGTGTTAGGGGTGCAGGCGCTGGTGTGGGCATCAAAGCGTTCTTTGGGCCATCCCAGCACAAACCTATCCCAAAAGAGGGACTTTCACAAGTTGAGGTAACCTATTCTTTTTTTAGAATGTTATTACGAAAGGGAATTCAATAATTGATAGCTAGAATTTCTTTTATCCATGTATATGTAGATGAATTAATTGAGAGGAAAGTCCAAGAAGTAATGGTGAAGTGGCATGTGTCTCAGACGTCCACTCAGACGGTACATATGATGTGTTGTGTTTTTATTACTCCTACTGTAGAGGTTGGGAGTAATCATGTAGACCCACCACCTAGCACATCCTCTGTAAGTATTTTTATGACATAGTAGCTAGTCTTTACAGAGGTTGGGAGTTTGTGTATATATGCATATAACATTCTTTACGTAAATTTGTAGGGATTGAAGCCATGCTGTCTAAAAAGTCAAGAATATGTCATTACAGAGGCATCGACTTACCCACCCCTTCCAGGGGAAATGTTTCATGGGACTCCAGTACTAGATGATGTGGTTCGTGTGAGCCCAATAAGTGTAGTCCCCAAATGGAGGGATCTTACATTGCCATATGCCCACCCAGATTCTGAAATACTTGGTGAGGCATAAGACGGAGTGATATTGTGGCCCGAAGCAGATGTCATCTATACTAATATTATATGCTAAATTTACATTACGTTAATTTGTTAGTGTGTACGTATATATGAGTCAATTGATATGAAATTATATAAACAGGTCAAAAGGAAGATACTTGTTGCATCTCAGCCTCCACCTCTACCTCTTGAAGTACCAAGTTGGCTTTCAAGGGACCTACATGCCTCTTTAGTCCTAATTGTAGGGGTATGGCAGATTGGATAGGCGAACATGATCCAAATTGCCCTATAAATGTTACTATTACGGAGGAAGCTACAGGTCAATCATACGATAACAATCTATTTATACATTTTTGCATATGTATTAATGCATACGTAATACAAGTTTTGCATACGTATTAATGCAGGTCAATCATACGATAACAAGATATTTATAAAAGATATTTTGGAGTTGTTTTGTTATGATTGGCTGAACACATCTATGATAGAGATTTGGATATGGTGAGATCTTATTTATACATCCATATACCTTATTTTATATATGGTGATCTGATTTCTTATATATTAATGCATATGTAATACATGTTTTGCAGCCACTTACACACGATATGTACAAATTTTTCATCTCCATGTGGAATTTTTGGCTCCATTTTTTATAAGTCTTGTAGTTAAAAACCCTAGTTCAGTTACTTCATACTGCTGTGATGTTTTTAAATATTTTGGTAAAAATAAGAAGACGGTGATAATAGCTCCATTCAATGTCGAGTAATTTTACTTTGCTTATAATTTGGACTTAAGAAAATTACATTTTTATTGTGATTTTTGAGTTATTAATTTATAACTTTTTACCTCTAGTGGTAAGCATTGAGAGTTACTAGTTATTGTCCCTGAGACGTTCACTGTCTATTATCTAGATCCTGTAGGGAATGAATTGAATATATATGGACACGTAATGAAAAGGTCATTATTACCGTGAGAAATATTTCATATTTTTATATTTGTTAACATCTGTTATTACATTATTATTTAATTATGCAATTTAATGTGTTACATCAACATGTAGGGCTTTACAAGAATACGCCAAAGCTGGAGGAAAGGTCCCTAAGAAAAAGAACTGGCCACTAACTTGGAAGAATGTGAAAGTAATTTCCCGACTCCAATGTATATATTATTTATGTGAACTATGCTTATTTGTATTTTTGAATATTTTGTATGTTTCAATTTATAGTGTGCTACACAAGACAATGGTTGGGCATGTGGATACTATGTGATGCGATTTATGAGCATAATTATCAAACATGCTGTAATGGAAATTGATACCATACATCAGGTATTATATGTAGTCTCATTAGATAATATGAAATATATCAATCTTATTATATATTATTAATTGTATATATACATCATTCTCTTTGCAGGTGTTTAAAATTGGCTTCACTACAGGTGAAAAGTTATTAGATGTACATACTCCCTATACGATGGATGAGTTAAATGATGTAAGAGAACACCGGGCAGAAGCCCTACAAGTAGTGGGAATTTTTAAATATAATTGGGATAATGACGATGATGAATAAAGAATGATATTTCTAAACTTTGTTCTCATAATTATTTTTGTGTGAATGTGAATGACTTTTTATGAATTGCCATATGTGTGAATGTGAAGATGATAAATACATGAATGTTTCAACATGTGTCTAAATGTGAAAAGAGATAAAAAGAATGGAATTGCAGGTTGCTAAATGTGTGTGAAAATGGAGGAAATTTGAAATGGAACTGCTGGTTTCTACATGCGTGTGATGAAAAATAATATGAATTAAATGTTCTTATACATGTGTGTGAATCACATGATAAATATATAATATTGTCTATCTTGTTAATTGTGTAGGTTTGTGGCATGTTGTTGGCTGATATCAACAGATGTTGTAAACCTACAGTTCAGAACTAATTACAGGTTCTGCATCCTACTAACCAGCCATACAGCAGGCCTGCAAACTAATAAGAAAAAAAAATCAGAACATAGGCGTCAGTTATTTGTGTAAAACCGACAACAAAACACATAGGCATCGGTTGTTAGTGTAAACCCGACGTCTCTATCCCCTTTTGGCGTCGGTTATCCATAAAACCGACGCACGGCCGTGGTGGTAAGAGATATGGCGTCGGTTATTAGTATAAAAACTGACACCGATGGTGCCAGTTATTAGTAGATTCTGGCCAGGTACCATGGCCGTGCTGGGTAACACTGCCGTTGTGGCTTTGGATGTGGCGTCGATTACCTATACAAAGCTGACACTGATGATGCCCTTGCTGGTGCCTTTTTGGTGGTGGGAAGGGGTATGGCGTCCGTTGTTAATTAATAATTGGCATTTTTAATAAGGTTATCGTGTCGGTTTTCTTTAAGAACCAACACTGATAGTCCCCTTGATGGAACGTTTTTGGTGGTGGGAAGGTTTATGGTGTCGGTTGGGGGGGCGACACTGAAGGTGTTGACTTTTAGCAGTGCCCACTTGGGTATCGCTTGGAAACTGACGTCTTAAGACTTAAATAACTGACGCCAAAGGTTATTTCTATAGTAGTGCATGATTAGGGTTTTCATTCATCAAGTTGACAAAAGAAGATAACAAAACACATATCACTCACCTAAAAAGGTTATTATAATAATATACACACAATATGTCTCGAAATTTCCTTAAAGATACTATATCATTCCTCTAAAATCTACAAAACAAAAGCTCCAAGTGAGATTTATCCAATTGGGAAAAATGATAGAAATAACAGTTTTTTTACTACAAGGATCAAGAAACCACCATTGAACTATATAGATCTTGGTGAAGGAATAAGGAGAGATGAACAAAAAATAAAATAGTAAGACGAAGTAGTATCTTAAATAGTTATGTCTACAAGCAAAGCTATGTCAATAATGGAGTGATTATGGAAGTTTGTTTTTCAATATGCATGGACATAAAAAACATGCAAGTTCACCACCAAGATAGCACCTCCAAGGAGACCGGGCTATAGTCAAGAGATCCCCCAATTTAACCAAGAAGGTGTAAAGATACCTGTAAGGTTAGGGGTTCTAGGGGTTGTTTATATATATAGGAAAAAGGCTCAAAAGGCCAAAACAACACCAACTTGTCTAGGTTATGAAATGAAAAACTAGTCTAGGGCATCAAAGAACTATAGCATAAGGGGTGTCTAGGTACCCAAAAAAAATCCCACATACTAAAGATCCCTATCAATTTTCCTTCCCCAAACTTATGCGAAAGTACATGGTTGGACCTATATTGGTCAATTACCAATGCTATCATGTGTCAACCACATATGGATATTGAGATGTACACATATACCAACCTATCTACCCTCTACAAAAACTTGTCAATGTACATGGTGGTTTGTGGAGGCTCAACATAGATACCCAAACCCAATTGACCAAAAAAATATTAGACATAGCGGCAAAGAAGGGCCCAAGCCATATTCTCATGTCTCAGTTATTAAACCTCAATCATCAATGCACACTCAAGACTAGGTTAAGGGTTAGGCACCCTAGGATGAAAAACAAATTAAACTAAGTTTAAGAGAATATATTTTTGAGTTAACCAAGATTATAAAGTAAAGTATGAAATTAGATAATTTACCCTTGACTTTTCTGTTTAGTCATCAACTAAGGTGAATTTGAATACTAGCCCACAATTGGATACAATTTCAAAAGTGAAGGTAAACAAAGTGTAATTGAAGCCAAGTAATTATGGTTCATAACTAATTGATATCCAAGATACATCAAGTGTGAATATGAAGGAGAAAAAACTTGGTATAGTTTTCATTCCAACCCTTATATTATGGTGGATTTGCATTTTTTTCATGCAATGAAACTTAAAATTAGGCAAATAAAGTGAAAACCAAATCTAGTTGGTGATTCCACTTTAATAGTTAAATTCTTAAATGAAACAAGCAGTCAAATAATGTAAAAAATCATGCAATTATGATATTGAACATATTTAGGGGTTAATCTGGGTTAGGGACCTTACATAAAAGACACAAAACCCGACGTCCCTGTAACTCTAGTCAACAAAGGCTACAATACTATAAAATGTGAGACCTAAACCCCTTCAGTGCACAACCATGCCCTGAATCCGCATAGGTCACACAAAGAAAAGTCCCAAAAAAATCCCACTTGATCTTTACTAAAATCAATTAACTAAGAAGTCAAGGAAATGTTCTAAAAATGGTTAAAAGATTCACACACTCAACATACATAAGATTAGTGTATTTATATTTCTTCAGGTAGATATAAAATTTTAATCATATGTTACTAATGACAAAATCTCTTTATATAAACTATTATCACTGCTCATCATTACATCATGTAGATCACATAATAGGCATACAACTAAAACCAAGTTGTGTGCACAACATCATATAAATTATCCTTCCTGGGATTGAGTATACAAGGACAACCATAGATAGAACGCCTAGAATCCCACCTTCTATTCATTGCTACCCTATAGAAAGTGGCTCCTCACTGTACAACTACAATGTTACAATATGAGAATCCTAAAAGGGTGAAAAAACATGATAATGAGGCTAAATTCATGTTGAGAGAAATCATTTGTTGAGTAATCATAATATTCATGTGATTTTAGATCTAGTAAATTACAAATTCTATAATACCAAGCGGTAGATAAAATGAATAAAGTGATGGTATGCCCTGAGAGCCACTCATGGGATGATTGGTGGGATACATTAAGATTGATTTGATAAACATCAAAGGCAAGCTTCCAATTCTTTCTGGTTCAGTCATATGAGATAGTGATAGAACGGATTTAATGTCTAGAGAATGACAATACTCAATGATGTATGCCTTCAGGTTGAGGACCTGAACGATGATATCATACGGATGCTAAGAGTTTGTACATTCTTGTTGTGTCCCTAGTTGTATGTCATTGTAGAAGGTAGATAGACACCAATGACACACAAGACTAGATTGTGGTGTTGGTTGATGACATAATCTCATTAGTCATGATATAGAGATATCAAACCAAACACATAGGTACTTGTTAGAGAACAAGTGTACTGGACAGACCCACCGTGAGTTTGACACATGGAACCATGACATGGTAGTCACAGTCAGTACTCACAGTGATGGTGGTGAGTGTGATTCTTAGACCTAAAATCACTGCACTCAACACATGTCATCGGGCACACTTTGACATCATCAAACGCAGTCCTGAAACATGGGTTGTTATAAAGGTGATGATTGGGTGGCTTTGACACGTGGGACTTTTGAGGGGTGAGTGATAGATATGGGATTTGTCCCTCCTGAGGGAGTTTGATATCCATGGCCACTTGATGAGTAGGATTGATAAAGGCGTGCATGCATGTGTGAGTCAGTATGTGATACTGATGTCATAACATATCTCTTCCAATCTACTCTGAGATCAAGAAAGTGAATGAATGTTGACAAGATGATTATTCCATGCCTCGAGTTCATTAAGGATATCAGTGAAAAAGGAATTATACATTCACTGTAACACCATTCATGAATTGTAGGATTGAAAGTTGTTCTGCAACTTTCTATTTCACTTGGGTAGCACTGATGTGTGACTAGGCACCGCTCTTTGCTTGTGAAGTCATAAATGTTATGGACTTTCATTGCCAACGTGAAAAGGACCTGCAGGGTCACACACATAGGATTTAACCTGGAAGAGGAGTTTTGTCCACAAACAATGTTTAGATTGATTACTAAAGGAGTTTATTAGTTCAATTAAACACTCAATTAATTGATAGCTCACAATCATAATGTTCAAGGTGTTGGACAGATTGATTGGAGTATCAGATTGATTGAAATCACAATGGACTGATTCTGCACAATCTGCACTCCCAACTGATCGGCTCATGTGATGAACCGATCAGCTCAACTTGGTGAACCGATCGGCTCAAGTGTTGAGTCGATCGGCTCATGGTTAGGGTGAAACGATTGCTTCAAGTGTTGAAACGATCGATTCAACTGGTGCAACCGAGAAAGTTGGGAAAGTAGGATTGGTGAGAATTTTCCTTTCATTTCAATTGCCCAATTTGATTGGGAAATAGGATTGGTATTCGATACCAATTAGAAACAAAATAAGGAAAGTCAATCGGGAACCGACCAGGACCACCAACTGACTGGTTCACTTGTGAGCCGACCGGTTGAGGGGTCCCAACCGATCGGTTGTGGTGTCAACCGACCGGTTTAGGTCCCCAACTGACTGTTTCAGTTGTGAAACGATCAGTTCAGGTTGCGAGTTGATTGTTTTGTGGAAAATCTCGAACCCTTCTACTCCTGCTTTTAGTCCCGCATTGCCCGGGATGGAGAACCCTGTCCCATGACCCTCCTATATATATAAGGGTATTGGGGGCTTCTCAAAGTACAACTCAGTGCAACCAGTTGTTCTGCAAAGTTGTCATTCTCTCTGGCTTTGGTAACCAAGAGAGAGCCCGAGCAAGTGCTACCCGCAAAGGGAGGTGCAGTAAGGGAAAGACAACTACAGTTGCAACTGGAGGCAGGAGAGTGTGTTGGTGACTAGTACATCAATAGGAGGGTGCGACTCCTTCCAATTCCTTGTGGGACAAGGATATTGGAGTTCCAGGTGGTCAGTGTGGACTACTTCAGAGGAGGGAGGTTTCTGCCGCTAGGAGGACTACCTTCAATCTTGTCAATCCTGGTGCGACCAGGAGCTGCACAGACACCGTCCAAGACATGAGGTGAAGACCGCGCAAAGCGTGAGGTATTGTCGCCGAGCAAGCCTCGGGACAAGGTATGATTCAACAAACCATCATTTCCTATTGTATAGACGTTGACTTGTTTCCTTGTTCTGGGTTTGGGGGAGAAAATTTTTGTTTCCGCTGCCTTCTCTGCCTCCCCTAAAACCCAACAGTGGTATCAGAGCCACGTCAACTGCTCTATACTTTAGGGATTATCGATATGATTGATTTTGGTTTGTTGCCTTTATTTATTGCATACGATGCGAATAAAACTGGCTTTATGCATGTCCAATCCTAAATCCACAAATCCCAATTTACATATATGATATGTATTATTAATGCACTCGATACACGTCGCCCTTAAATGAGTTTTGTGGTGGATATATAGCATGGTTATGGCCAATAAACCCTATCTATGTATGGTTGTATGTGGTTGCTTGCATCTCGGTCTGCACATCGATCTTCCTTCTCCTATTCCTGATGTAACTCAAAATAATTTGAGATTTCTTTCCTGTCTTTGCTCCCCTCGAATGTAACTCGAGGTTTCTCTTTTACAATGTAAAATAGGATATATTTTATTTCATGTTATGTCAAAGAATGGAGGGCATCGAGACGACAGCTGAGATGATCGGTTCAAAGCGTGAACCGATCGGTTGACGTTCCAGACAATCGGTTCAAGGAGTGAACCGATCGGTTCGAGGAGTGAGACGAGCGGGTGGCGGCCATGATGAGATGCATGATGACCACGCGAACCAATCGGTTGGAGGAGCCATCTGATCGGCTGGTGGCACCCAGACGACCGGCCAGAGAGAGAAGATCATTCATATGATGAGTTGATCGACTCAGAAGGAAAAGCACATAGTTCATCTTGTACACGTTGCATGTGATGTAGACCTAGATGACTGTGATTCCTCTTGGCTCGAGGAATCACATTAGGATGGCCATAATCATCGCTTTTATCGTTTTGTATGTTGTCTGTGGGATATAACATGTATATGATATGTACTATGTATTGTGGTGATTGGATATGTATATGTATATAAAACCAAATCCCTCATTAAAATATTAAGTTTTAGATGTGACGTGTATTTTACTACGCGCTAAAAACGCAAGTATATGCGTCGAGTAGTACAGGCCTTGTGAGGCCCAAGTCGAACACAGGGATACTCAGAATTGTCGGAGACTCCTACTAACTATTTGCGATCAGCTAAGACGAATAACAAATCGGGGTTTGTTGTCAAAATTAAAAGAAAATAAAAATAAAACAAAGCAAACAATCGATTAAAGGTTAATTTAATCAATTCAAAAAGGAATCTTTAGGATTGCGGTTCCACCGTGGGTTTTCATTGTATTAGATTTTATATAATGCCTCAATCTTCTCTCTCTATCCGGGTAACGGTCTGAAAACAGAATTGCCCACTGTCGTGATACAATTCACTACTTAGGTTTAGGTCGGTTCCACCGTCGTAGTAGCATATCCCCAAAACTAAGTGCATTACGAACGATCTCTCAGTATCCACCATTAATTTTACATCACCTTGTTCAAGGGATTTATCGATTAATGTAGGTTTCATCTCTTTTCAGCCGTTAAACCTTCTTTCGAAGTGATTGTGGGCGTTAGGTTATTATTATGGTTATCAAGCATAACAATATATGGAGAAAACGAAGCTATACCACAAATTTAAGAGAGAAAATATGAATTACTATTATAAACTTGTCATACAATGAATTCCCGGGCTACTCCCGGTCCTAAAGATGGAGGGGATTAGCCCCGCATGTTCATCTCACACAAGTACATGGTAAAAATAGGGGAAATCATATGAAAAACGTGAATTGAAAGGGAAAACCCCTGAACGGAGAATAACTGATCGATCCTTTGCGTAGAACACGTGCTTTCCCGCCTCTCGGTGGTGAAATCCGTCTTCGGCAGCGTCCGGATCGACAAGTATGAACTTCTGGCCTCCGTTCTCCTTTTTCTCGCTCCTCAGCACTTGTGCAATGGCTAATCCGCTCTCCCCTTGGTCTGGGCGGCCGTCATTAGGTATAAGTCCCTAATTAGGTCGCTCATTAACTCCACTCATCCGATTGAGATCATTAGAAAGCAAACTCATATCCTACGGTGTCGATACCATCGACGCGAGTCGATGGTATCGACCCGCTACAGTAGCGGCTGGCTGCAAACCCTTCCTTTGTCGTGCCCGACATCATCTCGATACCATCGACTCGGGTCGATGGTATCGACTTCCTTTTGGCGTCGGTTTTGTCATTTTGCGACGCTGTAGCCTCCATGTGTCGATGGTATCGACTGGGTGTCGATACCATCGACTGCTTCTTTGCCAGCAACCTGAAGGTGTCTCGATACCATCGACGTCAAGTCAATGGTATCGACTTTTTGCTGCTCCTTTCGGCTGGCAACCTATGGCCTTGTCGATGGTATCGACTTCCGTCGATGGTATCGACGGAAGCAAATACTTGTTTTTCCTGAAATTCAAAGACAGGATCAAATAAATCCACACAAATAATAATAATGTGATAATTAATGCTCAAAATGATAAAACTAAGGGGATTTGACATAAAATGACGGCAAAGACCAAAATGGATGAATTATGCGATATTAACCATAGAAATGACTAATTAAAGCATAAAACACACATAAAACAGGTCTATAAATGCGACTCAAAATCATCGCATCAAACTCCCCTAAGCTTGAACATTGCTCGCCCTCGAGCAACTCATCCTTAGAATAGAATTGCAAATGTCAACTGAAAAACAACAAACCAACCCAACATCCCATATGACTCCCACTGATCATTCACAAACCGGCCTTCTCTAACCACAGAACATTAATTACCCTAAAGGCGACAGTAATCATAAATAAAAGAAATTGACCTCCAAACCGATGAACACTATCACATAAGGCAGTTAACATAATAAAATTCGCCGGTTCAGACTCGGTGCATCCTGTGATCGCCTATACTACGTTGCTCGCCTTAACTACCATTTACATGGAATCAGTTCTCCTGATATTCATTAGTGAGGAGAAATTCACGGTGGCCTACCAATCCGAGCAACGGGTGGATGAAAATGGGTAGCTCATAGAAGAAAGTGGAAGTATTGTACAGTTTCAACATGCATAATACAAAAATGCCCTATATGATGCAAATGCACATTAGAAATGCCCTAATGCCTAAAATTGGGTGGAATGATGCATGCACTAACCATCCGCCTCAAAATGAGATGGATATCTAGTCAAGCTACATCATGTACTCAATTATCCTGAAATGCAAGTGATATTACGTTCCTTTCTCCTTCTTATTTCACTTTCTTCTAAATTCTTTTTTTTTATTTTTTTTTTATATTGCAGAGATTTAGCTTTTTTTTCAGCCCACATATCCATAATTGCTTAAAGATAATTTTATTGGGCTATTTTCTTCATAATCAGAAATTTTTGCACTATTTAGAAGGTATGGAACAATTTAATTCACCATTTGGGAAAAATTGAGATACATGATATACTTTATGCATGAAAATCATGAATGCGACTACATGGCATGCACCTAAAGGTAATGTGCATGAATCACTATATTTTTTTTCTTTTTATGCAAACATATGGAAAATACCAATGCAAGTCCTATCTAAATGCTATGCACACAAAAAGGAATTAAAATTGCACTTTACTTCCAATTCTTAGGTGGATTATAGAAAAATGAAGTGGAACGATCACAAGACTAGATGACTGAACCTTAGAAAGATATTATGTGTCCCTCCTTACTGACCTGTGTAGTAGTTTAGAGGGTTCTCTCTCTTACATCCAATTAAAGTCTCATTACCATTTGGTTAGGTTAGGCTCAAACAACCATTTCCGTCCACTTTCATGAACCATTAGGAGTACATGTATGAAATGTTGTTTTAAAGTTGACATAATCAATCATTTTCGTAGGATGTGTTCCCAAGGTCAAAACAAAACAAGATATCCAAACACACCAAAATTTTCAAATTTCCCTTGAATTTCCCATGCACTAACAACAAGATGACACACTTTTATGACGTCCACAATTACACTAGATAGCACGTGGATCCTACAAAACTAAAATTGCAAGAAACAAATAACAAGAGAACAAAAGCAATAACGCTAAAAACTGAAAACAATAAAATATAGAGTTGTTCCAACTACCCCCCTAAGCTTGAATTCGACTATGGCCTCATGGTAAAAAACAAACTTAAAGATTGGAACAGGGATACCCGATCACTCTTGTGGAGGTGGAGGCGGGTATTGTGGCGTTGTGGGGTCCCAAGACGGGTATTGCCCCTGAAAGGTCGGATCATACTGGGGCATCGGAGGAGGCTGTGGATACCCCCCAAAATAATTCTCGCTCCAGTAATGATCGTAAAACGGCTGCTGCTGCTGCTCCATCCTATGCAGCCGATCATGGATGTTCTCTTGATTTGCAAAAAGAAGGCGTTCATTCTCGAAGATCGCCTACTGGTTGACAAAAAGCCAGTTGGTGGTATCTTGAATACCGGCGTACGCAGCGGTGTGGCTGTGCTGCGTCTGCTGAATATCTTGGAGCATGCTGTACATGCCTTGCATGGAATAGGCATCCTCGCTTGGCTGCGAGGGCTGTGGTGATGGCGGCGTAGGCTGTGATGATGAAGACGCACCCGGATGTATCCGAGGACGCTTCCGGGGTGCTACTCGTGCTCGAAGAGGTGTGAAGGTCTCTTCTTCCTCCTCAGCCTCGTCGTCCTGTCCGTCGTCGCCGCCGTCATTGCCGCCTTCTTCATCATCTAAGTCGATGGCTATGATCGGCCATCTGAAATGTTGTGCGCCCACGATGTTGAAGACGGGATCCGGCAGCGCGCACTCCTAGTATGCTTGATTTATGTTGCAATGTGCAAAAGCCACGCCATCCCGGAGAAGAATGAGATTGGCTCAGTGTAGATGCTGCAAATTGACCTTGCTTCTCGTAGAAAGAGGAGTCAGCTGATCGAGATTCAAGCCCAAGTAGAGGGCTACCTTGGTGACAAGCCCCCCAAAATGGATCGGGGCTTTTCTCGTGCTCCTCTTCACCGCCAAAACTCATTGTAGAAAGAATGCACCCCAGTTGCATTCTTGGCGCTTCAGGAGCTGATATAAGAAGAAAAGATCCGTCTCCTAAAATTTGCTTAGCGCCAGATCACTTCGAGCAAAGATGGTGGAACTCAACATCCGGTGCAATACCCGAACAAACGGGTGCTCGAAGTCAGCTACCGCAGCGTTGTGGTAGCTCACCGACCTCCCTTGTGGCACCGTCACCAACTCAGAGAAGAGAGCGTCGTAGTTGGTACGGTTATCCGGCCGCCGGTGGTCGTACTGGGAATGGTTCCAGTTGAAAATTGTGTTGAACTGCTTCAGCGTGAGGACATAGTCGTGGTTGTACAGCCAGAAAGACACCCGGCCCTGGATCCACTCGTGGTCGGTAGCATTGATGTCGTTGGGAACGATGCAGACGTCCAACGACGCCATGAACTCGGCTACCAACTCTTTATATGTCGATCAGTCACCAAAGAATGGTTGGCCATCTTGGTGAAACTCCAGTTCGCCAGGCCTTATTGGAGTGTGACGGGCCTGCCCGTTAAGAACATAGGCCAAGTTGGCCTCGAATCTGAGATCTCGAACCATCTCCCAGTCCACATACCGGGTAGGCTCGATCTTCCTTTTTAAGATCTCCTCATAGATCTTCTTCACCTCGGTGGAAGGATGGACGAGTCGGGGACGTGCGACCGATCCTGGTGGTGGTGGTACGAAGTCCGGTGGAGTTGCGCGTGAGGACGAAGCTCCGGCTGTATGCACCATGTTGGCGACAAGAAAGGGGTTGGAGAAGGAGAGCTCGGTGAAGATTAGAGAATCAGATCTCCGCTCGGTGATGATCGTCGCTCGGTGATGCTGGTCTTTGCTCTTGGATGGCTCGGGGGAGTGCTCGGCGCAAAGGGAGGAGATCACGCTGAAGGTGTGACGTCAAATGACGTAATGATTCTCCTTAAATAGACTTGGTCGGCGCTACTGTTGGCCCGTCGATATTATCGACACGCGTCGATGGTATCGACTTGGGTCGATGCTATCCGCCCCTCACCGGTATTGACGGTTGTCGATTGTTGGATCTTGTAACCTGGATCGCTATCGTGTCGATACCATCGACACGGGTCGATGGTATCGACGCTGCACCCGGATCGATGACGTGGAAGCCACGATCGACATCGATTTCTTTGCTCGGATCGGTGACATGGATGGTCGATACCATCGACAGGTGTCGATAGTATCGACTTGGCTTCATTGCGACACCGCCTTTTTGCATTTCAACCTGGAACCATGTCGATACCATCGACAAGGCCGTCGATGGTATTGAGTTGACTGAGACAAATTGATCTGAACTTCTCCAGAGATCTCGATGGTATCGACGCCCGTGTCGATACTATCGACGTTCCCTTCTCGACCACCTGTAGGTATGTCGATACCATCGACGAGGCCGTCGATGGTATCGACTCAGAACAAAATCTGTAGTCATCAACCTGTACCCTTGTCGATACCATCGACAAGGGTGTCGATGGTATCGAGTCTGCCTCAGCCTGCACAATGACAAACGGATCAAGGTATCTTCTTTATACTAAAAATTGAACAAAAATAAAGCAACCTACGATTATAATTAAACTATCCTAATGTACTGATGGTTGGGTTGTCTCCCAACAAGCGCCCTTCCTTAACGTCTTAG
The DNA here is from genome assembly GCA_963693085.1 of Alisma plantago-aquatica. Classification (NCBI taxonomy): domain Eukaryota; kingdom Viridiplantae; phylum Streptophyta; class Magnoliopsida; order Alismatales; family Alismataceae; genus Alisma; species Alisma plantago-aquatica. Next base: position 367,501,857 of record OY856413.1, on the reverse strand, counting down.
GCTAGATGGCTTCCGGGCATCTCATTCATCCAAAAGTGCAATGAGTTTAACCTCATTCACCTTCCTCTTGTATTCACACCAAATTAGAGCTTCAGCCTCTGTCCATTTACCAAGAACGTGGTATCACCATCACGCACTAGAATTGCGCCGTGTGGTTTGACCTCTTCCACCACGAACGGTCCACTCCACCGGAATTTTAACTTCCCGGGATGCAACTTGAGTCGGGAGTTGAACAACAAAACACTATCTCCTTTTTTGAACGTGCGCAACTCGATGTGGCGATCGTGGATCAGTTTTGTGCTCTCCTTGTATATCCAGGCATTCTCATATGCCGTCATCCGTAACTCATCCATCTCATTCAATTCGAACATTCTCTTCCTCCCAGCTTCATCATAACTTAGATTTAGCCTTCTAAGTGCCCAATGGGCCTTGTGCTCCAACTCCACCGGTAGGTGACAAGCCCGGCCATACGCCAACCTAAAAGGCGTGGTGCCTATAGGTGTTTTGTAGGCTGTTCTATACGCCCACAGTGCATCCGGTAGTAGGGCACTCCAGTTCTTCCTTGTGGATGCCACCGTTCGCTCTAGAATCTTCTTAATCTCACGGTTGGAGACCTCCACTTGGCCTTGAGTCTGCGGATGATATGGGGTGCCAATGTTGTGCCTGACCCCATATTTCTTGAATAATGTCGAGAACTTCTTATTCTTGAAATATGTACCCCCATCACTGATTATCATTCCGGGTATACCAAACCTGTAGAAAATATTCTCCTTCACGAACCTGCACACTACATTGGAATCATTAGTTCTTGTGGGGATTGCTTCCACCCACTTCGACACATAATCAACTGCTAATAAAATATATAAATTTGAGTTCGAGGACACAAAGGGTCCCATGAAATCTATGCCCCACAAATCAAATACCTCAACTTCCAGAAATACATTTAGGGGCATCTCCTGTCGCTTTGAGATATTACCTGCTAACTAACAAGGATCACATTGCCTCACAAAATCGTAGGCATCCCGAAACAAAGTTGGCCAATAAAGGCCGCTTTCCAAAACTTTAGCTGCCGTTCACGAGCTGGTGTGGTGTCCTCCCGTAGGTGATGCATGACAATGATGGAGAACACTCTCATACTCCACTTCAGGCACACACCTGCGTAAAATACCGTGCCTGCATTGCTTAAGAAGAATTGGATCATCCCAAAAATAGTATCTCAAAGAATGAAAGAATCTCTTCTTTTCCTGATATGACCAATCTTCCGGGATGATCCCGCAAGCCAAATAATTAACAATTTCAGCGAACCAAGGCTCTTTAGAATTAATTTTTAAAAGTTGTTCATCGGGAAATGTCTCGGTTATGGGTATATGCAAATCTTTTTCATCCACCCTATCTAACCTAGACAAATGATCAGCCACTACATTCTCAATTCCAGACTTATCCTTGATTTCAATGTCAAATTCCTGTAAGAGCAAAATCCACCTAATGAGTCTAGGCTTTGCGTCTTTTTTCTCCATCAAGTATTTTATTGCAGCATGGTCAGTCCATACAACTACTTTAGATCCTACTAAATACTGCCGAAATTTTTCGAAAGAAAACACAACGGCAAGTAATTCTTTTTCAGTAGTTGTATAATTCAATTGAGCATCATTCAGAGTTTTTGAAGCATAGAAAATCACAACGGGATTATTATCTACCCGTTGCCCCAATACGGCTCCTACCGCAAAATCCGAAGCGTCACACATCAATTCGAAAGGTTTTGTCCAATCCGGTGTTTGAACAATCGGGGCAGAAATCAATTTTTCTTTCAAAACATCGAATGCTTGTAGACACTTATCATTGAAATCGAAAACCGCATCTTTCTCCAAAAGCTCGGATAAAGGTTTTGCAATTTTAGAAAAATCCTTTAGGAATCGCCGATAGAACCCGGCGTGTCCCAGAAAACTTCTCACCCCTTTTACAGAATTTGGTGGGGGTAACTTGGAAATGACCTCAATTTTCACCGGGTCCACCTCAAGACCTTTGCTAGACACCTTGTGTCCTAGCACTATTCCCTCTGTCACCATCATGTGACATTTCTCCCAGTTAAGGACCAAGTGTGTGTCCTCACAACGCTGTAACACTTTATCTAGGTTATAGAGACATTCATCAAACGATGCTCCATACACCGAGAAGTCATCCATAAAAACCTCAAGACAGCGCTCTACCATATCAGAAAATATGGCGAGCATACAACGTTGAAACGTCGCCGGTGCATTGCATAAACCAAACGGCATTCGACGGTAAGCAAAAGTCCCATAGGGACAAGTGAACGTAGATTTCTCTTGATCCAAAGGATCAATCGAGATCTGGTTGTACCCCGAGTACCCGTCTAGAAAACAAAAGTGCGATCGCCCGACAAGACGTTCTAAAATTTGATCAATAAACGGTAAAGGAAAATGATCCTTAAGTGTGGCAGCATTCAGACGACGGTAGTCAATACAAACTCGCCACCCGGTTACCAATCGGGTGGTGACAGGTTGATTCAATAAATTTTGAGTGACAGTAATTCCCCCCTTATTAGGGACTACCTGTGTGGGACTCACCCATGTTGAGTCTGATATGGAATAGATAATCCCTGCAGTAAGAAGTTTAATGACCTCTTTATTCACAACCTCCGTCATTCTCGGATTTAGACGTCTTTGAGGCTGAATCACAGGCTTGGATCCCTCCTCGAGCCAAATCTTGTGCTGACTTAGAGTAGGGGAAATCCCCTTGATGTCTGCAACGGACCACCCAAAAGCTCCTCGGTGGTTTTTCAGCACTATCAACAGTTGCTCCTCCTCTTCCGCACTCAAATAATAAGAAACGATCATCGGTAACTTGTCTTTCTCAGCTATAAAGACATACTTGAGATGCGGGGGTAGCGGCTTTAATTCCAAATCCGGCGGGCTGATAAGAGATGATTGCAGCGGTGGGGGAAATGCACCTAAATCTTCATAGTGCCTCGCATAGAAGCATGGAAGCATCTGAAGCATTTTAGTGCACTCCTTGAGTGATTTACTCTGCATCCAATCATATGTAATATTCAACAAACAAGCCTCCAGCGGTAATTCCGGATGTGCATCAACAACAGAAATAGCAATCGCATCATCCTCCCAAAAAGGCGGAATGTCCTCATTCTCATCATTCGGAAATCCCACAGCTTTACACAAAGAAACAACCTTAGTCTGCTCCATGATATCCACAGCTAAGGTTCCATTATCCACCTTACTCATCACATGAGCCATATCCAGAAATGGTTTTCCAAGGCAGAGTGAGATATTGCGATCCATATGTTTCACCATATTGCATTGTTCTTTTGCTTTAGATGGCGCAGTGCTAGAAGGCATGACCATCTCAAAGCGGTCATCTGCTATGCCCAAGGTCAAGTGACCTCTTCCCATCTCTAAGATCATGTCGGCTGTAGCTTGGAAAGGATGTCCAAGTAACAGCTCATTGCCCTGCTCATCCTGCATCTCCATAACCACAAAATCAGCCAGAAAGACAAATCGATCCACCTTTACTAAGACATCATCACAAATTCCATAAGGCTTCACCATAGAGTTGTCGGCCAATTGAATAGTCATATTGCTCGGCCGTGACTCCTTCAGTCCCAACTTTTTAAATGTCAAAAGGGGCATCAAGTTGATGCTTGCCCCTGAATCACACAATGCTTCTCCAAATTTACACCTCCCGATATAGCAAGAAATGTTGAAACATCCTGGATCCTGTCTCTTTGGCAGCAAAGTGCCCATAATGAAGGCACTCACTTGCTCCTTTAGCACAACAACCTCAGTATCTGGTATTTTCCTCTTCTTGGTAATGACATCTTTTAGAAACTTCCCGTATGAAGGGATTTGCTCAATGGCTTCCAATAACGGGATATTGACTGAAAGCTTCCTAAAACTGTCCAGGAACTTCTTGAACTGTGCATCTACCTTCCTTGCCTTCACACTATTTGGATAAGGGACCGGAATAGCTTGTTCCCTTTGATGAGGTGGCACATAAGGCATCTTTTTCTGCGGTTCCTCCTCAACATCCTGTTCTTCAGTACTCTCCACGACTATGTCTTCAACTTGCCCTGAGACTGGTGTGGGCTGCTCCACATTGGTTTCACCTTCAACTTCATCTCGCAGTGTGCTTGTTTCATCAGTTCTTGGATTCAACACTTTCTTACCGCTTCTCAGCAGAATAGCCTTAGCTTGTTGGTTTCCCTCGGGAACATTGGTATTCCCGGGAAAACCCAGATGTGCCGGTTTCTTCAAACTAGCTATTTCGGATGCCATCTGCTCCATGGATGTCTCTATGGTCCTCATTTGAGCCCCATGGCTCTGCAATGTCTGCCCAAATTGATTCATGTATTCTCCTTGTTGCTTGATTTGCTGCCCGAATGTATTCATTAACTCTTGATTTTGCTTGATGACCTGATTGAGAAACTCCGTGCTCTTGTCTTCTGCAGCCGGCGCGGGCTTGGCTTCGGGATCCTGCAAAAAATTGTTCGGATCCTTCCATGATAACTTTTTTTCCTTTCTCCATGAGTAGTCATTGTTCCTATACCCTTGCTATTGTCTCATGTACTTGACTTGAGCCTCATCCTCGGACTCATTATCTTCCTTTTGCAGTAACTTCTTTGCGAGAAGATCCATCTTCTCATTCAGCTCTCTCATTGCCTTTGATTCACTGGCGACTCGTGCTTGCTCAACTGGGCCTCTCTCTCTTTCTCCCCAAGACTGCTTTCTAGCCATGTTCTTGAGTATTTCCCAGCATCTAGTGTCTGTGTTGTTTAGAAAAAATCCCGACCCAGCTGAATCCAGATTACTCCTATCATGCTCGGAGAGAGAAAAATAGAAGATTTTCACCTGCGTTTCCTTGTCCAACCCGTGATGCGGACACCTCCTCAACATAACCTGGAATCGCTCCCAGGTCTCAGAATATGTTTCACCAGCCTGTTGGTTGAAATTATGAATCTTCCGGATCATGTCGTTAGTCTTCTCAGGAGGGAAGAACCTCTCAAAGAAGACTTCCACCATATGGTCCCAAGACTCCACGAACTCATCGTCTAGATTATATAGCCACTCTCTTGCTGCTCCCGCCAAGGAACTTGGGAAAAGCTTGAGATACAATGCATCTTGTGGAAACCTGTCTATTTTTACCATGTCACGGTTTTCAACAAACTGGCTGATGTGTGCAACAAGATCCTCATTCTTCAGCCCATGAAACACATTTGATTTCACCAAATTAATCAACGCTGGATCGATCTTATATGTCGGTATGTTGATCACCTGCTTCTTTATAGGTCCCTTTGAAGCTGATGAGGAAGAAGCTTTGATCTTCTCCCATATGGTCTGTGACTCGGCCATCTCTTCTGGTTCAGATTCAGAATCTACCTCTTCTTGTGGCTCTTGCTCGGAATGCTCCTCGTCCTCAGGTCCTGAAAATGGAACCTCGGGTGCGTGTTCCGCGTAGTCAGTACTACGCGTCTGCACCATACACAATACTTGAAATAAGAAAATTTGAATTCAGTACTAAGCTTAGACGAGTATAAATAATTAAAGCACCATGTAAAAATATTTGAAATTGAATAAAAAAAATAAAAATAAAAAAATTTGTGGCCTAGAGTGGCCGCGCGTAGCACTCGAAGTGCCAACAATTCGCCGTATCCCCAGCAAAGGCGCCAAAAACTTGACGTGTATTTTACTACGCGCTAAAAACGCAAGTATACGCGTCGAGTAGTACAGGCCTTGTGAGGCCCAAGTCGAACACAGGGATACTCAGAATTGTCGAAGACTCCTACTAACTATTTGCGATCAGCTAAGCCGAATAAAAAATCGGGGTTTGTTGTCAAAATTAAAAGAAAATAAAAATAAAACAAAGCAAACAATCGATTAAAGGTTAATTTAATCAATTCAAAAAGGAATCTTTAGGATTGCGGTTCCACCGCGGGTTTTCATTGTATTAGATTTTATATAATGCCTCAATCTTCTCTCTCTATCCGGGTAGTGGCCTGAAAATAGAATTGCCCACTATCGTGGTACAATTCACTACTTAGGTTTAGGTCGGTTCCACCGTCGTAGTAACCTATCCCCTAAACTAAGTGCATTACGAACGATCTCTCAGTATCCACCATTAATTTTACATCACGTGCTTTCCCGCCTCTCGGTGGTGAAATCCGTCTTCGGCAACGTCCGGATCGACAGGTATGAACTTCTGGCCTCTGTTCTCCTTTTTCTCGCTCCTCGGCACTTGTGCAATGGCTAATCCGCTCTCCCCTTGGTCTGGGCGGCCGTCATTAGGTATAAGTACCTAATTAGGTCGCTCATTAACTCCAGCCGTCCGATTGAGATCATTAGAAAGCAAACTCATATCCTACGGTGTTGATACCATCGACGCGAGTCGATGGTATCGACCCGCTACAGTAGCGGCTGGCTGCAGACCCTTCCTTTGTCGTGCCCGACATCATCTCGATACCATCGACTCGGGTCGATGGTATCGACTTCCTTTTGGCGTCGGTTTTGTCATTTTGCGACGCTGTAGCCTCCGTGTGTCGATGGTATCGATTGGGTGTCGATACCATCGAATGCTTCTTCACCAGCAACCTGAAGGTGTCTCGATACCATCGACGTCAAGTCGATGGTATCGACTTTTTGCTGCTCCTTTCGGCTGGAAACCTGTGGTCTTGTCGATGGTATCGACTTTTTGCTGCTCCTTTCGGCTGGAAACCTGTGGTCTTGTCGATGGTATCGACTTTCGTCGATGGTATCGATGGAAGCAGATACTTGTTTTTCCTGAAATTCAAAGACAGGATCAAATAAATCCACACAAATAATAATAATGTGATAATTAATGCTCAAAATGATAAAACTAAGGGGATTTGACATAAAATGATGGAAAAGACCAAAATGGATGAATTATGCGATATTAACCATAGAAATGACTAATTAAAGCATAAAACACACATAAAACAGGTCTATAAATGCGACTCAAAATCATCGCATCAAGATGCCTTCCAAATGCGACACACGTGAAAAGCTTGATCGACCAAGTGTGGGCACGCCCAAGCGTGGTGCACCGTCTATCTCGTGGAAGCGTGAAGGATGGATATGTGGGTCTGCCCAAGCAGGGTACATATTCATCGTGTTTGCTTTGGGTCGGACTTAACAAGGTGACCTAGATAGGATCTAGCACCTTGAGGCATGGAGATAATCATGGCAAGGAGTTTCATATGACATCTTATCAAGAGTTGCATATGATGCAATTGGCAAGAGTTGCCTACCTGAGAGATATATGTTGTGGGTGACAGCCCTAGCTGGTCCATGACTTAGAGGATTTCAGGATCTTTCCCACTAGAAGGTTGTACGCTGCAATCTTCTGAATTGATGGTGAGGGCTATCAATTTGAACTAAAATAGTGGGAGCGATAATTAATTAAAGGCCTAATTATATCGTCAACTTTTCAAATCAATCAAATAAGTCAAAAATGAGTTTTTGGACTAAAATTGCATATTTCCTTTTGTAGTGAAAATGACAACAAACAACAATCACTTCTCTTTGCGATCGGTCCTTGAAAAGGACAGACTAAATGGGACAAACTTCCATGATTGGTATAGGACATTGAGAATTGTTCTCACTCAAGAGAGAAAGTTATATGTCCTGGATACTCCAATTCCAGAGGAACTGGCTCCTAATGCACCAAAGACAGAAAGGGATGCTTACAAGAAGCATTCTGATGATGCCATTGATGCAAAGTGCTTGATGTTGTGCTCCATGAACCATGAGTTGCAGAGACAACATGAGAATATGGGTGTCATTGAGATGATGTAACATCTCAGGAACCTGTATGAAGATCAGGCATGGCAAGAGAGATACGATGTCTCAAGGGCACTGTTCAAGTGTGTCATGATAGAAGGAGATCCAGTTGGTCCTCACACACTCAAGATGATTGGGTATGTGGAGAACCTGCAAAAACTAGGATTTCCACTGAGCCAAGAGTTGGCTACTGACCTGATACTGCAATCGTTGCCAGAGTCTTACAGTCAGTTTGTGATGAACTACAACATGAACAACTATGATAGGCCACTGTCAGAGTTGTTGGGCATGTTGAGGACAGCCGAGACTCAAATGAAGAAGGACAATCCTAAGTCTGTGATGGTGATCATGAGCAAGAGAGGCAAGTCCAAGCGCAAGGGCAAGGGCAAAGCTAAGAAAGGTTCTAATGCTAGCCAGGAGCCCAAGATGACTTCAGCTCTCAAGGCCAAGGGAGGCGTGACCAAGAAAGGCAATTGCAGCCATTGTTAAAAGCCAGGACATTGGAAAAGGAATTGTCCTCTCTATCTGGAAGAACAAAAGAATAAGGAGGCAGCAGATGTCTCTACTTAAAGGTGTCATGAAAGTAAACTTGTAACACTTTTTGAGGTATATGATACCAAAATGTAAAGTGTAAAGCACTCAATAAATGGGGCAAGTGTTTCCGCCATAGATAGGAGTACTTTAGTTTATTTTCAGCCTAAAAGGCATGTAATACAACTATGAACTGCTATTTGCCAATAGATAGAAACACTTTATTTTTGCATATTGTATGACAATGATGGCAATCAATAAAGTTGATGTTTCAATCTTTGAAAGATGTGATCTTTGTGGCAATGCCTTGCTTATCTTGTGGTATTTGATATGCATAAGATAAAATGATACCTAAAAGTTATAGATAACTCAAACAATCAAATTAGCATCAATCATGAGAAATTCATTTCTAGTGTCCATGTGATGGATAAATCTAGACTCTTTTGGTTAGAAAACCGTTAAGAGACATGAATATCTTGGATATGATTAATCAATATTCACTAATGCTACTGGGAGAATGATTATCCTATTAGGTATGTTACATGTGATGTATTTACATACCTATTGGAACAAATGCTAATACTTCAAATGGTGTTTAGAGAAATACCAATATGAATATCTTGAAGTGTTCAAGATTATCATAGATGAAGTGCAAATTTGGTAAAGTGTTAATTCTTGATGAGATCAATGAATGAAATACTTAGACCAAATGTTTGAGATCCTTATGAGTGATTATGATAGTGTATCATAGTGAACTATTGATTAAGGCATGGTGATGTCTAAATCAAGAAGGAATCATACTCTAAGGAGTTAGAGAATGATTATCAAATAACTAAATTCTTCTAAATAAAAGAATACCCCACACTAATAAAGGACATTGAGAATCACAAGGATTTGTGAGTTCTTATATCCTTAACGGATACACCTCAATTATCTATGTGATGAGTTGTTCATGTGATGAGTCAACTATCTAGATGAATATGAGGAACCGATTTTGAGTCATGGTTTATGACCATTACATCCTAAATGACATCCATATGAACCATAAGGTATGAACTTGATGGTAGCACCCATTGGAATAAGATCCATAAGTGCGGATAAGTCTTAAGTGTTAAGACACATGGATAACATTTTGAGAAGGATGGTGCTTGTTGATTGCAACTTAAGGACTAAGAAATTTGGCATATGGATACTAAAACCGCATTCCTATGAGGAATAAACAAGGATGTGTACGTGACACAACCTGTAAGGTTTATGAATCCACTAATGCAAAATGAAGTCTATAAGTTACAATGGACTAATCAATGTGATTGATTGAGTACAAGCAACTCAGAATTGGATCTTTACTTTGATGATATAGTCAAAGGGTTTGACTGATATGTCAAAGATAAAGAAGGGATCTGTGATTTAGTGGGAGCGTATTCACATTCCACATGTTGATGTGAAATGGAAATGTTCGAGAATGGAAATCCAAAAGTAGAAATTATCTTTAAGGAAGATAGAGATGTTTCCTATGTGATAGGAATAGAGATCTATAGAGATAGTTCTCAAAAACCTCTTGACCTGAAAAGAAAAAGCATACATTGGCAATATGTACTGAAGGGTTCAGTATACACAGATTCAGTCAGAGAAAAACTTGTCCATGTTACATGGAGTTAGTATCCCAAGGCCGAGTGTCCAATTCTTATGAAGAATGGGAACACTAAGAATAGATATGGATCTATCATGTATGTAATCATCCCATTATCTTGCATGTATGGACATGACAAGAATAAAATGCATTCATCATCTTGTATGTAGCAAATGACAATATGATGTGCTCATCCTGATAACTCATATGTGGGACATGACGAGTGGATATCTATATACTTCTAGTAACGGTTACTGGAAACCATAAGAACTTGATATGTACTTGAGAAGTACTAGTTCTATGGAGATAAGGAAGAGTTCAATGTAAAGAGTTACATTGATGCGAACTTCTGAAAGGACAGAAAATTAATCGCAATATATATATAGGATATATAAAAGTGAAAGTTTGTTGATAATTGGAAGTGTTCCAATAAAACCATTTAAAAGGAAATGCCGAGTATCCGTGTTTTAGAGAACAGCAGTGGATACTATATGGATCTAGAAGTTAATGAGATGAACTTATAGATATTCCGCTCATTGATGACAAGTATGGAATCCTTGATCATGCAATGTGACTAAAGGGTACCAAAGGAATACTAGATCACGTATTACGGCGACTCCATCTCATACGTGTGACGTACAGCGAAGAGATGTGAGACATGCAATTTATACTGACTTTGGCAAGGTGTTGCCATAACTCACTATGTTCACACTAAGAGCACAGTAACATGTGGGACATGTTTGAAGATCACTATGAATATGATTCAAGGGTGATTGGCTCCCAGCGCAAGTGGGAGTCTGTTGGTATGTATGCCCTGAGAGCCAATCATGGGATGATTGGTGGGATACATTAAGATTGATTTGATAAACATCAAAGGCAAGCTTCCAATTCTTTCTGGTTCAGTCATATGAGATAGTGATAGAACAGATTGAATGTCTAGAGAATGACAATACTCAATGACGTATGCCTTCAGGTTGAGGACCTGAACGATGAGATCATACGGATGCTAAGAGTTTGTACATTCTTGTTGTGTCCCTAGTCGTATGTCATTGTGGAAGGTAGATAGATAGAAATGACACACAAGACTAGATTGTGGTGTTGGTTGATAACAGAATCTCATTAGTCATGATATAGAGATATCAAACCAAACACATAGGTACTTGTTAGAGAACAAGTGTACCGGACAGACCCACCGTGAGTTTGACACATGGAACCATGACATGGTAGTCACAGTCAGTACTCACAGTGATGGTGGTGAGTGTGATTCTTAGACCTAAAATCACTGCACTCAACACATGTCATTGGGCACACTTTGACATCATCAAACGCAGTCCTGAAACATGGGTTGTTATAAAGGTGATGATTGGGTGGATTTGACACATGGGACTTTTGAGGGGTGAGTGATAGATATGGGATTTGTCCCTCCTGAGGGAGTTTGATATCCATGGCCACTTGATGAGTAGGATTGAGAAAGGCATGCACGCATGTGTGAGTCAGTATGTGATACTGATGTCATAACATATCTCTTCCAATCTACTCTAAGATCAAGAAAGTGAATGAACATTGACATGATGATTGTTCCATGCCTCGAGTTCATTCGGGATATCAGTGACAAAGGAATTATACATTCACTATAACACCATTCAAAGATTGTAGGATTGAAAGTTTTTCTCCAACTTTTTATTTCACTTGGGTAGCACTGATGTGTGACTAGGCCCCACTCTTTGCTTGTGAAGTCATAAATGTTATGGACTTTCACTGCCAACGTGAAAAGGACCTACAGGGTCACACACATAGGATTTAACTTGGAAGAGGAGTTTTGTCCACAAACAATGTTTAGATTGATTACTAAATGAGTTTAGTAGTTCAATTAAACACTCAATTAATTGTTAGCTCAAAATCATAATGTTCAAGGTATTGGACAGATTGATTGGAGTATCAGATTGATTGAAATCGCAATTGAGTGATTCTGCACAATCTGCACTCCCAACCGATCAGCTCAGCTTGGTGAACCGATCGGCTCAAGTGTTGAGTCGATCAGCTCATGGCTAGAGTGAAATGATTGCTTCAAGTGTTGAAACGATCGATTCAATTGGTGCAACCAAGCAAGTTGGAAAATTAGGATTGGTGAGAATTTTCCTTTCGTTTTAATTGGCCAATTTGATTGGGAAATAGGATTGGTATTCGATACCAATTAGAAACAAAAGAAGGAAAGTCAATCGGGAACCAACCAGGACCACCAACCGACCGGTTCACTTGTGAACCGACCGGTTGAGGGGTCCCAACCGATCGGTTGAGGTGTCAACCGACCGGTTTAGGTCCCTAACTGACCGTTTCAGTTGTGAAACGATCGGTTCAGGTTGCGGGTTGATTGTTTTGTGGAAAATCTCGAACCCTTCTACTCCTACTTTTAGTCCCGCATTGCCCGGGATGGAGAACCCTGTCCCATGACCCTCCTATATATAGGGGTATTGGGGGCTTCTCAAAGTACAACTCAGTGCAACCAGTTGTTCTGCAAAGTTTTCGTTCTCTCAGGTTTTGGTAACCAAGAGAGAGCTCGAGCAAGTGCTACCCGCAAAGGGAGGTGCAGCAACGGAAAGACAACTACAGTTGCAACAGGAGGCAGGAGAGTGTGTTGGCGACTAGTACTGTAACACCCAGATTTTCATAACACATGAGCGGAAGCAATAAATTTTTTTTTTCATTTGGGAGTGTCACAAACATGATAGTCATTGAAATTAAAGCAAATGAAACACTTTGCGTTAGGTAAAATTGATTCATACATAGTCATTGATAAAAATAAAACTACAACTCATCTAACCTACTCGTTAAACAAGACTAAGCATAAAAAGATCTATCTAAACTCTGGATCATCTCGGTAGATGGCACCCCACTAGGCAAGCTTGAAAACCTGCTACATCTTTTCTTATTCTTTAAATCTTTCGCTGCTCCAAACCCTGCGGACATCGCGTCCCCAGCCATGCATTAGGAAAAACAGTCGTTAGAGTAAGTGGCATGAGTATTCCAAAAATATACATGACTAATAATCTGAAATCGACATTATAAACGACAAGTTACTATCAAGCTCTGAGTAAAATCTAAAACATAAAATCTCTTATTTCTTAATCTAAAATTTATATCTTTCTATCTTATCTTTCTCTAGAGACATGTACCCTGGTACATGGATCTCATGACCTACGCCAAAGCGCCTAGGTCTTACTTATCTTATCTAATACCCTCTCATCATTACTCATGGATGAGAATATGGGCATCTCTAATCTATGGTATCTTTTACTTATGATTTTTATCTGACTGTGGCCACCATTATACAATAAGTCCTCCTCTGTGACACCGAAGTGTCATCTATGGTGCAACACACCCTCTGTTGGCACAACGTGCCCTCTGTTGACACCGAAGTGTCCTCTATGGTGCAACGCACCCTCTGTTGGCATAACATGCCCTCTGTGACACCCGCAGTGTCTGGCGCAACGCGCCCTCTGAATCGTCCCGGGACTCTCTGGTGAGGACTTATTATATAATGCATTATGTGAATGTTTCAAATTAATTATCTTACGTCTATCTTTACTAAATATTGAATCTGAACTTATCTGAAACTGAGTACTAAACATGTACTGAATTCTGAATCTAAAATCTGAATCTGAATCTCTGCTCTTTAAAATATGAACATAATCTATTATAGAATTTGGATATGTATCTCAAATTACAACATATTTGAGATTGGGTCTATAACGCATATCATGTACCTTTATTCAACATCTGGCTACTCACACAGTGAGTAGTCTAAGACTGAATCTAAATCTCTTATTCTTGAGTTTTAAACTGAATCCATTATTGGATTTAATCATGTATCTCTTTATCTAGGTAAACTTTATTCTAAAACTCTGATTTGGTAAGATTACTTCATTATACCAATTCTATCATACATGAGTCTAATGTGTTATGAGACAAGACCTGAAATGAGTATAGAAATACTAAATATACAAAAGTAAATTAAGTAATGTGTATAGCTAAAGTATGATTTCTGATTCTTGGCAAGATAACTCATTCTCTGTTAAAACCTCATCAAAATCTGATCTTAATGGACTTAAGTCTTAAAATCATAACCATAGAATAGAAACCTTAGAAAATCTTAACTTGCATCTAAATCATACTCAATTTAATCTCATTAAGTCTGATCTCAAAACATTTGTATGAACTTAAATCTTAAACCTTAAGGTAGAAATCATATAGATTCTCTTTGTGCAACTCAATCATGGCTTAATATCTCATAATTTGATAATATCATCACAAACTCATGTTACAACATCTTTAATGCCACTAGTACATTTATCCTAGAAATTGAGCCATGGTCTACCATGTGCAACACCCATATTCTCACATAATACTTAACTTTTAAACATCAACCTTATTAAGGAATCTATTTTACTTCTTAATTTCTTAGATCGCTACATATATAGGAAACCTTGATGACATGTTCCTATTTGAAATCTCAATACATGGTTACATCTATATTTAAGAGATATGATAGAACTATATTTTCTTATCCTTCTTATGAACTTAACTTCATGATTTAGAATCATTCCATGACACATCACTACTTAAGATATTGAGCATATGAAATTCTACAATCATAAGCACATAAAACCATTCTTACATATTTAACTTAGAGTGTAGGACATGAATGCCTTACTTAAGAAGCATGTAAATGTACTTGGTTTTACAAACATAAATACTCATGGGCATGAACCACTTACCTCTTGTGCTGATGATGTCCTTAACTTAGTCTTGATTTCTTGTTCCAAATCTTAATCACCTGGATATAATCAAAGTTTTATAAGTCCAAGTACATGCTCCATCTTTCTATTTCTAAATCTCAAAACCCCATCCTCCTAATTATATATACCAACTTAGGGTTCTTATTTAGACTAAACATAACTTTAATATGAAATCATCATAAAATATTGGTGTTGAAATAACATAAACTCTTATTATGTACTTACTATAATATTTATACTCAACATAAATCGTCTTATGCACTAATATGAACATATACTTCATATAATGAGAATACTTACCAAACATAGTCACATATTAGAAAACTTACTAACTTGGTTAGGAAATCAAAATATAATACCAGCATGCTAATAATATTAGACCTAATTAGCCATACATATACCACTTATTGTCAAGATAATCATCTATTACCCTCACATAATGGTCACTCAGGTCCAAATCTTAATACAAATATGATAACACAAGAAAATCCATCAAATATCTAGAAGAGTAATCACACAGTGTAGTAAGATCATGTATAAAATATTAGTTCATTTAAAAAAAATCATATCATGGGTGAAATACCCAAAATACCCTTATTAGGGTTTATATCAAAAACATCAATAAAACTTCATATATGAAAGATCAGGGTCTGAATTGATGTTAAACATATCAAAATATACATTCCATAAAATTTGTATGAATTTCTAAATTCGTTTGCTATTTTTAATTGACCAAACATCAAAATCATATAGTTTTGAATAAACTATTTTTAATAAATAACAAATATCAAAATCATAATCTGGAAGTATTTTTATGTGATTGTACTCATCATGAGATTTCTGTACGTATCTTGTTTGATAAAATCCGACTTCCCAATCTCAAGATATGAATTTTAGAAGTTACCTACGTTTGGATCAATATCAGTCGTCGATTTGGAATCCAAAGGGCATAGATGGTGACGCCCCTTCTCTTCTGGCCCATAGCCGATCGCGGATCCAACTGGATCCGGCTCCTTCTTCACCTGTGAATGTGGGGAGGTCCCCTGTTCTACGTGCAGGCTTCCGCAGCCGTAGGGTTTGCCTTTGGCACCCTCAATCTCGACGATGTGGACGTCGCGGCTTGCTCTCAAGCATCCCATACCTCCGTCCGCCCTTTTCATCTTGGGCGCCATCGTCAACGAGCACAGGTAGCCGCAGATCAGCAGCTCGACCTCCACCCTAGCGCAGCCACCATGCATCCTCTTCACGCGCCCTCTCTCTCTCCCGCTCTTGGTTTCATGTGAAACCCTAGGATCGAAGTCGTCGACCCCTCATAACTCGGAATCCGAGGTTTTTATAGCCTTCCGAGCCTGCGATCATGGGCGAGGGCCCCCTTTTGTGGGTGCTCTGTTCGCACCCAGCAAATAGGGGTCGCGGCCTCAGTCCGTGCGGACTGGGGTCGCCCCCTTTTGTTTCTTCTTTTTCTCCTTCTTTTTGATAAAACTCCAAACTAAAGAAATATTTATACAAATCATTCTATAGCTCGGTTTGGCTTCAAATTTTGGGATAAATACTATATTATCATCAACTTCACATGAGTAAGATTTTACATAAATACTAAATGTACAAATACTCCAAACATGTCTTTTAAATAAAAATATTATAATTACTAATTTAATTACCTAGGCCACTATATACATCAAAATCATCTGAAATTTCTCCCAGCATCTTATACTCTAATTATTATTCTACTAAAAATATTTTGAGCATTTATTATGACCATAAAATACTTAATTCTCAATTTGTACCCCAAGGACCTATTTGTAGAACTTAATTAGTCCAATAAGGTTGGAATTGAGCTCTAGTGCACATGGCCCACCCCTTAGTATTTCAAAGGGTCCATGAGCTTGATTGTATTCCAAATCATGAAAATAAGTCTTCAACCAATATAATTTCTGAAATGAAGTCTATGTATAACACATGTGATCAATATTTCGTTAGTTACATAACATGAAGACCTAAGCTAGGTCCAAGGCTCAAGCCATGATCTGGACTCATCATATTAGATATTCGTCACATTATTGTCCATAGGAATAATTCTTTTATGTTCATATACAACCGACTACAATCACACACATTTAATTCATCATGTGTGTATTGGTTATTTTAGATGGCTTGTATCACACATTTTGTGAACTTAATTACATACCTAGTCATAATAGGTTGATTAGGTCCCTTGGCATACACTTACTAGAAAACCCCACATTAAAGGCTTACTTTAGCTATGAAATTGAGGATGTTACAATTCTACCCACCTTGAAATAAATTTTGTCCTCAAAATTTCTCTAGGCTACTACCCACCTTAGGGTTCTGCTTACCTCTTAATTTATTGTAAGGCACACTTATGTTCTGACTTTTACATGGAAAGAGCTATGTAATGTATTTCACTAAATGATTTTGTGAGCATTATTTGTTACCTTGCTCTACTACTCAACTCATACTTAAGGTCTATGAAGCTAAATTGATCTCTACACTTAAGGCATCTGACTCAACCCTGTCATGAATTTCAAACATCAGGTGTAGTTGACCATCTAATCTTAGGTCTTCCAGGTATCTCCTACACCTCTAGATATGTGGTGATCAAGCACATACCCACATATGCGAGATCCTGTCATGCTATCTCTCACTAACCTACTAACACATGTGTCCCATACCACATAGACTAGTAAGAAATGAGAGATGCATCAAGGTCTAGTGCTTATGACATTCCTCATCAATTCTCAATTGGCTGGCCATAACCATTGAGAATGGAGAAGCAACATCATTAGCTAGGGTTAGGTTGAAACATGAGACCTAGAATATAAAAATCTCCCTCGGACATCTATATTTCCTCTAAGGTGAAAACTATATGTCAATCTATGTCATTATATCTTTCTACGGGAATCTATCCCTAAGTTCTAATCTCTTACCTCTTCACTCTAGGGTGACTATGAAAATCATGTTTGCCTAGTGGCCATTTACCAAATTGCTCTGATACCATATTGTAACACCCAGATTTTCATAACACATGAGCAGAAGCAATAATTTTTTTTTTCATTTGGGAGTGTCACAAACATGATAGTCATTGTAATTAAAGCAAATGAAACACTTTGCATTAGGTAAAATTGATTCATACATAGTCATTGATAAAAATAAAACTACAACTCATCTAACCTACTCTTTAAACAAGACTAAGCATAAAAAGATCTATCTAAACTCTGGATCGTCTCGGTAGATGGCACCCCACTAGGCAAGCTTGAAAACCTGCTACATCTTTTCTTATTCTTTAAATCTTTCGCTGCTCCAAACCCTGCGGACATCGCGTCCCCAGCCATGCATTGGGGAAAATAGTCGTTAGAGTAAGTGGCATGAGTATTCCAAAAATATACATGACTAATAATCTGAAATAGACATTATAAACGACAAGTTACTATCAAGCTCTGAGTAAAATCTAAAACACAAAATCTCTTATTTCTTAATCTGAAATTTATATCTTTCTATCTTATCTTTCTCTAGAGACATGTACCCTGGTACATGGATCTCATGACCTACGCCAAAGCACCTAGGTCTTACTTATCTTATCTAATACCCCTCATCATTACTCATGGATGAGAATATGGGCATCTCTAATCTATGGTATCTTTTACTTACGATTTTTATCTGACTGTGGCCACCATTATACAATAAGTCCTCCTCTGTGACACCGAAGTGTCCTCTATGGTGCAACACACCCTCTGTTGGTACAACGTGCCCTCTGTTGACACCGAAGTGTCCTCTATGGTGCAATGCACCCTCTGTTGGCATAACATGCCCTCTGTGACACCCGCAGTGTCTGGCGCAACGCACCCTCTGAATCGTCCTGGGACTCTCTGGTGAGGACTTATTATATAATGCATTATGTGAATGTTTCAAATTAATTATCTTACGTCTATCTTTACTAAATACTGAATCTGAACTTATCTGAAACTGAGTACTAAACATGTACTGAATTCTGAAATCTGAAATCTGAATCTGAATCTCTGCTCTTTAAAATCTGAACATAATCTATTATAGAATTTGGATATGTATCTCAAATTACAACATATTTGAGATTGGGTCTATAACGCATATCATGTACCTTTATTCAACATCTGGCTACTCACACAGTGAGTAGTCTAAGACTGAATCTAAATCTCTTATTCTTGAGTTCTAAACTGAATCCATTGTTGGATTTAATCATGTATCTCTTTATCTAGGTAAACTTTATTCTAAAACTCTGATTTGGTAAGATTACTTCATTATACCAATTATATCATACATGAGTCTAATGTCTTATGAAACAAGACCTAAAATGAGTATAGAAATACTAAATATACAAAAGTAAATTAAGTAATGTGTATAGCTAAAGTATGATTTCTGATTCTTGGCAAGATAACTCATTCTCTGTTAAAACCTCATCAAAATCTGATCTTAATGGACTTAAGTCTTAAAATCATAACCATAGAATAGAAACCTTAGAAAATCTTAACTTCCATCTTAATCATACTCAATTTAATCTCATTAAGTCTGATCTCAAAACATTTGTATGAACTTAAATCTTAAACCTTAAGGTAGAAATCATATAGATTCTCTTCGTGCAACTCAATCATGGCTTAATATCTCATAATTTGATAATATCATCACAAACTCATGTTACAACATCTTTAATGCCACTAGTACATTTATCCTAGAAATTAGGCCATGGTCTACCATGTGCAACACCCATATTCTCACATAATACTTAACTTTTAAATGTCAACCTTATTAAGGAATCTATTTTACTTCTTAATTTCTTAGATCGCTACATATATAGGAAACCTTGATGACATGTTCCTATTTGAAATCTCAATACATGGTTACATCTATATTTAAGAGATATGATAGAACTATATTTTCTTATCCTTCTTATGAACTTAACTTTATGATTTAGAATCATTCCATGACACATCACTACTTAAGATATTGAGCATATGAAATTCTACAATCATAAGCACATAAAACCATTCTTACATATTTAACTTAGAGTGTAGGACATGAATGCCTTACTTAAGAAGCATGTAAATGTACTTGGTTTGACAAACATAAATACTCATGGGCATGAACCACTTACCTCTTGTGCTGATGATGTCCTTAACTTAGTCTTGATTTCTTGTTCCAAATCTTAATCACCTGGATATAATCAAAGTTTTATAAGTCCAAGTACATGTTCCATCTTTCTATTTCTAAATCTCAAAACCCCATCCTCCTAATTATATATACCAACTTAGGGTTCTTATTTAGACTAAACATAACTTTAATCTGAAATCACCATAAAATATTGGTGTTGAAATAACATAAACTCTTATTATGTAGTTACTATAATATTTATACTCAACATAAATCGTCTTATTCACTAATATGAACATATACTTCATATAATGAGAATACTTACCAAACATAGTCACATATTAGAAAACTTACTGACTTTGTTAGGAAATCAAAATATAATACCAGCATGCTAATAATATTAGACCTAATTAGCCATACATATACCACTTATTGTCAAGATAATCATCTATTACCCTCACATAATGGTCACTCAGGTCCAAATCTTAATACAAATATGATAACACAAGAAAATCCATCAAATATCTAGAAGAGTAATCACACAGTGTAGTAAGATCATGTATAAAATATTAGTTCATTTAAAAAAAAATCATATCATGGGTGAAATACCCAAAATACCCTTATTAGGGTTTATATCAAAAACATCAATAAAACTTCATATATAAAAGATCAGGGTCTGAATTAATGTTAAACATATCAAAATATACATTCCATAAAATTTGTATGAATTTCTAAATTCGTTTGCTATTTTTAATTGACCAAACATCAAAATCATATAGTTTTGAATAAACTATTTTTAATAAATAACAAATATCAAAATCATAATCTGGAAGTATTTTTATGTGATAGTACTCATCATGAGCTTTCTGTACGTATCTTGTTTGATAAAATCCGACTTCCCAATCTCACGATATGAATTTTAGAAGTTACCGACGTTTGGATCAATATCAGTCGTCGATTTGGAATCCAAAGCGCATAGATGGTGACGTCCCTTCTCTTCTGGCCCATAGCCAGTCACGGATCCAACTGGATCCGGCTCCTTCTTCACCCGTGAACGTGGGGAGGTCCCCTGTTCTACGTGCAGGCTTCCGCAGCCGTAGGGTTTGCCTTTGGCACCCTCAATCTCGACGATGTGGACGTCGCGGCTTGCTCTCAAGCATCCCATACCTCCGTCCGCCCTTTTTGTCTTGGGCGCCATCGTCGACGAGCACAGGTAGCTGTAGATCAGCAGCTCCACCTCCACCCTAGCGCAGCTGCCATGCATCCTCTTCACGCGCCCTCTCTCTCTCCCGCTCTCAGTTTCATGTGAAACCCTAGGATCGAAGTCGTCGACCCCTCATAACTCGGAATCCGAGGTTTTTATAGCATTCCGAGCCTGCGATCATGGGTGAGGGCCCCCTTTTGTGGGTGCTCTGTTCGCACCCAGCAAACAGGGGTCGCGGCCTCAGTCCGTGCGGACTGGGGTCGCCCCCTTTTTTTTTCTTTTTCTCCTTCTTTTTGATAAAACTCCAAACTAAAGAAATATTTATACAAATCATTCTATAGCTCGGTTTGGCTTCAAATTTTGGGATAAATACTATATTATCATCAACTTCACATGAGTAAGATTTTACATAAAAACTAAATGTACAAATACTCCAAACATGTCTTTTAAATAAAAATATTATAATTACTAATTTAATTACCTAGGCCACTATATACATCAAAATCATCTGAAATTTCTCCCAGCATCTTATACTCTAATTATTATTCTACTAAAAATATTTTGAGCATTTATTATGACCATAAAATACTTAATTCTCAATTTGTACCCCAAGGACCTATTTGTAGAACTTAATTAGTCCAATAAGGTTGGAATTGAGCTCTAGTGCACATGGCCCACCCCTTAGTATTTCAAAGGGTCCATGAGCTTGATTGTATTCCAAATCATGAAAATAAGTCTTCAACCAATATAATTTCTCAATTGAAGTCTATGTATAACACATGTGATCAATATTTCGTTAGTTACATAACATGAAGACCTAAGCTAGGTCCAAGGCTCAAGCCATGATCTGGACTCATCATATTAGATATTCATCACATTATTGTCCATAGGAATAATTCTTTTATGTTCATATACAACCGACTACAATCACACACATTTAATTCATCATGTGTGTATTGGTTATTTTAGATGGCTTGTATCACACATTTTGTGAACTTAATTACATACCTAGTCATAATAGGTTGATTAGGTCCCTTGGCATACACTTACTAGAAAACCCCACATTAAAGGCTTACTTTAGCTATGAAATTGAGGATGTTACAAGTACATCAACAGGAGGGTGTGACTCCTTCCAATTCCTTGTGGGACAAGGATATTGGAGTTCCAGGTGGTCCGTGTGGACTACTTCAGAGGCGGGAGGTTTCTGCCGCTAGGAGGATAACCTTCAATCCTGGTAGTCTCGGTGCGACCAGGAACTTCACAGACACCGTCCAAGATAGGAGGTGAAGACCGCGCAAAGCGCGAGGTATTGTCGCCGAGCAAGCCTCGGGACAAGGTATGATTCAACAAACCATCCTTTCCTATTGTATAGACGTTGACGTGTTTCCTTGTTCCAGGTTTGGGGGAGAAAATTTTTGTTTCCGCTGCCTTCTCTGCCTCCCCTAAAACCCAACATAAAGAAGCAATATAGATGATACAGTTTAAGAAATATAAGAACTAAACAAGTAAAAATACACAAATAGGTTACATATTTGACTATTAAAACATGGGTACTTGGTATTTACCACCCAAACTACTAACTAATGACTTTGAAGATCTATAGCTCACCATAGAGGATCTATCACATAATTAGTCTCATTAAGATTGCACCGCACCTCAATCACAATGAGTACAAAAATGCTGGGGTTCATCAACCTACAAAATATGTAAAGTATCAAGCATGTCATGCATACTTAGATTACAAAGTCTAAAATATTACATTGGCACTACTTCCATATAACATCACTTCAATATGGCATCAATGACACTCTCTAAATAGGTGATTGCAAGGTCCTATGAGGACCATACATCATATGGATTCTCAATAAAATATTTAATAATATATGACTTTAAGTACCTTCTCACAATCCATAAATCTCTACATTGATACCACATTGCTTCCTTAACTTCTACATATTGAGGAAATTAAACCTGCTCATGGAAACTACATGAATTAGGGTTCCACTAAGTAGTTAGTACATTTACTAATATTTCATGGATAAGGGAGATATAATAGTAGATCCTACTAATATGAAAAATTAAAGTATAAAATATTACAAAACCCCAATCATATCCAACATGCATATACATATCCAATTTTACAACACCAAAAACCACTTCTATCTACTGAAAAGGACTCTTATAATAATAAAGAATCACTAAGGGATGTAACATTCAAAAATTCCTTTCAAATGAGCTAAATAAACAAGTAGTAGTAAATAGGATTCTAAATCAGAAAATTTAGGAAAATGTTAAAAAAGTTTATATCATTTAGTAATATAACAGTGGAAAGATCATCTTTGCAAACCAAGATCTAAACTCCACAATAAATAAGGTGATAATCCCAATATTACCATGAAGTAAGACAAAAAACCATAAAAATCCCATGTGTAGCTCGTGTTTCATGCATTTAGTGAAGATTGTTGGTTATAAGTACAAATATATCACTAAGATGAATAAAAATAGGCTTAATAACTCATCGTAGGGATGAAAATACTTCTTTCAAATAAGAATATGAAATCCTAACTTTAAAACATCACTTTTCAGGCTCCAATTAAATGCACACCTTAACAAGAACTAGATCCAATTAGGTTTAAGATGAACAAAAGAGATGGTTTAGGTACAAAAGATGAAATTCTACCATGGAACATGGAGAAATTCATCCAAGAGGTTTGACAGGAGAGAAACTAACAGTAGAGATGAGTTTAGGAGGAAATTACATTGATTCAGCCTAAACTAGCTTAGAAAATTGTTCCCAATATTTGATCTTCAAGAAATTCAAGGAATAACTAACTTAAAATAGTGTTTCACCAAGTATCATACACATCCATAACTAGTTAGTCTTGTCCATCTATGAAACGAAGAAACAAGGATATGAGGTCGAACAAAGTTCTATTTATTGCATTTTTCAAAAGTGAAATTTAAAAATAGCACCACAACTCTATTCAACTAGAAAACTTCCTACATTGACCTCCCTTGGTTTGCATCAACTCCAAAATTGGTACTAGTAAGTAAAATGTCTCGTGCCTACCATCAATAGTGAAAATAAGGAGTCTAAAGTGCCATTGATGTCTTAAAGAAAATATCACAATGATGTGGACATGTCGGCTCTCTATAATGGGAATGTGTGCCAAAAATGAGTTTGTTGTGTGCCATTAACCATATGTGGATCAGGACCATTGAATTTCACAAAATTACTTCCCAAATAGACTAATCTACTAGAATAATGAAGTGGTTATATGACTTTTAGAATTTTAAGGTATCACCCCACAACTAAAGAAGAAATTATTAGACGTTGTGCAATATCACAGATATCTAATAATGAAAGGTTTTGTTATGACCCACTCTGAATTAACTAGTAAGCACATCGATTAGTACATCATTATGATGATTTAAGTTGAATTAAGTATACATATGCAATTAGTACTTTGATCATGTGTTACTAATTAATTTGGATGATTTCGAGCTTTGAGGGTGTAGAGGACCTCGTGCTTGAAACGTAACAAGAGAAATCACCTCAATCGGACATCCGAGGTAAAAGTTATAACATTATTAAGAACTAGGGTTTGGTTTTTGCAATTTTCCCAATAATATATCCATTTATTTGGGTCGGCTACCCCTCTTCTCCTTTATCTATTCTCGATAGAATAGGAAAACGCAGAGCGGCGCTCAGCACCCGATCAACAACTGAAAGGGGGGGGATCGATGGGGCGATTTGGGCGCCCATAGCTTCGATCTGGTTGGCCGAGCTCCATGCGGCCTCCGTCCTCCCTTTCCCTTCTTCACCCTTCCCCTTCCGCGCCCTAACACAGCTGTCCAGCTACGGCGTTGGCCCACAGCTGCAGCAGCAGCTTCACCATCCATGAAGAAGGAGGAAGAACAATTGATTTTTGGGCTTGTTTGCTTCGGTTCAACATTGCCCAGCCTCCGCCGTCATCTCCTTCTTCTTCTCGTCCATTACCTCTCCTTCTCCACGCCCTAGCGGCGCCCAAGCAGCAAGGGATGGCGCCCATAAAAGCAGTGGCTAGCTGCAGTTGCAGCTGCGGCGCCAGCAACTAGGCGCCTGATTGGCATGAGCAGCAGCCCCAAATGGCCGCCCCGATTCCATCCTTGTAGTCCCTGCTCGGATTCATAGCCGACAGATACAACAGCCCTAGCAATTTTCTCTTCCACCTGTACGTGGGGTGAAGAGTTGCAGGAGTAGGTTCGGCCAGGGGCCATCTAGGGCGCAAGCTAGCACCTGAAATCGACGCCAACGAGTTCATCCTGAGGTCCAGATCTAGGATCTGTAGCCTAGCCGTGAGCAGCAACACCCCAGCCAAAGTTCTACTTCTACCTGGTATATGTGCTGCACAGTTCGTTTGCAACATGTTCAAATTGGGTGATTCCAAGGTTGAAGACAACCTCTGGACGCATTTCTAGACGGATCTGGGCGATTCGAATTAAGTGAGTAGTAGTTCATTCACAAATCATTATTTAACTCAAATTAAATGCTTAATTGCTTCTGTATCAGTTGGTATAACTTCTAAACAGTGTAATACATACAATAGAGTATGTTAGATTCATTAAAACTTGAAATACGTAATATGCTTAATGAAAATGATGAAATTTCCTGTATTTTCGTTGCAATGTATTTGTTGATTTAAAATGGATATTTAGCATGGAAACTGGATAAATGATACTGAATCATGTTTAAGGATGACAAATGTTATATATGTGTTTCAAGTAATGTTCAGAATGTGCAGTAAGTATGGAATGTGATATTCTTGTTTTAAATGGTTATATGTTAATCAGTTATAGACTTAGGTGCCCTAACACCGTAGAACCCCTTTGACAGATCTTCTTCTTAGGGGTGAAAATCATGTTGCAACATTATCCGTGCGGAGTCATGGAGACACGAGGACAGAGAGGCAGTGTCCAACAACAACGCGTGCGATGTCACGGTGGCACTGGAGAAAATTGGGGGTTATTGCAATAAGATCCGTGCGGAGTCATGGAGGTAACCCCGTGAGACTCTCCGCCTGTGTACTCAGGTTAGAGGAGGAGTCTAGAGCACTCGATGTAGTGCAGTGAGGCCGATGAGCCTGAAGGCCGATGAGCCTGGGGTCCTGTGGCAGAGCAGGGCTGGCGTCAGACTTAGCATTTCTCGGGTGTGTCGCTAAGTCTTGTACGGTGGGATCGTAGTTCGCTACGGATCTTTATATGCAGGGTACACTGCATATGATTAGGGCATAACAATAATATAAATATGTAATCATATAGGATCACAGTAAATTAATATATTCGAACTTTTGTGCCAATTCTATATATATCTGTTTATTTGTTTAAATATCTGTTGCTGCATAGAAATGTGATTATTATCTGCAAATCTGCTATGTCATTAGAACTGCCTTGCTTAGTACTGCACTTATGTTTTATTTCAATTTATAAACATGATGAGTTGTTTAGTGATAGCTAAGTGAAATTCTATTCACTGAGCGAGTAGGCTCATACCTCTACTCAAAACATTTTCAGGTCATCATCAGTAGCAGGAAATCTGAAGGATCCTTTCATCCTAACGCTTAGTCTGTAGAAGGTATACGTAGTTAGTAGTTAGAGGTCTCTTAGTCCTTTCCCCTCGATCTTTGGGACAAGGTGTGGGTGAGAGAGAATGTGTATAAAGATGTAAATTAACGGTTATGCTTTATTTTATGTCGAACAATGTAATATGATGTAGACTCTGTTTATATTGCTAGTCTGTTTAATAAAAATGCTTCCGCAGTTTGTTTAGATTTAGTTTACAGCATAAATCAGGTTAACTTTTAATGTCTTTAAAAATGTTTTAAAGGCTTTGAGTGGTTTGACTTGTGTGTAATCCCTCCGTCGTGCCCTAATCTCGTGATTTGTGGGTAATGCGAGATCGGGGTGTGACATCTTGGTATCAGAGCATAGGTTGAGTATGTGAATACTCTAAGTCAAGGTCAAGGGACGATAAGAGACCAATAGGATTAAGGTTTAAGAGTTTTTCTTCTGTCTGTAATTTTCTAACAGGAAGTGTTCTGTTATACTATTATAGATGGCAGGAAAAGGATGTGGTCACGAGAACCAAGTAAAGAGTTTAAGTTGAGTCGTAAAGAATCATTAAGGTCAAAAGATAAAGTTATAAGTGAGACGAATAATAAATGATGAGTTTTAGCTCTGGAAGGTCTGAGTGTTTAGATACCCTGGCCAGGTGTCTGAATACTTAGATTGACCAGTATCAAGCTACTCTGTCTGTTCTTTTCTGGATGTCCTGGCCAGGTATGCAGAGGAAGGATGGGCTAGAGAGAAACCCTAGAAATCTTAGGGTTATGAGATAAGAAATTAATGTAGGAATAAGAGATTACATATAGGATGCGATATAACTCTTACTTGATTTTGCTTATTTGATATAAAGATCACTAGAAATGCTCTTATATGCATGAAATTAAATTTTTCAGCTTGTAAATATGGTTCTTTTATATTGTTGTGTCATGAAGTGAAAAGTTTAATGTTTGTTTTCTTTGTATTAAAGTAGACCCGAAATTATGTTTAATTGAGTTTGCCCTAAGTGGATATTCTTTCCACATGTTTAAGATTAATAGGAGTTGGTTAATCCTGAGTAGCTCTTGGCTTCAGGACTACAGGTTCGGCCTGGTCCGGCTGGCAGGATGCGTTACTGAGATCTAATGACTCCTATTATCAGTATAATAAGAGTAGACTCTGGATAATTTAGACTCACATCATAGTAAGAATGTACATACACTAAGATGTTGAGATATAAGAGAAAGATTAGAACAACTAAGAATTAGTTGGAACTGATATCGGAAACCCAACATTGGGACCTCATATGAGCAATCCTTAATTAGAAATAAAGGAACACAATAAGGGTCAGATTAAATTTAATGATTAGGTGAGAAATACCCTTAATGATACTAATCAATAATGCATAACAAATGCATGGATCAAATACATGATTAGTAAACCCTAGTTGAGGGTGTATCATTGCGATTGTTTATAGGCAACTTTATAAGTTATGCTTTAAACTAAGATAAGTCCATATCTTGTGAGATAGCTGGACAATTCTAATGTGTGGCCTATACATTATATGCTAAGGGTGTGTATTCTGTGATGGAATGCATTAAGAGGGGAAATACCTTAATACAAGATAAAGTTGATTAACTCAAGAGGGTTTGAATTAATGAGAAATGGGGAACCCTAACCCTAATTTGGGAAAAAGGGAATAATAAGCCCTGTTTGATAGTGAACCCTAATTCCTGGTCAAGGAATGATGGTATTACTATTGTATCACATGATGTGATGAATATCTTGTATGACTGTTATCATGCCTAATAACCATGCAGGTATGATGAGATGATGAATATAGCCAAGTTGGGCTGTGACATTTATATAATAAATGATTGATTTGCTTTTTGTGTGTTGATGTTGTTGTTTCTTGATAGAAGTAATAATGTGTACGGATTTTATGAACCATGTGAATAAGTTGTTGCCTAGTGAGAGGTGACAAGATATGAATGGCCCTGTGAGCCATGTGTGATGCTTGGGTAACAAGTATCATGTTTATTTGTAGCATTTGTGTTAATAAGTTATGCTAGAGAACTTGGTTGATGTTACATTTCTGTTATATATCTATAGTTCATTGATGATTATTCATATCAATTGTATTCATTACAAGTAGATGGATGAACTTAGGAGATCTAAAGTTTGATTTCAAACTAAGGAAGCAAAGTCACACCACAATAATGCTATGTTACTGATAATGACCAAACCCTAGAATGTTTAGAATTGTAGTAGTTCAAGGTTTATCATTAGTGATTTGACCTTGAATACTAGCATCTTTATAAAACAAAATTATGAGATTTGCACTATGAAAGGTAAGCTAGTATTAATAAAATCTAGGGTTTAAAGGTAGATAAACAATATGAAAATGACTTAGAGAAAAGAGTAAGACATAAACTTGAAATGTAACAATAAGAGAGTAGCATAGAAAGCGGAGTATTATCCGATATATGATCTGAAGATAGTTGATGTAGTTCATATTTTTAAGACATGGCGTCACTATCTTTATGATGTGACAATAGATTATCACCTTGGTAAAGAGAATGTGGTGACTGATGCTTTCAGCAGAAAGTCAAGTTCAACAACTAATGCATTCTCTATGGCAGGTTTCAATAGAGACATGTTAGTAGAAATGTGGAAGTTGAACTTAGAATTAGGGGTGACGACACAAAGTGGTTTGATTGTACAGATGCAAGTCAAGCCTACTTCTTATGATCAGATCAAGGAACTACAAGAGGGTGATAGTGAATTAAACCAGACCATGCATGACATGATAGGAGGAAAAGAGACCAGAGTTTAAATTTTTAGATGATAAGGTGTTGTATTAGCATGACATGTTGTGTGTACCTTGAGATAGTGAATTGAAAGAAAAGATTCTTATGGAAGTGTATGTATTGATGTATGCTATGTTCTCAGGAAACACTAAGATGTATATGAATCTCAAGAAGTTGAAATGGATGGTCAGATATGCAGAAGGATGTAGCCGATTAGGTGGCTGGAAGTAGTGTGTACCAGTAGGTTAAGGCTGAACCCTAGAAATCTATAGCGACCTTGTAATCTTTTTCTATGCCTGAATGGGAATGGGAATTTATCACAATGGATTTTGTGGTAAGATTACCCAGGACACCTAGAGGTTGTGATTTGATATGAATGATTGTGGATAGACTAATTTAGTCTGCTCGCTTTCTTCATATTAAGTCAACCTTTGACGTCTCGAAACTTGACTAAGATATACATGGATGAAATAGTTAGATTGCCTGGTAATCCAGTTTCAATCATATCATATTGAGATTCTAAGTTCACATTTAGGATTGTAGAAACAGTTGCATCGTGCTTCGGGCACAAAGTTAAGATTCAATATAACCTTTTCAACCACAGACGGATGGCCAGTCTGAGAGAACCATTCAGACTCTTGAGGACATGCTGAGAGCATGTGTTTTGCTTTTCAGTGGAAGTAGGGATGAACATTTAAGTCTTATAGAGTTTGCTTAGTGTGAATGTTGAGTTTAGAAATACACAACTGATAATGGTACGGTTTGGGTATAAACCCAGACAATACAGATTTAGTAAACCATTAGATGCATGATTTCAAGATAGTAAGATAGCATTAAAATATGTAAATAAACCTAATTGCATGCTTCCTGTTATGTTAATGTGTATGACTTAAAATTTACATGAATTGACACGTTTCTCTGAGATATTGTTAGAAATTCTCAAGTACTATTAATTATTTGTGTTATGATTTGTAAGCAACTCTTAATTGAGTTATGTGATGCACAAACCAGGAATTTGGTTAATATGCACGTTCTTCGAGAAATTTCAGATAATTGAAAAATATTACAGATGGTTTCTTATAGGTGAAGTAAATTACTCTTATTGATGTAATAAGATGTTCAATTATATGAATTCAGTATGTATGTGCCAAAATTGATTTGAGTTTGGAATATTTATGAATTTTAATCTGCCTGCATGCATGATATAAAGATTACTCAGTAATTACAATGATTTTGAATATACTACTCTGCCAGTTCTAGAATGATACCGTATTGTGATTTAAACTGCAATCAAACAGATGAGATAACGGAAACCCTAAGAGTAGGGTGTTTCCATGTGACTAGTGAATGAGATAATCCTAAGAGTAGGGTGTTGGCATGTGATGAATGAATAAGGCAAATGAAACCCTAAGGATAGGGTGTACGATGAATCAAGTATTTTGACATCAATTTTCAGTATGAGATGTAGTGATGTTTAACAGTTAAATTGCATGATTTTATTTTAGTACCAAATTGACATGCATTTTGTTTTTTTAAGAATTTTAGTTTGTCTGCATGTATAGTATGATAATTCCTCAGTAATTATCATAAATTGAGATACTGTTATAACAGTTCTACAAAGACAATGTTTTGTGGTTTGATCTGGAGTCAGATTAGATGTGTCCTATGTTGAGGGACCAATGCAGATAGTTGATCAGAGGATCAAGAAACTCAAAAATCATGAGAAACCCTTAGAGAAGGTTTTGTGGAAAAAACTATAACCTAGAGGGAGCCACATGAGAAGTTTTGGGTTTGATGTGCGTAACAAGTTTCCTTTTCTCTTTTAGGAATTTTGGGATGAAATTCTTATAAGGGAGGGAGATTGTTATGACCCACTCTGAATT
The DNA here is from genome assembly GCA_963693085.1 of Alisma plantago-aquatica. Lineage (NCBI taxonomy): Eukaryota > Viridiplantae > Streptophyta > Magnoliopsida > Alismatales > Alismataceae > Alisma > Alisma plantago-aquatica. The sequence goes on along the minus strand of OY856413.1, from coordinate 367,470,455 downwards.
AACTAGTAAGCACATCAATTAGTACATCATTATGATGATTTAAGTTGAATTAAGTATACATATGCAATTAGTACTTTGATCATGTGTTACTAATTAATTTGGATGATTTCATGCTTTGAGGGTGTAGAGGACCTCGTGCTTGAAACGTTACAAGAAAATCACCTCAATCGGACATCCGAGGTGAAAGTTATAGCATTCTTAAGAACTAGGGTTTGGTTTTTGCAATTTTCCCAATAATATATCCATTTATTTGGGTCGGCTACCCCTCTTCTCCTTTATCTGTTCCCGATAGAACAGGAAAACGCAGAGCGGCGCTCAGCGCCCGATCAACAACTGAAAGGGGGGGGGGGATCGATGGGGCGATTTGGGCGCCCATAGCTTCGATCTAGTTGGCCGAGCTCCAGGCGGCCTCCGTCCTCCCTTTCCCTTCTTCACCCTTCCCCTTCCGTGCCCTAACACAGCTGTCCAGCTACGGCGTTGGCCCACAGCTGCAGCAGCAGCTTCACCATCCATGAAGAAGGAGGAAGAACAATTGATTTTTGGGCTTGTTTGCTTCGGTTCAACATCGCCCAGCCTCCGTCGTCATCTCCTTCTTCTGCTCTTCCATTACCTCTCCTTCTCCACGCCCTAGCGGCACCCAAGCAGCAAGGGATGGCGCCCATAAAAGCAGCGGCTAGCTGCAGTTGCAGCTGCGGCGCCAGCAACTAGGAGCCTGATTGGCGCGAGCAGCAGCCCCAAATGGCCGCCCCGATTCCATCCTTGTAGTCCCTGCTCGGATTCATAGCCGACAGATACAACAGCCCTAGCAATTTTCTCTTCCACCTGTACGTGGGGTGAAGAGTTACAGGAGTAGGTTCGGCCAGGGGCCATCTAGAGCGCAAGCTAGCACCTGAAATCGACGCCAACAAGTTCATCCTGAGGTCCAGATCTAGGATCTGTAGCCTAGCCGTGAGCAGCAACACCCCAGCCAAAGTTCTACTTCTACCTGGTATATGTGCCTGCACAGTTCGTTTGCAACAGGTTCAAATTGGGTGATTTCAAGGTTGAAGACAACCTCTGGACGCATTTCTAGACGGATCTGGGCGATTCGAATTAAGTGAGTAGTAGTTCATTCAGAAATCATTATTTAACTCAAATTAAATGCTTAATTGCTTCTGTATCAGTTGGTATAACTTCTAAACAGTGTAATACATACAATAGAGTATGTTAGATTCATTGAAACTTGAAATACGTAATATGCTTAATGAAAATGATGAAATTTCCTGTATTTTCGTTGCAATGTATTTGTTGATTTAAAAATGGATATTTAGCATGGAAACTGGATAAATGATACTGAATCATGTTTAAGGATGACAAATGTTATATATGTGTTTCAAGTAATGTTCAGAATGTGCAGTAAGTATGGAATGTGATATTCTTGTTTTAAATGGTTATATGTTAATCAGTTAATAGACTTAGGTGCCCTAACACCGTAGAACCCCTTTGATAGATCTGCTTCTTAGGGGTGAAACTCGTGTTGCAACATTATCCGTGCGGAGTCATGGAGACACGAGGACAGAGAGGCAGTGTCCAACAACAACGCGTGCGATGTCACGGTGGCACTGGAGAAAATTGGGGGTTATTGCAACAAGATCCGTGCGGAGTCATGGAGGTAACCCTCTGAGACTCTCCGCCTATGTACTCAGGTTAGAGGAGGAGTCTAGAGCACTCGATGTAGTGCAGTGAGGCCGATGAGCCTGAAGGCCGATGAGCCTGGGGTCCTGTGGCAGATCAGGGCTGGCGTCAGACTTAGCATTTCCCGGGTGTGTCGCTAAGTCTTGTACAGTGGGATCGTAGTTCGCTACGGATCTTTATATGCAGGATACACTGGATATGATTAGGGCATAACAATAATATAAATATGTAATCATATAGTATCACAGTAAATTAATATATTCGAACTTTTGTGCCAATTCTATATATATTTGTTTATTTGTTTAAATATCTGTTGCTACATAGAAATGTGATTATTATCTGCAAATCTGCTATGTCATTAGAACTGCCCTGCTTAGTACTGCACTTATGTTTTATTTCAATTTATAAACCTGATGAGTTGTTTAGTGATAGCTAAGTGAAATGCTATTCACTGAGCGAGTAGGCTCATACCTCTACTCAAAACATTTTCAGATCATCATCAGCAGCAGGAAATCTGAAGGATCCTTTCATCCTAACGCTTAGTCTGTAGAAGGTATACGTAGTTAGTAGTTAGAGGTCTCTTAGTCCTTTCCCCTCGATCTTTGGGACAAGGTGTGGGTGAGAGAGAATGTGTATAAGATGTAAATTAACGGTTATGCTTTATTTTATGTCTAACAATGTAATATGTTGTAGACTCTGTTTATATTGCTAGTCAGTTTAATAAAAATGCTTCCGCAGTTTGTTTAGATTTAGTTTACAGCATAAATCAGGTTAACTTTTAATGTCTTTAAAAATGTTTTAAAGGCTTTGAGTGGTTTGACTTGTGTGTAATCCCTCCGTCGCGCCCTAATCTCGTGATTTGTGGGTAATGCGAGATCGGGGTGTGACAGGTTTTGTCCACTGAGATTACAGTTGAGCATCTTACTTCTATTCAGACTGAGAAGGATGATTTACTGATGTTTAATTACAAAAGTCAATCCATAGATGAAGATATTAGTTTTCATGTGAAAGTATCCAATTGGTGTATAAATAGTGCATTTGATGACATGGAGACCTTGAAGTAGGTATTTCTCACGTTTGATGAAGTGGTTATATGACTTTTATAATTTTAAGGTATCATCCCACAGCTAAAATAAGAACGTCAGATGTAGTGTAATATCTGAGATCTAAGATAATATTAGATTGTGCATTGAGATTATGGCTTTAGGTCTTACTTAGGTTAGAGGATTTACTGATGTTTAAATACAAATGTCATCCACATATGAAGATATTAATTTTCATGTGAAAGTATCCATTTGGTGCATAAACAGTGTATTTGATGATGACATAGATACCTTGAAGTTGGTATTTCCAGAAAGGTAAATCTGATGGTAGGTGACAGTGTACCAATTTTTTTTGCTTACCGTAGTGTTTAATGAGCACATAGCTAGTCCAATTGAAATTCTTTTAATTTTCACGTAATGATGCAATGATTTTGTTGACTATACAATGAGAATGAACTCTAGTGTTCATAATACCCCATCCTCGAAATTGGTGAGGTTTAAACATAACTCCCTTGTTGATAAGACTACAATGCTTAGTGGTATTTGTGTTTCTGTAGAGGAACTGCAATTTGAGGATGTGAATTTGGTTCTTCATTGCGGAAGGTAGAGGAACATAATGTGTTAATTACTGTAATTGTGGCATTAAGTAGAGCACGACGACCTTCTTTACCGAGGAACTTGGACTTCCATTTGTAAGATTCGATTTTAATTTGGTAATGATGACATCCCAAAAGTGTGTGTAATCTTGATTGGAAAATAGAGGAAGGCCTATGTAATTAATTGGGAAATGTCTTCATGAAAACTAAGTATATCTTTGTAATGTGTCATGTTATGAAAAGAAGCACGAGTATCCATGTAGAGGATTTATGGAAATTGATACGTAAACCTGATAACCGTGAAAAGATACCCATGATACGAATCTCATTGATCTGGTTGCTGTCATTGGGTTTAAAAAGGACAATGGTATAATTGTGAACTGCGTGTTGGTGTATTCGTCAAATCTAGTATTATGGATTTTTGTCTTGAAGGACACTAGCGATGGAGATTTCTATCAACTATATATGTATAGTAATTAATCCATCTAGATTTTTTTTACCACAATCTCGCTACGTTTCTACCTGTAACCTTAGTTTCTCTCAAGAAATCTTCATTATTTTTAGTCTCCATCATAGTAATCAGTACCTTATAAAACTTCTAATAAAAGAGACATTATTATATGATTTCAGTCTATAATATATGTTTTAAACTAGTTTTATGTCAATTCCATCCAAAAAAATAAAGTAATGGTTGCAAATTTTTTCTGCAACTAGGATTCAAAATTACAGACGTATTCCCATGATTATTAGGTGTTAAAACACATCACTTTTACTTGATACATTATGATAGAAATATGTTTAATCTGTTTTCTTATTTGCCGTCATACATAGGTGCTCATTTAACATGTCTAGTAAGAATGTCTCACTAACTTGGAAAAAATAAAGATCCATGTCACATAGAAGTAAATTGTTTTTATTGTCGGTGTCAACCTAATTCTAGCCGTTCTCATCCTCTACTAAGGCTCGTGACTAGATAAATAGTGAAAATTGATTAATAGGAATTATACATCTGATCTACATTGGTTTCTACTGTTGTTAAGATAATTGTTCAACTAGACATATTCTTTGATAGAAAAGTTCAGACAGTAATGAATGCAATTAAAATGTGAGTATTGAATATATTTTAAGAATTTGATGTACATATATGAAATCAAGAAATGACCACACAAAATATGGATATTTATGGATCCCAACCATATGGAAAATGTTGTAAACATATGTAGAAGGTCATCTTACATTACTGCATGTACAATAAACTAATGGTTAGAATTAATGTATGTCGTGGTTGGAGATAGAGGTAAAATAGATAGCATTTCAAATAAAGAATGGGTAAGTTACAAGTCGGAGGAATTTCTTAGGAAATATAATTCATTTTATTGACGATGTCAATAAGTGCAATGTGAATGAAACCTCCATGTAACTGTTTCCATCATGGCTGATATTGAAGTTTGGAAGTTGGAGTATCCATTAGTAATAATGCTGAAATATTGTTTTCTATATAAGTTTGTCACAAATCCATCTGACGGCTGGACTACTAAATTTAGATGTTGTATTGTAATTTGTCGTATAGCAAGAGCATTGCACTCCAACATGTGACTCCCTTTTGTTATCTCTCATCGGCCTAGTGGACATTTTCAAATACACAAACTTAGACCAAGATAACCACAGACCCAAAATCAATAATCTAACTTTGTAAACCTTGGGTAAAACCGCAGTAATTTGGTTATGTAATTAAAATAAAAAATCATCATATATAAATGCTACAATTACGTTAGAACAATCAAAATTTATCCAAATAGTTAAACATAGAATTATTTGTATTTCTTCCTGGCAATTGATGTCCATATTAACATTTCAAACATCATAGTACTCTCATACGAAACTGGGAAATACGAGCTGAATTTGACTATAAAAGAGATAGGCACGCCATTATATCTAAGTGAAGACCGAAGGCGAAAAAATATTGGAAAGAAATGAACAAACTCTAGTGCCACTTAGCGTATATAGGCTTATGCTTGTGAGAATGCGAGAAGCATGTAATGCATATTAGGTAGGTAACTCCCTCAATCCGCTGAGTGGAATCTGGCTCAGAAAGGATCACAGATAAGAATTACAATTTTCTGTTATGGTCAACAGCATTTCCAATTCATCACAAAAACATAAATAGATAATGATACCTCTCTAATAAAGGCCATGATTCACAAAGACTAAACAACAACCATAGCAAACTGTATCGAGAACTCATTGCGCCACGGTGATACGCATTTATTTTGACATGGTCACTTGTAAATGTTATACTAGTTTTTGTTTTTGGGGGTCGTGGCTACAGGTTTGGTACAAATGGGTAAGGCATCTTTTGATTCCATCGTACAAGATAGGATTGAAGGGTAAAAGAGGACTATGGAGGTATGTGCACATATAGTGCCCGTCTGTATGTCCTTAGGGGAACATGTGATGTGGGGATATAAAAAAGTGGACAACTTGATGTTTTAAAGAACCTTTCAAAAAGATAAAACTTTTCAATTTCAGCTTTTGCACATATAGTGTCCGCCTTCCCACGTACCAATACCACTTTTAAAAAGATAAAATTTTTCAATTTTTCTCAAAACCACCTTTGGGCTTGAGTCACTTGCGCTTAACATGTTCGGGTTTTATATGTCTGTACGTGTGGGTTTGTAAAGTCTGTCGTGACGCCTCACGTTCACAATTAGTTAAAGTTAAATATCTCATAAATACTCTTCCTAACTTGCATTAGACATTAAATTTGTTCGTTTGGATAGAGATCTACCGTTCGTTTGTGCTGACAGGCGCCACCACGCACTGGGTCATGTAGTGCCGTGTTGGAGCAAGTGCTGTTCAAGGAAAGGCCGTGACAACTTACGGATCACTCAACAGATTGCTCAAAGATGCTATCCCCTATTAAGACTAGGTGGGAGGCATTAACAACAACTGGTCCCTACGGAGTGGTTTAAAAAGATGGCAGTAATTGGTGGGCTCTTAGGACTATTGGAAAAGAGATATTCACATCTAGATATAGCCTTATCTACCAGACTACCACAAGACTAATTTAACTGGACTCCTAACTCAGAAGACAAACTGCAGTTCTTTTGTCACAAAACCCATGCTTCCCTTTTCCTGCTTAAAATTTACTAGATGGTGACTAGTCTGCGCTAAACAATAGATCCCAAGCCGATTAATGAAAACAATGGAAAAAGGGAGGAAAAAAAGACCAAGATGGCATTGCCTTATGAGTTATGATTTGCCATCAATGAGATCATAGGGCTTGGCTAAACATGACATTGCAGTCAAATTATGATTTTCAATTTAATGGAAAGAGAAGAAGTTACAATAAAAAAACATATACAAAAGAACGCAAGATACTCTACCGATAATCATAAATATAGAATCACACGTGAAATCTGCGGCAACAATATATGAGGAAAAGAAATAAATGACACAAAAGATGCGCTGCCAAGTATAAAAAACAAACAATAAATGTAGAGCTTAATCCCCGCCAATAACCAGATAGTTTGGTCACTTTCTAGGCTACTTATAAATAACTAGATTCCTTAAGTTTGGAATGTACTGTTTGACAAGGCATTTGTCAATTGGAACACACCTAATTTTGATCGTGTCATCGATGATTGTCTCCCACAACGAGAAAAAGATGAGGAAGAAGAGAATCACACCCAATGTGCACAAAACCTCCCTCTAAACTTGATCTCATCACAATACTGCTATCGTTGTTGGGGGCCGCTTGATGTCACTGCCATCACCGATTGGGTCGGACTCGTTTCCGCTATGACAACATGGTGTCTGTAACCGTGTTACTTTGCTTCAAGAAAAAGTCATTGGCCCTCTTTTATCAACCAAGAGAGATGCTCTATTAGTGCACCAATGTGCCACCGACTGTCAACTACTACTTCACTTCAAAGTAAAATCGTTGGACCCTCTCTTATTCAACCGAAAGAACTGCTCTATCAGTGCACCCGATGTTCCACCGCCTGTCAGCCACTACTTCCTTTTAAGTCAAATTCGTTGACCCTCTCTTATCAACTTCGAGAGCTCCACCAATTGTTCTTGTTATCTGATACTTTTATCACATAAGGAACAACAAGCAGCAAGAGGGATCACACACAAATATGTGGGATGATCTCAATGACCTCCCTTAGTGCCTCAACTTTTAGGCATCCATGCTACGTGGTAACAATTAAGAATCCTATTCCAATTCTACTTTGAACATAGTGGGCCACTATTCTCCTTGGAGTAAACTCCTATTAGGATTGGCAACACAAGCCAGGTTCACATCCCTTTTCTTTTCCCATTAATATCCCCCTTCGATCCATGAGGGAGACCTTATCATCACGATCATCTGGAGTAGCTTGTGTACCCTACCACCACATGTGTTGGATTCATTCCCCTCAAACATTTCAGCATCATGTTATTTTCATCCATCATCTTGAAGTCCCATCCTAACTTCACTTTGTTCTCAATCAATTGAGAAGAAGTATCCTAGCAGCGTCACATCTCTCTCCATACCCACACCTGCAACTTTTTTGACTTCCTCTAACCGATCAATCAAGCTGTTTTTAGATGATTTTTTTCTTCTTCTGACCTTTTGTACTAAGGCTAAAATACCCTCTGATGATGCTCTACTAGTCTATGACTAAAGCCCTTGAAAACTACTCTGACTTTGTATCTCATATCATTGTTTTTGTCATCTCTCTTCATCATGTTGACCCACTTGTTCTCTAGTGCTATCTGGCCCTCTAGAAGTGCCACAAGCTCATATGTACCATTTTTATCCAAACAAGACATCTCTGTCTACATTGCATGATGCCTATGTGTTTGTGCCTCCTGAAAAGTCCCTAGCTCCCCCCTAATAAGTAAAGAGAAATATTGTGATGTTAAATATCCATTTAAGGATGGCGAAGTCTATTATACCTCCTCAAATGCTTCTCTAAGGATTTTGCCTGATGATGATCTTGCTCCCCCTTCCCAGATGTCTCTGAGTGTGAATCTGGATCGCTTAATTGCATATCTGGAATAGGAACATTGGATGTTCTAGCACTTAGCTGCTCAGGATTATCATGCTTCTCTTCTTTGTCATCTGAAGACTGCACATGTGAAGAAGCTGAATCATCCACATACTCATCATCAAAAGAACTGTCACCTAATCATGCAACCTCTGCACCATCACTCTCAGGCTCTATTACTTCTCACTCTCATAGAATATCACATGTTTGTGTCTGCTCATGGTCTTTTTCACAGGGTCCCATAACTTGTAGCCGAACTGTTGATCTCCATAGCCAAGAAAGATACATGTTATCTCTTTATCATCCAGCTATTTCCACTTTTCCTTTGAAACATGTGCATAAAACTTGCACCCAAATACTCACAAATGAGCATAAGAAGCATCCTTTCTTGTCCATACCTTCTCATGTATATCAAACCCCAAAAGAAATGATGGAGATCGACTAACCAAATAGCAGACACTACTCACTGCCCCGCCCCAAAATGTCTTCGGAAATGTTGCAGACATTAACATACATATGACTCTCTCCACTATGGTATGGTTCATTCTCTCAGCTTACCATTGTGTTGTTGTGTGTTGGGCTCTGTCCTCTCATGTCATATGTCGTGTTGTGCATAGTAGTCCTAGAACTCCCTAAAGATGTACTCTCCTATTGTCCATGCAGAGACACTTTAGCTTTTTCTCTATCTCCCGCTCCACCATGGCATGAAATTTTTGAAAATAGTGAAAGACTCGATCCTTGCTCTTAAACAAGTAGGCCCACATCTTCCTAGATGCATCATCAACGAATGTGATAAAATATCCATTCCACCCAATGAAGTCACCTCAAACGGACCGTAGACATCCAAATAAATGAACTATAGAAGTTTTGACTTCACCTTTGATATTTTCTTGAAAGAAACTCACCGGTGCTTTACTGTCTGACATGGGTCACATGAACTGAGACTAGTGTCCTTGCCACAAGGAATCAATCTCAATGTGGACGGAAGCTTCAATCCATTCTCATTCAAGTGTCCTATCCATATGTACCATAGATCTATTTGGTAATCCTCAACTGCATGTATATTTCTGCCTTTGAGCACTTTGAGTTTGGTCTTGTACAATGTGCAACACAATTTTCCTCGTGCAATGACCACGCCCCCTTTTTTATTTTACATTCGCCACCACCAAAGTCAAGATGATAATGTTTTCAATCAAAGAAAGAACTAGATATCAAACTCAACCAAAAATCTAGAACATGATTAACATCCTTGAGTATGAGTGTGCAATTGACACTTATCTGAACATAAATGTCTTCAATCCCAAAAATTCTAGAGAAGCTAGAATTTCTGATAGTCACCCTCCTGAACTCTCCCTTCCTGCATGGCGTGAAGAACTCCTTACTCAATGAAGCATGATAAGAAGTTGCAATATCAATCAACCACTCAGAATCATCCTCATCCACATGCAAGACCACATTGTCATCATCAGTCCTATCATCTGAGATTGCCACTGCAATATTCTTGTCATCATTTTTATGGTCTTTGGCTTCAGTCCCGTGTTTCCTTTTTGAAACCTTGAAATCCTTTTTGAAATGACAAAGCTTACCACAATGTCAGCACCCTCAACTCTTCGACTTGAATTTACAATGAAACTTATCATGGTCCTGGGACTCATCACCACTCTTGAATCTGCCATGGTCTCTCTCTATATCAATGTACCTACTCTCTTTGAGTTGCACCTCTGATCCACTATTGTCTGAGGCTCATCGTTAAGTCTCTTCATTTAGTAGACTACACTTCACCTGATCAAGTGTCAGCTAGGTTTCCTGTACAGAATTACTCACTATCACTAAGAGCGTCTCCAACTATCAAGTAATGATCCCAAATGAAGTAGAGCTTATAGTTCATCATTAAGAACCATATTCATAGAACTGAATTGATTTACATGGCTTTGGAATTCATTCATATGCTCGACGATATCGTCCCAGTACTTGAGGTTCACCAACTTTCTGATCAAGAAATCTTTATTTGTAGCAGTCTTCCACTCATATAATTTCTTGAGCTTTTCCCACAAATCATTGGCATTGGTCTCTTCAGAGACATGATGAAACACAGAAATGTCAAGACACTTTTGCACTATTTCTACAATCTTCCTATTTAGTTTCTTCCAATCTGCATCAAACAACTCTCTAGCTTTTGACCCTTTATAAGATTATATAGATCTTACAATAATGAATATCATCCATCTTGGGTTTCCAAATATGCTAATTTGTACTTTTCGACTTTATCATCGTCACATCTTCATCCTTCCCTATCTAGACCAGTATCTACAACCCGTGCTTTCATGCCACTTGTTGGGGGATGTAGTAGCCATATGGTTCCAGATGCGATGAGAACTTATTATAGAAGTGTTACCGACAAGCATGTAATCCCAAAGATGAATCATCAGATTTAATGTGGAAAACTTTCCACAAGATGAGAATAGAAAACCACGGGGCAATACAGACCAACAAGCACTATGTAATCATGATTGTAACTCACAATGCTTAGATACAATTGTCCCTAAATCTGGGTAGCCCCCCATCACGAAAACATAGATGAGGAAGAATACAATCACACCCAATGTGTACCAAACCTCCCTCTTAACTTGATCTCCTCATGACGTCATTTTTGTTGTTGGGGATTTCTTGATGCTGCTACAACCGATGATTGGGTCGAACTCATTGCCACTATGGAAAAATTGTGTCTATAGCTGCCAATTTCTACTTTGCTTCAAGAAAAAGTTGTAGGCCCTCTCTTATCAACCAAGATAGATTTTCTATTAGTGCATCCAATGTACCACTGAATGACAGTCATCGTTTTTCTTCAAGGCAAATTCACTGACGCTCTCTTATTCAACAAAGCAAGTTGCTTTGTTCATGCACCCAATGCACCAATGACTATCATCCACTACTTTTCTTCAAGAAAAGTTTCGGACCCTCTCTTTTCAATCAAGAGATCTCTTCCACTTGTTCTTGTTCTTTGGAACTTCTACCATATAAGAAACCAACAAACAACTGGAGGGATCACACACCAATAGGTGGGATGATCTCAATGGCTCCCCAATGCCTCTATTTATAGGCCTCCATGCCATGTGGTTGCAATTAAGAATTATACTCTAATTCCTAATCCAATTCCAAGTTGCACATAGGGAGCAACTATTCTCCTTGGAATTAACCCTATTAGAATTGGGAATACAAGCAAACTCCTATTCAAGTCCAAATCTAATTGGGAAATGAGTTGGATCCATTGTGTTTGTCCAACAACTTATATAAAGCTAGATTTCTTATGTTTGGGATGTAATACTTTGCAAGACATTTGTCCATTGGACCACACCTAGTTTTGTAACGTCATTAATGTTTGTCTCCCAATTTGTTCATTTAAAATTGTGCACATTAAAGAACAATAGAGTAGTTTGTTCTATCAAACAGATCAAACATTGATATTAGCCTTTAATATCCCTTGACATATTTTCTTTCAAAAAATTAAAAACACCATGTACAAGATTCTTTTGATGGGGTCGAGATACCTCTAGATGATAAATTTTTTCAAGAGGTTTATACTAGTGATGAAGTTAATATTTGATGGTTGTTCATGTAGTACAATTTTGACTGAAGGCATTTCAGAAGCATATGGTTGACAAGAATTATCCTATGAGAATAAACATTCTTTAATAAGGTTAATATTAATAAGAAGTTTTTAATGAGATTTAACTACAATAAATATTAAACTTAGTAAGAACTTTAGGTCAACATATGCACTTTAAAGATTTGTGAGTTCTTGTGGCCTTAAGGTGATCATGGATTTTCCATCATTAGTTCTAATAACTTTGGAGTATTAAGGATGTCAATCCCATATGATCTCCCACAATGGAGTACCAAATCAATAAAATGGATGATATGTGTTACATAGAGAGAGATGATTGAAGAAAAGTCAATAGATTAAATGATATCTAGGTGTGGATGATTAAAAATATTATTGGTATCAAGTTACATGATTTGACTAAGATGCATTGATAACATTTATTCAATCACAAATAAAAATCTAAACTTATAAGATATCAAGTCCATATGATAACAAATATGTTTGTATGTATGCTCAGAGATCCAATAATATGATGGTTAGAGTGAGGCATTAGATACTTGATTTGATAAATCATAAAGGTAATTCCATCTATTATGTTTGTCTCAATCTTGAGATGATGACACAAACATAAGTAGATGTCTAGAGAATGATGTTACTCGATGACATATGCCTTCAGGTTGAGGACCTGAACGATGAGATCATATGTATAATGAGAGTACATACATTCTTGTTATGTCCCTAGTCAGTTATTACTGTGGAAGAGAAATATACAACAATAATACATAAGACTAGAGTGTGTGTTGACTGATGACAGAGTCTCATTAGTCATGACATGTGATATCAAGTCAAGCACACATATACCTATTAGTGAACAGTGCATCAGACAAACCCACCATGAGAGTGATACATGGAATGGTAGTCAGAATCATCTCTCATAGTGATAGTGGTGATTGTGGTTCTTAGACTTGAAATCACTACACTCATCACATGTCATTGGGTAACTTTGACATCATCAAACGTAGTCCTGAAACATGGGTTGTTATAACGATGATGATTGGGTGACTTTGACACATGGGGATTGATAATGAGTGATAGAGATGACATTTGTCCCTCCTACTGGAGATTGAGAGTGCACGACCATACCCATGTGATTCAATATATGATATGTGAACTCACATGCATCTCAGACAATCTACTCTATTTCATGGAACGTGGATTGAATGTTGAGAGGATGATGATTCCATGCCTCGAGTTTAATCTAGATATCAGAGACAAACAAACTATACAATCACTATAACACTATTTATGGATTATAGGTTGCAGTTGTTCTCCAATTTTTGAAATTAATTTGGTATAAATGATGTGTGATTAGGAACCACTCTTTGCTTGTGATGTCATAAGTTGTTATGGACATTCACTGCCAACATAATTCTGGACCTATACGGTCACACACATAGGATACACTTGGATTAAAGGAGTATATTCATGAATGATGATTAGATTGAATGCTAAAGGTCTTGAGGTATCCAATTAAATAATAGATCAACTGAATGGACTTAGAACCATCGAGTTCAAGTGTTGGACTGACTGATTGGAATGTCAAGTTGATTGGAATTGATTACTAAAGTGTTTAGGTATTCAATGTTGGTATAGTATGCCCAAAGAGTCAATCATATGATGATTGCAATGAGGCATATGATACTTTATTTGATGATGATAAAGGTAATTCCATCTAGTATGTTTGTCTCACTCCTGAGATGATGACAAATACATGATAGATGTCTAAAGAATGATGTGACTCGATGACATATGTCTCCATGTTAAGGACCTAAATAATGAGATTGTATGTATGTTAAGAGTACATACATTCTTGTTATGTCCCTAGTTGGATATTACTATGGAAGCAAAATAGACAATAGTAACACATAAGACTAGAGTGGGTGTTGAATGATGACAGAGTCTCATTAGTCATGATATATGATATCAAGTCAAGCACACAGAATAGTATATCAGACAGACCCACCTCGAGAGTGAGACATGGATACCATGGAATGGTAGTCACAATCATCTCTCATAATGATGGTGGTGATTGTGGTTCTTAGACCTAAAATCATTGCTCTCATCACATGTGATTGGGTACACTTTGACATCATCAAACACAGTCCTGAAACATGGGTTGTTATAATGGTGATGATTGGGTGACTTTGATACATGGGGACTTGACTGTGAGCGATAGATATGGGATTTGTCCCTCCTATAATGAGTATGATATCTAGGGCCCCTTGATAAGCAATATTGAGAATTGTATGGCCATACTCATGTGATTCAATATATGACATGTGAATTCACATGCATGTCAGAAAGTCTTCTCGAGGTCAAGGAACATGGATTGAATGTTGAAGAGGATGACATTCCATGCCTCGCGTTCAACCCAGATGTCAGTGAAAAAGGAACTATATGATCATGGTAACACTAATCACATATTGTAGGTTGAAGTTGTTCTCCAACTTTCTGAGTTACTTGGGTAGCAATGATGAGCTACTAGATTCTGCTCATTGCTTGTGATGTTATAAGTTGTTATGAACATTCACTGCCAATGTAAATTGGAACCTATAGGGTCACACACTTAGAATACCCCTAGAAGAGGAGATTTTACATGAATGATGTTTAGATTGAGACTAAAGGTTCTTAGGTATACAATTAAACATACAATTGACTGACTGGACTTAGAACTATCAAGTTCAAGTGTTGAACTAGCTGGTTAGAGTGTCAGGTCGATTAGAGACTACATTGGCAATGTATGGAGTGCCAACTGACCAGTTCACCCTTACGAGCCGATCGGCTAGTGTGAGCCAACTGACCAGTTCACTTGGTGAACTGGGCAGCTCACAGTCCTACCAACTGAGGAAATAAGGATTTGCCTAGTTGGAAGAAAACTTTCACATTTCACTTGTTCAATTCAATTGGAATAAGGATTAATCTTTACATTAATTGGTAATGATTAAGGAAAGTCAATTACAGGCAAGCTTGGGAAGTGAAACGACCAGTTCACTAGGTGAACAGATCGAATCACACTCCCAACCGACCAGTTCACTAGTAAACTGATCGACTCACCTTGCCAAGCGACCGTTTCAGTTATGAAATGATCGGTTTTCCTGCTACAGCTCAAACTATTCATGGAATTTCTAGATCCTTCTACTCCCAAACAGATTGGGAACCATGACCCTGCCCTCTACTATAAATAGAGGGGTACTGAGTGCTTCTCAGAATACAAAACACATAATATTAGTTGATTTGCAAAGTCTATGTCCTCTCAAGTTCTGGTAACTAAGAGAGCTCGAGCAAGTGCTTCCCGACCAGGGAGTCACAACAAGGGAAAGACAACTATAGAAAAGTAGTCTGAGTTTGGGAGAGCAGGTTTGTTCTAGTACACCAACATGAGGGTCGTCTCTTTCCTACCAATTTTTCTAAAATGGCAGGAGTTCTAAGTGGTCTGTGTGGACTATTTGCAGAGGTGGGAGATGTTTGGCGCTCAGGAGGACACATCACCCGCAATCTGTGGTGGTGGCCAGAGTCTATGGCGAAGACCACGATTTGCACAGACACCGTCCAAGACATGGCATTGAAGACCGCACATGGATGTGAGGTATTGTTGTTGGGCAAGCCTTAGGACCAGGTATATCTCGCTAAAACCATCCTTCCCATTAATAGTCGTTGATGTGATCTCCTGTCATGGGTTAATTGCCTGTAAAATTTTTGTTTCCGCTGCCTACTCCGAGGCCATAAAACCTAACAGTGGTATCAGAGCCACGCCAATGTATTATGTTGGATAAATCAATATGATCGGATTTTGGTTTTATCATCATTTATTTATTGAAAATGATGTGAATGTTTAAACTGACTAATGTGCATATCTAACTAAATACCACATGAGACCACAAACTAATATACATATATGATATGGTATATACACAATTGATACATGTCATCCTAAAATAGTTTTGTTGGTAGATGTGTAGCATGGTTATGGTATATAAACCCTATGTGTGCTTGGTTGGTTATGGTTGTTTGCATCTCAGTTTGCATACTGAGCCTCTACCTTCTGTTCTACAAGTAACTCAAGATAACTCGAGATCCTTTCCCTTCTACCTTTTCTCCCCTCGAATGTAACTCGAGGTTTCCCAAATATTATGTAAAAGTAGGATAGTTTATTTTCTATTACATCGAAGAAGAAGATGCTCAGCACCAGACAAACCAACCACCTAGAGGATTGATGAGGATTGCAAGGTGGAGTCAGATCGACCGACTGATGGCCCAACTGCTTGTTGGAGGTGTCCAGACATCAGAGGCCAGACCGCCAACCAATTGACCAAGAGGTGAGCCGATCGTGTCATAGGATGAGCCGATCAACCCTGAATGGTTCAAGCACAAAAATCTTCATCAACAGAAGGTTGCATATGATGTAGACCTTAGAAGACCATGATTCCTTATGGCTCCAAGGAATTACAAAAGGATGGTCATAATCACCACTTTTATTGATATTGCATGTTTTCTCGTTGTGGTTATAGCATGTATATGATACATACTATAAAAATGTGGTGATTGGATATGTATATGTATATAAATACCAAACCCCTCAACATAAATATTAAGTCTTAGATGTATTCCATAAGTGGCACACATGAAAAGCTTGATCGACCAAGTGTAGGTTATGCCAAAAGCGTGATGCACGGGTCCATCTCGTGGAAGTGTGATGGTAGACATGTAGGTTCTTCCAAAGCAAGTGCATGTTTATCATGTCAGCTTTTGGGTCAGACTTAACTAGTGATTCTTAGAGATTCTAAGCTCCAGAGGCATGAAGATGATCATGGAAAAGAGTTGCACATGTCATCTTTCCAAGAGTTGCATATAATGCAATTGGCATGATGGCCTACCTAAATAGTCAAGTTGTGGGTGAACAACCAAAGCTGACTCATAATTTGATGAAATATGAATCTTGTCCACTAGAAGGTTTTACGTTGCAATCTTCTGAATTGATACATGAGTGTTACCAATTTGAATAAAAATAGTGGGAGTGATAATTAATTAAAGGCCCAATTAATATTGTCAAAATTATCAAATAAATAAAAAATGTTTTGATAAAGTTGCAAAATTCTTTTGTAGAATCGAAATGACAAACACAAATACATTATTGTTGTGATTAGTTGTGATGAAGTGAACTTTTAGGGTTCTAAATAACCAATTGAATAAGTGAGATCATAATTTGAGAATTTCAAATGAGTGTTAAGTCAATATACTTTAATGTTTATGTTGACATCATCGATGCACTCCCTAAGTTTATGCCCTTTTTGAGGTATTTTATTTATTGGTCAAATAAAAGAGTTTTATTGCCAACTTATAATAGAATGCATATTGAGTGGTTAGGAAGATATGATTAAAGTTTCAGGAATATTGGATGTTCCTAGAAGATGATATTGAATTTTATAAATGATAAGATTATGTGTATTTGATGTATAACTGAGCAATAAGTCGTGATTGAAAACTAGGGCTTGAATCCAATGAAATGTCACACTGCCCCTTTCTAATGTACATGGACCAATTTTTCTTTTTAGAAGCACATATTGACTTTGAGGAGAGTTGATCCTGACCTTTCTTTTAGACCTGACGGGTGAACTTCGTCCTCTATCTTGTGTCTGGTGAGAGATCATGTGGTTAGCAGTGACCATGAGCCCAACCCATCATCCCACGTCATGTTCGTGGCCAGATGGAGAAAACAGAAAGAGCAGTTGTCTTCCGCTGCAGAAGGAAGTGGAAAGACCTGTCATTCAGAACCTACATAGCAGAGAAAAGGGAGTCCCACCTCCTCAGCTATACTAATTCTCCACCCAAATCTTCAATATGGAAGGTGAGGGAAGAGAGGAGATGAGAACCAACTACCAGAAGCTGGATCTGGTCCTGGCTACAATAGAGAGACGAAGGCAGATCTTGGTGCTTATAGTGCCACAAAAGAGTGAGAAGGAGCTATGTCAATCCCTAGCTCCAGTTGCCAATGATGCTGATGGAGGAGCCCCCACGAAGACAAACTAGTTCCTAGGATCTGGAAGTTGCATACGAGGTCCTTCGCCGTTGATCCAGGACACAACAATGGATCACAGACAGAAGTCAGCTTCCAGTGGGCAAATAAAGAACCAATAAGGAGAACCCAAGCACATGATCCGAGCTGAGAAAGAAGGAGCTGGAGAAGGGAAACAGAGTCAAATGGTTGCCAGAAACCTTTCCCATGGCAGCAGATCGAGCCCAGAATTATGTGGAGGCTTGCGGCAGTACACAATCCTAGATGGACTATGGTGTCAAATGTGAGAGAGAAAGAAAGAGGCAGACACACAGAGGCATCGACCACAATGGGCGGTAATTTTTCCTCACTAGAGACCAAGCTTGCAGCGGCGCCCTATAGGACTTAGTCCCAGTAGAATCATGAACGACAGTTCATGGCTAGAAGCATCGCATGCGTTCTCACAAGCACGAAGGAAAGACAAGTAGATGGGAGTGTCAAGTTCATTAGCCCTGGACAGATAGAATCTGTACTGAACCTGATGGTTCATCCATGCTAGACTGGGAGAAATAGAGACCCGGCTTTGCGATCGGGAGAAAAGCTGGCTCATGTTCGCTAAAAATGGAGAAAGAAGGATGAACTAGGTCCAGGCACCCTTGAACCGGGTTCAGAAGTCAGTGAGCTGCTAGAGAACCAAACTGGCCTGCAACAACCAAAGGGAAGTGAGCTGCGCCCTCGGAGCCACGTGGTGTCTCTGGATTGGCCAAAAGGTAAGAAAATCCCAAAATTACATATATCTTCAATAAATCACAGTAATTAGTTTTTTTGTTAGAAAAATACATATAATATACCAAAATTATTAGAAAAATGAGTAGAACACATTAGAATGATAATATCAGGCTTTTGATGCACTAATAATATTGATATCATGTAAGGTATGAAATGCTTGTTTAATGGATAATAAATATCAAATGAAGACCTAAAATCATGATAATGCTTCAGTAACTCTGAAATATGATATATAATCTATGAAATATCTGATACTATGATGTTGATGCATGAAATCATGTAATATGCTCTATATGGCTAATTAGGGTTAATAACCCTAAATAAAATGTAATAAATACATATATGTTCACTGAATGATGAAATTCACACAACACCGTCATATTAGTCACTGGAAGATAATATGTAAATCTCAGATCAGTTTTATACACTTAATCCATGTTATGTGATGATGATTGTTCTTAAGGGGTTATAAACCCTAAAATGATGAGAAAACCCTAATATGATTAATACATGTAACCTAGGGTTAACATGTGCACATAATCATATGTAACCAAATAATTAGATTATGTATCCTAATCTGAAATACAACATCAGTAACATCAATCCTAGATAAAAACCAGAGTAAGACAAGAAATAATTATGGGAATAGTTTAATGAACTAAGTAAAACCCTAATGAACACGGCTAGGTTAAGATGATGAGAAATTGATGGTAGTATGTAATGTTGTCTTAATCAGGGTTGACTAAGTATATAGTTGACTCTTGGATATATGGTGATTAGGTTTGTCTCTTGATCAAGGTATGCCATTACCTCTTAACTGGCTTATTATACAATATGTTTATGCTATATGTGTAGTAAAATACTTGGCATATGATATTAGATGAAATGATTGTTCTTGTATGATGTGTTGTATGATTTTCCATACTTATTTCTATGAGCACATGAAACATAATATATCCAATCCATCATATGATAGCACTAAATTCTTTGGTAGTACAGTGCATTGAGGTGATCTAACTCTTTGGTAGGAGATCACATTGTATACATGATCTAACTCTTTGGTAGGAGATCATCAGGCCTAAAAGCATTTATCCCTTTGGCGGAAGATGTACAAGATATATGATGGAAAATGAGCTTAAAATAAGTGTTCTCTTTTGTTAATGAACATATTTGTGCAAGTATATGCTTTTTCTAATATTTCTTTATAACTGCCAAGTATTAATTTTATCTTATTGACAAGATATGATGAGAGGTATATAAAAGACACATAGGCATACTCAATATAATATTCTTGAATATTGTGCTGACATGTACCACATGTAATCATTTTTTTAGATTTGTGGACGTGATCTTGAAGATCCAGTATAGTTGAGAGTTGTGTGACGAGCTGATGTACAGGTGGACCTATTGTCTTAAGATCCTATTGTCTAGTGGTAGTACATGTATATTTAGAAGTTTGTTGTTCAATATATAATATCAAATGTTGTAACAATTCATTATGTAATTATATGTTGAATGGTGAGATTGTGTTGTTGTTGTTTGTTTATTGTTCATGTGCATGTGCTACTGATTGTTTCCTTATGACTTCCTCTGATTTTCTTCTTCTTAACCTAGTGTGGGGTGTTTAAATTGGGATTATCACTGAGGTGAGGGTTTCAATTTAGATGTCATACATTAGATTAAGTTTTAGAAAATACGGGGATGTCACAGGTGGTATCAGAGCATGAACAATAGCAAAGCCTGATATTTTCTCATTATGCAATTCAAAACTAAAGAACCTTGAACTTAATAATCTTTGGGGTTAGATTAATCATCTTTTAGAGACTAGATCTGACCTAGCCTCTAGGTTAGCACCTAGATGTAAGAGAACTAGTTCTAGACTAGTGCTTATTGTATAACAAGTCCTTAGGTGTCATTCTTTCTTTATAGTACAGTGGTATGGGACATTGTATTATTTGGAAATGACGTACATCAAGGGAAGAGAAACCCTAGACATATGGCACTCGTTGTCTAGAGTAGCTACACTTGTCTGCACCATGTTCTCACTCTTTTCATCAGTTTTCATGGCATTATACTCTCTACTGTGTGTGGGACACTCATTTTCTTGATTTGGTTTTTAATTCCAATCAGATCGAACCTCGATAATTTTCTATGATGCATGTTATATCATAGAAAAATAATAAAATATTTTATTATATATATGTATTACAAAAATGTGTCCCCACACAAGTACGAGTAGGAGGTGGTCATGTAACCTAAGTGAAAGTGAATGACATCAGTCCAGAAGAGTGAGTAGTTCTAGATTAGATGTCTAGAGCCTTTTTAGAATATATGATAGATGGAATAAGATTAGATGACGATCTAAGATGTATAGAAATGATATAAGATAGATTATGTTATTATATGTTTGTCTTTGAGGACTTAAGTTTCAGTTTTGAGGATTTGAGATAGGCTTTGGTGATGAAAGGATGTATGTTCTTATAACAGGAGATACGGTAAGTTAAGACAAGGTTGTGAGTCAGCATGAGCCTCAAGCTCTTTTACAAAGGAGGACCTCTAGTTTAGGACCAATTATAGGGTTAACTCCAGAGAGAGCAAGACACATTGGGAGAAGGTCAGCGAACCTAAACTCCGAGATATGAGAATTATGAGAAATATGTGATATGATATGTCCTAAACTATACTACGCCTAAGTGATTGAATTGAGTTGCTTATGCATGACTTATATAGCTTTCTTGAACCCTAGATGTCCTTTGGAGGACAAAACCCTAGAGTCATAGAGGGGATGGTTATATCTTCATATGTGAATAAGGAAATATGAGAACCTATCATCTGGGTGAGGGCGAGAAAGTCCCAAGACACTGGAGGAGGTAAAACTATGTTAGTTTATGTGAAACCTCATGCTCGGGTTGGTGGTTCCTTCTAGGACTCTAGTGGTGTACATGTAAGAGAGAGATGATATATAGTATGTCATGGCTACAGATCTATGATGAGAATGTCATAGCATGTTTTGGTTTGTGCTTATGTAGCTAGAGCTTGTAAGGCTATCACTAGTGACAATGAGGTAATTTGAGAACCCTAGACTAAGAGAGGGAAGATAAAGTTTGTTTTGTAAGATGCTCATAGAGTTAAGTGAGCTTAGAGAGATTGAGCATGTTACTACCCTCATGATATGGGTTAGGAAAACCTCAATTGGACTAGATAAAGTTTTGATATAAGTTTAACAAGCCACTCACATAATTTTGTTTAGAACCACCATGATATAATATATGTAAGGATGTGATCTAATCTCGAGACGTGATATATAGACATGTTATCATGAAAACCTAAAGATGGTTTAATAGATCTTTATGTATAAATGGTTAACCATATACATGAATAAGGATGATAATGTGATATCATTGTTTAATCTTGTGATGAAATCACTAATAAATGTTGCAATTTATCATGAGCAATGAAATAAGATCATATGAATGAAACATGTTACATGAGGTGTTCATATTAGTTCTTAATAAAGAAAAAAGAAAATAAAGTTTGACAGTTAGCACAACATAACGATTATGACACCTTGATATGATGAAGATGGGTAAAGTTAGTTAACTATAGTAATTACTCTCCTAAAAGGCATATGATATTGTTGAACATGTTCTAACAATTAGCTCAATAAAATGTTGATGATACCTTGATATAATGGGTTAACTTTAGTTAACTCCTTTAGAACACCCTAATGCATGGGTAAAGATAAGGATGCAACCCTAACAAATGAGATATACCATGATTGAACATGAGTTTCCAAACCCTTTTGAAGGGGTAATTCACCCGAGATGATTTAATTGCCTCCTAGGAGTGGTACATATATGTTTTGGACATGATGTTAATGGGAATGTTGCACCAACAATAGTGCCCTAGCTGTGTATGAAGACCTCTTGGTTTTTCCTTGGAGTATGAGAATGGCTTAATTTGAAGGACAAAATTTATTTTAAGATGTATATGATGTGAAGGACTGGATTTTTTTTCCGTTTGATTTCGAGGATGAAATTTCTATTAAGGTGTATAGGATGTGATGAAGTGAACTTTTAGGGTTCTAAATATCCAATTGAATAAGTGATATCATAATTTGATAATCAAATGACTGTTAAGTCAATATACTTTAATGTTTATGTTGACATCATGGATACAATCCCTAAGTTTATGCCCTTTTTGAGGTATTTTATTTATTGGTCAAATAAAAGAGTTTTGATGCCAAATTATAATAGAATGCATATTGAGTGGTTAGGAAGATATGCTTAAAGTTTCAAGAATATTGGATGTTCCTAGAAGATGATATTGAAGTTCAAAAATGATAAGATTATGTGTATTTGATGTATAGTTGAGAAATAAGTCATGATTGAAAACTAGGGCTTGAATCCAACGAGATGTCATGCTGCCCCTTTCTAATGTGCATGGACCATGCATTCTTTTTAGAAGCACGGATCGACATTGAGGAGAGTTGATCCTGACTTTTATTTTAGACATAACGGGTGAACTTCGTCCTCTATCACATGTCTAGTGGGAGATCATGTAGTTAGTAGTGACCAGGAGCCCAACCCATCATCCCACATCATGTTCATGGGAAGATGGAGAAAACGGAAAGAGCAGTTGTCTTCCACTACATAAGGAAGTGGAAAGACCCATCATTCAAAACCTACATAGTAAAGAAGAGGGAGTCCCACCTACTCAGTTGTACTAATTCTCCACCCAAATCCGCAATATGGAAGCTGAGGGAAGAGAGGAGACGAGCACCAACTACCACAAGCTAGATCTGGTCCTAGCTACAACAGAGAGATGAAGACAGATCTTGGCGCTCATAGTATAAAATGGAAAAGTGAGAAGGAGCAATGTCGAGCCCTACCTCCAGTTGCCAACGATTCTGATGGAGGAGCCACCACGGAGAGAGACTGGTTGCTAGGATCTAGAAGTTGCAGACAAGGTCCTTCGTCGTTGATCCAGGACATGGCAATGGATCACAGACGGAAGTCAGCTGCAAGCGGGAAAATAAAGAACCAAGAAGGAGAACTAGGCACATGATCTGAATTGAGAAAGAAGGAACTGGAGAGGGGAAACAGAGGTCGAATGCTCATTGGAAACCTTTCCCATGGCAGTGGATCGAGCCCAGAATTGGGTGGAGGCTTGCAGCGATGCACAATGCTAGATGGATGACAGCGTCGAATGTGAGAGAGAGAGAGAGAGAGAGAGAAAGAGGTAGATGCACAGAGTTGTCGACCATAGTGGGCGGTCATTTTTCATCACCGGAGACCAAGCTTGCAGTGGCGCCCTATAGGACTCAGTCCTAGCAGAATCACGCGACGATAGTTCACAGCCAAAAGCATCACATGCGTTCTCACGAGCACAGAGGAAAGAGAAGCGAATGGGAGTCTCAGGTTCATCAGATCTAGACCGGATATAATCGTACTGAACCTGATGGTTCATCCATCCCAGACCGGGAGGAATTGAGACCCGACTCTGTGATCGGGAGAAACGCGGGCTCGTGTTTGCTAAAAATGGAGAAAGAAGGATGAACCAGGTCCAGGCACCCTTGAACTGGGTTCAAAAGGAAGTGAACTAGGAGAGAATAAAACTGGCCCACAGCAAGCAAAGGTGATGCGATGATTTTGAGTCGCATTTATAGACCTGTTTGATATGTGTTTTGTGCTTTTATTAGCCATTTTTATGGTTAATATTGCATAATTCATCCATTTTGGTCTTTGCCATCATTTTATGTCAAATTCCCTTTATTTCATCATTTTTAGCGTTAATTATCACATTATTATTATTTGTGTGGATTTATTTGATCTTGTCTTTGAATTTCAGGAAAAACTAGTATTTGCTTCCATCGATACCATCGACGGAAGTCGATACCATCGACATGGTCACAGGTTGCTAGCCGAAAGAAGCAGGAAAAAGTCGATACTATCGACCTTGATGTCGATGGTATCGAGTCACCTTCAGGTTGCTGGCGAAGAAGCAGTCGATAGTATCGACACCACGGAGGCTACAGCGTCACAAAATGACAAAACCGACGCCAAAAGGAAGTCGAAACCATCGACCTGAGTCGATGGTATCGAGATGATGTCGGGCGCGACAAAGGAAGGGTTTGCAGCCAGCCGCTACTGTAGAGGGTCGATACCATCGACTCGCGTCGATGGTATCGACGCCGTAGGATATGAGTTTGCTTTCTAATGATCTCAATCAGACGGCTGGAGTTAATTAGCGACCTAATTAGGGACTTATACCTAAGGACGGCCGCCCGAGATAAAGGGAGCATCAGATTAGCCATTGCACAAGTGCCAAGGAGCGAGAAAAAGGAGAACGGAGGCCAGAAGTTTATACCAATCAATCCGGACGCTGTCGAAGATGGATTTCGCCACAGAGAGGCGGGAAAGAACGTGTTCTACGCAAAGGATCGATCGGTTCTTCTCCGTTCAGGGGTTTTTCCCATTCAATTCACATTTTTCATATGATTTCCCCTATTTTTACCATGTACTTGTGTGAGATGAACATCTGGGGCTAATCCCCTCCATCTTTAGGACTGGGAGTATCCCGGGAATTCATTGTATGACAAGTTTATAATAGTAATTCATATTTTCTCTCTTAAATCCGTGGTATAGCTTCGTTTTCTCCATATATTGTTATGCTTGATCACCATAATAATAACCTAACGCCCTCAATCACTTCGACAGAAGGATTAATGGCTGAAAAGAGACGAAACCTACATTAATCGATAAATCCCTTGAACAAGGTGGTGTAAAATTAATGGTGGATACTGAGAGATCGTTCCTAATGCACTTAGTTTAGGGGATAGGTTACTACGACGGTGGAACCGACCTAAACCTAAGTAGTGAATTGTACCACGACAGTGGGCAATTCTATTTTCAGGCCACTACCCGAATAGAGAGAGAAGATTGAGGCATTATATAAAATCTAATACAATGAATACCCGTGGTGAAACCGCAATCCTAAAGATACCTTTTTGAATTGATTAAATTAACCTTTAATCGATTATTTGATTTGTTTTATTTTTATTTTCTTTTAATTTTGACAACAAACCTCAATTTGTTATTCGGCTTAGCTGATCGCAAATAGTTAGTAGGAGTCTCCAACAATTCTGAGTATCCCTGTGTTCGACTCGGGCCTCACAAGGCCTGTACTACTCGACGCGTATACTTGTGTTTTTAGCGCGTAGTAAAATGTACGTCAAGTTTTTGGTGCCGTTGCCGGGGATACGACGAATTGTTGGCACTTGGAGTTCTACGAGCGGCCACTCTAGGCCAATTTTTTTTTATTTAGATTGAAACAACTTCAAATATTTTTAAATTGTTCGATAATTTTTATACTCATAATAGCACTGTATTGAACTCGAATTTTCTCATTTCAGGTACTGTGCATGGTGCAGACGCGTAGTACTGACTACGCGGAACGCGCACCAGAGGTTCCATTTTCGGGACCTGAGGACGAGGAGCATTCCGAGCAAGAGTACCAAGAAGAGGTAGATTCTGAATCTGAACCAGAAGAGATGGCCGAGCCACAGACCATATGGGAGAAGATCAAAGCTTCTTCCTCATCAGCTTCAAAGGGGCCTATAAAGAAGCAGGTGATCAACATACCAACATATAAGATCGATCCAGCGTTGATTAATTTGGTGAAATCAAACGCGTTTCATGGGCTGAAGAATGAGGATCCTGTTGCACACATCAGCCAGTTCGTTGAAAACTGCGACATGGTAAAAATAGACAGGTTTCCACAAGATGCATTGTATCTCAAGCTTTTCCCAAGTTCCTTGGCGGGAGTAGCACGAGAATGGTTACATAATCTAGACGATGAGTTCGTGGAGTCTTGGGACCATATGGTGGAGGTCTTCTTTGAGAGGTTCTTCCCTCCTGAGAAGACTAACGACATGATCCGGAAGATTCACAATTTCACCCAACAGGCTGGTGAAACATATTCTGAGACCTGGGAGCGATTCCAGGTTATGTTGAGGAGATGTCCGCATCACGGGCTGGACAAGGAAACACAGGTGAAAATCTTCTATTTTGCTCTCTCCAAGCATGATAGGAGTAATTTGGATTCAGCCGGGTCGGGATTTTTTCTAAACAACACAGACACTAGATGCTGGGAAATACTCAAGAACATGGCTAGAAAGCAGTCATGGGGAGAAAGAGAGAGAGGCCCAGTTGAGCAAGCACGAGTCGCCAGTGAATCAAAGGCAATGAGAGAGCTGAATGAGAAGATGGATCTTCTCGCAAAGAAGCTACTGCAAAAGGAGGAAAATGAGTCTGAGGATGAGGCTCAAGTCAAATACATGAGACAACAGCAAGGATATAGGAACAATGAATATTCATGGAGAAAAGATAAAAAGTTCTCATGGAAGGATCCGAACAATTTTCTGTAGGATCCAGAAGCCAAGCCCGCGCCGGCTGCAGAAGACAAGAGCACGGAGTTGCTCAATCAGGTCATCAAGCAAAATCAAGAGTTAATGAATACATTCGGGCAGCAAATCAAGCAACAAGGAGAATACATGAATCAATTTGGGCAGACATTGCAGAGCCATGGGGCTCAAATGAGGACCATAGAGACATCCATGGCGCAGATGGCAGCCGAAATAGCTAGTTTGAAGAAACCGGCACATCCGGGTTTTCCGGGGAATACCAATGTTCCCGGGGGAAACCAGCAAGCTAAGGCTATTCTGCAGAGAAGCGGCAAGAAAGTGTTGAATCCAAGAACTGATGAAACAAGCACACAGCAAGATGAAGTTGAAGGTGAAACCAATGTGGAGCAGCCCACACCAGTCTCAGGGCAAGTTGAAGACATAGCCGTGGAGAGTACTGAAGAACAGGATGCTGAGGAGGAACCATAGAAAAAGACGCCTTATGTGCCACCCCATCAAAGGGCACAAGCTGTTCCGGTCCCTTATCCAAATAGTGTGAAGGCAAGGAAGGTAGATGCACAATTCAAGAAGTTCCTGGACAGTTTTAGGAAGCTTTCAGTCAATATCCCGTTACTGGAAGCCATTGAACAAATCCCTTCGTACGGGAAGTTTCTAAAAGATGTCATTACCAAGAAGAGGAAAATACCAGATACTGAGGTTGTTGTGCTAAAGGAGCAAGTGAGTGCCTTCATTATGGGCACTTTGCCGCCAAAGAGACAGGATCCAGGGTGTTTCAACATTTCTTGCTATATCGGGAAGTGTAAATTTGGAGAAGCATTGTGTGATTCAGGGGCAAGCATCAACTTGATGCCCCTTTCAACATTTAAAAAGTTGGGACTGAAGAAGTCACGGCCAAGCAATATGACTATTCAATTGGCCGACAACTCTATGGTGAAGCCTTATGGAATCTGTGAAGATGTCTTAGTAAAGGTGGATCGATTTGTCTTTTCGGCCAATTTTGTGGTTATGGAGATGCAGGATGAGCATGGAAATGAGCTGTTACTTGGACGTCCTTTCCAAGCTACAGCCGACATGATCTTAGAGATGGGGAGAGGTCGCTTGACCTTGGGCATAGCAGATGACTGCTTTGAGATGGTCATTCCTTCTAGCACTGCGTCATCTAAAGCAAAAGAACAATGTAATATGGTGAAACATATGGATCGCAATATCTCACTCTGCCTTGGAAAACCATTTCTAGACATGGCTCATGTGATGAGCAAGGTGGATAATGGAACCTTAACTGTGGATATCATGGAGCAGACTAAGGTTGTTTCTTTGTGTAAAGCTGTGGGATTTCCGAATGAAGAGAATGAGGACATTCCGCCTTCTTGGGAGGATGATGCGATTGCTATTTCTGTTGTTGATGCATATCCGGAACTACCACTGGAGGCTTGTTTGTTGAATATTACATATGATTGGATGCGGAGTAAATCACTCAAGGAGTGCGCTAAAATGCTTCAGATGCTTCCATGCATGCTTCTATGCGAGGCACTATGAAGATTTAGGTGCACTGCCCCACCACTGCAATCATCTCTTATCAGCCCGCCGGATTTGGAATTAAAGTCGCTACCCCCGCATCTCAAGTACGTCTTTCTAGCTGAGAAAGACAAGTTACCGGTGATCATTTCTTCTTATTTGAGTGCGGAAGAGGAGGAGCAACTGTTGATAGTGCTGAAAAACCACCGAGGAGCTTTTGGGTGGTCCGTTGCAGACATCAAGGGGATTTCCCCTACTCTATGTCAGCACAAGATTTGGCTCGAGGAGGGAGCCAAGCCAGTGATTCAGCCTCAGAGGCGTCTAAATCCGAGCATGATGGAGGTTGTGAAGAAAAAGGTCATTAAACGTCTTGCTGTAGGGATTATTTATGCCATATCAGACTCGACATGGGTGAGTCCCACACAGGTAGTCCCTAAGAAGGGGGGAATTACTGTCACTCAAAATTTATTGAATCAACCTGTCACCACCCGATTGGTAACCAGGTGGCGAGTTTGTATTCACTACCGTCGTTTGAACGCTGCCATTCTTAAGGATCATTTTCCTTTACTGTTCATTGATCAAATTTTAGAACGTCTTGTCGGGCGATCACACTTTTGTTTTCTAGACGGGTACTCGGGGTACAACCAGATCTCGATTGATCCTTTGGATCAAGAGAAATCTACGTTCACTTGTCCCTATGGGACTTTTGCTTACCGTCGAATGTCGTTTGGTTTATGCAATGCACCAGCGACGTTTCAATGTTGTATGCTCGCCATATTTTTTGACATGGTAGAGCGCTGTCTTGAGGTTTTTATGGATGAATTCTCGGTTTATGGTGCATCGTTTGATGAATGTCTCTATAACCTAGACAAAGTGTTGCAGCGTTGTGAGGACACACACTTGGTCCTTAACTGGGAGAAATGTCACATGATGGTGACAGAGAGAATAGTGCTAGGACATAAGGTGTCTAGCAAAGGTCTTGAGGTGGACCCGGTGAAAATTGAGGTCATTTCCAAGTTGCCCCCCACCAAATTCTGTAAAAGGGGTGAGAAGTTTTCTGGGACACGCCAGGTTCTATCGGCGATTCATAAAGGATTTTTCTAAAATTGCAAAACCTTTATCCGAGCTTTTGGAGAAAGATGCGGTTTTCGATTTCAATGATAAGTGTCTACATGCATTCGATGTTTTGAAAGAAAAACTGATTTCTGCCCCGGTTGTTCAAATGTCGGATTGGACAAAACCTTTCGAATTTATGTGTGACGCTTCGGATTTTGCGGTAGGAGCCGTATTGGGGCAACGGGTAGATAATAAGCCCGCTGTGATTTTCTATGCTTCAAAAACTTTGAATGATGCTCAATTGAATTATACAACTACTGAAAAAGAATTACTTGCTGTTATGTTTGCTTTCGAAAAATTCCGGCAGTATTTAGTTGGATCTAAAGTAGTTGTATGGACTGACCATGCTGCAATAAAATACTTGATGGAAAAAAAAGATGCAAAGCCTAGACTCATTAGGTGGATTTTGCTCTTACAGGAATTTGACATTGAAATCAAGGATAAATCTGGGATTGAGAATGTAGTGGCTGATCATTTGTCTAGGTTAGAAAGGGTGGATGAAAAATATTTACATATACCCATAACCGAGACGTTTCCGGATGAACAGCTTTTAAAAATTAACTCTAAAGAGCCTTGGTTCGCTGAAATAGTAAATTATTTAGCTTGCGGGATCATCCCGGAAGATTGGTCATATCAGGAGAAGAAGAGATTCTTTCACTCTTTGAGATACTATTTTTGGGATGATCCAATTCTTCTTAAGCAATGCAGGGATGTTATTTTACGCAGGTGTGTGCCTGAAGTGGAGTACGAGAGTTTTCTCCATCATTGCCATGCATCACCTAAGGGAGGACACCACGCCAGCTCGCGAACGGCAGCTAAAGTTTTGGAAAGCGGCCTTTATTGGCCAACTTTGTTTCGGGATGCCTACGATTTTGTGAGGTAATGTGATCCTTGTCAGCGAGTAGGTAATATCTCAAAGCGACAGGAGATGCCCCTGAATGTATTTCAGGAAGTTGAGGTATTTGATTTGTGGGGCATAGATTTCATGGGACCCTTTGTGTCCTCGAACTCCAATTTATATATCTTGTTAGCAGTTGATTATGTGTCGAAGTGGGTGGAATCAATCCCCACAAGGACTAATGATTCCAATGTAGTGTGCAGGTTTGTAAAGGAGAATATTTTCTGCAGGTTTGGGATACCCTGAATGATAATCAGTGATGGGGGTACACATTTCAAGAATCAGAAATTCTCGACATTATTGAAGAAATATGGGGTCAAGCACAACATTGGCACCCCATATCATCCGCAGACTCAAGGCCAAGTGGAGGTCTCCAACCGTGAGATTAAGAAGATTCTAGAGCGAACTGTGGCATCCACGAGGAAGAACTGGAGTGCCTTACTATCGGATGCACTGTGGGCGTACAGAACGGCCTACAAAACACCTATAGGAACCACGCCTTTGAGGTTGGCGTATGGCCGGGCTTGTCACTTACCGGTAGAGTTGGAGCACAAGGCCCATTGGGCGCTTAGAAGGCTAAATCTAAGTTATGATGAAGCTGGGAAAAAGAGAATGTTCGAATTGAATGAGCTGGATGAGTTACGGATGACGGCATATGAGAATGCCCGGATATACAAAGAGCACACAAAACTGATCCACAATCGCCACATCGAGTTGCGCACATTCAAGAAAGGAGATAGTGTTTTATTGTTCAACTCTCGACTCAAGTTGCATCCTGGGAAGCTCAAATCCTAGTGGAGTGGACCGTTCGTGGTGGAAGAGGTCAAACCACACGGCGCGATTTTAGTGCGTGATGGTGATAACACGTTCTTGGTGAACGGACAGAGGCTGAAACTCTATTTTGGGGAGAGTTACAAGAAGAAGGTGAATGAGGTCAAAATCATTTCACTTTTGGGAATGAGAAGCCCGGAAGCCGTCTAGCCTAAGACGTTAAATAAGGGTTCTTGTTGGGAGGCAACCCAACCATCGGTACATTAGGATAGTTAATTATAATCGTAGGTTGCTTTATTTTTGTTCAATTTTTAGTGTAAAGAAGATACCTTGATCCGTTTGTTCATTGTGCAGGCTGAGGCAGAGTCGATACCATCGACACCCTCATCGATGGTATCGACAAGGGTACAGGTTGACGACTACAAATTTCGTTCTGAGTCGATACCATCGACGGCCTCGTCGATGGTATCGACATACCTACAGGTGGTCGAGAAGGGAACGTCGATAGTATCGACACAGGCGTCGATACCATCGAGATCTATGGAGAAGTTTAGACCGATTTGTCTCAGTCAACTCGATACCATCGACGGCCTTGTCGATGGTATCGACATGGTTCCAGGTTGAAATGCAAAAAGGCGGTGTCGCAATGAAGCCAAGTCGATACTATCGACACCTGTCGATGGTATCAACCATCCATGTCACCGATCCGAGCAAAGAAATCGACGGCGATCGCGGCTTCCACGTCATCGATCTGGGAGCAACGTCGATACCATCGACCCATGTCGATGGTATCGACACATCAGCGATCCGTGTTACAAGATCTAGCAATCGACGACCGTCGATACCAGCGAGGGGCGGATAGCATCGACCCCGGTCGATACCATTGACTCGCGTCGATAGTATCGACGGGCCAACAGTAGCGCCGGCCAAGTCTATTTAAGGAGAATCATTACGTCATTTGACGTCACACCTTCAGAGTGATCTCCTCCCTTTGCGCCGAGCACTCCCCCGAGCCATCCAAGAGTGAAGACCAGCATCACCGAGCGATGATCGTCACCGAGCGGAGATTCATATCTTCATTCTGCACCGAGCTCTCTCTTTCTAATCCCTTTCTCGTCGCCGACATGGCTCACGTCGCTGGAGCATCTTCTTCACGTGTGGACCCAGAGGAGATTCAGGAGTTTGTGCCACCTCCTCCCGGGTCGGTTGCACGGCCGCGCATGATGCATCCTTCCACAGAGGTGAAGAAGATCTATGAGGAGATCTTAAAAAGGAAGATCGAACCCACCCGGTATGTGGACCGGGAAATGATCCGAGACCTCAGATTCGAGGCCAATCTGGCCTATGTTCTGCAGGGGCAGGCGAAACGTACAAGCAGGAGGCCCGATGAGTTACAGTACCATGCAGATGGCCAGCCGTTTTTCGGCGAGTGGCCAACCTACAAAGAGTTGGTGGCGGAGTTCATGGCGTCACTTGACGTCTGCATCATGCCTAACGACATCGTTGCCACCAACCGTGAATGGATAAAGGGCCGGGTGTCTTTCCGGCTGTACAACCGTGACTATACCCTCACGCTTCGCCAATTCAACGGGATCTTCAATTGGATGCATTCTCCATACGACCACCGGCGGCCGGATAACCGCACCAACTACGATGCTCTCTTCTCCGAGTTGGTGACGGTGCTACAAGGGAGGTCGGTGAGCTACCACATCGCTGAGGTAGCTGACTTTGAGCACCCATTTGTTCGGGTATTGCACCGGATGTTGAGTTCCACCATCTTTGCTCGAAGTGATCTGGCACTAAGCAAATTTCAGGAGACGGATCTTTTCTTCTTATATCAGCTCCTGAAGCGCCAAGAATGCAACTGGGGTGCATTCTTTCTACAACGAGTGTTGGCGGTGAAGAGGAGCACGAGAAAAGCCCCGATTCATTTTGGGGGGCTTGTCACCAAGGTAGCCCTCTACTTGGGCTTGAATCTCGATCATCTAACTCCTCTCTCTACCAGAAGCAAGGTCAACTTGCAACATCTACACCGAGCCAATCTCGTTCTTCTCCGAGCTGGTGTGGCTTTTGCGCATTGCCACGTAAATCAAGCGTACCAGGAGTGCGCGCTGCCGGACCCCGTCTTCAACATTGTGGGCGCACAACATTTCAGATGGCCGATCATAGCCATCGACTCCGATGATGAAGAAGGCGGCAATGACGGCGGCAACGATAGAAAGGATGACGAGGAGGAAGAAGAGGCAGTTACACCTCTTCGAGCACGAGTAGCACCCCGGAAGCGTCCTCGGATGCATCCGGGTGCGTCTTCATCATCACAGCCTACGCCGCCATCACCACAGCCCGAGCAGCCTAGCGAGGATGCCTATTCCATGCAAGGCATGTACAGCATGCTCCAAGATATTCAGCAGACGCAGCACAACCACACCGATGCGTACGCCGGTATTCAAGATACCACCAACCGGCTTTTTGTCAACCAGCAGGCGATCTTCGAGAATGAACGCCTCCTTTTCGCAAATCAAGAGAACATCCATGATCGGCTGCATAGGATGGAGCAGCAGCAGCAGCCGTTTTATGATCATTACTGGAGCCAGAATTATTTTGGGGGTATCCACAGCCTCCTCCGATGCCCCAGTATGATCCGACTTTCCAGGGGCAATACCCGTCTTGGGACCCCACGGTGCCGCAATACCCGTCTCCACCACCACAGGACTGATCTGGTATTACTGTTCCAATCTTAAGTTTGTTTTTGACTATGAGGCCATAGTCGAATTCAAGCTTAGGGGGGTAGTTGGAACAGCTCTATCTTTTATCGTTTTCAGTTTTTAGTGTTATTGCTTTTGTTCTCTTGTTATTTGTTTTCTTGCAATTTTAGCTTTTGTAGGATCCACATGCTATCTAGTGTAATGGTGGATGTCGTAAAGTTGTGTCATCTCATTGTTAGTGCATGGGGAATTCAAGGGAAATTTGAAAATTTTTGTGTGTTTGGATAGCTTGTTTTGTTTGACCTTGGGCACACATCCTATGAAAATGATTGATTATGTCAACTTTAAAACAACATTTCATACCTGTACTCCTAATGATTCATGAAAGTGGACGAAAATGGTTGTTTGGGCCTAACCTAACCAAATGGTAATGAGACTTTAATTGGATATAAGAGAGAGAACCTTCTAAACTACTACACAGGTCAGTAAGGAGGGACACATAATATCTTTCTAAGGTTCAATCATCTAGTCTTGTGATCGTTCCACTTCATTTTTCTATAATCCACCTAAGAATTGGAAGTAAAGTGCAGTTTTAATTCCTTTTTGTGTGCATAGCATTTAGATAGGACTTGCATTGGTATTTTCCATATGTTTGCATAAAAAGAAAAAAAAATATAGTGAATCATGCACATTACCTTTAGGTGCATGCCATGTAGTTGCATTCATGATCTTCATGCATAAAGTATATCATGTATCTCAATTTTTCCCCAATGGTGAATTAATTGTTCCATACCTTCTAAATAGTGCAAAAATTTCTGATCAATGATAAAAATAGCTCAATAAACTTATCTTTAAGCAATTATGGATATGTGGGCTGGGAAAAAAAAAGCTGAAAATCTGCAATATAAAAGGAAAAAGGAAAAGAAAAAGAATTTAGAAGAAAGTGAAATAAGAAGGAGAAAGGAACGTAATATCACTTGCATTTCAGGATAATTGAGTACATGATGTAGCTTGACTATATATCCATCTCATTTTGAGGCGGATGGTTAGTGCATGCATCATTTCACCCAATTTTAGGCATTAGGGCATTTCTAATGTGCATTTGCATCATATTGGACATTTTTGTATTATGCATGTTGAAACTGTACAATACTTCCACTTTCTTCTATGAGCTACCCATTTTCATCCACCCGTTGCTCGGATTGGTAGGCCACCGTGAATTTCTCCTCACTAATGAATATTAGGAGAACTGCTTCCATGTAGATGGTAGTTAGGGCGAGCAACGTAGTATAGGCGATCACAAGATGCACCAATGCTGAATCGGCGAGTTTTATTATGTTAACTGCCTTATGTGATAGTGTTCATCGGTTAGGGGGTTAATTTCTTTTATTGATGATTACTGTCGCCTTTAGGGTAATTACCGTTTTGTGGTTAGAGAAGGCCAGTTTGTGAATGTTCAGTGGGAGTCATATGGGAAGTTGGTTTGGTGTGTTGTTTTTTAGTTGACATTTGCAATTCTATTCTAAGGATGAGTTGCTCGAGGGCGAGCAATATTCAAGCTTAGGGGAGTTTGATGCGATGATTTTGAGTCGCATTTATAGACCTGTTTGATATGTGTTTTGTGCTTTTATTAGTCATTTTTATGGTTAATATTGCATAATTCATCCATTTTGGTCTTTGCCATCATTTTATGTCAAATTCCCTTTATTTCATCATTTTGAGCGTTAATTATCACATTATTATTATTTGTGTGGATTTATTTGATCTTGTCTTTGAATTTCAGGAAAAACGAGTATTTGCTTCCGTCGATACCATCGACGGAAGTCGATACCATCGACATGGTCACCGGTTGCTAGCCAAAAGAAGCAGGAAAAAGTCGATACTATCGACCTTGATGTCGATGGTATCGAGTCACCTTCAGGTTGCTGTCGAAGAAGCAGTCGATAGTATCGACACCAAGTCGATACCATCGACGCACGGAGGCTACAACGTCGCAAAATGACAAAACCGACGCCAAAAGGAAGTCGATACCATCGACCCGAGTCGATGGTATTGAGATGATGTTGGGCACGACAAAGGAAGGGTTTGCAGCCAACCGCTACTGTAGCGGGTCGATACCATCGACTCGCGTCGATGGTATCGACGCCGTAGGATATGAGTTTGCTTTCTAATGATCTCAATCGGACGGCTGGAGTTAATTAGCAACCTAATTAGGGACTTATACCTAAGGACGGCCTCCCGAGACAAAGGGAGCATCGGATTGGCCATTGCACAAGTGCTGAGGAGCGAGAAAAAGGAGAACGGAGGCCAGAAGTTCATACCAGTCAATCCAGACGCTGCCAAAGACGGATTTCACCACCGAGAGGCGGGAAAGCACGTGTTCTACGCAAAGGATCGATCGGTTCTTCTCTGTTCAGGGGTTTTTCCCATTCAATTCACGTTTTTCATATGATTTCCCCTATTTTTACCATGTACTTGTGTGAGATGAACATGCGGGGCTAATCCCCTCCATCTTTAGGACCGGGAGTAGCCCGGGAATTCATTGTATGACAAGTTTATAATAGTAATTCATATTTTCTCTCTTAAATCCGTGGTATAGCTTCGTTTTCTCCATATATTGTTATGCTTCATCACCATAATAATAACCTAACGCCCTCAATCACTTCGACAGAAGGACTAACGGCTGAAAAGAGACGAAACCTACATTAATCGATAAATCCCTTGAACAAGGTGGTGTAAAATTAATGGTGGATACTGAGAGATCGTTCGTAATGCACTTAGTTTAGGGGATAGGTTACTACGACGGTGGAACCGACCTAAACCTAAGTAGTGAATTGTACCACGACAGTGGGCAATTCTATTTTCAGGCCACTACTCGGATAGAGAGAGAAGATGGAGGCATTATATAAAATCTAATACAATGAATACCCGCGGTGAAACCGCAATCCTAAAGATACCTTTTTGAATTGATTAAATTAACCGTTAATCGATTGTTTTCTTTGTTTTATTTTTATTTTCTTTTAATTTTGACAATAAACCCCAATTTGTTATTCGGCTTAGCTGATCGCAAATAGTTAGTAGGAGTCTCCGACAATTCTGAGTATCCCTGTGTTCGACTCGGGCCTCACAAGGCCTGTACTACTCGACGTGTATACTTGTGTTTTTAGCGCGTAGTAAAATACACGTCAAAAGGGCAGTGAGCCATGCCTCAGAGCCACGTGCCATCTCTGGATTGGCCAAAAGGTAAGAAAATCCCAAATTACATAGATCTTCAATAAATCATTGTAATTAGTTTATTTTTCAGAAAAATACATATAATATACCAAATTTTTCAAAAAAATGAGTAGAACACATTAGAATGATAATATCAGGCTTTTGATGCACTAATAATACTGATATCATGTAAGTTAGGAAATGCTTGTTTAATGGATAATAAATATCAAATGAAGACCTAAAATCATGATAATGTTTCAATAACTCTGAAATATGATATATAATCTATGAAATATCTAATATTATGATGTTGATGCACGAAATCATGTAATTTTCTCTATATGGCTAATTAGGGCTAATAACCCTAAATAAAATATAATAAATACATATATGTTCAATAAATGATGAAATTCACAGAACACCCTCATATCAGTAACTGGAAGATAATATGTAAATCTGAGATCAATTTTATACATTTAATCCATGTTATGTGATGATGATTTCTCTTAAGGTGTTATAAACCCTAAAATGATGAGAAACCCTAATATGATTTATACATGTAACCTAGGGTTAACATGTGCACACAATCATATGTAGCCAAATAATTATATTATGTATCCTAATCTGAAAAACAACATCAATAACATCAATCCTAGATAAAAAGAAGAGTAAGACAAGAAATAATGATGGGAATAGTTTAATGAACTAAGTCAAACCCTAATGAACACAGCTAGGTTAAGATGATGAGAAATTGATGATAGTATGTAATCTTGTCTTAATCAGGGTTGAACAAGTATATAGTTGACTCCTGGATATATAGTAATTAGGTTTGTCTCTTGATCAAGGTACGCCATTACCTCTTACTTGGCTTATTATACAATATGCTTGTGTTATATGTGTAGTAAAATACTTGTCATATGATATTGGATGAAATGATTGTTCTTGTATGAAATGTTCCATGATTTTCTATACTTATTTCTATGAGCACATGAAACATAATATATCTAATTCATCATATGATAGCACTAAACTCTTTGGTTGTATAGTGCATTGAGGTGATCTAACTCTTTGGTAGGAGATCACATTGTATGCATGATCTAACTCTTTCATAGGAGATCAGAAGGCCTAAAAGCATCTATCACTTTTGTGGCAGATGTACGAGATATATGATGGAAAATGAGCTTAAAATATGTGTTCTGTTTTGTTAATGAACATCTTTGTGCAAGTATATGCTTTTTCTTATATTTCTTTATAACTGCCAAGTATTAGTTTTATCTTATTGCCAAGATATGATGTGAGGTATATAAAAGACATGTAGGCATACTCAGTACAATATTCTTGAATATTGTGCTGACATGTACCACATGTAATATTTTTTTAAGGTTTGTAGACATGTGATCTTGAAGATCCAGTATAGTTGAGAGTTGTGTGGTAAGCTGATGTATAAGTGGACCTATTGTCTTAAGATCCAGTTATTTAGTGGTAGTACATGTATATGTAGAAGTTTTCTATTCAATATGTAATATCAAATGTTGTAACAATTCATTATGTAATTATATGTTGAATGGTGAGCTTGTGTTGTTGTTGTTTGTTTATTTTTCATGTCCATGTACTACTGATTGTTTTCCTTATGACTTCTTCTAATTTTCTTCTTCTTAACCTAGTGAGGGGTGTTTAAATTGGGATTCTCACTGAGGTGATGGTTTCAATTTTGACATCACACATCAGATTAAGTTTTAGAAAATCCGGGGACATCACATCAGTTCATAAATGAGATAAACTTCAAATATGGTTTGGGACCTTTGGGAAGTGTTCTCAATGGTGAGTGTAAACTCTGAAGTCCTTGAAAGACTAGAGCCAGTTGAACCGCTCCAAATGCACCTAAGGCTAAAATTGGATTCTTACTTGAAGTATGCAAATGATGCCTAAGAGATCAAGTGTAACGACCCCGCCTCCCGGTAACCCCCAATTAAGGGAGACCGAAAGGTCAGAGCTATTAACCAATAACCCAGATTAAAGGTTCGACAATTAATCAATAACAATTAATAAACTTTACCAACTAAATTGAAAACTGGTAAAAATAAAACTTTACTTACCTTTTTAAAACTGGGATTTCTAAACTTCTAACCATGAAGATATTGATCTAACTAATCCTCCTATGCACGTTAATTCTCATTTAATTCCACATATGCCACTTTACTATTTGTTCTTTTCATTGTACCTAAAATGCCGACAAATAAAACGTCGGTCAATAAGAAGTTGGTATGTGGGGGAAACAATAATTGTGCAACTATGTTAATAATGTAGTCATCCAAATATCATTTAACATCCAAGATTACGTTTTAAGCAATACTACTCAATCCTCTCCTATCTCCTATCTCTATGTTGTCCCTACAGTGGACATGGATACTACCTCTCTCATATGGTAGATCCTTACCCCCCATGGCCCTACCACACAGGTAGCCAATACCTAGGATTATGGAGTCGCTTGACCCTACCCAAAGGTAGCCCAATCTCTGACTCATGATGACTTGATGGTCCTACCCCTTTGGTAGCCATGTACTAAGTCGTTCAATGACCTGATGGACCTACCCCATCGGTAGCCATATACTAGGTCAATCTATCAAGCTATAGAGGGGACTAGGATCTGAGCTAGTAGGCACATATCTTAGGTGATAGTCATATTCACGTTATAATTTGCAAGAATTAAATGCAACCAATAGTTTAACTCATGTCATCAATAAAACCTCAAAAATCCTTAGGAAACTAATTCGGGATATTCATAGGCGTAACCACATACCTGACAGGCAGACTTAGATGCAGGAATAGTCCAAACAAGCAAGTAATCCAGAATCAAGAAAGTACACAGTACAATCCTGAAATATACATCCAATTCCTTTTTATCAAAAAACTATCCAAACCATCTTGCTACTTATGGTTTCTATTCCATTTTAGGGTTTCTTCCTCTTTTTAGGGTTTATTTTGCAATTAGGGTTTTACTTCCCTTTACTCTAACTTTCTCATCTATCCTTCAAAAAAGTTATTAAGGTTACCTTTTATAATCACATAACCTTAATTCCAGATTAAAGCACAAATAACCATTAATTAAGTCCATTAAGCTTCTTTTACATTAAAGCTACCATTTTTATCCTTTTTAATCTATGACAAAGTCATTATGTTCATTTATCATCAATTCATAGTTCATTATGCTCTAATACTCATATGAACGTTACTTATCATTAATTCTACCTTTTATCCACTAGGAAACCCTAATTTCCTCATCAAGGGTATTTAACCACAATTAGGAACTTTAATGCTTGAAATAGCTTGTAATAATCATCCCTCAACTTTATTCATGATTTTGAATAATTAAAGCCATTAAGAGTTGCATTTGCCAACATTAGAGTTTCGAGGCCCATTAAAGTATATACATGCGCATGAAACTTTAAATTAAACTATTTACATGCAAAGTTCATCCTTTTTGTTCCTAATGTTCCTTTTTATCATTAACATGTTAATACCAACTTTAATCATCTATTAAATCCTACTAGACACATTAATCATCTCAAAATAGGGTATCTTAATCATTAAAGTATTAAAGTTGATAACTTCCAATACTTTTCAGATTGCAATTAGAATCAGGCTTCGATTATATTTTTAATGGATTCCTCATGTTCTACTGAGCAAAATTCATATATTATGCATATTCATCCGAGCTATTGTTAAAGAGATGTGAATTTTGCAAATTAATCTTATTTTTGGCCAATAGGGAGGCGCCACGTAGCCTCTACATATGCAACACGTTTGCTTGTGAAAACATTTCGAAAAGACATTCTTACCCTTGGTTAAGTTGATGATTCTTTAATCCCATGAAGGGCATATCCGTCCAACACCACTTTCCCTTTCTTCAACCTTGAGCAGGTTGATACCTACTGCCCTAGCCGCCGTTTTGCAGCAACCACGAGTGCGCCCCTTCCTCTCCAAAGACCGGCGAACATCAGGGATGATACCCCTACCTCCGACGCCTCTCCCCACACTCAGGGCAGTCCGCAGATTGTGCCCGAAAGGGCTGGTTCGTGTTGGCCGTGTCCGCGACCACCAATAGTCCTTGTAGCCGTGCTAGCTTTGCCACACACAGGTTTGGGCATGGTGATGACGGCTGAGCTCCTCTTTGGCATCGTGGAACTTTTCTCATCGACCATGGCAACCCCACGAGTCCTCGCTGCCCCAAGGTTAGACATTCTCTCTTCGACTAGGGTTTGAATAAAGAAGAAGGAGGAGAAGAGAGTGAGACGTGTGGCATCTCTCAAACTCGAGCCAAAAGCCCTACCCCTTATATAGGGGAGGGTATCGATGCCCTAAGATGCTTGCCCATGAAGCAACATGATTCTTTCCCAATAGGAATCCAGTTCCTATATTGAGAAGCAAGATTCTCTCTCTCGTAAACACCTTTTTTATATTTCTTATTTCTTGGATAGTTAGGAATTCGAATTCCTCTCATTTATTCTCTTTTTTAAACCATTGGCATTAATTTCTATTTTCCTTTAGTAAAAACTATTTCCTTTTTAACAATACCACATAATCCATTAATAATGTATTCACATTATATTCTTATTTTCTTTTATAGGTACTTTCTCTTTCCTCTTTCTTCATTGAGACTCCTTGGATCCCAAGAAACTCTATTATTTCAAAATCCTTTTTATTGGATACTCATTATCCTTCTAGATGCATTTAAATGCATTATTTCACATTATCTTATTTATTTCTCATTGAAATATCTCTTTTTGAGGATTTCTCCTTTATTTTCCTCATTGATATGCCTTTTACCATTAGGAATCCTTGGGATACGAAAATCCACCAAGGATAACTCAATTATACCTCTTTTCCCATATTTTCCACATTTTATCATTATTTTCAATTTCTTTCTTAACAAGGAAATACTTAATTGGTCTTTTGTTTTCTTATTGCATTCTCTATGCAACTTTGGACTCCTTGGGACACAAGGAACCCATGAGGCACAAAATCCATCCTTGGATTACATTCTTTTATCTTCTAGAGGTTTCCACTTCTTTCTTTTCTCAAATTCTCAATTATTCATTAATTAATTGAATTTCCTTGTTATTGGGCCCAATAGCCAATAAAGCCCACAACACAATCATCAAGGCTATTGTAAATGAAACTCATTTATTCAAAACAAAATATATCATTATTTGTTCTAATTTCTTTAATATGGGAAGTTACATTTCTCACCAAAAGAACCCAAAATTGGGGTTGTAACATCCTTCCCTTCTTATAGGAATTTTGCCCTCAAAATTCCCTCAAGCAAGCAAACAAACAGGATAAGCCTTTCTTATGTCCGTTATGGCTCCCATGTGGCCTTACCCTTTCCATGGTGCTTCCCAAGAACCTTTATCATCTCATATTCTTCCATCTGAGTTCTTTCTTACCTTGGTATATCGTACCCTCATAGGTGACTCAGGACATTTTAGCCTCTCAAAAAGATGAATAGGTTTAAGGCTCAGCACATGGCTTGGGTACCTCACATAGTGCTCTAGATCAGACTCATGAAACATATTATACATCATGTTATCTTGAGGGGTAAGGCTAAACACAACCTTCTTCACCAATCCATCTCAAATGGACCCATATATCCGGGACTCAGCTTTCTCAGTTGTAGCTTAGAGGGGTCAGATTTTCACATTATATTCTCCCATAGTGAACCACATGTCAGTATACTTTGCATCAGCTCATGACTCATGTCACCCTTGGGCTCTCTCTCAGCCATTTTATGATCAAGCGACTTCATCTACACACATTGTGGTTATTTTCTGACCTTCACGAGGCCTCCTTCACCAACATCATCATAATGAAGTGGTGACCAACACAACCTCCTTATAGAACTTCTTGCATCCCGATAAAGGCTATGGTGGTCAACATCACATCTTAACAACTGTCTCTTTGTATCACCTGAACAAGCACAGTTTCTCTCATCAGACCCTCTAGTCTGGATCATACTAACCATTAGTTAGGGATGATAGGCGGTACTGACACCGAGTTCTTCATATACCTACTTCCACCTTATGGAAGTGAACCTTTAGGTCATGCTCAAGAACTTTTGAACTCAAATCATGGTGTAGTTGAACCGTCTCTCTCATGTGTAGTTCAACCCGATCTGTCCCTTGACAGTACTCTTTCTTTCTCATGTCGTCTAGGTAAGGTGATCTACCATAACCCATATTGTATCATGACTTTCCTTGGTCAAGGGGAGACTTTCCACATCATTCATAGTGATGAACTCCCATTCCCTCTCAGGGACTCTTTTATTCTCTATATCGATACATTGGGTTATTGGTGTTTGTCCTTTACCTCCTGGCTTGCATGCAAGATACCACATGCAGCCTCATCTCCAACATCCATAGTACTACTACCACTCATTATCTTAGTAGTACCATGGTGTATGGTGATCTTAAAATCATGATTTCCTGTATGTCATGATTCCTCAAGATCAATACCTTGGAAACCCTAAGCCACTCTTATCAGGGTTTCTTAACTTTCCTTTCCAAAGAAGTACATCTGAGGTTCTACAACCATCCTTTCAC
Organism: Alisma plantago-aquatica; assembly: GCA_963693085.1. NCBI lineage: Eukaryota > Viridiplantae > Streptophyta > Magnoliopsida > Alismatales > Alismataceae > Alisma > Alisma plantago-aquatica. Next base: position 367,426,419 of record OY856413.1, on the reverse strand, counting down.
TATATCACGAACTAGACTGGCTAACCAAACATCCATTAACTTGTTCAACATATCTTGTTACATCCGAGTGTTAACCCAAACATATCTCTTTTCCAATTGAGGGTTAACCTAACAACCTCTTCTAGCCTCTTGCCAAACTAGTTAGATATATCTCAACCAGAGCATTCATTACCACTTCACATCATTGAAGACATACACTTCCATGTATTTCACTTATCATTTCAAACTCGAACTCTAAGTCTATCTTCTATGAGAACATTTTGAGATCATCTTCTTGGTGATCAACTCTACCTTGCAGCACTTGCAAAATTCACATAGATCATGCTAAAACATCCTTATAAGGTGACTACCTTATACCTTTTATTGTTTGCAAACCATCCATGTGTCATTTACTCAACCAAGGTATGTTATCATCTCTATCCTCATACCTCATAGCAATGTTCCAACTCGCATCATCTTTCGTCCTTGGCGTACGAGACACGCTCTCTTGATCCTTCTATCCACAAGAACACTACCTCGGCCGACAGTAGCAAAGCAGGGCTGCCTATTTTCCCATCTCTCCCTCCCATAACAAGAGGAAATAAGCATTTGGCGGCCGTCCAAACACAAAGTTCTTCATGTTCGAAGAGTAGATGGTACATCCCACATTGCCAGTACACCTTTGAATCTTAGTTGAAACGTGCAACTTATGTCTCCACATCACCATCATCTTGATATCAAAGTTGCTTCCATGGAAAACTGGTCTCGAACTTACTCGGGTTACTACACAATCCTCGGTCATATCCTCTAGGTCTATAGGGTGCCGACACTTTTGAGGTCATCCCTCTTCCCTTATGCATCCATAGAGTGCCCTACTCATCTGTCCTTTGGGTCCCATGAGTTCATGAAGGTGATCAATCTCCTAACCCATGGCCCTTAGACAATGATAGCTGCTACCTCCCGACCCTATGGTCATGTGCAACTAGGGAATTAGGCAACTCCTACTTCCATCAGTCTTATCCCCACCTGACCCTAGGATAGACTTAGGATTCCATTATAGTACATGTCTATCTTAGAACCTTACCCAAGCCTTCATCATCTCTCTCAGCATCCATGACTAACTTTCATCCCTTTATAGGGGTCATGGCAACCTGCCTACCTTGGTCAGGCCCCATACCGGTTACTCCATGGTAACACATCCATATGCACTTCGAGATGGTTATCTATGGGTCTACAAGTTCATTCTCATGCCATGTACTTTTCACTTAGTTTCTCAAGATCTTATGAGACATCTTTAGGTTACCTCAAAACCAACAAAACTAGTATACACCCTACAAAAGGGTCCCTCTCCCAGGATGGGAGGAAACTACAACTCTTAATAACAAGGTCACAACCATCCCTAGGGTTTACATTCACATGAGCATGCCTAACCCAACAGCTACTAAGACACAAGCAGACCACCTATTAAACCATGCTAGGTCATACTTGTTCTCTTTCCTCAACATTAGATCATCTTAGTTGTGAGGGGTTCATCAAACATACCCTTAACTTAAGTGGTTTCCTTTACCTCTACACATGAGGAGTACCATGCTCAAAACTATAGAGACTCAGATCTCATCATGAGCATTGTATACACTGCTTCCCCTCTTAGGCCTAGGAACCCTAGGTTCTCCTTTGGGTATCCAACTGCATGCTCAATCTCTTAACCACAAATCAAGCATGTCCAAGGTATGTCATGCACTCCTATGATCCTTTTATATAAGCAACACCTCAGAGTTGAGTCCTCCTCAAGGACAAACAACTAGGTATAAAGCCTCACAATTGGTTACTTAAACCTCCTCAGGGTCAAAAGCATTCTTTATCTCATCTAGTAGGTAATCACTTATACCATAGGTACCAGAAGCATCATCCTCTCTCTAGGGTTTGGTTCCTCTAAAGATAACCAAGATATCATTAGCCTCCAGGGTCAAGCATAGGGCAACCACTATCATCCACTTAGGTTGCATCATCCTCGACTCCCCACTATTCCTCATATTTCAGGGTTTTAGGCTTCCAACCTTCTTGTTTGGGGTCCTTTTATCTCTCTCTAGAGATAACCCTACAACCATCCTCTCTATAAGAGGTCCTTTCTTCATGAAGGATCAAGATCATAAGCATGCCCCTACCTGAGTGAAGCCTATGCTCGAACTTATGTTTACTCAAGATTATCTATAACCCCTTATGCTTTTCTCATAAGCCATCCATCATGACCCCTTGCCCAGGGTTTCAACCTCCTGTCAACACTACTGACGCACTCTGGGTGCAAGCTATACCCTACTTGCCTAATCCCATAGGGTTTCTATAGGTTCTCCTCTAATCTCATCCATGGAGGAGCTATCCTTCGCTCAAACATGCACGACCCTTCCCAGGGTTGGGCTACCAAAAGTACTCAGTCATCAACTTCTCATGGCTCATATGGCATCCAAGGCATGTCTATCCAAACACCTGGTATACCATGACATCTAACTCTTTGGGTTAGGGTTAACATCATCCTCAAAGGATGTGCTAGGTCTCTACTTTTAATGGAGGTCTCTACCTCCAAGACTAACTCTCTCTACTCATCCTCCTAACAAGGAGGTCTATCGTCAGGTCTCTCCTGAGGGCAATGACAACTCGTGTCATATGACCTAAGCATGTATCTATTCTTTAGTTTGCGCTTAATCTATTAAGCTTATGACCATGACATCTTATTTACATGCTTTTCATTAATTTGGTGGAGGATTCCTTAAACCTTATCAACATTACCCATACCTCAAGAGGGTGAGGAAAAGAGAGAAAACCCTAATCCTTGAGGTCCTTAATAGAATTTGAGTGGAGAAGGGACGAACAAGATGAGAGAGTCCTAAAGGTATCTTATTTCGAGTCATATCCTAAGACATCGGCCAGACAGTCACACAATCCGGGAGTCCTCGTATTCCGACTAGCGGTGCAGAGGAAAATATTGTCAGCCCCTGGACGTGATCCTTTTCTAGACACCTCAATCTTTTAGATAATCCTCTAATAACTCCCTCAGGTTCTACAAAATTTGTAAAATTTAATAATTATTAAAGATTAAGTGACGAACCTTCGCTCTGATACCAATTGTAACACCCAGGCCCACTACCCAAGGCTCTAGCAGAGTTTCAGGAATGACAACTGTCCCCACAGACCACCACTAGGCTTAACTGCGCGCTTTGTCCTCACTCACGCGCATGCCAGGATCAACTTCCCGACAGGTCACCCATCCCAGTACTACTCCAATCTGAGCACACTTAACTATGGAGTTCTTAGTGATGGGATCCCAGAAAATGAGGTGCACCTTGGTGATATCTGTAGTCCAATCATTCCTTTTAAGATCATGTTATCTGAGGCCTCAAATCTTGGGATGTTACAATCTCCCCCACTTAGACTCTTGACGTCCTCTTCAAGGCTCAACTATATTGCCTCATAATCTGACCCCATTTCAGTGTCGACCCACAATGGCCCATGGACACCCAATTCCCGATCACAAAATACCAGCGCAAGGGTGGCTACGTCAACCATGAACAACCCTTTCCTACATGCCTGGACCGCACAACTCAAGACTGGCATGCCATGCCTATGTGGGCCCCACCTACTGGAGGGGTTTTGGGTCTGATACCATTTGTAACACCCGGGACCACTACCCAAGGCTCTAGCAGAGTTTTAGGAATGACGACTATCCCCACAAACCACCACTAGCCTTAACTACGCGCTTTGTCCTCACTCACGCGCATGCCAGGATCAACTTCCCAACAGGTCATCCATCCCAGTACTACTCCAAGTTGAGCACGCTTAACTATGGAGTTCTTAGTGATGGGATCCCGGAAAAGGAGGTGCACCTTGGTGATATGGGTAGTCCAATCATTCCTCTTAAGATCATGTTATCCGAGGCCTCAAATTCTGGGATGTTACATCAAGAACCTTTTGCTGAGATATATGAACAATGAGTTGCATAAATATCTTGAAGCATGGATATTCTTGAGATGGTTATACATCTTCAAAATCATGTAAAGAGAGAAAGGTATAATGTATTCAAAGAGATGTTTGAGTATAATCAGACAAATGGGGATCAAGTATAATCTCATATGCTCAATATGATTGTGCATATAGATTGAATGTGATTTCTTAAAGGTCAAGAGTTGACCAAACATATGATTCTACAAATTGTTATGTGAATCATAAAGTTAGTTTATCAAATGTTGAGAAACTTGGCCAAACCACTATATGAAATGCTTGGCATGATGATGCCAGAGCATGAAGGAAGAAAGGAAAAATGTATTATAATGATCAGTAGAGTGAAGTCTGTAGACTAGGTAAAGAAGTGTTCTGAAGCCAAGCTTAGGTCCAAGTCTATATCACTCAAGATATGGAGAGGGGTAAGTAGGAAAGGGAAATGACCACTTTATAGAGGATTTTGGGAAGATGATAGAGATAGAGATCTCTATTTCAGGACCTGAGAGGAAGTAAGCTAGAAACTATGCGGAGCCAGAGTTGCTACCATTATAGTTACAATATGACATTCATGGACATATAATAGAATTAGTGAATTGCTATTATACATCTTCCATCAATGAAATCGTCATACATCTTATATGGACAAGAATGTAATGGACTGGTATTTCATTTTAAAGATATGATCTTTGATGGAAATGCTTAACCATACTTGATAGTTAAAGAGACAAATGTGTGTAACACATGTAATGAATGGCATGATAACTCAAACTTGAATGCCTATAGAGATGTCATCCAGAGCGCATAAATGGGATTGAATTTCTGGAATCCATATGATGGATATCTTGACTCTTTTGGTTGTTGAACCAATAGAGACATGCTAATCTCATTCATTATAAAATATGACAAAGGTTCTTCACTAGATGTAGTGGGAGGATGATTATTCTATTAATGATTATACATATTGATGTATATAGACCTTTTAGAATAAATGGTAAAGGTAATCACTAGTACTTCAATGTATTTACTGATGACCTCAACAGATATGATAGTTTGTATTTAGTGAAATACAAACATGAATTTCTTGAAGTGTTCAAGAAGATCAGAATGAAGTACATAATTATCTTGGTATAAGTATTAAATTTCGATATGATCGATTTGGAGATACTTTGAACCAAGATTTTAAGAACATGCTCGAAGATCATGATAATGTATCATGATGGACTCCACCTGAAACATGATGATAGTGTATCATGAGTAGTGTATCAGAAGAAGGAATCACACCTTATTGAGTCAGAGTGTGATTACTAGCTAAATCTTCAAATTTCCTTTTGGGCACATGCTTAACACTGAGAATAAAGAGAATCGCAAAATGTTGCGGAATCTCAAAATTCCTTATGTCACACACATAACTCATGGTTTTGGTAGAGCACGCCTAGAGCTTGAATGATACATGATATCTTATGGACAAGAAGGTGATGAGTTGATCATATGATGAGTCAACAGTCTACCTAGAAGCCAATGAGAGCCAGAAACTGAGATATGACTTGAAGCCATGAAATCCAAGATGGACTCTATGTACATCAACAAAGTATGACCTTGGTTGATCCACCTGAAGGGGTAAAACTCATACAATACTTTTGGGTCTTTCAGAAGAAGACTAACATGGAGGGTAAGTTGGTTGAAAAGAGTTTCTAACAAGTTCAAGGTGTTGAACATGGTGATATCTTTTCAGCAGTTACCATGGATAAATCCATCTGGATAATTCTTGCCATTGTAGCTTAATATGACTATGAGATTTGGCATATTGATGTTAAAACCAAATTCCTTAAATGGAATATTTTGCAAGATGTGTATGTAATATAGCCTAAAGGTTTTATAAATCCAATAATGAAAATAAATTCTATAACACTGCATAGATCAATCTTTGGATTGAAGAAAGCACCTCAGAACTGGATCTTCAATTTGACAAGATAGTCAAAGAGTTTGACTTGAGTTAGAATAAAGATGTAATGTGTGATTATAAGAATTTAGTGGGAGCATATATATATATATATATATATATATATATATATATATATATATATATATTCCACATATTGATGGGGAATATCATCCTTATACTACAAAATCTGGCAACGAAGTGCATTTTAAAGGGTTTTTAGAGAAGCATCCTATGTGATAGGAATCAAGATCTATAGAGATAGATCAAGAGGGATTCTTATCCTAGGAAAGAGAACATACTTTGGCTAGATGCTGAATGAGTTCAACATGGTGAGAGAGAACTTGTCCATATTCGATGGAGTTAGTCTCTCAGGAGCCAAGTGTCCCAATTCTTATGAAGAATAAGGAACACATGGATATATGCCATATGCATTCACAATTGGATCTATCACATTTGTTCTCATCTCATTATCTTGTATGTATTGGACATGACAAGAAAATATGAACTAATTATCTTGTATGTTTTGGACATGACAAGAATATACGAACTCATCATCTTGTATGTATTGGACATGATAAGAAGATATAAAATCATCATATTGTATGAAAATATGATATAAATATCCAGTTATCTTGTAGGTATTGGACATGATGAATGGATATCTTTCGAACTCCAGTAAGAGTTACTAGAATACCATGAAGGTCATCTTTGTGTACTTGTGAAGTACTAAAAGGATTAGTTCTTTAGTTATGGTAATAAGGAAGAGTTGGGTGTAATGAGTTACATTGATGCAAGCTTCCAAAATGACAAAATTGTGTTTTGACTATGGAATAATAATTGTTAGTTGGAAATCTTCCACAATAAAACAATTGATTAATTCTACAATAATAAGCTGAGTACCTTAGTGTTGTGAACACTATAAAGGATACTGTTTGGATCTAGAAGTTCATATGGATGAACTAATGGGAGGTTCCAACCATTGGTGACTCAGTAGTAATATTGTGAAAACAATGGAGCTACTAGTTAGCCGAAGGAATTTCACATAGCATACTACAAAACTTCCATCTCATACGAGTTGTCGTACATTGAGGGGATGTGAAACATGCAATATACTGACTTGAAGCAAATGTTGCTTACCCACTATAAAAGCACTTATGTAGAAGAAATATGATGGACATGTTAAGATCACTTGGAATATGATTCTTGGGTGATTGGCTCTAAGTACAAGTGGGAGTCTTTTGGTATAGTATGTCTAGAGAGTCAATCATATGATGATTGAAATGAGGCATACAATACTTGATTTGATGATGATAAATGTAAATTTGTCTATTATGTTTGTCTCACTCGTGATATGATGACACATGCATGATAAATGTCTAAAGAATGTGGTGACTCAATAACATATGTCTTCAGGTTAAGGAACTAAGCAATGAGACCATATGTATGTTAAGGGTACATACATTCTTGTTATGTCCCTAGTCAGATATTACTGTGGAAGAAAAATAGACAATAGTAATACATAATACTAGAGTGTCTGTTGACTGATGAAAGAGTCTCATTAGTCATGATATATGATATCAAGTCAAGCACACATATATATGTTAGAGAATAATATATCAGACAGACCCACCTTGAGAGTGATACATGGATACCATGGAATGCTAGTCATAAAAGTCTCTCATAGTGATGGTGGTAATTGTGGTTCTTAGACCTGAAATCACTACACTCATCACATGTGATTGGGTACACTTTGACATCATCAAACACAATCTTGAAACATGGGTTGTTATAATAGTGATGATTGGGTGACTTTGACACATGGGGACTTGACTGTGAGTGATAGATATGGGATTTGTCCCTCCTACAAGGAGTATGATATTCAGGGCCCCTTGATAAGTGAGACTGAGAATTGTATGGCCATACTAATGTGATTCAATATATGATATGTGGATTGACATGCATCTCAGATAGTCTACTCTTAGTCAAGGAACATGGATTGAATGTTGAAGAGGATGATGTTCCATGCCTCAAGTTCAATCTGGATGTCAGTGACAAAGGAACTATATGATCACGGTAACACTAATCACAGATTTTAGGTTGAAGTTGTTCTCCAACTTTCTGAGTTACTTGGGTAGCAATGATGAGTTACTAGATTCTGATCATTGCTTGTGATGTCATAAGCTGTTATGAACATTCACTGTCAACGTAAATTGGAATCTATAGGGTCACACACATAGGATACCCCTAGAAGTGGAGATTTTCCATGAATGATGTTTAGATTGACACTAAAGGTGTTTAGGTACTCAATTAAACATACAATTGACTGACTGGACTCAAAACTATCAAGTTCAAGTGTTGAGCTAGCTGGTTAGAGTGTCAGGTTGATTGGAGACTGCATTGGCAATGTCAAGACTTCCAACCGACCAGTTCACCCTTGTGAGATGAACGGATGGTGTGAGCCAACCGACCGGTTCACTTGGTGAACCAGGCAGCTCACAGCCCTGCCAATTGAAGAAATAAGGATTTTCCCGGTTGGAAGAAAACTTTCACGTTTCACTTGTTCAATTCGATTAGAATAAGGATTAATCTTTGCATTAATTGGAAACAATTGAGGAAAGTGAATCGCGGGAAAGTCTGGGAAGTGAAATGATAGGTTCACTGTGTGAACCGATTGGATCACACTCCCAACTGATCAGTTCACTAGTGAACCGATCATCTCACCTGGCCAAACGACCATTTCAGTTATGAAATGATCAGTTCGCCTTCTGCAGTACAACCTATTAATGGAATTTTAGGATCCTTCTACTCCCAAACAGACTACGAACCCTGACCCTACCCTCTACTATAAATAGAGGGGTATTGGGGGATTCTCATAATACAAAACATAAAACATTATTTGATTTGTAAAGTTGTTGTCCTCTCTGGTTCTGGTAACTGAGAGAGCCCGAGCAAGTGCTACTTGACCAGGGAGGCACGTGAGGGAAAGACAACTGTAGAAAAGCAGTCTGAGTTCGAGAGAGCGGGTTGGTGCTAGTACACCAATAGGAGGGTCGTCTCCTTTCCTGCCAGTTCTTCTAGAATGGTAGGAGTTTCAGGTGGTCCGTGTGGACTATTTCTAGAGGCGGGAGATGTCTTCCGCTCAGGAGGACACGTCAGTCATAGTCCCTGGTGGAGGCCAGAGTCCATGGCAAAGACCAGGAGCTGCACAGACACCATCCAAGACATGGCATTGAAGATTGTGCATGGATGCATGGTATTGTTGCTGGTCAAGCCCTAGGAACTGGTATATCTTGCTAAAGTCATGCTTCCCATTACATAGTCATTGATGCGATCTCATGTCATGGGCTAATGGCCAATAAATTTTTTGTTTCCACTGCCTACTCTAAGGCCATAAAACCCAACATTCAATTCACACCCCAATAGATGCCTGCAGTGCCAAACAACCATCTCATGTGTTGATACAAGCATTTGGGGTGCCAAATGGCCGTGTCAAGTGTTGAGATGGGTGTCTATTTTGTCAGGATGGTTGGAATGAAGTTTGCTTCCCAAACTGAGGTGAACCAATCAGTTCATACTGATAAACCAACCGGCTCAGCTCAGTTCACCAAACAACTATCTAGGTGAGCGAGACAACTATCTCACATGTGCATGATTTCTCGGTTATGCTAGGGAAGGTTCTAGATACTTTCCCAAATTTGTTTGGACACAATACTTGTTGTGTAAGAAAAATTGATATTTAACATTGGTTAGAAGCCAATTTCCAACTTTGTGTGCCAACAAGAAACTATAGAAGCACGAGACAATAGTTTCCCATTGCAAAATGACCATCTCACACACAAGACAATCATTTCACAATGTGAGACGACCATCTCCCGATCCACAAATTCCATAACATTCATATTTTTGGACCCTTCTACTCCCACGTCAACTGGGAACCCTAACCCTACCCTATACTATAAATAGAGGGGTACTGGGGGCTACCCAACACACACAATTGGGATCAGTGGCCCTGAAAATCGTTGTCCTCTTTGGTTGTGAAAACCACGAGAACACAAGTAAGTCCTACCCGACTAGGGAAGGATAGTGAGGGAGGAGCAACTAAGATTAGTTTTTGTGGGAGAGCATGCCGATGACTAGTACACTGTCAGAAGAGGACAACTTCCCATTGGATTTGGAAGCACAACATGGAGTTCCTGGTGGTCTGCGTGGATGACGTCATCCTACAATCTTTAGTGAGTCAACAGGAGTTGTTGCAGCAGATGTTCAAGTCTGCTATCCATGGTGAAGACTAGGATCTGCACATACACCGTCCAAGATAGTAATTACAGGGTGATGTCACTAGACTTGCTCCAAGACCATGTATAGCCTTGCAACCCTTCCTTCCTAGATACATTGTTGTTGATGAGATTATACTAGTTTTTGGGAAACAAGTAAATAAATTTCTATTTTCGCTACTTATATCTGCGCTCGATTTCCCAACAGTGGTATCAGATCCCCGTCAATATACGACATATCTAGGATCTAAATTGATGTGATCAGATTTAATTTTTCATTTATTATTGCATGTGATGTTAATATTAAAATGATTAATGTGCATATCCAATTAAATACCACATACAATCACAACTAATATATATATGATATGATATAATTTGCAATCCATACACGTCGCTGTAAAAATGTTTTGGTGGTGGATGTTAGCATGGTTATGGCCAAAAACCTAGATCTATGTGTGCACAATTGTGGTTTATTTCTATTGTTAATCGATCTGTGCATCGATCCCCTCTCTCCTTTCGAAATGGAAATTAAAACTCTTCTTCCTATTTACCCTCAAATGTAACTCGAGGTTTCCCTTATATGTGTAAAGAAATAGGATAGTTTTATTTATGTATTGTCATGAGAAGTTGTTCAACATTAGATGAACCAATTGTTTGGCGGACGGAGGAAGCCATAGGATAGGAGGTGAACTGACCAACTAGTGGCTCAACCGTCCAGCTAGAGGAGACTAGACAACCATTTTAGGAACTTAACCGAGCAACTAAGAGGTGAGCCAATCAGTTCAAGCATTGAATCGATCAACCCGGATTGGAGCAAGCACGAATCTTTATCAACAACATGTTGAATGTGATGTGAACCTTAGGTGGTGGCAATTCCTTGTGGCTCCAAGAAATTGCATTAGATTAGACATTACTATCGCTCGTATATTTCTGATTGCATGTTCACATTGTGGTTATAGAATGAATATGATATGTACTATAATATGTGGTTATTGGATATGTATATGTATTTATATATAAAATCCCTCAATGAAAATATTGAGTCTTAGATGCTTTTCATAAGAAGCACACATGAAAAGCTTGATCGACCAAGCGTGGGCACATCCTAACAAGGCGCACCGTCTATCTCGTGGAAGTGTGATGATAGATATGTGGGTCTACACTAGAAGGGTGCATATTTATCGTGTTGGCTTATGAGTCAGGCTTAACTAGGTGATCTTAATTGGATGAAGCACCTAGAGGCACACAAATAATCTATGACAAAGAGTTGTGCATGTCATCCATCAAGAGTTGCATGTGATGCAATTGGCAAAAGCTGCCTACATGATAGAATCAAATTGTGGGCGACAACCCTAGCTGGCCCATGATTTTGGTGAAATTAGGATCTTGGCCTACTAGAATATTGTACGCTACAATATTCCAAATTGATACATGAGGGTTATAAATTTGAACAAAATAGTGAGAGTGATAATTAATTAAAAATCTAATTAATATTTTCAAAATTATCAAATCAAACAAATAAAAAATGTTTTAAAAAGTTGGGTATAAAGTGTCACATAAATGCAAGCTTCCTAACTGTCAAATAAATAAACCGCAATCTATTTTTTGGTTGACCTTATAACAAGAACTATAAGCTGGAAGGGTTCCAAGCTAATGATTGTTGTTTAAATCTACAATAAAAGTCGAGTATCTCTGTGTTATGAGAACAATAGAAGATATTGTATGAAGTTCATATGGGTGAACGAATGGGAGGTTCTAACCATTGATGACTTAGTAAAAATATTGTGATCGAAATGGATCTATACGATAGGCAAGGAATCTCAGATAGCATACTATGACATTTCAATCTCACACAAGATATCGCACAATGAAGATGTAATGTCCCAGGATTTGAAGCCTTGGATAACATGATATTCAAAGGAAAGATTGGACTACCCATATCACCAAGGCACACCTCCTTTTCCGGGAGCCCATCACTAAATAACTCCATAGTTAAGCATGCTCAACTTGGAATAGTACTAGGATGGGTGATCAGTCGGGAAGTTGATCATGGCTTGCACGTGAGTGGGGATAAAGTGTGTAGTTAAGGCTAGTGGTGGTTTGTTGGGCCAGTCATAATTCCTAAAACTCTACTAGAGCCTAGGGTAATGGGCCCGGACATTACAAATGGTATCATAGACAAAAACCCTCCAGTAGGTGGGGCCCCACATGTGCATGTGGCATGCCAATCTTTATTCGTACAGTCCAAGCAAGTTGGAAAGGGTTGTCTATGGTGACATAGACACCCTTGCACTAGTATTCCGTGATCAGGAGCTAGGTGTCCGTGGATCATTTTGGGTCTGCACTGAAATGAGGCAATATTATGAGGTCATATAATTGAGCCTTGATGAGGACGTCAAGAGTCTAAGTGGGGGAGATTATAATCTCCCAGGATTTGAGGCCTCAAATAACATGATCTTAAAAGGAATGATTGGGCTACCCATATCACAAAAGTGCACCTCCTTTTTAGGGAGCCCATCACTAAAGAACTCCATAGTTAAACATGCTCAGCTTGGTGTAGTACTAGGATGGGTGACCAGTCAGGAAGTTGATCCTGGCTTGCATGTAAGTGAGGATAAGTTGCATAGTTAAGGCTAGTGGTGGTCTGTCGAGCCATTCGTCATTCTTGAAACTCTACTAGAGCCTAGGGAAATGGGCCCGAGCATTACAGAAGAGATGTGAAAATTGTGAAAATACTGACTAAAAGAAAATCTTGCTAAACCTAGAGTGCTTGCAGTGCAGAAACATGATGGACATGTTAAGATGACTCGAAATATGATTTGTGGGTGACTGGCTCTAAGTGCAAATGGGAGTCTATTGGTATGTATGCTCAGAGAGCCAATCATATGATGATTGGAGTGAGGCATTAGATACTTGATTTGATAAATCATAAAGGTAATTTTTTCTATTAGTTTGTCTCAATCTTGAGATGATGACACAAACATCAGTAGATCTCTAGAGAATGATGTTACTGAGTGACATATGCCTTCAAGTTGAGGACTTGAATGATGACATCATATGTATGATAAGTGTACATATATTCTTGTTATGTCCCAAGTTAGTTATTACTGTGGAAGCAAAGTAGACAACATGAATACATAAGACTATAGTGTGTGTTGACTGATGATAGAGTCGCATTAGTCATGATATGTGATATCAAGTCAAGCACATAGATACATGTTAATGAATAGTGTATTGGATAGACCCACCATGAGTGTGATACATGGAAACCATGGAATGGTAGTCAGAATCATCTCTCATAGTGATCGTGGTGATTGTGGTTATTAGACCTAAAATCACTACACTCATCACATGTCATTGGGTACACTATACATCATCAAATGTAGTTCTAAAACTTTAGTTGTTATAACAGTCATGATTGGGTGACTTTGATACATGGGGATTGACTGTGAGTGATAGAGATGGGATTTTTACCTCCTACTGGAGATTGATATCCAGGGCCCCTTGATAAGAGGGACTGAAAGTGTACGGCTGTACCCATGTGATTCAATATATGATATGTGAACTTGCATGTATCTCAGACACTGTGTTCTAAATCAAGGAACATGGATTGAATGTTTATCGGATGATGATTCCATGTCTCGAGTTCAATCCAGATATTAGAGACAAAGGAACTATACGATCATAGTACCACTATTCACATATTGTAGGTTAAAGTTGTTCTCCAACTTTCCGAATTACTTGGGTAGAAATGATGACATCATATGTATGATAAGAGTACATACATTCTTGTTATGTCCCTAGTTATTTATTACTATGGAAGAAAAATAGACAACATGAATACATACGACTATAGTGTGTGTAGATTGATGATAGAGTCTCATTAGTCATGATATGTGATATCAATTCAAGCAGATAGATACATGTTAGTGAATAGTGTATTGGACAGACCCGCCATGAGTGTGATACATGGAAACCATGGAATGGTAGTCAGAATCATCTCTCATAGTGATCGTGGTGAATGTGGTTCTTAGACCTAAAATCACTACACTCATCACATGTCGTTGGGTACACTATACATCATCAAATGTAGTCCTAAAACTTGGGTTGTTATAATGGTCATGATTGGGTGACTTTGACACATGGGGATTGACTGTGAGTGATAGAGATGGGATTTTTACCTCCTACTGGAGATTGATATCTAGGGCCCCTTGATAAGAGGGACTAAAAGTGTACGGATGTACCCATGTGATTCAATATATGATATGTGAACTCACATGTATCTCAGATAGTGTGTTCTAAATCAAGGAACATGGATTGAATGTTGACATGATGATAATTCCATGTCTCGAGTTCAATCCAGATGTTAGAGATAAAGGAACTATATGATCATAGTACCATTATTCACAGATTATAGGTTAAAGTTGTTCTCCAACTTTCCGAATTACTTGGGTAGAAATGATGTGTGACTAGGCACCACTCTTTGCTTGTGATGTCATAAGTTGTTATGGACATTGACTACCAACGTAATTCTAGACCTATAGGGTCACACACATAGGATACACTTGGATTAAAGGATTATATTCATGAATGATGTTTAGATTGAATGCTAAAGGTGTTTGGGTTTTCAATTAAATAATAGATCAACTGACTAAACTCAGAATCATCAAGTTCGAGTGTTGGACTGACTAATTGGAGTGTCAGTTTGATTAGAATTGATTACTAAAGTGTTTAGGTAGTCAATTCACACACCAAAAATTGATTGCTCTACCAAACAACTATCTCAAGTGTTGAGACGAGTGTCTGGTCTGTTAGGGTGGTTGGAACCAAGCTGGCTTCACAAATTGAGGTGTGATCGGTTCATACTGATGAACTGACGGGCACAACTCAGTTTGGCTCACCAAATGACTTCTTGGGTGAGTGAGATGACAATCTTGCTTGTGCAAGATTGCTCGGTTTGTCGGGTAAGGTTCTAGATACTTTTGCAAATTCATTTGGATTGTACAATACTTGTTGTGTAAGAAAAACTGATTATGAACATTAGTTAGAGCCGAATTGCCAATTTCGTGTGCAAACATGAAACTACAGAAGCACGAGACGACCATTTTTTAGGGAAAGACGACCATCTCGTGGTCCGTAGACTCCAAAATATTCATGTTTCTGGACCCTTCTACTCCCATATCAATTGGGAATCCTAACCCTACCCTCTATTATAAATAGAGGGGTAATGGGGGCTTCCCAACACACACAATGGGGATCAGTGGCCCTGAAAATTGTTTTCCTCTCTGGTTGTGGTAACCATGAGAGCCCAAGAAAATCCTACCTGGCTAGGAAAGCATAGAAAGGGAGGAGAAACTGAGATCAATTATTGTGGGAGAGCATGTCGACAACTAGTACACTGACGGAAGGGGACAACTCCTTCCCATTGGCTCTGGCAGTGCAACGTGGAGTTTCTGGTAGTTCCTGTGGACTACTCTAGAGGTAGGAGTCCTCTAGTTGCTGCTTGGAGGACGAAGTCACCCTACAATCTGTGGAGAGTCAATAGGAGCCGGTGTAGGAAATGTTTGAGACTGTAGTCTGTGGGGAAGACCAGGAGCTGCATAGACACCGTCTAAGATAGTAACTATAGGGTGATGTTCCTGGACTTTCTCTAAGACTAGGTATAATCTTGCAATCCTTCCTTCCTAGATACATTGTTGTTGATGAGTATCTGTTGGTTTTTGGGAAATAGGCAAATAAAGTTTTATTTCCGGTGCCTATATATGTGCCTAATTTCCCAACAAAAGATTTATCGAGTAATCACAGCGAGATGATGTAACTAAATAAGCATGGCAAGTCCTTGTCAATCAATTAGAATCAATATGAAAGATGTAACTATATAAACATGTGAATATCTTGTTATAGAAATAAAATAAAATTTCTAAGAGTAAGTACTAGAAAATCATGAGACGTGATCAAGACTGCACTAGTATTGGCTAACATGAACAATTGTTATTTGGTGAACAAGTAGACGAACTGTTAAATCTGTTAGCTACTTGATCAAGAAAAGTATTAGAAACTAACGTGTGAAAGATGTTGATATTGAACTAGAATATAGATGAAAAATAGAGAGATTTAACTAGTTCTAGAATCCCTTTGCACCTCCTTATTGTTTCCTTATCCTTCTAATGTATTACCGATACTTTTGGGCATGAAGGATTTCTAGTAAGGAATAGGTCTAGAGTATGGAAATAATAAATGGTTAACTCGATATATTTAGGAAGATAGAAAGGGGTGAGAGATGATGTCAGATATTGGGGTTGGGAGGTATTAATATGCATTGAAAGGGTTGAAGGATTTAGCATCAAGAAAAATGATTTCACTTACTAGATCACCTACAAAACAAGATAGAAAATGGGATTGGCTAATTGGCCCCATCGATTGAAAGATTTTGAAGAAAAGGAAACTGTGTAATGTGGGATTCTACCATTAGCACCCTATACACTATGATCTACCAGGGATGCCCCACACAACAACTCTCATCTTTCTTTTTTAATTTCCAACTTGGTTATAGTTTCTATATTTGTCGTGCAATGTAAACTAGTTATTTATTAGATTTATCTTGAGAAATGAAATTTTAGTTGAAAATGAAAATGAAAGATAAAGGTAAAAATTTGAGGGAGAATTCTTCATTTTCCCACTTTCCCAATAAAAAAATAAGAAAACTAAGATATTTTATTGAATTTGTTATTTAAAGCCAAATTGGAATTGGAAATGAATATTTTATCCACATGGTATTTAATTTTTCAATTTATTAGAAAAATATTGTAAATAGCTCACCGAAATGTCAAATAGTACTTAAGTCTAGAGAAAGGATGTCATCAGTCTGTGAATATTCAAAAGGAAAAATTTAATTAGGTGGAAGAATACAAAATGTAGGAGATAATTCCATCACTATCTAGCAAGATTATCTTAATTAGTGGTCAAGTGATAATTTACCAATCTAAAGACAAAGTTTGATGTATGAGTGAGATTTACATGATTGAGCCAAGTCTAACCCACATTTTTTAATTAGGAATGGTGAAAATGTTGGGAAATATGGAGCGGTATAATTTATTTAGTATTCCCTAAATAGCAATTTGCACTAATAATGATGTATAGGAAACATGTTGCAAGATATACCTAGTCCTAGAGAAAATCCAATGACTATCCTTACACATGGATGTGGCTTCTTTGTGATTAGAAAGAGTATGGTGGTCAAAAATGTCCTCCTACACAACAATAACCTTTTGTGCCTCTACGTGGTTCACATGGACCACTGGGAACCCATGCACACTTTGTGAGACGGTGAGAAGGAGTAGCCCTTTTGTTTTTTTATGTGCTAGCAACAACTTTTTCTCTATTGATATCTCTCCCTTTCATGGGTAAGATCTAGGCTATCACATTGTGAGAATGTGAGAAGATTTGTGTACAAAGATTTAGACATCTCCCCTTTATATAAGAGTGGTAGAGAAAGGGTTTCTAAAACCTAGGAGATGAAAGGTCAAAATATCTTGGCTGGACAACTAAAGCACACAATCGATCGGTCAAGTGGAGTGTCTTGCCAATCAACTGGTATGATTGACACATCACAAATACTTTGGCTTCATGGCATTATTGAATGCAATGATTAAATGGTTAGCCAACATTTTGACTCCCATTATACCATTGGCATTTCTGACATTATAAATCACTGACTCAATTCAGGCAGTCGACCCAAAAGAGTCTATCGATCAAAATGAGCTGGTGGATCCAGTATTTTTTCCAGTCAAATGGATGATCTAATCAAACATTGGGTGATGATATCTAGCCAATAGACTAAACTCTTCATTCAGTCAAATAGTAGGAACTAACAGCTCCATAGGTATTGTCTAGTCAGTCAGTTGGACTTTCCTATCGGTCAACTGACATTTCTAGTATTATTTAGTTTGATTACCTAAATGTTTTAGTAACCAAATTAAGTGTTGTACATGATTAAAATCCTTTTCCTAGCCCATCATATGTGTGTTACCTTACATGCTTCATTTTACATCAGTACGGATGTATGTAATCATATTATAATTTCATAAACAATGAGCCCTATGTTGAAACACATCATTACTAACCAAGTTGGAGGACAACATCAATGTAAACATATGACCAATATTATACTGATCATATAATCTCTTTGTCATAGATATCTATATTCAACTTGAGGTATGGAATCTTCATCCTCTTAATATACAATTTCTTAAACTAGAGTACAATGTTGAGATGTATGTGAGCTTAATATCACATATTGTCTCACATGAGTGTGTCCATGTGCTTCAAAATCTCACTTATCAAATGGCCAGGATATCACTTCGATAGGAAGAACAAATTCAATCTACAACACCCATA
The DNA here is from genome assembly GCA_963693085.1 of Alisma plantago-aquatica. Classification (NCBI taxonomy): domain Eukaryota; kingdom Viridiplantae; phylum Streptophyta; class Magnoliopsida; order Alismatales; family Alismataceae; genus Alisma; species Alisma plantago-aquatica. The sequence goes on along the minus strand of OY856413.1, from coordinate 367,407,831 downwards.
ACAATCCCCATGTGTCATAATGTACCCAATCACTATTAGTGTAACGTCCCCGGATTTTCTCCTTCTCAAAACCCCATGGAGATGAGAAGACAAAATCTGAAAATGTTAGCAATTATATCAGAGAGCAATGCAGAAGCATAATACGCATACATGAACATACAACCAAAAAATACTCAACATTCACATGTATATTTATACAATATGAATTATTACAAATGATTTACGTTTACATATTGAATAAAAATTCTACAAGTATTTGAACATGTATGCTAACAGGATCTTAACACAAAAGGTACAACCTGGACAACTGCTCCCTTCCCGTCTTTTATCCCAAGCTAGCTCTGAACCTAAAACATATGTGAAACAACGAATCAACACACAATGTTTTGTGTATGTGGGTAGAAAGATACATACTAATATGTTTGCATAATTGAAATAACTTGAGAAAGAAAGAGTAAAAGAAAACATTATATAAAGTGATAATCAGGTAAACATTCCTTTTATTGCTTTCACTTTGATGTGGTTGTACTACACATACTTGCACTTGACTTACATCTAGTATGGGCAATATAGTATCATCATACATCTAACATGGGCCAAGGAATCATACATCCATGTTAGGCAACATACATCCACACCAGGCTATGTGCTCTAGTTGCTACAACCCATCATACTCATTTATGTTCTATTATATTTGGCGAAGTATAACTCATACTAGTTCAACCAAGAAATCATATCCAAATATGAGCATTCAAGATATTGCATATCATAGGCAACTAGAAAACTAGTCTTATACTTAATAAATCCCACGTACCTGAGTTCATAGATTTCTAACTTATCCTTGATCGTCTAGAAGTCTGGTCATCACCTGATTAAGACAAGACCACATACTATCATCAGATTCTCATCATCTTAACCCTAGTCATGTTCATTAGGTTTTATATTATCTCATTAGGATATTCCAACGTTTACTTGCATTATTGTCTTATATTTATCTTACTGATGTCATTTTCTAGATTATGATTCATTATCTGAATATTAGGTCCCATATCCTTTTTGGTGCACATATTAACCCTAGTTAATATACATTATTCAAGTTAGGGTTACAACCCATGTATCAAGGTTCATCTTCTTACAACATGAATTTTGTGTACAAAACTGGTCTCATATTTACATATTATCTTTCAATTACAGATATGAGAATGTTCTGTGGATCTCATCATTTATTGAGAATGTATACATTAATTGCATTATCTTTAGTGTTATTAGCCCGAATTAGCCATATTAATCAAATTACATGATTTCGTGCATCAACATCATATGGATTCTAGACATGATTATAGATTTACTGACATTTTATCATGATTTTAGGCCATTGTTTGATATTTATTACTCATGAAACAAGAATAATACACTTTACATGATATCACTGATATTAAAGCACTAAAAGGTTGATATTATGCTTCTATAATGTTCTACTAATTTTTCTGAGAATTTTGGTACCTTATATGTATTTTTCGGATCATCGAGCTATTTTATATTATTTTTCTAAGATATGTACGTTTATGAGATAAGTACCTTTTTCGACCAATCGCAGGGCGTTATGTGGCTGTGAGAGGTGCAAATCCTTTAGGGCTGTGGCTCCTTGCCTCACTGGGGTCTGAACGGTTCAGTAGTTCTAAACCCGGTTCAGCCTCCACAACTCCTTTCTTTCTCCGCTCGAAGCCAGACGCCGGTGTCTGCGCGTCGTCTTCACGACCCATGGCGCTGCTGTGGACTAAGATCACTGCCTCACATCCCACTAGCATTGAACTCCAAGAAGGATCAACACTTAAGATTCAATGAAGCTCAAGGAGACCGGGCGGCGCCTTGGCTCCCCAGAGATAGCTAAGGATCACAATCTATCTAGGCGGCTGTCTCCCCGACCTGCGATGTGCTCTGTTGGTGATCCAGAGTGAAGAAGGGCGACGAACGCTCTCCTTTCCTGCCCCGATGAAACTGCTGCCACCTAGGAAGACTCTGGTGAGCAGGAACTTCCAGTGAGGGCCTTCCTTGAGGAGGTGGGATGCAGGCCGACGTCCATATTCAAGTGTCTCTAGACCTTCTCCACCAGTAGCGCCAGCGGCGCTAAGGGCTTCCAAGACCCCATCTCCATGTTGTTGGCCTCCTTGCAACCTGGTCATGATGGAAACTCCTACACTGCATCGCCTTGCACGCTCCAACCACTCTGTGATTGTCAGAGAGGGAGGGCATCAATCAGGTGTGAACTCAGGTTGGGCTCCGCCAATCTGCCATGGCCGTGCCCGACGCCTGCTTGGTTCTCGGTGTGGCTTCTGATGGCTATCCCATCTGCATCGATGGATACCCTTCCTCTAGTTGGAGATCGTAGGAAGAGGGATGACGGGCCTAGGTGGGAGCTTCAGAGCTCCATGGTGGAATCTCATTTGAAGCTGCAATAATCAATGGCCATGGCATGACCATGAAGAACATGGAGGAAGAGAAAGGGCTCCAGAATCCCAAGGTTTTTGGAAATAGGTCTGGTGAAGGCTGGCCTGGTATGCCCCTTCATCTTTCCCACTCACTCACACTCTCTACGCGAGCATCTACCTGCTCGGAATTCATCATAGCCAGAAAGCCCTCCTCCTGTAGGAGTGGCCTCACGAGGAGCCACAAAGGGGAGCTCATCCTCGGAGAACTAGGGAGGAGACATGCAACTTCTCTTATCCAAGGGTAACCCGGCTCAACAAAAGAACGAGAGTTCTAATCTTCTACCCTTCAGGGTTTCACGCAAGGGATGTTTCTTAGATCCGAAAGGCATGGCCATCAGTAACGACATACCCAAGTCTTCGATGACTCAGTACCTCCACGAGGGCCAACTTGCCATACATCAAGATACAGTCATAAACTTTCTATCTTAACCATTCCATACTTGTGAAATACCAAAATAAAGGAAACATAGATAGTGGATGGTTTTTTTTTCCATCAACTGAACTAGTGATTAACTACCAAATCTGGTGATCAAAATAGCCTACTCAATTAAATACTCCCAAGTATGCTGAGTTCCCCGCTTATAATAGTATCAACAAAGTACTTGACTTTCCATAATATTTGAAAATCCATATTTCCATATTGACCTTGACACCAAAATAAATAAATCTAAACACCATATATATATAAGCTCATATAATTCATTTGTTCACATGAATACTCAATTTGATGAATACCATGATACACACCATGATTGAATTCAAATCAGTAGTCATCATCATCAACTATATCTCTAATCATGCTTTTTGGGTGAAATTATTCTTATCTGAATAACAAGATCCTCAAGTTGAGTTCAACCATATACAAGAATCATTAGTCATAAATTTCTACATTTGATATCAAAATCCTAAAATCGAGGTCATCACATTCACCCCACCTTATAAGGAATTTCGTCCTCGAAATTTAACTAGTCTCATACTCAAGGGGACCACACAAATTCCAACTTCCTATATGCCAACAATTCTAGGTGCTAAGACTATCACAGTTCTAGATGTACGCAAGGTTATCATCTTAGGATATAGAGCATCTAGGAGTGTACCCACCCCACCTTATATAGGCCAATGCATCATCTATCATCTTAATCATTGTACGAAATTCCTTCATTCTAGGATTTACATCATCATAGTCCCTTAAGGATAAGGGTTCTATTCATAATTCTCAGGTTAAGAGGTATCACTCAAGGTTTCATATTTCATCCTACTACCTATGTAAGGTGATATCATGATTTCATGTCATTTAATATTTGGAATTTTCTCACATAGAATCATTATTGGGGTTTAATCAACATTCATTCCAATATATCATCATTAGAGAGAATAATTATTCATACTGACATATAAGGGTTTTCACCCTATTGTATGAGAGTTACCCTCAAACATAGAAGCATAGATTGAGGTTAATAACTATATTTTGTGATCATGTAACCCATGATCCAAAAATGTCTTTATGTCTACCTCATGATGTCATACTTATATCTTTCATGTAGGACATAGAGCGAAAGAGAATATACTAAGCCAATTTTATCATGATTTCAAACATAGATATTTCATGTATGATATATAAAGGCAATATAGAATAGGTCAAGCTTATATGAGTGACTCCTCATATATAAATCATCTATATAGCTCAAGTGAGGTTTCTATCATCGTATATTAAGAAGGAGAAGAAGGGAGAAAATGTGTGTTGAGTATCTTTTGCACAAAGCATCATACTCTCATAACTAGAGTTCATATATTACCTCACTTGCAACTAATGATGAGATTCACAAAATATGTCACTCCATCTAGGACCTAACTCATCCAAAGGATTGACTTTATCATATGGGTCATCTACCCATACTTTTATTTTACCCAATTCTCACATATAGATTTGAATCCTGCATAAGGACTCAACTCAACACTCGAGAGTAATCTAGTGTAGGATTTTTTAACACATATCTCATATATTGGAGGCTAGGTCCTATAACCTTCTCCCTGTGGGTCTTACTCTCTCTAGAGTTCACCACATATCTCATCCTACCACTATATATCCTCCTTGTATAAAAGCTTGAGGCTCATGCACACTCATCTCTATCTTAACTTAGCTTATCTTAAGTAGGGAAAAGAGAATGTACTTTCATCAACAAGATTTTTCTTAAATTCTCCAAAATTGGATTCAACTAATATACAATTTAAATCTTTATAAGGAAACTTATACCATCAGAGATCAAACTTATATAAGATTCTATATACTTATTTCCTTCATCTTTCTTTTGTCTATCTATCTATCACATAACCTTATGAGGCTCTAGACTTCTAATCTAGATCTATTCTCTCTTCTAGACTGATTTCACTCCCTTTCACTTAGATTGCATGAACACCCACTACTCTCCTGTGTGAGGGACACATTTTTATATTTACATATATCTAATAAAATATTATATAGTTTTGCTCCAAGAAGGAAGGCGTCAGAGAAAACTATCGAGGTGCGAGACGATTGGGAAACAAAACCAAACCAGTAAACTCGAGTGTCCAACACACAATAGATAGTCTGGTGTCATGTAATCTAATGAAATGGTGAGAACATGGTGTAGACTAGTGTAGCTACCCAATACATATGAGCTCTATATGGAAAGGGTTTCTCACACTTGTCTAAACCCAATTCTCGAACATCTAGGTTCTAACTTAGAGGCTAAGTCAAACCTTATTCCTATAGAACATCTTACTAAGTTTCTAAGATTTAATGTGAGAGGTGGAATTTAATTTTATGTTTCATGATGAGCATTTTCTAGGTGTAGTTATTGTTCATGCTCTAATACCAACTATAACATCCCCAGATTTTGATTTCTCCAAACCCTATTGGGAATGAGATGTCAAAATCTGAAAACATCATCCAATCATATCAAAGAGCGATGCGGAAGCATAATACGCAAACATGAACATACAACCATAACATACTCAACATTCACATGTATATTTATACAATATGAATTATTACAAATGATATACGTTTACATATTGAATAAAAATTCTACAAGTCTATGAACATGTATGCTAACAGGATCTTAACACAAAACGTACAACCTGGACAACTGCTCACTTCCTGTCTTTTATCCCAAGCTAGCTCTGAACCTAAAACATACGTGAAACAACGAATCAACACACAAGGTGTTGTTTACGTGGGTAGAAAGATACATACTAATATGTTTTCATAATTGAAATAACTTGAGAAAGAAAGAGTAAAAGAAAACATTATTTAAAGTGATAATCAGGTAAACATTCCTTTTATTGCTTTCACTTTGATGCGGTTGTACTACACATACTTGCACTTAACTTACATCTAGTGTGGGCAATATATTATCATCATACATCTAACATGGGCCAAGGAATCATACATCCATGTTAGGCAACATACATCCACACCAGGCTATGTGCTCTAGTTGCTACAACCCATCATACTCATTTATGTTCTATTAGATTTGGCAAAGTATAACTCATACTAGTTCAACCAAGCAATCATATCCAAATACGAGCATTCAAGATATTGCATATCATAGGCAACCAGAAAACTAGTCTTATACTTAATAAATCCCACGTACCTGAGTTCAGAGATTTCTAACTTATCCTTGATCATCTAGAAGTCTGGTCATCACCTGATTAAGACAAGACTACATACTATCATCAGATTCTCATAATCTTAACTCTAGTCGTATTCATTAGGGTTTATATTATCTCATTAGGATATTCCAACGTTTACTTGCATTATTGTCTTATATTTATCTTACTGATGTCATTTTCCAGATTATGATTCATTATCTGAATATTAGGTCCCATATCCTTTTTGGTGCACATATTAACCCTAGTTTATATACATTATTCAAGTTAGGGTTACAACCCTTGTATCAAGGTTCATCTTCTTACAACATGAATTTCGTGTACAAAACTGGTCTCATATTTACATATTATCTTTCAATTATAGATATGAGAATGTTCTGTGAATCTCATCATTTATTGAGCATGTATACATTAATTGCATTATCTTTAGTGTTATTAGCCCGAATTAGCCATATTAATCAAATTACATGATTTCGTCCATCAACATCAGAATTATTGACATCATATGGATTCTTGACATGATTATAGACTTACTGACATTTTATCATGATTTTAGGCCATTGTTTGATATTTATTACTCATGAAATAAGCATAATACACTTTACATGATATCACTGATATTAAAGCACCAAAAGGGTAATATTATGCTTCTATATTGTTCTACTCATTTTTCTGAGAATTTTGGTACCTTATATGTATTTTTCGGATCATCGAGCTATTTTCTATGATTTTTCTAAGATATGTATGTTTATGAGATAAGTACCTTTTTCGGCCAATCGCAGGGCGCCACGTAGCCGTGAGAGGCGCAAGTCCTTTAGGGCTGCGGCTCCTTGCCTCACTGGGGTCTGAACGGTTCAGCAGTTCTGAACGCGGTCCAGCCTCCACAACTCTTTTCTCCACTCGAAGCCAGACGCTGGTGTCCGCGCATCGTCTTCGCGACCCATGGCGCCGCTGTGGACTGAGATCACAGCCTCACATCCCGCTAGCATCGAACTCCAAGAAGGATCGACACTTAAGATTCAGCAAAGCTCAAGGAGACCGGGCGGCGACTCGGCTCCCCAGAGATAGTTAAGGATCACAATCTATCTAGGCGGCTGTCTCCCCAACTTGCGATGTGCTCTGCTAGCGATCCAGAGTGAAGAAGGCGACGAATGCTCTCCTTTCCTGCCCCGATGAAACTGCTACCACCTAGGAAGACTCTGGCGAGCAGGAACATCCAGTGAGGGCCTTCCTTGAGGAGGTGGGATGCAGGCCGAAGTCCATATTCAAGTGTCTCCGGACCTTCTCCACCAGTAGTGTCAGCGGCGCCAAGGGCTTCCAAGACCCCGTCTCCATGTTGTTGGCCTCCTTGCAACCTAGTCATGATGGAAACTCCTACACCGCATCACCTTGCACACTCCAACCACTCTGTGATCGTCAGAGAGGGAGGGCATCAGTCAGGTGTGAACTCAGGTTGGGCGCCTCCAATCTGCCATGGTCGTACCCGACGCCTTCTTGGTTCTCGAAGTTGTGGCTTTTGATGGCTATCCCATCCACGTCGATGGATACACTTCGTCTAGTTGGAGATCGTAGGTAGAGGGATGACGGGCCTAGGTGGGAGCTTCAGAGCTCCATGGTGGCATCTCGTTTGAAGCTGCATCAATCAATGGCCATGGCATGACCACAAAGAAGATGGAGGAAGAGAAAGGGCTCCAGAATCCCAAGGTGTTTGGAAATAGGTCTGGTGAAGGTTGGTCCGGTATGCCCCTTCATCTTTCCCACTCACTCACACTCTCTACGCGAGCCTCTGCATCCTCGGAATTCATCACAGCCAGAAAGCTCTCCTCCTCTAGGAGTGGCCTCGCGAGGAGCCACAAAGGGGAGTTCATCCTCAGAGAATTGATGAGGAGACCTGCAACTTCTCTTATCCAAGGGTAACCCGGCTCAACAAAAGAACGAGAGTTCTGATCTTCTACCCTTCAGGGCTTCACACAAGGGATGTTGCTTAGATCCAAAAATCATGGCCATCAGTAACGACATACCCAAGTCTCTGATTACTCAGTACCTCCACGAGGGCCATCTTGCCATACATCAAGGTATAGTCATAAACTTTCTATCTTAACAGTTCCATACTTGTGAAATACCAAAATCAAGGAAACATAGATCGTGGATGTTTTTTTTTCCATCAACTGAACTAGTGATTAACTACCAAATCTGGTGATCAAAATAGCCTACTCAATTAAATACTCCCAAGTATGCTGAGTTCCCCTCTTATAATAGTATCAACAAAGTACTTGACTTTCCATAATATTTGAAAATCCATATTTCCATATTGACATTGACACCAAAATAAATAAATCTAAACACCATATATATATAAGATCATATAATTGATTTGTTCACATGAATACTCAAATTGATGAATACAAAGATACACACAATGATTGAATTCAAATCAGTAGTCATCATCATCAACTATATCTCTAATCATGCTTTTTGGGTGAAATTATTCTTATCTGAATAACAAGATCCTCAAGTTGAGTTCAACCATATACAAGCATCCTTGGTCATAAATTTCTACATTTGATATCAAAATCCTAAAATCGAGGTCATCACAATTAGAATAGCAACCCTTATTCAATGTCATGTGATTATTTTAGTGACTTCAGATCTAAAAACCACAATCACCACTATCACATTGAGGCATAATTATGGCTACCATTCAATGGTTTCCATTTATCATTCTCAAGGTGGGTATGCTCGGTACACTTGTTCTATAAAAAGTATCATGACTAGTGAGATTTCAACATCAATAAAAACACACATTCTAGTCATATGTATTATTGTTTTCTTTATAGATTCCGTAATAATATCTGAGTAGGGAGATGAAAAGATTATATATACTTGAGTCATACATGTGATCTCATGTTCAAGACCTCAACCCAAACCATATGTGATCGAGAAATATCATTTTTTAGACATCTATTATGATATATCATCATCTGATATTTTAACAAGTATAATGAACGAAGTTGCCTTTATTATTATTATCCAAATAATATCACAATACAATCATCATATGATTGCATCCTAGGGAATACATACCAACAAAATCCCACTTGCACTTAGAGCTAATCACTCATGAATTTAGTCCTAAGCGATCTAACCTGAGAATCATGCTTATGTTGTGATATTTCTTTTGTCACTGGGTAAAAAACATTACTCTTAGTCAATACTCTAAAAATCTTCACATCTTCTCACTATACGATCTCTCGTATTAAATGGAAACATCGAAGAATGACTTGGAATGTTGATGTGGTTTGGATAACTTATCTTGTGCAATATATCCATTGTTGTCACAATCTAACTCTGCTTCTTCATCAATTGTTGGAACCACCCCAAATTCATTAATGAACTTCTCAATCCATATAGCTTCCTTTATTGCTTGGGAAGCATCAATGTACATCGATAATATTGTAGAATCAACAAATTTGTCTTGATTGGAACTTTTCTAGCTTATAAATTTGTTATTGAGGAAAAAGACAAATCTTGATTGTGATTGATAATCATCTTCATCAGTTTGGAATCTTGCATCGATGTAACCCTTTACAACCTACTATTTCTCTCCATCGTAAACAAAGAACTGATCATTAGTTCTTCTGAAGTACTTAATGATGTTCTTTATGATAGTCCAATGACCATCACCAAGATTTGACCAAAGCCTATGTGTCATTCTTAAATCATATGAGACATCAAGATTAGTACATAACATTGCATACACGATAGAACCAATTTGTAACATCCCACTCTTTTTATGCAAATTTTCAAACTATTTCATTTTCTACATGCACTTTTTCTAATAGGAAAATGTTGAGGATCTTTATGGAATATTCCCATATTAGCTTTACAATTTCATTTCATGTGAAGAAAATTATGTTCACTTACTTTAATACCCATGATTTAATTTTAGAAAGTATTTCATTGCACATTTATGCACTCTTATTTAGAAAATGGAAATGGATGTTTTTATATCAATTTTCCTCTCTCTTATTACCATTAGTGATCTTATGCATAGAAACTTGCTTAATATTCCTCAAGATGTTTATTGTTGATAATTGGACTGATTACCCGAATTATCTCCATTTAGTGTTTAAAGAATAGCTCTACATGCTTTAGTATATTCACTTAAATGTATTGAATGCATTTTGCCTAATTAGGAGTGATGGTGGGCTAAAAGATGAAATTAACTAAATAATTGTGTTTAGTGCACCTCATTAACCTATGGGTGAAATTTAAATTCATTTGGACTTCAAATGACCCTTCTATTTGATTATGGGAGAGTTATATATTGTTTCATTACCATTTAATCGAAATTAGCATTTATACGCATATAATGCTATGGTTCAGATCATTTACTCTGTCACACGTTACCCTGGTCTTGTGCGGTTCATCAGCACCGTTCGACCAGTGATCAACGGTTGATATGTCTTCTTCTTCCTCCGTTATTCCCCGCGAGCAAGAGACGTTTCATAGTGGTTTCTTCGTCGATCTCTCTTTCCCTCATTACGAGGTTGTTTCACTTGATTTCTTCGCCAACGCCTCTGACTCGTCACCCCGATCCAAGCAAGCCCTAACTCGTGCCCTCTCGTGCTCTGTAGGGCAAATGCCAAATATAGGGCTTGCACACCCTCTCCGTAGGTGACTTGCAACTGCCTCCTCCGTGTGTCTACCATCCACCTAAACGCTCAGAAAGTACCACTGGCCCCCGAACTCTCCTTCTCCACTACCAATTCGGCCCCGAGAGCTCCTGAACTCCCCGACCTACTCGCTTTTGGTTCCCGGTGACCTTGAGTCTGCCCATCCTTCTCCAGCCATCTCGGTTTAATTGCCCTTACGGTGAGCATCCTCGGAGTATCTCCTTTGTTTTCCCGACCTCAGTTTTCCCTGGGATTTCCCATATCATCGGGACATGTACTCCGCCGTTAAGCCTCAACACCTCCTTTCTCCATGGTACTATGGAGCATCCGCAACCACGAAGATAGGGTGGATGGCTTCGCCTTGCCTCTGGGATCATTTTCCGACCATTGCCTGAAGGTTTCAGTTTACTTTCTTTTGACCTTGGATCTCCGATGTGTGTCCCATGGTTCTCGTCATCGCGCCCTGCCCTTTAGCCACGATGGTCCCTTCACCGTTGGGTATGTTACCTGTGGTTCAACGACCTCTTGCAAGTCTTTATCAATGCCGTCTCAGTGCCCTCTATGTTAGTTCTTCATTTTGCATCACCTCCCAGGTGTTGGGCATGGCGGCACCCATGGAGTTGCACCTCCAGTCCAAGCCTGAGCCAGTGGCTGGGTTTGGTGCATCCGCCCTGAGTTGGTAAACTCGCCTGATGCCTTGGTAGCTCTGGAGATCCTCTACCGACGGCTTTGGATCAGAGCCAAGATGCCCTTGTGAGCTGCTCGATCCATGGCTTGCGATGGAACAGGAATGGAACAAACCAGGCCAGTCAATGACCTTGGTACCCCTGTCAGCCCATTTTGATGTTTTCCACCCGCAAGGGTATTTTTGGGATTTCATGCCCTGTTTCCTTTGATCGTTGGGGCAAGCATCGTGGCCTAGTTGGCCAAGCCCGATTGAGCCAAGTCAGATGCTGACCCACTGTTTCTGGATTTGGATATATATATATATATATATATATATATATATATATATATATATATATATATATATATATATATTTATATTTATATATATATACGTCGATTTTTCTCGATTTACTGATTGGTCTGTTCTTCATAAATTCATAATAAATCGCCTGTTTATCAGAAAAATCTGCAAAAATATGTTTTGGAAAGGATTTTTTATGAGGAACTCGATTTTATGATTTTCATCGACTGATTTCTCTATTTTCACATCTCAATTTTTATATGGACAAATTAGGGTTTAATGATATATGATGAAGGATAATTATGTTAATTTCAGGTGATTAAAAGGATCCAATCAGTCAAACCAGGTTTGACTTAGGTGTTTTAGCTCAAGGTAAGTGATCCATGCCCTTGGCATAGATAATACTTGGTTTATTGAATGTTTATGATGTATGTTAAGAACTTTATGTAAAAGTCATGATTAATGCATTTTTTCCTCAATGTATATGATTATTGTATGTTGATTGTTATAATCTAAGTCTAAGATTAGAAATCACATTAAGACTATGAATTATGATTAAGATGCATGAAACCAAGATTAAGAGGGAAGAGATTCCCATCCATGCTTAAGAGGGAGAAATCCCATTATGTTTCATAGGGAGAAATCCCAATTATGTTCAAGAGGGAGTAATCCCATTAAGATCAAATCTAAGTCATTTAGAAGATAATTAAGTCTAAGAAATATCATGGTCAATGGAAATTGATTTAGATTTATATGCACCTCATTATGGCTTTCCGAGCATTATGGGCTTTCCGAGCAATTATGGGCTTTTTGAGCATTATGGGCTCCTTATGGGTCATTAAGAGAGGAGCATATACTTCTAGTCAAGTTCCTTACGTAAAATATGTCAAGAAATGAATAATGTTAAGTGTATGTCCATGTTTATGTCAAATCACTTTATATGTTATTTTTATGCCAATGTCGCTTACTTACCATGTTTGTTTTTCCTTTACATGGTTGGGGACGAGATGTCCGCAGATGTTGGAGCTAAAGGGAAGGAGACATCTTGAGAAGACTCCAAGTATACAAGACCTTAGAAGTTGTTGCTTGGTGGGACGTCCATCTATGGAGATCCTATCTTTTCATGATTATCTAGTTTATGTTTAGTATACCTTTAGAAGCATGATGTAACTTTCTTTCCAAGAACTCATGTATGAATCTATATTTTTATGATTCTTGATATTAGATCATGCATGTGACAATCCCTCCTTGATGTGCCAAGTACCCCACATTATGGATAATGTTGGGGATTAGGTTGTGCTTCCGCTGGTCATGTATGAAACCCTAGGGAGGGGGTGTTACATTAATGGTATCAGAGCAAGAAATAGATGGCCACTAAGGCAACAATAATGATTCATGCAAGTCACCCTAGGATGAAGAAATAGAAGTAGAAAACATGATTATGTATGCTAGTATGTCTAGAGAGCCCAAAAGATGACTATATCCCTCACCTCATTAGATAAGTACAAGTTAGCATCTTCATATAGTTGAAAACAAACCCTAGGTGATGACATGTTTCTCCTTGTCTCAATGGTAAGGGCCACCGAATTGAGATTTGATGAAAAATTCATTTAATGTGACTTTTCATGTGTCTTACTTTCTTAATTGTGTGTGTGGTATGGGACACATGTGCAAATAAGTTGGTGAGATGTAGCATGAAAATATCTAACATTTCTAAATATGTGCTTGATCACCACATATAAAGAGATGAAGGATATATGACCTAAGGTTAGACAAATATGAAGATGTAGTCATGGTAAGTGAGAGATAGATTCCCTAAGTGTAATGATTTAGGTGTAATGTTAAGGAGTAAGTATGAGACTTAGGAAGGGTAGTTAAGTAATTTATGTTGAATCATAATGCTTTGTTTATGTATGCTCCTTTTATAATAAAAAAATTGTATGGGAAAATTTGCAAGTTATGTGAAACCCTTAAGGTGGGTAGAAATTGATGTTTTTATATCAATTTTCCTCTCTCTTATTACCATTAGTGATCTTATGCATAGAAACTTGCTTAATATTCCTCAAGATGTTTATTGTTGATAATTGGAATGATTACCTGAATTATCTCCATTTAGTGTTTAAAGAATAGCTCTACATGCTTCTGTATATTCACTTAAGTGTATTGAATGCATTTTGCCTAATTAGGAGTGATGGTGGGATAAAAGATGAAATTAACTGAACAATTGTGTTTTAGTGCACCTCATTAACCTATGGGTGCAATTTGAACTCATTTGGACTTCAAATGACACTTCTATTTGAGTATGGGAGAGTTATATATTGTTTCATTACCATTTAATCGAAATTAGCATCTATACGCATATAACGCTATGGTTTAGATCATTTACTCTGTCACACGTTACCCTGGTCTTGCACGGTTTATCAGCACCATTTGACCAGTGATCAACGGTTGATCTGTCTTCTTCTTCCTCTGTTATTCCCCACGAGCAAGAGACGTTTCATAGCGGTTTCTTTGTCGATCTCTCTCTCCCTCATTATGTCATTGTTTCACTTGATTTCTTCGCCAATGCCTCTGACTCGTTGCCCTGATCCAAGCAAGCCCTAACTCGTGCCCTCCCGTGCTCTGTAGGGAAAATGCCCAATATAGGGCTTGGACACCCTCTCTACAGGCGACTTGCAGCCGCTACCTCCGTGTGTCTACCATCCACCTAAACACTCAGAAAGCACTGCCGACCCCCGAGCTCTCCTTCTCCACTACCAATTCGGCCCCGAGAGCTCCTAAGCTCCCTGACCTACTCACTTTTCATTCCTGGCGACCTTGAGTCCACCCAACTGTAAGGACCCTGACCTCCGTTTAGGGTTTACCCTGTTTTCTTTGCTTAACCTTGATGCTTAGTTGCTTGCTAATCACCTTTAGTGGTGATTATGGTTTGGTTGTGCTTTGTTGAGAGTTGGAGGTGCTACTTGCAATTAACCCAATTCTAGGGTTTGTGAGAAAGTTTGTCACCTTGTGAGGTGTTCCTCCCTCTCCTTGCTTCCTCTAGAGTAGAGAGGAAGGTTTGGGCTCGTTGCTTGGGTTCCTTTGGGCCTGCTTGAGCTTGTTGGGCCTTGTGGTGCCTTGTCTTTGCTTGGTTGAACCTTGTGTCAGGAAAGTGGGTGCTTGTGTCACCCAGGCTGTGTCGCCCATGGTGGTGGTGGTGGTGCATCGTCCAAGTGTGTCATCCATGGACCTTTGACCATCCTTGACCTCGTTTGTGTCACCACTAGTGGACACTTGGTGCTTGTTGCTTGCATGTGGAAATGTCCTTGGACATGTGTTTAAGACATGCTAGAGTGGTGGTTTTTGCACATGGACAAGTGTCCCTAGGTGGGCGACACCTTGCTTTGCTTTGCTTTGGTTTCTCCTCCATCCCCTTCTATATATGTGTTTTCTCTCCCTTGCTAAGGATCCCTTTAGTTGCTTAGTCTTCCTCTCCCTTGGTGCACGACACACTCTCTTCTCTTGCAAGCTTGGTGGTCGATCCTTCTTGGAGTCTCCTTCTTCCTTGGTGGTGCTTGGAGCTTGGAGCTTGCTTAAGGTGGGTTACATAACTCCTAACCCTAACTACACTACCTTTTTTCTATGTCCTTATATGTTGCTAGTTAGTTCCTTGCTTAAGTTGTTTTTATTGGCTGAATCATGTGTTCTAGGGTTTCTTGGTGATCAATACTCCCTTCTCTCCTAGGTCTTGAGGAGTGAGCTTGAGTTCTAGTATCATGAGCAACCCTCCTCTCTCGTTTAAGTTGAGAGGTGAGCTTGTGTTCTATTAGCTTGAGCAACACCCTCCTCTCACCATGGACTTGAAGGGTAAGCTTGGTGGTAGTTGTGGACCTCGTCTAGGGTTGCCCTTGTGTTTCCCGATTGGTGTTAAGAGATTTGCAAGACCCCTCTCTCATTTAACTTGAGAGGTGAGCCATCCTCTTGATCCATTAGGGTTTGGTTCCCTTGTGCTTGAGGTTGACGATGACCTTGTGGAGTTGCATCTTGACCGTTATGATCTTGGGGGAGGTGTTGCCCGATATACCTCTTGACCTTGGGCTTTGGACGGTACATCTTGTGGCTGTGAGGGGCGACACCCTTGGTCCCTCCTTGGTGGGTGAATAACCTGCCCATTACACTTAACTTAGGTAATGGGTTGGTATCGTTATGCCCTGATGTTGTGGAGGTGTTGCTAGTTAGTTCTGTGACGGGCATCACACCAGTCCTATGTATGTGTTGACTGACAGCCCTACACCTGACGGGCATTGCACGACACTCTAGTGCCCAATATGTGTGGTTGGCAGATCTGTCTTGGGTGCCCGTTAGTAGGTAGTTGCATGATACACCCCTTAGCCTGAGCTACATTTTGCTTATAGTGCATGTTGCACCTAGAAGCGTGGAGTGTTGGTCGTTACCCCTATGTGTGTGTCGGGCATCACCTGGTCGTATATGCTGCCCGACACGCCTAGTTCAGGTGTTAGCTTGACGACAGACCTTGCTGCACAGCGTTGCCCGAGACGCATGTAGAACACGACACTATGTTGCGTGTTATACCACAGGGGTTACCCGTTAGCATTGGTGGTTTGCTTGACCGTTATAAGGCTGAAGTGGTTGGACGATATTAGAAGTGATCTGCCCGATATCACCTCTAGTGGGGGTGCCCTACCTGTCACACTTCTTGTGAGGGTAGTGGGCACTTATAGTAAGGGTCTTGTTCCTTCCACAAAACATCTATGCTAAACCTTGTGTATGTATCACGTTTGGCTTATAATGATGACCCTTAATATGCTTAATGGTAATCATTATGGTAGATCTTGTTTATGTAACTTACATGTCTTTACATATGAATGTGATCATCTTGATATTATGTATAATGTTGAGGAAATGCTAAACATGTAAGATGCTTTGCTTAATAATATGATCAATGTCTATGATCTCAAGTTGAGGCATGATTGATAAAGCATATAAGCATCAATGACACCCTATGTTGATAATATGAACTTCTAAGCTATTCATGATGATTATGTATACTAACCATGCAGGTCTCATACAGATGCATAGCCAGGTAAAGGTCTATGAGGTACATATATGTTGAGTAACACTGTGTTGATGATTACTTTTGATGATGAGGTATCATATATAATGTGTTTTGGTCTGAGGACCTAAGTTGGACTCAAGTACCTAAGTTGATGAGATTGCCTTGAGAGGCAGTGACACTATGTGATAAGGGATTGAGATCCCATGGCAATGTGATGATCCTTGAGATGGATCTAGATGATTAGCAAGAGGCCAAGTGATAACATGTAATGTTGGATCCTTATGATGGATCAGGATATTGTTGATTACACTAAAAGTATAACATTGAGTGTTATGTTGTTTATTCTTGTTATAGTTTGCATGTTATACAACTTGGTTGAATCTTGCAATCCACATAAAAGATATTAATTAATCACAGTGGAATATATCATGTAGTTTGCCCTGGCCATAGATCCATCATCGTCAGGAGCTGGTGATGGTGAAACGGGTTCTCCTGCGGGTTAACCCGGAGCACATATTGTTGAATATGTGAGGTTTCTCCTAGCCTAAAATAGAGAGGGAATCGAGTGCAGCTATGACTACAGACTCGGGATATGTATATGAGCATGGTGAATAGGCCCATGGCTCAGTATGATAGAGCATGAATGCGTTCATGGCTCAGAGAACGGTGAACAGGCATGTGGCTCAGATATACTAGCGCTGTGACATGTACCGAGGTGGGCTAGAGGAAGGGTAGCCTATGGAGCTGACCCTGTGGCTGAGGCCACTTAAGAATGAGACTGTGGTCCTGCTTTGGTTCTCGTGCACTGACCACGAGGTGGGAGGTCGTGGAGTCTGGCTCTTCCATTGACCTTGTATGGCATCAGCTCTGGTTTTCACAGCCGTTGGTGGGATTTGAGCGATACGGCTCACTTCCTCAGGGCATAAGAACATGTAATCCAGCCGAATATTATTTACTACTTAAGGCAAAACACGGAACATTGGTTGAGGCCTTGCTTGTAGTTAATATTTTTACATCTCGCAGTTACTTATATGTTCCTCAGGTTATGTGGTAAGACCTTATAAATCTTATTTTGTTAATCATGTTCCATAAAGACATACTTGAGTACACACCTTCCGTACATCTGGTAAGCTTGACGGTATAAATAGCTTTACTTTATAAATGGCTCTTGTTGTACCCTTATCAAGTTATCTGTCGTTGTTGCTTTATCTTTCTGAGGTTTTATAGTTTCGACGGGGAGTTATGTTTCTCGTTGGGACTGTGTGTCTCACCCTGCTAGTTTATAACCTTTTCAGGTGTTCGAGCTAGATGTGGTGGTGGTCGCGGAGTTGTGGCTGAGCAGCAAGACGAGCAGTAGAAGGAAAATGATGGATATGTTGCTATTTTGGTTGTATTGTAGTAGAGTCTTAGAGTCATCCATGTACTCTCAGGTCCTTGGAGGTGTTTTGACATTGTTTCACGATGTATAGCTGTTGATGTTTTGTATATCCTACTGCTAGCCGGATATGGGCCTTCATGTATGTATAAACAGGTGATGAACTCATGTGATGGAACAGCTGATCCTCTAAGCTGTGGACACGTATCAAGACTTGTATATGTTTATATAACATGTTTTCTTGCAGAATGAGGACTTAAATGTAATAGTTTCTCAGTTTATCAGCTTTCCGCAATCGGTTTTAATTAACCTGTGTTTTGATCATCTATGGTTATGGTGATTTCTGCACATTTTCGCGTAACACCTCGCTGTCTGTGCGATGGTGGGATGTGTTGCCACAAGTTTTGGTATCAGATCCCTAGGTTCACTGAGTCTATAGGGATTTAGGACTAGGTTGTGTCTATTCTTGTGAGTTTTCCAGATTTTCATACAATCATCTTCTGCCCTCAGTGGAAGAAAAGCCAAGATGTCTGGAAACCAAGAAGAACATGTTGCTGAGAACATCGACACTGCATCTGTTGATGGAGCTATAGGGCAGGCACATGAAGATCGGGTGCCTGAGGTCCCCCAACCTAACTCAGCCATTCTTGAACATCCTGCCTATCAACAACTTATGGGGCATATGATGGCTATGATGAATCTCATGGTAGAAAGATTGTCAGTGCCTCCGTCGAGAGCACAGGCTCCCCATGGTGAAACATCGGGTATTGAGAGGACCTTTGAGCGGCTTCGCTGAGTCAGAACTTCGGATTATGCTGGAACGGCTGATCCAGCAGATGCAGATCTGTGGCTGACAAGTCTTGAGAAGGATTTATGGATCCTCGACATCCCCGAAGCAGACAAAGTAAAGAACGTTGTCTACCTTCCAAAAGGTAGTGTTGGTCACTGGTGGACCATCGAGGAGGAGAAGCGACCTGGTGAGGTGATCGGTTGGGAGGTTTTCCGGCATGAGTTCATCATCAAATACTTTCCGAAGATGTATCTGGATGAGAAGATCAGCCAGTTTAAGCGTCTGCGGCAAGGAACGATGAACGTCACCGAGTATGAAGCCAAGTTCATGGATTTGTTGAGATTTTGTTCTCACATGGCAGCAACAGATGAAGAGCGGATCAGACGCTTTGAGAAAGGTCTGAGTGCTGAGTTGACAACACCTGCTTCTGCGTTGGAGAACCGAGAATGGTTTGCTACATGTGTAGAATCTTTCCGGAGGATCGAACGGTCGGTAAGGGAGAAAAGAGAATCTATGTCTCACAAAAGGCCTGCTCAGTTCTAGGGACAGAGGTTTGGTGGCTTCAAGAAGCCCAGGTTTTCAACACCTTCAGTGATGAGAGGTTCTAGTGCACCGTCACCGTGGTCTCCAAGTAAGGGAAGAGGTTATGTTTCTTCACCATCAAAGGCACATAGCACAGCTTCAGTGGCAGTGGCAGGGCCATCTAGGCTACAGTTCGAAGTTAAGACATGCTATATATGCGGTCAGACGGGACATTTCAAATCGAACTGCCCAAGTAGAGATGTTGAAGTAACATAGCATCCGAGGCAGAATCCTCCAGGATCAGATAGACAGCAGCCCAGTGGTAGCAGAGGGCGAGGATGCGGTCAAGCATCGCAAGTGGGATCGCCTGCTCAAGGAAGCAGAGGACGTGGATAGAAAGCAACAACTCGATTCTATGCTATGAGTCAGTCGGAGGTGATAGTCAACACGTGAGTAGTGACAATTCAGATGGAGTTATTTCATTCTGATATGTCTTCTTCTTGCTTTGTATCTGTTCTGGTTGACCCGGGTGCTACACACTCTTTTATCACCTATAGTATGCTTGAAAACTGTCGTTTACCTGTTAGCTGTAAGAAGGATAGCTTGTTGTTAGAAACCCCTCTTGATGGTTCCTCGATGCTTCGAGAAGAGTGTCCATCATGTGTCTTGTCTTTTTCGGGACACAGTATACAAGTGGATCTTAAACCACTTGATATGCATGGTTTTGACATTATACTTGGGATCGATACATTAGAGAAGTATAAGGTTGTTTTGGACTGTGGTTCTAAGCAGGAAGTGTTTGACGATGATGGTGGTAGGAAGTGGATCTTCCAAGTAGACAGGAAGATCCTTCTGACGTGTCTGGTATCAGCTATGGTGGCAGAGAAGTTGCTACGACAAGGATGTGAGGCGTTCTTAGCTCACTTTGTGGATTCCATTGTGACTACCAAGGCGAAGGGTCCTAGTCCCAAGGAAGTGTCGGTTGTCCGAGAGTTTGCCGATGTGTTTCCTAATGAGTTTCTTGGTGTTCCTCCACCCCGAGAAATTGATTTCAAGATCAATCTGGTACCATGAACGCAGCCAGTCGCACAGACACCGTATAGGATGGCTCCAGTAGAGATGGAAGAGCTTAAGAAGCAGTTGCAAGAGTTGTTGGAGAAGGGTTTCATCCGACCGAGTACGTCGCCTTGGGGTGCTCCAGTGTTGTTCGTCAAGAAGAAGGATGGATCGATGCGGCTATGTATAGACTACCGGCAGTTGAACAAGGTCACGATCAAGAACAAGTACCCGTTACCAAGGATAGATGATCTATTCGATCAGTTGCGTGGTGCTATAGTGTTTTTGAAGATCGATCTACGGTCTGGATACCATCAGTTGAGAATTAAGGTGGATGACATACTAAAGTCAGCTTTTAGGACGAGGTATGGTCACTTCGATTTTGTGGTTATGCCGTTTGGGCTAACCAACGCACCTACTGCTTTCATGGATTTGATGAACATAGTGTTTTGTCCGTTCTTAGATCAGTTTGTTGTAGTCTTTATAGATGACATCTTGATCTATAGTCGGGACAAGCAAGAGAATGAGTGACATCTTCAACTAGCATTGACTCTTCTTTGCCAACATTATTTGTATGCCAAGTTCAGCAAGTGTGAGTTTTGGTTGGATGAAGTGACTTTCTTGGGTCATGTGATATCTGCAGAAGGAGTCAAAGTAGATCCGAAGAAGGTGGAGTCCATTGCAGATTGGGAGCAACCAAAGACGCTGATAGAAGTTCGTAGTTTCCTAGGTTTAGTAGGATACTACCAGAGGTTTATCAAGGACTTCAGTGCGATTGCGTTACCAATGACAAAGTTGACTAGAAAGGATGAACCTTTTGTTTGGGATGATCGTTGTCAGCAAGCTTTCCAAAGTTTTAAGGAGAAGCTTACTAGTGCTCCAGTGCTAATCCTTCCAGAGCCTGGGAAGGGTTATGTTGTTTTCTGCGATGCTTCCAAGAAAGGTTTAGGTTGTGTGTTGATGCAGGAAGATCATGTGGTTTCTTTTGCTTCACGACAACTTAAGAAATAGGAGGAGAACTATCCGACTCATGATTGGGAGTTGGCAGCAGTGGTTCATGCATTAAAGATTTGGAGACACTATTTGTATGGGGAAATGTGTTAGATCTTTACAGATCATAAGAATCTAAAGTACATTTTTTCACAACATGAGTTAAACATGCGACAGCGCCGATGGATGGAGTTAATCAATGATTATGACTGCACCATTGAGTATCATCCTGGTAAGGCTAATGTGGTAGCTGATGCACTTAGTCGAAAGTCTTCTTCTTTTTCTTAGAAGAAGGCACAGTTCAGTTCCTTGGTATGCCATAGACAGGATATGTTTGTTTCCTTGTGGCAGATGAATGTGCAAATGGAAGTTTCCTTGTTAGTTGGACTTTTAGCACAGATGCAAGTCAAGCCTATGTTGAGACAACAGATCAAAGATGCATAGCAAACAGATGATACAGCATAGTTGATCAGATTAGAGTTCGGCAGCGAAAAGCGTGACGAGTTCCACGAGTCTGAGGATGGGCTAGTTTGCTATCATGATAGGATGGTGGTCCTCGATGCTGATGATCTGAGGAAGTTAGTACTTGAGGAAGCACACACGTCGATGTATGCTATGCATCCATGTGTCACCAAGATGTATCATAGTCTGAAGGACTTTTATTGGTGGCTCTGTTTGAAGAAAGATGTAGCTGAGTTTGTGGCTAGATGTGCGGTATGTCAGCAAGTCAAGGTTGAACATCATAAGCCGGCAGGTATGTTGCAACCCTTGCCGATACCATAGTGGAAATGGTATCATATAACCATGGATTTTGTAGTTGGTCTACCCAAGACAACTAGGAATCATGATTCCATTTGGGTGATAGTGGACATATTGATGAAGTCTACCCATTTCATACCAGTAAAGACAACGTATATAGCTGAGAAGCTCGCTTGAGTATATGTGGATGAGATAGTACGTTTGAATGGTGTGCCAGCGATGATAGTTTCTGACAGAGGTCCTCAGTTCACGAGTCATTTCTGGGAACAGTTGCACAAAGCGTTGGGAACACAGTTGAGGTTTAGTACCACCTTCCACCCGCAGACCGATGGACAGTCCGAGAGGACTATTCAGACTTTAGAAGATCTCCTTCGAGCTTGTGTCTTGCAGTTCCTAGGCAGTTGGGATGTGCATCTCAGTCTGATAGAGTTTGCCTACAACAATAGTTATCAGCGGAGCATTGACATAGCTCCTTATGAGGCCTTGTATGGCAGGAAGTGTAGATCTCCTTTGTGTTGGTATGAGTCTGGTGAATATCAGCTTTTGGGTCCTGAGTTAGTGCAGCAGACAACAGAAAAGATCAAAGTGATACAGCAACAATTGAAAGCGGCACAGGACAGGCAGAAGTCTGACGCAGACAATCGTCGACGATCTTTGGAGTTCTAGGTAGGAGACAAAGTGTATCTTAAAGTCTCGCCGTGGAAAGGTGTGCTAAGGTTTGGCCAGAAGGGTAAGCTAGCACCTAGATATATGGGGCCTTACCCAGTCATAGCACGTGTTGGCAAGGTAGCTTACGAGTTAGAGCTGCCGCCAGAGTTGCACAGG
The DNA here is from genome assembly GCA_963693085.1 of Alisma plantago-aquatica. Classification (NCBI taxonomy): domain Eukaryota; kingdom Viridiplantae; phylum Streptophyta; class Magnoliopsida; order Alismatales; family Alismataceae; genus Alisma; species Alisma plantago-aquatica. Next base: position 367,384,672 of record OY856413.1, on the reverse strand, counting down.
TTACATCCAGTGTTCCATGTCAGTATGTTGAAGAAAAGTCATCCAGATTCAGGAACAATGATATAGCCAGTTGAATTTGAGCTTGATGAAGATGTGACCTATGAGGAAGGTCCTATGGAGATCCTTGACAGAAGGGTTAAGAAGCTGAAGAGGAAAGACCTAGCTCTTGTGAAGGTTCTTTGGCATCATCGTGGTGTTGAGGAAGCCACATGGGAGCTTGAGGAAGAGATGAGGAGGAAGTATCCCTCGCTTTTCTCTTCGGATTTCGGGGACAAAATCCCTTTGTAGGGGGTTAGCTTGTAAGGACCCTGACCTCCGTTTAGGGTTCACCCTATTTGCTTTGCTTAACCCTGATGCTTAGTTGCTTGCTAATCACCTTTAGTGGTGATTAGGGATTGGTTGTGCTTTGTTGAGAGTTGGAGGTGCTACTTGCAATTAACCCAAGTCTAGGGTTTGTGAGCAAGTTTGTCACTTTGTGAGGTGTTCCTCCCTTTCCTTGCTTCCTCTAGAGTAGATAGGAAGGTTTGGGCTCGTTGCTTGGGTTCCTTTGGGGCCTGGTTGAGCTTGTTGGGCCGTGTGGTGCCTTGTCTTTTCTTGGTTGAACCTTGTGTCGGGCAAGTGGGTGCTTGTGTCGCCCAGGCTGTGTCTCCCATGGTGGTGGTGGTGGTGTATCGTCTAGGTGTGTCACTCATGGACCTTTGACCATCCTTGAACTCGTTTGTGTCACCACTAGTGGACACTTGGTGCTTTATGCTTGCATGTGGCAATGGCCTTGGACATGTGTTTAAGACATGCTAGAGTGGTGGTTTTTGCACATGGACAAGTGTCCCTAGGTGGGCGACACCTTGATTTGCTTTTCTTTGGTTTCTCCTCCATCCCCTTCTATATATGTGTTTTCTTTTCCTTGCTAAGGATCCCTTTAGTTACTTAGTCTTCCTCTCCCTTGGTGCACGACACACTCTCTTCTCTTGCAAGCTTGGTGGTCGATCCTTCTTAGAGTCTCCTTCTTCCTTGGTGGTGCTTGGATCTTGGAGCTAGGAGCTTGGAGCTTGCTTAAGGTGGGTTACATAACTCCTAACCCTAACCACACTACCTTCTTTCTATGTCCTTATATGTTGCTAGTTAGTTCCTTTCTTAAGTTGTTTTTCTTGGCTGAACCATGTGTTCTAGGGTTTCTTGGTGCGCAATACTCCCTTCTCTCCTAGGTCTTGAGGAGTGAGCTTGAGTTCTAGTATCATGAGCAACACTCCTCTCTCGTTTAAGTTGAGAGGTGAGCTTGTGTTCTAGTAGCTTGAGAAACACCCTCCTCTCACCATGGACTTGAAGGGTGAGCTTGGTGGTAGTTGTGGACCTCATCTAGGGTTGCCCTTGTGTTGCCCGATTGGTGTTAAGAGATGTGCAAGACCCCTCTCTCATTTAAGTTGAGAGGTGAGCCATCCCCTTGATCCATTAGGGTTTGGTGCCCTTGTGCTTGAGGTTGACGATGACCCTGTGGAGTTGCATCTTGACCGTTATGATCTTGGGGGAGGTGTTGCCTGATATACCTCTTAACCTTGGGCTTTGGATGGTACATCTTGTGGTTGTGACGGGAAACACCCTTGATCCCTGCTTGGTGTGTGAGTAACCTGCCCATTACACTTAACTTAGGTAATGGGTTGGTATCGTTATGCCAGTCACACCAGTTTTGTGACGGGCGTCACACCAGTCCTATGTGTGTGTCGATCGACAACCCTACACCTGACGGGTGTTGCACGACACTCTAGTGCCTGATATGTGTGGTTGGTTGTTCTATCTTGGGTTCCCGTTAGCAGGTAGTTGCACGATACACCTCTTATCATGAGCTACACATTGCTTATAGTGCCCGTTGCACCTAGAAGTGTGGAGTGTTGGCTGTTACCCCTATGTGTGTGTCAGGCGTCACCTGGTCGTATATTCTTCCCGACACGCCTAGTTTAGGTGTTAGCTTGACAACAGACCTTGCTGCACAGCGTTGCCTGGGACGCATGTAGAACATGCCACCGCGTTGTGCGTTATACCCCAGGTGTTACTCGTTCGCCTTGGTGGTTTTCTTGACTGTTATAAGGCTGAAGTGGTTAGACGATATGAGAAGTGATCTGCCCGATATCACCTCTAGTGGGGGTGCCCGACCCGCACACTTCTTATGAGGGTAGTGGGCACTTATAGTAAGGGTTTTGTTCCTTCCGCATAACATCTATGCTAAACCTTGTGTATGTATCACGTTTGGCTTATAATGATTACCCTTAATATGCTTAATGGTAATCATTATGGTAGATCTTGTTTATGTAACTTACATGTCTTTACATATGAATGTGATCATCTTGATATTATGTATAATGCTGAGGAAATGGTAAACATGTAAGATGCTTTGCTTAATAATATGATCAATGTATGTGATCTCAAGTTGAGGCATGATTGATAAAGCATATAAGCATCAATGACACCCTATGTTGATAATATGAACTTCTAAGCTATTCATGATGATTATGTATACTAACCATGCAGGTCTCATACAGATGCATAGCCAGGTAAAGGGCTATGAGGTACATATATGTTGAGTAACACTGTGTTGATGATTACTTTTGATGATGAGGTATCATATATAATGTGTTTTGGTCTGAGGACCTAAGTTGGACTCAAGTACCTAAGTTGATGAGATTGACTTGAGAGGCAGTGACATTATGTGATAAGGGATTGAGATCCCATGGCAATGTGATGATCCTTGAGATGGATCTAGATGATTGGCAGGAGGCCAAGTGATAACATGTAATGTTGGATACTTGTGATGGATCAGGATGATGTTGATTACACGAAAAGTATAACATTGAGCGTTATGTTGTTTATTCTTGTTATAGTTTGCATGTTATACAACTTGGTTGAATCTTGCAATCCACATAAAAGATACTAATTAATCACAGTGGAATATATCATGTAGTTTGCCCTGGCCATAGATCCATCATCATCAGGAGCTGGTGATGGTGAAATGGGTTCTCCTATGGGTTAACTCGGAGCGCATATTGTTGAATATGCGAGGTTTCTCCTAGCCTAAAATAGAGAGGAAATCGAGTCCAGCTACGACTGCAGACTCGGGATATGTATATGAGCATGGTGAATAGGCTTGTGGCTCAGTATGATAGAGCATGAATGCGTTCATGGCTCAGGGCACGATGAACATGCATGTGGCTCAGATATACTAGTGCCGTGACCTGTATCGAGGTGGGCTAGAGGAAGGGTAGCCTATGGAGCTGACCCTGTGGGTAAGGCCACTTAAGCACGAGACTGCGGTCCTGCTTTGGTTCTTGTGCACTGACCACGAGGTGGGAGGTCATGGAGTCCAGCTCTTCCATTGACCTTGTATGGCACCGGCTCTAGGTTTCACAGTCGTCGGTTGGATTTGAGAAGTAAGGCTCACTTCCTTAGGGCATAAGAATATGTAATCTAGCCGAATAGTATTTACTACTTAAGGCAAAACACAGAACATTAGTTGAGGCCTTGCTTGTAGTTAATCTTGTTACATCTCATAGTTACTTATATGTTCCTCAGGTTATGTGGTAAGACCTTATAAATCCTATTGTGTTAATCATGTTCAATAAATACATACTTGAGTACACACCTTCCGTACATCTGGTAAGCTTGATGGTATAAATAGCTTTACTTTATTAATAGCTCTTGTTGTACCCTTATCAAGGTATCTTCTGTTGTTGATTTATCTTTCTGAGGTTTTGTATTTTCGAAGGGGAGTTATGTTTCTCGCTAGGACTGTGTGTCTCACCCTGCTAGTTTATAACCTTTTCAGGTGTTCGAGCTAAGACGTGGTGGTGGTCGTGGAGTTGTGGCCGAGCAGCAAGATGAGCAGTAGAAGGCAAGCGATGGATATGCTGCTGTTTTGTTTGTCTTGTAGTAGAGTCTTAGAGTCATCCCTATACTCTCATGTCCTTGGAGGTGTTTTGACATTGTTTCACAATATATAGCTGTTGATGTTTTGTATATCCTGTTGCTGGCCGGATATGGACCTTCATGTATGTATAAATAGGTGATGAACTCATGTGATGGAACATATGATCCTCTAAGTTGTGGACACGTATCAAGACTTGTATATGTTTATATAACTTGTTTTCTTGCAGAATGAAGACTTAAATGTAATAGTTTCTCAGTTTATCAGCTTTTCGCAATCGGTTTTAATTAACCTGTCTTTTGATAATCTGTGGTTATGGTGATTTCCGCACATTTTTTTGTAACACCTCGCTGTCTGTGCAATAGTGGGATGTGTTGCCACACCAACCTTCTCTGGCCAGCTTGGCTAAATTGCCCTTACGGTGAGCATCATCGGAGTATCTCCTTTGTTTTCCCGACCTTAGTTTTCCCTGTGATTTCCCATATCATCGGGACCTTTACTCCACCGTTAAGCCTCAATGCCTCCTTTCGCCATGGTGCTATGGAGCATCCGCAACCACGAAGATAGGGTGGATGGCTTCGCCTTGCCTCCAGGATCATTTTCCGATCATTTCCTGAAGGTTTCAGTTTACTTTCTTTGGACCTTGGATCTCCGATGTGTGTCCCCTATTTCTCGCCGTCGTGCCCTGCCCTTTGGCCACGATGGTCCCTTCACCGCTGGGTCTATTACCTGTGGTTCAACGACCGCTCGCAAGTCTTTATCAATGTCGTCTCACTGTCCTCTATGTTAGTTCTTCATTTTGCATCACTTCCCTTGTGTTGGTCATGGCGGCACCCATGGAGTTGCACCTCCAGTCCAAGCCTGAGCTAGTGGCTCAGTTCGGTGCATCCGCCCTGAGTTGGTAAACTCGCCTGATGCCTTAGTAGCTCTGGAGATCCTCTACCGATGGCTTTGGATCAGAGCCAAGATGTCCTTGTGAGCTACTCGATCCATGGCTTGCAATGGAACATGCATGGAACAAACTAGGCCAGTCAATGACCTTGGTACCCCTGTCAGCCCATTTTGATGTTTTCCACCCACGAGGGTATTTTTGGGATTTCATGCCTTGTTTCCTTGATCGCTGGGGCAAGCATCGCGACCTAGTTGGCCAAGCCCGATTGGCACAAGTCAGATGTTGGCCCACTATTTCTGGATTTGGATATATATATATATATATATATATATATATATATATATATATATATATATATCTGGTGTTTTCATATGTATATGTACATAAATAAAAACCCTCCAAAAAAATTAAGTCTTAGATGCTTTCCAAAAGTGGCACATATGAAAAACTTTATCAACTATGCATCCGAACACCAAAACATAGTGTAATCTCTATCTCATGGAAGTGTGAGAACGAATATGTAGGTTTGCTAAAGTTGGGTGCATATTCTATTGTGTTGGATTTCGGATGAGGCTTAACTAGGTAACCTTAGTTGGATTAAGTTCCTAAAAACATAACATGGAATATGACAAAAAGTTGTGCATAGCATCTATGAAGAGTTTCATCAGATGAAATCAGAAAGTGTTTCCTATCTATATAATCAAGTTGTGGGTGATTAAACAAAGATGATTCATGATATCAAAAAATATGGATCTTATTCTACTAAAAGATTGTACATTGCAATCTATTAGAATTAATAGTCTTCCTAATAATTTAAATTTACATAGTGGGAGGAATATTTAATTCAATACCTTCTTAAAATCATAAATATTTTTTAAACCAAATGATATAAAAATGTTTTGTCTTATTTAAAGCTTCTTTTGTAGAAAAAAATGGAAAATAATAGTACCTTTCCATTTTGAAAAGGTCCTTCAGATGGACAATCTGAAAGGGAACAACTTCCATGACTAGTTCAGGACTTTTAGAATTGTTATCACACATGATTGTAAGCTCTATGTCTTAGATACACCAGTAGTAGAGGATCCCATTCCGAATGTACCTTGGGATAAAATAGAAGCTTATTCTAAGCATTTTGATGACGCCATAGATATCAAATGCCTCATTCTATGATTCATGACTATGAGATTCAGACGCTACATGAAAACATGGGTGTTATTGAGATGGTAACACATCTTAGAAACGTGTACCAAGAACAAGCAAGAAAAAAGAGATGTGATGTCTTCAAGGCATTCTTTATGTGCAATATGGAAGAGAGGGATCCAGTAGGGTCCCATGTGCACAAATTAATTTGGTACATGAAAATCCAAAGACATTGGGATTTCCTTTAGGCCAAGAGATGGTCATGAATGTGATTCTACAATGCTTTCATGCATTATATAACAAATTTGTCATGAATAATAACATGAAGAATTTTTCTAAACCAAAGTTTCAAATTTTTTGGCATGTTGCCAAAACCCATGTTGATGGTCAGTAAGGAAAGGGGAAGTCCAAGGAAAAGGAATATCCTAGAAAGTTTCTAAGGGTATACAAAAACCCAAGCCTTATGCACTTAAGACAAGGGTAGGGGTGAGTAAGGAAGGCAATTGTCGCCAGTATCACCAGGATGGACACTGGAAAATAAATTGTCCTCTTTATTTAGACAAACTCAGTAAGAAGAAGTACGGAATAGAGATCTCCAATTCAATTATATACATTATTGACACAAATATATCTACTTCATCATTATGGGTATTTTATATTGGATGTGTATCAAACATATTCTCAAATATGCAAGACCTAAAAAGAACTAAACCCTTAAAGAAGAAAGAGGTGGAACTGTGCACTACAAATGAAGTAATAATTACTTCCACTATAGTAGGCCCCTATCATTTGCCTCTGCTCAATGAGCTTGTAATAGTGTTAGATAATTTCCATTAATAGGAACATCATTTTTGTTTCTTATTTCGACAGGAGCAGATTTGAATTTCATATAAAGAATGGTTGTCGTTCTGTTTCTAAAGATGGGATGTTTTATGAAAATGACCTATGTCTTGTGGTCTATACTTATTAGATCTTGAGACAAGCATACATAACATAAATAGAAAAAGGCTAAGCTTGATGACTCAAACAAAACATACCTTTGGAATTTTTGTCCAGGACACATAAATGAGAAATGCATTTCTATACTCCACAAAGATGATTATCTAGATTCTTTTGACTTTGAATCAATAGTGACATGCACATATTATTTATTGGGAAAGATTACAAAAGCACCTTTCATTCGTAGCAATGACAGAGAGAGTGGCCTATTGGGACACATACATACAGAAGTATGTAGACCTTTTAACGCAAATGCTAGAGGTATTTACCAATACTTTATCACATTTACTAATGACATCATTAGATATGGCTATGTGTATTGAATGAAACTTAAGTTAGAATCCATTGAAAGGTCCAAGGATTTTAGGAGTGAAATACAAAACCAAATAGGTAGAAGTATTGAATAAGTTTGAAATGATCAAGGTGGATAAATACGTAAGTCAAGAGTTTGAGGACCTTACCATGGTATTATATAACAATGAACTCCACCTGAAACACCACAACATAATTGAGTATCAGAGAGAATGAATTTCACCCTATTGGACATGCTACATTCAATGATGAGTTTTGTTGTTTTGACTTCCTTGTGGGGATATGCTTTAGAAACCAGATTGTTTACACTTCATTTTGTACCTTCTAAATTAGTTCAAAGACACCATGTGAGAAATGCAAACATCCCAACATATATTTTATGAATATTTGGGGATGTGAAACTTATGTTGGGAAAATGTTTCCTTAAAATCCTGGACCCAAATCAAAATGTCTTTATGTTGGATATAAAAATGTAACCAAGGAATATTACTTCTATGTTCCATCTGACAACAATGTGTTTTTTTCCAAATTGTTGTATTCCTTGAAGATGAATTAATTTCTAAAGGAACCAATAGGAGGAAAGTAGAACTCAAAGAAATTTGAAACCAACAAGAATACATTGATCCTACAAAGGTAGAAAAGGAATAGGAAGAATCACAAGAAGTTGTAGAATATAAAGTTCCACTTGTAGCACATGAACCATGAAGATCTAATAGAACAATCTAGAGATAGAGAGATTTTTATAGCTTGTGACTAAACAAGGTGATGAGTTGGTCATAGATGACGATGAGACAATGACCAACCTAAAAGTTTTTGATGGACCAAATTTGTAAGAAATGTCTTTAAGCCATGAGATCTGAGATGGACTCTATGTACACAAAAAAGGTATGGACCTTGTTGGATCCACCTAATGGGGTAAAACCCATTGGATTAAAACGGGTCTTCAAGAAGATCACCAAAATGGATGATAATGTACAAATCTATAATGGAAAATTGTTTGCAAAATGTATTAAACTAGTTTAAGGTATTGACTGTAACATCCTAGGACTTTGAGGCCTCAAATAAGATGATCTTAAAAGGAATGATTGGACTACCCATATCACCAAGATGCACCTCCTTTTTAGGGATCCCATCACTAAAAAACTCCATAGTTAAGTGTGCTCAGGCTTGGAGTAGTACTTGGATGGGTGACCAGTCGGGAAGTTGACCCTGACTTGCACATGAGTGAGGAAAAGGTGTGCATTTAAGGCTAGTGCTGGTCTATGGGGCTAGTTGTCATTTATCAAACCCTTCTAGAGTCTTGGGCAGTGGGCCCACGTATTACATTGCAGTTAATTATGACTATGAGATTTGGAAAATGTATGCTAAAATTGATTTCCTTAATAAAAATCTTCTTGAGGACATGTATAATTGACAATCCAAAGCTTTTATACTTCCAAATGAAGACAACAAAGTCTATAAGCTACTGAGGTCAATCTATTGATCGAAGCAGGCATGTTGGACCTAGAATCTTTAATTTGTTGATACAGTCCAAGATTTTGACTTTATTCAAAATAACGATGAACCCTACATTCACAAGAAGGTTAGTGGGACCATAATTGTATTCCTCGTAATGTATGTAGATGGCATACTATTGATGCAGAATGGCATACCTACCCCACAAATGGTAAAAATAGGGTTGATAAGTACCTTCTTTATGAAGGACTAGGAGAAGTATCCTATATCTTAGGAATCCATATCTATAGAGATAGATCTAGAAGGCTTCTTTTTCCAAGGCATATTACATACATTGGGAAAGTGTTGAAAAGGTAATGCATGTAGGAATGAAAGAGAGGAAACTTCCCCATGTCTCATGGATTTAGTCGTTCTAGAGCCCAATCTTCCAATTATTGTGAAGAAAGGATATGCATGAGTATAATTCCATATGCACCTGCAATTGTGTAACACCCCTCCCTAGGGTTTCATACATAACCAGCAGAAGCACAACCTAATCCCCAACATTATCCATAATGTGGGGTACTTGGCACATCAGGGAGGGATTGTCACATGCATGATCTCATATCAAGAAATAAACAACACTTGGCATTGATAAAAACATAGATTCATACATGAGTTCTTCGAAAGAAAGCTACATCATATATATATATATATATATATATATATATATATATATACGTGGATTTTTCTCAATTTACTGATTGGTCTGTTCTTCAAAAATTCATAATAAATCGCCCGTTTATCAGAAAAATCTGCAAAAATATGTTTTGGAAAGGATTTTTGATGAGGAACTCAATTTTATGATTTTCATTGACTGATTTCTCTGTTTTCACATCTCAATTTTTATATGGAAAAATTAGGGTTTAATGATATATGATGAAGGATAATTATGTTAATTTCAGGTGATTAAAAGCATCCAATCAGTCAAACCAGGTTTGACTTAGGTGTTTTAGCTCAAGGTAAGCGGGCCATGCCCTTGGCATAGATAATACTTGGTTTATTGAATGTTTATGATGTATGTTAAGCACTTTATGTTAAAGTCATGATTAATGCATGTTTTTCCTCAATGTATATAATTAAGTCTAAGAAAGATCATGGTCAATGGAAATTGATTTAGATTTATATGCACCTCGTTATGGGCTTTCTTAGCATTATGGGCTTTCTGAGTAATTATGGGCTTTCTGAGCATTATGGGCTCCTTATGGGGCATTAAGAGAGGAGCATATACTTCTAGTCAAGTTCCTTATGTAAAATATGTCAAGAAATGAATAATGTTAAGTGTATGTCCATGTTTATGTCAAATCACTTTATATGTTATTTTTATGCCAATGCCACTTACTTGCCATGTTTGTTTTTCCTTTGCATGTCTGGGGACGAGATGTCCGCAGACGTTGGAGCTAAAGGGAAGGAGACATCTTGAGCAGACTCCAATTATACAAGACCTTAGAAGTTGTTTCCTGGTGGGACGTCCATCTATGGAGATCCTATCTTTTCATGATTATCTAGTTTATGTTTAGTATACCTTTACCCCTGAAAAGTCTACGACTTTTAATTTTGTGCACTAAGAAAAATCAAAATTTTCCACATTCGACCCCATCCATTAAGTCAAAAATATAGATTGTGGCGTACGTATAATTAGGTTAGATATGAACATTAATATGTTTAATTCCACATTACATGCAACCACAAAAAATGGTATACAAAAATATGATCATATCAATATTGATCCAAATATATAATAGATCGATGTGGCTCTGATGCAACTATTAGGAAAATATGAAAGTGAAAAGCATAGTGAAAACAAATAAATTCTAGGTATCCTACAAGAAGATCTCTTTGACAATGACATATTTAGAAAAAGGTGCATGAGGTATACCTTGTCACAAATCATGTCCTACTATGTCCTCCTTGTGAGGTGGTGTGTGCTTTTCCTTGTGTGCATGGACAATCCTCGTCGATGTCCTCTGAACACAGTTGCTCAATGTCAATATCTATATGTAGTCCACACCGATGGACTAGAACTTCTTATTGTGTTGCCTGAGCCAACAGGAAGGTGATGCCTCTCTCTTAGTGTTGTGCTAGCATCATGCTCACCCTCCTTCTCTCTTTCTCTCTCTCTCTTGTTGGGATGATGATGACTAGGGTTCACGTACAAGGGTGTGTTGTATGATCTGACCACCGTGCCCATTATATAGGAGAGGAAAGGATATATTGTTTCCCAAAAACCTTGTAAAAAAACATTGTGGCTGCGTTTAAAGTGGGCCGCACATGAATTGCCAAATACACAATTAGAATATTCTGAAATCATGTTGTTAAATCTTAATCAATTAATCACATTAATCAATTTATTAATTTTTCATCACTAGGTCATAAACTCTAACTGATGGATCGGGATTAGTCGGACAACTTATCATATAAGTCAACAATTTGAATAAAATTATTTGTCTTAAACCTTTTAAGCAATTAACATGGACTATATTCCAATAATATTCTAGTTGATTACTTAAACATTTTAGTAATTTATTTGACTTGGAAAATTTCCAATTATGTCCATAGTTGTACTCCTTTTCCAATGCATATTATGTGTGTGACCCTATAGGCTCCAACTTACATCGACACTAATGCTCATAATTAAATAATGAGATAATAAGAATTGATTGGTATCTAACAAGACTTCATTGCCATCCAAGTAATTGGAGGAGTTGGAGAACATCTTTAACCTAGTATAGTGACCCGTGTTATAGTGATAGAATAATTCCTTTGCCTATGATATCCAGATTGAATTTGATCCATGGAAACATCATCCTCTTAATGTTCAATTTTTGTTAATTTATTTAGAGTAGACTAGTTGAGATACGTATGAGCTCAATACCATATATTGATTCACAGGAGCATGGTCATGCATTTCATAGTCTCACTCATGAAGTGGTCAAGATATCACTCCGACATAAGGGACAATTTCCATCTACGACACTCACAATAATCCTCATGTGTCACAATGCACCTAAGCACTATTTGTATAGAAACCCTTTTCAAGGTCACATTGAGTAATGTTAAAGCACATTGAACAACATGCAATCATTGTAGTTACTTTAGGTCTAAGGACCACAATCACCACTGTAACATTGAGATGTGATTTTGACTTCCATTATTGGCTTCCATGTCCATTACACTTGTTCATAACATGTACCTATGTGTTTGATATGATCTCCAATGTCATTACTAATGATATGTAGTAATCAATCAACATACATGCTAAACATGATGTATTATTTTTGTCCTAAAATCCACAATAATACTTGACTAGGGACTAAGACAAGAATTGTATACTCTTAACATGCATCTCAAGTTCATGTCATAAATCTAAATTCAAATGTTATTGAGTCATACATTCTAAGAACATCATTATATTTATTCATATCTCATATTGAAATAGACATATCACCTACAATGTATTGTTTCCTTTATGAATAATCAGCCCAATTACAAGATATTCCATTACTTTCATCATATTATTGACTCTTAGGACATAGAACCAACACTATAACTCTAAAGGATATTGTCTAGCCGATCGAATGGATTCTCCAATCAGTCTACTGACATTGCCACTATTATTTTATATGAAAATCTAAAAAATTTAGTAACCAAATTAAATCTTATCCATCATTAAACTGCTTTTTTAGTGCATCATGGGTGTGTGTTCCTGTAGGCTCCATATTACATTAGTAGTGATTCCCATTGCCATATTATGACTTAGCAAACAATGAGTAGTATCTAGAAATACATCATTTCTAGACAAACAATTAGATAAGTTGGAGGACAACTTCGACCTATACTTGTGACCATTGTTACATTGATCGTATAGTCCCTTTGTCAATGATATCTAGATTTACCTCTAGGCATGGAACTGTTACCCTCTTAATATTCAGTCAATGTTTCTTGAGCTAGAGTATACTATTGAGATTTATCTGAGCTCAATATCACATATTGACTGACATGAGAATGGTCATGATGTTTATAATCTTAGTTATCAAGTGGCCATGATGTCACACCTATAGGAGGGACAAATTTCGTGTACTTCACTCGCAAAAATCCTCATGTGTCACACTGTACCCATGCACCATATGTATAGAAACCCTTACTAAGGAGTTATAATGCATTGAACTTCATGTGATTACTATAGTCACTTTAGGTCTAAGAACCACAATACCCACTATCTAATTGAGACATTATTCTTAGTATCATTCAATGGGTTTCATGTATCATTCTCAAGGTGGGTCTATATGGTACACTTATTCCCTAACAAGTACCTATGTGTTTGATTTTATATCCATTATCGTGACTAGTGCGATTTAGTCATTAGTCAACAAAGGTTCTAGTGTCAAGTATTATTGTTGTCTGTATATTTTCCACAATTATATTTGTCTGGGGACTATTAGGAGATGATTCTGTACTAGTATTTGGTGGAAGAAATGTACCTGGTTCTCTAGATAAGAGAGTTCCTTTAGAGTGTACAAGCTTGTAATGAAGGATACATATGATTTCATGTTCAGGTCCTTAACCTAAACCATATGTCATTGAATAATATCATTCTTTAGACATGTATTATGTTTTATCATCATGTCATATTTGAAGAAACATAATAAATTAAACTGCCTATATTATTAATAAAATAGTATCCCAATACAATTATCATATGACTAGCTATTAGGGAACACATATTAAAAAAAACATGAAACTTGTCAAGGGGAATATGATGAGAATGAGTCATAATATGAAATAACTTTGAAGTGCAATATTTTGAAAAGATTATTGTCTCATTATTAAATCATGTGGTTTGATCATTGAGTGTGGTAGGTCAATTGTGAAGAGAAGGTGAATTTCATGAGACAATGATGACTCATATTAGAGTTGAAGTAATAATTGTAAATGTGTAAAATCATTATTTACATATGCAAGATAGATATTTTGAAATGCAAAGTTCATATCTGTGATTGGGCTTTAAATGATAAGTAGAACTACAAGAAGCCTACTCTATGTAGTGATTGAAATGACAACATGTAATGTAAAATAGTGAATTAGAATGTGTCTTACAAATGATTGTTAATAATGCAAGGTGAATACTCAGGGTAAACTTGAATACAAAATGATAGTGATTTGCCTACTCATCATAGGAATTGAATGGAAGAATAAAATAATGGATTTCCTAATTTGTTAGGCTTAAATAAAAAATGTCAGTTTCCTCATTTGGGATAAGGTTTGAGTATAGAATAACTGTTGGTTGCCTACTTATGGTTTGGACTAAAATGCGGAGACAAAATAAGGTGCATACTCATGGTAGAAATTAAAACAAAGGGTCACCTACATGAGGTGGTGAGTGGATTCCCAAATGAATATACATATTTTTACTAATCATTATAGGTCTTAATTGTTTAGTGAAAATGTTAGGTTCCTTCTTAGGGTAGGGTAATGACAGGGTTTCATGATGAAAATGGCTCTATTTAAGGTTTAGATTCGAGATCCTATGGAGGTACCTACTAGTTGTAAGGTTTTACAAGTGACATTCCTAATTGGTATAAGGTTTTAGCACGCATGATGAGGTTTAAATTACGGTCTTGATCCTGGAAGACTAATGAAGAGGTGATGCCTACATCTAAAGGGGTTTGCACTATTGGTGACTCAGGCTCAATTTTGGTTCTATGATGGTAGTTTAATTTAGTGATATTAGGGTGCAAAGGCCAATTGAAACCAGTTGATTGAAACCGATAACTATTGAGAAAGATATATAATTCAAGATCCAAGATATATTTTCACCTATGGATTAATATATGATTCTAATTTCCTATTAAAAATATATCTTAAACATCAAGGTAAAATTTAATATCTATCTTTTTTTAAAATTTTTGATAATTTTACTCAATATATTTTTAAGGTTTCTATGTATTTTCAAAAAGTTTTAAAGCATTCTGAGGATTTACTGAACATCCTTAGATTATTTTCAAGTTTTATAAAACACTTCTTATTAAATATGGAGAAGGGGGACAAGTGATGTATCTTTCTCCTTTTCCTTGTTTGGTTATAGAAGTATCCCAAAATTTGTTTTTTGGGGCACAAGTAGCACTGGCGGTGGCATCATTTAAGACAAGATCACAAAATGGCATGGGCTACAAATGACGTCACTTTCAGAAAGTAGTATCCTGAGGGATGATCTCTAGATGTCCCTTGAGAGATATCACATAATTAATTATTATCCAAAGACCAACTCCCTGAGTAGAACATCAATCTTGAAAGAACTCGAGCACATGTACCTAAAATGGCTCAAACCACATAACTTAGATATTAGTCAAATAAGAAAAATATAATTCTTTATTTCATGATCCATAAGGTTTACATCATTGTCAATAGGCAACAAAAAAACAAGTTATATGATAAAAAGGAAACTGACTAATGCCTGAGGATACAAGATAAATCCTATTCCCATTTCACTTCCATAAATTCCATGGACTTACATTTAGAATTACATATTCAGAGTTCTCAGAAGATATCAAATTATAGAGGAAGCATGATCTTAGTCAAATAATGTGGCAAACTAACTTTCCCTCTTGACCTTTATGAAGCTTCTCATTCTAATTGTGACTCAACATACTCAATTGAATGTCAATTCCATATTTTGAATGGTGTGATACTCCTTTGCAGTCATGTCAATGATAAATTTCACAATGTGTGACATTAGTTTGCACTTTTTATCTAAGTTCCATGATTTAATGATTCATACTATTAAAATTGAAATCAACCTCATAAATTTTCTTCTTATTCTCTAGTGTATGTAGTGAGGTAGAGGATTCAATGATGAGTCCAAAGACACAAAAATTGTATCAAACAAACATTCAAACCCCAAGAAGTGGTCACTCTTAGTGAGACACTTTGAGCTTCTTACATGTTGGAGTTTTTTGTTAATGGAGTTTTTTATTTTTTTCCATGCCTGTGGGCCTTCCTGTTGGTCCCGTCCAACACCGATGGCACAGCTACTTACCCAGTGAGTGGGAAAAGGGTCTCATAGCCATTGGATCTCCCATGGACCATGATGGTCCCGTCCATCCAATGGCTCGTCGATCATCTTCCTTGTAAATGTGTATATTGTACATCTACATTGCACCCCACACCACCATCTATCCTACACCTCCTTCAGTCCCTTTCTTCATTATTTCCTTCCTCTTTCCCTTCCCTCTCTTATTTTACACATTTCCCCCTCTTGGTGATGCCCTAGATTTCTGTCGCACACACCCTTCTTCTACCTCAATATGGAGCAACTTCCATCGCCATTATAATTGGTTGGTCTCCTTCCCCCTCACCACCATGTCTCAAAAACATGAGAAGGGAGTTTTAGAGGGCCAAGACAAAATTGACACTTCTATTTTCGAGTCCATATGTTTCCCCCATCTCCCGCAATGAGCGGAGAGGCTACATATATATGCTAGATCGGGCCAACCATGGTGTGCGACCACTGCACCCTTGGATCTAGGATGGTGATAGGTGGGCAATCGAGATCATTAGGCTGTGGCCCACTACTACACCTTGCATTTGGTTAGGTCAGTAGTGGTAGTGGACCACTGACCCATACCCATAATATCACAATTGCACAAGAGGGAAACCACAATTGGAATATGTTTGATCACCCATCAAGTGGCCAAATCGATCATCACTTAATCATGTAACACATCCTCTTCCTCGATAGTTTTGGATACATATTTGTGAACAATCATAACTTTAACCCCTAATCCAAATATAGAAAAATAACATATCATTTTAATCTTCTTAAAAAATTTATACAACATATATATATTTGTATATTACTTGTTCCTGCACTACAAGAGAATGATGTTATAGCTACATTTATTTTAATTAGATCTAACTTATTTATAGCCAATGCTAGTTTTAATTACAAAAATTAGAAGCATAAAGAACAAAATGTAGTCATCTTATATAATTACCTTACTTTATTTTTTCCTTCTAAAATTTAATTGTAAACAAGTTTATGTAGCTAAGAAATGTAGCATATGGCATATTAGATTAAAAAAAACCCAAATTTTAGTGCCTAGAAATTTCAGCAATAATTCCTCCTGCCCCTCTCTTACATTCTTCTCTTCTTTCCCAACCAACAATGTGATCTAGAACCCCAATCAATTGCTCCCCATTCAAACCCTTCTTGCGCCTTTTCTAGTCATGCACCTTCCCGTGTCCCTTGCATCTGTTGTGGATCGTCGGAGGTGTCGATCGTTGTGCATTCTCACCAATTGGCTACTGATCAGTGTCCAGGAGGCCTTGCTCGAGTATTTGATCCTCTGCTCCTTGTATTTGGTCTCCTCGGGCTGTTGGCTGGTTCCCAAGATGCCTATATTCTTCCCCATGCCCAGGATCACAACAGACCCTTTAAGCCGTAGTTGGGTGTTCTCTAGGCACCCTGATCACTGCCAATCATAGGTCTGATCCAGGTGACTCAAAGCTTGAGTAAGTTGATCCTCTGCACAATTATTTTCGTGGTCCTTGTTCTTCTTGTGATGTTGTATGGTACCCCGACAACCTTTGTTCTTCCACGTGCCCAAGATCGTACTAGTAAGGTGTTCTCCAACCGACCCTTCAAGCCACATTCAGATGTTCTCTAGGTGCCCTAATCACTGCCGATTGTAGGTAGGATCTAGCTAATTCAAGCATTAGATCCCAATTACCCCTATCTAGTTAATATCTGTTAACATGCTATTTTTAGCTATGTTTATCAAAATTTGTAACATGATTTAGTATTAAGATTTTAGTGGCAATGTTGTTTAAATGGTGACAAGAAATATATGAACTAGAACATTGCCTGCATGTAGGATTTCTAAGTAGCATGAAAGTATAACAAGAGGTAGAACACATAGATCTAAGGGAGGGAAAGGACAAAAAAATTAAGCTTACCAAGCTGTGAGGGAAGTGAATCATGTTGACTTGGTCACTAGTGCCCAATAGGGTTGGCCAATGTCCATGAAACCATTAACTAATAGTCAATGGTCCATATTGATCTTTCTGTAGTTGACCTTGAAACTCAGTTAGCCAATTTAATATCCTTGGTGATTATTCATGTAGCTAGGCAATACCTAATGTAGTAAACCCCTTATATCACTTCCTCCACTGTCCTTCCAATACATATTTATTAGTATATCTAGCTTCTTGAATCTCTCATGAAAAGATTAATTCTAATAATATTGGCCATCCATCTATCCTTTTTGCAATAAAATAGTAAGCAATCAAATTCCCAAGGCTTACTTGAATATCATTATGAATAAGACATGATAAAATATCTCACTTTTGGATGTCAACATGTCTTTCTAAAAGATGAGATATATACAAAATAATGTAGGGGACCAAATTCTACCATATTCCTTATTTACGCTGTGATAGGATATCAAGAAAATGTAATCTTCATTAAATGTATAATTATACATCAATGTTGTGTGTTGTTGTATGTACCTTGAAATCTACAAAAAAGGTGGGCTTGGTTAGTATCCCACCAACATGGCACCCTCCCTCTTGCCATGCTCAATGTAACTAAGGATTTTTCCCATACTATCTCTAGTCAAACTGGCATATGTCATCACTCACTAAATGTGAAGTAAAACCAATGAAAGGGAGAACACCTTTCTAACAGAAGTTGATTGGTTGACTAGTGTTACTTATATGTGGTTCAATTATTATAGCTGACTTTGGAAAATGAGATTTATAGTTTACCTTAGGTATTTGGTCAGTTTTTGGGTCAAGAAGATCTCCAACCTTGCATGACTTTACCTTCTCAGCAACATTCATGATGAACTCATTATTTTTCTTCTCATGAATAAAGATTTGAGAGCCATCAACACAGACTCTCCCTTGAAATAATTAGAAGACAAAGATGGTTGGGAAAGTTATGATTCTATTTAATCATTTGATTTTTACACGAAGCTATCTGTCATCGAATTTAATAGTCAAATTTTGAATTATTTAGGTTATTATGTGGTTGTAATGAGAAGCATGTATACATACATTATTGAAAAGAATGGCTGACCTCGAGAGTTACACAACATGTTAACATCTGCATCATTGAATTCTACGAGTGGGGATTTTCTTCCCAACTCAAGGGACATGGACTTGAGGTTTCTTCTGGCTGCTATCTCCATGATCAACCTTCCTATGTCCATCGACTCGGTGAAAGCCACTTTATATTGACGGAGCTGATGCAATTAGTCATTTAATACTTGAAAATAAATCTTTTTGTGGTGTATTTATAATATTGGTGTGATTTGCATAAGTTATCCTTTCCTTGTCAACATGATAGAATAATTAATAGTGAATAAGTTCCATATGGGTATTGAATATAGTATCCACCTAATCGACATCCATATGAGAGGAAACTACAACTCTTACCATCATTTTCATCAAGTGTTTTCAAATATGGTTTGAAACATAGGATAAGAAAATATCAATATATTACAACATAAAGTTTATCAAATCACTGTTTATGTCGATACAAGGTTGGGGTCTGAATTTTTTAATAATAAAGGGGAGAATGTATGAGTGGTAGGGTGGGGTGATGGTGTGGGGTGAGAGTGAAACCCAGAGAGATAGAGAGTGAGAGAGTGAGATCTAATGAAACTATGAATTTGAGATTATTTTGTTGAAGATCTATGAGAGGGGACACAATTCATTTTTGTTAATCTTCTGATTTATTGCCTTGATGTGGCCTAAAAATAGTGAATCCCTCCTATACAACCTGGTTAATGAAAGAGAACAATGCATTGTACAAACAAATGATGCATAGGTTTTGTATGAGGTATCACTATATATGATATCTTCACTAGATTCTTTGTTATTGGAGCAGATACAGTTAAGTGGTATTCTCTAGGACTAACGAACCCCTCCTATACAACCTGATTAATGAAAGAAAGCAATGAGTTGTAGAAACTAACTTAGTTAGACCTTACCAAAACCTAGAATCCTCCCATTTTCATCATAGAAAATCATTAAAGAAAAGCTTAGCTTCGTACATACCTTGAAACGCCATGGCATATAGACTCCATCATGCACCAATATGAAATAGTGTGGCATATATATATATATATATATATATATATATATATATATATATATATATATATATATATATATATATATATATATATATATATATATATATATATATATATATATATATATATATATATATACCGTGAACAAAAAAGTAACTATATATGTATGTATATATATATATATATGTGTGTGTGTGTCTATATATATGTATATATATATATATATATATATATGGCGTTCATTCATTACCCTGGTATGTAGTTTGGAATTTGCTATACGTCAGTCATAAACGTAACTATTTGGTCAGAAAAGTAACTATGTGAACAAAACAGTAACTATACAACTAAAAAAATAAATCTGAAAAAAATACATAGTATATATATATATATATATATCACTTGTTAATCGTAGATCATTTTATTGTGAGTCTTATATGGTGAATATTATATAGCAAAATGCCTATATTAGTAATTGGTTGTTTGTGAATAACATTAAGATTGTCGGAATGCATAATTTGTTGTGGACTTCTTGTTATACATTCTTTTGTTATTTCTGGCCGATGTCTGGTTCCATGCACTTAGAAAAAATCTAATGTCGATTTGTAAATTTTTAGATTTTGATGGTTTTGCATCTTTCGAAGGAATTTAGAACTTTATTTGTTTGAGGTGATGTGTGGTGCCTGTGTAAGAGTGGTTCTTGAGTTTAATTTTTTCTTTTAGTATTCGTGGTTACCTATACATGCATACACTTTTTATATATCGACTCTATGTGAAATTCATTTTTTATTGTAGCTAATGATGTTTGTTGAACTCAGTAGGTGGAAAATCTCCATTTATCGTGCCTGGGCTCCGAGTTTTTATTATGTTAAAATTAATCATGTTTATCACATAAATGTACTTGCACTTAATTATGTTTATTTAGGTCGAGACTTGGCTTTTTATGATTTTATGAGGAGCTAACCATATCCAATTATTAGTATAGGCACAGTGGTGGATCTATGTTGAGGCCACATGAGGCCTTGGCCTCACCCAAATAATTATAAATCTATTGATTAATCCACAATTGGCCCCAATCATTCCTTGAAACCACGCACATGCAACTGCAATGGCCTCACCCAAATAAAGGTAAAAACTAATCATGGCTCCACTTTTTGCCCTAATTGTGCCCAGAAATCGCGCACATTTGGCCAATAAACATGGAACACTTGAATCCTTACATGCTCAGGGTGTGAATAGTGGAACATTAATTGACCAGTAGTTACTGGACGTGAGTGTGAGAGAGCAAGGTGGTGGGGAAATTGGAAATTAATAAAGAGAGAGAAGTCTAATTAATTGATTTATTTATAATTTCAGAAATAACAGAATAGAACAACAAATTGTTGGTATTGCGTGTGTGTATATAGATGTAGGTAATTAAAAATAAGTGGAGAGGGAAGTCTGGTTAATTGATGTTCCCTTTTCCTCAGACATAATTTTAAACATAAGTCAATTAAAAACAGACCTTATACCACCTAGACATATCATCTTTTGACTCATACCTACTTTAGGTTCAGCACAATCTCCTTCTCTCATTTATCCCTGTAATTCTTTGTGCATGCAAGTAAAATATAATATTGACAAATACGGATGACACTACATAATTGATTCCTACAACAATGTATCACATTGGAGATGGTGTTTTAGTAGATTTATGATTCATGAGTTGGTATTTTGGTCTTCTTATGAAGAGATGTGATGTAACAATCATGGAATCTAATTCAACAATTTTCATATTCATATAAGTTTCTCAACTTGCATTTATTTCTGAATTTTGTGTTTTCTGATAAAATTTATATTATAAAAATTACTACATGTAGGCTTTAGGTAGGAAATCCTTTCATCTATATTTGATTGAAAGGGTCTTTTTCCCATTATGAGAATCATGTATCGTCTATATGCAAATTTTGGAACAAAATCAGAAATTGTTACTAAATTTCATGTATGGAACAAAGTTCTTCAAAAATATTAATGTGCAAGACGTTATGAAATATTTTTAGGAAAAAAACTATCACAATTTTGTCTAAATCCTTTATATGTACTCCTTTGTAATAAATATGAAACATTTTATAAAATTTAGTCATGATAACCGGTTATGTGTTTTTTTCTTGTGTCGATGTTGGCAATTATTTTGGACTAACTTCTTGTATACTATAATCTGGCCTGACCCACTATAGATTTCTGGGTCCGCCACTATATAGGCGTGTGGCCTCCACAACGAACACCACTATTTTACATGTTCTTGGCAATTTTTAGCAACTCATATATAAAATATGTAGATGTTTCTTTGGGGAATCTTGTTATAAAGTTATATTATTATTTTGCAAGAATTTTATGGTAATAAATCCTTCATCTTTTCATTGAAATGATCCATCAAAAGGCTTGGTCTTCGGCCGCATACCAACAGATTTGAGGCCCAAGATCGAAGGCAATGCTCAACAGAAGTAGGCCGATCATTTGGGCCGCGGTACGACAAAAGGCATCTCCCTAGTATCGTAGGTCTGTAGGAGTCGTTTGTGAAGTCATGTGCACACGCTGACAGGCCAATTAATCTGATTGTTAGCCTTCTTTTTTCTCTTTCTTTAATTCCAATGACCTTAAAAAGTATATTGACGGGCTGACACAATGCTATAGTGTGGTAATTTTGGCCCAGCATAATTAATCATTTCTTTAATTTCCTTGCGATGCCGACTAACGATCTTGAGGCCCGAGCCCATGAAACCAGATTTCGGCTAACTAAGTAGGCCATGGAGTCGGTTATCGTCCTCCCCTCTTTAGTCACGATAACTCACTTTCCAATAATGTACTCGTCCGCAAATTTGAAACTAGGCATAAAAACGTGCATTGCCCGGTGCCTTATACAACTAGGCATAAACTCGTGCTACGCACGGTACCTTAGTAGGGTGCAACATATCTGAATAGGTGTTCTCACACATATAGGGACCAATATGTAATTTGAAAAAATAATAGAGAATATTACATTGAACTGCTTGAGTGGGTTTTGTTATGTATGCAGTGTTTGGCAACGTGTTTGGTGTGCCACCGCTTTGGTGCAGTGAGACGGACCACCGTAAGATTTTTGTCCGATGGAAAAAAGTTATCGGTGAATGCTAAGCAATGTTAAAAACAATACAAATTCAAAGAGGTGGAGGATCTTGTGTTTGTTAACAACGATTACGATCGATTGTAACCTGACCAACCTTGCCCAATTGCTGCCCAGGCAATCACACCGCTTTACCAAATGGATTAGTAGTATAGATGAGTCTCCTAGTATAATATATAATTTAAAAAATTAAAGACAAAAGTTTGGTGTACTACATGGACTAGTATGTAATTTCAAAAAATAGTTGAGAAAATTACATCAAACCCCCTCCAAGTGCTTTCTTTTATAGTATATATGTCTCCTAATATATATATATATATATATATATATATATATATATATATATATATATATATATATATATATATATATATATATATATATATATATATATATATATATATACAGAGAGAGAGAAAGAGTCAGGCAAGAATACACTCGAGTGTATCCAGAGCGGAATATACTCAAGTAGTTTTTCATGATGCAATATTTTTTTTTGAAAATCTAATCCGTTGATCTTCTTAAACATCCGGTGAACAACTCATACGCAAAATTTGAGCACATTTGGATATGTATAGCTCATGTTATGAAGACCGCAAAAATTATGCATTTCAAATTAGTTTCGCGTGTCGATTTTGTTGCCCTTGGATGAGTGACTTACACTCATCTAAATGGGCTCAAAATTTGTATGTAACCTAGTTATAGTATGACGGTGAAGATCAATGGTTTATATTTTGTAAAAAATAGTCTTGATATGCAAACACACTTGAGTGTATTCATGTGATATGTACACTCGAGTGTATTCTAGCCTGACTCTCTTTCTCTCTCTCACACACACACTCTCTCTCTCACTCTCTCTCTCTCTCTCTATATATATATATATATATATATATATATATATATATATATACATATATATATAATTTAAAAATTTAAAGACAAAAGTGTGGTGCATCCAGGACCAATATGTAATTAAAAAAAATAGAGAAATATGCATTCAAGATGAGACTCCTAATGTAATATATAATTAAAAAAATTAAAGACAAAAGTACGATGTAAACACACAAGGACCGATACATACTTTAATAAAATAATGGAGAAAATTGAATCCAACTCCTCTGCGGGTTTTCTTATATAATATAGATGAACCTCCAAATATAATATATAATTTAAAAATTAAAGACAAAAGTGTGGTGCGCACACACAATGACCAATAAGTAATCAAAAAAATAGAGAAAGTTGCATCTAATCCCCTCTGGGACTTTATAATATAGCATAGATGAGCCTCCTACTATAATATATAATAGAAAAATTAAAGACAAAAGTGTGATGTGCGCACATGGGAATAGTTTCAAAAAACTAATGGAAAAAATTTCAATCCTACCCCCTCTGCGGATTTTTTTGTATAGTATATATGAGTCTCCTAATATAATACATAATTTAGAAAATTAAAGATAAAAATGTGGTGCTCACATAAAGGGACCAATATCTAATTTCAAAATATAATAAAGACATTGCATTGAACCCCCTCTATGGACTTTCTTATATTATATAAATCAATCTCATAATATAATATATAATTTAAAAAATTAAAGATAAAAGTGTGGTGTACACACAAGGACCGATATGTCATTTCATAAAATAATAGAGAAAATTGCATCCAACCTGCTCCATGATTCTTATATAGTATAGATGAGCCTCCTAATGTAATATATAATTTTAAAAAATTAAAGACAAAAGTGTGGTGTACACACGTAGGGACCAATATATAATTTCAAAAAATATTAGAAAAATTGCATCCAAATTGAAACCATTTGGCTCATCCAACCCTTAGATTCTAGTGAAATTCTATCAAGGATTGGTCTATCGAGTTGATCAACAAATCTGCACTTAATTGTAATATGATTTGGTACCTTTGGACCTTCAATTGGTCAACTATACTTAACCCCAGACCTCCAAACGGTATTGGGTGATCTCCAAACGGTCTTGAGACCGTTTGGGTGATCCCCAAACGGTTTTGAAACCGTTTGGGCCAATCAACCCAAAACATCATCTCATTCACTTGCAAAATCAACATTTAGCCGATTAGGGTTCATACCACATCTTTGGATCTTCAAACACATATCCATACTTCACCCTAGACCTCCAAACGGTCTTGGGTGACCCCCAAACGGTCTTGAGACCGTTTGGGTGATCACCAAACGGTCTTGAGACCGTTTGGGCTAATCAACCCAAAACCTCAAATTAACTCATTGGAATTTCAGCACTAATTTCAATTAGGGTTTGCCCAATTGATTAGCCTTCAACTCATGATTCATTGAGAATTAACCCCTCAAATTTGGTGAGTTATTAACCAACATAATTAGGAACAGTAATCTCAAACGGTCAACACTTGTTCAACGCACTCAAATGGTTTTGAAACCGTTTTCCAAAAAAGGTCAAGTTAATCAAGTTGAAAATCAGCACTTAATCCATTTAGGTTTATCTAATTGATTAGCCTTAAACTCTCGATTCCTTGGGAGTTAACCCATCAAATTTGGTGATTCATTAACCAACATCATTAGGAACAATAATCCCAAGCGGTCAACCCTTGGTCAACGCATCAAATGGTTTTGAAACCGTTTTCCCAAAAAGGTCAAGTTAATCAGGTTGAAAATCAGCACTTAATCCATTTAGGTTTATCTAATTGATTTGCCTTCAACTAACGATTCCTTTGGAGTTAAACCCTCAAATTTGGAGGGTTATCAACCAACATAATTATGAACAGGAATCCCAAATGGTCAACCCTTGGTCAACTCAACCAAATGGTCTTGGAGACCGTATGCTCCAACCGACCTTGTGAAACCGTTTGCCCCTCAAACGGTTTTGCAAACCCCCAAACGGTTTTTGCAAACAGTTTGGCCAAGGGTGCAAGACCGTTTGCTAAAGTAACATTGGTATTCACGCCCCCTTCTTCTACCTCCAGATCCAGGTCTGTTCTTCATGGTTTTAGTTGCAAGAAAGCAAGGAAGGATGGGGGAAAGAAGAACAAACTACTCTTGCAAGAAAGAAAGATGCATAACAAAGTTTAAGGGTTGAGAGTTATAAAACCCGCCTTAGAACCAGCTGTAGAGCTCCAAGATTTGAAGCTTTAATGGTGGCTTGAGATCCACAGGTCTTCCAAGGTTTCTTCTTCAAGAATTGGTTGGAAAGGATGGCTAGAAAGAAGAACTCAGTAAGAAAAACTAGCAAACCAACCTTGTATCATGATTTCCTCCATGAATCCGAGCTAGAAGATAACCAAAGCTTACCCAAACCTACTTGGCCATTATACCATGCTCCTGAGCTCCTTCCTTAGTCGGCCACAGCAAGAGATAAGTTAAGAGAGAAAGGGAAACGATCCCTTGGTTGTAAAAGAAAGGTGTATATATATACTTTGGGCATGTTTTCAAGATAAGGACAATATTTTCTTCTATTTCTCATATGGGTCCTTCTCTCCTTCTTGGACACACCCCTCCTTCCTATTCTTAAGCAAAACTCCTTTCTTAAATAAAGTCTAGTGAAAAGGAAGCCAAACATCCTACTAAGTTGCACACATATAAAAGGGTCATTATGCTTATAACTTGGTTATTTGGTTACAAGGTTTATCCTTCTTATTTGTTTATTCAAATGAAGCGCCCCCTTTATCATTTTTACTCTAATTGATGCCAAGAGTCATAAAAGATATTCTAGAAGGTATATTTTACATGTTGCACCCCATGTTTTGGATAAATTACACTTTACACCAAAACTAGGGTTTAAAGCACAAGGATTGCTCCACAAGCTACCTTTTGGTGCCCCAGCTTGGAGAATCCATAATACTTCATCAAATTCATTCTTATGATGTATTATCATCAGAGGAACATCTAAACATGTGCAATTTGCAAGTTAACCCCTTTAATTGGATAATTTGCACATAAGTCCACTTTTAACAAAACAATATTACAATATTGTTTAAAAGGACAGAAAGGGAAATATATGTTCCTCATGAACTTTAATTACATTATCAACAGATAACCACAAGCATTTAATCACATGATTAAGAAAAACACCTGGGGTTAATTCATAACCCAGGTCAGGGATGTTACATTATGTGTACATTGTACTTTTTATTTTCTTTTAGAAATCATATATTATGTAAAGATTCTCATCTATATTATATCAGAAAGTCTATGGAAGGGACTGAATGTAATTTTCTCTATTATTTTTGAAACTACAAACCAGTCCTTGTGTGTACACTTTATTTTTGTTTTTTCTTTTTAAAATTATATATGGTATAATGAAACTGAGTTATACTATATAATAAAGCCTATAGAGGGAGCTAAATATAATTTTCTCCACTATTTTTCAAAACTATGAGCCGATCTTCTCCTTTTAAAAGAGAGTCATTTATACTATATAAGAAAGTACTAAGAGTAGGTTAAATATAATTTATCCATTACTTTTTTAAATTAGAAGCATGTCTCAATATGTATAAACATACCCATTAACATATATATTGTACAAATTTATTGTATTTTGTTTATTAGTTCTTAATGTTTAATCTATAAATTACATATTGTATCTCTACTTATATAAAACAAGCCATTTTAGATTAGTCATGCAATTGTTTTCAACATTTTTATAAATTACAAACACATCCTTTGTACCTAAGAAAGACCCACATACGGGATGGATGCCATTTTCTCCATTATTTTTTTTCAAATTACATAATAGTCCCTTTGTGTTTACACCAAACTTTTGTCTTTAATGTTTTGAATTATATATTTTATTAGAACACTCATAGATACTAATATGTAGATGCAATTTCTTCTATTATTTTTTTAAAATTACATGTTGGTCCCTATGTGCGTACACCACACTTTTATCTTTAATTTTTTAAAATATATATATTGTATTAAAAGACTCATCTATACTATATAAGAAAGCCCATGGAGGGAGTTGGTTGCAATTTTCTCTCTTATTTTTTTAAGTTGCATATTGGTCCATGTTTGTACACCACACTTTTGTCTTTAATTTTTTCAATCATATATTATATTAGAAAACTCATCTATACTATATAACAAACTCTGGGGAAGGGGTTGGATGCAATTTTCTCCATTATTTTTTAAAAGTACTTACTGGTCCATGTGTATGTACACTTTTTCTTTATTTTTTAATTATATATTATATTAGAGACTCATCTATACTATACAACAAACTCTGCGAAGGGGGTTGGATAAAAATTTCTCTATTATTTTAGAAATTACATATTAGTTCATGTGTGTGTACATCACACTTTTGTCTTCAATTTTTTAAATTATATTTTTTGTAGGAGGGTCATTTATACTATATAAGAAACCCCACGGTGGGGGTTAGATGCAATTTTCTCCATTATTTTTTTGAAATTACATGTTGACCCCTATGTATCAACATCATACTTTTGTCTTTAATATTTTATATAATATATTATAGTAGGAGGCTCATCTATACTATATAAAAAAAACCACAGTGGGGGTTGGATGCGATTCTCTCCATTGTTTTTTGAAATTACACATTATTCCATGTGTGTCAACATCACATTTTTGTCTTTCATTTTTTAAATTATATATTGTAGTAGGAGGCTCATCTATACTATATAATAAAGCCCTAGAGGGGATTAAATGTAATTTTCTTTTTTTAGATTACATACTGGTCCCTATGTGTGTACAAAGCAATTGATGATCCAATGTTACTAAGTTAAAGTGTAATCAATTGCTGATTTGGTGATCAATCCAATGATCCAAACCTTAATTGGTTGACTTGGATTTTGGTGATATGATGGGAAAACGGTCTCAAGACCATTTGGAGGTCATCCAAACGACCTCAAGACCGTTTGGGATCAGGTCATACCCAATTTGGATGATGGTTCTATGGTTTCAAAGTAACTAGTCTTACATTGATTAGTATTGAAGGATCATCGATTCCAAACCCTAATTCATTTGAATCAAACCCTAATTGATGAATAATTGAGGGTCAATTGAGGGTCAAATCAGTTTAAGGTTGAACTATTTAACTCAATTGAAGTATGAGGATAAGTCCAATTGAGGATTGGTTCCATGAATTCAATGATTGAAGGAATTAATATTGAGAACCATAAACCGATTGGTGTAGTTGAGACCATCCTTGGTCCATGCGGTTTTGAGGAGGTTTGGACCAAACGGTCTCAAGACCGTTTGGATTCATGCGGTTTCAAAACCGTTTGGAGGTTGAAAGTGTAAAACCGTTTGGGATCTTTTAAGGTCAAGAATGCTTAATGCTTTAAAGACTTAGATGGTTCAATGGTTATTTAACCTAAACCCTGAAGACACCTAAAGTCATTAAGGGGTTAATTAATTAGTAAACTAATGTATGATAGGGTCAATGGTGAAGATTACAAAAGTACCCTTAGTGGGTTAGTGTGACTAGTACCCTCGATCAGGTAAACCCTAATGACCTTAGTGGTGATGACTTGACTTATGTCAGTCAAAGTTGAGTTGACTTAACCTAATCAAGAGTGATGTAAACATCATCTATTAGTAAGAGGAGAGAGAAGACTAGTAATATCAATGAAAATCAAATAAGATACCTTTAAAATGTATCAATACACACCAATAGGGTATGATCCTTCATAAGGAGATCATGGAAACCCTAATTATGAAGTTTATGAATCTTAACTTAATTTGAAAGTGTTAATGGAAGTAATCTTCATAAATTATGATGGTAAGACCTCAATTTACTGTGATGTGAATAGTAAACCCTAATTTTAGGGTAAATCATGTAATGTGAATAGTAAACCCTAATTCTAGGGGAATAACATGATGTGAAATAGTAGTCCCTAATGGAGGGATATTAATCATAAACCTAATCTAGGGGAGATGTGATATGAATAGAAACCCTAATTAATGAAAGGTAGGGTACTTTAACCCTAAGTTTGGGTTATGCTTTTAAGTATGAAACACTTTTGAATGAATTATAATATGAGGAATCCTTATGTTACGACCCATATCAGGGTTAGACAATAAATACCTCTAATTATGTGAAATACCCCAATTAGTGTTGAGTATCAAATTAAATATCATGGTTAATCAAATAAGTTAATATGTGAATCAATAGTTGAGATGAAATCATCCGAGGTATCTAATGACAATTTCAGTGTTAATTGTTGAGTTAAGTTAAATGCCAAGATGCAATTGGTACTTTGACTAGTTATGATACGATACTAATTAAGATTTCTTGCATTGAGATCGTAGTGGATTCTGTGATTGAATTTTTGCAAAAAGAATCAGTCAAATCGGACCTACGAGGCAAAAGTTATGATGCTTTTGATTTTCTTGGGCTGATATTGCAATTTCTCCAAATTTACCCTTTTTATTTCCCTTTCCTTTATTTCACTTCTCGCTTATCTGCTTTCTCCCTCACGCGGTGAATGGAACAGGACCCTGCGCAGCGGCGCCCAGGTGCAGGTCGACCGACCTGCGATTGAGGGATGAGAGGGCGGCCGTTTTGGCACCCCTTGGCCTTGATTCAGTACGCCTACACCTCTGTCATCCTTCCTTTCTTCTCCTTCTTCCTTTATTTCTTCTCTAGCTCGTCCAACAGCAACTTTAGCTAGCCCTAGCCAGGGCGCCGGCTGAGTTGCAGGGTGCAGCGGTGGTGTTGCCCGACCATCAGAGGAGGGGCGCGATTCCTTGGGCTCTGATTCAACATGGCGCCACCTCCCTCTCCTATTCTCCACCCTTCTTCCTCTTCTTTCCCAAAACGCAGCCCATCCAACCTGCTAGGGTGGTGCCCCTAGCAGCAAGGCCGGCCAGCAGCTGCACGGCTCTGGTCAGGAGCCCTAGGGCATGCTAGCATCTCAAAGCACCAACCCTCGAGCTCGACCACAAGTCCCGGGTGGAGATCCGCAGCCATCAGCTTGATTAGCACCCAACCGAGCCTCCCTTTTCACCTGTGCGTGAAGGAGCTGCTGCTTGCAGCAGCATGTCTGACTAGGAACAACTTGGGCGTAAGAGGCATTTAAGTGAGGTAGTTCTGACTTCGGCATATAGTCTTGATCATGAATTCGTAGCCTTAGCTAGACCTAGTTGTTGTTTGAATCAATTTTAGATCCGTGCGTGATGAAACCATGTTACTGTTATATTGCAGGACCAGTGTTTTGGTCGGCCGAATTGGGTATGATTTGGCCGAGTTTCCTTTATAAGGAAATCAAATAGGGTTTTGATCGGCCGAGTTGCAGGCTGATCGGCCGAGTTTCCAGCCAATCGGCCGAGTTCCCAGATTGGTCGGTCGAGTTTCAGAATAGTGAGTAGTAGTTCATTTAGAAATCATTATTTAACTCAATTTAAATTCTTAATTACTTCTGTATCAGTTAGTATAACTTTTAGATAGGGTAGTACATACAATAGAGTATGTTAGATTCCTTGGAACTTGAAATACTTGATATGCTTAATGAAAATGATGAAATTTCCTGTATTATAGTTGCAATGTATTTGCTGATTTAAAAGTAGATGTTTAGCATTGAAACTGGATAAATGATATTGAATCATGTTTAAGGATGACAAATGTTATATATGTGCTTCAAGAAATGTTCAGAATGTGCAGTAAGTATGGAATGTGATATTCTTTTTTTAAATGGTTATATGTTAATCAGTTAATAGACTTAGGTGCCCCAACACCGTAGAACCCCATTGCGCGGTATGTACCTTTGGGGTTAAACGACCGATCTAGCCCTGAGTCTAGATGGTCGGCGACCAGTGTTCAACAATAATCCGTGCGTGTGTCACGGTGGCACTGGAGTAATATAGGGTTATCCAACACCAACCAGTTGAGTAATTCTGGTGGTAACCCAGTGTTGACTCCCTGCGCCTGTGTACTCAGGTTAGAGGAGGAGTCTAGAGCACTCAGAGTTAGTGCAGTGAGGCCCTTGAGTGCCTAGGAACTGCAGTGAGGCCCTTGAGAGCCTGAGAGTGTTGTGAGGCCCTTGAGTGCCTGAGGCCCTTGAGAGCCTGAGAGTCCTGTGCAGACCAGGACGGGAAGTCAGACTTAGCATTTCCCGGGTGTGTCTCTAAGTCTTGTACGGTGGGATCGTAGTTCGCTACAGATCTTCATATGTAGAGTGCACTGCATATGTTTGGGGCATAATAATATAAATATGTAATCATATAGGATCACAGTAAATTAATATTATCTGAACTTTTGTGCCAATTCATTATATCTATTTTTTGGTTTAAATTATCTGTTGTTTCATAGAAATGCGATTATATTCAGTAATCTGCTATGTCATTAGAACTGCCCTGCTTGTACTGTATTTATGTTTATTTCAATTTTATAAACCTGATGAGTTGTTTAGTGATAGCTAAATGAAATGCTATTCACTGAGCGAGTAGGCTCATACCTCTACTCAAAACATTTTCAGGTTATCAACATCACAGGAATCTGAAGGATCCGTTCAACCTAACACTCGGTCTGTAGAAGGTTTATGTAGTTAGTAGTTAGAGGTCTCGTAGTCTTTCCCCTCAATCCTTGGGACATGGTGTGGGTGAGAGAGAATGTGTATAAAGATGTAAATTAACTGTTATGCCTTATTTTATGTCGGACAATGTAATATGCTGTAGACTTTGTTTATATTACTAGTCAGTTTAATAAAAATACTTCCGCAGATTGTTTAGCTTTATTTTACAGCATAAATCAGTTTATCTTTTTAATGTCTTTAAAATGGTTTAAAAAGTTATGAGAGGTTTGGCTTGTGAGTAATCCCTCCGTCGCACCCTAATCTCGTGGATTGAGGTTAGTGTGAGATCGGGGTGTGACACCTTAGGCCTTATAAGTCAAAGGGGTTTAATAACCCTAATTGAGTTGAATAAACCCTAACCCTAGAAATCAACCATGGTGATGTAACATGGTCATGGTATGATGTTGATAGCACGACCGTGCAAGGGAGCACGGCCGTGGTAGCTTTACTTTGCACGACCGTGCAAGATGGCACGGCTGTGGTGTTCTATGAATAAATTGAAAAGAATTGGTATTGTGCTGATATTGTTATATATGCATGTCTTCAATTATGCTAATCATGCAGGTTGCTAGCAAAAGGTGATCATAGCCAGGCAAGGGTTATGATGTTTTATTCATTAAAAGCATTTTATAAGCTTTATGAATAATGATATACTATGTTGCCTGGTTTAAGAGATAACATATGAGAATGATGGGCTGTAAGAGCCTTGAGTAATATTTACATTGTTACAATTAAGGTCATGCTATTAGATGACTTATTATGATTTAAGGGTTTGAACACCCCTGTTCTTGAACCATAATGATGAGATGGTTATGAAATGATAATTTATGTGAAATAAACTTGATACATTTAGTATTCTTCCTCTATAGCAGATGTTTTAATTGTTTATGTTTGAAAACATGCTTGATGCTAAAAGAATACTAAAATGTACTTAAAATAATCAAGTATGATCATATCATGTAGGGCCCTGACCATAGATCCATCATTGTTAGAGACCAAATGATGGTGAAACAGGTTTTCCTAAGGAAACTCCTGGATCATATACTTTTGAGTATATGGGGGTTTATGGACGTGAATATCCTTACGTCCTAATATAGGAATTGATGTAGGATGTACTATTAACCTATTAATCCTTCATTATATGTTTATACCGGGATGATGTATCACCAATCTCCCGAAGAAATCACCAATACCGCATCGATGAGAGATAAATAAGAGATCTTTCGATGACGAAGAGAGTCCAAAATACCACTGTAACTCTATAGTGAAGTTTCCAGAATACCCTGGATAGCTATCATAGCAGAGACACAAGATGTCATGCAAGTAAATCCTCTTACTGACTGAGGAAGATGAGGTCATAAGAATCCGGCTCTTTTGATGACCTATGTATGGTACTGACGCGATTTCGTAATGGTCGGTTGGAGAATGAGAGGTATACCTCATCTCCGCAGGGCACAATAATGTTTGAAAAATATAATCAGCCGTGTAGCATAATTGCTTAGGTTGAACTACGAGAAACAAATGTTTGATGTTACATAGTTTATATATGTTCTTCATATTCTTTAATGAGATATGCTTTGATATCCAATTAGATTATAATTGAATTGTTGTTTTACTGACATTAAACCTGTTGTTAAATGTTAATAATCATACTGCTTAATGTTATTCCTTATTGCAATAACAAAGCTTCTGGCGGAGAGTTATAACTCTCGCTGGGACAATTGTTCAATTGTCTCACCCCCGTGGGATTCTTCTTTTTAGGTAGACGCCGAGGACGAAGGAATCCATTTAAGAATGAGCAACAACAGCAGCAACAATATCAGGGGCAGCAGTGAATCTCAGGTGGAGATACTGACTGTCAAATCTTGTAGATAGTATGTCTTATGTCGTCTCTGTACTCTCAGGTCCTAGGAGTCAGTAGGTCTGAGGTTTTTGGCTTTAAGCCTCGAGATTTTGTTGTATCTTGCCTTGTACAGTTAGCAGGGCAATGGATGTATGTAATCACTCGAGAGGTGATTCCACAGAGATGTAATGTTAAAATATGATGTAAACTGTTTATCCTGTTTCTTATAAAGAAGTTTTATTGTTTAAAGATCTTTTCTTAAAAAGTTTTAATTTCTAGTGATTTTTCATTATTCCACTTCCAGTTAAACAATCGCTTTCGTAGAGTTTACCACTTCCGCATTAGTTAATCCTGTTTTCGCGAGACGGTCGCCACACATAAAGAGATCGATTTTTAATTTGAAAAATTAATGAAGAAAATTATATGCAATCCCTTCCACGAGCTTTCTTATTTAGTATAGATGAGTCTTCTTATATTATAAATAATTTTAAAAAAGAAAGAAAAAAGTGTAGTGCACATAAGAAGGACCCCTTGTAATTTTAAAAAATAATAGAGAAAATTTTATTTAGTCCCCTTCATGGACTTTCTTATACAATATAGATGAGTCTTCTTATATCATATATAATTTTAGAAAAAAATATAGTGTACACACACGTGGACCGATTTGTAAATTTAAAAAATAATAGAAAAAATCACATTCAACTCCTTTTGTAAGTTTTCTCATATAGTATAGATGAATATCATATACATATATAATGTTTAAAAGAAAAGACAAAAATATAGTATACACTCATAGGGTTCTGTTTGTAATTAAAAAAAATAATAGAACAAAATTGCATTCTTCCTCCGCGGACTATCTTATGGCAACGGGCATACAAATCAAATATAGTTAAGGAAGATAGCAATATGGCTGAGCATGTTAACGGCAAAATTTATGACAAGAAATCACAGCTAGTATATTAACCTTTAGGGCTGATTATTAAATGGATAGTGTACAGAACCTTCAATAGTACTCATAACGCCTTTTATCCACATAATAATGAAATACATCACATGAGTTGCACAACACAGCAATACATGAGCATAAACGATAAATAGTTATATGTGTATAGGTAAGAGATGAGAAACTGCCAATTAGCATAGCAAGAGCAATTTTCTTATTAACCCACTTTGCATATTGCTCATATATATATTACACTCTTCAATGTTATATTTGGGATTAGGAGAGAAATATATCTTCCTCCCAACCCACAGTGGTTCAAACAAGGATTCTTTCATTGGAGACCATCTGCCGAATCATTTTCTTGTGAAGTAGATTGACCAATGATCTTGAGGCCCGAGCCCACGGTAACAGCTTTCGGCTGACTACTTAGGCCATGGAGTCGATTATTGTCTTCTGCCGGCGCGATAGCCCATTTGCCGTCCAATAATGTACTCGGTCCGCATTTTCGAAAAGTGGCAATGGGTGTGCCCAGCTAGCAATATGGCTGTTTCTGGTAATCGTAGACATGTTAACGACAACATTTAAGAAAACACAGCTAGTATATTACTCTTTAGCGCTAATTAAATGGATAGTGAACAGAGGAAGTTCAATTATACTCGTAATGCCATTTTATCCACTTTATTATAGAATAAATGCACATCTAGCACGAGTTGCATAGTCATTACACAACGCATCAATACATGAGCATATATGATAAACAGTTATACGTGTATAGGTAAAAGATGACAAACTGCCAACTAGTCTAGCAAGAGCGTTTTTCTGGTTAACCCCAGGTGCATAGGTTCACTTATGACCATCTTCAGTGTATTATTTCTTTAAAGCTTACCGGTGAATACACACACATATTTACGTGCAAAATTATACATATCTAATCTATATTAGATAATATGAGTTAGAATACCTATTTTGTACTTTAGAAAATATTCAATGTAGATACGTGTGAGTTTTTTGTATGGACTATTTCAACACTTATTGAAAATGACTTGGCCCTAAAAGGGAAGATTTGCATGGAGTTAATGAAATATCATAATTTAAGAGTTAAAAGAGATTGGCTAACTCTCAACTCTCTTGGGCCGCTCTCTCTCTAGGGTTAGCTCCCGCTTCTCTCTAGATTCCCGGCAGCTACCGTTGGGGGGAGGGAGCGTCGTGGGCGCCTTCCTCCCCCTGGCTCTTATCGCCTTCGGTGTGGCTCCTCAACTGAAGATAACGACGGTCCTTGGAGATCGAGAGCCCCAAAAGCTTGTTGTTGATCGACTGAGGCAGATCGCGGCTTGGAAGAGGGGAGACCCGATGCGCAGCTTGGAGCCAGGACTTGGGTCACTTGCGGCAACATTGACTTCGTCGACTCCATTTCGTTTAAAGGGGACGGATGGAGAGGAGTCACAACATGCTGGTTCTGGCTCTCGCTGGGCAGCTTCGTCGTCACAGGCACAACAAGGGGGTCTCTCAGCTTCCCTCTCTACCTCCTGGCCCTTCTTCCTGAGCCGAGTTTTGTCCTTGTCCTGTGCAACAACGGCTCCTCGACCTCGACCGATCCCGCTTCGCCCTACCCGACCGGCGGCTCGTCCCTCATGGCGGCGCCTCCAGATCTGGGAGTTCCCGACACAGCGAAGGGACCTCCTCCATCTTCAAGCTGGTTCTTCACCGTTGGATGATGGGCGGAGGTTGCTACGGTGCTCTTGGCGTTAGTTGGTTGTCTCCCTGCTGTTGTGAAGATGTGAAGATGGAACACCTTCAAGGTGTTCGTTGAAATGCCTCTGGGAAAATAGGGGCATATGGTCCTGGCTGGGTTTCTCGTCCAGTATTTGGCCTCGTGCCACTTGATGTTTCTTTCAGAGCATGTCCATCATGTCAAGCTTCTCTGGAGCGCAAGCTGGATTCAGCCAGGGAGCAGGGTACGACTATGATGTTTGATCTCAATCCCCACTCATCACAATTTGTGGGTGTATCAAAAGCCAGTGATGAGAGGTTTTGAGGTGCACAATATATGACTCTTTTGTTCCTTGCTACTCTAGTGATTGGCTCTAGCAAAAGCAGGATGTGCTCATGCTTCCAGTTGCTAGCTTGGACTTCATCTAAGCCCTGGATATCTTACGAAGCCTAGGATTGTAGTGTAAGTGCTTTGTCCCTAGAGATTTTGGTCTGATGGGGTGTAGCCTATCAGTATCGCCTTTGTTCTCATACTTTGTGGGTGTCCTTTATGCTATTGAGTGCTTGGCTATGCACAAGGCTTCGCATCTTTAGGTTGAGATATTTAGAGTTAAAGCCTTATGTACAATTTTTGTTTAGATCTTTTTTGGTCTCTTATCCTTGTTTACCAGCTTGTTGGTATCAAGGTTTGTTAGCTTTTCTGTAAGGGGTACTTCGTGCCCGAAGTTTTTGGTATTATTTTAACACGTTTTTTTGACCGACCAAAAAAAAGAGTTAAAAGAGAACATCATAAAAATAGTCAAGAAATTCATTTATTTCACAAAATATAATTTCTACTCGCGTAGAATCGATGTCTTCTTTTCCGGAAACACTTGTTAATGATTAATTATTACTATATATGTAATATGTTTCTAGAATGGATAACATTGTAGAAATCTAGATGTTGAACCTACCATGTAAATTACAAGACTACGACATCTAATCTAAAATGAAATGATGTCTCTCTCTCTCTTTGTGTGTGTGTGTGTCTATATATATATATATATATATATATATATATATATATATATATATATATATATATATATATATATATATATATATATATATATATATATATATATATATATATATATATATATATATATATATATATGTGTGTGTGTGTGTGTGTGTGTGTGTGTGCACACATATATGTATGTATATATGTGTGGGTGTGGGTGTGGGTGTGTGTGTATATATATGTGTGTACATATCCGTCTGTGTGTGTCTGATCTATATTACCCCTTATTAAAATTTAATGGAAAATAGACAACATTCAATTATTATTTTTTAAAACTAAGGATCCATGCATAATAATTTCATTTAAATAATCATGAATCAGATACAAAACTATCAACAGTAGAAGCGGAAAGAAAATTAAGTTATTACATTGCTTTTGAACTCAGTTCTCAACATGAGCTTCATGAAAGATTACTAGAAAGGAAACTAAATGATCTAGCAATAGCAACCTAGATATATTGCAAGAGTCCCTTGATCTACTCCTGAATAGGTCCTCCTTGCTCTTGTTCCTCTCCTTGTCCTAATCATAGGTGGTTGGGATCACTCAACAAGAGGAGAAAATAAGGTATATGTAAAAATAAAGAACAAGAATAAGGTAATATCAACAAAAGATAATAAAGGGTGTATGTTCATCAAGAACAAAGAAAGTCAAGAGTATGGGGCACATATCAAATAAGAATCTTGTCATGTCAAATAATAAGAATTTTTTCATGAATGATTAAGTTAGACTAAATTAACTAAGTAGGGTTGAGGCACCTACCGAAACCCAAGCAAATAGGTGAGGGGAAAGTAAACACATTCCCAGTCACCTACAAAATATTTATATATATGAGGGAGAGTAAACACATTTCCCAGGACAAAATAACACATGCCCAAACTATGGGTGGTTGTACATAAGTACCACTACATTAGCTAATGAGTCAAACATGTCATCATGCTAAAAGAAATATCATGGCAAGCTGAAATAATAGAATTATTGCAAGTGGGGTTCAAGAACCCAAGAAAAAAATGTAAATTGTACCAAAAAGATCAATAATAGAAATAAAGGTTTCAGTCCAAGCCACACTGGGAAATTAGGGTTGGATAAAAAATATGCCCAACTTAATAGGTAAGATGCACATACCTCAACTTAGAGTCCTAGTCAATTATTTTTCATAAACTTAGTTGATTCCAAGATCTTCTTTGCCTAATTCACGTTAATCACATAGA
This sequence comes from Alisma plantago-aquatica, assembly GCA_963693085.1. Classification (NCBI taxonomy): domain Eukaryota; kingdom Viridiplantae; phylum Streptophyta; class Magnoliopsida; order Alismatales; family Alismataceae; genus Alisma; species Alisma plantago-aquatica. Next base: position 367,345,388 of record OY856413.1, on the reverse strand, counting down.
TTAGGATTTTATAATGCATAATGTATAAATAAACCCTAATTTTAGACCTTTTTGAAAAACCTCAGATTTTGGTCAAAAAACTAGACCAAATGACTCTTTATGTTTTTCTGATCAAGAAAACATATTTATTTGTCAAATTTGGAGTTTATATGATGAAGTTAAATTTTTAGGGCTTTTTATATGATTTATTAGATTCTCAAAAAAAAATCTTTGAAAACATGGAAATCAAACATAGAAATATCACTTTTTTTTAATTCCAAAACATATTTTTATAGAATTTTTGGACACATAGATCAAAAGATATGACTTTTATAAAATTGACCAGCCATAAAATTCCACATAAAAAAATATCTCACGAGAGAGGGAGAGAGAGGGAGAAGTTGGGATGTGTGACTTGGCCCAACTGTGAGTGGCCAAGTCACAGGTCAAAACCAAGTCACCTGTGTTCAAAACAAAACAAAACCCAAGCCAAAAGACCCCCTTTCCCTCGTGCGAGAAATAAAGGAAAGAAGAGAGAAGAAGGGGAAAATTGGGGAATAAGGAAGGGAGATTCTTCCCCCACATACTGCCTTCCATGGACAACTGATGCAGCTGCTTACTCCAAACAAGTTTTGGGAAAAATCTCTATGCACGATCAAACGAGAAGCCAAGAACAGTGAAAGGAAGAGGAAGTCCTGAGGAACTTACAACTAGGTGCAATTGATCAGAGGTGGCGAGGAGGAGGAGGACTACCCACTACAAAATCAAAGTCAAATTGAGACCATTGGCGGCAACACATGTGATGTGGGAAGAAATTGGGTGGAGAGGCGAGCCAAGCAAGGAGAGAAAAAGGCATTTGTGGGGCTATTTATAGGTGTGGTGTTGTTCTAGGGTTTAACCAAGATGGCTGAGATTCCTTGGTGCCCAAGAATTGGGTGTTTCCTAAATTTTCTATGAAATGACATGATCAAGGGATCAAAAGATGTGCAATCTAAAAAGAAACATATTGTCAAAAGAGTTATCAAAAAAGATGAAAAATGAGCGACAAATCCAAGTTAGAAAATCATGTACATTTGGCGCCTATTTCCTTTTTGGGCTCAAGCTTGAAAATGACCCTAAGCTATTGGATTATGGATCCAATGGTGTAGATTGCATGCATGAAACACATAAGCGTAATATCAAAAGACATTCCTAATTGATTTTGAATAAAGTTTCATTTAAATTATTTTTCTTTTTCTCTCTCCTTATTTGAGGGTACAAACAAACTCCAAATTAATTAAAATTTGAAACCGAGCTTATTTTGGACATATAGAATCCAAATATGTCATTAGTTTTCACTTTTGAGGATGTTTAATATTTTATTTAATTCTTTTAAAGTAAATCTTATTTTCTCTTTCTTAATGCATTAGAGACTTCTAGAATTACACAATTAATATGAAACTTTACGTACAAGCAAACTTAATATATGTTGGACATGAAGTGGCCATTAATTTTATCCTTTGAAGTTATTTATCATAATATTTAATATTTTAGGCTTTATTTACACTTTCTCTCTCCTAAATACATTAGAACATTAAACATTGTTCATATTAGTTGAAAATTTACCCATAGCCTTATTTTAACATGTAGATTTCGAATTTAAGATTAATTTTCTCTTTTAGAGTCATTAAATGTTTTATTTCACATTTTTAAGGAAAATCACCCTTTTATTTTCTAAATAAAATTGTTATAATTATTATTATCCCAAATTTTTGAAACCAAACCAAATCTAATCCAAATAAAATGAATATGAAATTATCTTTAAACAATTAGTCTTCCTTTTATGAATTTTAGCCTATTAGGCATTATTACCACTATTCCTCATATTAAATAATTCAGTATTGCATAATCTTGTTTAGAGAGTTATTATTCATTTCTTTATCTATTCCTTATTCCAAAAGGTTGTAGAAAATTTTAGAATGAATTTGTTTTATCACTATCACACTTAAAAAGCAAATTTGCATTTCAGACCCTGATTGAAACATTCACTGAGGTATTTATGCATAAACCCATATATTGGCATAAATATTGTTCAAATATGTTCCATCCCACTAATAATTCCCATTAATCAACATCAAGGCCAAAAAGGATACAAAGGAAAGGAAAAACTTAGGAACATGGCCAGATCAAGATTATACATAGATTTCAATTTGTTAGAACACATCACCCCTTAAAAAGGATTTTTCCCCAAAAATCTCAAACAAAAAGAGAAGGGTGAGTATGTAACATCTCATCTCTAAGATCCCAAGTAGTTTTTTCCTAACCATGATACTTCTACAAGACTTATACTATCTCTATCTCCTTGTTCTTCAACTGCTTAACACAGGAATCAAGAATCTTTACATGTAACTCCGTGTAGGTCAAGTTCTCATGAATCTCTAAAGGTTCGATTGTAAGTACATGAGAAGGGTCTTTCACATACCTCTTAAACATAGAAACATGAAGCACATTATGGATCCTGACATTGGAAAGAGGAAGAGCTAAATGGTATGAACAATCTCCAACCTTATCCAAGATCTCAAATGGTCCAACATAGAGAGGACTATGCTTGCCTTTAACTTTAGATCATGCAATAGAGTGTATAGGATTGATCTTTAGGAACACATAGTCACCCACTAAGAAACTCACATCAGACCTCTTCTTGTCTGCATACATCTACTATTGATCTTGTGCAACTTTCTTACTCTTATAAATCAACTAAACCTTCTCAATCATCATCTGCATACCATCAAGCTTCACCAAAGTACGTTCTCTCACAACATCCCAATGTAATGGAGAACGACAAGGTCTTCCATATAGGATTCATAAGGTGGCATATGAATAATATCTTTGTAGCTATTGTTGTGAGTAAACTCAGCCAATGAAAGATAATTATCCCATGCACCTCCCCAGTCCATAACACAAGCACCACACCAAATCTTCTAGATTTTGCATTGTTCTTTTGACTGACCATCGGTTTATGGATGATAAGTTGTATTGAAGCGTAAGTCAATTCCCATTTTTTCCTGAATCTGACTCTATTGGATCCTAGATGGGTGATTAGATGCTCTCTAGAGGGGGGGTGAATAGAGTTGAATGCACTTAAACAAAATTCATTAGACCTTCAAGATATATCACAAGATAAGGTTGCTAAACAGGAAATTTGTGTGCAACTATAACAAACATAGAAAGGGAGAGAGATTGAGCAAACAGAAGTAGACAAGCTATTTAGAGTGGTTCCACACTTCAAACTAGAAGTATGTCAGTCCACTTACCTAGAGAGGTCAACCTCTAGGATTTCCTAACCATTGCATTCTTATATTCATTCATAAGACTTACAATACATGACCAACAAAGGACTCACATATCCAATACAAAGAGTTTTCAACCATACCAAGGACTTACCCACTTTGCAAGGAGTCTTCCGCCTTCTTCCAAGGACTTACCTACTCTTGCACAAGTCTTCATCGTTGCAGGAATTACCCACTCTTCTTGGATATTTTGCCTTTGACTTCACCTTCACTCGGATAAGCTTCCACCAAGGACTTACCCACTTGAGCAAGGAGTCTTCTGCCTTCACCAAGGGCTTACCCACTCTTGCTCCAAGTCTTCAGCATTGATCTTCACCAAGGGCTGCCTTCCCTTGTTCTTCTTCACCTCTCTTGGATAAGAGAGAGAACCTTCATATTCATGATTGAAATGAGAGATGGGGAGGTGGTGGAAGTGAGAGCCTCACAATATATACATGTAGGACTAGCTCTCTTATAGATTTCCTACTCACTCTAATGGATGTAGAAAGTGATTAAGCTTAGACAGAGAGAGGAGTCTATAGGAAGAACTCAACTATAGAATAGGAACCTCACATAGAGTTTGCATTGAATGCTCAACCTTGGAATGAAGCCCAAGGGGTCCTATTTATAGCTGGGGATGCCTCTTAGCCTTTTGAAATACTTGAGAATGAAAACTAGCCGTTTTGTGGCTTGCAACAGATATATTTTGCTTGTTGCAACTCCACAATGGCTAGAAACACTTTTCTGCACTTTTCCGTACAGTGCAATCGGTCGAGTTTCTATAAAGGTAACTCGACCGATAGAGTAAAAAACAAAGTCGATATTCATACCATCGGTCGAGTTTGTCCTAGGGAAACTCGACCGACCAATGAAAATCAAATTGGTCAGTTACTCCATCGGTCGAGTTCTTTGTAGTGTAAACTCGACTGATCAAAAGTCATTTTCAAGATCCAATTAGGATTGGTCGAGTTTGCAACTCACAGAACTCGACTGATGAACAACCTGATGTGAATTTTGGAAAATGGCTTTTGAGTGCTTAAACATTCGATCTAAGTGCTCAAGATTTTTTCTAAGCTTAATTACAAGTCATACAATCATTACAAGTGATTTACAACATGATTCTAATGGATTTACATCATATTACAAAAACGTGCACTTGTATTGACTTTGACTTGTCTTTTCTCCAATTTGATATGCACAAGTTAGGGCATTTGGAGTGTGTCTATACCTAATCTAAAATCACTCAAGTAGAGACATTAGACACCAATATGTGGAATGGTTAGTCATCATCAAAACATGGGTTTATTCAATTTAGACGTGAGTCAACATTGACCTAATTGACCTTGAGTCAACAGATCCAATGGCTCAAGTTGATTTAATTTTAATGGATTCAAGAATGGGTGATTCATTGATTACCAACCCTAATTGGATTGAATGGTTGAAACCCTAAATCAATTGAGTCAATTTCTATGTTTAATGGCTCAAACGGTCTCAAGACTGTTTGAGGTCAAGAGGAGTCATGGATGTATGGAGATCCAAGGATTGTAGATTGATGAACCTTTAATAATCTCAATGTTGGATGGTTTAATGTGTGCAAACCCTAAATCGATTGATTGTAGAAACCCTAATTGATCCATTCAGTTTCAAGATGATTTGGACCAAACGGTCTTGAGACCATTTGGGTCCAAACGGTCTTGAAATCATTTGGGATCAAACGGTCTTCAGACTGTTTGGAGGGAAAATGGTCTCAAACCGTTTGATGTTCAATCGGTTTCAATGATGAGTTTCTCATTCGGTTTCAAACCGTTTGGGGTAAATTATATTTAATTCAAACCATCTCAAACCGTTTAGGGACTTTGGGATCAAGACCGTTTGAAGGTCAAAGTACTTCAAGACCATTTGAAGGTCAAGGCACTTCAAGACCGTTTGAAGGTCAAAGTACTTCAAGACCGTTTAAGGGTCTAATACCTCAAAACCGTTTGGAGGTTTATTTGACTCAAACCATGTAAGTACTATTAAACCCCATGATTGTTAATGATGTTTATCAAAGGTAATTACAATGGTTGTACCTTTAAGGTACTAGGGTGATTAGTACCCTTTGAGAGGTTAACCTTTGATGCTTATGGAAGCAATATCTCAACATACTATGCTAACCCTAAATGTATGTACTTGAATGAAGGGTTGACCTAATCAAATAAAGTTTGAAGTAATCAACATCCTAGATAGGATGAGAGAGAGAGGAATTCATACATGTATAATAATCATGTAGTGGTTAAGCCTCAACACTTTCAACATGAATAAAAGAATATGTAATTAGGGTATGATCCTTGATAAAGAGATCATGAAACCCTAATCGAGAAGGTTGATGAGCCCTAACCCTAATTTAGGGCAATCTTAGATGAAACCCTAATCAAGGGTAATGGTGTAACCCTAATCTAGGGTGATGATATGAGAAATCCCAATTCAGGGTAATATAATGAAAAACCCTAATTTAAGAGGATGTTTCATGAAACCCTAATTTCGGGTAAAGTTACATGAAACCCTAATTTGGGGGAAAGTTATAAGTAACCTTAATTCAAGATAATGATTCCATGGGAAACCCTAATCCAGGGTAATGCCATGTGAAACCCTAATGCAGTGATGTGATGTGAAATCCTAATCAAGGGTAATGTTATGTGTAACCCTAATGCAATGATAAGATGTGAAACTCTAATCCAGGGTGATGCTATGTGAAACCCTAATTTTGGGGTATAATGCATGAAGCCCTATTCTTGGGCAATATGATCATAAGACATAACCCTAATTTTGGGATGTGGGATGAGTATCCCTAATTGACATGAATTTGGAAACCCTAATCCTAATGAGGGAATAGTAATACTACCATTACATTGCATGGTACTGATATGTAATTGATATAACTGTCATCATGTATACTAACCATGTAGGTAGCATGAGATGATGAGCATAGACAGGTATGAGCTATGATGTGTTATTTAAAATGTTCAATGGGCCTTGTGAGCCATGAGAGTAGTTGTTGCCTAGTGAGAGGTGACAAGATGTATAATGGGCCTTGTGAGACATGAGAATAGTTGTTTCCTAGTGAGAGGTGACAAGATGTATAATGGGCCTTGTGAGCCATGAGAGTAGTTGTTGCCTAGTGAGAGGTGACAAGATGTATAATGGGCTTTGTGAATCATGAGAGTAGTTTTTGCCTAGTGAGAGGTGACAAGATGTATAATGGGCCTTGTGATCCATGAGAATTGTTGTTGCCTAGTGAGAGGTGACAAGATGTATAATGGCCTTGTGAGCCATGATAATAGTTGTTGCCTAGTGAGAGGTGACAAGATGTGTAATGGGCCTTGTGAGCCATGAGAGTAGTTGTTTCCTAGTGAGATGTAACAAGATGTTTATAAAGTCTCATGAAAGAAATGATAATGTTCAAATAAACTAGGAAATGGAAACTTAGTAACATAATAATAATAAATGGATAAAATAATAATAATGATATCCTAATCATGCATGCTTTATGTTTATAGCCAAATAAGGGCTATAGTGTTTTGAATAAGCTTAAAGGAGATACGAGGAATAATTGAATTACCTAAAGGATGTGAATATGTATGATGGCTTGGCTAAGATTTAATACCTAGTAAAGGTGATGTGGTATTCAGTGATGTTTGCACAGGATTGACATAGTTCAATACCTGGAATAATTGCATTGGATTGGTAATAATCCAATACCTGGAATAATGTCACAGGATTGGTCATAACCCAATACCTGGAATAATTGCACATGATTGGTAATAACCCAATACCTGGAATAATGTCACAGGATTGGTCATAACCCAATACCTGGAATAATTGCACAGGATTGGTAATAACCCAATACCTGGAATAATGTCACAGGATTGGTCATAACCCAATACCTGGAATAATTGCACAGGATTGGCAATAACCCAATACCTGGAATAATGTCACAACATTGCTAATAATCCAATGCCTGGAATGATTGCACATGATTGGCATAGTCCAATGCCTGGAATGTTTGCACAGGATTGGCATAGCCCAATGCCTAGAATGTTTGCATAGGATTGGCATAGTCCAATGCCTGGATAGAATATGATAATGTATACTCACATGACTGGTACAATTCAATATCTAGTTAGAAGATTGGTTGAGGCCAACAGATAGAAATGAGAATGATTCATGGATGACATACCATGATAATGAGTATCATATGATAAGCTTGAGATGTTGAAATAGTATGATGGATAAATGATATACCTATTCTTCCTATTCCTTATAAATAGAATAGATGATTTACTAATCTATCATACATAGTTGCAATGCTTTAAATTATGTGAATGTTCTAAACTACTTATCCTTTTCTCAGTTTAATACTATTTAACTGCAATAATAATGTTTCTGGTAGAGAGTTATATCTCTCGGTGGGACAATTTCAATTGTCTCACCCCCGTGGGATCCAACATTTTTTTAGGTAGAAGCGGACAAGGAGGCAGAAACCATACAGCAAGGGAAGGACAACAACATCAGGGACAGCAGTAATATCTCAGGTGGAGATACTGAGTATCATGTCTTGTAGATATGAGTCCTATGTGTCGTCTATGTACTCTCAGGTCCTCGGAGTCAGTAGTTAGTGTTTTTATCATCGATATGAGATTTTGGCTTGAATGCATCGAGGTTTTGTGTTGCTCATGTGTAGACTTAACAGAGCAATTGATGTATATAATCCTCAAGAAGAGATCGTACATGGTATGTACTTGTGGACAAGAATGTACATGTAATTCTTTGGTTCTTGTTATTAAGAGTTTTCTGGAATTAGATCTTTTTGCAAAAAGGTTTTAATTTTTGGTGATTTTTTTCAGTAATCTGCTGTTAATGTTCGCTTCCGCTTAGTTAATGACGTTTTTTTCAAACAATGTGCCACAGATACAGTCTTCTACGCCACTTCAGAGAAGATCTGGATGAGGATGAGGGACACCAAGACAGACCAGGCAGTCTTTCTCTCTCCACCTTCCTTCTCGTCTCGACCTCCTTGCTCACAACAGGAGGAGCAGGTTGTGGATGCATAGGTGGAGTGGATGACGGGCAGATGCGCAAGCCTGCCACTCAGCTTGGCTATGGAGATCGTCCTCCACCAGGGGTCGAGTGCTTCTTAGGCACAGCCTAGTGGTGGAGTGAAGGATGAGGAGAAATGGAGGCGGAGGGGCTTTCCTAGCGGTCAAGCACGCTAGGTGCAGCCTGGTGATGGAGTTGTTGGTGTAGATCGGAGGGAGCAGGGGTTGAGCTTGCAAAGGAGCATCCTGGAGGTGTCCCGGATCTGATGCCCCAAATGAGGACCCTACTGGTCCTATTTATAGGCTTGGATGGGGTCTTACAGGGTTTGGACCTTGTTGCAATTTTCACAGTTTGGCTTCATAGTTTGGAAGAGTCCTCACAGTTTGGATACTGATAAACCCTCACGGTTTTACCATGAGGCTTTCTCATGGTCTTGAGCATTGTGTTCTTCTCAGTTTTCATCCACATCGGTCTTGCGCTTCACGATCATGCGCTCTTCACGGTCCTACTTCCAATCATTCTCATAGTTCTTGTCTTAACAGTCTCTGTGCTTTGTGGTCTGGGAGTCCTAGTGATCTGGGGTCCTCGTGGTCTGGTGGCTGGCATCTTCACGATCGTCTTCACGGTCTTAGCTTAATGGTTTCTCTTCCTGGTCTTCACGATCTCAGAAGACCACTGGGACGGTAGTGGTCTTGAAACTGTTAGGGCAGTCCAGTGAGTGTTGAAGGTGAATGTGAGGAGCAGGTGGCTGCCGATAAGACTCCTCCCGGTCTTGGAGAGAGGAGGAGGTGATCGTGAGATTAGGGTTGCAGGTCGAGGTTGGAGGAGGGTGATGCAGAAGTGGTTGTTGATGGTGGCGAGCATATGGGGGCTACAGTGGCATCGTTTGAGATCTGTTGTGGGTCAAGGACCCCTAGGGCATGAGGAGGCGAGCAGAACTGGTCCCAACAACTGTTGGGTGGTCATCGTTGCTCCTTGCGGTCTCGGGAGGAGCAGGCGGCACCGTCCCTGCAGTTGTCGTGGATGATGGAGGAAAGTGGGGGTCAAGGGAGGAAGGTGTTGTGGACAGAAGAACGGAAGCTGGTGGAGGTTGCTTGTTGTAGGTTGCAGGTGAGAGTGAAAGGTGATGGAGATCAGGTCAGAGCGGGCTACTCCTTGTGGTTTGGAGATCGAAGTTGTCTTCACAGTTTTCAAACCGCAAACCCTTCTCACGGTTTCCAAACTATGAGGACGTCACGTGGTCAAGAGACCGTAAAGGGGGTGAGGGAGCGGAAAACCGTTAGGGCATGTGAGGCCCAAACAAAATGGAGGAGCAAACTGCTAGGGCAAACCCAAGACGCCAAGACCACTAGGGAAAACCGCTAAGACAGTTGGCGGTGGTGATGATGGTGGTTGAGGGTAGAAAGATGATGTTGATGTCGATGGAGGTAGAAAGTTATGCAAGTGAGGGTGATGACCATTGATGTAAGGTGAAGGAGATGTGCTTGATATCAACAAAGGAGATGAAGTTGATCAAGGATGTGGTGATGATAGGAGGGTCCAGGGTTGAGTGAAGGTGGATCCCAGATGAAGATATGTCTTTATCATGGCTTACTCAATCTGCATGAAATCAATATGGAATTTAGTCAATAACTTGATAATTCAACTAATTAGGCAAAATTGCATATTGTAGGATTTAGGAGATGAAAGTGAAAGCATTGAGTCAAATTGGGTCCCAGATGGCGACTTAAATGCATGATGAATATGCATTCATGAAAACACCCCAAACTTAAACGTTGCTCATCCTCATGTAACACAAAATCTGAAACAGTCGCCAAATGAATACTCTCAACTTGTGTGGTTGCTTCATCTTTACATCACAATTGTTTTCTTTCTACTTATCATGACTGAGCATCTCAACTTCCTGAGATCACTGAACACATCTTACCATATCTTTGTTCCTGAGTTTGTTTTCTAACATCATTTCCTCCTCACTTTTTCCAACAACAAGCATTTCTAAGCATTTTGTAAGAGTCCAGAGATACCCACAGAATAACAAGTGTGCACCTGATCTGACACTGGTGTTTTTCAGGATAGTGTAGGCATTCATTGTGCCTTAGGTGGAAAAGGAAGTGAAGGGTGGTATGGAAGGAAGAAATAAATCTCTCCTCTATTCGACTCGAGATTTTTATTTTATGATTGCAATTTCTTTTTTTGTGTGCACATTGGCATCTTTTCTTCGTGGTACGCCCCTATTTTTTAGCGAGGGGTATGGAAGAAGTGGATATAGAGGGAGGTGGTGTGCCACCCCGAACTTAGGGTTTGGCACTATTTTGGCTATTTTTGTTTCTTTTTTATGGATGGAGGGGTACAAAGATGATAGAAGAAGTGTAGAAGAGAGTTCAGATCATAATGCAACTTGATTTACAATTTAGTGCACTGGGTGGTTCTCTTTATCATACTCTGCTCAAATAATGACTTGATGAGGATCCAATGGAGATTCCATGTTATTGTTCCACTTATCAGTCAGGAAGCATGACGTGTTTGATCCCTATTAGTTCGATAGACACTTGCCATTTTTATAGAGGGATCATGATGTTAGGATTCATAAGATTCACAAGATGATTTCAATCAATAGGCTAGTTTTAAAAAGTGGTCGTATTGAGGATTTGCTACGAATAAGGAGGGTATAATGATTCAAAATAGCATGGAAAAATGGGATAGATGACTAGGTAATGGATTTGATTGAAACAAAAAGTGTCAAGACTTCATCAAGTTTCTATACACACTATTGTAAAAACTTCAAAATTTTCAAAAAAATTGAAAATTTTGCTCAAAAATGCAACGATGAAACCTTAAGTCTGAAACAGATAGGAGTGGGTGGAAAGTGAAGTATGTACCACCCACCCTCCACCTTAAACTTAGAAATTTTCTTATCCTGAGCAAACTCTAAATCTGAGATGGAGGGGAAAATTTATGTCGGTTGGACCACTAGATGTGGTTGTGTTCCAATCAGCGTGCATCCTCCATTTGAAAAATCTCAAAAATGAAGACTAGTTAGAACTTAAGATAGCATCTCGCGATGCGATTTTTATTGAGTGCAAAATTTTCTAAAAAGTAAAAACAAAATTATTGAAATTTTCTAATTCAAAACTAAAAGTATAAACAAAATTATTGATCGGGTTGCCTCCCGACAAGCGCCTTTTTTTACGTCGATGGCTCGATGTGGATACTATCACCATGGTGGGGCTCTGGGTGGAGCTTGAGCTGGATTGACATATTCTCTTGGTGGTTTCTTTCTCAACCATTCATTAATCTTTGATATGATTCTGGCCTCTTGTATTCTTCCCCATATAGGGCGAGCATTGTCAGAACACATCGGGAAACAACTTGAGTTATGTTGACTTGTTCTCTGTTGCTCCATCCAAGGTGGAGAATAGTTGTAGGGGATCTTAACTGCTTCACTGATAAAGTGGTGTTGTTGAGGCTCGAAAGAAAAGTTCATTTGTTGATGCACTATCCCTTCATCGTAGCAATGCTGGTCATTGATGTCAATCAGATATGGATCTGGGGGATGTTGTCGGTAGAAACTATAGTCCAAATCTTGTTGCGGAGGGAAGATGAAATCAGTAATCTCTATTTGCTAAGTTACCAGTGCATTCTAGAGGATAGTCATTTCTTGAGGAGGAGGTTCATGGGCACCTGAAGAAACGTTAGTATGTGTAACCATAGGGTTGAGATGTGTCTCCTTCTTAGTGAACGACATTTCTTTTATCTCTACATAGACTAGTTCACTCTCAGTCTTCTCTTCATCATGGCCTTTTTATGAGGGAAAATCAGATTTTGAAGAAAGGAATTTCTGCTACATCTAAGTTAATTGATTAACATAGTTGACAAAATATGCTTCTTCTTATTCAGTGTGCTCCTTGGCACTTTTAGATGCATAGAAATCAAAAGATTGGTTTCCCACCCTCAGTGTCAACATTCCAACTTCAACATCAATCAGAGCTCTAACAGTTGAGAGGAAAGGTCTTCCAAAAAGGAGGGGGTAGCATGGATTCTCCCTGATGTCCATAACTATGAAATCACACAGGACATATAGATCCCCAAGCTTTATAGGAATATCTTCTATAATTCCAACAGGCTTGATCATTGAAGAGTCAGCAAGCTCTATGGACATTCTATTGGGCAAGAAGTTGGTGAGGACCAATTTGTTGCATAGGCTGAGAGGAATGATACAAATGCTAGCTCTGAGATTGGCTAGGCTGGGTCGGTTGACGAAATCGCTTATCAAGCAGTTAATTCTGAAGGTTCCTGGATCCTTATGTTTGCGAGCCATCCTATCCATCACTAAATAAGATGATGTTTCCGCTAATTTCACCATCTGATGTTCTTTAGTTTTGTATTTCTGACTGAGCAGGAGTTTGAAAACCTTTGACCATTGGGGCATCTTAGCCATGGCATCTAAGAGCGGAATATTGACATACAACTTTTTCATGATTTCCTTGAATTTGTTGAACCTAGTATCAAGTTGTGTAAAATTTAATCGATTCGGAAATGACACACGGGGTTTATAAACTGGAACAATTGGCTCAGGCAATGGAGTAAGTGTTGACCCTAATAAAGTCGAGTATGTTCTACAGTGGGAGTAGTCTAAGACTCCTACTGAGATCAGAAGCTTCTTAGGATTAGCATGTTACTATAGGAGGTTCATCCAGAACTTCAGTGTTGTAGCGTCACCTCTGACACGCTTAATGAGAAAGAATGCACTGTTTGTCTGGTCAGACAACTGTGAGAAGAGTTTTCAGATCTTGAAGAAGAGGTTGACTACAACACCAATGTTGATCCTGCCCGAGACAGGTAAAGGTTACAAAGTGTTTTGTGATGCTTCAAGGAGAGGCTTAGGGTATGTGTTGATGCAGGAAGGCAAAGTAGTAGCTTATGCATCTAGACAGCTTAAGAAGAATTAGGAGAATCACATGACACATGATTTGGAGTTAGCTATTGTAGTTCATTCTCTTAAGACATGGTGTCACTATCTTTATGGTGATGCATGTAAGGTGTTTACAGATCATAATAGTTTGAAATATATTTTCACCCAGAAGGATCTAAATCTTAGATAGCAGAGATGGTTAGAATTGATCAAGGATTATGATGTGATGATAGATTATCATCCTGGTAAGGCGAATGTGGTAGCAGATGCCCTTAAGAGGAAGTCAATTTCAACAGTAGATGTATTCTCTATGGCATGCTTCAAGAGAGACCTGCTAGTAGAGATGCATAAGTTGAACTTAGACTTAGGAGTGATAGAATAGAGTGGTTTGTTTGCACATATGCAAGTCAAGGCTACCGTTTATTATCAGATCAAGGAACTACAACAGAGTGGCAGTGAGTTATAGTAGATTATGCAGGACATGACAATGGGAAAAAGACCAGAATTCAGGTTTTCAGATGATGGTTTGTTGTATTAGCTTAACAGGTTGTGTGTGCTTGGAGATAGTGATTTGAAAGAAAGGATTCTTGAGGAAGTGCATGCATCAATGTACGCTATGCATCCAGGCAACACTAAGATGTATAGGAATCTTAAGGAGTTGTATTGGTGGGCAGGTATGAAGAAGGATGTAGCTGAGTACGTGGCTAGGTGTAGTGTGTGCCAGCAGGTTAAGGCTAAGCATCAGAAACCTACGGGTACTTTGCAACCTCTCTCTATACCAGAGTGGAAATGGGAACATATCACAATGGATTTTGTGGTAGGGTTTCCCAAGACATCTAGAGGTTGTGACTCGATATGGGTGATTGTGGATAGACTAACTAAGTCTGCTCACTTTCTTCCTGTTGAGTCAACCTTTGATGTCCTTAAGTTGGCTAAGATATACGTGGATGAGATAGTCAGGATGTGTGGTATTCTAGTTTCAATAATATCATATAGAGATCCTAAGTTTACATCCAGGTTTTGGAATTAATTGCATCATGCTTTAGGCACAAAGTAGAGGTTCAGTACATATTTTCACCGTTAGATGGATGGTCAGTCAGAGAGGACCATTTAGACTCTTGAGGACATGCTGAGAGCATGTGTCTTGTACTTTAGTGGAAGTTGGGAAGAACACTTGAGCCTTATAGAGTTTGCATACAATAATAGTCACCATTCCAGTCTTGGTATGACCCCGTATGAAGCTTTGTATGGTAGAAAGTGTAGATCACCCGTATGTTGGTACGAGGTGGGTGAAAAAGAGATTCTTGGACTAGAGATAGTGGATTTGACTACAAAAAAGATTACAGTGATCAGAGAACAGTTGAAAGTTGCACAGGACAGGCAGAAGAGTTAGGCTGAGAAGAGACGTAGACCTCTTGAGTTTGAGGTTGGTGATGAAGTGTATTTGAAAGTTTCACCATGGAAAGGAGTGATGAGGTTTGGCAAGAGAGGCAAACTAACTCCTAGGTTTATGGGCACATATCCTGTCGTTAAGAGGAATGGACATGTAGTCTATAGGTTGGATTTGCCATCTGGATTAGCTAATCTACATGATGTGTTTCATGTATCGATGTTGAAGAATTGTTACCCTGGTACAGAGAACATAGTGGACCCAAAACCTGCACAGCTTAGGAAAATTGTGTCCTATGTTGAAGGACTAGTACAAATAGTTGATCGGAGGATCAAGAAGCTCAAGAATCGTGAGATACCGTTTGTGAAAGTTTAATGGAGGAACCACAACCTAGAGGAAGCCATGTGGGAGCTTGAGTCTGAAATGTGTAACAAGTTTCCTTTTCTCTTTTAGGAATTTCAGGACGAAATTCTTATAAGGGAGGGAGATTGTTATGACCCACTCCATTATTAACCAGTAAGCACAGTGATTAGTGCATCATCATGTTGATTAAGTTAAGTGCTCAAGATGCGATTAGTTCTTTGATAAAGTGATACAGTATAATTAGCATGTTTTCTTGCCTTAAGGTTGTAGAGGATCTCATGCTTGAAATTTTGCAAAAGAAATCGTTCAAATCGGACATCCAAGGCAAAAGATATGGCATTTTTAAGACTTTTGGGTTGAATCTGCAATTTTTCCATTAAATGACTTATAACCCCCTTCCTTTTTTTTCTTTTTCCCTTATCCCCTTTCTTCCCCAACTGACCGATGCCTAGCATTCATTAAGAGGTGCCCAGCGCCCGATCGACCTGCAACAAAGGAGAAGCGACAGATGATTTTGGGTCTCTTCACCTCCCACCAGTAGTGCCCACCTTTCTCCACCTTCTTCCCCTTCCTTCCTTCACCCTTTCCTTGCCCTAGTGGCGCCCTAGCGCCACCCAACAAACAATAGTGTCGGCCAACCAACAATAGGTGTTGCGTCGACCAAGCAGCAACAACGACAGCCGATTAGGGTCTTGAGAGGGCCGTTTCAGTAGCGCCCTGCTTCCCATCTCCTTCCTCCTTCCTTTCCTTTTCTCCTTGCTCTATTCGGTGCCCATCTAGTAAGGGTGGTGCCCCTACATAGCAGCAGCAACAACTGCACAAAGCAATGTCCATGGGTTGCTAGGGCATGAGTAGTAGCACCAAGCATCGTCGTTGATTTCGTCCATGAGCCAAGACAAGGATTCGCTGCCAATAGCCACAGCTAGTAGCTAGCCCAGCCCCCTCTTCAACCTATACGTGAAGAAGGTCTGAACCGAGCTGAACTAGAGGTAGAAGATGACCCCGCTGATGACCAGAAACAGGACTCTGGATGCGTTTCCAGTTGAATTGCGGTCACCTCACCCACTGTGAGTTGAATTTCACTCACTAAGCACGTATAACTCCAACAATCAAGTGTTTTTGGTTGAATCGGTGTTATTTGCAGGTAACAACGCTTACCCAAGTGACGTGCAGTGATGACATCACCATATTTCTAATTTGCATGAATTTCTTAATTATGTTTGCACAACACTAATTGTTTGATTGATATGTGTGATTTGGATTACTGGAACTGCATGATTGATTAAAACCTAATTTGATCAGTTTAAAAGTTGGAATCAGTAGCATACGACCAGTAGTTGTATGGTTTTGGTATAAACCCAAGTTGTACATTTATTTAGTAATCTAATAGATGTACGATTCAAAGAAATGGCAATGACATGAAAAGGGTTCAATAGAAACCTAGTTGCACACCCCTTGTTATATTTAATGTGAGTGTATTAATAATTATATGAATTGACATGTTTCTCAAAGAAATCATTTGACATTTTGAATTAATATTAATAATTCATGCCATGACAAGTAATTGACTTTTAATTGAGTTATGTGATGCATAACTTAGAATTTGGGTTGATGTGCTTGATTTTCAAGGAATTACAGATAATTTACAAGTGCTACTGACAATGTTTAATATATCGAGTATTAACTCTTATTAGTGTGTTACGATGATCAATTGTATAATTCCAGCGTATATGAGCCAAGTTGATATGAGTTTAGTTTATTTAAGAAATTTCAATTTGTCTGCATTCATGGTATATTGATTACTCAGTAAATTACAATGTTTTTGAGTATACTACTATGTCAGGTCTAGAATGATATTCATGTTGTGATTTGAACTAAAATTAAATAGACGAGATGTCATAGAAATACCAGAGTCAAGTATAAGTAAGAAAAAGGTTCAACATAGTAAGAGTTTTCTAGGAAATAATAAAATTATATATTAAAGGGCTCAGACATCGTAGAACCCATATGTGAGGTATGCGCCTTAGGGGTGAAACGACCTAACCCTGGAAGCATCCAATATACGGGGGTCAGAACATGCTATCAGGTGGCATGGGGGATGAATCCCTAGTGGAAGTCTCCTTAAATTATAGTTTGTAGTGTCCAACATCAACCAGAAGTCTTGGTGGCACTAGAGTACAGAAAAGTGTGTCCAACATCAACCAGAAGTCCTAGTGGCACTAGAGTACAAAAAATCCAATAGGTGGCTTGACTCTCCACCTGTGTGCTCAGGTTAGAGGAGGAGTCATGTTTACGGCACAATAGGAGTGTCGAGGCCAGAGAGCCAGTTTCCCTATTTCAGACTAAGAGAGTAGTTAGACTTAGCTATCACGGGGTGTCAGCTAAGTCTTGTACGGTGGGATCGTAGTTTGCTACGAGTCTTCATATGTAGAGTACATTGCATATGATTAGGGTATAAGATAAAATATGTTCATATAGGTTCACAGAGTTTCTTATAAGTTAAAGAGTTCAGAAAGATTTGAGTTAGTTTCACAGTAGTTATCCTTTAAATGAAATTTTAGTATTCTCTGTTATTTAATTGTATCTACGGCCCTGTAGCAGTTGTTATCTTAATGAAATGTTAACATCTCCTGTCATTTAAATTATATTGTTTAGTTCTTCTCAGTATAGTATTATCTTGTAATTTATTCCAATTAATAAACATAAACTGATTTATCTGTGATGGTTGGGTGAAATTCTATTCACTGAGCCAGTAGCTCACCAACCTCCTGAAACATTTTTCAGGTCAACGTCAGCACGAGGAAGATGAAGGATCATATTACCCAACTTCTTATATGGTAGTTTGTAGATAGATAGAGGTCTCTTAGTCCTTTTCCCTTGGTCCTTAGGCATGTGGTGTGGTAGAGAGAGAATGTAATGTAATATGTAGTTTAGTTTTAATTTATCTATTGTGCTTTATGTTTCGCATGAAAGATATAATATGATGTGTAAATCTGCTTTACCTACTTAGTAATGTAAATAGTAATTGCTTTTGCAGTTTAGTAAGATTTCAGTTTATTCCAAGTCATAAGATTTTCCTTTAAATTAATTTTAAGTGATTAAGAAAATAAAAAGTTAAGGGTGATCTTTGTATTATGTTAAATCCTCAATTTATGCCCTAATCTCATGATTAGTCATAATTGTGAGATCGGGGTGTAACAGTATCATATACATGCTATATCCCACAGAAAGCATGCAAAATGATAAAAAGAAAGACGATGATTATGGCCATCCTAATGTGATTCCTCGAGACAAGAGGAATCACGGTCATCTAGGTCCACATCACTTGAAACTTGTACAAGATGAACTTTGTGCTTTGCTGCTCTGGATTTAATCAACTCATCTCCATGATTGATCGGCTTGCCATCACGTCGGTCGATTGGGTGCCACCAGCCAATCGACTGGCGCCTCCATCCGATCGGTTCACTGGTCATCATGCATCTCTTCAGGTCGCCACCCACTTGTCTTGCTCCAGGAACCGGCCGCCTTGGTCCTCCAATTGATCGTCTCATGCCCGAGATGATCGTCTCGATTCTCCAAGTGTCTGACATTCTTTGTCATAACAGGAAATAAACTAATCCTATTTACAATTGCATTGGGAAACCCCGAGTTACATTCAGGGGGAGAAAATGTAGGAAAGAATCTTGAGTTATCTTGAGTTACATCAGGAATAGGAGGTAGGGAATCGGTGCGCAGACTGAGATGCAAGCAAAAACAATCAACCACACACAAATGTAGGCTTTATGGCCACAATCATGCTATAATCACCACAGAAACCGCTTAAGAGTGACACATATTGAATGCATTTATATACCATATCATATATGTATATGTAGGGATTTTGTGGATTTATATTGGACATGCATAAAGCCAATTAATTATTTGCATCCTATGCAATAAATAAAAGGTGACAAACCAAAAATCAATCATATCGATTATCCTAAAGTATAGAACGTTGATGTGGCTCTGATACCACTGTTGGGTTTTAGGGGAGGCAGAGATGGCAGTGGAAACAAAAATTTCTCCCCAAACCCAGAACCCTAAACATTTATATCGTAGGAAGGATGATTTGTAGAGGCGTACCTTGTCCCGAGGCTTGCTAAGTGATGTAACCTCGCGGCGAGTGCGGTATTCACCTCTGATCTAGGATGGCATCTGTGCAACTCCTGGTCGCACCTGGATTGATGGATTGATGACTATCCTCCAAGCGGAAGAAATCTCCCACCTCTATAATAGTCCAAACGAACCACCGAGAACTCTAGTCGTCCTTCTCTACAGGACACTAGAAGGATTTTTTGCCTTCTATCGACGTACTAGTCACCGACGTGCTCTCCCACCACCAGTTGTCATCCTACAGTTGTCTTTCCCTCAATGTGCCTCCCTAGTCGGGTAGCACCTGCTCGGTCTCTCTAGATTCACAACCGGAGAGGACAACTTTGTAGAGCAACTGGTGTTGTCTGAGCTATTTCTAGAAATCCCCCAATACCCCTCTATTTATAGTAGAGGGTTGGGTCAGGGTTCCCAATCTGTGCGGGAGTAGAAGGGTTTGAAATTTCCATGAATTGATACACTACGGCAGGTGAACCGGTCATTTCATAAATGAACCAATCGTTTGGGGACTGAACCGATTGGTTCATCTCATGAACTGGTCATTTAGGGAGCTGAATCGATCAGTTCATTCATGAATGGGTCGTTTCACTTCCCAAGGCAGTTACCCAATTCACTTTCCTGTTTCCATTTCCAAAAAATCCAAAGATCAATACTTGTCCCAATCAAATTGTACAAGTGAAACGAAAATATTTTCTCACCAGCCTAACTTTCCCAAACTGGCTCGTTTGGTCCAGCTGAACCGATCGATTCAACTCATGAACTAGTCGTCTCACTTGACCCTGAGTTGATCGGTTCAACAGCTTGAACCGGTCAGTTGGCAGTCCAAGTTGTGTAGAAATCAGTCAATGCAGTTCTCAATTAATCTGACACCCAAATCAGTTAGTCCAATACTTGAACTTGGTGATTCTGAGTCAAGTCAATTGATTGAATGTTTAATTGAACTACTAAACACATTTAGTAAACAATCTAAACATCATTCATGGATAAACTCCTCTTCCAGGTTAAATCCTATGTGTGTGACCCTGCAAGCCCATGTCACGTTGGCAGTGAAAGTCCATAACACTTATGACTTTACAAGCAAAGAGTGGTGCCTAGTCACACATCAATGCTACCCAATCCTTTCAACGTTCATTCACTTCCTTGATCTCAGAGTAGACTAGATGAGATATGTGTGACATCAATATCACATATTGATTCACACATGCATGCACATTCCTTTCTCAGTCCTACTCATCAAGTGACCATGGAGATCAAACTCCCTTAGGAGGGACAAATCCCATATCTATCACTCACCCCTCAAAAGCCCCATGTGTCAAAGTCACCCAATCATCACCTTTATAACAATCTATATTTCAGGACTGCGTTTGATGATGTCAAAGTGTACCCAACGATGTG
Organism: Alisma plantago-aquatica; assembly: GCA_963693085.1. Lineage (NCBI taxonomy): Eukaryota > Viridiplantae > Streptophyta > Magnoliopsida > Alismatales > Alismataceae > Alisma > Alisma plantago-aquatica. Next base: position 367,324,816 of record OY856413.1, on the reverse strand, counting down.
TTGAGTGTAGTGATTTTAGGTCAAAGAATCACACTCACCACCATCACTGTGAGAGCTGACTATGACTACCAAGTCATGTTTCCATGTGTCACTCTCACGGTGGGTCTGTCTGATACCCTTGTTCTCTAACAAGTACCTATTTGCTTGGTTTGATATCACTATATCATGACGAATGAGATTTTGTCATCAACCAACACACAATCTATTATTGTGTGTCATTGTTGTCTATCAACCTTCCACAATGACATCTGACTAGGGACATAACAAGAATGTACAAACTCTTAACATCAGTATGATCTCATTGTTCAAGTCACGTACTTGAAGGCATACGTCATTGAGTATTGTCATTCTCTAGACATTCAATCCGTTATGTCATTATCTCACAACTGAATGAACCAGAATGAATTGGAAGCTTGTCTTTTATGTTTATCAAATCAATCTTAATGTATCCCACCAATCATCCCATGATTGACTCTCAGGGCATATATACCAACAATAAGAACTAAAAATAAGCATATAATTGACTTGAAAGGAGACCTTGACATGAATTTGACTTAAGCATTCTTGAAATTAATTACTTGACATAAATTAGAATTGAATAAGTAAAACATGCACTCTCTATGATTTTCCCACTTAAGAGCCCATAATTGGCATGAGTGCCCATGATTTGGCTAAATAGCCCATAACGACCCCTTGAGGTCCATGATTGGCTATGATAGCCCATAATTGGCACAAATGCCCATAACGACCCCTTGAGGTCCATGATTGTGAGAGCATATAAAACTTAATCAAATTCTCATAACTTGATTCTTAAAATGAACATTACCATAATATTGAATGTTAAATCTTTGACATAATGGCATTTCTCCCTCATTACATGATTTACATGGTTTCTTCTTAAATGTATGAATCATTACATGATCATAATCACTAAACTAATGAGCATCTGTGATAAACATAGGACTTTATGAATATAACAAACAACATGCAATAATATAATCTAAGACATGATCATTATCTTAATTCCATTCATTTACTTAGAATTTAAAGCATACACAATTCAACCAAGCTACATATGTATAGTGGCATGACCCACTTATCTTATTGGAGCAAACCATAATTCAGTCTCCCTAATCTTGAGTTGATCCTATGTTCATGAAATTACATTATTTATATTAATTATCTTCATTAATACATCCTAAACCCTAATTTAGGTCTTTTAAGTAAATATGGTTAGAGGTAATGGAATTAGGGTTTGGAAACATTGAAGTCATGTTCTTCTCAAAAAATCCTTTCAAAAACGTATTTACATTACATTTTCTGACCATCTGAGTGATTATTGTGAATTTACAAAGTTCAACCAATCAAAATTCAAGGAAATGCCATGTGTACCATTATATGTGCAAGAGAGACCCCACTGGATCTGGGGCCAACCATAGTGAGGCACCTGGCCCAGCTACTCTCTGTGTGAGATGTGTGGTTAGCAACAAAAAGAGAGTTGAAACTACCGAGAACACCCCTAGGCTCATAGACAATGATGCACAAAACACCAGGACAGACATGGCAATTCGCGATACTTCATCACTTGGTTTGTATACCTCCTCAACTAGCGATGAATCGACAAATCGTTCAAGCTCAAGGATTCAGGAAAAATGTGATGAGGCTCCATTGATGGTATCCGGAGGCAGCGTCGTCGTCTTCGTCGTGACCCATCAGTCTCAACGACCCCTGGATTGGGGCCAGGGATGACCGACAATGAGAAAGACCTAAATTGGCCAAGGAGTAGGAGGAAGTGGTCCTACTGGTTGCAGCACAGATGAACACTAGAGGCTAATTAATCATTCAGGTGCGTTCGCGATACCTCAGTGAAGGTGTAGGAACCAAGGAGAAACAAAATAGAGGCCCTTGAGCGGTAATCATTTTTGGAAAAGAAAACCAGAAGAAGGGGCCATGAAAGCAGAACATGAGGATACTTGTACAGCTGATTCAATTGAGCACAAAGTAAGCTTCAAGGGAGCCTCAGGAACAAACGGGTGGCCATGACTAGTGTTTCTCTAGTCGGATAAGTTGTACTGGTGAGTCATCTCTGAATGTCATACACATCTCTCACGGGTATCAAGGGAGGGGGTAGCAGAGGGGTTGCAGCGATGGTTCTAGGTTTTGGGGTCCTCCCTTATCATTTTTAGAGGGTTACTTTTATAGGTTGAGACTAGGGGAAGATTGGGTCTCACCAGGGGGTTGAAACAGGGGAAGGCTCTCACGGCTCCAAGAGTCCGAGAGATGTAGGGCACGACAGTCCCTCAAACCAGGGATGATTTGGTTTGGAACAAGGAAGGGACAGTGAGGGAGAGGTCTAATCTAACAGGGAATCATCAGGGAGGGAGATCAGATAGGGTGAAGATACCAAACACTGTAGAGTCCAGAGGGTGCTGGACTCGGGTGAGGGAGAAGACCCTCATATCCCCGCGAGATTCGAGAGTCCGACCCGATGTTGAATTGTGTCTGCGTGAAAACAAAAGAAGACAGATCACGTTAGGTTATGATGGATTATCTCGATAAGGTGTGATATATTTTGATTAAAATCTATATGGAATCTCTCTTAACTAGTTTAGATGGTCAAACCAAGTCTAAATGACCTCAAAATTTAACCACAAGTTAATTAGGAAGTCTAGAATCTCCCTATCCAATTAGATTTACATTTTATTGATATTTGTTCCTCAAAATCACATATTCCATTATCATAATGTATATGAAATAAAATGAATTATCCTTTATATTCATTTAGTCAATAAAGAAGGAAATTAGGGACATACTTCATTTTCTCTCTCCTTATTTCATATTTCAACTAATGTACTCAATATTTGGGTAACTTTCATCATTGTTTAGGATCTTGAAATTAAAAATTGAAAATTTGCACAAAGACCTTAAGCTTGTTTTATTTACAAATTTGGGATGTTACATGTAGAGTCTGATTGGATGAGGGATGTTCTAACTCGCACATTAAGCCTTGCATGAAGAACCCAAAAACAATAGATCGTTGCCCAGCAACCTTACCTCTCATGGCAAATTAAGTGAAAATGACTGATTCAAATCAGAAAAGTCAAGTTGTAGCCGATCCCATTATTCATAAATGTAAGAAATCATAAAGAATTAAAGATGTATGCTCGTCT